>CM034146.1:30281830-32739330 GCA_019776745.2 Taxus chinensis | reverse complement strand
GAGATTATCCAGCTAAAGGGAAATAAAATTTCTGAAGGCTTGGTATCTCTTGAAGAAATGTTTAATAAGCATTATCAGATGCTTAAGAAGAATGAAGAAAGTGGTGAAGGTTCTTCCTTCAATATAGAGCTACTAAATTTAGGAGCCAGCAATGATCCCAAATTAGTAAATCTGGGTATGTTTTGTTCAGAAGCAGAAAGAGAATCTTTTACATAGATTCTTAAGAAATATATGGATTTTTTTTCCCGGTCTTAGGAGGATCTAAATACATATCAGCCTATGGAAGTTCAACACTACATCCCATTAAAACCATATCAAAATCCTTTCAAGCAGAAGCTACGGCGGCATAGCCCTACTATCTCTGGAAGTATCATTGTAGAAATCTAGAAGTTGCTAGATGTAAAAATTATTTATCCCATACATCATTATGAATGGTTAGCCAACATAGTCCCTATATGAAAGATGAGTGGCGAGATTAGGTTGTGTGTGGATTTCCGCAAGCTCAATCAAGCTTCATTAAAAGACAACTACCCCATCCCCATAATGGATACTCTACAGGTGGTCACTCGATCTGAGATGCTTTCCATGCTTGATGGTTTCTCAGGCTACAATCAAGTCAAGGTGGCTAAAGAATATCAATACAAAATGGAATTCATTACACCTTGGGAAACCTTTGCTTACCAGATAATGTTGTTTGGTTTGATCAATGCTAGAGCTACATTTCAAAGAGCTATGGATTTAGCTTTTACTCATCTTAAGGATATAAGCATAGTGGTGTACTTTGATGATCTGACAGTCTTTTCCAATGATAGAAACACACACATTTCAAATTTGGAAGATGTTTTCATACAATGCCACAAACATGGTATTTCTATGAACCCTAAGAAATCTATCTTTGTTGTAATAGAAGGAAAGCTACTAGGGCACATTGTCTCCAAGGAAGGAACCAAGATAGATCTAGAGTGTGTCAGATCCATTTAGACATTTCCATTTCCAACATCCAAAAAAGGAGTTCATTCTTTCTTTGGAAAATTTAATTTTCTTAGGAGATTCATCCATGACTTTGTTGAGCTAACCCATCATATCTCAAATATGATGAAAAAGACACAAGATTTCAAATGGAGTAGAAAAGGGAAGGAAGCTTTTGAGAAGATTAAGGAGGCTCTGTCAAAATCCCCAGTCTTGGATTCACCCAACTTTAGTAAAGAATTTATTCTTTATTGTTATTCCTCCAAACATACCATGTCAGTAATATTGATGTAGAAAAATCAAGAGGATGCAGAAGCTCTGATTGCTTTCAAGAGCATGCCCCTTGAATCTTATGAGTTGAAATATACTCCCAAGGAAAATCACGCATATGCAGTGGTGAAGGTGTGTAAGGAATTTAGGTATTATATTCTTTCCTCACACAGCATGGTAACAAGAGTTGGGATTGTTAAGAGGCACATGTGAGAAAAAGGTTCAAGAATATGACCTGGATATTAAAACTACAAAGCTGGTTTGAGGAAGAGGTGTATGCGAATTATTGACAGAGATGAAAGAAATAGTACTAGAAGTAGGTCAAGAAGAGATAGATGAAGATTTTCCTATGGTAATTTTTATAGATCTGGTGGAGGATTGGTACAGTAACATCACCTATTTTCTGATGTATGGAGAGTGCCTAGATCAAATTTCTAGAAAAGAGAAACATAATATTAGACTTAAATCCAAATATTTTGTTCTTTGGGATAATGATTTATACAACAGAGGGATTGATGGCATATTTTTCTAATGCGTGGGTAAAGCTCAACAGAATCAACTCTTGTAACAGTTTCATGACATGGCTTGTGGTGGTCATTTCTCAGCCCGAGTCACTGCACAAAAAATCCTCAGAGCAAGGTATTATTGGCCCACACTTTTCAAGATTCTTCAGAGTGGGTAGCTAAGTGCCAAGCATGCAAACATTTTGCTGGGCATGTGAAATTGCCTACATTACCTTTAAAAATAATTGTAATGGAAGAACCTTTCCAGTAGTGGGGAATGGATTTTATTGGTTTACTAAACCTGGCTTCCAGTGTTGGCCATCACTACATTCTAATAGCTACTGATTATTTCAGTAGGTGGGTAGAAGTTATTCCTGTGAAGAATGCCACTTCCACCGAGGTGTGTAGTTTTATAAAAGAAAATATTGTTGTCGGGTTTGGTGTGCCAAGTAAAATAGTAGCAGATAATGCTTCGAATATTTCTTTTGAGGATCCAATTGATTTATACTAAACTCATGGGATTTAGCTAGTACATTCCTCAAACTACTATCCCCAAGGGAATGGCCAATGAATCAAGTAACAAAAACTTGGTCACTATCATGCGGAAGCTAGTAATAGAAAATCAAAGGACTTGGCATAAGAAGTTGTTTGATGCATTATGGGCGGATAGAATTACATCAAAGAGGGTGATAGGCATGTCCCCATTTTAGATATTATATGGTAGAGACATGGAGCTGCATCTTACCTTGGAACTGCCTACCCTACGACTTTCTAGAGACCTGGAGGATTCTACATTCACGGATGCTATTGATAAAATAATTATGTACCTGAATGAATTACAGGAGGTACAAACTCAAGTTGCTAATAGATTGATAGAGCATCAAAGCAAGGTGAAAGTCATCTTTGACAAAAAGGCTAGGGAAAGAAAATTTGAAGTCAGTGACTAGGTCCTTTTATGGGACAAAAGAAGAGAAGCAAAAGGCATGCATGGAAAATTTGATTCACTATAGAAAGGCCTTTTGTGATTAAGAATATTTTCAGAGCAGATAGATTCATTCTTGCTCATTAGGATGGATTTGGATTGCCGTTGCCTTTCAATGGGCAATACTTGAAGTTGTTCTGGACATGAGAAGTAGGGTAAAACCTGTATGTACATAAATAAAACTTTGTTTGTTTTTCCTTGTTTTGTTTTTGTTTTTGTGTTGTATTTGTTTGCCTGACCTCGTGCCTAAAGAAATAAGATATGAAACCAGAGATGCTCAGAACTCATCTTTTCACTTGTCATTCTGACAGAGAAAAAGATGTCCACAGATAAAGCCAACTAGTGTCCCCAGATTTCATCTTGAAATCTATGACTACCCTATCCAAAAAAAATTCGTACGTTTAAAATAATGGGTTGTTTTGTGTTTTTATTGCCAGAAAGTTCTTATATTACCTCAAGATATTCTGAAAGATCCATATTAGACATTTTCAACAAATACCCAGATGCCCAAAATTGTTATATTCTGTCGTCGAGATTTGTCTGCGGGAAATTTGTATTTAATTATTTTGAGCCCCGTTTGAGGAAATTTGCACTCTGGTTTAACTCTGTTGTGATTGTACATATGGTAATTCCCATATACCAATAGGGTTTTAACCAGGTATGCATTTTGGAATTTATTTGTGACTTTTGACAACGTTTTGTGTTTTTGTGTTTTTCTCGTTTCATTTTTTGTGAAATTTCTCTAGATCAATTCCTTTGCTGGTTTGGCCTGATTCTTCACCTGGAGTAGCTGGAGATCATATAGGCACTTTATGCTAGAAGTAAGTTGCCATCAGAGGTCTAGTTCACTACAAAAAGATGAAGTCGTGCACCAAAAAGCCTCTTCTAGGCTGGCCACATTTTTGGGAAAAGAAGAATTGAAGTGAATCATGGGAAAATTAGAAGCAGTAGGCAGGTGGGAATTTTGTACCTACCTAGCAAGGTAATTTTTCCCATGGAAGCAATGGCACTTAAGTGACAATGGAAAAATTAGAGGCAGCAGGTAGGTGAGAATTTCTTACCTGCCTTGCAAGGTAAAAATTCCCATTATGGAATAAAAGAAAAATCACTTACGTGAATCATGGGATTTTATTGCCTGCCTTGCAGGGTAAATAATACCATTATGAAAGTCAAGTGACTTAAGTGGATCATGGGATTTTTAGGGTTGCCTTGCAGGGTAAATAATCTCATTGTCATGTGTTTCTTAAAAATAGAATTCTTTATGCCAAAAAGTACACCCCCTTTAGAGAAGTAAATGCAGCCTTTAAATTGATTAATTTAATTAATTATTCATCCAATTTAGCACCCAGGCTTGTAGAAAAGTCAACAAAGGCAAAGGACAAAAGGAGGTTGAAAATAGATTGTTCTAAAATTAAATAAATAATATTTATTTAATGCAGCCCCTTTATGTCAAAAAGTGCGCCCCTTTTGGGAGAGAGATAATACTTTTTAAAGTATTAAATGATTAAATTAATTCCTATTTTCAGTGGTTAAAGTCAAAGCATACTGTGAGGCTTGAGTTAAGTGGAAGCAGAAGTCTAAAATTAAATAACTTTAATTTATTTAATAGCAGCCATAAGCATGCACAAAATAGGTGCCCCATTTGAAGAGTGAAGCTTATTAATTAATTAATTAATTTCTAATAAGAGCAAAGGCATTAATTAATTATAGAATCAAAAGGGTTATATAAGCAGGGGCTGCCATAAGGATGAATTAATTAATTCACAGGTAAATAAGTGCAGCCTAGAGGAAAAGTGTGCCCTATTTGAAGAGGATTTTTGCTCAAAAGAAGGTGAAATTAATGCTAAAAGCTTCCAATTTATGCGCACATGTTGAAGGAAGTGGATTTGTGTCTATATAATTGTTTGCATAAGTGATACAGGTGCTCAGGTGAAGTTAGTAAAATTCATGCTTGCTTTGCATGCAAATAAAACATCAATTTTTGGGGCAACAGGCTTGAATAATGTAGATTTTTATGATTAAAATCCACTGTTCATGTTCTGGTTGCCATCTTTGTCTGAATTAATTACAGGAATTCATTACAGATGCTTTACAAAATAAAAGGAGCTTCTTTTATAAAGCACCTATGATGAAAATGTGATTGATAGATCTAGAGCATGAAAGACTTCACTCATGCATGCAGTTAAAAGCAGTGGAATTATTCGAGCTGCAGCCTTTCCATACACAGTCCAGTTGCCAGATTTTGTTATGGAGTGTGCTAGGTCTTACCATCCTTCATCCAGATTAGTGTGAGATACTACGGGGAAAACAATAATTCAGTTGGACACAGAATTCATGAATTATTGTTTGAAGATTCTCGCTTGAAAAGTGGTGACTTCCATTAGCATTTAGGATGCCAGCAGCAGGTGGGAGAAGCATAGAGTTGACTAGGTGAACATAATGAACAATTGATACATGAAGAAGCCTAGATATCCTTCTAAGTTCCCAAGAACTCTTCCACGGTCCAATATGGTATAGGAGGTAGATGATATTGCCAAATTTTTGTGTAAGATAAATGGAGAGGTGAATGCTCACACTTTCTGTACATAGATGTATGCTTTCATCAGGACCATTGAAGTCAACAAGGTTGATTCCATAATCAATTGGTTAGAAATCATTAGCGATAACATTGTTGAGAAACTCTGGAACATGAAGCATACTTTCATATTCAAAATGACTTCCTATTTTGTATATGCAGCTACTTCACAAGACGTCTTCTCCAAGCTAGATAGATGTGGCATTATTTCTAAAGACCCCATTTTTTGAGTGCTACCCACAACTCACTGTACCTACATGCAAGCAATATTTCAATGTGGTTGACAATGGATTCTTGTATGAATTCATTTGCAAGATGGAAAAGGACCTAAAGGCATACAAGGTAAGGAAACATTGGAAGCTATATCCAAAAGTGGCACTTTATTCATTCAGTTTCTAGATTTCACATACCTCAGGGTTACCAGCTTTTCTAAATAATCGATTAAGCTACCCAGATATCCAAATGATAGATTGATCACCATGGAGTTAAGAAGAAAAATTGTGGAGATACACGACCTTTAGTCAAAACGGCACAATTCTATCAGCTTCTCCCTGATCACTGTGGGACATTATAGCTGCCAAAGCATTCATAAGGCCCAAGGAGTAGAAGCGGAAATGTTATCTGAGTATGAGCAAGACTTCTTTCTGGCACGATTGAACTTTGATCCATATGGAGTAGCCAGGAAGATGATCTCCCAAGAGCACGCACATGTTTCTTCATTAGAGGATTTCTGGATGAAGTGCAAAAGTGAGTACGAGGTTAGAAAGAAGGATTTCAGTAGGCTATCAACACGACAAGTGTTCAAATTTGAACTAGCACAAATACCTGTGGATCTTAAAGATGATAGGAATGTTTTACTTGATGCTTAACATCAAATAAGAGGAGATAGAGCCATACTTCAGGATAATGTAGGGGGGTGCCATACGATTGAAGAAAGGTCTGACACTATTCCAGTGAATAATTCAAACTAGTTGCTGACAAAGGGATACTGCCTTGATGAAGCACTGATGAATCAAATCATGGGTAGCTTCAGCACAGAAGACTCCCTGAAAAGGAAGCACGGAGTAGAAAGTAGAAGAAGGTCCCAGAAGATGAAAGTGCACAAAAGATCTCAATTAAAGGAGAAGATCACTTCCATGGCTATGACTTCAGTTTTGGCTTCTCTAGCATCCAGTACATCCTTGACTATTGCACCTTAGCAGGAGAATTCCATGCCTCCACTGAATCTGGTGACATTCATCTTCTCTCCTTAGCCACTCCATTTAGCACCTGTTCTAGAAGAGACGTTGAAGCTGTATATGGCAGAGTTTGAAAGATATTTGTCCTTGGATGATTCAAAAGATGGTAAACATAACACTATAGCAGTTTTTGATGGAGAGGAAATAGAGCGGGAGATAGTAGTGCACTTAGTAACTTCTCAAAATGGTTGGCTTTGCAGTTGGTTCTAGAAGAAAAGAGTGGAAATGAACTTGGAGGAACACAACTTGCAGTTGTTCCAAAGTCTAGGTGGAAAAGAAAGAAGACCTAAAGTTTATAAGGTAATTTCAAGGTTGATCATCGAGGAGTTAGGGCAGAAGTTTGTTGAGATGTCAGTTCTAGCAGAAGGAAAGAAGGAATATGATCTCACAACAAAAGATGTAATAGTAACAAAAGTATCCATCAGTCAGGCCACCATATAAGGATTAAAGAAGGATACACAAACATTGATAAATGCTTTATTCCTTAGGATTAACTGAGAAAAGGCTGAGAAATACGAGCTTCAGAAGTAGGTATCTCAGTTGTGTGAGATCATAACCAAGTTTTCTAAACCTTCCACTCATCCCATTTCAGAAGAGGTGAGTGATCATCTTATGCAGGAGATGGAGGTTGTAAACAATCAAGTGAAAGTTATTGATGAATGGAAAAATCTGATTATTTGTCAAGCTTCTATACAACTTGGAGACGTGCTAGCCCGCCTGAAGGTTATGAATGATGTATCAAATCAACTGAAGCAACTGGTGACAAGCATAGTAGATATGAACACAGTTGCTGAGAGTAACCTGAGTACTTTGGCTGAAATCAAAAAGCTAACGAGAGAAGTATTGGTTGAAGAGAAAATTGTACAAGATGGATTAGTTGAGAAGGGGAAGCAACTATATTTTGTAGTATCCTTCTATTTGGAGATCTGCAGAGTTTTGCTGAAGAGGATGCAAGGACTTGCAGGTAAGACATCATCTTTACCAAACAGTATCATTGCTTTCAATGAGGAGGAAGTGGTTGGAAATGTTACTTCATACGTGCGGATCACTCCTAGTAGGGTGCCTAATTCCCTGGAAGGGTCTCTTCTAATGGTACAAAGGAGAATTTATGGAGCTACTAAACCTTTCACGATGAATTCCATTAGTAAACTGGTGGCACTACAGGCAGATATTGCAAGGTTCAAGCCAAGATTGGAGGATGTGGAAGCATGTATCAAGGTGTTGAATGAAGTATTGCTGCAATTTAGGATAGAAAAGGAAGTAGTGGCTAAAATAGATGGGAAGATGTTGAATTACATTTTTGACAAGTATATCCAGTATCAGAACAAAAATAATACATGAATGTTACAGCTAGCATGACTTCTTATTTTATTCTTTCTTCTTCTATTTTCCTGTTTCACTTAAGGAGAAGTTAGTGGAGGATGATTTCCAAATGTCATCTTTACTTTTTGTTTATGTTATAGTTAATTTGAGTTTCCCATTTATACTTTCCCTTCTACATTCTATAAGTAGAAGAAGAACCTCTAGGTTAATGATCAAAATTTGTAAGCAGCATCCTCGTGTTCTAGACTTTATGCTGAAACTCTTGAGATCCACTAGAAGCAAAGGAATATACAGGAGTAGATTTCCAGAGAACTTTGTGTCATGGTGTATTGTTTTTCTTTCTGTTTATCTTATATCTTTTAATAGACTTTGTGTTATTTCAGATCTAGATCTAGAGCTGCCTTTTCTTATAATTCTATGTTTATATCTATTGGTTTCTTCTATGTGCATGCAATCAACTTTGCTATCTATTGATTGGGATGCAAATCTTCCCCATTTCTTCTCTGTGTTTATATAATTCCCTTCTGCTATAAATATTTCCTTTCTTTAAACAACTACTTACTTGTTGCAGAACTGTACAGATATGGTTCATGAAATGAACAGTTAAAGTAAAACCCCATATAGATACTAACATACTTTAATCGAAAAATATGACATGGGAGCCTCGCCGGTAAATGAGAGAGATTTATCTCATTACTGCCTAGGTTTTATGTTATGTAGAAAGTCTAGCCAACAGTTTTTTTTTACTCCACTGGGGAAAAACTATTTTTGCAGATCAAATTTTATCTCTTGAAGATTGGAGTGTTTTCCATACAAATCTCGACCTTGCTGAATGTCCATTCACCCAATCCATGAATGTGCAAGGAAGGACTGATCATTTATTTAGACTACAAAAACAATTCAATTTGAATCATCCTCCTCAAGTTAGAAGTCGCAGATCTAGCCTCTCACCAGGAAGGAGAGTGCACACCCATCGAGATCTGGATCATCTTAAGCATAATCTGGTAGCTGGAATTATTCACCAAGTCTACATAAGGAGAAGACAAGCTCCATTCGTCATGGAAAATTAGAACCAGATTGTACCTGTCCCATGGGGAGCAGCTTTTGGGCCTCTGAACTTGACTCCACCTATGCACGATCTGCCCAAAGGATCCAGAAAGAATTTTCCAAAATTCTTTGGAGATGGAAAGCAAAACCCAGATAATCATTTGGTGGCCTTCTTCATACCTGGTGGTGTGCTTGCAGTAGAGCATGAAGATGTATCAGTCAGACTCTTCATTAAGACTCTACACAACTTGGCTGGCAAATGGTTCTATCGGCTAGCTCCTGACACCATAACCTACTGGGTGACTATGCGTGACTAATTTTTGAAAAGATTCAAGCTGATATGCCGTTAACCTATTGCTTGTATTAGGATATGAGTAGCCAACTTGTGGCGTACCATATCATTTTATAATATCATTTATACTTTCTCATTCTAAGTAGGTTGGCCTTGGTGATGGACATAGCATATGAATAATATATATAGGGGACTATAGGTAGTATTTCATTATCATTTGAGCATTTGAGTCTTATTATATGGTTTGGAGGTTGCCCCCTTGAAGTGGTGAAGCTATTCTAATTGCATATTGAGATCATTATTCTAAAATATTATGTTATTTGGTGTTCTATTGTTTCTCTTAATCTGAACTATACAAGTAATTTCATTACAAGTGGTATCAGAGCTGTGATCTGGGCCGAAATTAGGGCAAAAACCCTAATCTTTTGTTTCCACCACATATTGTGAACCAGAGCGAATTGGTAGAAGATATTTTTACTAGTGTTGTAAAGAATTTTAAGTAAGATTCCCTAAAAATTTCAAACTTTTTGGATTTAATTTGCAAAATTTATTACAGATTTAGGTTTTTTCATAAAATCACTCCCTAGGGTGCAAATTGTTGAAAATTTTCAAGTTCTTTACATTTTTCGAAATCTCTCAAAAAAGTAGTATTAGTATCTTCTTTGTTTTTTTTCTTGTTCAGTCGAAATTGTATCAAAACTCTAAACCCTACGGTTTGACATCATGGCGGGGCCTTCCACAAGAGCAAAAAAGAATCTGCTCACTCCAGGTAAAACCCCAAATAAATATGGGGTAGTGATTGAAGAGATGGAGTTAGAAGGGGTAAATATAGATTCCTTAGCACAAGGGTTTAACTCAATTGATAATAAGGTGAGCCAACTTGAGTATGAGTTGTGAAATGTACAATCTGAATTGGCCTCTAAAGGAGACAGAGCCCAAATCAATAATCAGTTGGATGATATCATGCAACATGTAAAGGGTAACAAGTATGGCCCAAATCTAGCCCATATCAACCAAGGATGACCTCCAGTTCAAAATCATGGAAAAACTAACCATATTGGATCACTTTTCCAGTCCCATCAGAATTAAGCTTATTCGCAACCATAGAACATGATGCTGAAAGTGGATATGCACAAATTTGATGGTAAGGATTCCTTGAATTGGATAAATCAAATGGAAAACTTCTTTGAGTTACATCAAACACCATAAAGAAAAAAGGTGACATTGGCATCCCTATATCTTGAACCTGACCAATTTTTTTGGTATCAATGGTTATGTGCTCAGAGGTAGAAGAATGGTATAGGTGTCACTTGGATAATTTTTACTGAGGAGTTGCAATTGCACTATAGTTCCAGTGTTTTAGAGAACTACTTTAGTCAATTAGCAAAGTTACGACAAACAGGATCATTCAAATATTATGTGCATCAATTCCAAAACCTATCCTTAAGGGTGGAGAATATTCGAGAAGATAATCTGAATAACCTATTTCTTGGGGGTCTTAAGGACCACATCGAGCATGAGGTATGTATGTTTAATCCAATCAAGCTTTCTAATTCTATTATCATGGCATGTCATACAGAGGAAAATTTTCTTTGTAGTAGGATGCCACCTTTCATTAACACCAAAGATTGTAGTATCTCTTCCCCTTCATTTGCTAGGCCAATTAAACTAACTCCTCAATAAATAGAAGAAAAGAGAGCAAAAGGATATTTTTTTAACTGTGACAACAAATGTGGACCGGGACATAAATGTACTGAGAAGAAGTTGTTCTATATTGATGGAGGTAATGAGGATGATGAGGAAGCTTAAATTATAGGAGAGGCTAAGGAACCATTGGAAGATGAAGTAGAGGATCACCAACCTACAATTTCTTGCCATGCATTGTCAGGTATTAGTACTCCTCAAACACTTAAGGTTATTGGCTATCTCAAAAATAGAAGGTGACGGTGTTGATTGACTCGGGGAGTACTCGTAACTTCATAAATAGTAAGTTAGCTGCCAGCCTCAATTGTTGTATTTACCTAGCTCCAGAAATGCAAGTTATGATTGTGGATGGTGGGATAGTCAAGTGTACAGGAAAGTGCCATAGTATCAAGATTTCCATGGGAGACTACATGTTAGACTCACCTATGTTTTCTATTTCTATGGGAGGGGCAGATATTGTTTTGGGGGTCCAATGGCTCACAACCTTAGGTACTATAGAGATGAATTTCCAAGAATTGTTCATGCAATTTCATTTAGATGGAAGGAAAATACAATTAAATAGGATGGTATCTGAGTCTCCAAAAATTATTAGCTCTCATCAGATGTAGAAGGTTCTTAGAAAACGAGTGGATGAATTTATAGAAAACCTATTTTCCATAGAAGTATAAAATACAGAGTCTTCAATGCCACCCAATCTTCAGAAGATTATGGATGCTCACTCATCTATTTTTAATGCAATTCCAAAGGGACTACCACTAGTTAGGGATCATGATCATGACATTTAGTTGATTCCAGGGATCCAAACACCTAACATTAGACCATATAGATACCCATATTCCCAGAAAAGTGAGATTGAGAAAATGGTGGAGGAAATGTTGAAGGCAAGTATCGTCAGGCATATCCAGAGTGCATATTCTTCACCAATGGTCATGGTATGTAAGAAGGATGAAACATGGAGGATGTGTCTAGATTACTAAGAACTCAACAAGTACACCATCAAAGATAAGTTTCCTATTCCATTAATTGATGATTTACATGATTAATTGCATGGTTTTGTTTATTTCACAAAATTAGATCTTCATTCGGGGTACCATCAAATTCGGATAAAAGAGGAAGATGTTCATAAAATGGCTTTCATGACTCGTGAAGGCCATTATGAGTTTTTGGTAATGACTTTTGGTCTTAAAAATGCACCCTCAACCTTTCAAAGCTTGATGAACACTATTTTTAGGTCGTTTTGAAGGAAATTTGTATTAGTTTTCTTTAATGACATATTGATTTATAGTAAGACATGGGAAGAACACTTACAACTTGTAAATAACGTGTTGGAAGTTTTAGAGAAACATACTCTGTATGCAAAGCCATCCAAATGTTTTTTTGGTGTATAAGAGGTAGAGTACTTGGGTCATATTGTATCCCATGAAGGCATCAAAGTTGATCCTCAGAAGATCAAAGCTATGGTGGAATGGCCAAGGCCCAAAAATCTCAAAAATCTTCGTGGCTTCTTAGGATTAACAGGGTACTATAGAATATTTTTGTGGGGATATGGTAGAACATCAACCCCACTTATTGTATTTATAAAGAAGGATGCCTTCCATTGGATAGACGTAGCCACTAAATCCTTTGAACAACTGAAGGAAGCCATGTGCAACACCCCAGTTTTGACTACTCCCAACTTCTCAAAAACCTTCATTGTTGAATGTGACACTTCAGGATTAGGATTGGGAGTAGTTCTAATACAGGAAGGAAGACCAATTACATTTGAGAGTCACCAATTCAAAGGAAAAGATCTGCTCAAACCTATCTATGAGAAAGAAATGATGGCTATTCTTCATGCAGTCAAGCAATGGAGGCCCTATCTCATGGGTAGACACTTCAAGGTCAAAACTGATCATGATAGTCTCAAATACTTTTTGGAGCAAAGGTTATCATCTGAGGAACAAAAAAAGAGGGTAACAAAAATTTTGGGTTATGATTTTGAAATCATAGACAAAAAGGGTAAGGAAAATCTAGTAGTTGATGCGTTGTCTAGAAGGGATACATCCACAGATGCCTTACTATGTAGAATGTCCATGTTGATGGCCGATTGGGTGGATGAAGCAAGATTGGAATGGAATCAAGATAAGGATACACAATCTCTAATATAGAATATGAAGCAAGGATCTATGACATCTAAAAAATTTAATTGGAAAGGTAATGCCCTATGGTATAAGGATAGGTTATACTTGAGTAAAGATTCTCAGTTGAAGCATAAGATTCTTGCAGAACTACATGCCTCACCTATTGGAGGACACTCTGGGTTTTTGAAGACATATCATATAATAAAAAGAGAATTATTTTGGGAAGGACTCAAGGGGGATGTACAAAAGTTTTTATCACAGTGTTTAGTGTGCCAACAAAACAAAGGGGAAACAATTAAGACACCAGGTTTTTTGCAACCCTTACCAATTCCTAGCTAGAGATGGAAGGAGGTCTCCATGGATTTCATCATTGGATTTCCTTGTTTAGAGGGTAAGAATTTTATTTTTGTGATTGTGGATAGGATCAAAAAATATGCCCATTTTTGTGACCTATCACATCCATTTGCAGCCAGTACAGTCACAACTATTTTTTTGGAGATAGTTCAAAGGCTACATGGAACCCCAAAGATAATTGTAAGTGATCGTGATCCTATTTTCACAAGTAATTTTTAGATGGAATTATTTTCATGTTTGGGTACTCAGCTAGCTCACAGTTCATCTTATCATCCTCAAACTGATGGGCAAACAGAAGTGGTCAAAAAATTCTTAGAGGGGTATTTGCGTTGTTTTGTATCAGATAAGTAGGAAAGGTGGATTAAATGGCTACCACTGGCAGAATGGTGGTATAACAAATTTTTTCATACCTCTTCTCAAATGACCCCATGTTTAGCATTATATGGTTACCATCCACCACCTATCACTTCCTCCTTTAGGGTGCAAACTAAGGTCAGAGATGTTAAGGAACACATTCAACATCAACAACATGTTTTGGCTAGTTTAAAGGAGAATTTAGCATTAGCACAAAATAGGATGAAACAATAAGTAGATCAACACCATAGTGAAAGACATTTTGAAATTGGTGACTGAGTTTTTGTACATCTCCAGCCTTACAAACAGATGTCCCTAAAGCAACAAAAAATGAAAACAAACTTGCTCCTAAATATTATGGCCCTTATCAGGTTCTACAGAAAATTGGTAGTGTTGCTTATAAACTAGAGTTTCCTCCATCTTCACAGATACACCCAGTATTCCATGTTTCATGCCTAAAGAAGTTTATTGGACATAAATTTGAAGCCTAGACAGAGTTACCAGAAGTTGACAAGGAAGGAAGAATCATTTTGGAGCTAGAGAATATTCTGTAAACACGTACTAAGAGGTTGAGAACTAGAGACATTAAGGAATATCTGATCGAGTGGAAGAATCTAAGCATAGAAGATGCCACCTAGGAGGATGAAGGTTTTTTGCAGCAACATCCAGGATTATTCAACATTAAGGACAATGTTAGTTTGAAGGGGAAGGGCATGCTATTCCCTTAACCTATTGCTTGTATTAGGATATGAGTAGCTGACTTGTGGCTTACCATATCATTTTATTATATCATTTATACTTTCTCATGCTTAATAGGTCAGCCTTGGTGATGGCCATAACATATGAATAGTATATATAGGGGATTATAGGTAGTATTTCATTTTCATTTAAGCATTTGAGTCTTATTATATGGTTTGGAGGTTGCCACCTCAAAGTGGTGAGGCTATTCTAATTGCATATTGAGATCATTATTCTGAAATATTGTGTTATTTGGTGTTCTATTGTTGCTCTTAATCTAAATTATACAAGTAATTTCATTACACAAGCCTACAGAGGATTCTAGCATGTTGATCACTCAACTGACGTAGTTGAGAAAAGAACCAAGTGAGAACATGCGGGACTTTATTGCAAGGTTCCAAAGGATTTTATATAAAATCCCCACTACTGTTGCATTAAGCGATGAAAATCAAAAGACCATTTTTATAAATTCTTTGTTGCCTGAAGTTGGATATCAATTGCAAAGGGAAAGACCTATGAATCTACATGAAGCACTAAATGTTGCCATGGAAGTTAAAGATGACTTGATCATGGCTGGAAAACTCAGACAACCATCTAAGAAAGGTGATGGTGTTTCTTCAAGTACTTCAGATCCTTTGCTGCAGAGGTTGGCTAATGACATGCTACAAATCAAGAAAAATCTCTCAAGCAAGGAATGTGATCCCTTCAAGATTGGCTCCTACTCAAACCTTTAATGGTCAAAATCAAAATCAAAATTGAAATAGACTTGCTACTACACCATAGCAGTTGGCAATTGAAGCTGCTCTGAGGAATAAATTGGAAACTAATGAAGAAGATATTGGCTCTGACGAATCATTTGATGATGAAGACTTTGTAGATCCCACTGGTGACTCTAATATTGGTTACATGGACTACCAATCTAATAATGGCTATTATGAATCTTTTGAAGATTCTGATGGTCACACATTTGTAGTGTTCACAAGGTCCCAAACATGTAAAAATGCTAAAGCATCCACAAGCGGCCAAAGAATAGAAAGAGAAGATCCTGGCCCAGATGTTACTATCCTGAAAAGAGGTAGCCCTCTTCCTTCTTAATTAGTGCCCAAGGATAAATATTCAAATTGTTTAAAATTTTAGTAGAGGGCCAATGCACATCTAGATGAAGCAAGTCAAGCTTTTGACATCATTGACCACATCAAGAAGACCAAGGTCCAAATGTCAGAAGCTGAGTTTTTGAGAACATTTCCTGATCAGCTAAATATATTGGTCAAGTATGTGCAAAGTAATGGTCCCAACCCTTCAACAAATAATACTTCATGGGGTATCTTGTCAAGCCCAAAGATTATACCTCCTTCAAATAATGTGGCTGCAAGTTCTTCTCCTTCTACTTCTTCTCATGCTACAGCAGAAAGGATCGAGCCATTTTATGTATCATTGTTTATCAATGGATATAAATTGAGAAATTACATTTTGGACTCTAGAGCTTCTAACAACATCATGTCTGCCAAAGTTGCTGATGCCTTGGGTTTCACATTGACAAAAACCATTAGAAGATGCTATTCAATGGAAAGGCAAGTTCCTCTTGTTGGACAAATCAAATATGCGTAGGCAATACTTGCTTCTTTTCCAGACAAAAGATTAAAAATGAATATCCTTATAGCAGACATCCCAGTCACTTATGGCATGCTATTAAGTAGAAATTTCTATAAAGAGATGGGTGGAGAAGTCAAGATGGACTGGTCTTGTGTGCACATACCAATAAAAGGAGTTATTCAAAAGTTAGAACATGAGAAGAAATCCAAGTACACAGTATCAAAGTCTTAAGATCCTACATCTCAAATCTTGTTTCAGGAATCTGATCATGGAGTCTATTATCTGAAAATGGATAAAGAATAAATTCAACTTGTGATTTAATAATGACATCAACTTGACAACAAAGTTTGGTCTCTAGAATTTGATGGTAGCTACTATTCATTTGGATCCAGCGCAGGAGTTGTTCTTATCTCTCAAAGGGAGGGTGCATACACATTCCTTCAAATTAATGTTGAAAAATATTAACAACACAATAGAGTATGAAGCATTTTTGTTAGGCATGGAGCAAGAAAGGACAATGGGAATCAAGCTCTTACACATAAAGGGAGATGTTAATTTGATTGTTAAGTAGATAAGAGGTCTCTATCAAGTAAAAAAGGACAAATTATTACATTATAGAGATCGAGTCTACTCTATTATCCTGGATTTTTTAGCTTTCTCAATATCTTACATTTCGAGAGAACAAAATTCAAGAGCTAATTCACTTGTAGTGACTACAGCTTTGTTAAATCTAGATCAGCCTCCCATGTTTTTCAGAAAGGGGGATTACAAAGTTGAGATGGTTTTTGATCCGAAAGTTCCTGACAACATCCAGCAATAGCAAGTATTTAACGATGACAAAAAAATTACTGCATTTCTCTAACAAAAGGACAACTTTGAAGAGGTCTACTATGAGGGAATAAATTCACCTCCGAGACAAACTACTGTGGGATAAATGGATGCAATCGTCTCAGGAAGTCAGGAGATTATCCAGCAAAAGGGAAATAAAATTCCCAAAGGCTTGGTATCTCTTGAGGAAATTTTTGACAAGCATGATCAGATGCTTAAGAGGAATGAATAAAGTGGGGAAGGTTCTTCCTTTGATACAAAATTACTAAATTTGGGAGCCAGTAATTATCCCAAATTAGTAAATCTGGGTAAGTGTTTTTCAGAAGTAGAAAGAGTAGCTTTTACAGACCTTCTTAAGAAAAATATTTATGTTTTTGCCTAGTCTTACTAGGATCTAAAGACATATCAGCCTAAGGAAGTTCAACACTACATCCCATTAAAACCAGAACAAAAATCCTTTCAAGCAAAAACTGCAACGGCATAGCCTTGTAGAAATCCAGAAGTTGCTAGATGCAAAGATTATTTATCCCATACATTATTCTGAATTGTTAGCCAAGATAGTCCCTATAAGAAAAAAGAGTTATGAGATTAGGTTGTGCGTGGGTTTCTGCAACCTCAATCAAGCTTCATTAAAAGAAAACTACCCCATCCCCATCATGGATCACACTCTTCAGGTGGTCAGTGGATCTGAGATGCTTTCCATGCTTGATGGGTTCTCAAGCTACAATCAAGTCAAGGTGGCTGAAGAAGATCAATACAAAATGACATTCATTACACCTTGGGGAACCTTTTCTTACCAGAAAATGTTGTTTGGTTTGATCAATACTGGAGCTACATTGCAAAGAGCTATGGATTTAGATTTTGTTCATCTTAAGGTTATAAGCATAGTGGTGTACCTTGATGATCTGATAGTCTTTTCCAAGGATAGAAACATGCACATTTCAAATTTGGAAGAGGTTTTCATACAATTGAACAAACATGGTATTTCTTTGAACCCTAAGAAATCTATCTTTGTTGTAACAGAAGGAAAGCTACTATAGAAAATTGTCTCTAAGGAGGGAACCAAGATAGATCCGGAGTGTGTCAGATCCATTCAAAAAATTTCATTACCAACATCCAAAAAAGGAGTTCACTCTTTCTTTGAAAAAGTTAATTTTCTCAGGAGATTCATCCCTGACTTTGTTGAGCTAACCCATCATATCTCGAATATGATGAAAAAGACATAAGATTTCAAATGAAGTAGTAAAGGGAAGGAAGCTTTTGAGAAGATTAATGAAGCTCTTTCAAAATCCCCAGTCTTGGTTTTACCTGACTTTAGTAAAGAATTTATTCTTTACTTTTATTCCTCCGAACATACCATGTTAGCAATATTGATGCAAAAAAAATCAAGAGGATGCAGAAGCTCCAATTTATTTCATGAGCATGTCCCTTAAAGCTTATGAGTTGAAATATACTCCCATGGAAAAGCACACATATGCAGTGGTGAAGGCATGTAAGGCATTCAGGTATTATATTATTTCCTCACACACTGTGGTCTTGGTTTCAGATACTGCAGTGAAATCTATCCTCACTTAACAAGAGTTAGGATTGTTAAGAGGCACATGGGTGAAAAAGATTCAAGAATATGACTTGGATATTAAACCTACAAAGCTTGTTCGAGGAAGAGGTCTGTGTAAATTTATGACAAAGATGAAAGTAATAGTACCTAAAGCAGATCAAGAAGAGATAGATGAATATTTCCCTATGGTACTTTTTATACATCTGGTGGAGGAGTGGTAAAGTAACATCACCTATTTTCTGACATATGGAGAGTGCTTGGATTTTATTGGTATGCTCAACCTAGATTCCAGTGCCGGCCATCAGTACATTCTAATAGCTACTGATTATTTTAGTAAGTGGGTAGAAGCTATTTCTGTGAAGAACACCACTTCCGCTAAGGTGTGCATTTTTATAAAAGAAAATATTGTTGTCGGGTTTGGCATGCCCAGTAAAATAGTAGCAGATAACCCTCCAAATTTTTCTTCTGAGGAGTTGGTTGATTTCTGCTACACTAATGGGATTAAGCTGGTACATTCCTCAAACTACTATCCCCAAGGGAATGGGAAAGCTGAATCAAGTAGAAAGAACTTGGTCACTACCGTGCGGAAGATGGTAATAGAAAATCAAAGGACTTGGCATAAGAAGTTGTTTGATGCATTACGAGCTGATAGAATTACACCGAAGAGGGTGATAGTGTTATCCTACAAAATTTGACAAGGGAAATTTTGTAGGTAACCTTACCAAACTTTTGTTCTGTTTCCTCGTAGAGGTCCCTCAGCATTTGAAATGGTGTAAAATTCCTTTCCAGAAAATCTGGTTTCTCGAACTTGGTCATTTTGGTCCTTTTTAGGCTGGGCACACGTTTTGTCCATGCAACACAAAGCTTATTTGCTCCCCCCTTTTTCCTTTGGTGCACCCTTTGGAGTGTTGACACAATAATTATTGCGCCTCCCCGTGATGCACCTTTATTGCCTACGCCGAGGTGCATGTGTCATCCTGTCAATAGTAAAAATGTTATGCCCTTAATTGGTGCGCCAAGGCACTCAAAATCCCGTGTTGACAGTCCTAAATTTGTGCTAAAAGCATAGATATTTCCTTGTTGATAGGTGTATACCCGCACCAAAGGGCACAAATTTTTTCATGTCGACACATATTTTAATGCGCCCTTTAGAAAAAGTGGTTGGCACATTTATTAGAGTTTTGGCTATATATAGGCACGTTCACCCTGTCATTTTCACAATTGAAAACATGTGAAAAATTTATTTCTCTGCACCTGTCAGCACTTCTGTCATCCTCGTGTCACATTCATGGAACCCACCTCGTTTCTCTCATCCTATATATATTCCGGGTAAGTGGTCTCTTGCTTTTCTTATGTTTTTGTTGTTGCTCTTATGGTTGTTTCTTGGATGTAATAAAATGGATTAGAAGATACCAGAAACCCCTCCAGCCTGGCATTTCCCTCCTCAAACCAGTCTTCCACCCTCCTTCTGAGATCTACTGGCCTGGAGGGCTTTGTCCCAAAAAATGAACCCAGATCTTCTCTGCCATGCCCCCTTCGCCACTCTAAGATTCATGTAGAAGGAGGCCTAAAAAACTGCAAACCCATCAGGAAGGAGAGAAAACCTAAAAGCTATTATTTCCACCCGCAGTTTTCTCTTAGTGCAATCACCTACCTTGTTACAAAAAACATAGTCACGCTAAGAGGGCGCACTATCCCCAATTACAGCATGAATCCTTCCTGTGCCAAGCAAAACCAAGTAAATCCTAACCCCGACGCAGGTGCAATCCTGCTTACAACAACAAAAGTGTCATGCAATCCTTTCCTGTGCCGCGCCAAAGGCCCCATCGGCGCACATGAAGTTAGTGATACACCTTTTAATGTTGCACCCCCTTTATTCCATTGGCACACCAAAATTCCATGCAACATGTCCCATATCTACGCCCTTGGTGCATCCTACCCTCATGCAACACCAAATTTATTTGTGCCCAGTATAAAACCTCATATAATGGCGCAGGCACACATCTGTCTACAACAACAACAATGTTATATGTAAATTTCCTGTGCCCTGCACCCTTTGGCACTGATTTCTTCCTTGCAACACTCCACTTCAGTGCGCCATACTTTTAACCCTATAGCCTACAACTTTCCTGCGCCCTGCCCAAAGGCTTTTAAATTACTAACTCCTCATTCTGTAGAGCTTTGATGGAAGATCTAACAGCTAACATGGCTCTTCTGTCGTTGGACTTCACTCCTTCTTGCAGATCAGCAACTGAACTCAGATCCTCATATGTCTACATCAAGCAAGAGGCCAACCAAGTCAAAGGGTAAGGCCAAACTCACAGAGGAAGAGATGAAATACAAATATCAAAGGGTCAGAATGCCCGAGTCCCAGGTAGAATGTGACCTAGACATTAGAGATTCTGAACTCGGCCACATCGACATGGATGATTTTTGGGCCAGAACCAGGAGGGTCACAGGCAGTCCTTGGATGGACAAACTGGTAGGTAGTGGTCTGCATTTCACCAGGGGAATCCCCATCAGTGCAGTGAATAATGAATTTATGATGGTGGTGGCCCGCTGTTATAACAAAGACAAAAGGTGTGTCGAGAACGAAAAGGGCGAGGTCATAATCAACCTCACTGCCCGGACACTTCGAGATTATGCTAGGTATTCCCCACCACTAGAATTTTGTGGCTGTAAGCCAAGAAGACTGCACCAAGGCGTGGGAGGAAAATGAAGACAAGTGCATGCAGTTAATGAATGAGGTGTACCTGAAGAATAAGAAGGTGATAACCAGGTGGCCACAGGTTATTCACCGCAGTGACTTCTCTGAGGAACTGAGTGATACCATCACCTTCCTAAGCAGAGTATTTGGGCTTTCTAATGCCCATTACTTCCACAAATGGATGCTCAGGTATCTGGAAACCATGAATAAAAATGTGCCTGACCAGCGTTTTGAATGGGTAGAAATCATAAGTAGCACCATCTCTGAGTAGCTCCAACAACTCACCACAACGGGGAGGTTCTACATGAACTCCTACGTAGTCTACGCTGCAGCCTCAGAGAGAGACTATCCAGCGTTGAGCCGATGTGGGGTTTGGCCTCAGGTGAAAATATACGAGTACTACCCAGAGTTGAAGCTGGAGAATAGTATCCCACAGTTCACCAAGATCAACGATGCCTTTTTCTACGGCATTATCTACCTTTTGAGGCCCAATATGACTCACGATCAGATGACCAAGAGCATAGTCACTGCAACTGAGAAGTGGGGGGCGTTATTTACGTAATTCCCCACCTTCACCTATCTCAGAGCAGCCAACTTCTTGGGGGAGCCCACCAAATTGCCAAGGTATGCAGGCCCTAAGCTGATCCTGTTGGAGCTGTCCAGGCAGCTCATAACATATCACGAGAAGTGCCTGAAAAGGAAGAAGGGTGGAACTCCTTTCCCCCTTACAGTGGGTAGGTACACCTGCATTTCCCACACCAAGGCCCAGGAAATGTTCACAGAGCTGGAACTGCTTAACCTAAAGCATAATTTCCTGGCAAGGCCCACCTTTGATCCAAGAAATTTCCTCCCAAAGGTAAAACTCGATCTGATCCACGTTCCACAGATCGAGGACATCTACATCAACCTGTATCACGAGGTCAAACTCAGGAGAAAGGATCACTCCCACCTGGCCCTAGCGGAAATTATTCAATATGGCGTGGCCATTGTTCCAAAAGGTTTCCAAACAATTGATCAAGAAGTTGATCAGGTATATCTAGACACGGATGGGGACAACTGGCCGTTTGCCAAAATTGATAGGACAAAGGCACCTCAGACCATTGAGGTAAGGGTTAAGGACACACTGTGGTGAACAGAGCATTGGTGCAGAATGAACAGCCTTATCTACCTTGGAGTAGATTTCACCACGTCCCCTTTGGGCAACGCACCTACTAGGTCAAAGCATCTGCCAAAGGGCAAAGGAAAAGATAAAGAGGGAGAATCAAGCTCCGCTCAAGAAGAAGCTCCTGAGAGCCCTCCTTCTACCTGACACAGGAACAGGTTGTAACTCTGGTATCCCCAGAGAAAGAAGCAGCAGAGAGTGTTCCAATGGGCACATCCACTCAGGATGTTACCACTACT
This sequence comes from Taxus chinensis, assembly GCA_019776745.2. Classification (NCBI taxonomy): domain Eukaryota; kingdom Viridiplantae; phylum Streptophyta; class Pinopsida; order Cupressales; family Taxaceae; genus Taxus; species Taxus chinensis. Next base: position 32,716,774 of record CM034146.1, on the reverse strand, counting down.
ACAACCATGGAGGTTCCCACCATCCCTTCTCCCTCTCCTCCTTCCCCTCCTCATGTGACTCAAGCAACCATTCCTTTGGTCGTATCCTCTCCCCCATCTTCTACTGTTCCCCCTTCCTCTTCCTCCATTTTCTCTTCCCTCGTGGAGCTGTCCCCCACCATTTCTTCTCTCATCTCTCAGCTCCCTTCCATTCCCACGACTACCTCCCCTGCAGTGTCTCTTCCTCCCATGAGCACTTTCTTGGCCTCTCTCTCGATGCCGCCACCAAGTGTCTCGACCCATTTCCCCTCATCCACTGCAGCTGCTCCCTCTTCCACCTCTGGTCCCACTCCCTTAAGTCCAGCATGGATCTCCCAGCACCTGAGTCAGCATAAGAGGAAAGTCCCCATTGCACCAATGGACTTTTCCATCATCCCATCAAAAGGGGCTAAGAAGCAAAAACCGATAACCCGCTTCTCTCAGAGTGCATCGGGAGAAAGAGTGATGGAGATTGCGTATCCCAATCCTACAAAGGATAAAAAGGATCTATCCCCTACAGATTATACAATGACACAGGTCACAATGGGAACGTCATCTAAGAGCCTTCAAGGAGAGGCCCTATCTATGGTGGATGCCCTTTGCAAGAAGCTTCAAGAAGTAAAGGAAGAGAAGAGGCTACTAAAAGAGCAGAACAAGCATCTTCTCCACGCCCTGCAGAAAATGGGTAGTGCACCTCCTACAACTGCCACTGAAACTCCTGAGGTCCTAAGCCAGGATAAGATAAACGAATACGCCAAGATTGGTGAACAAGGCATGGTAGTATCCACCTGGAGAGACCAGATCCTCAAAGACAGCAAGGAAGTAATTGTCAAGTTCACTGAGTTATATCAGAACATTGGTCGGGTGAACAAGGAACTCCAGGCGATTGCAGGACCTATCTCCAAAGAGTTGGACCATGCTAGGTTGCAACATGAGACATTCCAGAAGATGCTCAACTGCTCAGTCGATGATTTAGTAAAATTTGGCATCTTCGATCACCCCAGGGTACCCAGATAAAATCCTTGCTGCTTTGGACTACCGGGTCGATCAGATGGAATTTGTCATGGAGAAGATAGACAAGGTCAAGGAGGAAGCCCTGGATGCAATGCATCAAATGGAGAAAATTGTCCTAAGGATGTCTCCGGGATTACTCACTCCTTCATTCACCTTGAGGAAGGAAGATGAAACTATTCAGATCTTCAAGGAGATCATCTCGTAAGGGCTAGGGCCAGAAGTCACTTTTGACACTGAATCCATCAATAACCTTCTGGCCTGCCACGATTTTGTGGGGTACCTGATGGAGGTAGGTAATGAATATTTCAAGCTCCCCAAAAAACTCAGAGATGAGTGGGAGACTTGCGAGGTCATCGGCGATCATACCAAGGGTCCTGCCCAGGATCAACTTCAGCCGATGGTTAGTAAATTCATGGAATACCGGGCTCAATTCCACATTGTCTCTCCTGAGCAGAAGCAAGATACTCCCTTCCAGCCACGAGATGATGATGAATAGCCTTCTTCCTCTTGGCTTTCTTTTTGTAAATATCTAAAAGTATGTTGGCACAAATGATGACATCATCCATGTTGCACCATGGGATGTTGTCATCCACCAAGTTGTCCTAAAAGTCAATAGTTGACTTTTAGATGTTTTGTAGATATTTTGTAATTAGTTGTTGGTTTATTTTTGCCTTCTCTCTTCTCCTCCTTCTATAAATACTTGAATACTTGTTGTATTCGAGGTGGTGGACACTTTTTAGATAAAAAATAGAAGTAAGGAGAAAAGGCTTTGCACTTTTTGTAACAGAAGAAAATACTAATACAATATTGAGACTTTGTGTTGAATACCTGTGTTATGCATCAGAACTTTCTTATGTTAGATCTGTATGTTTATTCTGTTGAATCTACCTCTACTTTTTTGTCATTTGTTCATCAGTATTGCTTTGTTCGTTTATGCAAGTAGGTTTGGCTCCATTTATTACCAATCCCAAAACATAGACCCTCTGATCTTTCTTCTTTGGAATTCATTTCTTTTCTCCCTTCAGATCTATCTATCCTATCTTCATCTTTCCCTTCTTTCCTTTCTTTTCATAGTTGGAAACACCCCAACTGGGATAAGATCCCAAACCCCCGAAGGAGGAATATTGTGAGACTTGCACAGATTCCTGCTGGTAGAATAGCAATAAACCAGTTTCGCTTTGCTGACTCAAAGAGGGGCTATGCCCTACACACTGTTGGCTCATCTATCCATAGATCTGCCCACCTGACAGATTTTCAGACCAACAAATTTTGGCGACTCTACTGGGGATCGAACAGATCTATGGTAGTGGTATGTTAGAAAATCAATAAAACTGTAGAAACCACTACCTGTTTACAAATCTTAACTTTTGTTCAAAATTTAAATTTTTTGCAAAAGTGATCCAAACTGAAAATTTTCTCCAGGGATCCATAGATCTGGGCTAGTTAGGGATCTTTAGTTCACTGAGTTTTTATAAAAACCCATATATCTCCATAGATCTGAGTTTTTGACTGTTTTACAAAATTTCAAACCCTTGCCAAAAGTCAACTCTAAGATCCAAAAATCAGCTTACTAAGTTGGCCATTATTTTATCCTCGTTAATATTTTGTCATTAAACCGCAACCGGTTTTCAAAAAGGGGATAAAATTAAATATTTAGAAAAGGTACATGCTGCTGATTTTTATCAGAAAAATCAGAAAATCAGCAAGTACAACTAAAAAGAGTTTTTAGATCTGCTCCAAAAATATTGCAGATCTGAAAGGTACACTGGCGGGTGAACCATTTACTCATAGCAGGAGAGCTCATGGAGAAGTTGATCCTACTTTCGATCTACTTCAAAGGCACAACTTCAGTGTTACACTAGCATGCTTCTCGTCGCTGAGTTCAGCTGATCGGTCAGCCAGAAGTGTCTCGCCTCCATGAAGGAATCATTCTTCACAAGGAACATCCACATCCCTTTGCAGTGCTTTGCTGCTCAGTGGAACCATGCTTCCAACTCGCGTCCTTTTTCCAGCTGTTCAAATGGCAGTACCATGGGGAAATGCTATGGGCCCACTTGCTTTGCCACATCCTGTTCATGCGCTCCCTCATGGAAACCGAAAGAATTTCCCCAAATTTGATGGAAGTGGAAACCAAAGTATGGATTCACACATATCTACATTCATCATGTCATGTAGTATCCTAGATGTGACCCATGAGGATGTGTCAGTTTGCCTCTTCCTGGAAACCTTGCAAGGACCCGCAGCAGAATGGTTTCAGCATTTTCCGGCCAGATCTATCACTAGTTGGGCCACCTTACGGACTACATTTGAAGAAAGGTATAAGCCTTCAGAAGATGAATTTGCGTTACTGTCAAAGATCACCCACCTAAACAAGGAGGTTAATGAAACCATGCATGATTTCATCACCCATTTCAATTCACTAATCAATCGTGTGCCGCCTGCCATGCTACCAATGCCAGAAAATAAAAAATGTTTCTTTGTGAATGCCATGAGCTCAAAAGTAAGCTTCTTACTCTTACAAGAACAATTCACTACCTTGGTTCTCGCCCAAGCTGCTGCCATATGGATTGAAGATAACTTGCTAATATATGGTGAATTAAAACGAGAACCATCCAAACCTAAATCTTCAACTCCTTCCACCCCTTCATCAGATCTGACATTCCAAAAGATGGCGAACGACTTGCTCGCATTAAAGAAGCAGTTAGCTCGAGCTTCTCCTAGTACTTCATACCGGGATATCCCACGGAGGAATTTCACTTCCAACAACATCCCACAAAGGCCACGCCTACCTGTAGCTGCTCCACAGTTGGTGCTTGAGGCCCCTCCGGTTAATGCTTTAGCCAAAATCGAAGAAGAGGAGCAAAATTATGAATAACCTTCATCACCAGGTGAAGGTGATCAAGATGTTAGCGAACCGAACTGGTGACTCTACTATTGGGTATATGGAATTTGATGAGGAGGAATCTGATGAAGAAGAGGGTACCCAAGGATATGCAAGTGGGCAGTCATATGCTGTTTTCACCCGCTCGCAAGGAAAAGAAGCAGAAGTTGCTGCCAGGATGCAAAAAGAGAAGGCCATGTCAAACACGCCTCCAACCATCGCTAAAAGAGGTAATCCCCTTCCTGCTCAACCTGTTATTAAGTCTTTTTTGAAGAAATATTTTTCCCCTATCTCCCCTCCGAATCAGCCCTCTCATATTCCTATCAAGACCAGTAATCCTACCCTATCATCGTGAAATGAGGGACTCATTCCTTCATCAACGCAACCCTTGGCCGCATTTGACATAATTGATCATGCTAAAAAGACCAAGATCCAAATGTCTGAAGCCGAGTATCTTTAGTCAAACCCCGAATAGCTTGTAAGGTTGACTGAATACATTCAAAGCCAAGCTGCCATAACTTCTCAGACCTCCCCAAAAGGAATTCTTTCTACTCCCCCTGCATCTCGCATAAATGTTGCCTTGACTTCTGCATCAGGAAAAATAGAACCTTTCTATCTCTCCCTCCTAATCAATGGTCACAAACTAAGCAACTGCATAATTGATTCTGGGGCTTCCGAAAATGTCATGCCGGTAAAGGTCACCCATGCTCTGGGCCTCACACTTACCAAGCCTTTCGGCAGATGTTACTCCTTGGAAACTAAGCAGGTTCCATTGATCGGTTAGATCAAAGACGCGCAGTTCACATTTGCAGCGTTCCCAGAGAAAAGAGTAAAGATGACCGTCCTCGTTGCCGATATTCTGGCAGCATATGGAATTCTACTAGGAAGGAGATTTTGCAGTGAAGTTGGTGGAGAGATTCATATGGACTGGTCTAAGGCTAGAATCCCCATCAAAGGTGTAATGCAAACATTAGAGCCGGAATCACAAAAGAAGTACTTGGTCACCAATTCTGACGACCCCCAAGCCCAAATTCTCTTCGAATCATCAAGGATGGGGAATTACTTCTTGTCTACTGAGTCTGAAAAAATGGATGTCCTTGTCCAGGAAGAAGACCTTAACAAATTATGGACATTGCAGTTTGATGGCAGCTGTGTAACTAGTGGATGCGGTGCTGGAGCCGTGCTAATATCTCCTGAGGAGGAGATTATTCCTCTCTCTTTCAAGTTGTAATTTTTCAACATGAATAATACTGTTGAGTATGAATCCTTGCTACTTGGCATGCAAGCTACAAAAGAAAGGGGAATCAATAACCTAAAAGTATAAGGTGATGCAGAGCTAGTCGTAAATCAAGTTAAAAGGATATACCAAGTGAAAAATGAAAGGCTCAGGCATTACCACAACATGGTATGGGACAACATTGAGGAGTTTGATGCTTTTTCAATAAAAGCCATTCCAAGAGCTTAGAACGACATGGCTGATTCATTAGCCGTCTCGGCATCCCTCATGCTCCCTCACCCAGGTTTGAAAAAAAACACATATAACATTGAGGTAGTTTTCTGCCCAAGCATGCCAGAAAACTCTTAGCACTAGAAGGTATTCAATTATGACAATAAACTTATTGCCTTCCTGGAAAAAGCAAAAAAATTTAGTGAGCTTCATTTTGAAGGATCCACTTGTGCATGCCTTGAATCTGTTACAGATCAAGACAAGGAATCAAAAGGAAGTGATGGCATATGTCAGCTCAAAGGAAATAAAATTCCAAAAGGTTTGGTTTCTCTAGAACATTTGTTCGACAGACATGATCGTTTTTTCTAGAAGAATAGGAAAGATAATCCTAATTCCTCTCCAGAGACTGAACCAGTCAATCTAGGTTCGGTAGAACATCCGCAGTTTGTAAATATCAGGAAATGTTGCACACCTGAAGAAAAGTGAAAGTTTGTCAAAATGCTGAAGAAATATATGGATGTATTGGCATGGTCCTATGCCGATCTAAAGTATTTCAAGCCAAAGGACATCCAACATGACATCCCATTGAAAGAAGGTGTCAAACCCTTTCGCCAGAAACAAAGGCACTATAATCCCAAGATCTCAGGTACCATCCAGGCTGAAATACAGAAGATGCTGGATGCAAGGATCATTTTTCCTATCCATCACAGTACCTGGGTCATGAATATCATGCCAGTATGCAAGAAAAATGGTGAGATACACATATGCGTAGATTTTCGTAACCTGAATCAGGCGTCCCTGAAAGACAACTACCCACTTCCTATAATGGACCAGGTTCTGCAGGTAGTAACTAGTTTAGAAATGTTGTCCATGCTTGATGGTTTTTCGGGCTATAATCAGATTGAAGTCTCACCTGAAGACCAATTCAAAACAACATTTACTACCCCCTGGGGCACATTCGCCTATAGCAGGATGCCTTTTGGCCTGACCAACGCTGGTGCCACTTTTCAGCGGGCGATGGACTTTGCATTCAAAGGAATGATGGGAAAGGTTATCGTAGTCTATTTGGATGACTTAACTGTGTTCTCTTAGCAGCGAAATGATCATTTTGATAATTTGGAACAAGTATTGACTAGATGCCAAGAGCACGGGATCTCCCTGAATCTGAAAAAGTCTGTTTTCGGAGTCATGGAGGGAAAGTTGCTGGGACACGTTAGCAAAGAAGGGACAAAAATAGATGCCGAAAGGGTTAGGGATATTCAGGGCCTTACTTTACCCACAAGCAAGACCGGCGTTCACTCTTTCTTCAGAAAAGTAAACTTTCTCAGACGCTTCATTCCCGACTTTGCTGAAAAGACTCGCCACATATCAAACATGATGAAAGGGTCGCCAACTTTCCGGTGGAGCGAAGAAGGAAAGGCGTCATTCGAGGATATAAAAGCCTCCGTCACTCGCGCACCAGTCTTGGTATGTCCCAATTTCTCCAAGGATTTTATCATGTATAGCTATGCATTTGAGCATACTGTATCGGCCATCTTAATGCAAAAGAATTATGAAAGTGTTGAATCTCCAATCGCGTTCATGAGCTCTCCCCTCAAGCCTCATGAATTGAAGATGTCTCAGTTAGAAAAACATGCCTTCACCATTGTCAAAGAAATCAAGAACTTTAGGTATTATATTCTAAACTCTCATACAGTGGTGCTAGTCCCTGACATGACAGTCAAGGCAATCTTAACTCAACAGGAGTTAGGAAGTTTGCAAGGGAATTGGATCGCAAAGGTCTAGGAGTACGATCTAGATATAAAACCAACCAAGCTAGTAAGAGGCAAGGGTCTATGTCAGCTCATGGCTGAAAACCAAGATTCAAGAGACCCTGAGGAAAAGGATGATTGCATCGATGGAACACGAGGTCAGCTGGAGAAAGATGATTCTCTACCCATGGTTCTATTTGTCACGAATAGTGACGAATGGTATTTTGATATCACTTTCTTTCTCACTTACGGTGAGTTCCCAACTCATTTGACTTCAAAGGAGAAGCGTGCTATAAAGCTCAGAGCAGCCATATATGTCATCTGGGATGACTGTTTATACAAATGTAGAATAGATGGCATCTTCTTGTGATGTGTTGACAAGCCACAATAGATAAAGCTACTTGAGAATTTTCATGATTTAGCCTGTGGTGGTCATTTCTCCTCTTCCATGACAACACACAAGATCATCCGGGCTAGGTACTATTGGCCAACGCTATTTCAGGATACAGCCACCTGGGTGGAAAAATGTGAGCTCTGCCAACAATTTGTCGGCAAACCAAAATTGGCTACTTTTCCCCTCAGGCCGGTCATTATTGATGAACCATTCAGGTAGTGGGGAATTAAATTTATCAGAGCACTCCATCCCCAGTCAAGTGCCGGACATAGTTATGTCCTGACAACAATAGATTAATTCACCAAATGGGTGGAGGCCATACCTATCAAGAATGCCACCTCTGAAGTTGTTTGTAATTTCATCAAAGAGAATATCATTGTGAGATTTGGCGTTCCAAACAAAATTGTTGTTAATAATGCTTCCAACTTCTCCTCTCGGGAAGTTATTGGTTTTTGCTATGAATACAGGATAATATTGGCCCATGCCTCAGATTATTACCCCCAGGGAAATGGTCAGGCAGAATCCAGTAATAAAAACTTAGTGACTATCATACGGAAGCTAGTTGATGAGAATCAGTGGACGTGGCATAAATCATTATATGACGCTTTGTGGGTAGACCACATTACTCCTAAGAGGTCCCTCAATATGTCTCCTTTTCAAGTGTTATATGGAATCGACACCAAGCTCCCCATTTCTACAAAACTTCCTGCTCTGCGCTTGGCACAAGCGATTGAAGATGAAACTTTCCAAAATTCTCTTGAAAAGAGGATGATGTATCTAGCAGAGCTCGAAGAAAGAAGAGTAAGAGTGGTTAACAGAATCACCGAACATCAGAATCAAGTCAAGAGATTGTTTGATAAAAAGGCCAAGCAGAAGGATTTCCAGGTGGGAGATCTCTTCCTTCTATAGGACAAGCAAAGAGAGTCAAAAGGCATGCACAAAAAATTTGATTCTCTATGGAGGGGACCTTTCAAGATCAAGTGGCTCAATGGAGAGTATAGCTTCTATCTCTCATATCCATATGGCACCAAGCTCCCACTTCCCTATAGAAGGCAACATCTCAAAATATTTAGGAAGTAGAGCTTGCTCTCTTCTTTGTATAGTTTGCTTTGGTTGTGTGTTTGTTTTGTCGTGTGTGTTTGCTTTCTATTTATTGTGTGTTCCTTGTTTTCCCTTTCAGTCGCCCTTGGTTTTTGACTCTGTTTCCCAATGGATAGGCATATGTTGATATGGGATTCTCTACCCTTAAGCTTCACTTAAAGATAGTCCCCAGAAAGACCCAGATGTTATCCTGCAAAATTGACAAGGGAAATTTTGTAGGTAACCTTACCAAACTTTTGTTCTGTTTCCTTGTAGAGGTCCCTCAGCGTTTGGAATGGTGTAAAATTCCTTTCTGGAAAATTTGGTTTCTCGAACTTGGTCATTTTGGTCCTTTTTAGGTTGGGTGCAGATTTTGTCCATGCAACACAAAGCTTATTTGCGCCCCCTTTTATTCCTTTGGCGCACCCTTTGGAGTGTTAACACAACAATTGTTGTGCCTCCCCATGATGCACCTTTCTTGCCTGCGCCGAGGCGCATGCGCCATCCTGTCAACAGTAAAAATGTTGCGCCCTTAATTGGTGTGCCAAGGCACTCAAAATCCCGTGTTGACAGTCCTAAATTTGCCAAAAGCACAGATATTTCCTTGTTGACAGGCGTATACCTGCGTCAAAGGGTGCAAAGTTTTTCATGTCGACACATATTTAAATCTTCCCTTTAGAAAAAGTGGGTGCACATTTATTACACTTTTGGCTATATATAGGCGCGTCTGTCCTGTCATTTTCACAATTGAAAACATGTGAAAACTTTATTTCTCTGCACCTGTCAGTGCTTCTATTATCCTCGTGTCGTATTTGTGGACCCCACTTCATTCCTCTCATCCTATATATATTCCAGGTAAGTGGTCTCTTTCTTTTCTTATGGTTTTGTTTTGCTTTGGTATTGTTTGTGGGATGTAACAAAATGGATCTGAAGAAACCATAAACCCCTCCAACCTATTTTTCATTTTCCCCTCCTCATCCATTTCCACCCTCCTTCTAGATCTGTTGGCATGGAGGGATTTGTCTCAAAAAATGAACCCAAATCTCTCTCTGCTATGTTCCCCTTCGCCATCTAAATCCATGTAGAAGGAGGCCTAGAAAACCATAAACCCATCAGGAAGGAGAGAAAACCTAAAAGCTGTCATTTCCACCCGCAGTTTTCTCTTAACGCAATCACCTACCTTGTTACAAAAAACACAGCTGTGCCAAGAGGCCATACTTTCCCCAATTACAGCACGAATCCTTCCTGCGCCAAGAAAAACCAAGTAAATCCTAACCCTAGCGCAGGCACAATCCTACTTACAACAAAAAAAGTGTCATGCAATCCTTTCCTGCGCCGCGCCAAAGGCCCCATCGGCACACATGAAGTTAGTGATACACATTTTAATGTTGCGCCCCATTTATTCTATGGGCACACCAAAAGTCCATGCAACATGTCCCATATCTACTCCCTTGGTGCATCCTGTCCTCATGTAACACAAAATTTATTTGCGCCTAGTATAAAACCTCATATAATGGCACAGGTGCACATATGTCTACAACAACAACAATATTATATGCAAATTTCGTGCACCCTGTGCCTTTTGGATCTAATTTCTTCCTTGCAACACTCCACTTTAGTGTGTCATACTATTAACCCTGCAGCCTACAACTTTCCTGTGCCCTGTACCCAGAGGATTTTAAATTACTAACTCCTCATTCTGTTGATATTTGATGGAAGATCTAACAACTAACATGGCTCTTCGACATTGGACTTTACTCCTTCTTCTCTCAAATCAAAAACTAAACTCAGATCTGCATATGTCTACATCAAGCAAGAGGCCAACCAAGTCAAAGGGTAAGGCCAAACTCACAGAGGAAGAGATGAAATACAAATATCAAAGGGTTAGAATGCCTGAGTCCTAGGCAGAATGTAACCTAGACATTAGAGATTCTAAACTTAGCCACATCGACATGGATGATTTTTGGGCCAAAACCAGGAGGGTCACAGGTAATCCTTAGATGGAAAAACTGGTAGGCAGTGGTCTGCATTTCACAAGGGCAATCTCTGTCAGTGCGGTGAATAATGAATTTATGATGGTGGTGGCCAGCTATTATAACAAAGACACAAGGTGTGTCGAGAATGAAAAGGGCAAGGTCATAATCAACCTCACTGCCCGGCACTTCGAGATTATGCTAGGTATTCCCCACCATCGGAATTTTGTGGCTGTAAGCCAAGAAGACTGCACCAAGGGACAGGAGAAAAATGAAGACAAGTGCATGTAGTTAATGAACGAGGTGTACCTGAAGAATAAGAAGGTGATAACCAGGTGGCCATAGGTTATTCACCACAGTGACTTCTCTGAGGAACTGATTGATACCATCACCTTCCTAATTAGAGTATTTTGGATTTCTGATGCCCATTACTTGCACAAATGGACTCTCAGGTATCTGGAGACCATGAATAAAATTTTTCCTAACTAGCATTTTGAATGGGTAGAAATCATAAGCAACACCATCTTTGAGTAGGTCCAGCAACTCACCACAACGGGGAGGTTCTACATGAACTCCTACGTAGTCTACGCTGCAGCCTCAGAGAGAAACTATCCAACGCTAAGCTGATGTGGGGTTTGGCCTTAGGTGAAAATATACGTGTACTACCTGTTAGTGCAAAATCACAGCACCCCTGGATGTTGATCAGATTTCTAGGTTGATCACTCTAGCATCCAGTGTGATTGCACAACATTGAAACCTTTCTCCAAGTGTGGGACTTGCAGAAATGAGAAAGGAATCTCTAGAGAAAGCTGATTCCTACTCCTAAACTACCTGCCATAAGCTATTCTAGAGCAGGAAAGCTAATCTAAACCTAATATAACCATGCCAAGGAGATAGAGAGAGAGAGAGAAGGGAAAAATAGCAAAATCCTACACTAAAACGGTGATACACCAGAGAAGGAGAATGTTGAACATCTATCAAAACTACCATGGGACAGAGAGAGGTGAGCAATGGGAAGGATGGACAGATGCATCACAGGCCCAAGGATAGATTTCACATAGAAAATGTCCCAAAACTCCATGAACATAGCTCCAAACCTGCAATGAACATTTGAACATGCACAAATACCTACAATGAAGAGAGGCAAGAAGAGAACAAGCAAAAAAACGAGCAAGGATGGACAGATGCATCACAAAGCACGTTTTGTTGCTCTAGAAGTTTGCACAGAACATCATTTCAATAGTAAGAGGCAAAAATCCATCTAGAGCAATGGGAGGATGGTCGAACTCACATTTCAACCCTCGAGAGGAAAGAAGAATTGAGGTGTGGTGAAAGACTGAAAGGTGGAGACATGGGATCAACATTTGGGACATCAGATGGGGAATCTAGAATTTGCAATTCCAAGTGAGATCATGTTACTTGAGTAATGGGAAGAGAAAAACCAGATGATGGTGTAGAACTTACCCATTGACAAGGTTGTTCAACAATAAGTGTATAGGCCTCTATTTCTGTTGTCCATTGTGCAAGTTGGGGCAGCATCTTCATCATGAAGTCTAGCTTCTCCTGAGGGCTGAAGTGCCTTGGAAAAGGTCCCACCCATGGACAGGGTGCTCCACAACCGATTCCAAATGCTTTCATTTGAGGTGTTGCTCTGGACTGCACCATCTTTACCTCCATCTTTTGGATTTTCTCCAACAGACCAGCATCTTGCATCTGATTGTCCTCATTGCATGTGTACCCTTTCTCTTGATGTGCTTCATAGCCAAACTGACTTTGGCACTGCTTCTCATATGGGTATGCATACTGATCTTGAATCTTCTCAAAATGCTGATTTGGAGGATTTGTAAAACATGTTGGAGGTGGAATATACTGTTGTTGTTGAAAACGTGAATCCCATGATGGAAATGAAGTCATGATTGCAAAACTTCATGGAATGGAAAAGAATGAAAGAGATGGAAGGAAATATGGATGGAAATGGATGAAAAATAGGTCTGTAACTTCAGAAATGGGTTGTTGATCAGATGGAGTTTTCAGATGTGTTTGCAAGTGCCTCCAAAGGCTGAAATTTTCACAGGAACACACCGACCTGCAAAAGATGAAGTGGAAGACCTCTAAGTCCCACCAGGCATGCCAAAACTGTTAGTCCAAAATCACAGCACCCCTGGATGTTGATCAGATTTCTAGGTTGATCAGTCTAGCATCCAGTGTGATTGCACAATATTGAAACCTTTCTCCAAGTGTGGGACTTGCAGAAATGAGAAAGGAATCTCCAGAGAAGGCTGGTTCCTGCTCCTAAACTACTTGCCACAAGCTATTCCAGTGCAAGCAAGCTAATCTAAACCTAATCTAACCATTCCAAGGAGATAGAGAGAGAGAGAGAAGGGAAAAATAGCAAAATCCTACACTAAAATGGTGATACACCAGAGAAGGAGAATGTTGAACATCTATGAAAACTGCCATGGGACAGAGAGAGGTAAGCAATGGGAAGGATGGACAGATGCATCACAGGCCCAAGGATAGATTTCACACAGAAAATGTCCCAAAAATCCATGAACACAGCTCCAAACCTGAAATGAACATTCGAACATGCACAAATACCTGTAATGAAGAGGGGCAAGAAGAGAACAAGCAAAAAAATGAGCAAGGATGGACAGATGCATCACAAAGCATGTTTTGTTGCTCCAGAAGTTTGCACAGAACATCATTTCAATAATAAGATGCAAAAACACCATTACAGAGCAAGGGAGGAGGTTTAAATTCCATTTTCAACCCTAGAGAGGAAAAGAAGGGAGGGCAGAGCCGGAAAGATGAACAACAACTAATAATGAGCCAAATCTAACTTTTTTACAATGCATGGGTCGAGCCCATGAGAGAGAAAACATACAAAATGTGGTAGCCCATTCCTCCTTGGATGCAAACACATTAAATTACCATGGAGGACCTTACAAACCCATACCCTGTCATTTTGACCAAATGGGAGGAGAGTGCGACCCATTCTGTATTAAATTTGGTCGCTGAAATGTCACTTCTGGCCATGAACACGCGTCAGAGCCGTTTCTTGAATTTTCTCTCTCCAAACTAAACCAAAATTAGAGATTGACCATTTTATCTTGTAGATAATTTCATAAGCTTTCCAATGACATAAAGAACGTGTAAATCCAAGCTCTGGATCAAAAGATATGGCGATATGAAGATTTAGGGCACAAAAAAGGCCAAAACGGATATTTGAATTTTTTCCCGTGCTCTGCCACTTGGATGACACGTGTCAAGTGCTGATTGGCCACGCGATTCTCTGTCCTCTACCTTTCCGTGGGTTTTCCTTGAATATTTTGACTTTTCATAACTTTTGGGAAATTTTCCATTTTTTTCCCGCGCCCCCGCCACTTGGGACACGTGGCGTGATCTGGTTAGAGGACGAGGCGTTGGGTCATCCTTGTCTTTTAATCTTTTGGCCCAAGAATTTTGCAAAATCTTCAAAGTTTCCTCGATCTCCGCACCTCCCTGCTCCTTTGGACACATGGAATTGTTTCATTAACTCGGGCCGATGCTCCAACTCGCTCCCTTTAAAACTCGGCCAAAAACACTTAGTCAAAATTTTATTGCACCTCCCCTTGTGACACGTGTCACATTCTAATTTGTTGGTGGATTTTCCAGGTCTTCACGTCCCTCGCGTATTTTTTGCCAAGATGTCCCAAACCATCTGGGACAAATTTCTCCAATCCGCCCGATTCAGGCTTCCCTGTCCCTCTTTGAGGCGAAGACACGTAGCACATTTTAATTCGTTGGCGGCTTCTTCAGATTTCTACATCCCGCGCATCCCGATGTCCCAACTGTCCCAAACTGTCTGGGACAAATTCTTCCGATTCACCCAATTCAGCCAGTTCGTGCCTACCGTGTACTCTTGTCCCAGATGTCCCTGATCGAGTGAAGTGAGACTTAGACATTTTTCCTTCTTTTTCAGCCGATCCGGCTTTTCTCACCCCACACGTTCCGATGTCCCAACTATCTCAGACTGTCTGGGACAAATTCTTCCGATTTTCCCGATTCAGCTGGTTTGCGTCCACCGCGTACTCTTGTCCCAGATTTCCCTAACCAAGCAAAGTGAGACTTAGACATTTTTCCTTGCTCTTTCGACCGATCCGGCTTTTCGTACCCCACGCGTCCCGATGTCCCAACTGTCCCAACTACTGTGCGGACCGCCTGGAGGCTTTTTGGCCGGTTCGCAGCCCGACGTCCCAACTATCCCAAGGACCACCTGGACTAGGACTTAGCTGATTTTCATCATTTTTTCTACCCTAAGCTTGTTTTCTGCATTTTTTCTATTTTCTCGACCTGTTGGGATTCCTCCTTGGATGGGAGAGTTAGAAAAGGGTGAGGGAGCCCTAGAAACATGATTTTTTGCCTTGAATCAATATACTTACCTGGGACTTGAATATTCTGATGCATGTTATCAAAATTACCCTGGGGGGGTGAATTTTGGATAACACTACCCAGAGTTGATGCTGGAGAATAGTATCCCACAGTTCACTAAGATCAACGATGCCTTTTTCTATGGAATCATCTGCCTATTGAGGCCCAATATGACTCACGGTTAAACGAACAAGAGCATAGTCACAGAAACCAAGAAGTGGGGGGCATTGTTTACACAATTCCCCACTTTCACCTATCTCAAGGTAGTTAACTTCTTGGGGGAGCCCACTAAATTACCAAGGTATGCAGGCCCTAAATTGATCCTATTGGAGTTGTCTAGGTAGCTCATAACATATCATGAGAAGTACCTAAAAAGGAAGAAGGGTGAAACTCCTTTCCCCCTTATAGTGGGTAGGTACACCTACATTTCCCACAGCAAGACCAGTTCGCAAAGCTAGAACTGCTCAATCTAAAGCACAATTTCCTGGCAAGGCCCACCATTTGATCCAAGAAATTGCCTCCCAAAGGAAAAACTCTATCTGATCCACATTACATAGATCGAGGAAATCTACATCGACCTGTATCACGATGTCGAACTCAGGAGAAAGGATCACTCCCGCCTAGCCCTAGCAGAAATTATTCAATACGGAGTGGCCATTGTTCCAAAAGGTTTCCAAACAACTGATCAAGAGCTTGACCAAGTAAATCTTGACACGGATGGGGACAATTGGCCGTTTTCCAAAACTGATAGGACAAAGGCACCTCAGACCATTGAGGTAAGGGTTAAGGACACACTGCGGTGAATAGAGCATTGGTGCATAATGAACATCCTTATCTACCTTGGAGTAGATTTCACCACGTCCCCTTTGGGTAGCGCACCTTTCAGGTCAAAGCATCTGCCAAAGGGCAAAGGCAAAGATAAAGAGGGATAATCAAGCTCTGCTCAAGAATAAGCTCCTGAGAGCCCTCCTTCCACCGCACAGAAACAGGTTATAACTATGGTATCTCTGGAAAAAGAAGTGGCAGAGAGTGTTCCAATGGGCACATCCACTCAGGATGTTGCCACTGCTATAACCATGGAGGTACCCACCATCCCTTCTCTCTCTCCTCCTTCCCCTTCTCATGTGACTCAAGTGACCATTCCTTTGGTCGTATCCTCTCCCCCATATTCTACTATTCCCCCTTCCTCTTCCTCCATTTTCTATTCCCTCGGGGAGCTGTCCCCCACCATTTCTTTTCTCATCTCTCAGCTCCCTTCCACTCCCACAACTACCTCCAATGAGCACTTTCTTGGCCTCTCTCTCGATGCCACCACCAAGTGTCTCGACCCATTTCCCCTCATCCACTACAGTTCCTCCCTCTTCCACCTCTGGTCCCACTCCCTTTAGTTTAGCATGGATCTCCCAACACCTGAGTCAGCATAGGAGGAAAGTCCCTATTGCACCAATCGACTTCTCCATCATCCCAACGAAGGGGGCTAAGAAGAAAAAACCGATAACCTACTTCTCTCAGAGTTCATCGGGAGAAAGAGTAATGGATATCATGTATCCCGATCCCACAAAGGATAAAAAGGATCTGTCCCCTATAGATTATACAGTGACGTAGGTCAAAATGGCAACATCATCCGAGATCCTTCAAGGAGAGGCCCTATCTGCAGTGATTGCCCTTTGCAAGAAGCTTTAAGAAGCAAAGGAAGAGAAGAGGCTACTAAAAGAGCAGAACAAGCATCTTTTCCATGCCCTGCAGAAAATGGGTAGTGTACCTCCTACAACTGCCATTGAAACTCCTCAAGTCCTAAGCGAAGATAAGATAAACGAATACACCAAGATTGGTGAACAAGACATGGCAGTATCCTCGTGGAGAGACCAGATTCTCAAAGACAGTGAGGAAGTAATTGTCAAGTTCACCGAGTTATATCAGAACATTGGTCAGGATAACTAGGAACTCCAGGCGATTGCAAGACCTATCTCCGAAGAGTTAGACCATGCTAGGTTGCAACATGAGACATTCCAGAATATGCTTGACTACTCAGTCAATGATTTAGTAAAATTCGGCATCTTCGATCACCCCAGGGTACCCAATAAAATCCTTACCACTTTGGACTACTGGGTCGATCAGATGGAATTTGTCCTGGAGAAGATGGACAAGGTCAAGGAGGAAGCTGTGGATGTAATGCATTAAATGGAGAAGATTGTCCTAAGGATGTCTCCAGGCTTGCTCACTCCTTCATTCACCTTGACGAAGGCAGATGAAACTATTTGGATCTTCAAGGAGATCGTCTCGCAAGGGCTAGGGCTTGAAGTCACTTTTGACACTGAATCCATCAATAACCTTTTGGTCTACCACGATTTTGTGGGGTACCTGATGGAGGCAGGTAATGAATATTTCAAGCTCCCCAAAAAACTCAGAGATGAACAGGAGACTTGCGAGGTCATCGGCGATCATACCAAGGGTCCTTCCCAGGATCAACTTCAGCCGATGGTCAGTAAATTCATGGAATACCGGGCTCAATTCCACATTGTCTCTCCTAAGCATAAGTAAGATACTCCCTTCCAGCCTTGAGATGACGACGAATAGCCTTCTTCCTCTTGGCTTTCATTTTGTAAATATCTAAAAGTATGTTGTCAGAAATAATGACATCATCCATATTGCACCATGGGATGTTGTCATCCACCAAGTTGCCCAAAGTCAACAGTTGACTTTTAGATTTTTTGTGGATATTTTGTAATTAGTTGTTGGTTTCTTTTTGCCTTCTCTCTTCTCCTCCTTCTATAAATCCTTGAATGCTTGTTATATTCGGGGAGTGGACACTTTTTAGATAAAAAATAGAAGTAAGGAGAAAAGGCTTTGCACTTTTTGTAATAGAAGAAAATACTAATACAATATTGAGACTTTGTGCTGAATCCCTTTGTTATGCATAAGAACTTTCTTTTGTTATATCTATATGTTTATTCTGTTGAATGTACCTCTACTTTTTTGTCATTTGTTCATCAGTATTACTTTGTTCGTTTATGCAAGTAGGTTTGGCTCCATTTATTACCAATCCCAAAACATAGAATCTCTAATCTTTCTGCTTTGGAATTCATTTATTTTCTCCCTTCGGATCTATCTACCCTATGTTCATCTTTTCCTTCTTTCCTTTCTTTTCATAGTTAGAAACACCCTAACTGGGATAAGATCCCAATCCCCCGAAGGCGGAATATTGTGAGACTTGCATAGATTCCTTCTCATAGAACAACAATAAACCATTTTCGCTTTGCTGAATCAAAGAAGGGATATGCCCTGCACACTGTTGGCTTGTCTATCCATAGATCTACCCACCCAAAAGATTTTCAGACCAACAGATAGGCATGTGCATATTTTAGGTATTATATGGTAGAGACACGGAGCTGCCTCTTACCTTGGCACTGCATGTCCTATGAAATTTTAGAGCCCTAGAGGATTCTATATTCACGGATGCTATTGATAAAAGAATTATGTACTTGAATGAATTACGGGAGGTATAGACTCAATTTGCTGATAGACTGACAGAGCATCAAATGAAGGTGAAAGTCATCTTTAACAAAAATGTCTGGGAAAGAAAGTTTGAAGTCAATGACTGGGTCCTTTAATGGGACAAAAGAAGAGAAGAAAAAGGCATGCATGGGAAATTTGATTCACTATGGAAAGGGCATTTTGTGATTAAGAATATTGCCAGAGAAGATAGCTTTATTCTTGCTCATCGGGATGGATTTGGATTGTCGTTTCCTTTCAATGGGCAACACTTGATGCTATTCTAGACATGAGAAACAGGGTAAAACTTGTATGTACATAAATAAAACTTTGTTTGTTTTTCCTTGTTTTGTTTTTGTTTTTGTGTTGTCTTTTTTTTCCTGACCTTGTGCCCAAAAAACCAAGATATAAAAAAAAAGATGCTAGAATCTCATCTTTTCCCTTGTCAATCTAACAGAGAAAAAGATGTCCACAGACGGAGCCAACTAGTGTCCCAAGATTTCATCTTGAAATTTGTGACTACCCTATCTAAAAAAAATTCGTACTTTTTTAAAATAATGGGTCGTTTTGTGTTTTTATTGCTATAAAGTTCTTATATTGCGTCAAGATATTCCCAAAGATCCATATTAGCCATTTTTGCCAAATACCCAGATGCCCAAAATTGTTATATTCTGTCGTCCAGATTTGTCTTCGAGAAATTTGTATTTAATTATTTTGAGCCCCATTTAAGGCAATTTGTGCTCCAGTTTAACTCTGTTGTGATTGTACATATCATTATTCCCATATACCAATAGGGTTTTAACTAGGAATGCATTTTGGACTTTATTTGTGACTTTTGGCAACGTTTTGTGTTTTTGTGTTTTTCCTGTTTCATTTTCTGTGAAATTTCTCTAAATCAATTCCTTTTCCAGTTTAGCCTGATTCTTGGCCTGGAGTAGCTGGAGATCATATACATACTTTATGCCAGAAGGAAGTTGCCATCGGAGGTCTAGTTCACTGGGAAAAGATGAAGTTGTGCACCGAAAAGCCTCTTCTAGGCTGGCCACATTTTTGGAAAAAGAAGAATTGAAGTGAATCATGGGAAAATTAGAAGAAGTAGGTAGGTGGGAATTTTTTACCTACCGAGCAAGGTACTTTTTCCCATGGAAGCAATGCCACTTAAGTGACAATGGGAAAATTAGAGGTAGTAGGAAAGTGGGAATTTCTTACCTGCCTTACAGGGTAAAATTTCCCATTGTGGAATTAAAGAAAAATCACTAAAGTGAATCATGAAATTTTATTGCCTGCCTTGCAGGGTAAATAATCCCATTATGAAAGTCAAGTGACTTAAGTGAATCATGGGATTTTTAGGGCTGCCTTGCAGGGTAAATAATCCCATTGTTATGTGTTTCTTAAAAATAGAATTCTTTATGTCAAAAAGTGCACCCCCTTTGGAGAAGTAAATGCAGCCTTTAAATTCATTAATTTAATTAATTATTCATCCAATTTTGGCACCCAGGCTTGTGGAAAAGTCAACAAAGTAAAAGGACAAAAGGAGGTTGAAAATAGACTGTTCTAAAATTAAATAAATAATATTTATTTAATGCAGCCCCTTTATGTCAAAAAGTGTGGCCCTTTTGGTAGAGGGATACTACTTTTTAAAGTATTAAATGATTAAATTAATTCCTATTTTCAGTGGCGAAGGTCAAGCATACTGTGAGGCTTGAGTTAAGTGGAAGCAGAAGTCTAAAATTAAATAAATTTAATTTATTTAATGGCAGCCATAAACATGCACAAAATAGGCACCCCATTTGAAGAGTGAAGCTTATTAATTAATTAATTAATTTCCAATAATAGCAAAGGCATTAATTAATTATAGAATCACAAGCGTTATATAAGTTGGGGCTGCCATAATGATGAATTAATTAATTCACAGGTAAAGAAGTGCAGCCCAGAGGAAAAGTGTGCCCCATTTGAAGAGGATTTTTTCTTGAAAGAAGGTGAAATTAATGCTGAAAGCTTCCAATTTTGGTGCACAGGTTGAAGGACGTGGATTTGTGTCTGGA
Source organism: Taxus chinensis (assembly GCA_019776745.2). Classification (NCBI taxonomy): domain Eukaryota; kingdom Viridiplantae; phylum Streptophyta; class Pinopsida; order Cupressales; family Taxaceae; genus Taxus; species Taxus chinensis. The sequence goes on along the minus strand of CM034146.1, from coordinate 32,696,269 downwards.
TAATTGTTTGCATAAGTGATACAGGTGCTCAGGTGAAGTTGGTAAATTTCATGCTCGCTTTGCATGCAAATAAAACATAAATTTTTGGGGTAGCAGCCTTGAATAATGCATATTTTTATGATTAAAATCCACTGTTCATGTTTCGATTGCCATCTTTATCTAAATTAATTCCAGGAATTCATTACCGGTTCTTTACAAAATAAAAGGAGCTTTAATCAATGTCCAATACATTCAATATATCTTCCGAATTTGAACAATTATCTAGATCTACAATAGTTTTGAAGAATTCCAGACAAATAAGAAGAAAAAGAATAGTTCAGACAGAGATAAACAAAGCCATGACAAAGAGGGATGAAAAATAAATGACAACAGAGTCATACATCACTTCCAAATTTGTAGACATAGGAGACACAGATCTAGGTCTAGAACCTCTTTCCGAATTGATTGATAGATCCAAAGTAGGAAATACTTCACTCATGCATGCATTTAAAAGCAATGGAAGTATTCAAGTTACAGCCTTTTCATACATAGCCCAGTTACCATAGTTCATTATGGAGTGTGCTAGGTCTTACCATCCTTCATCCAGATCAGTGCGAGATGCTACAGGGAAAACAATAATTCAGTTGGACAAAGAGTTCATCAATTATTGTTTGAATATTCCAGATCGAAAAGTGCTGACTTCCATTAGCATTTAGGATGTCGGCAGTAAGTGGGAGAAGTATAGAGTTGACTATGTGAACATAATGCAAAATAGATACATGAATAAGACTAGAACTCCTTCTAAGTTCCCAAGAACTCTTCTGTGGTCCAATTTGGTATAAGAGGTAAATGATATTGCCAAATTTTTGTGCAGGATAAATGGTGAGGTGAACGCTCATGCTTTTCGTACATGGATGTATGCTTTCATTAGTACCATTGAAGTTAACAAGGTTGATTCATTAATCAATTGGTCAGAAATCATTAGCGATAACATTGGTGAGAAACTCTGAAACGTGAATTGTACTTTCAGATTCAAAATGACTTCTTATTTGGTATATACAACAGCTTCACAAGGTGTCTTCTGCAAGCTAGATAGACGTGTCATTCTTTCTAAGGACCCCATTTTTGAGTGCTACCCACAGCTTGTTGTACCTACATACAAGAAATATTTTAATGTGGTCAATGATGGATTCTTCTAGTAATTCATTTGCATGCTAGACAAGGACCTAAAGGCCAACAGGGTGAGTAAAGAAACATGGGAATATTTATCCAAAAATTGTATTCTATTGATTCAGTTTACAGATTTCACATACCTCAGGGTTATCAGATTTTCAAGAGAACCTTTCAAGATGCCCAGATATCTAAATGATATATTAATCACCATGGAGTTGAGTAGAAAAGTTGTGGAGATACACGACCTTCATTCGAAATGGCACAAGTCTACGGGATTCTTCCTGATCACTATGGGACATTATAGCTACCAAAGAATTCATAAGGCCTGAGGATTGGAAGTGGAAATGTTATCTGAGTATGATAAATAGTTCTTTCTGGCGTGGTTGAACTTTGATCCATTTGGAGTAGCCTAGAAGACGATCTCCCAAGAGTACATACATGTGCCTTCATTAGAGGATTTCCAGATGAAGTGCAAAATTGAGTACGAGGTTAGAAAGAAGGATTTTAGCAGGCTATCAACATGGAAAGTGTTCAACTTTGGACTAGCACAAATACCTATAGATCTTAAAGATGATGGGAATGTGTTACTTGATGCTTACCATCAAATGGGAGGAGATAGAGACGTAATTTAGGATAACATAGGGGGATGTCATATGATTGAAGGAAGGTCTGGAGATGTTCTGTTGAATACTTCAAACTGGTTGCTGATGAAGGGATACTACCTTGATGAATCACTGATGAATCAAATCACGGGTAGCTTCGGCATAGGAGATTCCCTCAAGAGGAAGCACTGAGGAGAAAGTAGTAGAAGGTGTGAGAAGATGAAAGTGCACAAAAGATCTCAATCAAAGGAGAAGATCACTTCCATGGCTATGACTTTAGTTATGGATTCTCCAGCATCTAGTACTTCACTGACTATTACACCTCACCAGGAAACTTCCATGCCTCCACTAAATCTAGTGACATTCATCTTCTCTCTGCATCCATTTCATTCAGAACCTATTCCAGAAGAGACGTTGAAGTTGCAGATGGCAAAGTTCAAAAGAGCTTTGTCCTTGGATAATTCAGAAGATTGCAACCATAACACTATATTTGTTTCTGATGGAGAGAAAATAGAGCAGGAGATAGTAGTGCACTCAGCAAATTCTCATTCTATGAGAAGTAACTTCTCAGAATGGTTGGCTTCACAGTTGGTTCCAGAAGCTAAAGTGGAAATGATTTTTTAAGAACATGACTTATAGCTGCTCCAGAGTCTAAGCGGAAAAGAAAGAAGACCTAAAGCTACTAAGGTAAATTCAAGGTTGATCATCGAGGAGTCAGGGTAGAAGTTTCCTGAGATGTTAGTTCCAACAGAAGAAAAGAAGGAAGATGAGTTCACGGTAGAAGATGTAATAGTAACCAAAGTACCCATCAATCAGGTCACCAAAAAAGGATTGAATTAGGATAAACATATATTGATAGATGCTCTATTCCTTAGGCTTGACAGAGAAAAGGTAGAGAAAGATGAGCTTTAGAAGCAAGTATCTTAGTTGTGTGAGATCATAGCCAAGGTTGTTAAACCTTCCACTCAACCCATTTTAGAATAGGTGAGTGGTCATCTTATGCAGGAGATTGAGAATGTAAGCAATCAAGTGAAAGCTATTGACAAATGGAAGAATCTGATTATTCATCAAGCTTTTGTACAACTTGGAGAGGTTCCATCCTACCTGAAGGTTATGAATGATGTATAAAATCAGCTGAAGAAACTGGTGATGAGCATAGTAGATATGAACACACTTGCTGAGAGTAACTTGAGTACTTTGGCCGAAATCAACAAGCTACCAAGAGAAGTATTGGTTATAGAGTAGATTGTACTGGATGGATCAGTTGAGAAGGGGAAACAACTAGAGTTTACAGTATTTTTTTTCATTTGGAGATCTATAGAGTTTTGCTGAAGAGGATGTAGACACTTGAGAGTAAGACATCGTCTTTACCAGACAGTATCATTGCTTTCACTGAGGAGGAAGTGGTCGGAAATGTTACTTCATACATGCAGATCATTCCTAGCAGGGTGCCTAATTCCCTAGAAGGGTCTCTTCTAATGGTACAAAAGAGAATTGATGGAGCTACTAAACCTTTCACAATGAATTCCATTAGTAGACTGGTGGCACTGCAGGTAGATATTACGAGGTTCGGGAAAATATTTCGGTATGTTGAAGCATATATCAAGGTGTTGAACGAAGGATTGCTGCAATTTAGGATAGAAAAGGAAGTAGTGGCTAAAATAGATGGGAAGATGTTGAATTACATGTTTGACAAGTATATCTAGTATCAACACAAAAAGAAGACATAAATGTTACAGCTGGCGTGACTTCTTCTATTCTTTCTTCTTCTATTTTCACGTTCGAAGATGAAATTGTAAAACTTTAAAGTTATTGGTTTTGAAACCATTACTTAAAGTTATGTGAAACAATTCTATTAGTTAAGTGATACATGTGTCACTTAAGGAGAAGTTAGTGCAGGATGATTGTCAAATGTCATCTTTACTTGTTGTTTATGTCATAGTTCAGTTGAGTTTCCCATTTTTACTTTCCCTTCTAAATTTTATAAGTAGAAAAAGAACCTTTGGGTTAATGATCAGAATTTGTAAGCAACATCATTATGCTCCAGAATTTGTGCTGAAACCCTTGAGAGCCACTTGAAGAAAATGAATATACAGGATTTCATTTTCGAAGAAATTTGTGTCACAGTGTATTGTGTTTCTTACTTTTTATCTTAGATATTTTAATAGACTTTTTGTTATTTCAGATCTAGATCTAGAGCTACCTTTGCTTATAATTTTGTGTTTATATCTAGTGGTTTCTTCTATGTGCATGAAATCAACTTTGCTATCTATTGATTGGGATGCACATCTTCCCCATTTCTTCTCTGTGTTTATATAATTCCCTTCTTTTATAAATATTTCCTTTCTTTAAACAGATGCTTACTTGTTGCAGAACTATACATCTATGGTTCATGAGCTGAACAATTAAAGTAAAACCCCATATAGATACTAGCATACTTTAATCGATAAATCTGACATGGGAGCCTCACTGGTAAATGAGGGAGATTTATCTCATGACTACCTAGGTTTTATGCTATGCAAAAAATCTAGCCAACACTTTTTCAACCTAGGGACATATAGGACATATGATAGTCTACATTTGCATGAACCAAGGGGTAGAGAAATATTCCCAATCCCCTAAACTGTATATGAAGAATCATCTCCCAACGAAACATGATTTTTTGATGGCATGTCCCTCATTGAAATAAACCAGTCTCTATGACCAGTCATGTGTCGAGTCTCCCCCAAATCAACATTCCAAACATCACTAGATGAGATAGATGGTTCACTTGATCGAGAAGTGAACAAGAAGTCTTCATTTTCTTACTATTATTATTGCTCAGTAATATTACATTACTGGTGGTGTCTTATTGTCCAGTTCCCCCTTTTCTACCCTTGATTGTAGTTAGAATTTCCCTTGTTAGATTGTTGTGGAGGTCCAAATTTTCTTGATGAACCTTTCTTGTATGTATTATACCAACAATCTTGTAGGTTATGTCCTCTTTTGTAGATTGGACATTGCTTCTTATGTTGTCTATCCCCTTGATACCGATTTTGATTTTGGGATTTTTGATAGGAATTAGGTTTTCCTTTACCTTTTCCTTTCCATTTTTGATGTGAAGATAGTGCTTGTTCCTCTTCATCATCCTTAATGTGCATTGCTTCCTCTTGCTGCAGTAGGTTTACCAGTTTTTCAAAACCAACAATCGTATCTAACACATTTAGTGTTGTGATATAAATGTGGTAAGAAGAGGGAAGTGCTCTCAGAATAACGGGAATGAGAGCATCATCTATGACCAGTTCTCCTAGGGCTAGAAGTTAAGGCCTCAATCCTACAACTCTTCTTAAGAAAGCTTCTATTTTTCATTCTGCTTGAACTTTAATGGGTGTAACTGACTCTGCAAATTAAGTATAACATTATTGTTCTTGGCCTCATATACTGTGCTCAAATTATACCACGCTTCTTTGGCTATTTTGGCATCTCAAATGTGGGGTTACACATCGTCGGACACTCCAAACAAGATGATGAGTTTGGCCTTCTGATCTGCTTTATCAAACTATCATTTTTGTGTTGTATCAGTAGCTAATCTAGTTAGAGTACCATTCACAGTAGGCTAGATTTATTCAAACTCAAGCCGTGTCTTGATTTTTGTCTCCCATGTAGCATAGTTGTGTCCTATGAGTAGTTGTGAATCCAGAAGAAAAAATTTAGGGGCATTGGTGCCCATTTTGTAGAGATCACTGATAAGGTTTGGCTCTTATCAATCTAGGTATAAGGTATCCCAATCTATATATTGTCAGTCCAATATATTAAACCTTTCTATATACTCACCCTTCCAATATACCCAACGGTATGTGGAAGAAGCTCCCCCTTTTCTCTATACCCAGCGGTACATGAAAGAGGTGTTAAAGTACGTGAAAGAGTTCAATACGTGGTACCAAGATAGTACTGATGGGGTCTATGTGATTATTAACACCGGCTCAAATAAATATCCTCATATGCACACGTAACTTTGCTATATACTTAGATAATTTCTCAGTATAGATTTATGTCGTGTAATCATTCACAGATAGATGGGATGGTTCATAGTGTGTGCACTATGACCTTATTACTCCCCCTCAATTAATAGGGTTGATGCCCAGATGACATTGTTGCAGCTATGTTAGGCATTAAGTGTAGTAGTAGTCACAACGGCTTTACCTGTAAGAACTTCTCAAAGGCACCGTATATACCGAATGCTACGAATGAGATCTAGGATCTCGTGAGTGTTACAGAACCAATTTTATATTGTATTTGATTACAAATTTTCCAGGTCCTGAAAAGTTACAAATTTTACAGTTGACTATGGAAACCTGAAAATTAGTACAATATGCTAAAGCATGTAATTACATTCAAAGATTTTGGAAAAATTGAATGGAAGGTCATTTTTATTTTATTTTTGCGAGCCCCGGTGGCCTCCGGAGCCCAATACGACCCAAAATGCAAAGAATTGTAAACAAGTAGCTGAAAATGCAATTTTTAGCTATCCCCCCTTTAGAGAAAGTTGCCCGGAATGAAAAAATAGGCTTAGTGGGGATACCTTTTTTTTACCCTAAATTAGGGAATTTCTTGCTAAAAATGTGGAGGCCTGTTTAGCTTTAACTAGCAGTTTAGAGAGGATTTTTTGGCTAAATCTACCTCTAAATGTGGTGGTTTCTCCAAATATGCCGCCAAAGTCAAAATTCTATGTTGGAAGTGTGATTTGAACCCCACACCTCCCACTTCTAAGTCATTTGGTCTATCCACCTTGGCCGGTTGTGCACTTGTGAGATAAAATGAACAAACTTGTATATAAATAAAGTGGAATTTGACTCACCTTAGTAAAAAATGACTTGGCTGAAGCTCCACGTGGCTTTGTACATGGAATAGGTTTTCCTTATGCGTAGAGACTCGATCTGAAGCATTTTTAATGCCTTTTTCCTTCCTTAGCCACCACTTGATTATTTTTCATGGATTTTGTTTGTTTCTCTCCACAGTTTTGGCTTCAACGCAACCTATATGCTCATGAGAGTCTCTATTTTTGTATCACTCTTCCACTAATTTGCAAATATCCACGTTGTTTCTTTTATTTTCTTTGCTAATAGCCACCATGTTTTTTTTGTAGGCACAGGTTTGTTGTTGGAGTCACCATTTTTAATTGTTTTTCTTCACGCCTTTTTTTTTTCTCTATACAGTACTTACAAAATTTTTCTTTCCTTCACACCTTTCAGAAATGGCCACTGATAATTCTCCAATGTTTTTCCTTGTGTTGTAGGTGTGTGCAGGTCATAGGGATGTGGATGACTGTTTGGGCATGGAGGACGCAAAAGGAGCTCTTTCCAAGAAAATTGCCGTTGTTTTGTGTGTACAGTCTCCACATTTTTTTGTTATTGATCTTTGTTGTTTTTTTGCTGAAGAAGAATAGTCACTGAGTGAGGCAGGGGCTTGGTCTGTGTAAAATAAGACTCATCCAATGTTCATAGTGATAGCTTGTTTCGTAATGAGTTACCTGGTATGGATGTAAATCAAACAGACTTGATGAATAGCTCTCAAATGAGACACAGTCCCCTCCCAATTAAGAGCTCGATGATTTTCAAATGAGACATAGTACCCTCCAAATGAAGTAGGGATGCTAAATTTAACAAAAGATAAACTGACTTCTGAAATTAGATGTAAAACCCCTAATGGGGAATAATTTTTATTTTTAAAAAATATTTCAGTATATGATAAGCTTCCATGAAGCAAATTAGCCTGGTGTAGTGCACCAAGGAAAAAAAATGTGCTTTACATTTACCTAGAATTCACACAGGAGGTTATGGGAGTGCAAGGAGATGTGGGAAGCTACTGGAGGCAACATTGGCTATCTGACAATGAAGATTTATTCTCCATGAATTATACTTCATCTGCAACCTTCTCCAACCTTGCCAGGAGCTTCAATTCACTCTAGTACCAAATGTAAACAAGGATGGAAGCCTTAAATTTATATTAATCAGAATCAACTAACATTACAAATAATGCACTGTAATATTTATAGATATTGCACAGCCAAATACAAACAAGAAACTAAGTTACATAGGTGCAACCATATTCCATATTACATAAGCTTCCAATATTACATCCGGGAAGTATAACTATAACCAAAAAAATATATTGTTAATACAATATAACAACACTTTTATTGTTTGAATAAAAAAAAATATATAGTTTATAATTAGATATAACCATATAATTAATAAATACATTAATTAATATGAAATGCATAATTAATATATAGGTAAATAATAATTAACCTAACAGAATGTTGGAGCAACCAATAAAAGGGTGATACATGTTCCAAGTGACATAAACAAAGGGTGGCCACACCCCACTTAAATGCCCCTCCCTCAATCTATGTATATAATGTAGGATGATACCCATTGATGGTGGAAAAAAAAAACTGACCGCCCATTAAAATTACCATGACTGGTATGTGGGAGGAAGGATTTGATCCCCCAACCTATCAATTACAAGAAGAGTGGACTCACCAGTCTGCCTATATAAGATATTTTGATGAGGATAAGGGTGATCAGCCCTATATACAAGATCTGCATGAAGCTTTGGCCTTTATAAAGGACCTTCTTCCTCTCATGAAAATGATGAAGAACAAAGGATCTTTAATCCCATTCAAAGGAGCCCGAGGAGAGGAGGATAAAGAGCTCAAGGAGGAGATATTAAAAGAGCTTCCAAGATATATTGAAAGGCTTATTATTTTAATTAGATATTATCTTGTAACAAATTCTTAATATTAATTATAGGTCATTTTTGGAGAGTATGTCCAATTTATTTTATAGGCATTATTATGGGAGTTAATTCATATTCTTTTTAATAGGAAAATTGTAAAATTGAGAGTTATTAGAAACTTACTAATCAGCCCATAGCACCATACTTTTATTTACGAAGTTTGGAATTGTTGACCGGAGAGCCATAGGGTGTTTTTTGAACATATGGAAGGTCGATTGAGTTCCATAGGATTCTTGTGTGCTAGGAAGTTGAGCATGGGATTGACTTAGCATCAGTGTTCTTCAAAGGTCTTGAGTAATTTGTGGGCAAGTACGGTTCCATTAATTTTTGTTGTAAAATCCATATTGTACTTAAAATTTTTGACTAGTGGAATAGTTCAAAAGAACCCAGAGATGTAGGCTATTTCCGAACTCCCTAATCAATCTATGTGTAGTTTGATTTACAATTATTTGCATTTATTTTGATTTGATTATTTAAAAGGAGTAATTTATTGAGAAACATTAACAAACCTATAGGGGTCCTTGATGGAGGTAAATGTTTTCGGTCTATTTTCGTATCATGTTGGTATCAGAATCGATTAATTTAATAATGTGATTGATTCACATTAGTGTAGTTGGTTTATTTTATGTGAATAAGGTATAGGTGCACCATGGGTAAGATTTCCAAATAGGAAAAGCTTGATGAAATTGAAGCTTATAATAACTAGATCTAGGAATATAACTCTCTCTTTCTATCAATGTATTACTCCTTGGAAGAGGAGAATGTTTTCTTAAAATAAGAACTACAAACCAAGGATGAGCTCTTAGAAAGGTTGCAACATGGTGATCAAAGAAAGGAAATACCTTAAACTTTAGATGTAGAGACCATTGGAGATGAGTGCACTGAAATTTGTTCACCTTATGAATTTGCTTCCTCTCATTCTATTTCAGATTTAGGTAACGATGTCTTTGGTGTGTGTTAACCTTTAAATCTTACCTTGAAAAAAAGATGTTAAATGATTGATTCAAAATTTGTTTTGAGTTAAAAAATGTGTCAAAATTCTCTGAAACTATAAAAGTCTAAAATTTCAGACCTCGGATTTAGGAGATTTTCATTTTCAGGGAATAAATTGCCAAATCAAAAAAATTGGCTTCAAAGTCCAGAACTCTGAAAGCCTAAAATTTTGAAAAACTAGAGTTTCAAACTTTCTACATTTGGAAATCTGCTTTGGAAGTTTCCAATTTTTGCCTCCACACTTCAGAATTTCGCAACTTTGAAGTTCCAAAATTTTGGAACTTTAGACTTTTGGATCTCGAAAGCCCCGTTGTATTTTTGAGAAATTTATTGCCGATGTTCTGAAGTTCAAAAATTTAGTATTTTCCTACTTTTGGGTTTCAGATTCTTCCATCTTCATTTTGATAATTTTGCCTCCAAACTTCTGAAGTCTAAAACTCTGAAGTTCCGAAATTTTGGAACTTCAAAATCTTGGGTTTCGAAGTCTTCCATCATCTTTTCATAAACTTCTTCTCCCAAGTTCTAAAGTTTGAAACTTTGAAGTTCTGAAATTTTAGAACTTCAGACTTTTGGGGTTTCAATGGGCATTTAATTTTCACCTACCTCCTAATGTGTCAAATTTTGAGCAATAATTTTAGTTTTTTCTATTTAAACTCAAGTTTTTATCTATCATTTTCACTTGACCTTTTGTTTTGACACTCTTATTTTTACCAAACTCTTTTGTACTTTCAAAGTGTCATTTTCAAGGTAATTTTGTTTTGGCTATTTCTTCTTGGTTTATGGTCATTTTGGGTTTTCTTCCTTGTTTATTTTCTTTTTTTATTCTTTTTTCTTATATGAAAATTGAGCCCTCATCATCCATCATTTTTTCCTTAAAAATGTTGTCTGTTTTGTTAGGAATATCTTGTTTAGTGCTTCACATTATAATATAGTTTGTGTATTATTAATGTAAAAGAAATTACTATTGTAATTAGTTGTTTTATAAACAACTAATATTTGTTGGCTTGTGTAGTGGTTGAGTAGGTTGTACTCACCCACGTAAAGAGGCTTGATGGAGTTAGTGGTTATACTTGTTTCCTAAATTATAGGAACAAGTTATTCTATATATTCTGTAATACAAACCTAAATGAATATAGAAGGTGAATTATTATTCCATGAATAATATTTTCTGTGTAAACCTGGTGTGTGGTTCTTATTTGGTGTCAGAGCGACTAGTTCCTCTACTGATTGCTCCATGGAGAATTAGTTTGCTTGTAGGGGCATCCATTTCTCTCTGCCCTGGCTGATGTAGTCTCTATGCATCAATATCAATAAATACATTGTAGAGCAGGATATTATCTCTGGTTAACTGCATATTTTCTAACGTCTCATGTAAATTTACATCTCTGGCACTACTCGAACTGCATTCTACAAGCTGGTTGTTATTTGAATTCAAATGCCTATACGCTGCAACAACTCCTGCACACTATTTTTTGTTCACAAGATGTTGAGAATTGTGCATTGATTCATGAAGATTTCTACCATCCAGGTCAATTGCATTGAACAGGTTTTTGTAATAAACTGCGTAATCAGTCATCGTTGATTATTTTTCAAGTAGCTAGTGTGCATAAAATGGACTGTTTTAGTGTGGTTTGGTTATAGATGGCCACGGTTGGATCAAGCCAGAATTGTGTTTTTGGATGCTAAATCACGCAGGAAGTGGGATTCAAGTGAGTAACTATTTTCAGGATGTGTTATGTGATGAACTCAGCTGAATTGGATTTCTAGTGTCAGATTGAGGCCTATTGTATCAGTGATAAAAAAATCGAGTTTTAGTGATGGGTCACAATCCAACCTTGATCATTGCTTGATCAATGACTCACATATGTGTACATACCAGCCACCTTGAAGATTCTACCCATGAGTATTTAGTTACATGAAAGCCGCATTTTTTTTGGTTTCAGCTCGTGTTCATATACAAACACATTATTGGCTTTCCCGAGCATCATTCCAATGACCTATTCATTTGAAAGTTGTTATAGGATCTACCTTTGATAGTGAAGATCTATTCTCTCATCTGCATCAAGCTTGGCCGTCACACTTCCAATCAGATCTGAGGGAATTTTACATCTGGATTGAATTTTTGTAACAGAGCGCCGTGATCTAGATTCACCTTCTTTTTCCCTTTAAGTTGAGCTTACTTGTGCCAGATTCGGGGGTTTCTCCTGTAATTTATAGCAGCCAAAATTTAGAGACACCTATTTATGACCCTGTTCGGTGAGCAGACTTTAATGCACCTGCTTCACATCACATCAAGATCGATGTTGCAGTCAATGGTAAGCATGTTGTTTCAAAAAGTGTATTGTTTGTCTTTATTTATTATATAGTTGTTTTCATTTAAAAATTAATCTCATTTTATTACTTTTTAAATTTTTAGTCCAGTTGTCATATTGTCTTCTGAACGCATTTTCGGTTGAAACCAACGTCCATTTTTTTTAACATGGCTAAGTTGAATCGAATTGAAACATTTGAAGGCAAATATTTTTACACATGGCAAGTGAAAACTCAGTTGTTATTAATCAACAAAGATTTGTGGGAGATTTTGGATGGCAAAGCAAAGACACCAAGAGATGCAGATGAAGCGGCAATATGGGACATAAAAGATCAAAAATCCATAGCAATCATTGGATTGGGATTATCTGATGCATATTTGCATCATATAGATTTGTCAAAATCCTCAAATACAATTTGGACTACACTAAACAAACTATTTGGATCACAAGCAGGAAGCGCAGCAGTATCACTAAAACAAAAGTTGTTCGGACTCAAAATGGAGGAAGGTGACAACATGGTGGAACACATAAGTAAGTTTCGTTCTATATTAAATCAATTAGCTGGAATCAAAGTAGATGTTCCCGACGATGATGCAAAAGTAGTTTTACTTAATAACATGCCTCCTAGCTATTCTAATATGGTCTTCACTTTGAGCAAAATTAATCCAAGTCTGGAAGACATAATTTCTTCTTTGATAGAGGATGAAAATAGAACAAATAAAATTGAAACAGAAGAAAAAGCATTATATGGAACACATGGTAAAAAGAGATACAGTCATTCTTTCAAGAAAGGTTCAACCTCCCAGGATCCAAAGAAAAGGCTTATTTGTCACTATTGTAATGTGTCTGGACATGGAATAATGTTTTGTAAACAATGAGCTAGGGATCTGTTGGATGGTAAATTGAATAATAAAGCTTTTATTTCTTAAAATAGAGAACAATAAAGTGATTAGGAAGTAGGATCCAACCATTCACATGATAGAGAAGTTGCTGCTCAAGATAGTGAAGAAGACTTTCTCTTCTAAAGTGAATGCATCAACTGGAGGATGGAGGCACAGGAGGCTGGAGGTCATTCAGTGACCTCTCGTCAATCACCAACGATGGGGCCACATGAAGCTGTGGTGATAGTGTGTGTGATTTTGATTTCTTTTCAAAGTTGTAGTTGATTCCAGTTGTGTGTAGCGTAATTTTTTCTCAGTGTTCCTGTTATGGCTTGAATAAGTGAAATGTTCACATTGAGGGGGGGAACATGGTCTCAATGTTCCATTTTCTCTTTTCATATTTGTTATTAATGATTAATGTTTCCTACATAATTCCCCGATGTAAAAGCATAGTGGACAGATGAAAGCATAAGGAAAAGCAACATCATGATATTGAGGTTGTTGGTTGTCCTGTAAAACCATCCATGTTGAGGTTGTTGGCTATCCTGTAAAACCATCCATGTTGAGGTTGTTGGATGTCTTGTAAAACCATCCATGTTGAGGTTGTTGGCTGTCCTGAAAAACCATCCAGATCATGAGCATGCACGGGCGGCACGCTGCAGAAGAAGTGCAATTTTTTTTCTCCCATGTTCGCACTAAAGGGGGGAATGTTAGGAATATCTTGTTTAGTGCTTCACATTATAATATATTTTGTGTATTATTAATGTAAAAGAAATTACTATTGTAATTAGTTGTTTTATAAACACTAATATTTGTTGGCTTGTGTAGTGGTTGAGTAGGTTGTACTCACCCACGTAAATAGGCTTGATGGAGTTAGTGGTTATACTTGTTTCCTAAATTATAGGAACAAGTTATTCTATATATTCTATAATACAAACCTGAATGAATATAGAAGGTGAATTATTATTTTGTGAATAATATTTTCTGTGCAAACCTGGTGTGTGGTTTTTATGTTTTCCATAGTTAAGAAATACAATATGTTCTAGTTTTACAAGATAATTTCTTCTAGATCTCCATGAGTATTTTTCATTCCTTGCCCTTCAAAATTCAAAGTATAAAATTTCAGACTTTCAGAGGTTACAGTTTCAGAGTTTCAGAGGTTCCAGTTTCATAGTTTTGGAGTTTCACATTTCAGACTTTTGGAGGTTCCAATTTCAGGTTTTCGGGAGTCTTATTTTTGAAGTTTCAGAGATTCACCCTTTGTTGAGTAGACAAAGTATGATTCTTAGCAGAAGGCTAATAGAAGGTTCACACATGGGAATAGGGTGTGTTAAATGGCATGGAAGGATAGGGGAGGAAACATGTGTGAAAGACAGGGACAAATTCAGGACTTGGCTATTTTCAAGATTATGAGCTAATTTTGGAGATAGTGTGTAGAGGACACAATCTGGATAAAGAATTGTGTTACACATATAGGATATTTTTGGAAGAGTGTCTACTAAGCACTTTACATAGGTTCAAGTTAATAATCGAATTACTACTACCAGTTAACCAGAAGATATCTATTATTAGTGCACTTGCATGTGTGTCTATTATTGTAAAGGCATGTGGCTATTTTCAGCATGCGACCTATTTTGGGAATTATTTTACCGGTGAAGGGAAATTCCCCACCCTTTTAAATATGTAGTAATTTGTGTAGAATAAAGAGAGTGAGAATTGAGATATTATGAGTTATGTTGTCAGAGTTGATGCATGCATAAGTTTATGATACTGAATATTATAAGAGGCTTCTGTGTATTTACTCTATTTAATATAATGGAGTGTATTAACTAATTCAAGGTGTTAAACATGAACGTAACTAGTTCTTGCATGGTTTAATTCATCATGGATATTTTTAAAATCCATTACTCCTTATATCTAGATCTCAAATGTGCTTTGTATAATGTTTATACTATTTATGGATATGAATGCATCAACTCTTCATCTTGCTAACATATTACACAAGTAACTCTAAGGAGGGGCCCGATACCTTTGCACACTTTGGGTGAGCGCTCAATCTAGTTTGAGTGATGTGCCAACGTGCCTGGGTTATTCTTTGAAATTTCTAGGCTACATTATTGATTAGAGAATACTTGTTAGAGATCACACAAGAAGTCCACATGGGAAAGAAGGAAAGGATCAAGGGCATAAAGTGACAAAAAGGACCCATGTGCGGAGGGAAAGTTCATCATTTAGGACTTAGCTGATTTTGAGTATGAAGACCTATTTTTAGAAGACGGCATGTGAAACACACCAATGATATAGATACATGCACGCCACACATTGTCTATCTTTGGAGGATCGGATCAAAGTGTTTTGCATGGAGACAAGCTAAGAATAGGATTGTCACTTCAGTTAACTGTAAGAAGTCTATAGATAGCACACTTGCATGTGTGGCTATACCTGTAAATGGCGTGTGGATATTAATAGTATGCGGCCTATTTTTTGAATAAATAAGTTGTGAAGGGAAATTCCCCACCCTATATAATATATGTGTGGTGGAGAGATGGATGTATGGAGGTATAGAGGTATGCACATATGATTGGATTATTGTATCAGATCCATGTGTGCATTGGTATAGATTGTCATTATTGTAAGGAGCTTATATGTTTAATAATAGATGGAAGATATTGGCCAAACCTAAGTGTCATTCCTATGTGTTATTGAGTAGTGCATGTTCTTGATTTAATCATGATTATTGCTAAGCTTGTTCTTTCATAATCTGAATATCACATGCATTGTAGAATGATGGATTAGTTATGAATCTATATGTTTCTTCCTTTGATAAGAACCTTGCATATAATAAATCAATAAATTACAGAAGATAACAAAACATAAGATATATGGGTGGTCCAAGATGCCCTAATATGCAAAATAATACCCTTAAGGTAGGGCGACACCATATAATGCTCCTTAAGGAAGGAGTAACTCCACAATCTCCCAAGATGGGAATCCACTTCGAGGGGGACACCTCCAATATACCTCTACCAAGTAAAAGAATCAAATCATACATACAAGACTCCCTCATAATGATACTCACATCCTTTAAATAGGATGGGTAACACCTAATCCTAATGTAGGCCAACCCATTACCCAATATAATTAATTCCTATGTGAGCCCATATAACTAACTAAGGGGATGTGTGCCACATGTTGGCATCTCCATCAACCCATATATATTATATTATCATATCCCAAGGTACATAGCATTACCTCCCTCTTTGACATGTTTCATCCCCAAAACATAATAAGAAGCCATATAATGAGTGTGCTTTAAATTATTGCACACTTGTCGCCATGCTCGATCATCAAACCACCCATATGAAATCCTAGTGGGTGATGTTACTCCCAACATGATTCCATATTCCATTGTGCTCATCTGATTCCATCTTGGTCCATATGTGTTCCTCCTTGGCATCCGTGCATATCCATAATTATTATTCATGTGATTCCATGACATATAATTATTGTTCCATTGATTCCATGTATAGCCAAAATTATTACTCCTCCAATTCCCTGTATATCTAAATAGATTGCTTCCATTGTGTGTCCTACCATGTCTTCATGATTTTTTCCTCTCATAATGATGTGGGTGTCTATATGGTGCAACCTTAGTATGCTCAACCTTATCAATCTTTTCCTCCACTTTCTTTTCCTCTTCTAACTTGTTTACTCTTTATTTTTTCTCCTGAGTAGAGAAACTATTTTTTACTTTTTCATCATGTTCTTCATCCTCTCCTTCTGATTCATCCTTATTCCCTTCTTCATCATCTTCAAATTCATCTTCATGATCCAATTTTACATTACTTTTCTCCTTGCTAAGTTTTATATCTTGCAATGTAATTTTCTTTCTCTTGTACCATAATTTCATGAATTTATTTTACACGTTAATATTAATTGTTCCCAATGTCTCTAACCAAGGATATTTGAGAACAATATCCATACCATCCATATCTAAAGCATAAATATATGAATGTAAAACATATTTATCCATAGAAAGCTTGAAATCTTCAAAAACTTGAATATGCTTACCATCCATTTGAGATTCCTTGATATGATTTGTTTTCACATGTAGATTTTGAGCTACATCCATATTGATGAAGTTATATTTTCTGCTAGGGTTTATGGAAACAATTACCTTTTTTCTTTGAATGCACCCTTCAAACTGAAATATTGAAGCTTCCTTCCTTGGAGATGCACTGTCATGTGTAGCAGCTTCATCATCAACATTTTCTTCTTCTTCTTCTTCTTCTGATGTTGGTGCTTCTTCTTCTTCTTCTTATTTTTTAACAAAATTGTGTTTCTTTTTTGTTTCCCATCTAGCTAAGAAAATATCCTCCATTTCCTCCCAATCCCAATCCAATAGATCTATATCCAAATAAGAATACCAATGTCATGATTTCCCACCAAGATGAACATAAAAAATAACCCATAAGAAACATTATTCAACATAAATTTGTTTAAATTGTATCCACCATTTTTTTGCATCAATTTCCCCATTACCATAGAAAATTTATATATCCATGATGCATAAAAATTAGGGTTTCACAAACTTACTCCTTTGACCAATATTTTACCTGATGATTTTGTCAATCATTCACCCTCAAATATGAAACCACAAAGAAGTAATCTCTACTAAAATTTTGAGAGATTTCCGAAAATGTAAGAAATTTCATAAGAAATTCCTCAAATTGCGGTCTGTGGAGCAAAATAGTGAAAAAAAATAAAACTGAAATAACTTTGTCAAAATAAATCCAAAAATTCTGAAATTTCATTGGTATCACCATTTAATATATTAACAACCACCCAAAAAAATTATTTCCTAATTCGTCGTTATTCAGAAGATATAGACGAAACCTTAGAATTAGGGTTTCAACCCAAAAATGGACACAAATTTTACAAAACAGCTCCAAAAAATCTGAAATTAGGAGGGAAGATCATTTGAGCTATGTATGCACTCCCCACAAAAAATATATAAAAAATTACAAGTCTATCTCAATATATAGATGAATCACCAACATTAGGGTTTCATCCCACACATTGCCTGGATCACTGCTCTGATACCCCTTGATAAGAACCTTGCATATAATAAATCAATAAATTATAGAAGATAACAAAATAAAAGATATATGGGTGGTCCAAGATGCCCAAATATGTAGAATAATACCCTTAAGGTAGAATGACACCATACAATGCTCATTAAGGAAGGAGTAACTCCACAATCTCCTAAGATGGGAATCCACTTCAAGGGGGACACCTCCAATATGCCTATACCAAGTAGAAGAATCAACTCATACATACATGACTCCCTCATAATGATACTCACATCCTTTAAATAGGATGGGTAACACCTAATCCCAATGTAGACCGACCCATTACCCAACACAATTAATTCCTATGTGAGCCCATATAACTAAGGGGATGTGTGCCACATGTTGGCATCTCCATCAACCCATATACATTATAGTATCATATCCCATGTGATCCCATACATATAACTAAGGGGATGTGTGCCAAATGTTGGCATCTCCATCAACCCATATATATTATATTATCATATCCCAAGGTACATAGCACATGTCATGTATGTATGAGTTGATTCTTATACTTGGTAGAGGTATATTAGACGTGTCCCCCTTGAAGTGGATTCCCATCTTGGGAGATTGTGGAGTTAATCCTTCCTTAAGGAGCATTGTATGGTGGTGCCCTACCTTAAGGGTATTATTCTTCATATTTGGGCATCTTGGCCCCCCATATATTTGGTGTTGTGTTATCTCCTACAATTTATTGATTTATTATATGCAAGGTTCATATCATCCTTCATCACGCAAACATCCTACTACAGTAAACCTAAAGAGGGACCTGCTACCTTTGCACACTTCAGGTGAGTGCTCAGTCTAAGCTGAGTGATGTGCCATCATGTCTAGGGTGTTATCTGGTAAATTATAGGCTACATCATTGGTTATGTTGCCACAACCTCTTTTTTAGTTGTTTTCAAGATGGTTCACGATGAAGACGTACCAGTTAACTCTAGCAAGTATTGAGGAGTGGATACACGATATGGAGGAATAATATGTATGTCGGTTCACCAGTGGATCTTTCCAGTATAACTATACAAGTGGCTTACTACTTATGCTTCTCAACAGAATTAGAGGTATTGTGCATTTCTCTGGACATAGAAAGAATTTTAGGCCCTTTATGATGTTGATCTGATTTGGACTCACACTATGGATACATGGTGTTCTAAATAGTTATATTCTTGAATATTCAATTTTGACATAATCTTTCCTTGAGGTAGCTAAATTCTCATTTTTTTGGTATCCAAGAGGAGCATATTTGTAAGGTATCCCACTAGCAAACAATATCTTGATGGTAACTTTGAACCTAGAGAGTAAACTAATGGCTAACTAAACTTCACCACACGTGAGGGTAGGAACAAGTTTGGTGAAAGATGGCAGAACTAGTGGTAGAGAGGCAGAGAGAGGAGAGGCAACTTAAGTATAATGAGGCATGTGAGAGGGAGATAGAAAAGTAGTGTTCCATTTTAGAAAGTATTGTGCTAAGGAGAGAGATGGCTTATGAAGGATTTACAACTCATGTAGAAGATTTGGAGCTAGAGCATCAGGAATTGCCCCATCTTGGAAAACATGACAGAGATCCCCCTTGGCCTCACACAAAAGTGTGCCAGTAGACACTACCTGGGCTGTAGGCATGGATCTTAATCCACCTAGTGACCTAGCCCTTATGCTTAGTTTTCCATTATCTAGAATGACAAGTAACCAACAAGCTAACTTGGGAAGTAGGAGAGTAGGAGTAAGTCAGGGAGGAAGTACATCAATGATATAACAGATGAAGTAAATGATATTTGGAGGAACATTTGTAGGTGCATCATCCACACAGAACGTGAGCACGTAGAATTTTGGATTCACCTTTAGAAGTGGAACTACCTCACAGACTATAGGGGTTCAGTACAATACTACTCTCAAAACACATGGGAGTACATCTATAGGATTTATTCCAGCTACATGTGGTGGATCAAAATGTATAGGTGATTCTAGTTCCAATGGATTTGGTGGTTTTGGAGGAAGAGGGAACACAGGAGGTTCTAGATCATGAATTCAAGGTCCGCAGTAACCATAGAATATCTATATGGAGATGTCTCTTCATCTCTTGGAGTATAGAGGTATAGAGGATGCTGCCAAACATGTGCATATGTGTGAAATATTGTGGCACACTAAAGGGATCACAGATTCTAATAAAAAGGCAAGTCAATTTTCTACTACATTACAAGGATGTGCACACAGCTCATATAGGAAGTTTGACCCTGATCAAAATTACGTGGATTATTCAATATTGAAGGATGATTTCTTGAAAGACTTCCATATCCCTAAGTTTGAACATAAGAGTATTAGTGCGCTCAAGGATATCAAGAAAGGAACTACTGAGAGTGTACATGAGTATGATGCCCATTTTAAGACACTTCTATCCAAGCTATCTTATGATATTCATGTAAGCCAACATGCATAATGGTTCATTGGTAGATTGATTATACCATTTAGAAGAGCATTGTCACATAAGACATACACTGATCTACATTAAGCACTAGAAGCATATTTTCATTCTGAGGTACTTAGGAGCATTAAAATTGGCATTGGTCCATTCTTAGAGGCACATATTGCAACTATGGAAAAGAAGTTAGAGAATCTATACATAAATTCAGACCATGAAATGCACTTAGGAATTTGGTGTATAGATTGTGAAGTGGAAGGTCACACCAAGAATAGTTTCCCTCATGGATATGTATGCTCATTACTGTTGGATTGTGAGATTTGTAATTTGAATCATGATGCTAATCACTATCCTTTGTTACAACATGTGATAAGGAAGAATGTATCTTTCTTTTGCAAGATTTACAAGTCCATAACCCATGATACTGAGGATTTTTTTTTATTGGTCAGATCCAGGATGTTATAAACATTGGGGTATGATAGACAAGTGTAACTGATGATTCTAAGGGTAAGAATGAGCACCATGATTGGGATCATAATCAAATGCTTTATGATAGGAATGCGAGGCATTTTGATGGAGGTCGTGGAAGGGGACATAGATGTCGTGGTGGATATGGAGGACAAGGTTGTGGTGGAGGAAGAGGTGAGTTACCTCATCGAACATGTTATATATATGGATCTCCTAACCACTATAGGTGTGAATGTCCTTAGAATATTACATGTTCTTTCTACATAAAGAACCATAACTATGAAGAATTCCCAGACTTATATGATCGTCTAAGTAAGCAGCATAAGAAAGAAAACAAAGGTACCAGGATGGTTAGAATCCAGTTTGCGATAAAATATCAGCAGATGCCCAAGATAGCACTAAGACTTGAGGCATTAACTATGAATATTACTACATGAGCTGAAGCGGCATGCACAAGAGAGGCATTGCACCAGAAGCCTACGATCACCAAGGAGGAGGTTTTGCATACAAGGTACCCAGATCCTACTCATCAGAAGGAAGTTTACCAGGATACCGAGGAAGTTCTAAAGAATATTTAGGGTGAGATATAGTACCTCAAGGAGTAGAAGAAAGCATCAGAGATAGTCCAAACTAATATCAATGATATGAGAGAAGTGTGTAAAATGTTACACTAGGATAACATTATTCCAATATTAGGAAGTTTGTTAAAAGGGAACACTCCACATGCAAGTATTGAGACTATATGGATGATCCTACATGTAAATATCCCTTCTTATAGCATTGACTATGAAAAATAAATTACTCTAAATGTTTTGGTAGATGGATGGCTTTTGAGCAATATTTTGATTGATAGAGGTGTGGAAGTAAATGTTCTTACATTAGATGCATGGGTACAAATGGGGAGGCCTCTATTGCAACCATCATATAATGTGATGTTTATGGAAAACAGGACTAAAGCCACTCCCATCAGAGTTTTGAAGGATGCATCTATAACCATACATGGGGCCAAGTTCATTGGGAATTTTGAGGTATTAACACTTGCAGAAGCAAACAATTTTCCATCCTTGCTTGGATGCCCTTGGTGTCATGTGAATAATGCTGACTTGAGATTCAATAAGGGGTATATCATCTTTGAGAAAAATGAGGAAATGGTTTTGATACCTTTGACAGATGGGAATTCTACACCGTATGTTGAGCCTCTACGTGAGGAATTAAACAAAATTTATATATGCGCTATTCAAGACCTAGAGGTTAATGAGCCATCAAAAGAAGCCATCCTACAGTGGGAGGATTCTCATTCTATTAGTGATTCTATGAGTAATTCTTATGACAATTGGGCTCATGGTACATATGAACTAGTAGGGTGTGAGGTAAGAAGTGCGGTTACACGCAAGAATGGAATTATTTCAATTTGACAGGTAGGTAGCACAGTACCTTGGTATACAGTAGTAGAATATCTTCCTGTATTTTTGAAATCCATGGAAACACAGTGGAAAGAAAAAATTAGGAGAAGATATATGTTAGTATATACCTTACGTGGGACAGCAGTGTCCTAGTGGGTAGTCCAAAGAGATAATATTATAGAATGGGAAGAGATTGGATTCTCCTTATCTATTATATTTGTAAGGAACAATGCACCTACATAGATATGCACTTATGATAGTGATAAACCTGTTCAACATCACATTTAGCAGTGTGAGAGACTTTGGGTAGTAGGACAAGAAGCATTACCACATTCACTCTGGGTGCATAGATTGTACTCTATGCTACAAGGATACGCACACACCTATTATGTATATGTAGAACTACATTGAGAAACTAGAAACTGGAAAAATTTTACTGCAAGAATGATCCAGACCTTTGACTACTTTTCTTCCCAACCTTTAATAGAGGAGGCATTAAAATTTGTCAAGCGCTTAACTATGGGAGATACTGCAAAAGTAGAAGAGCATATTCAGGAATTATTTGGTGAGGCAGAGTTCAGAGCACATTTTGAAAGAGAATAAGAAATGGAATCCATACTACTTGAATGTGCTTGCCTTGAGAAAGAGAAAGTAAATATGGTTTACATCGTGGATGATGAGGAAGTTGAGAACCTAGATATTGAACATTCACAAGGGGTGCGTGAGGTCTTGGAAAGTGCAGACAAGGATACGTGTGCCTATCATGAACCCATGAAGACAAAGAAGGTAAATATAGGTTCAGACTCTGAGCCTAAGTAGGTCATAATTGGAGACTACTGGTCAAACTCGAAGGTAGAAAAGATCATTGAGCCTAAGTTACTCAAGGATTATAAAACATTATTCCCTCGAGGGTATCATGAACTTAAAGGCATGCATAAATCACTTGTGGAAATGTAGATAAAGCTTAAGGATGATGCACAACCAGTTAGGAAGTGACCTTATAGAATGAACCCCAATTTGCATGAAAAGGTAAAAGAAGAAATTGATAAAATGTTGAAATCTGGAATTATCAAGCCCCTTGAGAACTTAGAATGGGTTAGTCCAATGGTGATCAGTATCAATAAGGATGGACGAATTAGAATATGTGTGGACTATAGGGAGCTGAATTATGCATGCATCACAGATCCATTCCCCATGCCATTCACTAAGGAAATACTGGAAGGAGTGGTAGGGTGCAAAATATATTCGTTCACAGATGGGTATTCCAAATATTATTAGGTTAGGATTACTTAGGAGGATCAAGAAAAGACAAAATTTACTACTGAATGGGGAAATTTTTCCTATATTGTGATGCCTTTTGGATTGAAAAATGCACCTGCTATATTATCGCTCATAGTTGTTCATGAATTCAAATATTTTATTCACAACTTCTTATAGGTCTACCTAGATGATTCGACAATATATGGGATTATGAAAGATCATTGCGACAATTTGTGCTTAATGTTTGAATGGTGCAGAAAATTGAGTATCTCTTTGAACATGAAGAAGTGCATATTTACTACACCATTTGGAATAATGTTAGGACATATAATCTGCAAGGAATGGTTTTTGGTTGATCTACCTAAGGTTACAATCATTATAGGCCTGGAAGCACCTACCAATCAAAGCGAGGTGCACAAATTTTTAGGTCATACAAGATATTATAGAAAATTCATTAAAGGGTATGAAAAATTTGTTACACCCTTGGAAGAGTTACTGAAGGGGAAAGGTGAATTTTATTGGGGAGAACCACAACAGCACGTGTTTGAGATATTAAAGGAGAAACTTACTACCGCGTCCATTCTACACTTTCCCTCCTGGGATAAACCATTTCATGTGCATATGGACGCCTTTGGCATGGTCATTGGTGCGGTGTTATCTCAACATGGAGAAAGTATTGTAGATCATCCAATTTTTTTTTCTAGTAGGAAGCTTACTCCTATTGAACAAAATTATACAACTATAGAGTGCAAATCTTTGTCAATGATTTATGCATTGAAAAAGTTTCGATAGTACTTGTTAGCAACACCATTTGTTTTTTATACAAATCACATGGCATTGAAGTACTTGGTAAACAATACTTTCTTACAAGGGTGGATATGTAGATGGGTACTTCTATTTCAAGAGTTTGACTTCACAGTTGTGGTGAAGCCAGGGAAAAGTAACTCTAGACCAGACCATTTATCTAGAATCTACTCAGGAGAGGAAGCACAAAAAATTAAAGAAACCATGTCAGATACACATTTGTATAGGTTACAACATGTGCCATAAAAATAAGAATACATTTCTATCTTCCTATGGACTAGTGTGGCACTAGAAGGAATGAATGCATTAGAAAAGAAACAACTTCCTATACTTGCAGCACCATTTATGTTAATCAGTGGTGACCTCTATAAGTTAGGCAAAGATGAAGTATTACACCGTTGTGTATTAGAGTATGAGGGCAAGGATATTATAGAAGAAGCTCATGGTGGTATTGCAAGAGGCCATTATGCAGGTGATGTGATAGCCCAGAAAATCCTACTTACTGGATTATGGTGAGAGACATTATATAAAGACTATAAAGAATATTGTAAGGTATGTGATCATTATCAGTGCCTAGGAAAACCAAAACAAAGAGATGAAATGCCACTAAGACCTATTATCAGTGCCGACCTATTTGAGAAATGGTCCATTTATTTTGTAGGACCTATTTCGCTAGCCACACGTAGGACTAGATCATGCTATATTGTTACTTGCATAGATTATCTCACACAGTGGACAAAAGCAACACCTATGAAGGACTGTGTAGCAGCTACAACAGCTAGGTTTCTATGGGAGAATTTTCTTACAAGATATGTATGTCCTTTAAGCTTGATGAGTGATAGGGGTAAACACTTTTTGATTGAGACAATCAGGATCCTATTAGATGAGTTTATGGTTGCACACCATACAACTACACCATACCATCCTTAGGAAAATGGAACTGCTGAGGCTTTTAACAAGATTTTGAGCCAGAATTTGACAAAAAATTGTGATGTTGGAAGAAAGGATTTGGATGAAAAAGTGTCATCTGTTGTTTGGGCATATAGAACAACTTATAAGAGATTGAACAAAGCCACACCATTTCAGTTGGTGTTTGGTGTAAAATTCATTCTCCTTATAGAATTTATGTTACCTTCTTTGTGCATTATGCATGCTAGATGTCTAGCTGATGAGCAAGATTTAGAAGAGAGTATTGAGACAATGATTCGATTGGATGAGTAGAGAGCCATAGCATGTTGGAGTCAGAAGCAAGAAAAATCTAGGTAGAAAGCATTGCATGATAGAAACATAAGGAACAAGAAGTTTGAGATTGGACAAATGGTACTTCTTTATGACTCAAAGTTCTTGTGCCATCTAGGAAAGTGCATAGTACATTGGTTAGGGCCAGATGTCATCACTTACATATTTGAATCAGGTGCATTCTAGCTAGAAGCACTTAATGGAACATGGATACCTGGTTAATTTAACAAGAGTAGGATGAATCCCTACTATAAATAAGTCTTCTTGGAGTTTATAGTAAGGTAACATTGCCATTTAGATTAGGTTTTCAATTAAGTTTTTCCTTAATGTGTTTCCTTCATTATCGTTGCGCTTTGTTAATTTAGTTGTTGTTTTTGTGTAATAAGTGTGCTTGAATGCATGAAGCTAATTATTATGTGAAGAATTTTTATGCATAGAGGACTGCACATACCTTTAGTGTGGGTTGGTTGTAGTTCTTCAAGTAAAAGACCATGGGAATTGAAAGGTGAAAGGAATAAGCTGCTATGAGTGTGCTTTAAGTCAAAAGAAGATTGCTTCTCATAAGCGACCAAGGATGGAGATGAATGAAAGGAAAATATAATGTGAGTTAAGCAGAGGCCATGATAACTACCAGAAGAAGATATAGTGATGAGGTACTTGGGCACAAGGGTGTGCGCTAAAGAGAAGTTTGTACCTAGAGGGTAGGAAGGCGCACTAGAAGGTTATAACTAGGGCACGAAGATGTACCATGTGGAATGAATGAATTTGGTCAATGAATGAGAGAATATTTGGTAGGTCAAGGAGGAATAAATGCATCAAAATTTGAAAAATTATATAAGGATGGGATGTAAATTCATTGCTACCATTGCGACTAAGAGTATTTTAGGAAAGAGCTAAGTGCGAAGAGCTGAGTGATTGGGTTAAGGTGCAAAGGGTGTGAAACCAAGTGTGACGAAAAAATCAATGTGAAAATAAGCTTGTGTCCCTAGTGGTGAAGGGTTTGAGAAAAGCAAGGAGATAGAGAGGAGTTAGGGCACAAATTTTCCACCTAGGGCATGATTGAATCGAGCTAGGGTTTGATTCAAAAATTGCAGAGTTAAAAATAGGAGATGTTTACAAGGTAAAAATGGCACCTAAGAAGGTAACTGTAACACCAGTAAAAGGAAATAAGAAGGTTGTCATCGAGGAGGAAGAGATGGCACCCGAAAGCATTTTTTTAGAAATTCAATATCCAGAAGGTGTCATCATCAGTGAAGAATGGGATTCACCCATTAAAAAGAGAAAAGTAAGAAAATATAATCACATGACCTCAGAGAACAAGAAATATCTCAATTCCTTTCTCATTGCTAGGATGAACAAACATATGGCAGATGACATGTTGGTTTATGATGATGTAGGAGAGAAGATTCTGAAGAGAATTGGGGTTTACCAATTATATGAGCTTCCATATTTCAGGAAGTATGAGCCCTTATATCAGTGGTTCATGAGAAGAGTGTATGAGGACCTCTTCTACTTTGTAGGACATAGAGTTAGAATTTCATCTGTGCTTATATCATCAGTTATAGGTTTGAAGGTGATAGGAGAGGATATAAATAATGATCTCACAGATAAAGCCATGATCTTAAATACTAGACAAGAGTTGGGGTACCTGAAGGCTCCGCGTGGTATGGATATAGAAAAATTGAAGAACTATCTAGTTTGTGCAAGTAACAACACACGTTGTTAAAAAGATGAATGACCAAGAGCAGTGGTCATAGGTAAATACTATGTGGCTACACATTCCACATAAGATTTCAGAATGAATGCCCATAGAATTTTTTGAATTAGAGGGTGAAGAAGAGGATCATGAAGATAGTGGAGGCTTAAAGCATAGAAAAAAGCAACCTTATGACAAAGAAGAGTCACAACGTGTGACCACTTCACCTCAAGGACATGACGAAGAGGAAGATATGGAGGTTGAGTAGGGGGAGCATAGGTTTAAGAAAGTGTTCAAATGCACAAGGACTCAAAGTGGAACCCCACAAATGGCATGGAAATCACCTCGTCTCTCTCCACAAAAGGAGGCCATTGAGCCAAAAAAGAGAAGAAAGTTGAAGTTGGAGTAATCAAGGGAGAATGAGCATTCATCTCCAACCCCACTCAAGCAAGAAGATGAGCCATAGAATGAGAAAGAGAAAAACAATGAAGAGATGAAGGATGGAGAAGAAAAATAAAAGGGAACCTCTGGATCCACGCATGCAACTGCTCAAGATGTAATGAGACAGGATCCTAACCTTGAAGCTAAAATTCCAAAGGGTCCTAGATCAAAGAGGATGAGTGGAGAGCACATTCCATTAGCCTTGGGGTATGCAGAAGATGCAGGAAAAATTTTCTATGCCCACTTCCATAGAACAATAGCGTAGAAGTATTTATTTGGCTGAGAGCTAATGGATGAGGATATGGCTACTATACGCACTCGAAAGCAACTATCATGGTCAATGCATACCCACATGGATGAGCTTGAATTTGATGTATGAAAATAGTAATTTGTTTTGAGATAACTGAAGAAGGCACTCCAAGCTAGACATATGATAGTAAAGCCTATTGTCATGTTAGATGAGTAGTTAAGCAACACAATTATTAAGGTTTTTGTTGAAGTTTCTAGAAGAAACATGGATAAAGATGCAACAATAAGGGTGTTGTGCAAGGAAATAAAGACAAAGGATGTGGATATAGTGTGCATAACACAAGAGAGGGACTTGGCATAGAAGAAGAATGAAGTATTTATCAGATTCATAGAGGAGATTGGTGATAATGTCATAAGAGCTAGGCCACACTTGGAGATAAAGGTACCACATATTTTTCCCTCAGCTATACATTATGTAGGAAATTTGGTGGACTTGGTACTTGAAGATGAACCTCTACTCATGATAGCACCAAGGAAGTCAGAGCAAGAGGTAGAACAAGAGAAAGACTCAGTGATGTGAAAGATTGCATCCTATGAGGGGCTGTTATAAGTGGTACAAAAAGTATTGAAGAAAGTAGAATAGGTTCTAAACATATGCACAACTCCAGAGGTGCTTATCAGCATAAAGATCCTATAATAAAACAATGAGGTATAGAAATCAATGAAATATGAGACATTGGGTCATGTAGAAAGATTGTCAATTGTTAAACAGAAGCACGAGGCCCTAACAGCAGCACAAGATTTGTACAAGACTTGGCTGGAAGAGCTTAGGAAGCTAATTGCACAGAAGATGGATCTTCTAGAAGGAGGAATGACCTCAATGTCCAACATTGTGTTGGTTTTACAAAATGAAAAAGGGGATATTATGAGGGATGAATTGTATTCCATGCATGTGGACATTCCAAAAAAAGAATAACAAGAACTCACTGAATGGTAGACCTTAGAGGCCAAAATAAAGGAGGAGTATCCAAGGTTGATACTTCAAACTGATATAGAGGAGGCTACCTCATAGCCTCATAAAAATTCTTTATTTATCTACATTATTTCCTTCCTATTCTTTCTATTCTTCTATTCTTAACTTCAAATTTTGGAGATACCCATTGTCGGAATGATAATGAGACTAGTGTGAGGTAATATTGATAAGAAAATACTAGTTAGAGATCATATAAGAAGTCTGCATGAGAGAGAAGGAAAAGATCAAGGGTGTGGAGGGACAGGAAGGACCCACGCATAGAGGGCAAGTTCAACATTCAGGACTTAGCTGATTTTGAGCATGAAGACCTTTTTTTAGAAGATGGTGTGTGGAACACACCAACAATGCAGAGACATGCATGCCATGCATTGTTTATCTTTGGAAGATTGGATCAAAGATTTTTTCATGGAGACGAGCTAAGAATAGGATTGTCACTTCATTTAACTGTAAGAAGTCTATAGATAACACACTTGTAGGCGTAGCTATGCCTGTAAATGACGTGTGGCTATTAATAGTATGTGACCTATTTCTAGTATAATCAGTGAAAGGAAAGTCCCCACCCTATATATATGATATGAATCACATAGTAGTAATATATGTGTGGTGGAGAGATAGATGTATGGAGGTATATAGGTATGTGCATATGATTGGATTACTGTATCAGATCCATTCACGCATTGGTATAGATTTCCATTATTGTAAGGAGCTTCTGTGTTTATTAATAAATAGAAGATATTTGCTGAACCTAAGTGTCATTCTTATGTGTAATTGAGTAGTGCATGCGTAGACACCAAATTTGTGTCTTACAACACCCTGTGCCCCGCATCTCATTTCGTAACCTAACCTCACCACCTGAACCTTGCACAATTATTTATTAATTACCTTATAATTAATAAATCCACATCTCCAGACTTGCCACCTCATTTTTCCACCTCATCATGACCTAGCCCTAATCCTAAACTAACCTAATTAAGACCTATAACTTGGTCTACATCCACACCCATGACTAATTCCTCCTTACCCGCACCAAAACCAACCTAATAATGACTTGACCAAGCCCACAACTAATCCCTCGAGAGAAAAGGAGGGAAAGTTTCCTATTTTACTAAAAATATCCCACTTTAACTTAACCGACATCGGTTCCTACTCGACCACCGTCGGTCACCTAACCACCATTGGTTACCTATAAATGACCTCCCCCAACCAAAAACAAAGGATCCAAATTCATTTGAAAAAATCTGGAATTCACTTGGCAGAGCAGAGACAAGTGAAGAAAAGAGAAGAGTTTACAGAGGACATCGAGCCCAAGACTACAAATGAGTAACTAGAGCCCAGTGACACTCATCCAAGCATTGGGAGAGAAGATAGCTCACTTTTGATTGTCGGATCATCCCACCTGAGCCTTGCCTTCGTCATCATAGTCCTTGGACCTGTATCTTCATCAAGAACTAGTAAGTAGTGTCTTGTACATTTTTAAATAACATTTCTTGAACTTTTGAATCACAGTAATTACAAGTTCACTCTTAGATCTAATACCCTATAGCCCCTACATCTAACTGTCATTCCTCTACCCTTACATTGCCCCAAGAACATCCCCCACACTCTCTGAGTCTTATCCATCACCCCATTGCCTATCCCTAATCATTTGTCAGCCTTATAAACACCATAGCTGCCTTATAGCCAACCTTTTATTAAAAGCCCCTAAATCACTGCCCCTACCGATATCGGTAATCAACAACCGGTACCAGTTATACAGTGACTAGCATTGGTCACTATGACTCAAACAAAAACTAGCCTTTCTTCTATTACTTTTTAACAAGGTAATTAAAGTGTAATTTTGCAATAGCCTATTTGCTATCATTTGTGTTAATTCGTATTAAAAGGGGAACTGACCACCTTCGAAAGGAAGTCTAATATTTCCTAGGCCCAAGGTAGTTCCCTCATTTATTGTCTAACTAAAATATGGAGGTCTTGTATTCTTACTTACAGGTAGTGCTTTCTAGAAAAAAAGGAGTTCTTCGTAATCGATCTGATATCTTTCTACGGTACACGCGCACCCTCCCAACATTCAACAAGTATTCCTCCTAGCCCTAACCATTATCTGCTTCTCAAGAGAATGAAAGGATAGAAGCAAATCTATATTAAGAATGGAAACATTTTGTGCGAAACATTTTGGCACGCCCGGTGGGACCCATTTTGGGTTTCTTTCTTTCTTGCTTACTTTCATATAGGGAGCACACTTGCTATTTTTCTTCTTCTAAAATATTCACAAGATATTTTGTTATTTTTGTAAAAGAATTTGTCTTTCTTCCTCATCTTTGCACTAGTGAAAGTCATCTTCTTTGCTTCATCGAATATCATTTTCGATTTGGGTTTAAAACACATGCATCACATTATTGCTTGATGTTTTCAATTCTAGTGAACGTAGTTTAAGTAACAGGTCGTACACGTGGGGGTGATATCCACAATATTGACAAAAAATTAATCTTACTTTCACTGCACAACACTTACCAAATCACTTCATAATCAACACAATAGCTCAAACATCCCCCCTTTTCCCTTGTATTCCTCTTCCCGATTGAGGTAACGTTATGAGCCAAAACAAACTTGACATCTCCCTTAGGTCTCTGGTCTAGGATTGACATCATCTGACATTTAAGGAATATGCCCAAAGTGATTAAAACTAATCCTAGGGTTAGTCTATTGGTTTGCTTGTGCATCTTGCTTTTTTTTAGTTCTGTTTCTCTGTCATACACTGTTTCAATGATCAATTCAGAATAGTTTGGTAGGTATACTAAGCATCATTAACCCCAAATCAGAAACTTCTTAAAGCTTCTTACACCAGTCCTATTCGACTGACATTAGTTAACTTACCGACGCCGGCTATAGTCTGACCGACATAGGTTACCTGACCGATATCGGGTACTGTCTTTCACAGTTCCTGACAAACCAACAACCTACCAATTCCAACATTTTGTTGTTGCTTCTGTTCCTAATAGATTACATCCCTACTGTGTACTCTTGTCCATGGTTATCACTCAGAAACAAGCTGCAGCCATGGTTTCACATACTTGTTCCGTGCCTTTTCCTGAATCACCCCCTTCACATCCTATGGGCCTACGGACACCAGTGAGGTTCCCAAAATCCCTATAGGAGATAAGGAATTTGTGAAATTTTTGGACCCTAATCCTAGCGTTGTACAGTACTATTTGTCTCATGCCCCTAACCGTACACCCGATGGTCAACTCCTTATTGGTATGCCTATTAGTATAGCTACTCACTTAACTCCTTCCCCACCTAATAACTCCGCCTTTCCTTCTTCATCCTTAGCCCCGTCTCCCAACTCAATGGTTTCAGGGGTTCATACGGCACAGATTGGCTTTCCTTTGGTTAACCTGGGGCCCTACATATCATTACCACTGACTCCTACCTCATCTCTCTCGCAGACTGCTCCTTTCATAACTTTCTCTCTGCCACCTATCCACACGAGCTTTCCTTCTCAAGCTCCACCCACCTTTTCATTTCCGCACACTTATCCAGTGGCTTCAACATCTTATATAGGACATCCTTAGTCAGTCGCCTCAACATATTCATCCTCAATACCTTATCAACATTTAACCTCACCATTGTCTAGTGGTGGCCCTTGGCCCAATCCTCCTCCGTTTACGACAATAACACCATCATCTCATCCAACCACTGATTTAATCAAACAAATGATGGACAAGATGTAAAATCTGGAGGCTTCTGTTCTAGGAAGCCGTAGCACCCTGACATATGAGCAAGTTTGTCGGGAGCCTATTCATCCTTCTGTCCCCCTTCATTCATATCCTCCTTAATGGGAATTACCAAAATTTATTCGTTTTAATAGTAAGGAGGATCCTCAACAACACTTACGATCATTTAGACGTGCCTGTTATCTGATTGCTCGTGATGATGCCTTACTACTCCGCACCTTTCCCATGTCCTTATCAGGACCCACCTTGGAGTGGTACAGTGCTTTAACCCAGCACTCAATCTTCTCTTTTAACCAATTAGCCCAATCTTTCTTGGATCATTTCTCCATTAACATTGCCAAGAAAGTATCTATCACCAACCTCTATGCCATTCGACAATTTGAAGACGAATCTATCACAGATTTGGTTGGATGATGGCGGGGCCTTATCAACCAACTTACTTATGCCTTGCCTCAGGCTGAACTTATCAAACTCTTTACGCGGGCCTGCACTAAGCACATTTCTCCTACCCTCCAAATTCAAACTTTCTGCACCTTTGATGAGGCCTTTACTATGGCTCAAAAACTAGAGATTCGAGCCTTAGAGGAAGAGAAATTGTGGTTGCGCAACAAAAATCATAATTTCCGAACCCAAGACTCCACCAACAAACCCAACACCACTAATTCTCACGCATCAACTACTTCGAAATAAAAATGAGTTGTACACGTGGTGATGGTCAAATCCCAAGCACCATCTAATACCCCGCCAAAAACCACCTATAAGTATAAAGCCGAGCCCATCAATTACACTCCCTTGGGAGAAACTTATGGTGTCATTTTGGAAAAATTGCTCAAAGCGGGAGCTATCACCTTACCTCCTGTTAAACCTCACTCTGGGTTTGATTCCACCCACGCTGTACCTTCTTGGTACAAAGAAAATGGCTTCTGTAACTTCCACCGTGTGAAGGGACACAGTCACAAAAACTGCAAGATGTTGAAAAACATAGTGCAGGAAATGGTTGATGCAGGGGATATAACCCTCGATAATCCTAACGCCCCTGCTAACCGAAATTTGAAAATCTTCAACAAACCATTCCCAAACCACTCATCTAACAGTGACATAAACCAAGATATCTTAGCAGAGGAGAGTGTTCATGAAATCCATGCGGTCTTCAACTCCCAACCAAAAGCTTCTATCGAAGAAATTCTGAATCAAACCTCTTTACTAACGCAGGGATCCGAACCCCCTCCACCCCCATCAAGACAAAACAATAACCTTACCATTCCTTTACCCATAAAGGAATTAACCACCCAGAGTTCTCTTCTCACAGATGAGCCTTCTTACACCACATCCCTGCAAGATTGTGAGCAGATGTTATCTAACTTATCTATTTCCCAAACATCTCCTTCTACCACTCTTGCTGTATAAGAGGAAGGCTCGTCAGTTTTTCTGTCATCCTTAGAAGAGACACCTCTCGAACCAACATCACCAAATTCTTTAATCATGACGGATCCTCTCAAACATGCCCTCCTACTTATTATTTCTTCATCACCTAAATCTTTTCAGTGACCGGTTGACCTCTTAACACCCATTAATGCAGTGCCTCATTTACCCCCTGTAACACACCCATAGTGGACTGGAATAACAACCAACCTCTCTTCCATACAAAATTTCCTATTCACACGTGAGGATTGTCACCCCTCAAAAGATAGACGAGTCCTATGGGAGCGTTTGATTACACCATGCTCTACTCAAATGCAAATGACCGACCTAGACATCTCTACCATATACCCGAGGTGTTTACAAAAGCTCAAAATGCCTATGTCCTCATCTTCACCCCCCTCATCTCTACCAAATACCTCATCCACCTCTATTAACCTAACCAAACCTTCCCCTATGCTTGGGATGTCACCAATACCTAGCCTGACACACCCACCTAAATGGTTAGATTTATCCAAAAATAAAGTTATCAATCCACCTAGGAGACAGACCCAATCTCCTCAACTCCAATCTATGCCTCTGTCACAACTAAAACCATCACTGTCACACCTACCTTCTATATTGGGACCTCATCCCTCCACCTTGCCTCAATACATCATACCTCCTATGTTTTCTTTAAAACGAACTACATCTTCTACACCCATATAGAGATCCATGGGTGTATCAACATCATCACCCCAAATAGCCGATCCACCTACCAACCCTAAAAAAACTTGATCATCAAAGGATTTGTTTACTGTCACTCCTCATTCCCCGTGGTTTTTTTCTGCTACCACGTCATCTGACCAGCTAAACACAACTTTTGCACTGAAGAAGCCACGTTTAGTTAAATCCAATTATCAAAACCCCTTGTCTAAGCCACCACCCGTACGAACCAACCATACCCAAACATTACCAAAACCCACCCAATCAATAGCCTCATCTTCCTTTGACTTTGACCCGCTCAAAAGATCTTACGCCAAGATCCTTGATATGTTGGTAGAGAATGCGACCATTTCCCTACCCCCACTTAGACCCTATGATCCATCTAAACCTCGACCTATAGGTTATGATGAGTCTGAAATCTGTGTTTACCACCACACACCAGGACACGATGTAGAAGGATGTAAAGATTTGAAAGCCATCCTTCGTCAGTCACCTCTCTCAGATAGAAAGGTTAAGAAAGACAACTTACGAAGGCAGAAACCTTTAGCTTCAATCCCCTCTCCTATACCACCTATCTCCACCTCACCAAGAAATATCATTATTGCAACTCCACCTCTCGAAGATAATGACTTATCCCTACCATCTTCCTCCTCTCATGTTCACGAGATCAACATGATTAGTATTGCTACTCGAGGGCAGAAAAACAATGGGAAAGCTAAAGAAAGCACACCTGGGACCTCTCTTCCTCTGTCCGCCATCCCGATCACACCACACCTAAAGTGGTTATTTGTGGACTTGCCTTCCCCGTCTCTGATAGAGTTGCCCACCGTACCATGATTAAATAGCTTCACCAATCACCTGTAAAAATGACACTGTATGATCTCATTCAAACCTTTGAATCTCATCGACAAGCTCTCATTGAAATCCTTCAAGGGATAGAGGTCTTACCCAACGAAACCTTTCCCGTTGCCTCCATCTTAACACCCAACCACGTTGCTTCTCTCACCAAACAAACTACCACTTCCGTCCTTGTACAACAAGTTGATGCTGTCAGTTTCTTCGAAGATGAAATTATCGACTTTGGTGCAGAAGATCCTGACCCCACTCTTTTCATCTCGGCTTATGTCCGGGACATCTGAGTACATCGTGTTATAATCGACGAGGGTGCTAACTTAAACATCATCTCTTCCAAATCCTTCCAACAAATGAATATCCCTTCCAGCTACATGTGTGCCAACCCCACCATGTTGCATTCATTCAATGAAG
Organism: Taxus chinensis; assembly: GCA_019776745.2. Classification (NCBI taxonomy): domain Eukaryota; kingdom Viridiplantae; phylum Streptophyta; class Pinopsida; order Cupressales; family Taxaceae; genus Taxus; species Taxus chinensis. The sequence goes on along the minus strand of CM034146.1, from coordinate 32,660,284 downwards.
CTATTACTTCTACCTTAGGCACCGTGATCCTTAACATTCATGTAGGGCCACGTACTTTACCTGAACTCTTCTATGTCCTTGAGGGAGAATTCAAATACAACATGTTGTTAGGCTGCCCTTGGATCTGGGCTATGGGATGCGTTCCCTCCACCTTACATAGATGCATAAAATTTGAGTATGAGGGGAAGTCATACACCGTAAAAGCTAACCCTACCCCCTTCAAAACCTGCGATATGTTATATCGCCCTAATGATGTGCTTGTACCAGTCAAGAAACCCATTCATCCAACCCAACCATCTATTTTGATCACACCTCAACCATCCACCTCAACCACACCTACACATTCAACCAATGAAACTGCCACCACAAATACCACTTCCTTCCCCACGAACAACATCCCAACCTCAGATCCCTTAGTAGATGTTTTTCAACGCCTTACACTGGGGGAGTATCACCTATATAAAATTAGCACTTTCCTACCCCACAGGAGTACGGACAGTTACATGCACATCCTACCTACGACCGTCATATGGGGGAAGTAATCTCCTACGGACCACCTAATTGCCACACCAACCTAACATATGGGGGTGTCAATACATCCTCTGTCACCCCTAAACCTCCCCTTGGTGTGGTTCCCTTAAAATCTGATTTTCAATATCTAACTAATCGTCTCTTCGCCCTCACCTTCTTGATGCGTTGTGCTTTGAAAGGTTTTTGTTTTGGTCTTTATGAACAAGGCCGACATACAATCATTCCCATGAATACACGCAAACACAAAGATCATCATGGTCTTGGATTCTCTGAACCACCTACACTAAAGACACTACATATCTGTTGTATCCAGGAAGATGACGAAGTCACTCCTTCCGAACCATCATCACCCATTTTGCCATCGTCACCCACAGAGTCGATAGACCCTGAATGTATCCCTCCTAAAAATTTTTTTGTAAACGTTGTCTTCCTGGGTCCTCTCATTTATCGATGCAATAATGAAGACCCATTTTCTCTTCCCCTTCCATATCCAGACATGATCGAAGAGGACTCACCTTCAATTAATGTTGTTGAGTGCCAGGATGACGACTCCATTCTCACTTACCTTGGTGTGGACAACTCTTATATTCAACGCGCCTTACCATCTGAAACTCAAACCATGTTAAATGAGTCAACTATAGAAATCAACATCCACACAAAGGACGATCCTCACATTGTGAAGATCAGACAATCTCTTAACGCATAAGAAAAAACTGCCTTCACTACCTTCCTCCGTGCCCACAACCAAGCTTTCGCTTGGTCCTACGCTGACATGCCAGGAATTGATCCTAACATTGCTATCCATAACATTACCCTAAAACCTGATTCCAAACCAGTTAAACAAAAACTGAAAAAAATGCATCCACACATTTCCCTCTTAGTCAAAGAAGAGCTTCAATGACTCCTTTCTGTTTCCTTCATCTTACCTAATGATTATCCTGAATGGATTTCTAACATCATATCTATTACTAGAGCAATGGGAGGACTTCAGATATGTACGGATTTATGGGACCTTAACCTCACTTGCCCAAAGGATGACTTCCCCCTCCCAAGTATTGATCACCTTGTTGATCTCACTGTGGGCCATGAGATGCTTTCCCTCATGGATGGCTTCTCGGGATACAATCAAATATTGGTAGCCCCAGCCGATCAACATAAAACCACCTTCATAACTCCTTGGGGAACCTTCTGCTCTCGTGTCATGCCATTCGGCCTTAAGAATGCTGGTGCGACCTATCAGTGGGCTATGACTTACATTTTTCATGACATTATGCACACTATCCTTGAGGATTATGTTGATGATCTTCTTGGAAAATCTAAACATCACAGTGAACATCTCGATGTTTTAACCATTATTTTCGATCACCTGTTACAATACTGTGTTCGTCTTCAACCAAAGAAATGTGTCTTTGGTGTCCTTTCGAGAAAAATCCTTGGTTTTATTATCTCTTTGCGTGGCATCGAGGTTGATCCAGCTAAATTCAAAGATATCCTAGAAATGCCCCCACCCACTAACCTCAAACAATTGCATAGTTTGTAGGGAAAACTCCAATCTATCTGGTGTTTCATCTCACAAATCTCGGATTGATGTCAACCTTTCCATCATCTCCTTAAAAAAGAAATTGTCTTTCAATGGAGCGAAGAGTGCCACCAAGCCTTTGAGGCTCTTAAAGCCTATCTCTTGCAGCCACCAATGCTTATCCCACCTCAGGACAATTGCCCTTTCTACCTTTACCTTTCCACCACTGACCATGCTGTAGGAGCCATGCTTGCACATCGTGACTCCAAACATCAAGAACAAGCCATTTATTACATAAGTCATACTCTTGTGGATTACGAGACTAGGTATACACATGTAGAAAAGTTGTGCCTAGCCCTATCATTCGTGGCCACCAAACTCCGACACTACCTCCTGAATCACAAAACTTTTGACATCACCAATGTGGACCCCATCTATTATATGTACGCCGAACCTCATCTAAACCAACGCATTTCCTGATGGCTTATGCTCCTCACTGACCTTGACCTTGAGTTTGTACACCAGAAATCAATCAAAGGACAAACTATCGTAGACCAACTCGCGGAAGCCCCTTTACCTGGGGAACAATTTACCAATTTTACTTTCCCTGATGAACTCATTGCCACTCTTTCACTCAGTGAGGTGTCATATCCAATGACCCTCTTCTTTGATGGATCCAAATGCCAGCGCAGTGGAGGGGGCCGGCATTGTTCTCATTCCTCTAGACGCTGAACCTTTGCCTCTTTCATTCCATCTTCATTTCCCCTGCACTAATAATACAATGGAATACGAGGCCCTTGTTTTGGGTCTCCAGGTTGCGTTACCCTTAGGTGTAAAATCTATTAACATTTTTGGCGACTCTCAACTAGTTGTCAATCAAGTTATGGGCATCTACCAATGTAAAAATGAGGAACTTCAAAAATACAAACACTACATGGATTCACTTTTGACCTTATTTACTCATTATTCTATCTAAACCATTCCTCGCTCAACTAATAAATTTGTGGATACTATGGCTTGCTTAGCCTCGCAAATTCCTACCTCACCAACCGACTCTGACATATTTTTCTTCGTCCAACAACTCTTTGCCCCATCTTACTTAGCCCTGGATGTTTGTATGATAAATAATGTCTCTGCTGACTCGCAGGATACTTGGTATCACCAATTTCATGACTACCTTACAACCTCTGTTCTCCCACCTAACCTTACTAGTAACGGAAAACGTGCTTTTCTTAAAAGTGTTTCTCGTTATGTCATCATGGGGGGACTCCTCTATAAATGTGGCTTTGATGGCATCCTCCTTCGATGTCTAATCGGCACGGAGGTTACCTATACCATCCAACAAGTCCATGACGGTATTTGTGGTGGACATTTTAGTGGCCTTGCCGTGGCCAAACGGATCCTTCGCCTAGGATATTATTGGCCTACTCTTAATAACGAATACTAAAAATATGTTAAGCATTGTGTTATATGTCAACAACATGCCAACCTTCAACATACTCCTAGCCATTTGCTACAGGTCGCACGAGATCTTTGGCCTTTCTCACAATGGGGTTTAGACCTTATTGGTGAGATTCACCCGCCGTCTTTGCAACGTCACCATTGGATAATCACAGCAGCCAAATATTACACTAAATGGGTGGAGGCCATTCCACTCATTTCAACCAAAAAAGAAAAAATTGTAGAATTCATTAACCATCACATTATCTGTTGATTTGGTGTTCCTCATCGCCTGATAACTGATAATGGAAAATCTTTCAAAAACAAGTTATTACAAGACCTTTGTGACAACTTTGGTATCAAACTTAGCTTCTCATCACCTTACTATCCACAAGCAAATGGTCAAGCTGAATCTTCTAACAAAACCTTGACCAAAATTCTCATGAAAGTTGTTAACAATTCTGGAAAAAATTGGTCTGATCACATCCCCTTTGCCCTTTGGGCTTATCGTACCAGCATTCGTACCTCCACTAATGCCACCCCATTTTTTTTGGTATATGGTACCGAGGCTATCTTGTCTCTCAAAATACAAATACCCTCCCTAAGAATATCTCTTTAGGATATTCTCACCAATGATGATTTCTGCCAAGAGTGGTTAGCCCAATTGGAGCTTCTTGACGAGCGTCGTCTTATAGCTCTCGACCACCTTCAAATCTATCAAAAGCGCATCAAGCGTGCTTATGATAAGTGACTTCATGAGCATACCTTTAAGGTTGGTGATCTTGTCCTCAAAGAGAATCAACATGTAACCAAACTAGAAAAGAGAAAACGTGGAAAATTTGCTCCTAATTAGATTGGGCCTTACATTATCACTCACACTTATGGATCAGGCACTTACCGTTTAGCTTCTCTTAATGGTAAACCTGAGCCTAAACCCCTTAATGCCTTGCATCTTCAGCCTTTCTACTGTTGATTTTAGTGTTATATCACTTCTTATCTACCTTGTTCTCGTCCCTTGAGCTCATTTACCACCTCATACACTTTGTTTCATACATCTCAAAATAGAATCAAGCTCACGTGGTTTGGTCATCACCTCCTCTTAAAGATGCCTTCCTCTTTTTTAGTCTGGTCCATGACTTAAAAGTATCAAAATAACATGTTCTCAATTATACACTTATGGGATATTCTTGAGTCAAACTTCCTACAAAACTAGATGCTTCATGCCAAACGGACATCTAGACCTCTAAGTTATATCTAGACTGCTCCCCCGAAGGATAGCTATACACAAAAGCCACTTCTGCTACTATAAATAGACTACTCCCTTGAAGGAAAAGTATACAAAGTCAACCTTTATCATAAGCTTCTCGCATTGATCAGCTTCGTGAAGACCTCAAGAACAACAAAATACATATCCCATGTAGACTTCCCACATCGATCAGTCTATATCCAAAAAAAATAAAAATAAATAAATAAATAAATAAAAGCAGTATTCAAAAGCACTTTGAGTCATGGACTTGTCTATTTAGGTTTGGTTTTCTTTTTTTAGCATAATCACCTTATAAAAATTTCTCTGCGCCCCAGCTCTACCAGCCACCTCACCTCACCATTCGTCAAAGCAACAAAATCAAGGGACGTGACGTATATCCGATATATTGTGATTATACAACTCTTTTCACCTATCGAATTCTCACATATGCAAGGTACCTAAGGATTCAAGCTCATCCTACGTTAATATGTGGTTTTTTAGCTCTTTTCAACTACGGGACACTTTTGACTCTTTTACTCGAATCTAGGATTATGTGTTGACCTTAATCAGGACATAGTTCCCTACTACTTGGGTAAGCAAACTTTCACTTCGCTTATACCTACACCAACAACGTCAATCCCTTATCTACGCCAACAACATTACCCTACCAATATAAATATTTTTTACCAACCAACAAATTGCCTAACCACAACCAAATTGCCTGGATTCACCTCTCCCTGGTCCTAAGGGAGAACTACATCGGTCTGAGGCCCCTCCTTTCTTTGTGTAATGGGCTATGTAAGCAGCACTGGGAGACATGGGGTCTTCCAAGGTTAGCTCAACCATCCCCTACCTTAACCTATCATGTGTTGTAAATATAAATATTTTTGTGTATTTCTATTTGATAACATTCATCTTTATCCTTTTTCAAAACAAAACATTCAAAACACAACCATTCTTATTATTATCATAACTCAAATCAACATACATATTCAGTTTTATTTAGATGTTAAACAAATACATATTCTCTATCATTGACGCGCAGGTCGGCATCCTTATTTATTCTTATAGCCCTATGAAATTCAGTTAGACCCTTGCACCTCCTCCTGAATCAGATGGTGATCGTGATCATCGACGCCACTCACCTAGCCTCTCCATCCTCAAAGGTGCCACTGCTATTAGTTCCTCCCGCTGATCCACCAACATCTCCTATAACATACGAATACACCCTCTCGCATGGAGGAATCTTGCCTCTAGTATCTCCACTTGTAACTATGAAACCTCTAACAATCTCGTTGTCTCATTCACCTGTGTTTGAAGCTGGTGAACCAAATCCTGTAGGTGCTCTCTCTCCGCTGTAATCACAGCTATGTCAAGACGATCGGCCCTCTCACGTACACCTCACAGCTCTGCTACCCACCATAATCTATAAACCTCTGTCGCTCCCGCATCCATTACCCTATGATCGACTGCTATCTCTTCTGGCCCTTCTAGAGGTGTCAGCTAGGGAGGTGAGAATGATGCCTTGGCATCAATCCTCATGTATGGTCTATAAGCCATGGTTATATCCTGAACAAATCCAAATTGTCACCACATGCGATCTAGAGGAATCCTCTCGTACTCACCTGGCCTGTGCCCTGCGATCCACCTCAATCGCTCTACACCCCTCAACTCCTCAGCTATGTTCTCTGTCACCATATAGTTCCCGTAAGGCCTCTAACAAATATCCAAAATCGTCACCATCTCCCACATCTACCTATAATACTCGATGTCATATGTCACAGCCTCGGATCTCACCTCTTGTTCTATTTGGACCCATCGTCTGAATCCCAACCTCTGCACTCCTGTCTCTCTTTCCTGGATTGGTTGGCCTATTGGTCACACACACACAATGTGCTCATAGGCCCAATAATGTAATAAGTATGCACAATCCAGTGTCCTCCTGTGATTTTTCCTGTAGGCCCATAAACCCCTGTATAGCTCCACCAGATATGCGGGTGCCCATGTGAAAGTCATGCTCCTTTCTATCATTTCCCAAATAATACACATCAATGCTTTTAGAAATCTTCCCCCATCCACCCTCGGTAATGCATAATACCCCACCTCTATCATTAATACCACTGCCAACCTTGTTTCCTCAGGGTGTGTTGCATATATTGTACCATAAGTGAATGTCAAACCTCGCTGTGTCAAATCTCGTGTAGCTGAACCAAATACTGTTGTTATCACTCCCCGCGCCGTGCTAGGCCCCACCTGATACACTGGTCTTCCTATAATTGGGAGCCTCAAAATTCTAAACACATCTTCCAATGTCACTGTCATCTCCCCTGTTGGCAGATAGAAGGTATTCATTTCTAGATTCCATCTCTCAATCAACGCCTACAACATAGCATGATTGCGTGTGATTTGTGAATAATAGCGGATTCCACTTAACCCCACATGGTTTATCAATGCCCACTCAACTGGTGTTACATCCGCTCGGACCCGTGACAACAAAGCTGGCACACTATCATTCATCCTCAAACCTGCCTCTGCCTGCATACATCAAATCAACAAATAACCATTCAATAAATCAAATCCCAATTGTTTTTTTTCTCACATTCTAGAATTTCATACAGTAACCGATATCGGTTATAGATAACCGATACCGGTTACCTAACTAACACCGGTTATCTCTAAACGATATCAGACACTGTCAATCCTATACAGCCTGCTTACAAACACCATCTATGATAATTATTTTCTCATTTACCCCTCTCTATACCTACAAACATACCTGAAACTCCTGCTTACCTACCCCATAACACTCACCCCATCCCAAACCCTTTCCTATCACCTTTTATTTTTCATCTCTACTCACTTACCTTCCCTCATCCTATCCATAAAACATGCAAGAATTGCATTACAACCAAAAATTTTACCTCTTGGGAGGCAGTAGCTTGCGGTGGAACCTGTCTTCACTCTCGTCTCTGCTTGTTGGATGCTTCTCCTTTTTCAGCCATGTTCACCACTTTCTTCAATATAACTTGACTTTCTACCTTCTTAGTCCCATCCCACAATCACTTTACCTATCTCTTTCCTCCTTATCACTCAATTCTCCCATGCGATTACCTGTATCAGTCGTCAAACAGCGTCGTATTCTCGTATTTAACTTGTTGCATGACTCTAAAAATAAGAACTTAAGTTGCCTCTCAAGATTTTCTATTTTTAGAAAAGCTTGTTTTAGCATAACCAATATCGGGTACCTAACTGGTATCGGTCATATATCTACTGACATCGGTTAGCTAACAGATATTGGTCACATGTCTCCTTTTGCTTAAACCTAGGTCTTTTCTCTAGTTTTTGTAAATTTTTGGTGGCACCTTCCTCTTTTCCCTGCATAACGATATCGTCATCAATATTTTTCATTACAATCCCATCAACACATATACATATCATCAAAATTTCAACAACATCATCTATATACATTAAATTCCAAAACACATGAGACATTTGAATATATACATCAAACCAATTATTATACACACCATGTGGATCCAACATCATCTATATACATTAAATTTCAAAAACCATTGAAAAAACACATGAGACATTTTAATATATATATCAACCCAATCATTATACACACCATGTGGATCAAAATCATCATCTATATATATCAATGTCAAAATTTACAACTTGCCTTACATGGGGCCTCTGTGATCTAAAAAATACAAAACTGGCATGTAGGCCACTGTCTCTGTCAAAATCTCGATTCGGCTCGTAGGCCAGTCTCTCATATCAAAAATATACTCGGCTCGCAGGCCGGTATCAACTATACAAAATGTACTCAGCTCGCAGGTCGGTATATACAACCAAAATGAATAAATAAATCATCTGTGGGCACGTAGGCCTCTATATACATACCCAGTTCACAGAACGATGTCTATATCCAATATCAAAAACCCATCTCTACTCCCAGGATGTCTCATCTCTCTCCACCACCCTTGGCCCCTCCCCCTACTGGTCTCTGTGCTGGCTCTCGTCTCCTCCCTGTCACCGACCCACCGGCTGTCGCTGCGCCCCGTGGGATCTCTGGCTCTGGGATGTCTTAGCCCTATGCACCGCATATGGCTGATAGTCAGCCCCGGTACCATCGAGCACGTCCTGATAGTACTGGGCCTCCACTCTCGCCTCCATATAGTGGGCCCGTGCCACCATGGCTACTAGTGCCGGTCCCCTGACTCCTAATAGCAGCGGACACTACCCTGCCGGTACACCCTGTGCCTGTGGCAGTACTTGTACCTGTACCTATGCCTGCGGTGGTGCCTATACATGTGGTGGTGCCTGTGGCTGTACCTGTGCCTGCGGCTGTGCCTGAGCTTGTACCTGGGCTAACTGCCCCTGTAGCACCCCAATCTGTGCCTGTGCAGTAGCAAGCTGCCCCTGTAATAACTACACCTGTCCTAAGAGCCGGTCCCTCTCCGCTATCACAGTCACCAAATCTAGCTGTGCGGGCTGTGCTATCATAGCTGCTCTCTAACCTACCCACCAAACCAAAAATGCCCCTGTCACTTCGGCATCATCCACTGTGTCATCAGACGGTCTCTCTGTTACCCAATCTGGGTCAATGGGCTGCGGTGTAGGTAGTGGTGCCTCTACATCATCCCTTCGGTACTGTGGAAAGGGAGGTGGCTTGTCCTGTCGCAAGACCAACTGTCGTCGTACCGTCTCTAGGGGTATCCTCTCATACTCCCTAGGCCTCCGTCCAGGTATCCAGAAACTATACTAGATCCAACGCATCTGTGCTCAGGCTTCTCCTCGGGGCTGATGGCCTCTGTAGGGCCTCCATATAATGTCTAGCATGGTCAAGCCCTCTAACATGTGACGATAGTAGGCCACATCTCATCTTGTGAGCACCGCTCGTGGCTGGCCCATGACCCCCAACCACCTCTGAAATCCATATCTATATACTATCTGTGGCCCTGGCTTCTAGGGCAGCCCTACTGGTCGTATACAGATGATATGCTCATACACCCAGTAGTGTAACAAAAATGTCGAGAAAATACCAAATCTCCTCATACAGTGATAACCCCACAGCTCTCTGTATAGCTACACCAGATACACTGGTGCCCAGGCATAGCATATATGCTCCTCTACCATCTCGTGAAAAACTCCCATCAAAGCCCATGGGAAGTGGCCTCCCTCTGAGTCAGGGAGAGTGAAGCAGGAGATACCAATCATCATCAATACAGTAAGCTGTGTCTCCTGTCGGTGTGCGTGATACATATCACCATTGGCAATGCTCGCACTGTGATAGGTAATCAATAGGGCTGCATCCCCGAATACTTGTAGGATGTTGTCCATCGCTGTCTCCACATCCACCTAGAACACTACCTCACCTACGATCAGTAGTCTCAGGATACGATACACATCCTCTAAAGTAATCATCATCTCTCCAGTAGGGAGATGGAAGACATTGGTTGTCGGATCCCATCTCTCGATGAGCGCAACCATCAAGTTGTGGTCCCTATCCATAGCCTTATACTGCTGGACTCCACCAATTCCAACCTCTCGTATGATGGCCTACTACACTGCGGACACATGTGGTCACATCCACCTCAATAGAGGGGACATCCGATCCCGCATCGTGAGCTGCTGGCGTGCCTACAAAAACAACCCACTTCATCAGGCCTACCCTTTACAATAACAACTACCAAAACTTGTTATACCCACTTATCCACCCAACCACAACCTGACTCTACAACACACATCTACACCCACCTATCTAACCCTATACATCTACGATATCCCCTTTACTTATCTCGCACCCTACCAACTACCCCGATCTACTCTAGCCATCTAATTATACCCCCACCAATTTAGCACCTCCTACTTCATACCCAACACCTAATCTATCCTACCCAAACCAGCCCCCCCAACAACCCCATTTCCCCCCACCCCAATCATGTTTCTTATCAACTCTACCCCCTCCCCCTTCACCCCTAAACAAACAAACAAAACAACACGAAAAAATTCTAACAACAAACAAAAACCACAACTCCTACCCATGCTGACTGGTACCGGTCACCTTCGACTACCATCGGTCCCCCCAAGTAAATTATATGTGCCGACACCGGTCGACCTATGACCGACACCGGTTTGTACCCAAACAATGTATACAAACTATTTTCTATGACCGATGCCGGTATCCTAGTGACCGACATCGGTCACTGTCCAATTGTGGAGCCAAACCCAAAATGGCTTGTAAAACACATTTTGACCTATTTCTACCTATTTACCCACAAGAAAACCCTAAAAACCTACCCACCCTGCCATTTTGACCTAACTAGCCTACCTACCCACTCCATTTTACAAATTACTTCCATTCATTCATTATTTTATTAAAATTAAGATTCCTAGCCAAAACCCACATCTAAGTTAAACTCATTAAATTCACATAGGTGGGAGTTCAGAGCCTACCGGTACGACTACACGTCATCGTGGTGGGATAGGTGGTGGTGGTCCAACTGGTCTAGCACCTCCTACTCCTCCTGGCTATGCCATGGCTCCAAGTCTCCTCAGCTGGGTCCTCAACCAATCAAACTCTGCCTCCTACTCGCTGGGGTCTACCAATCACTCACTCCTCCACTTAACTGGTGCCAACTCAGCCCACAAACTCAACAAACTCACTTCACACCTCAGACAGCTAAAATTGGGCACTCAAATTCACAAAGTGACAATGACATGCCGTATTTTTCTTTTTATAGGTTTTGACCTATAACCGATACTGGTTATTTCGTGCCCTAGACTACCGATATCGGTCTTCTAACCGATATCGGTCACACATAACCGATATCGGTTACCAACTTCCTTCCCCTAACTCTCGCCCTTATCCACCAATCTCCACTTTTTCCCGCATCACCTACCCCTGGCTTTGTTGACTAGCCTTAATTTGACTTCTATCAACCTGACCCAAGGCCACAACCAACCAATCAGGCCCAACCCAAGGCTGCAACCAACCATTTGGTCTGACCCAAGGCTGCAACCAACCATTTGGTCTGATCCAAGGCCGCAACCAACCATTTGGCCCACCCCAAGGCCGCAACCAACCATTAGGCCCGACCCAAGGCCACAACCACCCAATCAGGCCTGACCCAAGGCCTCAACCACCCGATCCGGCCCGACCCAAGGCCGCACCAATTACGTACCTCACCCAAGACCCACCAATTATGATTTTATCCACCTATCATGTAGCTTTTTGTTCAATTGAGCTCACATGTTCATGTTCTAGCATGATTAGGATACTTGAATTGATCAGCCAACCAAATTTGCCTAGACCGAGACCGTGACCTTTATCTCAACCAAACCAACCATTTGGTACTGCCGGACATGCCTAAACATTCATGTACCTTACCCATTATATCCCCTGGAGCTACTTCCTATGCCTTGGATACCAGGATTATATCAACCTTGTTTGGATAAACTATCGAGCTTTGCCTATGTATTGCTTGTTTGCTCTTCAAATCGTGTACCCTGGTCGCACTACTTCATTTCAACGTGTGTCTGCTTCCTTGCACTTACCCCACCATCTTACCATCATCTGAACACCATTCACCCTTTATCAACCCTATCCCTGATTTCACATCGCCTCAATCTGTGATAGATTTGAGGGGTATTACCTATACCCTTAACTGGGGAAATCACTTCTTATTAATTGTCAGTGCAGCTTTACAAGACAAGCTACACGACAACAAGGGGCTAATGTAGACTGTCTTATGACACCCTGTGCCCCGCATCTCATTTCACAACCTAACCTCACCACCTAAACCTTGCACAATTATTTATTAATTACCTTATAATTAATAAATCCACATCTCCAAACCTGCCACCTCATTTCGTCACCTCATCATGACCTAGCCCTAAGCCTAAACTAACCTAATTAAGACCTATAACTTGGTCTACATCCACACCCATGACTAATTACTCCTCACCCGCACCAAAACCAACCTAATAATGACTTGACCAAGCCCACAACTAATCCCTCGGGAGAAAAGGAGGGAAAGTTGGCTATTTACTAAAAATAGCCCACTTTGACTTAACCAACATCGGTTACGTAACCGCTATCGGTTCCCTATAAATGACCTCCCCCAACAAAAAACAAAGGATCCGAATTCATTTGAAAAAATCTGGAATTCACTTGGCAGAGCAAAGACAAGTGAAGAAAAGAGAAGAGTTTACAGAGAAGGACATCGAGCCCAAGACTGTAACTGAGTAACCAGAGCCCAGTGACACTCATCCAAGCATTGGGAGAGAAGATAGCTCACTTTTGATTATCCGATCATCCCACCTGAGCCCTGCCTTCGTCATCACAGTCCTTAGAGCTGTATCTTCATTAGGAACTAGTAAGTAGTGTCTTGTACGTTTTTAAATAACATTTCTTGAACTTTTGAATCACAGTAATTACAAGTTCACTCTTAGATCTACTACCTGGTAGCCCCTACATCTAACTGTCATTCCTCTACCCTTACATTGCCCCAAGAACAGCCCCCACACTCTCTAAGTCTTATCCATCACCCCATTTCCTATCCCTAATCATTTGTCAACCTTATAAACACCATAGCCGCCTTATAGCCAACCTTTATTAAAATCCCCTAAATCACTGCCCCTACCAATAACGGTTATCAGCAACTGGTACCGGTTATACAGTGACCGGCATCGGTCACTATGACTCAAACCAAAACCAGCCTTTCTTCTATTGCTTTTTAACAAGGTAATTAAAGTGTAATTTTGCAATAGCCTATTTGCTATCATTTGTGTTAATTCATATTAAAAGGGGAACTGACCACATTCAAAAGGAAGTCTAATATTTCCTGGGCCCAAGGCAGTTCCCTCATTTATTGTCTAACTAAAATCTAGTGGTCTTATATTCTTACTTGCAGGTAGTCCTTCCTAGACAAAAAGGAGTTCTTTGCAATCGATCTGATATCTCTCTACGGTACGCGCGCACCCTCCCAACATTCAACAAGTATTCCTCCTAGCCCTAACCCTTATCTGTTTCTCAAGAGAATGAAAGGATAGAAGCAAATCTATATTAAGAACAGAAACATTCTGTGTGAAACAACATGTTCTTGATTCGATCATTATTATTGCTAATCTTGTTCTTTCATAAATATGAATATGACATGCATTTTAGAATGATGGATTAGTTATGGATCTATATGTTTCTTCCTTCATCATGCAAACATCCTACTATAGAAACCCTAAAGAGGGACTTGGTATCTTTTCATGCTTCAGGTGAGCGCTCAGTCTAGGCTGAGTGATGTGCCAGCGCGTCTAGGTTTTTATCTGGTAAATTCTAGGTTGCATCATACATCATTGGTTCCATTTCTAGGACCTCTTTTTCAGTTGTTTTCAAGATTTTTTGCGATGAAGATGTATTGGTTAACCTTAACAAGTGTTGAGGAGTGCATAAAAGATTTAGAAGAAGAGTACAAATAGAGGTTTAAAACTAGATTTGAGTTTTAGGCATGCACGTGGGTAGAACAGAATCTGTATGACAATTTGTATGAGATATTTTTCACTATTTTTCTAGTAGAACTATGCAAGTGGCTGGTTTCTTATGTGTCTTATAGGAATTGGATGTATCATGCACCTTATGGACACATGAATAATTTTAGGACCTTTATGATGGTTATCTGATTTAGACATGCAGTGTAGATACTTGGTTTCATGGTGTTCTGAACAACTATATTTTGGAGTACTCAATTTCCACTTATTCTTGCCCATAGGTAATGGAATTATATTTTCTATAGTATCCTAGGGTAATTTACTTACAAGGCATCCCATTGGTGATTAAGATATTGATGGTAACCCTAAACTTGGAAAGAAAACTGATGGCTACCTAAACCCCACCACATGCATGGGCAGGAGTAAATTTGGTGAAATATTGCGGACCTAGTGGTAGAGAGGTAGAGATAAGAAAGGTGGCTTGAGTACAATGAGGTGGGTGAGAGGGAGATAGAGAAGTAGCATGACATTGCAGAGTGGATAATATTGAGGAGAGAGATGGCTTGCGAAGGATTTGGAGCTCACACAGAAAGTGTGGAGCTAGAGCATCAGGAACTTCCCCATTTGGAAAAACATGAAAGGGAACCCTCTTCGGCCTCATATGGGAGCATGCTAGCACATACATCCTGGGTCGTGGGTGCACATATGAATCTACCTGGAAACATCACCATTACTGTTGGTTTTCTAGTAACTAGTACGAAAATTAGTCAGCAAGCTAATTTAGGTAGTGGGAGATCAAGAGTAAGTCAGGTGGCAAGTTCAACCATGGCCAGGAAAACATCTTCATTATTATTTGGAGGTACCTTTTTAGGCACATCATCCAGAAAAAAATTGAGTGCGTAGAATTTTGGACTCACTTCTAGGAGTGGTAACACTTCATAGACTGTAGGGGTTCAGTTCAATACTACTATTTGGACACAAGGAATTACATCCTCTAGTCCATTTTTTGCTAGAAGTGGAGGATCATGAGGTATATGTGGTTCTAGCTCTAGTGGATTTGGTGGTTTTGGAGGCATAGAGAACACACGTGGTTTTAAATCAGGTGAGAAAGGTCTTCACCAACCCAAGAAGATTTACATGTATATGTCTCTTCATCTTCCATAGTATAGGGGCATAAAGGATGCTACTGAAAATGTGCACATGTGTGAGATACTATGGCGTGAAAAAAGGATAACAACTTTTGAGCACAAGGCAAGTCAATTTGTAACTAAATTGTAGGGATGCATACATAGTTGGTATAGGAAGTTTGACCCTGTTGAAACATGTGTTGATTATGCAGTGTTAACGAATGCATTCCTTAAAGAGTTTCACATCCCTGAGTTTGATCAGAAAAGTATAAATGCACTTAGGGATATTAAGCAAGGAACTATTGAGAGTGTCAGACAATATGATGATCATTTTAAGACTCTGTTGTCTAAGATTTCTTTTGATACTCACACAAGATAACATGCATAATGGTTCATTTGAGGTCTGATTACACCTTTTAGAAGGGTGCTGTCACATAAGACATACACTGATCCACATAAATCCCTTGAAGAATATTTACACACTGAGGTAGTTAGGAGCATAGACACTACGGTAAGCCCATTTTTGGAAGTAAAAATTGCAACTGTGACAAATAAGTTGGAGAAACTATCGATGAATTTGACACATGAGACACACACTGGGATTTCATGTACAGATTGCGAAGTGGAAGGTCACACCAAGTATAATTGTCCCCATAGATCAGTACATTCATGACTGCTAGAATGTGAGATATATCATCTAAACCATGACACCAACCATTTCCCACAATTAAAACACGTGATAAGGAAGACTGTATCCTATTATAGTAAGATTTTCTGGTCCACAACTCATGATATAGACAAATGCAAGTTGATTGGTAAAATCCATGATGTTATATATATATATTGGTGAGTGATAGACAGGAGTATCAAATAACTCTAAAGGTAAGGGTGAGCATCAGGATTAGGATCAAAATCAAGAACATTATGATCGGAATGAGGGGTGATATGATGGAGGATGTGGTAGAGGTCAAGGATATCGTGGTGGATTCAAAGGTCGAGGCCATGGTGGTGGATGAGGTGAATTACCTCATGGAACATGCTTTACATGTGGATCACATGACCACTACAGGCGTAAATGTCCTTAGAATATTACATGTTATTTATGTGGAAAGAATCATAGGTATGAGGAATGCCCAGACTTATATGAGCATCCTAGTAAGTAGCATAAAAAAGAAAACAAAGGTGCATGGATGGTTAGGATACAACGCACTATGAAAAATTATAGGATTCCCAAGTTGGAACTAGAATTCGAGGTATTTCCTGTAAACATCACTACCCGTACTGAATTTTCACATGTTAAAGAGGCATTAAAATAGAAGCCTACTATCACTAAAGAGGAGGTTTTACATGCCTAGTACCTAGATCTTGCCCATCAGATGGAGGTTTATCAGGAAACCATGGATGTACTCAGAAATATTTAGGGTGAAATATAGTGTTTAAAGGAGAAATCATAGAACATAGAACAATAGAAATCACCAGAGATGGTCCAATATTATATTGATGACTTGAATGAGGTGTGTAATATGTTTTTCCACAAGAATATCATTCCATTATTATGGAATTGGCTAAAGGAAAAAAATCCATGCATAATTATTGAAACTAGACGACAGATCTTGCATGCAAATCTTCCCCCTCATATCCAAGACTACGAAAAGGAAATCACTCTAAATTCTTTTGTGGATGGATGGATTTTGAGAAATATATTGATTGATACATGTGCCAAAGTCAATTTTCATACTTTAGATGCATGGGTACAAATGGGGAGACCTACATTACATCCATCTGTTAATGTATTATTCATGCCTAATCAGACTAAGGACACTCCTATCAGAGTTTTAAAATATGGATCCATTCCTATACAAGGGGCCAAGTTCATTGGGGATTTTGACGTTTTAGCACTTGTAGAAGAAGAAAATTTCCTATCTTTTCTTGGATGCCCTTGTTGTTATGTGAATAATGTTGATCTTTAATTCATTAAGGGATATATGAGTTTTTAAAATAAGGAGAAAAGAGTTATTATCCCTTTAACAGACGAAAAATATGCACCCTATGTTGAGCCTTTGAGTGAGGAATATTTGAATAGGATTTATTTACGCGCCATCTAAAAAAGGAATCCTTCAGTGGGAAAATGCACAGTCTATTAACGATACTACAAGTACTCTTTGTGATAATTGGGATCATGGTACTTATGATTTGGTAGGGCATGAAGTAAGGCACACATTTTTGTGGAATAGTAAACCTCATTGCGTCAGGAGGACAGGTAACAATTTTAAACCTTATCACACTGGGGGAGGGGACCCTACGGTATTCCTATGTGTAATGGAGGAATAATGGATGGACTAGTTGGAGAGAAGAATTATGCTAGCATATACCCTACATGGGACAACAACATGCTAGTGGGTGGTTCATAGGGATAATCTTGTAGAATATAGTGAAATCAGGATTTCTCTTAGAACTAAGTTTTCTAGGAGAAATGCACCAACTAAAATCTTCACATATCATGGTAATTAACCTATTCAATACCACATCCAGTAGTGTGAGAGGCTTTGGACATAGGGACATGAAGCTTTACCACCCTCACTATGGGTGAAAAAAAATTATTCTACTTTACTAGGTTATACACATGCTTGATATGTATATGCATAACTACGTAGAGAAACTAGAAATTGGAAGGGTTTGATTATAGTATGATTTAGAATTTTGACTACTTCTCTACTAAAACTCAAGTAGAAGAGGCATTAAGATTTATAAAGAGGTTAACTATGGGATACATTGCAAAAGCAGAAGAACTCATTTAGGAGTTATTTGATGGAAACAACTCAGGAGCATGTTTTACTGTAAAAATAGAGACAGATGCCACACTACTTAAGCGCATTGGCTTTGAGAAAGAAAAAGGGAATATGGTCTACATAGTGGATGATGAAGAAGTAGAATAACTTGATATATATAATTCAAAAGGTATGCATGATGTCTTGCATAGTGTAGGTAACAACACATGCCTATCAGGAACTTGTGAGGACCAAGAAAGTGAATATTTGTATGTATGTTGCACCTATAGAGGTAATAATTGGAGATTATTGGTCTGAATCTGAAGTAGAAAAAATACTGGAGTTGCTCTGTGATTTTCAAGATTTATTTCCTAAGGTCTGAATGAATTGAAACGAGTGACTATATCATTAGGAGAATTGAAGATAAAGCTTAAGGAAGGTGCACACCTAGTCAGCTTGAGACCCTACAGGATGAACCCAATTTTCACAAAAAGGTCAAAGAATAAATTGAAAAAATGTTGAAGTCTGGAAACATCAATCCCCTGGATGAGTTAGAATGGATAAGCCCAATAGTGATCAGTATAAAGAAATATGGTCAGATTAGGATCTATTTGGACTACATGGAGCTGAATGTTGCATGTGTGATAGATCCTTTTCCTATGACATTCACAGATGAAATATTAGAAGGTGTTGCATGGTGTAAGATCTATTCCTTTACAGACTCATTCTCTAGGTATCATTAGGTTAGGATTACATAGGAGGATCAAGAAAATACTACTTTCCTCACTGAAGGGGATGTTTTTCATATATTGTGATGTCGTTCGGACTAAAAAGTGTGCCTTTTTTATTTTTGTAAATAGTTGTTCAAGAATTATAGGATTTTATTCATCTTTTATTCCAATTTCAGTTGGATGATTGGACGGAATATGGGCTTGTTAAGGATCATTGTGAAAAATTCCACTTAATGTTTGAAAGATGCAAATAGTTAAACATCTCTTTGAACATCTAAAATTGTGTGTTTACTACACCTTTTGGCACTCTGTTAGGGAATATTTTCTATAAGGAAGGTTTTTTGGTAGATCCAACTAAAGTTACAGTTATTTTTCATCCTAAAATAGCCTACCAATCAGAGTGAGGTGCATGGATTTTTGGGTCACACTAGGCATTATAAATTTTTTATCAAAGGATATGTTAAGGTTGTCACACCCTTAGAGGATTTACTAAAAGGAAAAGGGACATTCTATTGGGGGGAATTGCAAAAACATGCATTCGAGACATTGAAGGAGAAACTTACTACAATGCCTATTCTAGACTTTCCCTTATGGGACCAACCATTTCATGTACATGTGGATGCCTCTGGCACAACCATTGGTGTGGTGTTGGATCAGCCTAGAGAAGGTATTATAGATCATCCTATATGTTTTGCTAGTAAAAGTTAACTCATGTAGAGAAGAATTATAAAAATAGAGAGTGTGAAGCTTTGTCAATGATCTATGTGCTACATAACTTCAAACAGTATCTGCTAGCAACACCATTTAATTCTATACTGATCACATGACATTGAAATATTTGGTAAATAATCCATTGTTATAGGGGCACATATGTTGATGGGTACTCTTATGCCAAGAATTTGATTTAACATTTGTGGTAAAACTAGGGAAAAGTAATTATGGACCAGACCATTTATCCAGAATACAGTCAAGAGAAGACGCACAAAAAATTAAAGGTACCATGTTTAATGCATAGTTATATAGGTTAAAAAACATGCAATCAGAGTTAGAAGACATTACTATCTTTCTATGTACATGTATTGTACCAGAACAAATAAAATCCTTAGTGAAGAAACAACTTGCTATTCACACGACACCATTTATGTTTATTAACGGTGACCTGTATAAGTTAGGTTGAGATGAAGTATTGCACCAATGTGTACTAGAACATGAGTGCACAGATATCATGGAATAGGATCATGGTGGTATTATAGGTGGGCACTATGTAGGTGATGACACTGCGAGTAAAATTCTACTCGCTAGATTGTGGTGGGAGTGTGGGGCTAACACAAGTGTAATAAATAAATAAAAGGATAAATAATAACCTACACTAATAGGCACCTAGAGATGTCTCATAATATCTGACACTTCCATGTTGAGACCCTCTACAAAATTCTCTCCTAGTTTTGTCCATCTCCCTTCAGTTCTCTCGTTGTTCTTTTTTTGCAAACACACAAAATACTGTAGTTTGAGTCAGTGTAAGGCTTCCAGATGCAAAAAATTTCAAATGGAAGCTCTTGACACCATGTCAAATACACCAATATGTTGGGATGGTCAATTAAATGCTAGGGGAGGTGTAATTTTTAAGGCCAAAGTTCTCAGTGCTTTAGGGCTACCTTGTTCAGGCGCAGTCCCTTACGATCCCTAAGACCAAAATGCACTATATCTTTGACAAGATATTTCTCAGGCTTCGTGTCACCTCAAAATATATCATTAGATCCAACACCTCCATGTCACAACCCTCTAGGAAATCCTCTCACAATATTCACCATATCCATTCGGTTTCCTCAGTTTCCTATTGTTTGCAAATGCACGAAATACTATAGTTTGAGTCAGCGTAAGGCTACTAGATGCAATACTTTGCAAATAGAATCTCTTGTCACCGAACCAACTATGCAAACACATTGGGGTGGCTAGGTAAATGCTAGGGTAGGTGTCATTTTAGAGGCCAAATCTCTAGCTACTTCTGGGATACCTCTTCCGGGCATAGTCCCTTAAGAGAAATGAGACCAAAAAATGTTATATCTTTGACGAGTGATTTCTTAGACTTCGTGGAACCTAGAGACATCTCATTAGATCCAACACCTTTATTTTTGTTACCCTCTAAAAAATCCTCTTGTGGATTTCTCCATCTACATCCAGTTATCTCATTTTCCTATTGTTTGTAAATGCATGAAATATTATAGTTTGAGTCAGTGTAAGGCTATCAGACGCAATGCTTTGTAATTAGAATCTCTTGTCACTGAGATGACTGTGCTAATAGGTAAGGTTGGCTAGGTAAATTATAGGGGAGGTGTTGTTTTGGAGGCCAAAGCTCTTGGTGCTTCCAGGATACCTCTTCTAGGAGTAGTCCCTTAAGATCCTTGAGACCAAAACACACTATATATTAGAGAGGTGATTGCTCAAACATCATGGCACTTAGGGATGTCCTATTAGATTCAACCCCTCCACCTAGTTTTTTCCATCTCCTTTCAGTGTTCTCGTTGTCATATTAATTGTAAACACACAAAATAGTGTAGTTTGAGTAATTATAAGGCTACTAGATGTTATATTTTGCAAACGATATCTTGTGGGACCGAACCTTCTACACCAAACTATTCAGATGGCTTAGTGAACACTAGTGGTGGCATCATTTTGGTTACCTATACTCCCTATGATTTTAGGCTAACTCATCCGAGCATAGTCCCTTAGGATTTGTGAGAACAAAACATGATATATCTTTGACAGGTGATTATCTAAACTTCGTGGCACCTAGAGATGCCCCATCAAATCTTACAACTCTACCTATAGAGCCTCTATGAAATCCTCTCATAGTTTTCTCTATCTCCTTTTGGTTTTCTCACTATCCCATTGTTTGCAAATGCTCGAAATAGTGTAGTTTAAGTTAGTGTAAGTCTACAAGATGCTATAGTTTGCAAACGGTAGCATGTGGGACCAAATCATTTGTGTCAACATGTCCAAGTGGCCTGGTGAACACTAGTGGAGGTATTTGTTTGGTTCCCTACACTTCATGTGCTTCCGGGCTACCTCATCTAGGTGTAATACCTTAAGATTCTTGAGATAAAAACACATTATATCTTTGATAGGTGATTTATTGGACTCCATAGCATTTAGAGACATATCATTATATCTGACACCTCATATGGGATTCTTGTTTGATGAATATATTGGCTTGAGAATGAATTTGATAGGGAAATGGATAAGAACACATGGGTGTTATCAATCACCTAGTAAATCTTTCTTATTTAGTTCTTAATGGGATTAAACTGGCCTATGACTTAGTGACCTTCCATTCATTGGTAATATATTCTATGATAAACCAATGGATGCTTTCAAAACAAACCTTCAAAAAGATAGGGGTAGTCATCAAGCCTAGTGAAGGGTGTGATGTGATTTCCAAATAACTTGAAATGCCTATATATTTATAGGTAATAACTCAAATTGGAATGGATTAGACAATCAAGAATCATTGAGTATCTGAATCAGAATTTCATTGCATTTGGATACATTCCTGAGCATTGGAGTAATGCACTTGGAGAGATATTATCAAAATATCAACAGATGAAAGGCATCAAATTGTGACAACTCTCTTTGAACTATTGAAGCTCTTAAGACTTTGTGGGCATCCTTAGATCCTTCTATCCATGCTTGTTGCAAATAAAATTTTCTTAATGATGGTCCTAATGTTTGTATGCTCAGGTGTTTTAACAGGGGAAAGTACTAAGAAGCATTGAAGAATGTAGTACATGCATGAAAAGAAAGGAACCAATAAAAAGATACCATGAGCAAGAAAAAGAGAAGGTAAGGTAAATACACAAATACACATTGATAAATTGAATGAATAATTACTCAGATTAGGTAACTCTTTATATACATACATTATATAAATATTGATTTCCAAATTTTGATGCATATTATACATTGAAAATGCTAGTACATGTACATCACCAATAAATGAAAAAATAATCCATAATGTCTTAAATATTGTCAATATCACGTCATATTAGTTTCATACAAAAATATCAAGTTCCAAATTGTATTTAATGTGCATAATAAATACAAAAATGCCTAAATAGTTCATATATCATCAAGTTCAAATGTCATATAGGCATACATATAATTCCATGTACATAGGCATACAAAAAAATGTCATGTAAGACATATATATTTCCTAATCACTAAAATATATCCCTATCTTGGCCTTTCTGAAAGAAGTCCCTCCCTTAGATGAAGATGGAGATCTATGAGATGAATTTGGATCGTCCGAGCCCATGCTACAAGTCATCTTGCACTGGATACTCACTTATAGTTGAACATGTAAATGAAAACAATGTTTTTTTGTTAAAAATTAATTTATTTCGACATGTATTTAATACCATGCTAATGAAAGTGTTTATATAAATACACAAACTTACTGCAAGCTGTCAATCATGCCTAATTTGCATCTCACACTCAGATGATTCATCGAGAGCTCCTAGAGTACAAATGGGGGTACGAAGATGATGAGATGGAGGATTTTGTTCCCTTGAAGTAAAAATAGAGGGGTTCGAAGTTCCCTACATACACATAAGATCACAAAATCTAACATTATAATAAGCCAAAATATAACTAAGTACATGCATGTGTAATGAGAATATTTTAACTAATTTTATCAATATAGAACTATTGTTTTTACCTCGCCACTCATGTGAATCAAATGAACAAGGGTGATACCTATCACATGTAACTCCTATGTAAACACAATGAAGGACATTATTAACATAATTTAATAATTCTACAATGAAGGACATTACTAACATGTAATTTAACATAATATGAATTAGAAGAGAAATTTAACGAAATTTACATGTTGTGTAGATGAAATCACAATGAAAAAACCTTTCTCTACTCATCGTAGAGATGGTGGGGTGTCTAGTGAAGTTATAATATTTATCAAACATGTATCATGTGAGTTAGATGAACATACAAGAACACACATATATTTGAATTCAATATATATATATATATATATATATATATATATTTGCATGTATGTGAAAATTTTAGACAATTAACATTCTAAATTACCTCTGTGAATGTATGTGTATGCATGGTACTCGCCGCCTATGGTTGGGATGAATATGCCCTTCCCACGCACTGTAATATTAATGCATGTACATGTAAAAATATATTTTTTTCAAAAATTTAACATATCTAAGTAAATCATGTAATCCAAAATTTTTGTAACAGACATAATAAAACATAACAAATACCTATGAAGGTGACGCCAAGGACTGTAATCTAAATGTCTCACTCAAAAAAGCATCTAAAATAGTGACATTATCATGTGCACCCCTAGCACTAACTCAACAAAAATCTGTATGTATGAAAGTATCATCCTCCTCAGGCCCCAAACAAATGCTACCACATGGGGAGAAAAGATGTGCCCTCATGCTAGTATTCCCTGAGGGAATACTCTATGTACCTCCATGCGAGCATATGGCTTAGAAATCTCCCTCATATGTCAAACAAGGGTCACAAATAGCCCCTGAAGTGCTATGGACTGTATAAATCTCTACTGTCTCCTTCACTGCTTGAGGGAAAATATTAGGGTGAGAGGGACTTATGTGCGGGGAATCTACCCTACTGAATAGGTGTATGTTGTGCATGCCTAGTCGATCTTGTGCAGATCCTTTTACTCTCGGCCTTGGAAATCTTGGAAATAAAAATAATTTGGGATCTCATTGAGGATAAACTCACAATAGAGTTTCCTCAGAAAGTATAGTGCGACACCTCATTGTTATTACAAGGTGGAAAATCAAACACCATCCACCATCAGTCCCAAATATTATTTTTAATCAAATTATTATTACACCAATGGATGGGAAATCCATTTACATGACAATGTAACATTGAAAATTAGTATGGGGGGTCCATGAATAAGGTGCATACGAGGTCTTTTGAAATTTATTTTTTCTTTACATACACATATGACATTTTTTTTGTAATAATAAACCCTACAACCCTCTCTATAAAATTGTCAAAACGATCAAATTTCCCCGTTTCCACGTCAATTTGAGACAAGTAATGCATCCAATGTGTTTGCAATAGACGCATGGTGGTGAATTTGTACATTGTGCATCCCTCTTTATTTTGATTAAATCCTCAATTTCAAAAAATGTTTTCAACTATATGGGCTGCTAAATATTCTTGACTACCCTGAGGGATGTTGAGTGATTGTGGTAGTTTTAGGAGGGATGATAGGAATAACAAGGTTTGGTTGTGGTTGATTCCTTTGACCTCTAAATGTAACAATAAAAAAATATGCATTCAATTCAAATTTTAATCTATAATTATCATATTTCAATGTAATTTTGAGAAAATAATTGTGCCTACATCTTCTCCATGACATCATCATCAATTCAAGATCTTCCCGGCGATCTAGAGACATGATCCTTCGAGCTTAAGATCCAGCTGAATGAAAAAATGCATGAGGGCACGATTAAGCTCTAAAACTCAGCGTTTGAGGGAGATAAAATGATAGAGGCTCGGGCCTCAATTTTTTTTGTTTATAGTAGGCATAACATGCACGTGCATTATTGTAATGCCTATGCATTCCATAACATAGTACACATTATGCTTCGGTGATTCCTGAGACAAAAAAATATAACACGCGTACACATTTATGCTTTTTTTCAGACTCTTGTTCCAGCTTTTTGGCCTCCCGAACTTCTGTGCACTTACCCTGGATGATTCATTGTTCACCGTGAGCTCCCAAGACTCTGAAACTTTGAATTTGAGTCTACCTTTTATGTGTTGACCTCCTAAATTTTCAAGAGCTTTGTGCTCCCTGTGGCATCCGGGTAATTCAACATGATTTCACTTAGGCTAACCTCTGAACAACCAGCACCTCCCAGAATTTTGAATTTCAGACTTCAGAGATACTTCATTCCTTACATGAGGTCCATCTCATAATGTTCTCAGCTTTTCTAACATGTTCAGGTCAAGTCGATCAAGTTGTGGATCTTCCCCTAGCCGCAATCGATCTTCATCATTTTTTTTCTCCAAATTCAGGTCTTACTATGTGCCCAACTATCCCATCCTTCGAGGGGCCTTTAGAACTTGGATAAAATTCTATTATAGTTATGATTCTTATTAAGGTGTCTGATTCCACACATATATTTAGGGATTCTTCCATCTAGGTGGCATGGGAGAGTTACATGCTTCCACTAAACTAGTAGCAAGGAATGGGTAACTTGAAAATTTTGTGTATAGAAAAAGTTTCCATCTCTCTTGTTGCTGTTTCAAGTAGGACCCTGTTGGTCACCGAATATACATGCACCCCTGATCTATATACTTGAACTCACGAGTGTGCATATGGATAACATGGGTACTATCTCCAAGTTAGTGGGACTTGCTACTTGAGATAGACCTCCAGTATTCTAAACGTTGGTTCTTGCCTCCTAGAACTACCTGCCACTAATCTACTCTAGCCATGCTAGTATAAGGCCTAACTATTTTCCTAATCTAAATCCTTCTCAAGGTACCAGGGAGCTTCAATTATGCATAAAATGAAAGCCTTATTTTCACTAAACCGGTGATACACTCAAAAAAGGAGGGTGTTTATCCAGTAGTCCTTCACGCAACATTGTGTAGAAATATAGAGGCAAAGAATTTGCAACACCCTAGAAGAGGTGATGATAGTTCCTCCATTGTATCTAGCAAAATGCATTCACATGTGGTATTCCTTAGCATACATAATGATCTTTTCATTTTTGGAGATCCCTGCAAGAACATGTATAAATCATTTTTGTTCACAATATTCTTTGACTAGAAATATGGAAGGGGCTTCCCTGAATGCATTTTTCACTTCTTGCAGGGGAAGATACAATCCAGTTTAAGACTAGTAAACTTATTTATTGCTTCATGACTCATGCACTTGGATCAATCTCAGTTATCCAAGATAAGGGCCTGGATCTTCTCTATTGCAAGGAATGGTCCACTGACAAGGGCCATGCAATTACACTATCTATCACAAAGAAATTTGATGGATTACAGAGTTCTTTGCTTTTTGTGTGAACGTCTCTCTTTTACAATTGTATGCCCAACACTCCAATCTTATAGGAAATGAGATCGTGAAAAGAGAAGGGAAACATGGAAATCCCGAAATCTAGTCCTTCAACCACTTGTAAGAGGCATTAATATTGAGTGAAATGGTCCTATACATTACTTGCAAAAGGATTATCCATACTGAATCCCATGTGCTGCAGCAAAGAATAGAATCTTCATGACCTACGCCTACTTAATTGCACTCCCAACCTAACCAAAGTTTTGTGCTAAAGGACTGTTCTGGAGACCCGGCCATTAGGCTATTTAAATTAACCTATAATCTCAATGCAATATGGTCTATGTGATGAACTAATCTGGAATTTCTTGATTTTATTATGCATCGGAGCTAATCGGAACCACGATGTCCGAAACGGTACCTAATTTTGTGCGTAATTTATTGTTGAGGTTATATGCTAAGGTTACATTTCATGAGCCTAACCTGATATGCGGGCAACCTAAGTTCTAAGGGATCTGGCCTAGGCGTATTTCAAATGGGGGAACCTGACGGGAATGCATGCATTAAAGGTGACTGGAGCCGAATATGCATTCAAGTTATTTATAAGGTATATATATCCTACATTAAAATTAAGAAAGTCCAGTTTTGTGAAAATCGGAGCTCGTTGAGTTGGCAAAAGCTTATGGCGTTTGAAGTTTCACGGGCCAAACGTTGACTTTTCTTCTCTGCCTTCAGCTGCTTCGGCTTTTCGCGTAGTCACGCAGTCCCTTTTTCCCCACTTGGTCCCAAGGAAGAATAGTGCAATTCAAACAAAAGGGATTAATGGAATTTATTGGTTTTGGTTTTCATGCTCAAACTGTTTTGTAAGGCATGCAAATGAGTTTGTATGGGGTTGTTTCACTTTGCATGCTTCACAATTTTTTCTCTGCATGCTCTCTGGTTTTTCAAACTAGCAAACCGAACTACACTTAATGGCTATTTTTGAGGTTTTATACCTATTTTCGGTTCGTGGGATATATAAGAGGCATTGTGGAAAAAAAATATGGTTGTTTGATATTTCGTGGAGAAGATGAGAAGTTGTGAGCTCGGTTGGAGGTTCCCTTTGATTTAGCAGAAGCACTATTAGGCATGATAGGCTCTAATCTTTAAGATATCTTACTCTCTTTTAAGTGTTTCATTAAAACAAGTCTGCTCTTTTGAGATTCTTAGATTACATATCATATTTGGTTATTTGCTTGTTGGGTTTATTAAATCTTGTGATATTGGTTATGAATCCTTGGTAAATGGTGGTATAATTAGAAACTTACCTTGTGTTAGTTCTAAAAAAAATGCAAAACGTATTTCTGTTACTCAACTTTTCATTCTAGAACTGGTAATGGAATTTTTCTATTTAAATAACCTTCATTGATATTTTTTATGGTTCTAGGTTTAGGGGAAACTTGAATCCCATCTAATCATCTATTGAGCTCATTTTTCGTGGACTAGAGACTATATACGGGTTCATGTTTGTTTGAGCTGAAGCTTGCTGTCGAGCTCGTGTTTTGTTTAAACTTGAGCTTGAATTCAAGATCATTTTTGGTTTGGAACTTGTATTGGGTTCGTATTTTGATAAGAACTGATACTTGATATTCTTGAGGCTCTAAATCTATGTTGAAATCTTGGACAACTCAAGACTTTTTTTGAAGCCATATGTGGCTCTGTATTTGTGCTTTATTCTAGTGATATTTTGGACTGTTAATGGAAGCTCCCTGTTTCTTTGAATTGTTAATGGAATTGTGTATTATATACTACCTTGTATTAAGATACTGTGAATATCTGAGCTAATGTTGAGACTTTTTAATTTGACACTGTATATGTAATTTGGTACTTAGTGTTTGGAATTTGTAGCAGGAATGATGTGTCGGTTCTGTTTTGGTATTTTTGAGTTTTCCTTATTATTGATATAAAATTGAATGGGAACTTGTTGTTTCCCTGAACCTGTGAATATTTACTTGAGTAGTCCTGAACCTTTGTGAGAAGCTTGTGTTCGACATTGTGCTCAGATTTTGTACTTTCGAGTTCTAAACTGGTAGTATTATCGACATGTTTGATTTGGTTTCGGTATTTGAGTTAGGTTTTTAGCTTCTTAAAAAGTTTAAAGCTCAGAAATCTTTTAATCGAACTACTTACTCAAGGAATTCTGGGAGAGTAGTTTTATCAAGTTGTTTAAATACCTTCAGGGATTTAAATGTAAATGTATTCTTAGGATAATGGAAATAGAACTCCTCTTGTAGATCTATTTTGTCTTTTTTGAGATGGCAATGGTGTATTATTGAGGGTATTCTTTGCCCCTCTATTTTTTGGTAACCCACATCTTTAGATCTTTTAAAATAAGTTCTGGGTTTTGTTTAAGAGAAGATTTTATTAATTTAGTACTCTGAATTGTTATGGAGGGATTAATTGTCTCTGTTTAAATGTTTTTTTTATTATAATACTTATTGAATCAAGAACTAATTACTATTTTTGTAATGCAAGAATGAAACTTGACAATGGGAATTCAGTCTGAGTTTGTTCATATTTTTTATCATGTTTAGCTTACTAATCAGTTATTTTTCTATCTCTTGTTGGATATAGTAAATGCACCTTGTGTCTTTATAAAAGAAAGGAATGTGGTTCCTTTAGAACAAAATGTTGTTTTTAGGTCTGTTATGCATATTTCATCCTCTCTCCTGGGAGCTAGGTTATGAATTTCTAAGTTTGAATTAAAAGGAGTTCATTTGTTAGTACACTAAAATGAATTATTGTTGGGATCCTTTTCTAACTAAGATCCCTTTCTTTCTATTGATGGGATAAGTTCATTGGTTAAAATTTCCTTCTATGTTTCTCTTATAAAGTGGAGATTTCTATATGAGTTGTTGGTCTTCCTTATTCAAATAATTTGTTGAAATGTTGTAGGAAGAGATTAGATTATTTGGTTTGTTGAATAGAAAATGTAAGCTTGTTTGGCATAATGTTTGTTTAACAAGGCTTTCTTGTTTGGTTTGAGATGAGTAAGTTTTTTCTCTTGTACTCTGTCTTTTTATGGACTCTCCTTAGATGGACTCGACTAGAGATTAACTTGTGTATGAGTCTACTTTGATTTTTGAACATTGATTCAGATCTTTAAATATTAACTTCTAATATGTGGAAGTAGATTTAGACTTGTAGGTAGACTATTTGATTCTCTCTTTCTTCTTGGATTGAAATGAGATTTTTTTCTGGTGAATATCTTAAATGTTAATTTTATGGTGGTTGTCCTTTAAGTGAAACATTTAATTCGTGTTATGAATTTATTTCTATCTTTCAGATGTCTTGTGTTTGAGGCATAGTTTGTAATGGTTCTTCTTCTTTTGCATAGGAGTTAGATGAATCATCTTAATGAGAACCATGCTTTAAACCCTTATTTTGTTAAATAAAAGATAAATGTTGTATTCTATTATGATAGAATTGGGAACAATGAGATGATATGATCTATTTTTTGTGTAAGGATAATTGATAGGATCAATTAAACTTAAATTTTTTAAGGAAAATATAGTGGATTATATTTTGTTCTTATTTTGGAAGTGAATTGAATTGGTTTAATGTACTTATTTTCTGTTTGATATTGCTTATATGAGTATCTTTGATTTAATAATTGTCTCATTAAATCAAGGTTGTTTTAATGGAACAATTATTGGAATGCACACTTCATTTTAAGGCTTAGTGTTTATCATGCTCAGTTCATTGAACTGACCCGTGCTAGCAATTTTTGTAGATGGAATTCATAAGTGATAAAAGAAGGAAAAATTATATGATGCTTTGACTGATTTAAATATGACTCTTGTGAAGAACTCTAATTCGTTCTTGAAAATTTATTGAAAAATGGAAAAGTAGTATTCTTTTATAATGAAGGTGGTTGTTATGTAGCATACCTAAATGCATAATTTTGGTAAATGTATAAGTTTTAAAGATGAATTAAATGTTGAGAATGTACTTCCATTGGATGTGTAAATTATCTTGTACTTTCATAACATAGATAGAATCCTATCTTGTTGATATCCTCCATATTATTTATATGCTTAATTGAGTATTCTTAGATAAGTTTGATAGTGGGATTGAGAATAATCTCCCTAAATAGGATGCAACTTACTAAGTTACAGAATTTGATGGTCATAACTAAACAATTCAGCATAGTAATATGATGTAGAATGAACATTCTATAAAAACTATTGAATTTGTAAATGATTTATAGGGGTGCTCCCTAGCACTTAACTATATAAAGTAAGACTTTTCCTCTCTCTTAGGAATGAAAACAAAATGGAAGATGTGAATTCCTAATCATTAGACTTTCTTTAATAATTTTTACTTAGTTATAACCTAGGTGGTTGTTACATTTCCTTGAATGGTTAAGTCACATTAAATGGAATTTATGATGTTGATGTATTGTTTGGTTGACGGCTTATAAGTCCATTAAATAACATTAAAGGTAATATTAAGGTAAGAAAGTTCTTTAACAATCAATTGAATCTGTTATAGAAAATAACTTAAGGAGTGTTGGATTAAGTGTAGGTAAGGTTGCTGAAATATGTTTTTAATAATCCAAATTAATTAAATTTTTAATAAGCTCGTTGGGGTTTGTACATCTCGATGAGGTTGTTCTGTAGGATGCTGGTACATGCCAACTACAGGGTTGTAACTTCAATAAGATTAGGATCTTCTCGAGGATATAGTGATGCAGTCGACATGTGGCAACACCCTTATGCATTGATCATCTAGATCTACACACATTGGGCTTGAACTTAGTTTCTCTCTAGATCTGGTTAGTAACATGTTTAAGATAAGGGGTATCCCTCTAAAAATCAGGATACGTTAGCACACGGGATTGACTTAGGTTGAATAACTTACCCTAAGCCTTAGTGAGCCTCCCCCTATCATAACATATGTTACTAGCTCGAACTAGGGTTAAATGTTGGGCAAGTGGATTGGTAGAAGTTAGTAAAGGACATTCTAGATAACAATATAATGGGGTGAAGGACATATTCTGGATTGACGAGTATGTCATCAAGGAATAGTAATATGAACAATATGTTAGAAATCTTTGGCCAAAGTATCGCAAGCTGCTGGTTACGTTTTCCTATGTCACCTAGTATAAGGTTCATGATGCAGATGAGTATTAGTAAAAAATATTCAGATAGGTTCCTTAGACATATCACTCAATACCCTGAATAGGGAAAAGAACCAAGTATACGTAGTATACAGAAAAGTATTCAATACTTAATGTTAAACATGAATAGATCGGTAGTTCACCAAGTCATGAAATGAATAGATCAGTAGCACACTGAGTGATTACAACCACATATGGTTATCTGTTATATGAATGGTTGATAAAGAATGTGTGTTCTAAATTATCTATTTAGAACAAAGAACATTATTTATAAAAAAAAAATCCCTTGTTTCTAAAGTCTTAAGATAGGAATGTTACAATTTCTCACTTGTTCATCAGACATCAAAAGAGGTTTGATAGTCATGTGGTTGATTTGAGGTTCCTACTTCACTATTCATGAGATAGATGATTCTTTACATACATAAAAATGAGGTTTATCCATATGTGTTTGCATGGACCAGAACAATTGATTTCTAGTGTGCACAATGGCCATCTTTGGATCCATCGAATCCCATATGTATAAGCATTTTATCCCTACAGTGCTTCTAAATCAGGAATGTTTAATCTTGCTTGAATCATCTATGTACGCTATAGTAAGAAGCATGTAGTCTTCACCTGCCTTCAATATTTTTGATCTCTTTCCCTTGGGGATCCAAATGCCACAATAATGGATGGGGTCCTTCACCTAAAATTGATGTTGTATAGACCGTTCGTTCATATGTTATCGCCCATATAATTTCTTGGTCTCCAAATCTAAGGTGCCCATGATCCATGCTGCAATCATTATGACAAACATCTTCCATAGTCGCAGATTGTGTTTTTTATCCTAAAGAAGCACTGTTACTTTATACTTGGCATGCTCTGAAAAAAATCATAAATCAATTAAAAAATTCATCTTTGAGATACAGATTCACTGTAGATATTTTTTCTTCTCAGGTGCTCTCCTTTTACGGCCTGGTTATGTCAAAGTGATTTCTGTGCATGACAAAGTTGGCCTGTACCCTGGCCATCTTGGACTCACTTGTTCTTAGGAATATCCAGATGTATTGAATCCATACCTCAAACTTGGCACTAGATTTGTGTCCGAAATCTAGGGAAGCAGCGGGGGCAAGGGTGGCTGAAGTGGTGGGGGCGAAGGGGGCGAATCAGTATCCAAGCATTGGAAATAAAATGTTGGTAGGATGACTCTCCTGTATCTTTTAGTGGGAATAAAGATCCTGTGCACTAGAGTACCATGAGTGTTGTCATGGTTGGACACATTAGTCATTACATTCTAAGGGTAAAGTCGGATGGTCAACTTCCAACCATTTATACCCACTGTAGTTGACTGCCTATAATAGGCATGTTTCGTAGCATGAACTCATTCGTCCAGTTAGATTTCCATTTTCTAGCCTTCAAGAGTCTCTCTTGATGGATTCTTCCTAAGCGTGGTCCCACTGTTGTACATATTGGAGAATCTTAGTTTCTGTGTGTCATGCTTCTATCCTTCTGATATGAGTATTTCTTTGTGAGTAGACTTACCTGGTTAAGTTTCTATTGTGTTCCTCATGGTGTCGGTAGTCATATTCTACCTCATACTGCACTTTTATGGACAAGAATGACATAGCATCTAAGATGAATATATGCCAATCTGCAGATCTTGGGTGCATCCCACAGCAGAAACAATAATCATGAAGGCATAATTTATGATTAGTTGCACTCTATGAAAAAGACTTCATCGAATCAAAGTAATGGGAGGTAAAAGTGTATGGTCATATGTTACCAAGTCCTTGCTACAGAACTGCTTGACCACTTCCAGGGTAGCAGGGCCTGTCAGGAATTATGCATTCATCTATGGAGTGCTGTTAGCAGAAGCAATTCAGTACGGGCCTATACTGCTCTCTTCATGCGGTCCAAATTAAAAGAGCACATAGATCCATGCCCAGAACTTCAACCAATTTTTTTTTTCAAGAGACTTCTTCTACTGAATGATACTCCCAAATAGGATTCATTGGCCCATTTCAAACACATCCAATTTTCACCTCTACGAATAGATAGCCTCCTGGAACTTGATCCAAAGAATATCTTCTCACTTTTATGTGCCTCCTCAATTGTATCGGCTATGTATCCTACCAGATTATATATCTCTCCCAGTGACATCGTCTTGGTAATGGGGATCCACATGATATTCATCTATGACCATCTCTCCTTCTCATTCAATTTTGTAAGTAGGTGCGCAGCTTCTTGCATAATAGGATACTTCCTCAATTTGTATATGTCCATGACACATGGACCCTTTGAATAACCCATCTCCTTTTTGGTTGCCAAAATAGCTACTTTTTCAGTTAAGTCACTACTAATTTCTATGCCTATACCCTTTAATCTGGTTAGGGTAGTAATTAAGGGTGTACTGATCCTCATCCACCACCTAGCAAAATAAAATAATTCCTCATGGACTATGCTCATTATCCATTGGTAAAATTTATTAGGTTTCTCAAAATAAGGGAGTTCATACAATTGGTAAACCCCTTCCTTATTTAGAGACATTTTTCCTACATCATCGTAGATGGGCATATCATCAACTATTCACTTGTTTCATTTCTTGTTAAACAACACATCTAACTCTTACTTATTATTAGTTGTTCGATGATTATAGTCAATTTCTTTGCTCATGTAGATATGAGAGTCCCAATCCCATCCTATGATTACCTTTTTTGGATACTACATCTCAGAAAATTTAATTTCGCGGGCTTCCTCAATATAAAATTTAGTTTCTACCTTCTTCTTCCCCTTTTTCCCTACTCTAGGCACTTTCCTTAGTGTCGTAGTAAGAAAATGTTGTTCCTTTTTAGCTCTGTCAAGCTCTCTAATCCAAACTTCCTTGCCCTAGCTCAAAAATACATGTCGTAGCTTCTTCTCAAACCCTGGTGCTCAACTTATCCTTTTTGCATGCCTCTTCTTTTCTCAAACCCTTCTCTAATGGTTCCGTAATACAATTTCATGAACACTTCCATTCTCCATGCCTAGTTTCTCAGCTCTCTATACTTCAACACAACTTTCTTGGCTCATTCAAAAATAGCTCACTTGAATAATGTTAATCACAAAGGTAAAAATGAACCCGCATCCCATCCTTATATATATTTCAAAAAATATACCTCATTTAGTGCACCTCCACCTACCACCAATCCTAACATTAACTCACCATTCACAAAATATCCATGTGATACATCTATGCTCCACATTCATAACCTTCTAACACACATTTCTACTTCTTGGCTACAAACCTCCTTTCATGTGCTACCATATGTCGAGGTAATTTTCCACTGTACCTTCCTCTAAGTAGTTTCCATAGCCTTAACTTACCTCATGTTACAATTTTCATTCATTCTTTTCAACCTTTGCTATTTATTAGGATCTTCATTAGGAGAAATTTCCTTCCTTACAACACCTTTCCATACCATCTTGTTAACAAGGAAATTTTTTGGGTGGAAAAACTTATGGATTTCTTGCCAACACTCTGGGAATCAAAGTCCCTCTACTTAACATGTGTAGCTGTTGTATATGCATGTGCATGAAAAGGTGGATATATGTGGTGGCATTTCGACTGGGGATATAATAAGGACACTCTAATAACCCTGTTGTAAAGCTTGTAGATACCTGCAAGATAGGACTTTGTTTGTAGAGAGGGAAAGGGGAGTGAGAAATTATATAGGAGAAATAATGTTACAGGTGGAAAATGAGATGCCTACATACATCAATTATAATTTTTATAACATGTATTAAAATTAGGAGGAAATAACTCTACGTGTAGAAAAAAGACCAAATGGAATTTATGATTACAAATTATCAATAAACCCCTTAGTCAAAAAATTCTCAAAACTCCTTCTTGTATTGATTACTTAAATCAAGTTGTACATAATATGAAAATGGAGGAAAAATAAAGAGTGGGGAAAGGAATAATTTTCCTATATCCTTTGTTATCTCAAGGTAGAATGCACTCTTGAGCTCACAAAATTAATGACCAACCCTTTGAGATGGGAATGGACTTACATATTATAGAGTAGGATCGACTCCTTGTCTTCCTCATAACCCTTAATATGCCTTATTTTTATCTTTAGACTATTCATATTCCTACAAAATATTTAAGTCCCTTTTATAAAATCAAGGTGACTTTATTTACATGATGTCTCTAAAGTCACTTTTAGGTAACTTAAAGGCATATCAAAAAGTACAAACCTCAATGAAGAATTAGAACATTTGAAGGGAAAGAAATTAGGAGGAGAGGGAAGAGAGTAGAGGAGAATATGTTGCCCGTAATGAAGTCTAATGACCCTCATTGATGGAAAACTCTGATGTGAAAAATTTGTAAATATCCCATTGTGCCAAAACTTCTCTTTGAGTGTGACTTACTATTTTTAGTAAATGCCTAGATGGGAGACTTACCTTTTTTAGTAAGAGGTGATTCTTGCTTCTTCTTGATCATGCTGATGTGATGAAAATATTCATTCAATCCTATGCACAGTGTCTTAGCTTCGACCACTTCTTGAGGTGACTTACTGTTTTTAGTAAGTGGTAATTTTCTCTATTTTCTGCTTTGAACACTCATTCTCACTTCCTCGTGATCTTCAATCCCTAATGCCTTTTTCTCAGCTACTTTTAATGATGACTTTCCAAACATAGCAAGTTTGTATAGGAAAAATTACGATTTTTAGAAAGTGTGTTTCCATTGCTCAATTTTTTATGGAACATACATTTTTTGACTCGTATTGTCGTTACAATCACACCCTCTAAATTTCACATAGTTTTTTCCACTAGAATGCCCAGAAATAAATTTTGAACTTTTCACCTAGCAGTGGCTTCGAGAACGGAGCTACCATGGTGGCCATTAATGGAGCATGAAATTTTTAAGCCTAGTTTTTTTGTCACCATTCATGATGAAGAAAACTCCATTGTGATAGTTTTTTCATTTGGAGCTCATGTGTAAATTTTTATCTTGCTTCCATTGCCGAAATGATGGGAAATACAAAGAATGTGAACTAGTGCGCGAAGTGACGATTTTATTGGAAAAAATAATTCAGATAACCATTTGATCTCGCATTTGTTGCATCTTGATCATATTGAAAATTTTGGAATTCTACAGAAGACAACACCTTGATCCGACTTGTATCTTGTGAGATATGAAGATTTCTAGATCGGGTGACTTCACGGTTATCTAGAAAAAACCTTCATTTTCTTCCCATTCTTCATTTATTCAGCACATTTGATCATTTCCTCCCCTAAAACCTATGTATTTTCATGGATTGTGTGTTTATGTGGCCATGGCAGAGCTGGTATAGAGCAACAATGGTAGACCGAGTATCTAGACAAGCAAGAACAAGGTCATGGCAAGGTGAGAAGCTATGAAGGAGAAATGAGGGGGAAGAAATGACCAAGTTCAATATTTAAATATTCAAAAAATTGCTCATGCAAGGGTGGGGAAAAAAATTCATTTTTTATTTTCTTGACCTTACAGATGCAAGAGACACCAAATTCCATAATGAGAAAGAGGATGTCACATGTCCTCTATCCAACAGTAGGGGATTTGCTTGAAGAAACACTAGAAGCACTAGGGGATGAAAGCCAGTCATGTGGATGACCAAAGGACTCCCCATAGGAGATGGGTACATTTTTCCATGTCCGTTATCCTTAACCTGAGGGACATGAGGGACATCAAATTCCATGGTGGTCCTAGAGCTGACACATTTCCTCGATCCGACGATAGAGAATTTGAGCTCTAAAAATGCACCTGGGGGTTAAACTATCATGTCTAAAGGTCACATGAGGGTCCCAGAGGTCACATGAGAGGTGGGTGCATTTTTACAAGGTTTTGGTACCTAACCTTATGGGATTCAGGGACATAAAATCCCACTAAGATCCTGGTGGTGACACATTTCCTCCCAAAAATTGACTAACTCCTGAATTATCTCCAAGAGGGTAACTTGGAACGATGATAACTTGAGTTCTAGATGGAATTTATTGGTGAAATTTTACATGATCATGACTGGAAATTTAATTTTTAATCCAATGGTTTGTGTCTAATGTCTTTATGTATCCATTTGATCCCTAAAAAATCAGAATTGTGATTTAGTAATCCACTTGTTCCTAAGAAAAACTACCTATAGACCTGATGCACCAAAGTTTTGTGAAATATATGATTTCACTTTCATGTACGGATTGAAATTATATTTCTTGAGATGTTTTTTTTTACTCCTAACTCCATCCATAGCTCCCAGAATCTTCTTTTGAAGCTCAAAAGTTGTTTTAGGCATGTGTATTGCCTAAGCTTGTGAACCCTGCTTTACCTTCAGACGGTTCCAAGTCTTTCAAAACTTCCCCAAACCTTCCAAAATAATTTCCATGATGTTATGAGGTCTTTGATTCACATCCATGTTAAATTTTTTCCTTCCATTCCACTCCAAGGGGGTTGATCTAGTCCTGGGAAGGCCAACAACAACCCTTCCCAATACTGCCAGAAGATAACATCTTTTCAAAACTTCCTAAAATCACATGGGGGATTTAATTGAACTTAAATAGGGGGTGACAAGACTAAGATTAATTATAAAACATGAAATTTTTTGCACATGGGTATAGTTTTCATGCTCATAAATTGTCAATTGCCCTATTTCCCATTTACACGACAACACATGTACACTTTCTAATAAGAAAAACACCTACACAAGTATTTATTTATGTATACCCATCTTTAAATTAAAACCACCCCACACTAAGGGTATGATCATTCCTCTATGCATAAAAACATGGTATACTATAATCAACTATCTACGTGCAAGTGGGCTTATTATACAAAAAATAACTAAATTGACAAAGCATAGTGACAAAGAAGGAAACATATCTAAAGGAAATGCATTAAGAGAAATCTAATATAGATGGTGATACTACCTTATTACAAACACAAAGAAGGCTTATTTATAGTAGGGCTTCATCCTACTCCCGTTGAAATAACCAAGAAACCATGTTCCATCAAGTGCCTCAAGGTGGCAAGTGCTTAGGTCAAGTATATGAGTGATAACATACGGTCCCAACCTATGCAACTTAATTTTTCCTGGGTGGCATAGAAACTTTGAATCATAAAGAAGTACCATCTGCCCTACCTCAATATTTTTATGTCTATTTTTTTTTTCATGCCATGCCTTCTGCCTAGATTTTTATTGCATATGGCTCCATTGTGCTATGGCACGCCTTTGATCTAGTTGTATCAAATTATCATTTCTTTCTTCTAACACTTTCTCATCAACCAGACCTCATGCGCATGCCATACACAAAGAAGGTAACATGAATTCCAGGGCAAGAACTACTTCTGTGCTAAATACCAAATGAAAGGGTGTTTCCTTATTCAACAATTTGTAAGTTTGTATATATGCCCAAAGTGCAGAAGGCACTTTATCATCCTAGTATTTCCTTCCAACATCACAAATGTTTGTCAAATTTTGGCTCAATATCTTGTTGAAATCCTCAAAAGTCCCATTTTTTTAGTGACAACAGGGTGTTTTCTTATGGTGTGTAACCATAAATTCATCCAATAATAATATGATAGTCTCATTAAGGAAATGAGTGCCCCTATCACGTGTCAAACTTAAAGGACATCCATACATGGTAAGAATATTCTCCTAAAAGGACCTTACTATTGTAGTTGATGTATATTCCTTTATACATGTTGCTTTCTCCCAACATATAAGATAATCTATACAAGTGATGATGTAGCATGATCCAATTTTGTGCTTGGCTTGGGAAATAGGACCCAAAAATTCAATTTCCCATTTCTCAAAAGGTTCTTCACTAGAAATATGCGTCAAAGGCATTTCGTATCTCTTTTCAAGTTTCCCAAGGTGCTAACAGTGATCACAAATCCTTACAATACTCTTTGCAATCCTTGTACAAGGTATCTCACTCCAAGGCCTTCATCCCTTTGAGCACCATACATGTGTGAAGAAAGATAACAATATCCTCTAAATCCAAGGGCAAGTAGTTTAGCCTCTATAACTTTGCATGAGACATGGTATCTTCAATACTCTACATGTCCTCTCCTGATTAAATCCTTGATAAATGAGCTAGACTATAATTACTCTTACATGGCTCTACCAAAACTATAAATTCAAACTTTTGAAATAATAAAACCCATCGGCATATGCACCCTTATAAAACAAGCTTGTTCACTAAGTACTTCAATGATATGTGATCTGTATAGAAAATTAATGGACTTTCAAGCAAGTACTATATAAACTTATGCATTGCATAGATCATGGAAAAATCCTCACACTTCATAGTTGTATAATTATGTTCGGCTAGAGTCAACTTCCTACTATAAAATCAAATAGGATGATCTAAATCACCTTCTCCATGCTAATCTATAATTGTGACAATTTCCATGTTAGAGGCATCTGAATGTACATGAAAAAGGGTATTCTATGAAGGAAAGTGCATGATAGGTGTTGTAGTAAGCCTTTCCTTCAACACTTTGAATGCTAACTTCTTTTATTCTCAATAATAGAGTGTACATTTATGTTTTAATAACTCTTTTAGGTGTATGAAAATTTTAGCATATCCCTTGATAAATTTTCTATAATACCTTGTGTGGCCCAAGAATCCATACACCTCACTCTAACTAGTGGGTTCCTCTAAGCCCAAAATGACTACAACCTTAGTTGTATCTACTAATAAACCCTCCTTGCAGATGATATGCCCTAGCAGAGTTCCAAAAGGTGTAATAAATAAACACTTCTAAATATTTAAAAAGATTCTTAAGTTCCTTCATCTCTCAAACATTAACCTCAAATTTTCACAATGATCCTTGACAAGCCTATATATGGTTCAGTTGTTCAAGTAAAAATTTAAGAATTTGTCAATAAAATCCTGAAGTTCTTGAACAAGAATGCAAGAAAATACTGCAGGTGTTTTCTTCAATCTAAAGGGCATCACTGTGTATCCAAAACTTCCCCATGTAGTGGTGAAAGTTGTCTTTTTCTGATATTTTTTAGCAATCCTCACTTGATGATACCTAGAAAATCAATTTTTAAAAGAATAAATTTTGTGCTCGATAATGCCTTCTAATATTTTTACAGTGAATGGGGTAAGGAAAGGGTCAATCACACATGCAACATTCAGCTCCCTATAGTACACACAAATCCTGATTCTTCCATATTTATTTATGATGATTACCATGGGGATAAACCACTATTATTCCTCTATGGGGTCAATGATGCCATAGTTAAACATATTGTTAATTTCTTCTTTAACTTTTACACGTAGGTTAGGGTTCATCCTGTAAGGCCTTTTATTAACTCAGCATACACCTTCTTTTAACTTGATTTTCATCTCACTCAAAGATTCATGTACTCCTTTTAACTCATAGTATCCTTTAGGAAAAATATCTTGGAAATCATGTAGTAACTCAATTATCTTAGCCACCTTAGAGTCAAATGAATAATATCCAATGATGGCCTCCTTAGGTTCAACATTTGTGCCAATGTTCACTTTATTTGTCTTCATAAGTGCATGGTAGGTACGCGCCTTCTCTTCTACATTGTCTAATACCTCGTGTGTACCCTCTAAATGATCTATGTTGAGATCTTCTACTTCTTCATCAACCATCATGTAGACCATCTTGAAAATAGCTCAAAAAGAGGTCCCGATAATGAAACCAATGATTTATCGTAGAATTCATTATAAATGACCCAGCAACGCTTACACATCACTCAGTCTAAACTGAGTGCTCACCTGAAGCATGCAATGGATCTAGGTCCCTCTTTATAGTTTCTTGTACAAAATGTTAGCATAATAGTGTATATAGATATTCAGATTCATAACCAATAGTAAACAATACACAGTGCATAAACCAGATCTTGATGTAGGATATATGAAAGTTAGACTAAACAAGGACTATAACAAGTTTTACCATGTAATAAATTGATTCAGTCATGTATAAAACCATTATCCAACCATTATCAACCATTTTACTAAATATTGTAAAACACAAAATCTTCATATATTACAAAATTTTCTGATGAGTTATGCTTGCAATACAACTGGTAGAATAACTCTACAATAATTGTCACCCACAAAAATGTGCAAATAAATTTATATAAATAGGGGTGGGGACTTTCCCTTCACCACCCATGTATTTTCTCAAAATATACTACATTCTAATAATAGTCATGTGCCTTTTACAAATGATTGCAAAATTTGCAAGCGTTCTAACAATAGACCGCCTATAGTTAACTCTGATTAGAAATCCTATTATTAGACTTAAACTATGCATAGCACTTGAAATGATGCTTGTTCCTAAAATAATATTGTGTGAACCAAAATTCTTCATTTCTTCATGTGCTCAACATGCAATCTCCAAATATATCCTATATCCACAAAATGGCTAAGTTTTGATTTCAATGTGTTCTAGTGTGCACTTATATTGCTATTCATTTGTTCCTTTAAATGTGCTTTGCTCCTACACACACATCCTTCTGGTGTCTTCACTTAAGATCAATATTTCATCTATTCAACACCCAATATTCCTAGATTTATGGCTCATGTTACTAGTCTGGAACATGGAAAGAGTTAGGATCCTCTCTGATGTCGCAATTAAGCCTGGAAGTGTAGGAATGCAAAGTCAAATAAGAAAAGGAGGCCTCCAGATGAAATGCATCATTTACATTATTAGATGTGAATACTCTAAGAGAGATGGGAAATTAGATCAAATTCTTCTTCTTTCTCCTAGGTATGCTGTTTAATTACATGATTTTCCTATAGATATTATACAATAGATTCTGATCGTTAAGGTACTTCAGTAGTTTTAGCGGAGCTTGGTCGAAGCCAACAACTCATAGGTAGGATAAGGTCAAGAATTGGATGAAGTAAGATCCATTCTTCTTGATTAGGGACACTTCTTGTGGTGACATCCTATCTTGAAAATCACCTTCCATGTTTCAGACCACATATATATTGAATGTAACATTCGTGCAAGTGAAGTTCCTATGGATTTCCTTCATCACCAGTTGCAGAAATTTATCATGTGCAAGAACCTTGGTAGTAATGTTTTATGTGAAAGCCAATCCTTTTAATGATCTTGAGCTAGAAAGAAAATAAACCAAGTAAAAATTCATGTGGAACTTCTTTATCATGGGTACCTAGGGTAGTTGTAGATGTAGATTGTCATTAATAATTTTATAGTAATCAGATCAGAATGTATAGTAGAATAAATATCTTCAATAGACTCCATATGTTTCATTCTACATAAAATGCATATGTATAGGAGATATTGCTCATAAATATGAGGAACTACAATCCCTCAAATATCTCCTACAACATCTCATGTAACTTCTCCTAAAACAATAATCTATTCATGATATATTGTTGTAACAATATATTTGTAAATATAAGTTGTTAATAACAACTTATATACTAATAAAATATATACGTGATTTGTTATTACAAATCAATCATTAATTCTTTATCATAGTAAATATTAATATTAATTTCCTAACATTCCCCCCCTTAATGTTTACATGGTAACATTAGAACTTTCACACTTCCTTTGCAGTCTATCGCCTTTGCGCACTCATGATCTTGGCACACACTCGAACTGAAGGTAGAAGAAGGAACACATCAACTTCTTATTGACCAAGCACTATTGGGAACACATCTAACCAACGAGGATGG
This sequence comes from Taxus chinensis, assembly GCA_019776745.2. NCBI lineage: Eukaryota > Viridiplantae > Streptophyta > Pinopsida > Cupressales > Taxaceae > Taxus > Taxus chinensis. The sequence continues at coordinate 32,616,498 of CM034146.1, read as the reverse complement.
GAACACGCTCAGGAATCATTTACTTATCAACCAATCACTCCAGGGAACACATCTGACCTAGCAGTGTGGCAAGGTAAGCAGGAACACATCTAAATAACCTTCAATGGTTTTCAAGAGGCTAACCAAAAACCTAGGTATGAATAGGAACACCTCTGACTGTTTTACCTCATCAAGCCTCATGATGTTGCATTTCATTGTGTTATTTGTTCTGCACTATGTTTTTACATTTGGGGAAATAGGAATAGCCACATACTCAACTGAATAACTGAAAATGGAACATTGGATCATGTTGATCATGTTCCCCCCTCAATGTGAACATTTCACTTATTCAACACAAAACAAGAACTCTAAAAAAAAACACACACTAGACATCAAATACTAAAAGCACACTCACACCACAAAATGTGCCACCATAGCTTCGTGTGGCCCCGTCATTGGTGACTGATGAGAGGTCGTTATCTAACCTCTAACCTCTGATTCCTCCATCCTCCAGTATTAATTATCTAAAAGAGAAAATCTTCATCACCATGATTTTCTATATAAGTAGTATTTCCTTCCTCTTCATTTTCTCCTTCGTCATCAGCAGCAATGGCATTATCTTTCAATTTCCCATCAAGCAAGTCTTGTGCTCATTTCTTACAATTTGAGGACAAGTGAGCCACTTCTTTGAATCTTTATAAGATGATCTAGGTCTGAAAGAAGATTTAGATCTTCTTTTATCTTTTTTCTTACCATACAGGGATTTTTCCTCTAGTTCCACAAACATGATTCTCTTTTCTTCATCTAGCAAAGAAGAAATAAGTTCTTCTAAACTTGGATTTAATTTACTCAATGTAAAGACAATGTTAGAATAGAATGGAGGCATGCTATTGAGTAATACTACTTTAGCATCATCATGAGGCACATTGACACTTATTCCCACTAGTTGATTGTAAATAGAATGAAATTTACTAATATGTTCCTCCATGTTTCCACCTTCTTCAATCTTGAGGCTAAACAATCTTTGATTTAAAGATATTGCTGCACTTCCATCTTGTGATCAAAAAAATTTGTTCAATGTCTCCCAAATTGCGTGAGAGGACTTTTTTAAGTCTATATGATGCAAATAAGAATTTGATAGACCCAATCCAATAATTGTTGTAGTCTTTCGATCTCTTCTTTCCCATTTTTCTACTTCATCGGTATTTATCAGTTTCTTCCCCTTTCCATAAAAAATATCCCACAAATCTTTGTTGATCAGGAATAGCTAGGTTCATACTTGGTAGGTATGAAAATATTTACCTTCAATTTTTTCAATGTGACTCAGCTTGTCCATTATGACTCTTCACTAAACTAAAACAAAAAATAGTTGTCGGCTAAAACCAAAAATGCACCTTTTGTTTTTATTTTTTTCTCTTTTACAAACAAATATACACTAATGATTATGATACTTATTCTCAAAAAGAAATTAGTGAAACTCTGAAATCACAGTTTACATGGAACATAGATCTTGATAGTTGTGACAATACCAGGGCTCCTTCAAATTGGAACAATAATCTTATGTCATTGTCAAATGAAATGAATTCAAAATAACTTTATGTTGCACATTTTCATCAAAACAATGTGATTCAAATTTCACTCTTCTTTCCTCGTAGATTTATAGATTCTATAAATAATGGAAAATTGAGCAACCTTGTAAAACAATCTTGGCACAAATTTTATCAGCAAATATGAAAATGTGGATCTATATGAAATAATGCAATGAATACTTATCTAAACTTCAAATTAGACTTGAATTTGGATCTCAGTTTCATGCCTGGAACCGGCCACTTCCATGTTACTTTTGCAAACATATGCATGGATAGTTATGCTCATTGTGTGAAATACAAGTCGACTATTGAATAGTCAAGTACAACTGTTGAGATAATGAATTAAGACATTTTAAACTAGATCTGATACAAATCATGGTTGTAGGCTGAAATTCCACACTGGTAGGAGGATGAAATATAACTCTTGGATCCAAGCATGAGCACACTGGTGTCAGCAATGTCAAAATTCTGGTCAAAGAGAAATGCAAGTCTCCAAACTCTGGTTGATCAAATCCATCGATGGAGCTTAAAATTGATATAACTACCAAGGAGTTCCTTCCACAATCTTTACCGAGCTAGGAGTAGGTTAACATTTGCAAGATCTGTGCGTAGCTAATGATGACAATCAGGAAAATACAACCAAAACGAGTCCAAGATAGATTTGAATGCAAATCTCTATGTTTTTACATTAAAAGGTCACTCAATCCAGATCCAATGCATAGATCAGAATATATGCTCAGGCTGGACTACAGATTTTAAGAAAAAACAACTTTGTACGACTTCGAAATAATCTTGAAATGCAGTTTGTTCCTCATGTGTAGACAAAATATTTAAGAGGAATAAACAATCACATGACTGTTTTATTCTTACCAGTGCACAAATATGGGACATGCATAGTATAATCAATATTACCTACACAAAACTCTTCATATATTATTCATATCTCATCCTCAAGAGTGAAGAGTAGTACTACATCCCCTTCACAAGTTCTCAAAAGATCATAGTTTCTCTGATAGTAAATATAGTAATTGGATCAAAATGTATAGCAAAATAAATATCTTCAATAGACTCCACATGTTTAATTTTACATATAATGCATATGTATAGGAGAGATTTCTCCTAAATATGGGGAACTACAATTCTCAAATATTTCCTACAACATCTCCTGTAACTTCTCCTAAAACATTAATCTATTCATGATATATTGTTGTAACAATATATCACCAAACAATATATTCGTAAATATAAGTTGTTAATAACAACTTATATACTAACAAAATATATATGTGATTTGTTATTACAAATCACTCATTAATTCTTTATCATAGTAAACATTAATATTAATTTCCTAAAAAAATTTCCCCCAATCAATTTTCTACTTTCCTTCAATCATAGTCAAGATGAATAGGACCATCCACTCTTGAAATTATCTTTTGTTTTTTTATCCCATCACCCTATTAAGGAGAGTGATTACTGTTATCCAAAATGAGCCCCCTACACATTTTGTGGCTAACTCCCTTCATTCTTCCCTCCCTTGTGACTCAGTCATAATTTTTTTCTTTTTAGGCACTCAAAACCCTCTGGTTTTGGCACCATTGCATAGAGCTCTTTCTCAGCTTTCTAGAAAGGTAAAGTTTTCCTCCTAACTCCATGTATTTTTGAAGTTATGGCCGGCGGAGTTTTTGTGGGAAATTTTCCCCTGAAAGGCCCGCAGCTAGTAATATGGTGCCACGTGTCCAAGAGAAGTGGTAGAGGGTCGGAGGAAAACTCAGGATTTTTTTACCAAGTGATTCGACAAGTTTTTCAAAAGGAACATTTTGCCCCGCAAGGCCCGCCGGCAAATTGCCATTGCCGCCACGTGTCTAAGGGGGAAGAAAATTGAAAAAATGACTAAGTGTTGGCACCATGGAAAAAATCTCCAGGAAAGGCCCACGCCCAACCACATTGTGCTACATGTCCTCAGTCCCCAGGAAGTGGTGGAGCGTGGAGGTGAATTTAAAATTTTGGTGAAATATTTTGCGAGGGCGCAGGGTCAAATTTTTCCCGCGGGGTCTGCATCCAATGGCCTCATGCCACGTGTCTCAAGACCCGCTGGACTGTGGAGGAAGATTTGAAAATTTGGAAAAGTTTTTTTTGCAAAATTCAAGAGGAAGGTTCTTGGCCCGCTGACCCCGCTTGCTAGTCAGAGCTCAGGCCACATGTCCACGAGGGCCGGAATGTTGCAGAGCGCGGGGGGAGATTGTGATTTTTTCCCAAAGTTTAAATGTGGAGAAAAAATGTTTACCCACAAGGCCCACATCGAATGGGAGCCTACCACATGGCACCAGAGCTTCGGAAGGCACGCGGGAAAAGTTGGGAAATTTTTCCCAAAGAAAAAACAAAGGAAATTTTAAAAGGAAAATTCCATCCCCTGAAACGCGAACCAATCACATCTTGCCACGTGTGCATGTGAGCAGAAAAAATTAAAGGACATGCCCGCATGAAAAAATGGAAGTGGAAAATCCCATAACGAATGAGATTTTTCCACATGTTCGAGTCAGAAAATATGACCAAACAGTGATGGAAAATTTTAAGGGGCAGATGCCCGTAGTGAATCAAACCATACCACGTGTCTGTCAGAGCCATCGGCCTGGCGGAGATAAATGATTTTTGGAAGATTTTCCAATGGCCAAAATAGTTGGAAAATGAAGCGCACATGAGCCCGAATCCAATCAGAGCATGCCACGTGGCACCCAGAACCAGTAGAGCGTGGGGATTTTTTAGGAAATTTTCCCAAATGCAAAAAGTAGAAAATTTCAAATTTTTCGCCCCGCCAATCCATTTTGGCCCTATTTTTCCCTAAAATTTAAAATGGCCATAACTTTCGATTCAGAGCTCGGTTTTTCGGTTTCTTTATATCAACAGAAAGTTAGTAAAATTATCTACAATATTCCTAGGGTCATTTTTGTATTTTGATGGAGTTTTCGAGAGATAAAATTTAAAAATTCGCTCTGGCACATGGTCATGAATAGAAATGACATTTCAACCACCATTTTTAATGAAGAATGGCTCACATTCTCTCCCAGCATGGTGAAAAATGTCAAGGAACAAACATGTAAGGATGCCCATGCCATTTTATTACATTTTTGGTCAGTGGTTGAAGCTTTCCCATGTTTTCCCACGTTTCTCTCTCCTGGGGTCGTTTCTTGCACTGTAAAAGCCAAATTTAGCTCATTTTTTAAAAGTGGAACATTTTTCATGTATTGCAGGCTCCCTTTTTCACCTTGAAAAGTTATTTTGGTGGAATATAGGACCTCTCCCAAGACTAAAACCTATTTTTCCTCTCAGATATTGTAATGCAAGTGTTTTTTTGATATTGGAAATGACAATGCAGGCTCTGTGAATGAGTTTTAATCCTCTGTTTTTGTTGTTTGATTCATTTCTAACCTTCCATTATAGTTTATCAAATTTTGCATGAATTTTGTTACATTTCTATGATTTGTGTCAATCTGTAGAAGTAAAAATGCTCACGACTCCTTTGGTGTATCACCTTATTAGCACTAGTTTCAATTTTTTTGCATTCTCTATCTCTGTCCCCTTTGGAATTTAGAGTAGGATCTTGATTTCAAACCCTATATAACTTGAAAATAATATACCTAATCAGAGGAGTTGGGAACTAGCCTCTAACCTAGAGATTCTTCTCCCATTTTTACAAGTCCCACACCTGGGGAAAAGATTCAATGTTGTGGAATCACACTGGATGTCCAAAATTTCAAACTAGAATCCTAACCAAGATCCACGGGTGCTACTGATTTACACCAATAGTTTTGGCATGCTCGGTGGGACCTTATAGGTCTTCATATTCATTACAAAAAATTGATGTACATTTGTTGCAAGTTTCTTGCTTAAAAGAGCCCTAAATTGCACATCTGGCGACTCCAAGGAAGAAGAATCAGCTGGTTTTAGCAGTACAAACCTGAAAACTCATGAGAAGAATCAACACAAGGTCAAGAGTTGGAGAAGAGGAGGTGTTGTTTGCATATCTACAATTATCTCGAAGAAGAAGGCAAAGAGGGAGGAGAATTCAAAGGTCTGCATCTCCACCAAACAGAACTCTATCAACTCCTCTACCTGGTAGGCCTTTCATTCAATCAACAAGGGTTCTAAGGCCAATCAGAATGGCACAAAACAACCCCTATGTCAATTTCACTAGTAGCAGCCCACTTGCTCTCAATGCACAAAATCTAGTCCCAGTTATAGCATTGAAGAACATTCCATACTTTACTGGAGAGAATCATACCACTCCTAGTGATCATATCAAGGATATTACTAATATTTGTGCAATCCATGAGATTAATGAGATGCAAGTTGTTGTCAAACTATTGGCATCTTCATTCAAAGGGAAAGCGTTGCAATGGTTCAGGAGTCTTGCCTCAGGTTCTATTCAAAATTGGAACTAGCTATGTATAGCCCTCCATGAGTAGTTTGGAGAAAAGGGAGACAACTTGTCCCTTTTGGAACAGCTGACAACCATCAAGAGAGCTCCCAATGAGTAGCTAACTGACTTCAACTTCAGGTTTCAAATGACTAGGGAAAGAATTTCAGTTGCAGTAAGGCTAGCAGTAAAAGGGGTTTTTCTATATTACCTTAAAGCTTTAAATTCTGATATTTCTATGTTGATTCAATCCATGGGAGGCACAACTATCCTTGTTGCTTATAACATTGCCATTAGAGCTGAAAATTGTTTGATTCAAGCTGCCAAGCTAGCTCCTAGGCCTCCAATGCCATTGTATCCAAGTTTAGCGAGCCCAAAGACTAGTCAAGTGCCTATTTTAGCTCCTATTCCCACTCCTATAAATCAGAATCCAAGTGAAGCTTCTACTTCATCTTTTAGTGCCTCAAATGAACTTCGAGAAGTCATGAAGCAATTACAAAATTTAGGTAATGAGCTGGTTACACTTAAGAGGCAGCAAGCCCAAGGATTTAGACCTTCTTTCTAGCCTCAAGTTCAGCCTAACAGGCAGCCATACCAACCTCAAAGACCACCCAATCTAGTTGCAAATCAAAATAAAAAAAGACCTCCTGCCAACAAACCATTTCAGCCCTATAACCCCAATGTTACATCTGCCTCTAAAGCCATAGTGCCAGTGCAAAACAACATAGCTCAAGAGTATGATTGGTGTTTCCCATGCAATGAACCTCACAACCAATCTATGTGTTTCAACGGTGCCTTAAATCAAGCATTAATGGTGACTACAACTTGTGTCGAGGGTGAAGGGAGTCAAGGAAATAACCAATAACCAGAAACATTTCTACAGCAATCATCTTCAAATGATACCACACTTGTAAAATGCTAGGCAGAAGATTTTTTTGGCATGAATCAAATGAATCCCCAAAACGTTGCAACCAAAACAAGGTCAAAAAGGAGAAATTTGGGTGAAGAATAGCCATTTTCTCCAAGTAATCCACAATCTTCTATCACTCCGTAAATTATTGGCAAGCAAAATACAGTTCCAAACATGCAAGGACTGCCTAAAACAGTTCCTAGTCCAACTCAAATGCCAGCTGTTGCTACCCATGTGCAAGAAATGAATATGTAGGCCAAGGGATAGCAGAGAGATGCTTCATCTCCATTCAACATCATTGATCAGATGAATAAGACAAATGTAAAAATATCAATGTGGGAATCACTATCCATCCCAGGCCAAAGAGATTTTCTACAAGCTGCCATGAAGGACTGGTCAACTTCAAATCAGCAAGTCCAAATGCAAGAGAAGGTTCTCACAAATGTTGCCCAGCCTGAAGGGAATCATGGAGGACAGCAAGGTAAAATGTTGAATCCCCCTCCATTCTATGTTTCATTGATCATTGGAAACCAATTAGTACACAATTGCATGATTGATTTCGGGGAAAGTAGTTCAGTAAAGCCCAAGCAAATAGCTAATCAGCTAGGGCTTCAATATGAAGTCATATCCAAAGGGGTAGTGCAATTAGATGGGACAACAATAACAATGGTTGGAGTGATAAAAAACTTGAGTCTTACTTTGCATGCATGCCCCAACATTGTTGTTTTGCAAGATGTCTCGGTAATAGACCTTCCACCACTCTTTTCCCTATGTCTGTCAAGGGATATCACAGCCAAGATTGGAGGCTACCTATTTGCTGATTGGTCACACATGTTGTTCAAAAAAAGATATGGAACTAAAGCAACAATAAGATCTGAGCCTATTGCAAAATTTCACATTGAGCCTTACACTCCAAACCAAATCAATACCAATTGTTCAGCGTTTGATCAAGAGGATTATCCAAGCACTAATGAATCTAACACCAAGGTTGGAAGCACCCTAGATCTGACCCTTGATGAATGGGCAAACAAGGTGCATGCTTTTGATCCTTATCAAGAAATAGAAGAATCTGAGCTAGGAGTCTATTACATGCATGAAGAAAATAAGCCTATCCCTAGCATCACCAAGCCAGACCACAAGGATGATAATGAGGTATGGCAAAAAAAATTTTATGGATCAAGGAGTAGACAAGGTGCAGGAGAGGGAGCTATGCTTGTTTCACCTCAAGGAGATAAGTATTATTTAGCTTTTAGATTTCAGTTTGCATGCTCTAATAACACTGTTGAATATGAAGCTTTGATACAAGGATTACATTGGTAAATCAAGAGAGGAATAAAGAACTTGCAAGTATTTGGTGACAGTGAGTTTATTGTCAACCAAGTTAAGGGGTAGCATGTTGTCAAGAATGATCTGCTCAAGTGCTACAAAAATAGGGTGTGGGACCTCATTGAAGATTTTGAGGGCTTTGGCATCAAATCCATTCCTAGAAAAGAGAACCAAGCTGACAGGCTCGTAGCAGTTGGGGTAGCCTTTGACATTGTTGAAAGCATTCAAAAAGACAAGGTACAGCTAAACATCCATGTGATTGTAAGGCGTTCGGTGCCAGACAACAATGTAAGTTGGTAAGTGTTTGAAAATGATCAGAAAATCATCCATTTCTTGCAAGAAGAGGCTTAGTTCTCAGCTAAAAATAAGGAAAAGTTGGAGCAGCAATATGGTGACCAAGTGGTACAGCTGAGAACCAACAAACTACCAAAGGGACTTATTACTTTGGAGTCCATTTTCAATCCTAATGATCAGTTTAGGAAGGAGAAAGAAAACATCCAAGTCAAGGGAGAAGATTCAGTGTCCATCTTGGTGGAAGAAGGCAAATCACTCCAAGTTGGTAAAGTGACAACTAAGCAAGAAAGGTATGAGTTCATACAGATTTTTCAAGAATTCCCTGATGTGTTTTCTTGGAGCTATGAAGATTTGAAAGGTTTCAATCCCAAGTTAGCTCAACACACCATTGAATTGGATCCAAGTACTAAACCCATCAGGCAAAAACAAATTCCAGTCAATCCACACATGGATCCTCTCATGAGAAAAGAATTGAATAAGTTGATAGAGTTAAGAATCATATTCCCTATCAAGCATTCTAGTTGGGTGGCCAACTTAGTTCTAGTTAGAAAGAAGAGTGGGGAAATCAGATTGTGTGTTGACTTCAGAGATTTGAATAGAGCATCTCTCAAGGATCATTATCCACTTCCTTTTATGGAGAATATTTTACAATTTGTTGCTGGCTCTAAGAGGTTTTCATTACTTGATGGCTATTCAGGGTACAATAAGATCATGGTGAAAAAAGAGGATCAGTTCAAGACAACCTTTACAACCAAATGGGGAAGTTATGCATACAGGAAAATGCCATTTGGGTTGTCCAATGCTAGAGCTACTTTCCAAAGAGCAATGGACATGGCATTCAAGGATTTGATTAACAACATGGTGTTGATATATCTTGATGATATCACTATTTTTTCAAAAAATACAGCAGACCATCTCTTTCATTTGAGGCAAGTGTTCTAAAGGTGTAGAAGATTTGGAGTATCCTTGAATCCTAAAAAGTGTATTTTTCTAGCCCATGAAGGAAAGATCCTTAGCCACATTATCTCTAAAGAAGGATTAGAAATTGATCCAGAAAGAGTTGGAGCCATAAGAGCACTACCATTTCCAAGTCACAAGAAGGCCCTTCAAATTTTCTTGGGCAGAATAAATTTCATTCAGAGGTTTGTCCCAAATTTTGCAGCCCTAGTCAAGCCTATCACCAAGATGTTAAAGAAAAACATAGCTTTCAAATGGACAGTAGAATGAAAGGAAAGTTTTGAAGCAATCAAAGAAGCCATCTCTCAAGCCCCAACTCTCATTAACACGGATTTCTCCAAGGATTTCATCCTCTATGCATTTGGGGGTGGTGATACTATTTCTACAATTCTTGTACAACAGAACAAAGACAATGATGAGCAGCCAATTGTTTTCTTCAGCCAAAGCTTGGAGGACTATGAGGTGAGATATTCTTTCATTGAGAAGTATGTTATTCCAGTAATCAGGGGCTTGAAGAAATTCAAGCATCTAGTTTCAAACAACAAGGTTCAATTGTTGGTTTCTCATGTGGGAGTTAAGGACTTCCTCCTCAACAGAGACTTGAATGAAAAGAGAGCAGGCTAGATTACTTGTGTCATGGAGTATGAAATTGAGATCAAAGTCACTAAGTTGGTTAGAGGAAAAGGATTTTGTGAGCAGCTGGTCTTGAACAAACACAAGGAAGCATGCAATGAGAAGGAGGTTGTTTTGGCGTTGTAGGACAGCCATGAGCAAGGAAGCACTCAAAAGGAAAATGATGATGTCCTCACTTCTTGCTAGACCCAAGACATAATGCACTTCCTAAGCACAGGTCTATGCCCTCCAAAGATGAACAAGACCAAAAGAAGACACTTCACATTGCAGGCTGCCCCATATGCCCTTATTGATGGTGTTTTTTTAGAAAGGATGTGAATGGAGTGCTGCTGAGATGCATTGGTACAAATCAGATTCATAGGGTGTTGGAAGAGTTCCATGGTGGATCAGCTGGTGGTCATTTTACACCAAGAGTGACAGATCTAAATATCATGAGGGCTAGCTATTATTGGACCAAGATTTTCAATGATTGTTATGCATGGATCAAGAGTTGCAAGAATTGTGCATTCTTCACGGGTAAGGAGAGGCTAGCTGCCCTTCCATTACATCCAATTTCAGTTGACCAACCATTCATGCAATGGGGTTTGGAATTCATTGGAGTCATTAATCCCAATTCAAGCCAAGGGCACAAATGGATTCTAACAGCAACAGATTACTTCACCAAGTGGACTGAAGCAGTAGCACTCAAGGAAGCAAATGAATCCAGCATCCTGGACTTCTATGAGGGAATAACAACCAGATTTGGCATACCTACTACAATAATATCAGATAATGCATTGGCATTCATTGGGTCCAAGGTAACTGAATGGGCTGTCAAGAATGGGATATACCTAAGCACTTCATCAAATTATTACCCTCAAGGTAATGGCCAAGATGAATCTACAAACAAGAATTTGTTAAGGATCATTAGGACTCTTGATGAAAATAAGAGCGCTTGGCATACCAAATTGAAATCAACCTTATGGGCTGATATGATAACTCCCAAGAGATCTATAAGTAATTCTCCATTCAAGCTTGTTTATGGAAGAGAGGCAATTTTTCCCATGTCACTTGAGTTGCCAACGTTCAAAATCATGAAACAGTTGGAGTTGTTGGAGTTTGAGCCCATGAAGGTTAGATATGCAAAATTTATGGAGCTCCAAGAAATCAGAAATCAGGCATCCCAAGAAATGGAGAAGGATCAAGATTTGATCAAGAAGACCTTTGATAGGAAGGCCAAGGATAGATCTTTCCAAGTTGGAGATCTAGTGTTAAAATGGGATGCAGACAGAACAAAACCAGGAAGGAATTCAAAATTTGATGCCATTTGGAGTGCCCCATACATGGTCACAAAGTGTAAGGAAATAAATGCTTTCCAATTTTCTTCATTGGATGGCGAAGAACTGTAGATTCCAGTCAATGGAATCCATCTAAAGCAATGCTACTAAGGGAATTCTCCACTTTGTATATATTAGCTTAGGTTTTCATTCCTCCAAGTGCTTATGCACATTGTTTTATTGTAGATTAGGCTTGCTTTCCCCAAGTGCTTTGGCATAAGCTTGTTGTTCCTGGAAATGTGTGTTGCAGGCCTTGCCCCAATGACATGATGTTCCACCCTCCACCTTCCTCCTTGCACTATTCTAGCCAGTTGGGGTACCAAGTAGAGAATTTAATGAATCCATGCCCAATGGATTGCTTTAGGAAATTGTAACTTCATCCAACAGGAAGATAACCCCTCTGAGTCGCCAAAATTGTTATCTAAAATGAGCCCCCTACACATTTTGTGGCTAACTGCCTTCATTCTTCCCTCCCTTGTGCCTCAGTCATAATTTTTTGCTTTTCAGTCACTCAAGACCTTTTGGAAATGGTACAATTGGATAGATCTTTTTCTCAACTTTCCAGAAAGGTAAATTTTTCCTCCTAACTCCATGTATTTTTGAAGTTATGGCTCGGTGGAGTTTTTGTGGGAAATTTTCCCCTGAAAGGTCCACAACTAGTAATATGCTACCACGTGTCCTTGGGACTGGTGGAGGGTGGAGGTAAACTCAGGATTTTACCAAGTGATTCAGCAAGTTTTCAAAAGGAACATTTCACCCCTAAGGCACGCCGACGAATGACATGCCACCACGTGTCTAAGGGGGGAGAAAATTGAAAAATGACTAAGTGTTGGTGCCATGGAAAAATCTCCAGGAAAGGCCCACACCCAATCACATTGTGCCATGTGTCCTTAGTCCCTATAAATGGCAGAGCGTGGAGGTGAAGTTAAAATTTTGATGAAATATTTTGCGAGGGTGTAAGGTCAAATTTTGCCCGCGGGGTCCACATCCAATGGCCTCATGCCATGTGTCTCAAGACCCATGGACTGCAGAGGAAGATTTGAAAACTTGGCAAAGTGTTTTTGCAAAATTCAAGAGGAAAGTTCCGGCCCACCAATCCGCTGGCTAGTGAGATCAGGCCACGTGTCCATGGTTATTGGAATGTCGGAGCGTGGGGGAGATTGGGAATTTTTACCAAAGGTAAGCGTGGAGAGAAATATTTTCCCCCAAGGCCCGCATCGAATGGGAGCCCACCACATGGCACCAGAGCTTCGGAACGTGGGGGAAAATTTTGAAATTTTTCCAAAGCAAAACAAAGGAAATTTTAAAAGGAAAATCCCCCCCCCCCAAAAACGTAAACCAATGGCATCTTGCCACGTGTCCATGTGGCGGAAAAAAATGTAGAACAAACCCGCAGGGAAAAAGGGAAGTGGAAAACCCGCAACTAATGGGTTTTACCATGTGTCCAAGTCAAAAAAATGGTCAAACAACCATGGAAAATTTGAAAGGGAATGCCCACGGTGAATCATGTCCTGCCACGTGTCCCCAGGCCATCGGCCTGGCAGAGAATTTTTGAAAGATTTTCCAATGGCCAAAAGAGTGGAAAATGAAGTGCAGAGGGCACGCATCCAATTAGAACATGCCACGTGGCACTAGGACCAGCGGAGCATGGGGATTTTTTGGGAAATTTTCCCAAATGCAAAAAGTTGAAAATTTCAAATTTTTCACCCGCCAATCTGTTTCGGCCCTGTTTTGCCCTAAAATTTCATATGGCCATAAATTTTGATCCAAAGCTTAGTTTTTCATGTTCTTTATATCAAAATAAAGTTGGTGAAATTATCTATAAGATTCTAGGGCCATTTTTGTTTTTTGATGGAGTTTGGAGAGAGAAAATTGAAAAATGCCTCTGGCACGTGGTCATGAATAGAAATGACATTTCAACCACCATTTTTAATGAAGAATGGCTCGCATTCTCTCCCAGCATGGTGAAAAATGTCAGGGAATGGACTTGTAAGGATGCCCATGCCATTTTATTACATTTTTGGTTGGTGGTTGAAGCTCTCCCATGTTTTCCCACATTTCTCTCTCTTAGGGTCATTTCTTGCACTGTAAAAGCCTTATTTGGCTCTTTTTCAAAAAGTGGAACATTTTTCATGTATTGCAGGCTCCCTTTTTCACCTTGAAAATTGATTTTGGTGGAATATAGGACCTCTCCCAAGACTGAAACCTGTTTTGCCTCTTAGATATTGTAATACAAGTGTTTTTTTGATATTGGAAACAACAATGCAGGCTCTGTGAATGAGTTTTAATCCTCTGTTTGTGTTGTTTGATTCATTTCTGACCTTCCATTACATTTTATTAGTTTGTGCATGAATTTTGTTGCATTTCTATGATTTGTGTCAATCTGCAGAAGTAAAAATGCTCACCACTCCTTTCGTGCATCACCTTATTAGCACTAGTTTCAATTATTTTGCATTCTCTATCTCTGTCCCATTTGGAATTTAGAGTAGGATCTTGAATTCAAACCCTATGTAACTTGAAAATAATATACCTGATCAGAGGAGTTGAGGAACTAGCCTCTAACCTGGAGATTCTTTTCCCATTTTTACAAGTCCTACACTTAGGGAAAAGATTCAATGTTGTACAATCACACTCAATGTCCAAAATGTCAAACTAAAAGCCTAACCAACATCTAGGGGTGCTAATGATTTACACCAACAATTACATCCATATATTCCTCACAAAACTCACACCTTGGAAAGGTCTTGGGAATTCTTGATGGATTTCTCCCTGTCTTCATCCATGATCTAAGTGTAACCTCTTACACATATGCATCCATCATTTCATAGTTGTGCAAGACTTTATCATTTGAGATGACAACCATGCTAGTTGATGTCAGGGAAAATAAAATGAGATAGTTCTGGGACTGCTGACTAACATTTCTATTCCATTTTTGGCTTGAATTGTTCATGTTTCTAGTTCATGGTGATGCAAACAAGCCAAGAAAAACTCAAGGATTTGTATAGACATGAGGTGTCATGTGGCTGTGAATAATCCACTTATGAATACCTGATCCTCGATCTTCCCTCATTCCTTTTCTATCATGTGATCCCGTATATCATTTAGGTCCATATATAATACACCACTATCTTTTTCTATCATGCTCATAAGAAAAAACTTTTTCTAGCTTATGTCCAATACATTTTTAGTTCATGGTTTCTTCGGAAAAAGTAACTTACTATTTTAGTAAGTGTGAAAAAAAGCTTCCTTAAACCTCAACTGGATGTTGCAAATCATAGTTCCTTTTCACCATGTGTTTCTATAATCTCTATTTACCCCTTGCTTCATCAATCAACCCCAAACGCGTTGTTACATCATCCAGAATGGTATGGAAGATTACCTGAGGTGCTTGCAGGAACCAAGCCCCTTCTTTATGTGAGTTTCATGAGAATTATTTCCCTTGATGAGTGGGCATTTGTGAAATTAGAGAATGAACACACCCATTCTTGGAATCATGATTTAAGTCATAAATCCTATTCTAATGCATCAAAACATAAAATAGTAGGATCATACTATAAGGGAAGTAGAAATAAATCATGATTAACATCAAAAAAATCCATATTCCTCCCATGGAAATAAAAGGAAATACACAAGTGAAGATTCATGATATAGATGCTTCAGAATCATTCCATTATATTCATTTATCAAATAACAATAGCAAATATTACATAAAAAGAGTTCTATGTACAAAGATATTTACAGTAGGAGAGCATCATCATTCTCCCTATATTTTCTTCCATACAGAGCTTACAATTACTTGTCACACATATTTCCTAGCTATCTATGTCTCTCTCTCTTTATTACACACACTCTACTCTCTACACTATCTAAATTTATCTCTCCTTTATGTTATGAAAGAGCATCCATATGAGGAACTATCAAGGAACATATTCTCAACTACTCATCATTACCTGAGAAATCATGAAGTTATCATTTTTGATTTCCTTACCATTACCCAAAAATATTCCAAATGTGATCATGCATTTCCTTTGATCGAGTGTCCTTAGCATGTATGTGCCAACTAATCCATAGCAATATTTGGGTCCTTATCCTCTCATGATAACCATATTGATACCATGGAATATCCTTTTCTTTATCTACAAGTCTCCATAGCTTATCCATATCTATATGTGATCACTTTTACATTCATTCCCCAAACACGTTCTTACCTGATGTTCAAAAATTGCTAAGTTCCAAATCCATCCTACATGGGCAGGAGCCTTTGCACATCCACAAGAACTAATTATGTGTGTTCTTATTTGCCTTACTTCCATGCACCAAAAATCTTCATGAAGTAGTTACTTAGTTATTTTAGGGGTCTAACATCACCCCATAATAACCTAATTGTCACCCTAATAATCCTTTTTTCTTCTCGAAAAAAGTCTTGATGACACATATCTGCTAAGGCAAGAATGTTGGTCCTTCAAGGAATAAATAATAGTGGAATTGAAAGAATCTTAATAAATAATTTAATAATAGAGGAATATGTTACGTGACCATTATAGGAGTTCAAAGAACTCTTCATCTATTTCACTCTTCAACTTCTCCTAGGCCTTCTATTCTGATAAGTCCTTCCATAGTGCTTATACCATGATGTTGAGCACTTGGTCTGAGGTGATTTCCTCCACCTTTCCCTTAAGCACCTTAATGGATAAAATCAGCTCCATGCAGATACCTTCAAAATCATCCATCGGTTCAGTGATGGAATCCCATATTTTGCTAATCCTGAAGTCCAAGTTTTCCTACTTCATTTGTTATTATCTTTATAAGATGTGGTGTTAACAACCAACTACGTGTTCTTATCCTTTTCGGATGGAATTATCTCCTGTAAAGCCTTGATGGAGGATTCCTCTTCTGTCACCCATATGTCAATGATGGGTTCACATTTCCTACAATTGTTGGAAGCCATGTCTATCAGTATATTTATTTCCATGAGTAAAGTGAGAAAGTCCTCCAACGCAGTGATCTAGGCTTCAATGTTAATTTTTTTTCTTCCTTCCTTTTAAAGAGCTCTGCAAATGTTGGCCTTGTGTCATCCTTGATGTTTGTGAGAAACATTCCCAAAACATCTTCAAGATATTCCATCTCATCCCCATAGTCTATCCTAGTTTGGCTCACCAATGTCAGAAATTGTCTAAAATGCTCTTTACGAGGGCATGAGCTCAATTGTATACTCCTTTGGTTCATACCTATTTGCCCCTTAATCCCTAGAAAAATCAATCTATCTCCTTTTCCTTATCCTTCTTCTCTATGACCAGGGTTCAAACATTGGCTCTTATAATCAAGATATACAGGATCACCTTCGAAGTAATATTTTGAAGCACATTGCATGCTTACTCATCTGTTATGTGGTTAGGATCCACCAACTTATATAGTTCGCTTACTTTCATTTTTAGATATAAGGTCTTTATTACATGATCAGTGACCTCAAATTCTAGATCTTTTGAGTGACAATGCATGTTCCATCTAAGCATCATCCTTGTTCTTAGCACACCCCCTTCTTGATCCATCAAATCCAATCCATTTATCTTTTACGATGGGAGCATGGCTTGGGACCTTGTGCAAAATACCTTTCTGGGGTCATCCATGAAGTTCATATGTGGGGACACAAGTGTCCACCTCTTTCTTGTATATTTTCACTTCATCCTCTTCTTATTTTGTCTCAACCTGAATTCTTTCTCCTTTGTAGTAAAAGAGTCCCCCTTATCTCCCCTTGGACTAGAATTCTATGTTAGGGAGGCCTCATGTGCTGGGATCTTCTCAAGTATTGTAGAATTCTCCTTTCCTTCTTTGTGTGCCTCACCCACATCTATGGATTTAGCCTCAACTTCCTTCTCTTCTAGCTCTACTTCCAACTCTTCCTTAAAGGTGGTGGGGTCTTCCTATTTTCCTTCCTCTAAGGTTGTTACGGGGATTTATGTATTGTGTGTCTTTTAATTATTATATTTAAGCTCTTTCTCTTAATTATCTTTCTTGTGATCTAATATTGAGGCCTTGGTGCAACCTTGTTGTGAAGTGCTAGTGCCCTTGCTAAAATTATGACGCGTGTAGTACTTCCTCTTCCTAGAAGTATCTAACTTCCCTTCACTATGTTCTTATTCTTCTTCCTCTCCCTCGACCTGTATTGTTTTCATGGGTGGGATTTGTGCATCCTGAAGCTTTTGAAAGGGGGATTCAATAAACTCCACTTTAATCCACCCTTGTGTTTTGGGGCATAGTTGCATAAACACCTAATGGAAATACCCTTTCATGCTAATGTTAGCTTGAGAGTTCAAGTCCAAAAATATGGCTCCAAAACCTTGACATAGGTAGCTTGAGTGTCATGCTTGTATGTTGCATGCAAGGTATGGAAATTAGTGTCCACTTTTTCTACATCAAATAAAATCTTCTACGCATCCTTTATTCAGTCGATGGCATACTTCATATATTTAGAGGTAAATGTGAAGGGGAGCTTACACCATGGGCCCATCTCTCCCTTAGCCATCATAAACTTTGCTAGGAAAAAAGTTTTGTAACTATGAATTTTTCATGATCCCTAACAACTTTTGGTAATTCATGGGGGATGTGTCACTCATTCTCAAATGCCTCACACAACCATTCAAACCACATGTTCATCTGAGCCTTTTAAGTGCTTGAGATGGTTCCATCAAAATTGAACTTCGTGAATTGAATTGGAGGGGATGCGTGTGCCAGTGGGTAAACCCATATGTTCCCATCTAACCCATATGGGATACCAATATCAAATATTATGATCAATAGAAGTATAGATCCCAATGTTTTTTTTCTCCTGCCTTGTTCTCTATTCATGCCTCTTCA
This sequence comes from Taxus chinensis, assembly GCA_019776745.2. Classification (NCBI taxonomy): domain Eukaryota; kingdom Viridiplantae; phylum Streptophyta; class Pinopsida; order Cupressales; family Taxaceae; genus Taxus; species Taxus chinensis. Next base: position 32,598,225 of record CM034146.1, on the reverse strand, counting down.
ACAATTCCATTTGCAAAATTTTAATGTGCACTCTTGGACACTCTATAGGCTATGTACAAGAACCTATTATTGATGTCTTTCAACCTATTTAATCCACCCAATTTTCAACTAATGAGTCAGGAGGTGAATCTTAATGTTGGGTCTAGGAGATCCGCAATCACTTGTGCCCTTTCTCCCTTCTCATAGTTTAATTTCTTCACTATCTCCCCAATCCTTGTAGTCACACTGTTGGTACCCAACTTGATTCTCCTTGAAAGTTTGAGTAGCATCATAGGTTTAGGAGGAATCTTAGAGATAGATAGATCATAGTGAGTAATTTTTTATTTAGGGATGGGATCTAACTAGCCCTCTGTCACTCAGATGTGGAGAAATGGATAGCACCCTGAAAAGGATTTGATCTATCCTCACTACTATATGGTTGTGCCTTTCAACCAAGGTGAGAGAACCATTTTGTATCATGTGGTTTATGGATGAGATTGGGAATTCCTTCCTTGTGAAGTGTTTAAGAATACCTTGAAGAAAATATGATCAATACAAATAAATCTAACTCTCACGAGTTGTCACTCTAGATAATGGAGATATTTTCTAAGCAAGGTTTAGGCCACTAAAGACAATGAAAACCTAACTATTTCTCCATGTTTTGGTAATAGAAATTGTGCATTTGTATACATACAGGACAAACAGGGATACTATGGCTAGGATTAATTGTTTTTTAATGATTTTGGGTGGGAGGTGAAGTAGTATAAATTTTATTATACCAAGTCTTTGAGGACCTTTACAAAAATGGAGAGCTCAAATCAGCAAAATGCTTCAAGGTAGCTAAGATGTTCCTTTAACTAGAATATGTGCTTCAATGGAGGCCCAGATCACCACTTTTCACAAAAACTTCAAGGATCCAAAATCAAGGCTTAAATTGGAAGACTTAACTGAACATTATCAATCTTTGTTTCATCACGCCTAAGATAATCTCAAAGGATAACAAATAATCTTATAGTCATTCTAGGAGTCACAATGATTTCAATTTTTTTTATTTCACTATCAAATGAAAGCTCTTCTGATAAATGAAATTGCAAATTTCACCAAACTATCACAAGGATAATATTTTGTGTGATTCACACAAATTTCAATGTCAGAATGCAACAGGAACAAGAAAAAACTACTTGCAGACATTCAGAAATGAAGAAAACACAAATTTTGCCCAAAAATAACACATATTAACTCAATTTTGATTAAATTTATCAATAGGGGAAAGTTTCTCATACAGTATCAGAGCTTGTCAATGGCTGTACACTCATAACCACCTTAACATGATCAAATTTAACAAAAAGGAGATAAAAAGGTTTCTTTAGATAGTTTCTCAAAAATATGGGTTCTATCAAGATTTTCTCTTAGAGAATCAATTATGACCACTAACACTCCAACCTCAAACCCTTTTTATGGTAAATTCATGCCTATTTATAACATTTTACAATAGAGCCTTTTCCCCCAAAAAAATCCAAACATTGAATGCACCCGTGCTCACCATGATTCTGATCACAATTCCATGAATCAAATTTGTAAAACATTGTCAGGTTCTCAAGGGGTGGATATCTTCAAATTATCTCCCTTGTTTAACTCCTTCTTCTGGTATATCACTTTTCCCTCTAATCGCCAACCACTTCCGCCCCTAATCTATCAAATCTAGTTCTTTGCATGCTCAAGAAGAAAAAATGGAAGATTAGATCGAGCCCACGGGTTAGATCTCATCTTAATGGAAAAAGACAACCCCAAATATTCCTTACCAAAATTAAGTATTAAATTTACTCCCCTTTCGTATTTGGCGTGTAGTAAATATTGAGAAATCATGAAGACTCAAATCTCTAGGATCTCTAGAGTGAAAATGGCAGAAAAATCAGATACAGATGCATAGATGCCATTGATTTCTATTTTTAATTTGTACCATCCACGTGGGAGATCCACTTTAAAATGGTCCTGCGGGTTCCCTTTTTCCTTTTACAACTTTTGAAAAAATGTAAAATTATCACATTATTCTCTATACCTCTACCTTTGAGAAATGAGCTTGACACGTGTCCTAAGGTGGGTCCTAGAGGAAACATAGCCAAATCCTACTATTTCACATCCCTTTTAGAAAAGGGAAATTTTTCCAAGTTTCCCCCATAGCTCTGCCCTTACGCCTTCGAAAAATGGGTGTGATAGGTGTCCCAATGTGGGTCCCAGTGGAAATGCGCTCTCCTTTTAATCTTTAGCTCCTTTTTTCAAAAAAGGAAATTTTTCTAAATTTCCCCCAAAAGCTCACACCTCTGTCATTTACTAGAACAAAATTTTTACTATCCTTTGTCGGGCTTGTGGGCCATTTTGATGTTTTAATCATTTTGATGATAAAAGGAAAAAATTCCAATTTACCTCTGATGGTCCGTTTCCCCACCCCTTTGAATTTTCAAATCCAACCTTGACCTCCCTTTTGTTAGGCTAGCGGGACATTTTGATATTTTAATCATTAAGAGACAAAAAATCCAAGTTACCGCCTATGGTCCACATCCCCACCTTTTGACTTTTCAAACTACCACATGTCACAATGGCACATCTTGAGATGGTCCCTAAAAGTTGAGACCTTGAATGAGCGTGGGCTCACCACATGTTTCGAGCCCTTTAAGAATTTGTTAAAAAGTATAAGGAAAGAAGACCTGGTGGAAACCTCCATGTGTCATTATGGCACAACGTCAAAAACCTCAAGGCTTCAAAATGACTCGGTGGGGGTGCGCTTCCATTATAGAATTTTAATCCATTTTTCTAGAACGGGAAAACATCCAACCTACCTCTGAAGGCCCACATCTCTACCTTTAACCTTGTCACGTGTCCTTCTACTGGGTCAAAGTAAGGATTTTTTTGTGCCATTTAAAACTTGCTTTAATCAAAACCTAACACGGCCATGAGGCAGATTCAATTTTTTTTCCAAAGTATCCAAAAATAAAAATTTTAAAAACAAACCCACTACACCCCATCCAATTAGAAGAAGCCACATAAGTGCCCAAAGAACCAATCAGAAATAAGCAGTGCTACAGGACAAAATTTGCCTTTTTTCCAAAAAAGAAAAAAAATGATAAGTTAAAGCATTTTCCCTTCATCCCTTACCCAACCAAAATAAGCCACGTGACCACTAAATGCTAAGGAATAATATTGATAGAAAAAATCTTCCTGTCAGACCGTAAAAAACACAGAAATTCACCATTCATTCCCAAAACCTGATTTTTCACTAAGGATGAATTTTTTTTTGAAACAAAAACAAGTGAATCATGGTCCCGAGCATCTTTTGACCATGTATTTGGATTTTCAAAGGCATAAAAACATAAATTAATCATTCTCAAGCTTCCATGGTCAAGGCAAAATAGGAAAAATGACAGAGCCCACAAATTTTAAAGAAATTAGGGCAAAAATAGGGTAAACTTGGGGACTCCTTCAAAAGGGGCATGACAATGGATACTGCAAACAATTCGAGGCATTCAAATGGAGGTAAAAGCTTCATAACACCCACATCTAGAGACAAAAAGTTTCATAACATGCATATTAGAGGAAAATCAAGGAAAATGGTGTGAGATAAAAATGAGCACCAACATTGGCTCTAACTTGGGTATGGGCACTCCCTGCGAGTGCCATAAGAACAACTAGTAGACCAAGTGCCAAGAAAAAACCATTGGGAAATGGAGTCAAAGAGAAAAATAGCATATCTTAATGACCATAACCATCCTCCAAAAAACTGAACTGAGAAACTAGTAAAAACCCAAAAATACAGAAAACAAACCAACAAACTATACACTTTACAAGTTATGCTCACCTTGATTCTAGGGATCAATCCAAGAAATTCTTTATATACTTGCCATTAATAGGTAGTTTAAGAAATTCCCCATCGAAGTCCTTTAGGAAGAAGGTATGTTCACCAATCCTAATATCACTGGAATAAGGGCCCATCCATAATGCGTTAAATTTGCCATGTTTTCCCTTATCTTCATGCTTGCTATCCCATATCAGCACAAGATCTCCAACATTGAAAGCTCTAGGAGTGACCTTCTTGTTAAATAGCTTCTTCAGCTTTTCTTTCAACTTTACATGCCTTTGGTGGGATACCCTCCTTTCTTCATCAAGTTCAACAATTTGGTTAATGCGGGCATCATATGGACTTACTTCTTGATCTTCTAATTATTGCATGAACTGATATGAATTTAATCGCATATGTAAGGGAAGAAGGGCCTAAGTTCCATACACCAACTCAAATGGACTCTTCCCAGTGGCTCTTTTAATAGTAATTGAGTCAGCCTAGATAGTAAACTTCAACTACTCACCCCATTTTCACTTGTTAAGATCCAATGTTCTTCTGATAATCTTTAGAAAATTTTTATTACTAGACTCATCTTGTCCATTTCCTTGGGGATTATGATTAGAGGCATATCTCAAATTTATTCCATATTCTCTACACATTTACACCAAGGGTTTAGCTCTAAAGCTCATGGCAATGTGAACAACAATTTTGACAGGCACCCCAAAACTACAGATGATATGGTTCTAGCATAAAGTCCATGAAAATTTGGTGTGTTTCTCTCTTGGCGGGGATGGCCTCCACCCACTTGGTGAAGTAATTAGTGGTTGCAAGAATCCACTTATGTCCATCACTTGAAGGGTCTAAAACCTCACCAATGAAATCCATTCCCCATTGCTTGAATGGGGCTTCAATTGGTACAAGCTACAAAGGCAGGGAGCCTGAAGCTTTCAGTATTCAAGAGAAGTGTTAGCAACTCTCACATCTTCTAACCAAAAGAGTTGCATCCTTGAAGAGATTTGGCCACCAATAACTAGCCCTTGTGATCTTATGTGCTATGAATTTTCTGGCAAAATTCCCCCACAAACTCCTCCATGGAGATCAACAATTATCTTGGGGGATTCATCTTCAGTGATGCACCTTAAGAGGACTCCCTCAGGGTTCCTCCAAGGTAATCCATAATCAGTAATGACATATTTCTGGGAATCCAACTTAATGGCCCTTTCTGGTTCTTACTCAAATACTCAGGGCAATATAGATGTCTGAGATTAAAAAAATTACATCTTTGTACCACTCAAAATCATCAATTTTTCAAAACCATCTACCGTACCTTCTTCTACCTCATTTACCTCAATAGTTTGCAAGTTTCTCTCAGCCATAAGCTTAGCCAAGCCTAAACCTCTCACCAACTTTGTGTTTTTTATATCTATGTCATATTCTTGCAACTTGTTCAGCCATTTGCATCTTTTGCTTGAGACTTCCATCTCTGATAAGATATCTTTGACCATGCTGTGGGGAACATAAGCAAAAATTTTGGAACTCAGAATGTAAGGCCTGAAAACCTTTGTTACTTTTACCAAGGAAAATGCTTGTTTCTCCATAATAGTGTATTTCAACTTAGCCCCCTATAATGCCTTATTAAAAAAGGCAATTGGCCTCTCAGCCCCTCCATCATATTTCTACAATAAGATAGATGCAATAGTGTTCTCTAAAGCAAAAGAAAACAGCTTAAAATGATTCTTACAATTTGGAGCTGCTAAAAAAGTGACATGATTTAAGGCCTCCTTGATCCCATTGAAATCTTAAATGACATTCTCCTACCATTTGATGGCTTGGTCCTTCTTTAGCATGCCAGTGATTAGAATGGTCAACTCAACAAATTTTGATATGAATCTCCTAATAAAGTTTATATGCCCAAAGAAGGACTGAATCCCCCTCTTGGTTCTTGGAATTGGGACCTTGCTGATGGCCTCTACCCTTTCTGGATCAATCATCACCCCTTCTTGTGACACAATGTGACCAAGAAACTTTGCCTTCTACACTCCAAAATGACCCTTCTTTGGATTGAGTGAAATGACATACTCTCTACATCTTATCAGCATTTCTCTAAGTGTAGCAAGTTATCTCCTCACTTTCTGGAGAACACAGTCACATCATCTGAGTAAACAATAATAAAATCATTGATGTAATTGGAAAAAGCAACATCCATTTATCTTTGAAAGGTTGCTCCAACATTCATTAGACCAAAGGGAATTCTGATATATACATAAGTCCCCCAAGGAGTGGTAAAGGTTGTTTTAATTCTTTTTTATTCCTTCACCACAAATTGTTTATAACCAGGGAAACCATCCAAGGTGGAAAGCAACTCATAACCAGTCACTAATTGCAGCATGTTTTCCATGTTTAGTAAAGGATAATTATCCTTTATTGATGCTATGTTCAAATTTATGAAATCCACACATAGCCTGATGTCACCATTATTCTTTCTGACTGGTACTAGATTTGTAACCTAAGAAGAATACCTTATGGGCTGACTAATCCCTCCATCTCTTAGTTTCTTTAGTTATTCTTGCATTTTGAGAGACAGGAGCATATTGATTGGTCTCAATTTCTACCTAAATGGTTTTGCATTAGATTCCAAGGGAATATCATGCTGAAACAAATCCTCTCTGTATGCCTTCAGTTCAGAATAATTCCAAGCTATGCAATCTTGATACTTTTTCAACAATTGGACATAAGATTGTTTTTCCTCCTTGCTGAGATTGCTTCCTAACCAGATCTTCCTTGGTTTCTCCTTTGTGCCAAGTTCATGATCCTCAACATCCCTTGAGGCTGTTATGTATCTGTTAATAATGCAATCAGCATTATCAAAGCTAGATTCAAGATCAACCAGCCCTCTAGGAATGGTATTATTCTTTAGTTAGATGATGCCTTTGCCAAACAAGGTTTCTTTTCCCTCTGCTACACACACCATTGGATCCCAATCAATACATTGGTCAGCAAACTCTCCTTTGTTCTGTAGATATCTTCTGACCTCAGCATCATCATCAAAATATTTCCAATGCTTAATGTTGTCAGGTAAAGAAGGACTAGTTAACACCTCAACATCATATTCATAATATGGGGATACTGTACAATTATCAAACTAATATCCCAACACAGCAAGCCTATTTTCCACATCATTAAACTTCCTATCATGATGCACAATGTTGAATGAATCAAACATCTCAATGAAATCCCAAACTACATCCTTGTATTGTTTCGTTTGCTAATTTTTTGAGGCATACAATTTTCTGACTTGCTTGACAATTAATTTTGAATCTCCTTTGACAATGATGTCACTAAAACCATATTTCCAAGAAATCCTTAGACCTAACAATAGTGCTTCATACTTAACAATGTTATTAGTACCCTCGAATTTGAGTTTGAAGGAAAAGAAAAATGTTTCCTGGCCTAGAGAGATTAGAACAACACCAACACCATTTCCAATCTTGGAGCAAGCTCCATCAAACAATACAGTCCAAGGAGATACTACCTTTTCAAGATACTTACATTCTTCAATTTTGTGCTCTTTTCCATTAGCATATCCTAAGAATTTATCAACATCAACACTTTTGTAAAATACCTCATAGGATGCAATGTTTGGATCCTCAATGAGGTGCAACATCTTCTTTTCCCCATACAACTTGACAAGGTTGCCCTCAATTGGGATGGTGGCATACGACATATCCATTTGAACACTCCCACCAACACTTATAGCCCATTTTCTAGTCAACAACATAACCCACTTGGATAGGCAATCAAAAATAACTACATCAAACTTCAGGTCCCTACTTGGCTAGGCTGTAAGTTATACCACCAAACCTTTCACACATCCCACCACTGGCACCTCTTTAGAATCCATAGTAGTACAATTCCCAAATGTTTTAGTTACCTTGATGTTCAGTTTAATCAGCTCTTTGAAAGGCATGACATTGCATGATGTCCCTGAGTTAAACTTGTAATTGTGTAACATATTGTCCTTAATTATTAGGGTGGTGAAGAATGGATCCACATTTAGCTAAGATTCCACCAAGGATGTCCCCAAATAAACCTCAAGTGGTTCACCTAGTTCCTCCAACACTGGTGGTGTTTATAATTCTTCAATGATTGGGGGAGTTTCCACAATGTTTATATTTCTATCCAAGGTAGTCTTCTCCTCTTTCAGCCCCAAATATTCAAAAGTCATTATCTTGTGCTCAGGAACCCTAAGCAACTCAACAATTGAAACTAAGATCTTGATCTGACTCAAGACTTAGGCAAGGAAACATTGGAAGGAAGGCTGACACACTCATTAGATGGAACAATACTTTTGATAGCTTGAGCATGAGGAGGGGTATGAGTTTTGTTTGAGACAGTAAAGCCTTTGGCAGATGCATCTTTCTTAGGAGCCTCTTTAGGAATATTTGAAAGTAATGGATATTTTGGCTTTCCCTGAGGCCTTGTACCTTTAACAACCCTACTTCTTGTGTTCTATTCCTTTTCTTGAGCCAAAATAACATTCATCAACAACTGTATAACGTCCTCAGATGGTATTCCTCCATCATACTTCTTTATCATTAAATCTCTTAGATATTCAAAGTCATTATTAGGAAATTCAAAATTTTGTATAGTATCAACTTCTAAAGTATGAGAGGGAGGAAGAATGGGTACCTGGTGGATGCAGTCCTAAAAATCAGCAGTAGTTCTAGCACTTATTACCTTAGTTGAAGTTTCCCCTTGTTGTGAGCTCATGGAGTAACCCATCATGTAGACATCATCATCATTATCATCAAAAACCTCTTCTTCTTCTTGTTGATCTTCCTCACATGGAGCATGGAAAATCTATCACACCAATCAATCACATATGTCTCCTCCACAACATCAACTCTAGCAACCAAAGGATCAGGTACCATTCTATTTTCCCCATCTTGGGAATGTCTATTTCAAAATACAACAGGTCCCTTACCTTTGTCATCAGATCTTTCGTGATTTGTAGACATGTCTTGGCCTTGTTTCTTGTGTTGACCTTGTGAATACTGCCAATTCCTTTTTCTGCCTGTGCTAACTTATATGATATTTCTTTAACAACCCCTGCTAAGGTTTTCACAACTTCCTCCAAATTAGCAACCTTACTTATCTGAGGATTTTCTGGGTTAATTATTTTTACATCCTCCCTTTTTAGAGGATTTCCAATTTCTTTTATGTTGTTTTCAATTTGCAGAGCCATAGTGAAGGCCTGCATCAAATTAGAAGGGTTTTTGTCCCTTAAGTAGTAAACATATTTTTTATCAAATGAATCTGAACATTTGATCAAACATGATTCATCACATGGCCTTAAGCTAATAGAAAATATTATCAAGGTCTTGTTAAACCTTCTGTTGAAATCATGTACTGACTCATTAGGATTCTTCTTGATATTTTCAAATTCTGATAGAAGAAACCTATGGTTAGTTCTATCTGTAGACACCAAAATTGGGTCACACTCCCCTAGGTCCCTCGAAAAATAACCAACTCGAACACACTCACCTAACCATGGCCCCTTTCACCCCACTCTAATATTAATTTAATTAAATTAATCCATGTCTTCACAATATCTATTATTTAAATATCCTAATTGGATAATGCCCACACCATCACATCACCTATAAACCACATCTAGCCACCTCACCCTAGGAACTATTCTTAGTATGTTTTCATAACTAACTAAGACCTACCTAAACCCAAAAAATATAATCCTACATTCCTTCTAACCACATTTGTACCTGTTAGAAAGGAAGCTTCCATTCTAATCTGCGGAAGAAAAACAAACAAGATCCTAGAAAATTAAGAAGTTCTAACCAGTTTAGTAAAACTAGGCAATCCCACCCTAACCGATGTCAGTTACCCTAAACCACCGCCGGTCAACCTAGAACTACCGTTGGTTACCATTTAATCCCCAAAACAACATTATTTCGAGGTTGGCACATCTTCTAAGAGCAAGATATGAAACTACAGATACATGTAACTAGAACTAGCTTTTGTACATGCATTAGAGAATCCACAGCTAACACCAGAAGCATCACAGAGCCATTTTCCTTCACAGGAGCATCCAAGGAAGTGCTAGTGCACCACCAAGCTCCTTTCATTTTATTACCCACTATTTCCAACCAGACAAGAAACTCATATAACAGTAAGTGTTTTGTTAACTAGCACTTGTCCATTGTCATTTTCGTAGATTCTTTTACCTTTGTTATTGGTTTCTACTCCCATTCCCATTCCCCCACCACTTACCTCCATGAAAACTTTACCATTCCTTCATCCACTCTAATGAACTGTTCATACCCAAATTTTAATTAGCCCTAAGTATACCTGAGGCCCACACAGACCTTTCCATAGACCTCTCCATTTCCATTTAGTTTTGGATTTTTCCTCACATCAATTATTTATTAAGCATCCTGTACCCCAACCATACTGCCGTCGGTTACCCACAACCATCGTTGGTTAACCTAAACTGACATCGGTCATACCAAACCAATGTCGGTCTCTATTTTTTTACCCTTAGACTAAGAACATAGCTTAAAAACCTCCACCAAATACCCAAAACAACCCAGAACCATATCTAGACATGTACCAGTATCTTGATAGAGACCTTGACCTTCAGATTTAGTCATAGCTTAGCCTTTTGGGAACAAATCTACTTATTGTAGATGAATGAGATACCTAAATCATTTTAACTACAGTAGGATTTCATTTATTGTTAGCATTTAGTTGTTTTAAACAGTGGATTAACAGCTATCTAGGGAGTATCACACTCCCCAGATCTAGCATACGCTAGGTAATCTACTACATATACTTTTAAATTTTATTTGGTGGTCTTGTTTTCTATTTCAGGTACTTCCTCCTAGCCAAAAGGAAGCTCTCATGATTAGCTATGGATCAAGAAGTCATACGTGCACAACAACCGACATCCAACATTTTAACAGGTATTCCTCCTAGCCCTTTACCCTTATCTATTTCATCAGTATTCAAAAAAATGCTCTAGAATCAGGTGAAACATTTTGGCAAACCTGGTGGGACCCATTCGAGGTTCTTTACATTTCTTTATTTCTAGGTTAAAAGTTGTATGTTTTTTTCCTTTTTTAAAATTTTCTCACATTAAATTTCTTTCCTGGAATCTTCTCTTCTTCTATTGTCTAATAGAAATTATATTTTGGTTCTTTAAAATGAATATTTCTTTCTTTTCATTAGTATAACAATAGTGAAAGAGAATCCCTTCCTGTTCATATTTTGAGTCATCGAATTCAATATTTTGATTTGGGTTTAAAAATCAACTTTATTTCATTTTGCTTTCTTGCATTAGCTCACATTAACTAAGGGAAACCTATACGCTGGAACTAATTCCCAGTATATGGTTGATAAATGAATCATAAAAAGAACATATTCTGTGTGTGTGTGTGTGTGTGTGTGTGTGTGTGTGTGTGTGTGTGTGTGTGTGTGTGTGTGTGTGTGTGTTACCGAATTGTACAAATTCAAAAATATACACATTCTTAAACAACATCTTTCCTAGGAATGTTTGTCAACGATTGCACTAATCATATGCTTTGCAGGTACTCCCTAACTTGCTACTTTTGTCGAGTCATACTTCAGAGGAAGGCCTACCCCCACCATAACATACCTAAAACCTCTCCTTGTAGATCTACTTATTCATAGGAATCCATCCTCACTAAAAAAATATATTCTGAAGTTCATGAGTGAATCCTTAATAGCATAAGATGAACAAACATAATAACAAAAGCACTCTAAGGATCATATTTTTCTTAGTTTTTCTACTTGGCTTGTGTTTTTATGTGAGAGAACACATTCTTGACTTTTTTTTCATTTCTCCTTGCATGCTCATCATCATAGTCAGTGTATTCCAGCTTCATCTGACTATGCCTAGACCCCATTTTCATGATTCTCATAATTTTGGGTTTGATTTCGCATTTGATTTTAACTCACAACCACCTATTTTTCATCTCTGTTTCAATTTTATACTAACTAGCATTGGTCCAATGACCATCATCAGTTACCCCAGACTGTCATCAGTTTTACCCGACTGGAGTCGGTTTAATGTTCTTTTAGTTAACCTACCCAAAAGGAAACCTGATTAACTTTCTTTGCTTTCTAGAGTCACTGAAGCTCTCATCATATTCTCTGTCTTGATAAATCCATCAGCATCTTATCTACTTAGCAGATTATTAGCCTTCTACCTCATTTTGACAAATTTTCCATTTTCCATAGTGACTGACCGTGGTTATCTATGACTGACATTGGTTTCTCCTAACCAACATCGGTTAGCCTGTTCAAATTTCTAGCTGAAATTTTATACCTAGTCCACCTACCACCACCTATTTTCCTGTCTTTTCTATATTTATGTGTCATTTACAAAGATTAGTCCTACCATGTCAGTACTTATTTACCTGGTGCTAACGTGTATCCAAAAAATGCCCTCATATTCCATGTTAGTTGTCAACCACTCCAACTTAGTCCTTAACCACCTTCTATTTTATCACCCATGGATACTACCCAACCTATCACTATCACCATAGGGGATGAAGAGTTCACATGAATCCTTGACCAGAACCCTACTACCTTGTAGTTTTATATTTTCCACTCATCCACTCGAGATGCCTCAGGTCAGTTGATATATGGCATGCTTGTATGTATCCCCCCAACTCTCACTCCTACTTCTTCATCAACCCCCTCTCACTCCATGCTACCTGCACCTGCCTTGTCCCTAGCTGTTTTGTAACTAGGCCCTATACCTTCTATGACCATCACATTTTCCACATCTGTTGCACCCACCACATCCACTACACCTTCACCAACCACCCATAACATAACTTCATCCATGCCTATTGTCTCACATATACCCATAGATATACAACCACCCCTGATATTAGTGACCCCTACCCCTTTTCAAAACATTGTCCTTTCTATTCCATAGTCCTTAGCCTCCATTTCTACTAGAGTTACCACGACCCTTCCACCTCTATATATGTACTATTAGTAGCCTCCTATTTCATCTATTATTCATTCTAGGTACGTACCCTCTATTTAACTTCCTCCTTCACAATCTAACTATATGGCACCACCATATACTAGAATTCCACCTCCATCATCCATCTAACACTAGCCTCCTTACGTTATAGGAGGTACCCATTCATTACAACCCACCAATGACCTAATCAAATTAATGATGGAAAAAATGTAGACATTGGAGGCATCAGTTTTTGGCCCACACAACTCTCTCACCTACGATGAAATTTGTTATGAGCCCATCCACCCATCCATTCCTATTCAACCATATCCCGTACCTTGGGAAATGCCTAAATTTAACCACTTCAATATTAAAGAGGAACCGCAACAACATTTTTGGTCTTTCAAACATGGGTGTAAACTTATTACCCTTGATGATGCTTTGCTCCTGAGGACCTTTCCCATGTCTCTAAACGGGCCCGCGTTAGACTGGTATAGCAGGTTGCCAAGAATTCTATCTTCTCATTTAATCAGGTAGCCCAAGCCTTCTTGGATCACTTTTCTATCAATGTTGTTAAGAAGGTTACCATCATTGACCTCTACTCTACATGTCAATATGACAATGAATCTATCACATTTTTTTTCACTTGTTTGTTTAGCCTGATCAATCAACTCACATTCCAGCTACCACAAACCGAACTCATAAAGCTCTTCACACGGGCTTGTGCTAGACATATTTCTCCAACCTTGTAGGTGCAGACTTTTTGAACCTTGCATGAGGCATTCACCATGGCATGAAAGCTAGAGATTTAGGCCATTGAAGAAAAGAAAGTTCAACTACACAATAAGAACTCGACGTTTAATTCAAATGATACCTCTTCTTGTTTGAAACCACAGAATAATTATTCAAAATCCAAAGGAACCGCTATTGCATTGGTACTCAAAGTTAGCCCAGCCCATCCATCAAATTAGGCTAACCCCTCATCTAATCTTTCTCCTGTCTGGACCTTTTAATTTAGATGAGAATAATGGAATACACCTCAATTGGGGATCCTTACTCTTCTATCTTATAAAATATCATTAAAGTTGGGGCCATCACCCTTCCTCCCATAAAACCACACATTAGTTTTGATCCTTCTCACCCCACACCCGTGTGGTATAAAGAGCACAACTTCTATAACTATCATCGGGTAAAAGGTCATAGTGACGGAAATTACATCACTTTCAAAAATAGTCCAAGAAATGCTCGAGAAAGGTGAGTGAACCTTGGATAATCCTAGTGCACCTACTAATCAAAACCTACACATCTTCAATAAACCATTTTCTAATCATGCCCCTTCTTCTGATTAAACCAGAGAGACCTCAACTCATGATAGCCATACCTGTGAGGTCCATGCTATTTTTAGTGACACACCAGTTGCTTCCCAATTACCTCATATTCCTTCCATAAAGGAAATCCTAGCCTGAAATCCTCCACCTACACATGAACCCACTTTACTTATTCCTCGAACCATAGAGAAACACCCTTCATCCCCTCCCTCACCTATGAAGGAGCCTCCTGTTAACGTCAAAACCATTTCACCTTTGGCTTCTCCACCTAGAGATCCGTCACCTGCAGTACCTCTCTGACCCATGGAAGATGCTTGTTTATCACCTTCCCCCATTGAGGAGCACCCATCATCTCCTTCAATATCAAAGATCCAGTAGAAATGTCTTTTCCTCTAGGTGACCATTCTCCCTCAGCTACCCAAGATCATGCAGACTTACTTTTGGCTCTCTTACCCACAGAAGCTGAAGCTAGCAAATTCCTAATTTCTAAGAAACATTTTAAAATAATTTCCATTAGATCCTTATCAACCTCCCCCACTATAGTTTCATTCTCATGCTTAGCCGACCGCATAGATTATGTGGATATAGCCTTACTTTGGGGACATCTTCTACTTCCTATCTCAACACAAATTTAGATGTCACTTGTTGATACTTCCACTATCTACCCAAAAATATTTTAGCCAATCAAACCAAAAACAACCACAACTATCCCATATTCTTCCACGATACCACTCATGGCTCAACTCACACCCATACCCATAACCCAACATGCATCTACATCCAAACCCACACCTAATTCTTCCTTGCCTAAACCTATTACTACCTTAGAGATCATCCCAATCAACAACCTTACTCATCCACTCATCAAATTAGATTTAGCCACATCCTCCAAAACTAACACCAAACCTAATCCAGCCCCCAAACAGAAGAACCAATCCCCTAGATCTCATACCGCAACCTTGCCAATCACACCTTCATCACCTTCATCCATTCTTTTCATCTTAAGACCTTGTCCTTCTATCTTGGTTAAGAAACCTCCACCTAATGGTAAACTAAAAACATAGTATCCCCTTCCTCCTTCACAAACCTCTAATATACCCAAGTTCCTGACACAACTTCTTCCCACACTTGCAACATTTTTACCACCCATACCTTTAATGCCATCGATAAATTCTTCACTACCCATGACACTTCATTCTCTTTTCCTCACACCTCTTGCACAGGTAGCTCCATTTAATTTCACAATACCTCAGTTATCCCCATGGGTAACTTTCCCTCTTCCACCATCCACTTTTCCCTCTAGATCTCATGCACCTATATCACATTTACCCAAGAAGGTGAATCCTAAAGACAAAAATCCATTACTCTCTAATAAGGTAGTCGAACCAACCACACACTCTCTTTCTAGTTCATCTACCATATCCCTACCCAAGCAAACAAAACCAACACCTAAGACCACACCAGCACCTAAAACCACATCTCGACCCACTCCCCTTCTTGCAAAAACCCTTCCTATAGAATCGGCCACACCTGCACCCAAACCCACATTCACTTCCCATTATGATCCACTGGTGGGATCCTATGCCAAAATTTTAACCAACCTCCTTGAAAAATTTTTCATCACATTACCGCTTCTCAGGCCTTATGACCCACTCAAACCAAAACCAAAGAGGTTTGAAGACACCAAAATTTGTGCCTACCATTGTGTGCCAGGGCATGATGTAGAGAACTGCAAGGCTTTGAAAACCATTCTTATCCAGTTGTGTCCTCCTGAAGAAAATTTTTATGATGATGACCTTCTCGACGTGGACCCAATTTTTCCAGTACCCATTTCCATAGTTACTCCCTCATTACCTACTCAGTGACCAAGACCTCCACCCCCACAACTCTTAGAGCCACCCCCAATATTTGAAATTATCATGGTTCACATCAGAAAACTTTCCAAACCACCACCTAAATGTCGTTTCACCCAACTCACTTCACAAGAATTTTCTCCCACGGTAGGTTTCTATCTGTCATGTCGTTATACCACTCATCCTACACCTTCTCCATTTACCAACTCCAATAAAATCAATATGATACACATTGCTACCTATGCCTAGAAAGATAAAGGCAAGGAAAAGGTAACTGACCCACCAACCAACCCTATACCCAATATACCATCTGCACCCACACCTAAACTAAGTATCTGTGGCCCCGCATATCCTATTTCTAATGTGTTTACACATTACGCAATGCTCAAACAATTACACCAATACCCCCTCAAAATGTCTCTATATTACCTCATCCAAACATAGGAATCCCATCGTCAAGATCTCATGGAGGTGCTTCAATCTATTGAGGTCTTACCCAATGATCTTACACCCACAGCCTCTATTATTACACCCCCTCATGTAGCCTCTCTCACCAAATTACCATCTTCTTTTACACCTCTACCTACTCACCAAGTAGCCGGACTCATCTTCTCTGATGAAGAGATCGCACCACACCAAACTAATGACCCAAATCTAGCTCTATTCATCTCTTTCCACATCAATGATATATGTGTACATTGTGTTATGATTCATGGGGGTGCTAGCATTAATATTATCTCCTCCCATGCATTCAACCAAATGTGCATACTTGACAATTACATGCATAAACATCCCATCATGTTGTGTTAATTTAATGATGCTATCACCTCTACACTTGGCACCATCATCCTCCATGTTCGCGTGGGCCCCCACACCATTCCAAAGTTATTTTATGTCTTGGAGGGGGAGTTTTAATACAACCTGTTATTTGGTAGACCCTGGATTCATGTCATGGGTTATGTCCCTTCCACTTTGCATCGTTGTGTAAAGTTTGAGCATGAAAGACAGACCTATACCATTCCAGCTAACCCATCACCCTTCAAAACCTATAATATGCTTTACTGACCCAATGATGTTCTTATACTTATTAAAACATCTACCTCCACAACTGTTGTTGCTTTAGCTATACCTCCACTCACCAGTGTCGCTGCTACTTCAACCGCACCTACATCCTCCAATCCTACCACTGCCATAACCTCCATGGCCAAACCGTCAACCTCCCAATCAGCTGGCTCCACCTCTGATCCAACCTCTAACACATTCTCTATCCCAGCTACCCATATATCAACCACCAATCCCTTATAAAACATTTTTCAATGCCTCACTCTAGGGGAGTATCGCCTACATAGTGTCAACACATTCCTTACTCCACAAGAGTACGGAAGTCTTCACGAACAACCTCGCTATGATCACCATATAGGAGATAACCTCTGTTATGGTCCTCCCCACCTTTCTACTAATCTCACCTATGGGGGACTTAATACTACCACTTATACACCTGAACCACCATCACAAACCCACCCATTTTATGTCGACCTCTAGTCGCTCACTAATCACCATTTCACACACACCTTCCTACACTGATGTGCATGGAAGGGTTTTGGTTTTGTATTTTATGAGCAAGGCCACCATACTATTATTCCATGTACTACCCACAAACATAACAATTGTAGTGGTATATCCTTTGCTGAACCACCTACTAAGAAGGCCCACATTAAACTTATTGAGGACATCAGCCCTTCTCCACCTTCTTCACCCACTCCACCTTCTTCACCACCATCACCACCTTCACCGACAGATTTGATGGATCCAAAATCCATTCCTCCTAATGTTTTTTTTCATAAACACCATTTCCTTGGGGCCTTTGACTTATCAACTTGAGGGCAAGGTTCCCTAATCTCTCCCCATCTTGTATCCTGCAATGATTGATGACGATATACCTTTGATTAACGTCATTCAATGCCAGGATGATGAATCTATCAATGGCCAAGCTATCATCGACCAATTGGCTGACACACCTATTTCTAGGGATCAACCCTCTAATTTTGAATTTCCAGATGAGTCAATTGATATCCTTTCCCTAGACGAACCCGCTTACCAAATGACACTCTTCTTCGATGGTTCCAAGTGTCAACGTGGGGGTGGGGTTGGTGTTATCCTCATTCCACTTGATGGTGAACCCATGCCTTTATTGTTCAAACTCAAATTTGATTGTACAAACAATATTGCTGAATATGAAGCACTCATATTAGGTCTCCAAGCTGCCTATACCTTAGATATTAAGTCAATCAACATCTTTGGTGATTCTCAATTGGTCATAAACCAAGTCAATGGTATATACCAATGTTGTAATGAGACAATTAAAAAGTATAAACATCATGTGGACATAATTTTTACCACCTTTGACCAGTATGACCTTCAAACCATCCCCCGTTCAACCGAAAAATTTGTAGATACCATGGCCTGTTTAGCCTTTCAAATCCCCGCTTCACCCGTCGATTCTAAAATATTAGTCATTGTATAAAGACTCCAATCACCCTCCTATTTACCTTTTGAATTTTACTCTATCAGAACCACTACCCCTGACCTGAGTGACCTTTGGTATAAACAATATTCAGATTATCTTTCCCTCTCCATCTTGCCTCCCGACCTCACTCGTAATGGACAACGTGTCTTTCCTAAAAAGGTCTCTTGTTACGTCATGGGTGCCCTCCTCTATAAGCGTGGCTTCGGTGACATTATCTTATGGTGCCTTACGAGTTTTGAAATTCCTTATACCATTAAGGAAGTTCATGATGGCATATGTGGAGGTCACTTCAGTGGCCTTGTTTTTGCTAAGCGTATTCTTCACCTAGGCTATTACTGGCTGACCCTTGACCATGATTGTTATGACTACATTAAGCATTGTGTAAAATTCCAACAACATGCAAACCTTCATCATACACCCTTTCATGCCTTACAGGTCACCCTTGACCTTTGGCCCTTCTCTCAATGGGGTTTAGATCTTGTTAGAGAAATCAATACCCATTCTTCACAAAAACATCAATGGATCATCACCACTACTGAATATTACACCAAATGGGTTGAATCCATACCTCTCATCTCCATGAAAGCTGAGAAAATATGTGAGTTCATTAACCATCACATTATTTGTCTCTTTGGTGTTCCACTTTGCCTCATCACTGATAAGTGAAAAATTCAAAAATAATACCTTGTAGAAAATTTATGATGCCTTCGGTATTCAACTAAGTTTCTCATCACCTTATTACCCATAAATCAATGGCCAATCCGAATCCACTAATAAAACCTTGAACAAAATTCTCATGAAAGTGGTTAACAATACTGTGAAGGACTGGCATATGCACATTCCTTTCACCTTATGGGAATATCATACTAGTATTCGCACTTCCACTGCTACCACACCTTTTTCTCTGGTCTATGGTACAGAGGCTATTATACCTCTTGAAGTCCAAATTGCGTCACTTTGCATTTCTCTCCATGACATGCTCAATGATGATGAATTTTTCTAGGACCATTTAACACAACTTGAGTTATTAGATGAATGTCATCTTAATACTCTTAACAATCTTGAAGTTTACAAAAAACATATCAAACGTGCCTATGAAAAACATGTCCATGAACGAACCTTCCAAGTTAGTGACCTTGTCCTGAAAGAAAATCAACATGTAACCAAATTAGAAAAAATTAAACGGGGAAAATTTTCTCCTAATTGGCTTAGACCATACATCGTGACTCATACTTATGGATCAAGTGATTATCATTTATCTTCATTAGATGGTAAACCTGAACCTGAGCCCCTCAATGCCTTGCATCTTCAACCATTCTACTATTGAATTTTAGTCCTACCTCACCTTCTACCTCTTTCTATGCTCATCCTTGGAGCGCTATCCACTTCCTACGCCATCACCAAAGATTAAATAAGAAACATGTGCATACCCATCACTCTTTTATCTTCACTTAAATATGTGTACCATAGTGCTGCACATGGCATGATTCTCATGGATACTTTTCATCTGCTTTTAGATGAGATCCCATGGTCATTTCACCCTACTTTCTAAACAAGAATCCAATTCTTTACCTTAGTCTTGTCCATGACTTAAAATCCCTCACATGGGATCCAACTTCTCGAGTTAAACTTCCAATAAATGATGACTCCCTCAAAAGGACATCTTTCTTTCTACATCATTTCTATAAATAGACTGCTCCCTCAAAGGACAACTATGTAAAGCCTTCTTTAAAAAAAGAGAGATAATTTGATGCTTCCCGCATCGATCAGTCTATCTCAAATGAAATTAAAATAGAAAAAAAAAATCATCATGGACCTGCCCATTATGATCTTGGATCATTTGCCTAAACGCATGCTACCAAATACCATATAAACTACCCACTTTTCACCCTCTCACCCTTTACACCTTAATTTCCTACCGCCTCAAGGGACCTGCTGAAACTAAGACATTTGATGGTCATGTGACTACTCTTCACCTCTAGAATACTCCATCATGCAATCTCTTTAGGGTCTTACGTTCTTCAGCCTATCTAAGGTATGACCCACCATTATGATCCTTTCTAATTAGGTGGCTTTCTTGCCTCCTCTTATCTCTGAACCTTATTCGTAGACTATATCCTCGATGCTTATCTTTGGGTAATAAATTTTTCTCTTTTTTCGTAACTAGCTCAACATCACCCATCCCATGTGCCCACCATTCACCCATACCTAAAAGAACTAGACTCAATCATGCCTATTACCTACCAACTCATACTCATACCTCCTTGCCTTCTTCCCTAGATTATGGGATAACTACATTGACCTGAGGTCCCTTTTCATCGGGACTATGTAGGCAAAACTTCAAGGGCATGGGGCCCTTGGAGGTTAGCCGGGCCACTCTCTACCCTAACCAATTCACCTTTCATTTCCCTAAATCACGATATACCCTTGTTAGATTAATTTGTATATCAATAATTGGGAATTAAACCAAACAAACAACAAATTTCTTTCCACATTTTTATCATCATCATACATACATTCATTATGTCTAACATTTATTTACCATCATCATGCATATTGTTATAAAACATCTCAAACATGACCCATATCATCATTAATTACACAAATTAATGAATTACAAATTAAACCAATTTCGAATCAATCCATGCCTAACACATCTATCATGAATCCATCCATGCCTATAACCTGACTCCACCATGCCTAACACACCTATCATGACTCCATCCATGCCTTAAAGCTAACTCAATCCATGCCTATGACCTGACCCTATCATGCTTACACTACTTGGTTTCCACCACATATACAAATCAAAATAGCAAGATAACTACAAATAAACATAATGACCATAATCATCATCATCTCTATAAATAAAAACATCCAAACATTTGTATCCATATACATAACTTTAAAATATCTTTAGCACGTAGGTTGGTGTATATAACAAAATATCTCAAAAATATCATATACAACCTCAACATCTTCGGCATGCATGCCGGTATATGATCAAAAATATATAATAGTCTTGTATACATCCTCACTCTCTTCAATACACAGGCCGATATATATCAAAATGAATAAAATACATCAAAATGGAGGGATGTGCATTAGGCATCATCCTGTTGGACATCCTCCATATCTGTCTTACCCATCTCCTCCTCCCTCTTGGCTCCTATCTGGTGGCCTGATAACATCTCACCACACGTCATGGGTTGTGGTCGGGTCCCTGCAGGTACATCACTTAGTACTAGCCTCTATGAGCTAGTGTCCTCACCCTAATCCTATCTCAGGGCTTGATGGCCCCCTGTGCTCTCCACATTATGGGTATGGGAGTTGGTTCTCTCACTCGAGGCTTGCTATGCCTTGTACTCTCCATAGGATAGAAAATATATCCCCACCACCATAAACTGAGCTTGGTAATACCTGGCCTCACCTAAGGCATCCTATAACCTAGATATAGGTACTATCTGTGGTGGCCCCATCGGCCTCTACCCCTATACATGTCCTTTGAGACCCTATCCCACCCCTGCTAGTGAACTGGGACTCTCTCCTGATGCCTGTGGAGGTGCCACTGGCATCGCACCCTGTGCCTATACCTGATCCTGTAGTGCCTCAATCTATAACTGTGTAGTGGCCAACTAACCCTATAAACCTGTAACATGTGCCTATAGAGCGGCCACCTACTCATCATCCCCATCTCCATCTCCACCCTAGGCCATTTGGGCCTTTAGACTGGCCACCTGTGCATGCAATGCGGCCACCTCTACCTCTGAACCTACCAATAACCCTTGTACCATCCCAAACTATGTAATCAGGATCACCACCTACCCCTGTAGGGCATCTCTCTACACGGTGATGGTGGCTGAATCTAGTTAACCTAGCCTGGCAGGTATTTCTTGTAAATGAGCCACCCACCACTATCTATACCTATCAGTCACACCCACATCATTGATACACCAATCTATAACTTGCTCCTCCTTCCCTATAGGTATTGTCGGCTATGGTAGTAGTAGTGGTCTCTCCACATCATCTCTTCGGTACTGTGGGAAAGGCAGTGGTATATCCTATAGTAACCCAAACTACCACCTGACCCTGTCTACTTGGATCATCTCTTGCTCCCCTGCATGACACCCCTCAATCAGCTTAAGTATCTACAGGCCTTCTAACTCATCATCCATTTGTTTGTATGAGGGATAGCCCATGCATGGTCTCCAAATAATGTCCACGCTAAACAATCCCTCCAGTAACTACCTGTACTAGGCCACATCATGTGTAACCCTACCTGCTTGACACTCTCCTGTCACAGACACCCATCGCCTATACCCCACCTAAAAAAAACAAGGCTCAAATACATCTGCCCAAAGCATGCCAATTAGATGAACACAAACAATGTGCTTATAGGCCCAACAATGAAGAATAAATGTGCATCACAGATTGAACCTATGGAGCCACCTATATGCCGATAGCTCTCTATTTAACTACACAAGGAATATTGGTACCCATGCAAAGTAGGTCCTATCCATCATCATATCATGTTGGACCCACATCAATGATCATGGGAATATCCCACGCTCTACATCTGGTAGTGTAAAATAACAGACTGCCTCCATTCATAATACTACTAGCCTCATCTCCTCTAAATGGGCTAAGTACATCTCTCCATAGCTTAGGCTGGTGCTGTGAAACATCATCTCCACCAATCCCTTACCAAATACTATTAGCATCAAATCCTCAAACGCATATGAGGAGATCGAGTAGACCTGTGTCCACAAAATTGGTAACTAGAGGATCCTGGACATGCCTTCCATGGTGACTATCATCTCCCTCGTCAGTAGGTGGAATGTGTTGGTCATCGAGTCCCATCTATCGATGAGGGAAACCATAAAAATTGGCTGTTGGAATGTATGCCAATAACATCTGACCCCAATCAAGACATCATCTATGATATGCCTCCACTCCTCGAGTGTTGCCACACCTTGAAATCTTAAAAGTAGGGGTGGCACCCTATCTCTCATCCTCAACTAATCTTTCACCTACATCTAGCAAAACATCACATTAATTTCACCTTAATCATAACCACCATCCCACTCGACACCTCACCTACACTTACCACCATACCTCTCTTTCCCTAGACCTCATTACTTTTGTATCACATCTTCTATCTACCCACCCTAACCCTGATTCCCTATCATTCACCCTTACCTATTTTTACCCCTTACCTATGTTATGATTTTTCACAAAACATCTCCTACTAACCATTACCTACCTCACCCACCTAACTTAGGGCACCTTTGGCCCCTTTTCCTAAAATTATGACTGGTACCAGTTACCCATAATTGACTCCGGTCCCCCATAAAATGGAATCGGTCACCTATTTCATGACCGATACTAGTTCTCTACTACCAACGTCGGCTAACCCTTAACTGATGCCGGTCACTGTTGCTGCAAAAAATTATGATGCCTAAACCCCCATTCTTCCTCAAAACTACCTTTTTCTCACTTTTACCCACCCACTCCTACCTAAATCCCCACTCCCCCCTTCCCCACCCCTCCTTCAACTAATCACCTCTCTCCTCATTCATATTTACCGTCATTTCCCCTCCCACCAATTCAAAATTCATTTTGCCCCCCCAATAACCTATTTTTATCCACCAAACATCTAATTCAATCTAATAAATAAAACAAAGAGTAGGATTGACCATTACCTCATCATGTTGCCATTGTTGTGGTGGCACATCTGGCCACTACACCGGTGGTCCACCCGATCCCTCTCCTACATCTACCATCACCTAATCAACCTCCTCACCTCCAACCAATTGAATCACTCAATTCACTCTCGTGGAACCTCCTATCCACTGCCCATCACCCACTACACCTATTTCTAACTCAACTCTCCATTCCACATAGACGCTTTCAAATTTTCTCTCTCTCTCACTTGTTGTTTTCCTGAGTTTGGTAAAAGACAAATGATTTGAAAAATACCAAAAAAAATCTTTTTTATAACCTACCCGACTTGAGTAGCGACAGTTTTACCTTAAATGACATCAATTATATGCCTTAACTTACCATGGTCATTCCATTACGACCGACGTCGGTGCTTTCAAACCGTTATTGGTTTACCTGTTTAGTCATTTTCCTACCCCCTACCTCCAATTTTTGTCCTAAATCCTTTTTACCTCACCCACACCTCACTTGGACACTTCACTTTATATCCCTGACCTTATCATTTATGCCCTCACCTTGTCCTCATTCGAGGACTCATTATTTTACCCATACCTTAGCCCTACCCATGTCGTGACCTAGTAACTTGGACTTGGAACATCACTAGTGGCCTATGAAATCATGTTCTCATTATACCTTGTGGCACTATTACGTGTGTTGATGGATATACTGACCTTACCTTACTTCTTGTTGTGACCGTTTATCCTAACCTAACCTTTGGTGTATTGAAACATACCTAAACGTTCCTGCACCTTACTTGCATCATGTTTCCTAACCATATTCTATACCTTGGATACCAGAATCACCTCACCCTTATTTGGATAAATAAAGCAACCTTAAACAAGGTAGAGTTTATCTTCTCTTTAACTTGGTACCATGCTGCAGTTTATACGTGTGTATGTGTGTGTTTGACTATTACTAGCTTTGACCTTGACCCATTACCTGGATTTCCCAATTAGACCTTTACCCCTCTTTACCCTTGTTACCCACCTTCCTCTTCATCACATTCACATTTTATCAAACCACACAACAATTCTTCCATCTACCTCATCATTTCCTGGTTTGAGGGGAATCACCTTCACCCACACATGGGGCAACCACAATTTTTTTTGTCAGAGTCACTTACCAATATAAGCTACGCAAAAAAAGGGGCAAAATGTAGACACCAAAATTGGGTCACACTCCCCTAGGTCCCTCGACAAAGAACCAACTTAAACATACTCACCTAGCCATAGACCCTTTCACCCCACTCTAATATTAATTTAATTAAATTAATCCATGTCTTCATAATATCTATTACTTAAATATCTTAATTTGATAATACCCACACCATCACCTCACCTATACACCTCATCTAGCCACCTCACCTTAAGACCTATTCTTAGTATGTTTCCATAACTAACTAAGACCTACCTAAACCCTAAAAATCAAAGCCTACATTCCCTCTAACCACATTCTTGCCTGTTAGAAAGGAAGCTTCCATTCTAATATGTGGAAGAAAAATGAATGAGATCCCAGAAAATCAAGAGGATCTACCCAATTTAGTAAACCTAGGGAGTCTCTCCCTAACGGATGCTGGTTATCCTAAACCACCACCGGTCAACCCAGAACCACTATTAGTTACCATTTAATCCCTAAAATACCCTTATTTCGAGGTTGGCACATCTTCTAAGAGCAAGAGATGAAACCAGAACTACATGCAATAAGAACTAGTATTCGTACATGCATCAGAGCATCCATAACCAGCACCAAGAAGCAATAACAAAGGCATTTGGCTTCACGAGAGCATCCGAGGAAGCACGAACACCCCACCACGTTCCTTCCATTTGATCACCCACTATTTCCAACTAGACAACAAACTCGTACAAAAATAATTGTTTTGTTAACGAGCACTTCTCCATTGTCATTTTGGTAGATTCTTTTACCTTTGTTATTGGTTTCTACTCCCATTCCCATTCCCCCACCATTTACCTCCATATAAACTTGACCATTCCTTCATCCACTCCATTGAAATGTTCATACCCAGATTTTAATTACCACTAAGTATACCTAAGACCCACACAAACATTTCCATATCCCTCTCCATTTTGATTTAGTTTTAGATCTTCCCTCACATCAAGTTTTTATTACAATTTCTATACCCCGACCATACCAACGCCGATTACCCATAATCTTCACCGGTTAACCTAAACCAACACTAGTCATACGAGACTAATGTCAGTCTCTACATTTTTACCCTCAGACCAAGAACAGATCTTAAAAACCTCCACCAAATACCCAAAACAACCCAAAACTATATCAAGATTAGTACCCGTATCCTGACAGAGACCATGACCTTTAGATTAATTCATAGCTTAGCCTTTTGTGAATGAATTTGATTATTGTAGATGAATGAGATACCTAAATAATTTTAACCACATTAGGATTTCATTTATTTTTAGCATTGAGTTATTTTAAACAGTGGACTAATAGCCGTCTAGAGAGTATCACACTTCCCAGATCTAGCATACACTAGGTAGTCTACTGCATATACTGTTTAACTTTTATTTGGTGCTCTTATTTTCTATTTCAGGTAGTTCCTCCTATCCAAAAGGAATATCTCATGATTAGTTGTGGATAAATAATTCATACACATGTAACAACCTACAACCAACATTTTAACACGTATTCCTCTTAGCCCTTTACCCTTATCTATTTTTTCAATATTCAAATAAATGCTCTAGAATCAAGTGAAACACTGTCACCATACTATAGTCTAAATGCATTGTTCATCTCTTTCAAATAATTAATGGAATTATCTAGAAAAGCTTTATACCATTCCCTTCCATCCTCTTCTAGATTATGAATAAACAACTTGATATATACATCTTCATGTTCAATCTCAAAGCCTTCCATCATATTGATAAAAAGCTTTAAATTTTGATCACCAGTTATAGCATTGTTTCCTTGGAACTTTTGTAATCTAATTATTACATCCTGAGGAACTATATTTGGATAACCATCTATCCCTATAAAATTTATAGGACCAAAGGTGTTTACAAAAAAAGGAGGTGTGGGTGGGGGCAGGGCCATGTTTTTTTGAGGAGGTGACCCTAGAGGGGAGACAAAATGATAAAGGGAAAAGGGTCTTTGAAACACAGGAGTATAGCTTTCAAAATGGATATCCCCTAAAGGCCTTGTTTATTAGAAATCCCTATCAAATTTTGAAAAGATAGGAGCAGAATGAGAAGTAAACTTTTCAAAATAAAATGAAGGCCCCTCTCCAGATGGAGAATTTAATCCCACAAAAAGACTACTTGATTCAGAATCACTTGAATGGCAATCTTCAATGATAGGCCAATAAATTTCATTAATGGGGACTTCTTTTCTTGACTTATGATCTCCATCAACTCTCCAATCTTTTCTTCCTTCTAACTTTGTTTTTCCTAGCTTTGGAAATAATGTCCTAGTAGGATCTCTAGCAAAGAAAGATCTTCTTCCTTCCAGCTTTGTAAAGATTAGTAACAAAACTCACTTGAAAAAGGTTAATACACTGGTAATCATTAAGAATCAGATCAACAGGGAGTTACCACTAAGGATTTCCACCTTAGTTGTACAAATGCACTAAAATATGATTTGTCAAATGTTTGTCAATACTAGAAAATGGAAATGGAAAGACATGACTCTTCTTTAAATAGATTTATGAATGAAACTTAGTGCAATAAATGTAGAAAATGGAAATATTACACATAGCACTTGTAACTTTGAACACTTCTTACAGGCCTGAACATAGGATGACACTTGAAATAATGGACTAGCACTTTGAGCATACAAGAAGTGTTTACTAGGGTCTGAATATGAACTGCAATCACTATGTCCCTAACAATGGCGCCAGTAAGGTGTTGGCATCCAAATTTATTCTCCTTCAAAGTTTGAGTAGCATCACAGGTTTGACAGGAAGCTTAGAGATAGATAGATCATAGTGAGTTGTTTTATATACGGGGATGGGATCTAACTAGCCCTCTGTCACTCAGATGTGGAGAAATGGATAACACCCTAAAAAGGATTTGATCTATCCTCACTAATTTATGGTTATGCCTTTCATCCAGGGTGAGAGAACCCATTTTTAGCATGTTGTTTATGGAGAAGATGGGTAATTCCTTCCTTGTGAAGTGTTTAAGAATGCCTTAAAGAAAATATGATCAATACCAAAAAAACTATCTCTCACAAGTTGTCACTCTAGATAATGAAGATATTTTCTAATCAAGTTTTAGGCCACCAAAGACAATGAAAACCCAAGTGTTTCTATATGTTTTGGTAATAGAAAGTGTCCATTTGTATACACACAGGACACACAGGGGTAGATGGGTAGGAATAATTATTTTTGAGTGATTTTGGGTGGGAGGTGAAGCAGGATAAATATGATTATACCAAGTATTTGAGGACTTTTACAAAAATGAAGAGCTCTAATTAGCAGAATGATTCAGGGTAGCTAAGATGTTCCTTTGACTAGAATATGTGCTTTAATGGAGGCCCAGATCAGCAATTTTCACACAAACTTCAAGGATCCAAAATGAAGGCTCAAATTGGAAGACTTAACTAAACATTATCAATCTCTATTTCATGACACCTAAGATACCCTCAAAGGCTAACAAATAATCTTATAGTCATGCTAGGAGTCATAGTGATTTTAAATTTGTTTATTTCACAATCAAATGAAAGCTCTTCTGATAAATGAAATTGTAAATGCCACCAAACTATAACAAGGATAAGATATTGTTTGATTCACATAGATTTCAATGTAAGAGTGCAATGGGAACAAGAAAAAACTACTTGTAGACATTTAGAAACGAAGCAAACACAATTTTTTCCCAAAAATAACATAGATTAACTCAATTTGGATTAAATTTATTAGTAGGGGAAAGTTTCTCGAACAATCTCAAATCTTGTTGATGGTTGTACACTTGCAATAACCTTAACATGATAAAATTTAACAAAAAGGAGATAAACATGTTTCTTTAGATAGTTTCTCAAAAATATGGGTTCTATCAACCTTTTCTCTTAGAGAATCAATTCTAACCTCTAACAGTCCAACCTTCCAACCTCCAACCCTTTTTTTGGAAAATTCATGCCTATTTATAAAATTTTACAACAGAGCCTTTTCCCTCCAAAAAATCTAAAAATGGAATGCACCATTACTCGCCATGATTCTGATCATGATTCCTAGAATCAAATCTATAAAACGTTGTTAGGGGCTCAAGGGGTAGATCTCTTTGAATATATCCTACATTCAACTCCTTCTTCTAGATCACTTTTCCCTCTACTCGCCAACCAATTCTGCCTCTAATCTATCAAATCCAGTTCTTTGTGTGCTCGGGAAGAAAAAATGGAAGATCAAATCAAGCCCACATGTTAGATCTCATCTTAATGGCAAAAGACATCCCTAGATCTTCCTCACCAAACTTAGATATCAAAATTACTCCCCTTTCCTATTTTGCATGCAATAAATATCAATAAATCATGAAGAATCACATCTCCAGGAGCTCTGGAGTGAAAATGGCAGAAAAATCAGATACAGATGCATGACTCCTGTTGATTTCTATTTTTAATTTGGACCGTCCAAGTGGGAGATCCACTTTAAAATGGGCTTGTGGGTTCCCATTTTCCTTTTACAACTTATGTAAAATTTTCACATTTTTCTTTACACCTCTGCCTTTGAGAAATGATCCTGACACATGTCCTAAGGTCGGTCCCAAAGGAACTACAGCCAAATCCTACTATTTCACCTCCCTTTTGGAAAAGGGAAAATTTTCCAAGTTTCCCCCACAACTCTGCCCTTCCGCCTTCAAAAAATTGGTCTGACAAGTGTCCTAATGTGGGTCTCAATGGAAACATGCTCTCCTTTTATACTTTTGCTCCTTTTTTCAGAAATGCAAAATTTTCCAAATTTCTCCCGAAAGCCCACACCTCTGTCGTTGACTGAAACAAATTTTTGACTATCCTTTATCATGCTTGCGAGCCATTTTGATGTTTTAATCCTTTTGATGATAAGAGAAAAAATATCCAATTTACCTCTGATGGTCTGCTTCCCTACCCCTTTGACTTTTCAAAGCCAACCTTGACCTCCCTTTTGTCGGGCTAGCGGGCAATTTTGATATTTTAATCCTTAAGAGGCAAAAAATCCAAGTTGCCCTCGATGGTCTGCCTCCTCGGCTTTTTAAATTTCAAACTACCACGCGTCAAAATGGTGCATCTTGATATGGTCCCAAAAATTTGAGACCTTGAATGAGCATGGGCTCACCATATGTTTCGAGCCCTTTAAGAAGTTATTGAATAGTCTAAGGAAAGAATACCTTATGGAAACCTCCACGTGTCATTATCACGCAACATTAAAAACCTCAAGGATTAAAAATGAATCGTTGGGGACACACTTCCATTTTAGAATATTAATCCATTTTTCCAAAAGGGAAGAACATCCAACCTACCTCCAAAGGCCCACATCTCTATATTTAACCTTGTCATGTGTTCTTTTGCAGGGTCAAAGTAAGGATTTTTCCCTTTTGTTTAAAACTCACTTTAATCAAAACCTGGCAGGGCCACGGGGAGGGTTAAATTATTTTGCCAAAGTAGCCAAAAAGAACAAGTTCAAAAACAAACCCTCCACACCCCATCCAATTAGAAGAAGCCATGTAAGTGCCCAAAGAACCAATTAGAATTTAGTGGAGCTATTGGATCAAATTTACCTTTTTTCCAAAAAAATAAAAAGTGATAAGTTAAAGCATTTTCCCAATGTCCCCTGACCAACCAAAACAAGCCACATGACTGTTGAATGTTAAGGAATAATGTTGAAAGGAAAAGTATGCCCGCCATACGGTCAAAAACATAGAAATTCACCATTCATGTCTAGAACCCAATTTTGTCACTAAGGATGAATTTTTTTTGAAACAAAACCAAGTGAATCATTGTCTCGAGAATCTTTTTACCATGGATTTGGATTTCAAAGGCATACAAATATAAATTGATCATTCTTGAGCTTCCATGGTCGGGGAAAAATAGGAAAAACAGTAGAGCCCATGGATTCTAAAGAAATTTGGGCAAAAATAGGGTAAACTCAAAGACTCCTTCAAAAGGGGCATGAAAATGGATTTTGTAAACAATTCGAGGCATTCAAATGAAAGTAAAAAATGTAGAACACCCACATCAAGAGACAAAAAAGTTTCATAACACGTGGATTAGAGGAAAATCAAAGAAAATGGTGTGAGATTAAATGAGCACTAACACACACATAACTCAAGTGGCATGTCTTCACCAGTGTTCCGTAGGCCTGTATCTATGCTAATTAAATAACCTATATTCCTCATCCTTATTCCTATGAAGTAGAAGAAGTCCTCATGTGCCCACAACATTGACAATCTAAATAGTGGGGAAGGTTTTTGAAATAATGGAAGCTCTCACAGCTACAAAACTCCATTCTTTTATAGCTTATGTTACACTAAGTCGTCAACCTTAGGGTTTCTAAGATCGTCCAATGTTGGATTGTTTGAAACCAATTAAGCTTGCATCATCTTTTCATTGTCAATTGTTCTATGGTTATATTCATTGATCTTACATCTGTAAAACTTTGAACTCCACTTTTTTGTCTTGATTACCCCTAGGGGTACTTCATTTTTGAGTAAATCTCCACGAGATCTTCCTTCTCCACCACCATTCTCTTTGTTCAATATTTCTTAGGTTCCATATTCTTTCCTCTTATTTATTTTGTACCCTAGGTTCTTTGAACGTCTCCTTCATCTTCCCAGACTAAACAAATCCCATGATTCTCTCTCACGATACCCCTTTCTTACTCTGTTGTCTTCTTTCGTTCTTGCTACACCACATTATTACACTACAACTTACACAATTCCACTTGTTTGTGATAAGTACCTTTCTATCTTTTTTCTAAACCCTGATCGTACTTCAAAATTAGGATCACAAAAGATATTATCTAAGGAAAAATAATCGAAATGATTACTCTTACCTTCTATTTATACTTGTTCAATGCCTTAGAGTTCCTTCAAAAACATGTCTTAATGTCTCTTATTAATACAACACTTTATTTCACTTAAATCAAATTTTGTGACTTCCCCTCATGCATCACAGCTATAACCTTCTAGCACTCAAGTACTACTTCACTACTAGAGACATAGTTCACGTGTGTCACCATGCCAAAGTAAATAACCTCTGCATTTTCCACCAAGTAGTTCCTTATGGTGCCACCTAACTTATGTTATACCATGTGATATTTAACTTTTACATGGTCTTTAAAATTTTCTCAACACACCTTCATAACTTCACAAATTCAAACACCTCAACTACCATAATGCTCGTTCTTCTACCCTTGCACTAATCATTCCCAACAATCCATCGTCGAATGAACTTGTCAAACATATCCAACATATCTACCAAATCACCCCACATTAAAATGTATGCATGGTCCTCTACACATATAATATCTTACAATGTAATTAGCTACCGGTGCACCAACGCACAAAATAAAACAAAAAAATGGCAAAGGAAACAACCGGAAGAGAAAAGAATTATAGGAAATCTAATCTAATTGACAATGTTGCCTTTTTTAACACCTAGAATCCTTATTTATAGTAGGGTTTCAGCCTACTCCCATTGAAATATCCTGACAACCTTGTCCCATCCAATGCTTACAACTAGAGCACACCCGAGTCATGGATGTAAGAGATAATGTATGTCCCTTACTAATGGAATTTTAGTTTCCGATGATGGCACAAAAACTTAGAGTCATAAAGTAAAACCATCTACCAACCTCAAATTGTTTATTTTTAATATAATGATTATGTCATGCTTTTTTTGTGCCTTCTCAATTTTTTGAATCCATCTAGCAGGTGATGACCTCTCATCAAACTAAATTAACTTATACATGCACTCTTGTAATGATTTCTCATATCCAATCCTCTTGTGCATGCAATACGTAGAAAAGGTAGCAGAAATTCTACCAGTAAAACAACTTCCACACCAAACTCCAGTTGAAATAATGTGGCCTTGTAAATATCTTGTAGGTCATTCTATATGCACATAACATAGATGAGAATTTTTCATCTGAATATTGGCTCCCAACATCAAAAATATTGGTTAATGTGTGACCTAGTATCTTGTTAAATTTCTCAATGATCCCATTAGCCTGACATTTATAAAGGGCAGTCTTGTGATGGGCCTCCATGAAATCTTCAAACAAAATCCTAACTATTTCATTAAAAAAATGTGTACCACTATCACTAGTCAAGCTCACAGGACACCCATACCTACTGATTATGCTTATCATTTTGTTTCTTATGTAATCCTTCGTAGGTGTTTCCTCCATCCACCATGTTAAATAATCAGTACAAGTAATGATATAGTGTGAACCAGTCCTTTGCGTGGTAGGTGAAATAGGTTTTATAAAATTAACCTCCCACTTCTCAAATGGTTCAACGGTAATTACCAACCTCAAAGGAATTTCATCTCTTCTTCTCATCTTGTGACAGTACTGACAATGATCACATGACTTGTTAAACACGATACAATCCTGGTAAATTCTTTTCCACTAAATAACTTTGAGTAAAATATCCTGCATGGTGGTTTTTATTACATAGTGGCCTCCTAGGATTCCACCATGTGTTTCCTCTATGATTGTAGCATGCTCATGCTCTAACCTACACTGGTGCAAGATCTCATCGTGGCCTAACTTGTATAAGTATCCACCAATTAACATGTAGGGCATGGTGTATATAGCTAACTATTTTATTTCAAAATTCTTCATTCCCTCTAGTGCCACACCCGTTTTGAGAAACACAACAATATCCTCTAAGCCAGAAGGTGTGCATCGTAATCTAAACAGTTGTGTATCTAGAATTTTATCCTCAATGCTATACGTGTCGTCCCTTGAGTCAATCCTTGATAAATGGTCAAGTCCAAAAATACTCTTACTTAGTTTTACAACAATTGCAAACTAGAACTCTCGACATAATAAGACCCACCTGCATATGCCCCCTTGTAAAATGGGATTATTTACCAAGTAATTCAATGCCATGTGGTCCACGTAGAATATAAAGGGAGTTTTTAGTCAAAACTTCCTAAATTTATGCAGTGTGTAGATCATCGATAATGCCTCTCGCTTAGTAGTAGTATAGTTATGCTCTATTGGTATCAACTTAATACATAAAAAAAAGAGGGTGATCCATATTCCCCTCATAACACTATGCCAATACTACTCTAATTTCCATCCCTGAGGCATCAACATGTATATGGAATGGCTTATCCCATGAAGGGAAGCATAATA
The DNA here is from genome assembly GCA_019776745.2 of Taxus chinensis. NCBI lineage: Eukaryota > Viridiplantae > Streptophyta > Pinopsida > Cupressales > Taxaceae > Taxus > Taxus chinensis. The sequence continues at coordinate 32,563,660 of CM034146.1, read as the reverse complement.
TGGGTGAAGCGATAAGTTTATTCTTTAATGTATTAAATGTCATATCTTGCATCTCTCCCCAATGAAACATATTTTTGTGCTTCAAAAATCCATCCAATGTCAGGTTGATCTTCGCATATCCCTTAATAAATTTCCTGTAGTACCCCATATGCCTAAGGAATCCATGTACCGTGCTCTGGCTGGTAGGTTCCCCCAATCCTAAAATAACGACAACTTTGGTAGGTGTTAGTGTAAATTCATAGCACCCCCAAATGAGTTATGGATCTACTTTTCTAAGGAAAAATCATTTGGTGTGATTGCACAACATTGAACTTTCCCAAAGCGTGGGACCTTTGCAAAAGGGGAAATCTCTCCAGAGAAGGTTGGTTCCTCTTCCTAAACTACCTGGGAAAAGCTATTCTAGTGCAAGAAAGCTAAATCTATCCTAATCTAACCATGCCAAGGAGACAGAGAGAGAGAAAAAAGGGAAAAACATAGCCTACACTAAAACCATGATACACCAGAGAAGGAAAGTGTTGATTATCTATCAAAACTACCATGGAATAAGAAGAGGTAAGTAATGGAAAGAATGGACAAGTGCATTACAGACCAAAGATGGATTTCACATAGAAAATGTTCCAAAACTCCATGAACATAGCTCAAAGACCTATAATGAATATTCAAACATGCACAAATACCCTGTAATGAAGAGAGGTAAGGAAAAAAACAAAGAAAACAAGACAAGGATGGACAAATGCATCACAAAAATATGTTTTCTTATTGCTTAGAATTTACACAGTGCATCATTTCATGGGAAAGAGGAAAAAATGCCATTACAGAGTAGGGGAGGAGTTTAAAACTCCATTTTCAACCCTAGAGAAGAAAATAAGGGAGAGGAAGAGAATAAGGATGAATAACCTTTCACAAATGAGCCAAAACTAACTTTTATCGCTCGAACAAAATGAAGGAAATGAGAAAACATGGGAAAATTGATTTTAAAACTCAAACCACTGCCAAGATCCATTTAATTAGCTGGAAAATGATGGGTTTCCATGAAAAATACCATACTTTATTGTACATTTCTTTGTAGAGAAAAATAAAGGCCCATACTTCATTAATTTTGGTGTTTGGGGTCGTTTTCTACAACTTTTTCATGCCAAAGATGTTGTCCCATTTTTCTCCCATAAAACTCCATCAAAATTTAAAATTGAAGTTTCCATCATGTAGAGGATTTCAACATTTTTCCATTGATACAAAAATCATGAAAATATGAGCTCTAGATAGAAAGATATGGCCTTCTGAAGATTTAGGCAAAATAGGGCAAAATTAGGGAAAAAATTGGGTTGGCTGGCCAAAACTTGACCTTTTTCCCCTTTTTCATGAAATCGGAAAGTTTCCAAAAAATCCTCCATGACCCCGTTGCTCCAATGACATGTCGTGCCTTTTTATTTCACCACGGAGATGTGGCTCAAGTTTTTTACCTTTCTCCTTCCCGGGCTGAATTTTGACTTTGAGTTTATAGCCCAAAAGGGCTAAGTGTCACAATTTCCTCCATGGCCCCACGAGTCCGTTTCTTCCCTTTGTCGGGCCCACCGGCCAAATATTTCCTTTGTACCATTTTTCCTCAAAAATATCTAAGTGCCCAAATTTTCTCCTTGTCTCTGCCGACCTACCAATTTTCTTGGCAAATTTTTCAACTTAGCTCCACGGACCCACCTAGGGCAAAATTTTTCCTCTAAAATCCACCGGTCCATAACTTGAAAACTACAAGGAGTTAGGAGGACTTATTTACCTTTCTGGAAAGGTTAAAAAATTATCTATTTGATGAAGCAATACCTTTAAAATTTTGAGTGCCGGAAATGTGTAAAAATTTGATTGAGGCACAAAAATGAAGCTAGTTAACCCAAAATCAGAGGGATCTTATTTTGGTTAACAATTTAGCGACTCTCAGGGGTAGTCTTCCTGCTAGATGAATCATTAGTGGCCTTTTGAAGCATCCACTGGGCATGGATTTAAGCTTGATAACCAACTTTGAGCTAAATTATGACAATCTAACCTCTGAGCCACTTGGAAACCCAGTGAAAATTGGAGTTAATCTTCATCAAAAGCCATTGAATGCACTATGCAAGAGAGACCAAAACAACACCAAAAAACTATGTAAAAAAATGGAAATCATACATACCCCGATTGGGATATATAGATTTTGTACAAGCACTTATTTTGCTAAAAGAAAACCTACCTACTCTACTCTAACTCGAAGTAAAGGTAAGCTAAAAAAACCCTATAACTGGTTGTGTAAAATAGCTTCCCTTCTTAAAAATTGGAAGCCATGCAATTGATTTGACACTGAACATGGCTGGTTGGATGAGTGAAAAAATAACTACAAGATGATCTTCCATCCAAATCAGCAAGGTGTCAGCTGAAATAAAATTAGATATCTCTTTGAGTTGCTTTGCATTTGGATTGAAGAGGCATTGCAATTTATCCTTGGTGCTTTGACGCTCATACTCAAGCTTGGAAGTAAGCGTGCCTATTGGAAACTCCTCCTTTGGCTCCAATGAAGCCAAGTACCTAATAAGGCATGGTCTGGTCCTTTGAATGTGTCCATTGCTATAAGATTCAACCCCAATAATGGAGTCTTCTTGCAGATCTTCTCAAATGGATGGTGTGGAATAAATGATGAAGTTCTCCTACTCTTTCTCTTCTTCCTCTTCTAGTGAAGAAAATGGAAGATTAATATCTTCTAACCTTGATTACAAAGAGCTGCAATAAAATGTAGACTGCTACAAATGAATTCTCTCCTTCATGGTAGTAGGTTATTGTGTTTGGAAGATAGATGATGAAGGAGAAAACAATGTGATTTCAACTGGTTCCTCTCCATCAAAGCAGTCTTCCAAATCTAATAGAGAAACTGCCTCCTTGTTGTCTTGTTGCAAATGATCAACCTCTTCCATGGTGTTCTTTTGATCTACAACTTGGTCACCATTTTTATCTTCATTCTCAAAGATGAAGTTTGAAATATCAAAATCTTCTTCAACATTGGAGCTTGAAGAGAATGAAGTAGAAGGAAGAAATGCAGGTTCTTCTATAGCCTATTTTGTGTTTGAAGCTTTTGGATATGCACTTTTCTCCTCCACAATTGGAATATACTCCTCTTTTTTTGGATTTGGAGCACCTCCTCATTCCTCTACTATTTGAAGACCAGATTTCTCTTGATTGAACTCTTCTTGTAACATGAATTTTGTCAAATAAAACTCTCCAATATGTTGTTCTGGAGGACAAGTTGGGGCTGTAAGATCTCTTTTAGATCTGTCCTCCATCATGCATTCATTAAATAAATCAGGACCTTCAAATGAAAGCAAGAAAAAATCAATGATGTCTTCTTCTTCTGCTGCTACAAAATCTGATTTGGTTTCTTCCATATGCTCCTTTCTAATGGGACTTTGAGATGATTTGTTTTCCTCTTCCATGGCTGATTGTGCAACTTCTATTGGATCAACATCTTCTTCTGCTGTAATAACCTTAGCCTTGACCACCACTGGTTCTTCAAAATTTACCTCCTTTGTAGGCTTAACCAGCAAAGAAATTTTTGTAATCCCGAATTTAAGAGCTAATCTCACTAATCTCTTAACCATTTCTTCTTTGCTTGGTTCTTCCTCTTATTGTCCTTATTGACTAATTTTTGCAATTTCTTCTTCCCTACAAGGAATTGGGGATGCAAGAGGATAAGTAGGTTGGGATTCAGTCATTTTTTTGTTTGTTTGTGGTGGTGAAAGAGATGAAACTTCTTATTTCTTTGAAGGGGAAGGTGTTTCTTTTATCTCTTGTGGAGGGGATTTGGATTTGGTAGAGAAAAGGGTAGAAAAACTAAGATGGGATGGAAGACTAGGGGATGGAGGGATGAAACTAACACTTGGGGCAAGAACTGAGGGTTTTGACTCTTGATCATGTTGAAATGGTAAAGCTTGAGAGGGTGAAAAAGAAAGGCAAGGAGTTGTTGAATGACTTGCCCATTGACAAGGTTGATTCAGACTTTGCTCATATTCTCCTATCTCCTTAATCCATTGTTGAAGTTGGGGAAACATTTCCATCATGAATTCTATCTTCTCCTAAGGGCTGTAATGTCTTGGAAAAGGGCCAACCCATGGATAAGGTTCCCTACAACCAATTCTGAAAGCCTTCATTTGAGTTGTAGCTCTTGACTGTGCCATGCCAATCTCCATTTTTTGGATTTTTCCAACAGACTAGCCTCTTGCATTTGATTGTCTTCATTGTATGCATACCCCTTCTCTTGGAAAGATCCATAGCCAAACTAATTTTGGCATTGCTGCTCATATGGGTATGTCTGCTGATTTTGAATTTGTTCAAAATGCTGATTTGGAGGAGTTGTAAAACATATTGGAGATGGATTTGAATGGAACTACTGCTGCAAATGTGAATTCCATGATGGAAATGAAGTCATGATTGCACAACCTCATGGAATGGAAAAGAATGAAACAGATGGAAGAAAAATGGGTGGAAATGGATGAAGATGAATGTAAAGAAGGTTTGTAATTTTAGAGGTGGATTGTTGACCAGATGGAGTCACCAGATGTGTTTGAAAATGCCTCTAAAGAATGAATCTCACCAAGAACACATCAACTTGATGAAATGAAATGAAGACCTCTTGGTCCCACCAGGCGTGCCAAAATTGTTAGTGAAAATTCACAGCACCCCCTAAATGAGTTATGGATCTACTTTTCTAAGGTAAAGTCATTTGGTGTGATTGCACAACATTAAGCTTTCCCAAAGTGAGGGAACTTTGCAAATGGGGAAAGCTCTCTAGACAAGGTTGGTTCCTCTTCCTAAACTACTTGCCACAAGCTATTCTAGCACAGGCAAGCTAAATCTATCATAATCTAATCAAGCCAAGGAGACAGAGAGAGAGAGAGAGAAGAGGGAAAAATAGAGCCTACACTAAATGGTGATACACCAGAGAATGAACGTGTTGATTATCTATCAAAACTGCCATGGAATAAGAAGAGGTGAGCAATGGAAAGGATAAACAAGTGCATCACAGACCAAAGATGGATTTCACACAAAAAATGTTCCAAAAATCCATGAACACATATCCAAGACCTACAATGAGCATCCAAACATGCAAAAATACCTTGTAATGAATAGAGGTAAGGAAAACAATAAATAAAATGAGCCAAGGATGGACAAATGCATCACAAAAACATGGTTTTTTATTGCTCAGAATTTACATAGTGCATCATTTCACGGGTAAGAGGAAAAAATTCCATTACAGATCATGGGAGGAGGTTCAAACTCCATTTTCAACCTTGGGGAAGAAACGAAGGGAGAGGTAGAGAAGAAGGATGAACAACCTTTTACAAATGAGCCAAAATTGGCTTTTATTGCTTGAACAAAATGAAGGAAATGAGAAAATGTGGGAAAATTGATTTTAAAAATCCAACCACTGACAAGATCCATTTAATTAGCCTACAAAATGATGGGTTTCCATGAAAAATCCCATACTTCATCGTACATTACTTCACAAAGAAAAATAGAGGCCCATACTTCATTAATTTTGGTGGTTGGGGTTGTTTTCTGTAACTTTTTCATGCTAGAGACGTTTTCCCATTTTTAACCCATAAAGCTCCATCAAAATTTAAAATTTAAGTGTCCATCATGTAGAGGATTTCAAAAACTTTCCATTGATACAAAAATCATGAAAATCCAAGCTCTAGATCGAAAGATATGGCCTTCTGAAGATTTAGGGCAAATAGGGAAAAATTAGGGCAAAAATTGGGTCAGCGGGTAAAAACTTGACCTTTTTCCACTTTTCACGAAATTGGAAAGTTTCCAGAAAATAGTTTGTGACCTTGCCACTCTAATGACACGTGGCACCTTTTGATTCAACATGGAGCTGAGTCTCAAGTTTTTTACCTTTCTCCTTTGCGGGCCTGTGGGCCAAATTTTGACTTTGAGTTTTTAGCCCAAAAGGGCTAAGTGTCACAATTTCCTCCTTGACCTCACGAGTCCATTTCTTCCCTTTGTCAGGCCCATGGGCCAAATATTTCCTTTGCACCCTTTTTCCATAAAAAGGGCTAAGTGCCCAAATTTTCTCCTTGTCTTTGCCTACTCGCCAATTTTCTTGGCAAATTTTCCAACTTAGCTCTGCGGACCCGCCCAGGGAAAAATTTTCCCTCTAAACTCCACCGGTCCATAACTTGAAAAATACAAGGAGTTAGGAGGACTTCCTTACCTTTCTGGAAAGGGGAAAAAAATCTCCATCTGATGAAGAAATACACAAAAAAATTTGAGTGCCTAAAATTTCTAAAAATTTGAATGAGGCACAAAAATGAAGCTAGTTAACCCAAAATAAGAGGGAGCTTATTTTGGTTAATAGTAGGATCCACCAGCAAGCCTTCCTTACATATAGTATGCCCCAACAAGGTTGTAAATAGAGTAGTGAAAATGCATTTCTGTATGTTGATGGATATGGTCACTGTCGATATCTCTCAAACATCAATCGTAAATTATCACGAAGGTATTTTACTAGTCCATACATCATCCAATCATCGAGGTAAACTTAAAGAAACTTATGGATGAAATCCTGAAATGCCTAGACCACAATGTGTGAAAACATAATAGGTGTGTTATTCAGTCCAAAAGGCATGACCATGTAGCTTAAAATTCCCCATTCACTGGTGAAAGTTGTATTTTCTTGGTCCTCGTTTGCAATCCTAACTTTATGATATCCTGAGAAGCCATTTGTGAAAGAATATATCTCTTACTTGACTACTCCCTCCTGAATCTCCTCAATAAAGGGGGTTGGAAAAGGGTCAATTATACATACCACATTCAAATATTTGTATTCAATGCAAATCCTTATCCTCCCATCCTTCTTGATGTTGATGACCGTTGGACTTATCCATTCCGATTCCTTAACAACCTCAATGATGCCTAATCTGATCATCTTATCAATATCCTCTTTGACCCTGACACACATATTCATATTCATTTGGTAAGGTCTCTTCCAAATTTGGTGCGTGCCCTCCTTTAGTTTGATCCACATTTATCCTAAAGAGTGGTGAAATCCTTTGAGCTCATGGTACCTATACGATAGAAAAGTGACATGCGAGTGTGAGAATCTACAAGCAACTCTTCTTCATACCTGACCTCCCGAGGTCATATCGAGACAACTAGTGAGAATGGAATTTATAATGATATAGAAAAAAATTGTTGAGAAATCTTATATCCTCAATACATAATAATAGAATATGTGAATCTAAGGCAAAGAAGGCCCTCCTAACCTGGATTGGTGTAATGGATCATTAAGATATAATAGATGTTTGGAGGCTCTAATCAATGTCAAGCTCTGCTGAGATCTTATTTATTGGCTGTTGGATACATGGAAAATGACCTGTAGGTGCTTCGTGTATGTTTCCAGACAAGGTCATGAAATATGGTGATGATAGGTGTAGTGGATCCTTCGGAGTTTTATGGATGATTCTCTAGTCTAGTATAGAAATCCCTAGCCTGATTGGCTACTGCATTTAATATGGAGAATTGTGTAATGATTTCTAGTGGAAGTGGTGAGGATCTAAATATTAGTGTGTGTAAACTAATGTCAAAGTCTGATTGATCAGTAGGCTTGCTAGGTTGTAGGACCTATGGATCACAGTAGTAAGTTTGTGGTTGTGGTGGACCTCCTATGGTCGTATGAGGAGTCAATCTCTTCTCTCAACTATCCAATAGTCATAAGCTTTTTCAACCTCGATGTTTAGAACTAGAATTTGTGTAATTTTGTAAGAATATCTTATAGGTGTTTTGGTAACTTGAATACGTAAGCTAGTATCTATGTCGATGAGGAGGTCTCCTACGTTGGGTTGTGGAACTAAAGGATCACAACCAAATTTTTCTTCTCTTTCGAGTCCTTGTACAGTCATGTGGATATCCTATCAAGGTAGTCTATAGTTAGGGTCATTTGACCAAAATGTGTATGCCTTGTTGTCTTCAATATTTAACTCTCTCAATTGTTCACTAACTACTCATAGGTTTACTGTTGTTTGAAAAACCTAGATCCTAAGGTCTTGATCTATATTAGCTAGTGTTGTGCGGAGATTTTGTTCAGGAACTATTGGTTCAAATATGTATTCTTTAAGTCCCGTGATTTTCATGCAAATATGATTCAATTTTAACTGAAATGAATAAACTAATTATGAAAGATGTATCTACACTATGCATATAAACTTTTAGTTTTGTATTTTCGATGAAGTATTTTAATGAAATTAAAAGATCAGATATTCTAATATATTTAGAAAATGGACAATTAATCTAATGATAGAATCAAAATAAGCAAAGTAGCTCGATGTAGCTATTTACTTGTGTAGTTGTGAGTTTATCCTAAATATCTAAGTAAGTAACTAGTTTAATAAAAAAACTCTCAATCTTACCTCAAAAGTGAGGAATGAATCATAGTTTCTTAGAAATTATCATTCCCCACAGCTTCCCTGGAAATATTGAAAGTGAATTTTAACTGAAATAAAATAATTTACTACTCTATTTGATATACTGTAACTATAACCTTGATAGCTCAAAACTTGAGTTTACATAACAATGGTAAATCCAACTGTGTGTGACTTCATCCCCTTAGTGTGATCTCCTCATTCCTTTTTATTCTCATGAATCCATAAAAGCATGTATATGATAGCATCAACAGAAGAAGATACTTGAACAATGGCAGCTTTGGATATAGATTGAATACAATGCAAGTAAGAGAGGGATAGTGCAAGTGAACAGAACTTGACTATGCAATTCCTAGTAGGATTTATTGTGGAAATACAACACAAATACACCGAGAATTCTGAAACTATCCTTTGTGACAAAATAAAACCTGAAACTCTAAATGGATTCCAATTCTAAAATGAAGCTACCTTTTTCTAAACTGATTGTATGGAACAACAATTAAATAAGATGAAACAAGAAGATCAAATGATCTAAACAACAAAGGAAGGCTAATAATTGATGAAAAGCATGAAACTATTGGAACTCTAAGCAAGAAATTCAAACAAACTAAATGATTAAATAGAGAAGGAGAGGGGGCCTTGTGCTTGAGAACAAGATGGCTATTTATAGCAATTGCATTTACCAGAGGGTAACTCCCAATTGACCTCTTTTACTATAAACAAAGGGAAAACACTATTTATAGGGTGGCCAAAACATAAATGCAAGACAAAGTGGTTGAATAATGCAGGTATAAATTTGAATTTTATGTTTGAAAAAATCATCGGAACATTTTGGAAAACACGCACAGGACAGCCGCCCTATGCAGGGTGGCGGTTATAAGACCGCCACCCTATCTTAGGCGGAGGTCTTGTCACTTAAGACCAAAAAGAAAGGAAAAAGGGGGGAAGATGGTAGAACAAAGCATGTGGAGGCTAGATGAGGCACATGGGATTCAAACATATACTTGGAAAGCTTTTCTAGATTTGAAACACCTTGCGAGGATACTTGTATCATCATTGGGGTTTCCGTAATCTCTTTTCGGTAGTACAGTACCTACATTTTTGGGTACATACATATTGCCCCCTTAGAGAAGAGTTTTAGCCATGGAGAGGCATAAAAAGGTGGGTCCAAGTATGGTGGTCCCCAAAATGGGGAGTTAAAAGTTATACTTGACATGCCCATGTGTCAAAATGTCACCATCCAAATTCCCGCTACCTGTAAAATTAAAAGAGGACTCAAGTGCAGATAGATAAAATAAATTGAGAGATAAAACTAAATTAAGTTAATATTAAATGAGGACTTACCATTTTCATGGAGATTTAGAACTTACCTACGTCGGTGCTCCATTTTTGTGAAGAAAAACATTCAAAACCAAATTAGAATACTATATATGTCTAGAACTAGCTCATTTTACTATTCATTTACACATGTCGATTTGGTGATTTTTGAGCTCTGGGACCCACAGTGACCATTTTAGATGATATTATAGTCAAAATTTCCATTACGAGATCGTGATCATGCATCCAAGAGTAGGACATCAACCCGTGAAGTCTCAGGTTAGTTCTTCTCAATTTATCATTTTTAAACCTAAAAGATATAAATGTAGAAATCTTTGTCTTGGGGGGGTTATTTTTGAAAATGCTAGTTTTAAATGAGTCTCTAGGGGGGGGCACCCATAGGGTAGGTTTTTATTTTTTCTAAAATGGTGCATTTTTGCATTTTTGCATTTTTTAAAGTGTTTTAGGGATTTTGAGCCGTTCGGTGATTCGGGATGGGACTGCCACCCTGCAAAGGGTAGCGGTCATGGGACCGCCACCCCATGAGGGTGGCATTTACAAAATTTCCGCCCTATAAGGTAGTAGTTACAGGACCACCACCACATAAGGTGGTGGTTATGAAACTGTCACTCTACACAAGGTGACAGTTTCGAACATAATGTAAAAGGAGACGTTTTACTTTGTTGTTTTTACATTTCTAGCATTTTTATATGTTCCTGATGATTTTCCCAGTTAGATTATGTTACTTAATTAATATTTTTCCTATGTTTTGGGTGGATGTAGAAGAAGGAGAAGTACATCAGATGGATTAGAGAGAGGGAGTGTGATTGGCTCCCGATAGTGTTGGATGCATTGACCTAGGCTGAGAGTGACACTTTAGAATGGGCTGACATCTTCCAGATCTCTCAGGTTCCTCACATTGCTCCTTCCAGTCACATACTATGTGACTTATTCTCATATTGGGATGTCAACCAAAATACCTTCCAATTACCAAGTGCTAGGGGTGAGTGGACCATCACCCTTGAGGATGTCTACCATATATTGGAGGTTCCGATTCTTAGGAGGTGGTTGTCTCTTAAGACAGTAGTATCTAGACCTCAGATAGTCCAATATGGGAGATGTCATTGTTTCCATGGGGTCAAAGAAGGGATGAAGTTTCACTCTATTGTTGAGTCAGATATTCCTGTGCTCCACAAGGCCATTATGGGCATCCTTGCCTCACAGTTGATTGGGGACAAGGGAGGGGATACTCTTTTATATTGCTGGGCTCCCATCATTACACAGATTGAGGCCCATGGCCATATTTACACTTGGGGAATAGACATCCTCAGGACCAGATATCATGATTTATATAGGGTGTTCAGACTACAAGGATAGTCACTGAGCCACCCCACTCTAGTTATGAGTTAGGTATATGAGTGCATCATTACTTACGGGAGATGTATAGAGGTGGTGGATCCAGTACCTGTCAAGGTAGCGAGGTGGACAGGGATGACAGTACTTAGGATGCCACACTAGCTAGTGGCTTCTCTGACTATTGCAGACATGGATACCACTCCTTATCATGACATGGCAAGGCTATGGGGGAGGAGACACTTACATTGATTAACTACTCTTCCATGGGTTAGCTAGTAGATAGGACGGGGAAGCTAGAGACCCACCCCTTTGATAGAGTACCACAAAATTTTGACCTCCCTTATATTGATATGTTTCCTCCCATGGGGATAGTATACAGATCTTTTCCCAATGCCAAGAGAGGTCCTAGAGGATGAGGTTGGACTACGATCACTCCTAGCATTCCCATTACAACTAGGAGGGTGGTTCGTGCTTGAGGGTTAGCTAGTGCTCCTCGAGCACTTGTACTTCAGATTGGTGCTGGTCCTGCTCATAGTGGAGATGAACCCATTGACGTGGAATCTGAGTATGAGGATTTCACCAGGGGGAGACAGAGGAGGAGACAAAGGAGGGTGAGACCAGAGATGGTGAGACAGGTGAGGAGGTTGACAATGATACTGAGTGGTATGACACTCAGGATCTCTTGCGGGCCGAGAGGGTGAAGGAGAGTGTAGAGAAGGTGACCCTAGTTTGAGAGGAGTTGCCTTCTTAATATTTAGGGGGAGATGACAAGTCCATGGTAGGTCGTCACCTTATTCCAGATGTGGGAGAGGCATGACAGTCAGTGGCAACATCAGTAGCAGGTGCAGATTCTAGAGATCCTACCTGGATGCTTAGAGATTTGAGTGAGTTACTACTCTTTACTAGATTTTTTTTAGTTAGAATTGTTTAGTTTATGTTTCCCTTTCGTTGTTTTGTTTATTTTTGGTCTTGTTTTGGACAAATTTATAACTTTTTTGGTTTCTCCTTTTTTATTTGCAGTGACTGTTGAGGGATGGCGAGATTTGATTCGTCAGGTGTGCATGGACACTCTAGTGCTCCCTTCAAAGGGTACTCAGGCTGAGCTGAATGAGGATGTTAGAGAGCCCTCAGTAGCTGGCTGACATACTAATGTCTTTGCCCCTATCTACAAAGTGGTAAAGATCATCAACTCCCTTCACACCGAGCTGGCTGGATATAGGACTATTGAGCGCTTGATGAGGAGGATTCATTCTCATAGTGAGACCACAACTACTGGTTGTGATCATGAGCCCTTAGTTCATTCAGAGTGTCATCACAGACGGAGTCCTAGATGAGGTCAGGCAACTTCTGAGGGATCTCACAGGGATTAAGAGATCATGGTGCTTTTTTACAGTGATCTTTGGTTGGATATTTATACATGTATTTTTGTATTTTCTGAGCTCATTGAGAATTTTTACCATGCCTTAGTGCATGATGGCATTTGTTCATAAAATATCATTTATATACATATATATCTCTTTTCGGATCTATATCTTCTTGTGTCTAGAATTTTGTGATTCACTTTTCATGTGTACACTAGATGTTTTTAGAGTACTTTTTTATATGCTTTCCAGAATGTATGCAATGGATGAAAAATGATAACAAATACCGAATAGAATGCTTTTTATTTATTTACTTTTGTAATACTGATATGTGATGATGTAGAACATTTTGTAGTACTAAACTTTTGGCCTCTTTGGAAAATGTCTGTTGTTTCTTCTTATGTTGGAAAAATGTGATGAATGTATAGAGATAAAGAGATGAACTTGCCCCATTCCCAAACTCCACACAACTAGTAAGATGTGAGGGCTCAACACCAAGAGTTGGGAAGGGAAAAAATTGTATGGGTTTGACTAAATGGAATGATGATAGATAGATAAACCCACAACAGATAGACTTACTTTCTAGTTTATCTAGACTTAGATCTATAAATGGAAACCTGGTTGACAAAATATGGTTTTGAGGATTTGATTTCTTTAGAATTTGGACACTTATTTTCACTTAATATAATTTGATTTGTATTTGTAAAATGCCAAGATTTGTTAATTTGTGTGAATGAACCCCCCACACCCTACCCCATGCCACTAGTAAGAAGCATGGGTTTATCACCAAAGGTAGGATATAGGCGAGTAAGGGCACTTATTTCCTTTCCCAACCTCACACCACTAGTAAGAGATGCAGGCTTATCACCGAAGGTTGGTGGGGTAAAGAAGTGTGTAAAATAAAATATTTTGTTTGCTTGGTATTTTTTATTCTATTTGATTTTGACACTTCTGATATGTGATTTTGGGATATCCTTGTTTCAAAAAGACATAAGTGGGATATATGTGACACCAAGGAGCTTCTAGAACAGACCGTAGGTAATAACAACTTCACCTAGTAGACAGAAAGAGAAAAAAAAAGTATGTAGGTCTTGGTATGGTTTTCATCAACATTTTTCTGTTAAAATTGATGAAAAGATTTTGAAAATACTTGATGGTGTTTAAAGAGGTGTGATTTGAATGCTTTTTCCAATATTTTCATAAATTTATAATAGATTGCTTAAAAGTAAGTTCCTTGACTACAATTTTATGAAATGAGTGGACAAAATGAAACAACTAAGTGACTAATGCAGTGTAGGTAGATATAATATACAAATGGTGACATTGACATCTCATCCATAAAACTGTTTAAGATGCAAGGAATTGACTGTTTCATTGAAATCATCACCTTCTAATATATACAAGAGATACGAACCATTTCCATAGTATTTCATGACTCGGTATGGGCCTAACCACTTGGGCCAGAATTTCCTTCCTTCGCTAGTTTTCTTGTCAATCCAGCTGTCTAGTCTTAAAACTAGATCTCCCTCATATATTTATCACTCATAGAATTTTTTGTTATATTGCTGGCACATATGGTCAACATAGGTTTTGTGTCATTGTTTGGCATTTAGTCTGGCCTCATCAAGGCTTTCTAGTTGAGAGAGGTGTGCCTCTCTATAGGCGTCTTCTCCCATAATCCCTTGTAATGAGATGCAGAGAGTAGGTATTTTGACCTCAACCAGGAGAACTACTTCTGCCCCAAATACTAATGTGAATGGGGTTTCTCCTATTGGTGTTCTTATTGAGGTTCGATGGGCCCACAAGGCTAGATATAATTTTAAATTCCAATCTCATTTGTTCTCCTTAACTATTTTGAGGAGAATAGATTTTAATATTTTGTTCGTTGCTTCGGTTTGTCCATTGGCTTGAGGGTAGTAAGGAGATGCCGTATGATGGTTTATTTTGAATTTTTTGCATAGCTCATGGACCTCATCATTCTGAAAGGATGTAACATTATCTGAGATAATGAATTTTGGGACACTGTACCTATAAATGATTTTGTTTAGAATGAACTTGGTGATTACCGAACCTGGTATGGTGGTGAGAGGCATCGCCTCTGCCCATTTGGTAAAATATTCTATGGCCGTAATTATAAAATTATGGCTATCTTTCAATGAGGGAGAGAATTTCCATATCAAATCTAGACCCCACATGGAGAAAGGCCACAGGGTTGCTATTGGTTGCAGATATTATGCTGACATGTGAATCTCGTGGGAGAATTCTTGGAATTTGTGGCACTTATGTACAAACTCTACTACGTTGTGTTCAAGAGTGGGCCAAAAATAGCCCATTTGATGTATTTTGTGAGTGGTGGTGTGACCACCAAAGTGACCTCCACATATCCCACTATGGGATTCATAAAGAATATTCTTTGATTATTTTGTGTCGATATAGCTTAGAAGCATGCCATCAAACGCTTTACGATAGAGTACCTATTCTAAAATAACATATTTAACAGTGATAATGTGTAACCGCCTTCTTTGTTGTGATGTGGCACCTTCCGAGTATGTATAGTTCATGATAAAATTGATGATGTCAGTGTACCAGGGACATATAGAGATGGGGGGCCTAGTTTCAATAAAGTATATATAGTCATCAGGAAAGTCCATATTTACCAAATCACCTCCAGCAATCAGATTGTTAGCTAACGAAACTGTAATGATTTGTCCCTTAACAGATTTATGGTTTACAAATGTTAATTCAAATTCACCCATTAAGGTTATGAAATGTCCAACCTTTTTAGATAAAGACCCTTCATTGAGGAATGTTCATAAATGATCTATCTTTACAATGACCCTTTTTTCTTGATTTAACATATAATGTCCTAAACATTTTGTTACAAATACTATGGCAAGGCATTCTCTCTCTGCCTGTGTATAACATGTTTCATAATCAAGTAATATTTGGCTAATGATAAAGACTGCACGTTCTCATTTATCATTCTCTTCTTGAGCCAGCATGTAGGCTAAAGAAATCAGTAGCCCGTGAGTATAGGATCAAAGGATGATCTAGTCTAGGAGGCATTAGCATGGGCAGAGACAACAAGAATCATTTAACTACTTTGAAGGCCTTGTTGCATTCTTCTATCCAATCAATGCTATAATATTTCTTTCATTGATTGTTGATTGGATGAATACTAAAACTTAAATCCAGGATGAACTTTTGGATTGCACCGAGTTTCAAAACGAATGATCTTATACCAGACTAGTCTGATGGTGGAATCATTTTAAGAACAACCCATATTTTGGCTGGATCAACATCAATCCCTCATGAGGATATAATGTAACCCAGAATCTTGCCTCCTATCACACCAAATATGCATTTCTCTGGGTTCAATGTGATGCCATATTCAATCAATCGTGAGAGGATGATTCAGAGTACTTCTGGGTGATCACAGCACTTCTTGGCCTTGGCCAACAAGTCATCCACATAGGATTCCACAATTTTATGGATAAGATTGTGGAATATGTATGTCATTTCCCACTGGTATGTAGCTTCAGCGTTCTTAAGACTGGACAACATGAAAATGTAACAATAAGTTCCCCAGGGAGTTATAAACGTGGTTTTGGCTTGATCCTGTTCAAATATTTTAATCTAATTATACCCTGAAAACCCATCCATGAGGGACAACAATTCAAATCTAGTTGTTACATCAAAAATGACGTTGATGGATGGTAACAGGAAGTCATCCTTGGGACAAGCTTTGCTAATATTCCTGAAGTCTATGAAAATGTGTATCTTCCCATTCTTTTTTAGAACAGGGATGATATTAGATACCCATTGTGAATAGTCAATGGGTTTGATGAATCCCACTTAGAAAAGTTTCATTACTTCTTCTTTTACCACGAGAGCCACTGTTGGCTTCGTTGGTCTTGACTTTTGTTTAATTTGTTTTGCATCTGGTTTAGTGACAAGATTATGTACTACAATATGTGGTGTAATTTTTATCATTTCTTTATAGTTAAACGTGAAATCCTTTTGATGTTGTTTGAGGATTTAGCTGTGTATTTTTATCTCCTTTCGAGTTAACGAGGATCCGAACTTCAAAATTTTTGGTTCTTCCTCCATTTCAATGTTTATGTCAATTGTTTCTTCGATTAAAGAAGTTTTGCCTTATTCAAATTCAGGTGGGGCCGGAGGTAGTTCCAAACTTTCTGCATTCTCTACCTCATAGATATCAAGATCATTTTGTGGAGGAGATTCTATCATGGGATTTCCAAAATAGGAAGAGGAATGTGGTATTAGGGAAAGATCTACTATGCAGTTAGCAAGATGTAACTCTACATAGGCATTTAGATATTTGAGGGTGACTCTATCACTGTCAAAGTGATCTAGGATAGGAAAATCATTCTCAGCTTCTCTATGAGTCAGGAGTGGGTTTGTTGGTATTTTACGCACTTATGAAGTGATACCATGAAACTTGTATCTTCCAACTCATTGTTTGGAGTGAAACAAGAAGTTGAGGTTACTATTGAATCTACGAGAAGGTTCTGCTCTCATGGGATTGCTTCAATTGATATGAAGTTGAATCTTTTTCTTGGATCTAATATTGTTGTTTTGTAGAGTTCTAAATGTTCAGCTCTAGTCTCATACACCTCAAAGACTTAGTTTGCAACTAGTTGCGAGTCTCCCAGTACTCTAATGTTATCAAAACCCATTATTTTGGCTAGGATGAGGCCAAGGACGAGGGCTTCGTATTCTGCCTTGTTGTTTGTACACTCAAAGTTTAATTTAAAGGAAAAAGGTAGGATCTTTCCCTCAGAAGAAGTAAAGATCACTCCTACCCCAACTTCAAAGTGACATCTGGATCCATCAAAGTGGAGAGTCCAATATTTTATTGGGAAAATGGATGTTGTGATATTCATCATGTTTGTTTCTTCTGCCTTGGTTACTTCTACCATACAAAATTCATCTGATGGAAGAGAAGCAATTCCTAGGGTGTATCCCATACCAATAGAATCAAATGGTAGGAGAATAGATAGATCTTTCTCTAGCAAATCGACAATTTTTGTGGTAGTCCCTAATGACATGATTTCTATGACGTTAGCCTCAATTTTGAGTGTTGGAATGCCCTCGACTACATTTGTAATTTCCAATTTTGTGGTAGGTATCAACTTCTCTTCTAGTTTTCAATAATTGGTTTGCTAAGTTGATTCAATGGGAGTTCAAACTCGGAGTGAACGCCTGGTCTTTTATTCAATTCAGCTAGGTGTATATCGAAGGGTTTTTGGTCACCTTGTGCTACAAATATTTTTCCTAAGTGTAAAAATATTATTTCTTGGAATAACGTGGAAGGGATTGCCTTTATGTGGTGTATCCATGGTTGATCGAGGATCATATTATAGTTAGTTTCTTGATATATAATATAAAATTCAGTGAGTACCGTCTTGGGCCCTAAGGTGACTAGTAAAACTGTGCTTCCAATTGAAGTGGCTTTGAGGCTATCATAACCTCTTAGCATATTTCATGTTGTGGAACAATTTGTTTCTCCATATCCTAGATTTTGAAGAAAAGCAAAGGGGACTATGTTAACTGTTGCCCCATCATCAATCATTGCATGTTTAACATAATTATTGTAAACCCATACTTGTAAATGTAAAGTTGGGTCAACTTTTCACGTAATTTTAGCATCCATTGGCATTTTTCTTATATCAAATGTAAAGTTGGTATCCATATCTAGCTTCCCTGGAGGGTAGATGTCAAAGTCTACATGGTTTACTTGTATTTCTAGAGGAGTGATGTTGATTAAATGACCAAGCCCTAATGCTTCTAAGAGGGCAATCTTATGGGTGGGAGAGTTCTTTAACAAATCTAAAAAAGAGATGTGAGAGAAAGTCTTCGTTAAGTCATTAATTAAATCATAACCCCATATGGTTTTTACCAATGTTTGTTGAATGTTGTCTAGTTCTAATGGATAACTTGGAATTAGTTGAGAAGAATAATCCTGTGTTCTTGTTATGGTTTCTATGGGTAGTTCGGTGTTAAACTCTAGTAGACCAACTATCTTGGTTTGCAGTCGAGTTCCTAATTGGGGTGTGACCAGTGGATTTAATGAAGTTGAGGCTTCATGATCATTATTTCCTACCATAAAACCCTTGTTCGTTCTACTTGGGTCTAACCTATTATTGTTAGTATGATTTGGGAGTAGATCATTAAAGATCTTGAGGGGTGCATTTTGAGGGGAAACTTCCCCTGTGTAAGTGTTTGGTGTGGGTATTACAGAATTTTCTAAGAACATATCTATAAAGAGTTGTTTTTAGTCTTTTGGAAAATGTTGCATGAATTTATTATATTCATGACAAGTCCTAGTATCATGGCCTTGAATCTTGTGAAAACGACAATATAAATTGGGATTATAATTTTGAGGTTGTTGATTTATAAACTACTGTGGCCCAAAATTTTGATAAGGTTGCTGGTTGTTAGAGTTAAAATTTTGAGGCTGTTGCCTTTGGTTTTGACTTTAATATCTAGTTGGGTTTCGATTTTGACCTTGTGTTTGGATTTTTCATTGTCATCGTCATCGTCGTTGTTTTTGTGGTGGATGATTAAAATCCACCGTGTTGATTGTTGGAGTAAAATTGTTATTTCCCTGATTATTAATGGGTGGCAAAATGTTTACAATGTTTGCTCTTTTAACTTGGTCTGTTACTTCATCTGTTGTAATCCCATAGTTTTTGTTAAGGATTTTGGTTCCTAGATTGGTATTCCTAGTGATAGGATAGGCCATAATGTTTTGATTGAGAGTGATTAATTTCCCATTTGTTCCATATGTCTTATGACCACTATCTATTGCTGCTTGATCTATTCAGAGAGCATTCTCAAGTACTTCATCATAAATTCTTAGTGGGAACTTCTGAACTTCTTCCTTTATATCTCTATTGAGGGAATGAAGGAATATATTGCATAGTTCCATCTGATCCATGTTTGGAGAACTTACTGATTAGTAGAGAACCATATGCCATATTTGAATAAAATGAGCACTAGATTTATTATGTTCTTGTTTAATATGTAAGAATTCCCTTATTCTTGTTCTTGAAAATTTGTTCATGTCGAAAGCTTTGATGAATTTTGACATGATTTGTTTAAATGAGTGTATCGAGGCTTCAGGTATTCTGTAGTACCAATCAAGGGAAATACCCTCTAAGGTTTTAGGGAATATCTTAGCAACAACCCCATCCCAAGGGAGTAATTCCCATATGGCCGTGGCATAGGCCTTGATGTGTGAATTTGGATCTCCCTCCCCTTTGTATTTGGGTAAATCGGGGAGAGGTCTTGGAAGCATGAAAATTCATATGGTGAAGTCTAGGGGCTCTTTTAAATATTCTGAGTAAGTCCCTATGACATAGAATTCAACCATGGATGCTGTATGCTGAGGGGGTGGGGATGGAATGGGTTGTTGATATGGCATAGCATATTTATTTTCAGGGGCATAAGGGAATCCCTGTGGTTAAGCAAACATCCTGCGAGAGGATAACATGTCTCCCTATGGTTATTTTGTATAAATTTTAAAGTAGGGAGTAGCATTGTTCTGGTATGGATTATTTAGTGCTAAGTCAGGAGGTATCATATTTTCAACTGGAGCGGCATTTGAAAATGTGGTTCTAGTTAGGGTTTTTTGTGGACAGTTATGTGAATGTTGAGGAGGCATGCCTAACATGCCTATTCCCATAAGGAGGTCAACCTAGCTGGGATGATGTGGAGGGTTGGGGTTTCCTGCATGCCTGAAATATGAATTTTTATTTTCTTGAGCAAGTTCCAATCCTCTAACTTTCTCAAATAAGACTGAAATAACCTTGATTAGCGAAGACATAGTGTTTTACCTTAATGGCATTTGTTGTACACCTTAAGGTTGTAAAGGGGTATGATACCCTACTATGAATTGATCATTACCCTTCCAAGCTTCACCGAGAGTATTTCCCATAGGTGGAGGAATGGGGGTGTTTTCTTGGAATGGGGTATCGAGTTGTGTTTACAAACTCCCTATAGGTGGGTACATGTTTTCAAAGCATTGTTCACTTCTAGCATAACGTGTTAAATACTCCTCATCTAAAAATGGGAGTGGATCTGACTGTCTACTGATTTGTGGTCTGAACAAAACCTGAGGAGATGAAATGGATTCTCTAGTAAACATCATACTGTTAGAGCCTGAGCGATCTAGTTGTTGCATTTGTGCAAGCTGATCTACCTCCTCAATTCATAATGAAGAACTAGAGATAGTTCTTTGAGGGGGAGTTTGAGATGACAAGTAATTACTTGAATATTTGTTAGCCGATGCAGAAAGTGAGGGTGAAAGTTGTCTATTTTTTTACCATAATTTTCTTCAAGACCTGAGAAAGGTCTACCATATGCGTCGTATCCTGACATATTCGGGGGGTATATGAATACCCACAGAATAATGCAAAAGAGCGAAGGTGGATGAAAGAAATGAAAATAAAAGGGGAACAAATGTTTGTTTCACTTTGGGTTCACTAATTTTGTATGATAGAAAAGTTACATGCAAGCGTGAGAATCTACAAGAAACTCTTCTTTGTACTTGGCCTCCCGAGGTCATGCCAAAACAGCCGGTGAGAATGGAATTTATACGGATACAGACAAACTAGTTGGGCAATCTTATATCCTCAATACGTAATAATGGAATATGTGAATCTAAGGCGAAGAAGGCCCTCCTAACATGGATTGGTGTAATGGATCATTTGGATATAATAGTTGTTCGGAGGCTCCAATCAATGTTGATCTCTGCTAAGATCCTATTTATTGGCTGTTGGATACGTGGCAAATTACCTAGAGGTGCTTCGTGTTTATTTCGAGACAAGGTCATGAAAGATGGTGATGAGAGGTGTAGTGGATCCTCCAGAGTTTTATGGATGATTCTCTGGTCTAGTCTAGAAATCCCTAGCCTAATTAGCTACCACATTTAACACAGAGAATTGTGTAATGATGTCTGGTGGAAGTGGTGAGGATCTGAATATTAGTGTGTGTAAACTGGCGTCAATGTCTGATTGATTGTAGGCTTGCTAGGTTGTGGGACCTGTGGATCACAACTGTAAGTTCATGGTTGTGGCAGACCTCCTATGGTAATATGAGGAGTCAATCTCTTCTCCTAACTATCCCATAGTCGTAAGTTTTTTCAACCTCTATGTTTAGAACTATAAGTTGTGTAATTTTCTCAGAATATCTTATAGTGTTCTGGCAACTTGAATACATAAGCTAGTATATGTCGATGAGGAGGTATTTTGCATTGGGCTATGGAACTAAAGGATCGCAACCAATTTTTTTTCTCTTTCGAGTCCTTGTACAGTCATGTGGATATCCTATCAATGCAGTCTATACTTAGGGTGATTTGACCAGAATGTGTATGCCTTTTCATCTTCAATATTTAACTCTCTCAATTGTTCAGTAATTGCTTGTAGGTTTACTGATGTTTGAAAAATGTGGATCCTAAGGTCTTGATCTATATTAGCTAGTTATGTGGGGATATTTGGTTAAGGCACTATTGGTTCAAATATGTATTCTCTGGGCTCTCTAAGTCCAGCGATTGTCATGCAAAGATGATTGAATTTTAACTGAAATGAATAAACTAATTATGAAAGATGTATCTACACTATGCATATATTATTTTATTTTTGTATTTTCGATGAAGTATTTTAATGAAATTAAAAGAGAGGCTATTCTAATATATTCAGAAAATGGACAATTAATCTAATGACAGAATAAAAACAAGAAAAGTAGCCTGATGTAGCTATTTACCTATGCATTTGTGAGTTTATCCTAAATATCTAAGTAACTAACTAGCTTAATCGAAAAGCTCTCAATCCTACCTTAGAAGTGAGGAATGAATCATAGTTTCTTAGAAACTATCATTCCCCACAGCTTTCCTCGAAATATTGAAAGTGAATTTTAACCGAAATGAAATAATTTACTACTCTATATGATATATTGTAACTATAACTTTATAGCTCAAACCTAGAGTTTATAGAACAATGGTAAATCTAGTTGTGTGTGACTTCATCCCCTCAGTGTGATCTCCTCATTCCTTTGTATTCTTGTGAATCCAGAAAATTGTGTATATGATAGAGTCAATAGAAGAAGATACTCAAACAATGGCTTCTTTGGATATAGACGAAATACAATACAAGTAAGAGAGGGATAGTGCAAGTGAACAGAGCTTGACTATGCAATTCCTAGTAGAATTTACTGTGGGAATACAACAAAAATACATCAAGAATTTTGAAACTTTCCTTTGTGAAAAAATAAAACCTGAAACTCTAAATGGATTCCAATTCTAAAATGAAGCTACCTTATTCTAAACTGATTGTATGGAACAACAATGAAGTAAGATGAAACAAGAAGATCAAATAATCATTAAATATCAAAGGAAGGCTTATAATTGATGCAAAACATGAAACTATTGGAGATATAAGCAAGAACTTCAAACAAAATGAATGATTAAACAGATAAGGAGAGGGGGCCTTTTGCTGGAGAACAAGCTAGCTATTTATAGTAATTACATTTACTAGAGGGTAACTCCCAATTGATATCTTTTACTATAAACAAAGGGAAAGCACTATTTATAGGGAGGAAAAAACATAAATGCAAGCCAAAGTGGTTAAAGAATGAGGGTAGAAGTTTAAATTTTATGTTTGATGAAATCGGAACATTCTAGAAAACATGCACAAGACCGCCACCCTTTACAGGGTGGCAGTTATAGGACCATCATCCTATCCTGGGTGGTGGTAAAGGGACCATCACCTAGGTAGGGTGGCAGTCTCATCACTTAAGACCAAAAAGAAAGGAAAAGGGGGAGAAGAGGGTAGAACAAAGCACGCGGAGACCAAATGAAGCATATGGGATTCAAATGTATACTTGGTGAGCTTTTCTGGATTCTGAACACCTTGCGAGGAGACCTATATCATCATTGGGGTTTCTGTAACCTCTTTCTGGTAGTACAGTACCTACATTTTTGGGAATGTACAGTACCCACGCAGAAAAAAATCCTAAAATTCATGTAATAGATCAATGGTCTTTGAAACCTTTTGTTCTAACCAATAATCCCTAATAGTATCCTCCTTAGGTTCCACATTGGAGCTAATGTTAACCTTCTTATTTTTTCATAGTTTTATGATAGGAACACATTTTCTCACCAACATTATCCATTACCTCATATGTACCCACATTGTGATTAACATCCAATCTCTCCACTTCTTCACCATATATAATATAGACTAACTTTCTTGTAATGTCTTGATTTTTTTTTTAAAAGCTACCATGATAACCTCTTTTCATGATGTTGTAACTATGGAAATGAGGATAATTATGTTAAGATATTTTTTAATCTTAAAAAGAATGTGTTACTGATTTGAACCCTTGTTTACTGTAATTTGTTTACTTGGGACGGAGGTCATTATAACTTGTGTTTTGCAAAGTGTGAAACATCAAACTACTTTTATGTTTGATGAACTCAACTTTTTTTTTATAGCACACCTTGAATCAATTTCATTGATCCAAGGTATGTTGTGACCTTCCTTGTGATCACTTTGTCGATTTACTTTCTATATGGAATGAAGTCTGAAACCATATTAAAGGTTGTTATAAATGTTACAGAACCTGGTTATAGGTATAATTATTTGACACCATATTGCCAATGGAAAGGTTCGATTTCTTAACTACATACTCATAGTAACACTGGAGAGCGTAAGGCAATAAGAGTTTTGATATAAGAGCATAGGGTATAGATATGTGTGTTGGACGGAACGTCTTGCATTGTACTAAGTTATGAACGCCAATAGGTAAAACTTGTTGGAATTTGTTAAGTAAAATACTATGGGGATTAAATTATAACCTATAACTATATTTTAGCCTATAACCTAACTACTACCCTATGTGGATTTTAAATTAAATGGGATGTAAAATTATGGCAAATCCTAATGACTAGCGACCTAGGTGGAAAACCTAACTATGGACCATACAACCTAAACTATTGCTAACCTAAGGAGGGGACCTATGAACACATGCTGATGAGTGGATAAGAAGGGAAGGTTAGAAATTTAATAAAGGACAGTAAATGATGTCCTTGCATTTTTAAATGCCAACTTTGGCGGGAACATGGAAAGTTGGAGATATCCATCTAGCAATGTAGCTAAGAAGGAAATTACATGAAAAAAAAATTAAAAATGGAACTCGCCAAACTTGAGTCGGTGGTGGCGTGGAAATTAAGGAAAAAGCAATGCATTCAATGCATTTATTGATCTCGGTCTTGGTGACCAGCTCGCCTTGGAAAGGGGAAAGAGGAAATTTTGTGGTTATTGTGTTTATTTGGGTTTTGAGTTTTTCTCTGCATTTTTTTATGGTTCTTTCGAACCTACAACCATTTTGGTCATTGTTGTTGTTTTTTGGAGTAACCATGGCTATTTTTGATCTTGTGGAAGTTAGGAGATTGTTGGAAAAGCCTTGTTGTTGTCACCATGGAGAAGAATAGCCCCTGTGGGCACGGACACGGTTTTCTTCAAGCCACAAGAAATTTTACAAGCATGTTGAGCTCTTCTCTTTAAACCGTTTTGCTCTTTGTTAAGCGTCTTCATTAAAATAACTCTGCTCTTATGTTGGGTGTTTTTGTAAAATGAAAATGTTGATACAATTAATGTGATTTTTGGGTTGAGATGTTTGTTAGAGATGAATATAATTTAGGTATTTCCTGCAAAAAGAGTAAATGAAATGAAATTTGTCCTTGTTGTATGAGTTTTGTTTTGACAGTGTTGGGTATTCGGTTCTATTACCCATTATGGGTTCGAGTTGATGAATTTACCAGCAATGTGAATATTTTTTTATGAGTTCTATGTGTGCAAATGATTTGGAAAAATCGTGATAATTCTTGATGAAACTATTTGTGTGAGTTCTTATCGTAGTTTCTTTACATTACATAGAATATGATTTCACCAGGGACAACAGATTCATTCCATTGTCTTACCCTTGCTGATTAAAAATGATTCAATATCTCCATGTGGGTTGAAGGGCATGAGTGGTTATTGGGGGAGAAAATTATTTAAACACTAAACTTCATTATTTGATGAGTGAGTAGAGTGTATTGTTATATTTCTTTGAATCCATGGAAATGTATATATATAAATAAAGGAACTATATATCTTAATCTTTTCATGGTGTTCGATTAGAACCATACTAGAGTAAAATCTTGTTCTTGTGGTTGGAAAGATGGGTTCTTTATTTAATACAGTGATATTATGGCCATATAGCTGGTTGTTCATTCTTGCTTGTTTCAGACCTAGCTGGGAATGATTGTTTTTAGCGAATTTATACACACACACACACACACACACACACACACACATGCAAACTATAGTCTAAACTTCTTTGCTGCTTGCATTAAAAACTAAATCGAAACTGGGTTCTTACTTTGGTGTTTGGAAAGTGAATTCTTTTATTATTATGATGAAAGCATGATTTGTTGTTTGTTGTACACTCTTACTTGTTTGTATCCAAATGAGAATGTCTGTTGGGTAAAAAATTAAAAAAGGGAAATGATTTTATTTAGAGGTGTTGTTGATACTGATACTTATGGAACAGATGCAAATGAATTCTGGCATACTCCCTGGAATGGTAGTTACTAAGTTTTGAATACTGAAATAGACTTATTTAGAAGGAATCACCCTATTGGATCAGGTCTGTACTAAATAGTTGATATTCGATTAGACAGTGAGAAGAGGTAACATGATTCTTATTCCCTTCATTCAATTATTGACTTTATTTTCTCTCTTTGGTTGTTATCATTGATTGATATCACTCCTTGTTTAATTCATTCAATGCAGTTGTGATGAAAAGAAAGGGAATATTAGATGGGTAATTGGAAGTAACAATTATTTTATTCTCTTAACCAATTGAAATTCTATATTTGATAAAGAATGAATTTCTTACTGCCTTAGGCGTAAGCATCTGCATTTAACTACTATTTTCCTTCTTTTCAGATTTGAAAGAAGTATTATGCTGTTTGTTGAATTTTGAGAAATGACACCAGTGTTTTCATGGTGAATGACTACTTTCTCTTCTGCATTTGATTGCTTGAAATTAAATGAGTAGTATGAAAGGGAAGTAGTTCTATTTGAATTCTTAATTAAAATTCATCTCTTGAAATTTCAACTATTATAATGGAATGGAATTGATAGTAATTTCATTAGTTCAACTTTATATACATAAGTGTATTGGCTCTTTCAGATGTTTTTAATCTGGAACTATTGAAAGGAAATTACTTCTGGTAGTAATTATTTGGGAGAAAGTTAGTAAATATTTTTGTCTGAATGTGATGGTTATTAGGGGAATTGGGTTGTTAATTTGTTAATCCTTATCAAAAATTAATTTGTAGATGATGTCCATCTCAATTTATTAATGTTTCATAAAATTAGAGTTCTTTTATTGAGACAGTTAATTAAGAGCACCTCATTTTAATGACAAGTGATTAATATGCTCAGTTCGATGAACTGACCCGTGTAAGTAAATTTTACAGATGGTTTCCATGAGTAAAAATGAAGACATGTTGTTTTCTGATGCTTCTTCTGATTAGCTAAGGATGGATTGTATATAAAAATTTATTATTCTTCTACGAGGAAATGGAAAAAGAGAAAGTTTTATTCTTCTTCTTTATGAGTTGTTAATGTTGTTTGGCATGAATGAAGTCTGGTTGTATGGGCTTGTAAATTGTATAAATTTTAATCTTAAGGATTGAGTACAAGGAAAGGTGTGTTATTTTAATGGTTGTACCGCCTTGGAACTATTTGAATAAGATTGGGAATATAAATTTTATTCCTTGAATTTGGATATATTCAAATGATGGTTGATAGATTTTAAAAGGACACAATATCTATTCTTTACTTGAATACAACTTTTAAGTTGGAATGTACAATTAATTCATACTTAGGTAAATATGGACTTTAAATTGACATTTGAAAAGAGTTAAGTGAATATGAATTCTTAAATGAACGATATTCAGAACTCATATATAAGCCAATGAATATAAATAAATGAGACAGTTCAATCTTGTACTTTAATTTCATTAATATCCTTGAGATGTTTGATCCAGAGGATATTCAGTATGAGGGATCATATCTCCTCATAATAAACCTTAATTGAAGTAAGGTTATAGTGAATAAATGAATACATTCATTTGGAATTAGGCCTCATTTAAATGGCGTCTAATAAGATGAAATTCTGGATTTAAATTCAGTTGCAAATAAAACTTGGTTAAGTTTAGTAAGTTGATCTTACTACGTTAAGTTGTAGAGGACTGTTAATTTGAAGCTTAAATTAAGGAACTAAGATGGAATTAAGCAATTCTTCAGTAAGGAGGAGTAAAGGCATATTACTTTTTAAGACAATTTAAGTTTCTCTTAGCTATGCAACTGTAACAAATAGTGAGGTTGGAAGATCAACACGGTTGCTGAAAATTGATCTTAAATACTTAAGATTATAATCTAATCACACTTATAGCTGGATGTGTATCCCTTGATGAGAGGATTCTGTAGGACCTTGGCACATGCCAACTACAATCTAGTGTCTTCATGAAGGCGGGGCCTTCATGACGACACAATGTTGCAACTGACATGTTGCAACGCCCTCCTGAATCGATTCATCAAGTTTACATAAGGTGGGACCAAGTTACTTAGATGATGATAGGAATGTGACCGTGTATATGGGGTGACTCAGGAAGACTAAAGGTAACTAGACACACGCAGTCGTCTAGGTTCGAAAAAGTATGTCTGCATACCTTTAGTCACTGTGAGTGTCTTCCTATACACTTTCATATTGCTAGTTTGGGTTAAAGTTTAACCTTGGATGAGAGGACTGACAGAGGTCAAAAAAGACCATTCTAGATAACAGAAAAAGTGAGGTGAAGGACGTATTCCATTGATGTGTATAATGTCTAGGAATATAATCATGTAAAGCATGTGAAAATATTTTGCTAAAGTATCGCAAGTTTCTAGTTGCGTTGTCCTAATCAACTAGTTTAAGAAGCAAGATTTTAGATGAATATCGGTAACAGATATTTAGATAGGCCTCTTAATTGGAATACTTTGATAACTGAAATTGGTAGAGAACCAAGTATACTTAGTATATAATGCATGGGTTAACATGAAGGATCGGTAAGTAGCCGAGTCATGAAATGAGAGATCGTTGAACTCTGAGCCATAAATGGGAGATCGGTAGTTCTTCGAGTCATTTATAGCAGCATATGGTATCTGTTATATGATTTAATGGCATTGAATGTGTGTTCCATATTGTAAATATGTGAATAGAGAACATTGTTTTTAAAAGTAATTGTGTGATCTAAATTACATTAATTGGACAGAGAACAATTATTAAAACTTGGTTGTGTGTTTTGAATTACATAATTCAGAACAAAGAACGTTCTCTAAAAAAAATAAAAATAAAAATTCCCTTGTTCTAATGTCTTAAAATGGGGATGTTACATTTCCTTTCTCTTTCTCCGTGGAAGCACACTCAAGTTGTAATTCCTCTAGCTCTTCCCCATTGAAACATGCTTCAAAGTAGGGTTCTCCTGATAATTTTAGAAGTCTATCCTCCACCATGGAATTATCCCCCACAGTTAGGTGTTTAAAAACCTACAACACCTCATTCACAAATGGTTTAGTACTTTGATACTCAAAGCTCTAAATCAAGTCATTTGTCAAATCTCGCTAGTTTTCTATCTAACAGTGTAGTTCCAAATGAATGTACCATATATGTATGGAACCCTGTAGTGTGGAATAAGACTTGTGTACCCATAGGTAAGGGGGTAAATCTTTCATGCCTCCCATCCAAATTTTTTCTAATACTACTAACCTTCCATGCCTCCCACTGAACAATTCCTTCTTTTTTCGGATGCACTACCTTGAGATCTCTAATACTACGCGCATATATTTTGTCTAGGTATTCTTATCGTAAGGGCTCAGTATATGGTGTTGACTTTTTGTATGTAAGAGGGATGATAACACTCTCCTCATTATTCTGAAAACTTATATATCCCTTATTGAAATGTAGCTCAACATTGTTCTTATAGAACCAAGGGCACCCAAGTAACACTAAAAAGTTGACCACCTCGGCAAGTGCCAATAATTCAAAGTCTTTACTAAATTTCTCCCCTTAGATAGTGATAACAACATCCTTTAAAACATTAATGGGTATTTCCTTTTTATTTTTATCCATGTAAAACACATTTGAATATGGATTTAAAGGAGGACTTCCCATTTGATTCTAGGCATCTAAGGTGAGAACATTAACTTTCATGCTTGTGTCAATCAAAATATTTTATAGGATCCATCCATAAATAATTGCATTTAAGGTAATCTCCTTATTATAGTAAATGTTGTGAGGAGGAAGGTTATTGTGCAAGACCTTTCACTCACACTCTCCTCTAATGCACGATACTTTCTCTTGTAGCCATTCTCCTAGAAGAGGGATGATATTATCTTGCCTTAGAATTTTACATACCTCCCTAACAATATCCATATCCTTTTATGGGACCTCGGCACTCTTCTTTTGTTCGAACTACAATGATTTATCCTTTAGGAAATGGATCTCTCCCTATAGGCTTCGAATTACATCCATGGTCTTCTAATAGACTTATTTTTTATGAGTAGGGTTTGGATACTTCCTATGCACTACCTCTTCTCTAGTAAGTGGTGGTCCCTACTTTGGTATCTCCTTAGCACGTGCAACTTCATCTCACATTGTCACCAATATAGGTTCTAACTCTGACTCACGCACCACCCTTGGCATCCACTGCAAGTTTACATTCTTCATACTTACCATCCCAAAGCATTTGTCCTTCCATTGTTGTTGGCTCATGTGTTCAAATAATATAGTACACTCCTCATAATTTTGCTTCTTTCCACATGAAGAGCACTATAACAGGTTGGAACATTCACACTTATAGTGTTTTGTATACCCATATTTATAAAAATTCCCACATGGGAATTCACTTCTTCCACCTCTATGGTTTCCACAACCTCTAAATCCTCCGCAAAAGCTTCTTCCATGACCACCTCCATTTGTGTGCCTTTTATAATGATGGCAATATTACTTTTAACTCCTTAGAATACTAGTCTTACACACACAAGTATTAATGGAATCATGCATTTGGTCAATGAATCTATAATTCTTGGTGTCATGCGTATTATAAGTGTAAATCTTGTAATCAAAAGACACATTCTTATAGATCATGTGCTGCAGTAGTGGACACCTACTTGCATCACGATTCCCATGGAAAATTTTACAAACCATTGTCATGGCGTGTACCAATATTCTCAAAAAAATTGTCCTTCATATTCCCTTCTACCTCACAATCCGTGCACCAAATCCCACTTTGAGCCTCATGTTTTGAGTTCACAAATAGCTTCTCTAGCTACTTTTCCATGGAAGAAATCTAGGCTTCAAGAAATGGAATTACTCTTGTATTCATGCTTCCTACAGTATCATCATGTAAGGTAGCCTCTAAGGCCTTGCACGGGTCTGTGAAGGTCTTACCTAAAAGTGCCCTCTTGAAACGTGTGATCAACCTACCGAAAAATCACTGAGCATGTTGAGAAGGATAAATAACATAACACAATTTTGATAAGAGAGTCTTAAAGCGCACATCATACTCCTGTGCACTCTCTGACATCCCTTACTAAATTTCTTTCAACGCACTAATGCTCTTCTATTCAAACTCAGGAATGTGGAACTTTACTAAAAATGTAATACATACTATAGTGTAAT
Organism: Taxus chinensis; assembly: GCA_019776745.2. Lineage (NCBI taxonomy): Eukaryota > Viridiplantae > Streptophyta > Pinopsida > Cupressales > Taxaceae > Taxus > Taxus chinensis. The sequence continues at coordinate 32,532,390 of CM034146.1, read as the reverse complement.
CGACCACCATCATGTGTGGATCATATTTATGTTACCAGCTATGTGCACACCCTTGCAATGTAGTTGAAAACTAACTTGTCTTCCACTCTAGGGAAATGATACCCTTTGCACACCATAGTAACTCACATTTCTATACATGCTCTTCAACATCTTCCACACCATTGTAATTAATAAAATGTAGGGACATCTTGTAAAACACCTGCTAAGGTGGTTGAGGCCCCTACCCTCTAGTTATAGGGCCTTGATTTCATTCCTTATTTACCCTACCACAAGATCTACTAGACCCACTAAATTATATTCCTCATGATCCAACAGATCCTCCCCATATGGTAGGAAAAGATCTTGAAGAACTGGTAGCTTGTGTTCCCGCTATCATGCTAAACTACTCACCAACTGTCTATGATTCTAAACCACTCCCACGTGTGTTTGTCATTCCAACTCTAATCACGATACCCAAAATTTGTGAACCTAGACCTTGCCTAATTTTTGTTCCTTAAAAAATACCTCCAAATATAGGGAAAGAGTGTGTGTCCATAGATCGGAATGAAATTTATGTCTCCTTGTTGTCACTTGACCACTGATATCAACACTTCTAACAACCGAATGAGAAATGTTTTCCTCATGGATTAGAAGGCTAAGCATAAGGGTTTGGTCACCATGTGGGCCAAGATACATGACCATGGCTTTCCTTTCTTCATGTGACAAAATTTCACCAAAGTCCAAGGGGGTAACTCTCATTCAATTGTTAAGATGGGGTAGCATAGACTGCTCAGATCTCACGCCTTTTATGCAGACCTTAAATCCTTCTTATAATGTCTATCTCTGTATCTCCATCACTTCATCAACCTTGAGTCATCTCACTAACTCTCTCTCTCTCTCATGCTTCATCATACTTGATTTTCCTCTCTTCTCACTCCTTCTCTACTGTAGGATCCACCATATTTCACCACACTAGATTTTGTGCCCCGTGCTTAGTAGGACTTTAGCTTACCATGTGAAAAAATTCCAAACTAAAAGTAATGACTAAGATCTTGATAGCTAAAAGGATAACATGCAAGAACGATCCTGTATACTCCCTCAATAACTCAAAATCAATTATATTTGGGAAATATTATGTACAAATAACGTATTCCAAGGTATAACTAGTTAGCACTCTACTCCACCTGTGATCAACAACATTGGTCCAGGTCAGATCGACATCATGTAGCTTTTGATACCCATCTTAGGTGACATGAGGTCTATAGTACCAACTTGACATAGATACATATGTTGATATCCATTCATACAACTCCACTGGGAAATTAAAAAATAAGGTTTCATTGAGCTCATGATATAGGTGTTCCTTTACCCATTTACTTACATCAAACTCAAATCCAATATTAAATATCTAATAAAAATCCTCTTCCATTCTTTGACACTGTCCAAGTTCAACCACTCCATCATCACGTACCATTCTCACAAAAAATTCAAAAATAGATCCCAGAAACTGAACCAAAATGTAGTCTCTATTTACCCCTTGCTTTAACAATCAACCCCAAAATGCATCCACACATCATCCGGATTAGTCTGGAATCTCACCCAAGGCATGCAAAGGTGCCGAGATGCTCCTTTATGTGAGCTTCATTAGAAAAATTTCCCTTGATGAGGGGGTTTTTACACAAACAGAGAATGAACACACCCATTCTTGGAATCAAGATTTAAGCCATAAATCCTAGTCTAATGCATCAGAAAATAGAATATCAAGATCATACTATAAAGGAAGTATAACTAAATCATGATTAACATCAAGAAAACCCATATTATGCCCATGAAGATAAAAGGAGATACACATATCAAGATTCATCATACATATCCTTCAAAATCATTCCATTATATTCATTTATCAAATAACATTAGCCAAGGTTATATCATAAGAGTTCCATGTATGAAGGTATTCACAGTAGTAGATCTTCATCATGCTCCCTATATTTTCTTCCCTACATATATTACAATTACCTGTCACACATCTTTCCTAGCTATCTCCATCTCTCTCTATCTTTCTCACACACATTCTACTCTCTGCATTATCTAAATTTGTCTCTCCTTTATGTTACGCAAGAGCATCCATATGAGGAACTCTTTAGGAACCTTTTCTTAACCACTCATCAATACTTAAGAAATCATGAAGGAATATTTCATGATTTCTCTACCATTACCTAAGAACATGCAAAATTTAATCATGTGTTTCCTTCAATCAAGTGTCCTTAGAAAGTATGTTGCAGTTAATCCATAACAAACTCAAGTTATTATCCTCTCATGATAACTATATTGATGCCCTCGAATATCCTTTTCTTAAGCTACATGTCTTGATAGCTTATCCATATCTATATCTAGTCACTTTTCCATTCACTCCCCAAACCCATTCTTACATGCTATTGAAAACTCACTAAGTCCCAAATCCATCCTACCTGGGTGCGATCCTTCAGGAATCCCCAGTAACTTCTTCCATGCATGCCTTCACTCCCTACTTACGCATGCCACAAAGCTTCACATATTAGGTACTTAGCTAGTTTATGAGTCCAACAATTTCTCTTACCTTCTGGATCAATTTTCTATTTTTGGTAGGTGCTTAAGGGACCAATTACTATTTTTTATAAGTTTTAATTCTTGACCAAGATTACCAATTTCTGTGATTTCACCCTACAATACATCTTATGTGTTCATCGTCTCCTTCTAATGCAGCCTAGAACTTACCAGTAAAAATATAGGCATACTAGCACATCACTCAGCCTAGAATGATTGCTCACCTGAAGCATGCAAAGGTACCAGGCCCCTCTTTAGGGTTTCTGTTACATGATGTTAACATGGTGAAGACTTAATGCACTCAGATCCGAGTTAATAAAACATCATACATAACATGTTTAGATCTAGATCTAAAGAGTAATAGGTTTAAGTGATAACCATAATGAATTCAAGCATACAAGAACCAATTAAACTTAGGATTAATACTCTGATTCAACTAATACACTCTATTATATTACACATGATAAATACATAGAAAATCATTATAATAGATAATATCATAGCTTATGCACACATCAAATTTGGCAGCATAACTCAAAAGTAATTCAGTTATCACACAATCTCTCTATCCTATGTAGATCATTACATATTTATAAGGGTGGTGACTTTCCCTTCACCACTTGCATAATTCTAAAAATAAGTCGCATGCTGAAATTAGCCATGCGCCTTTACAATCACAGCCACACATGCAATTGCACTAACAAAAAACCTCTTCTAGTTAACTAACAATAGAAATTATATTCTTAGCCCACACCCATGCAAAGCACTTAGTAGTCACTCTTCCAAAAATAGCCAATGCATGTTGTGCAAGTCTTTACCTGATTTGTATGTTATGCACGCTATCTCCCAAAATAGCCCATACATGTGAAAATGGATAAGTCCCAAATCCACCCTTAACTTTCGTGCACATGTTCTTCCCTATCTTTCCATGCCTTTGAATGTTCCCTATTCTCACACACGAACCTTTTGTGTGCCTTTTACTAAGTATCCCACTTTCATCCACTCAACATTATCCCACACAAAACTACATTTCCACCCCAAAAATGGATATTCCTCAAAAAATAAAGAATAAGGAAATGGAAAGAATGTAAAATAATTTCTATACAAAGAATAAGTATTTACTCTACATCACCCTATGCTTCAACTAGAAGAATCAGTTATGGATATTCTTCTTTATGTCTGCCACTCACTCAATGTGGTCTCTTCCTTTTCTGAAATATCCACTGCAATAGACTCTAGATCATCTTGGGAAATTTCTCCCTTTTCATTATGTAATACTAACATAATGTTAGACATTGCAAAAATTCTTCCCTCCAATAGATCCATCTTCTGCGCTATAAGTTTTCCAACCTATTCTTATGGGGCTCTAGGGGTGCTTCAAGGGCCTCATGCTTTTTCTTTACCAGTGTCATTCTCTTCATGCACCCTAATGTTTCATCCTTCATTACTTTTAGGAATTCATTTTCCTCTACCATTGTCCTTATTCTGATGACTCTCTCCAGAGATGTACAGATATTCAATGCTTGATTCACTTTCTTAAGCTCCTCCCATAGGGTTTGAAGCAGTGCCTCGTATGATGAAAATTTCCACACTACTGCAGCCTTTTCCCTCTTTTCCTCAGGATAAGGGTCCTTTGGTAATAACATCTAGACTGGTCCCTCCTCAAGCACTAGATCAACTAATGTACGCACATAGTGCATATCCAAAGGGAATGTTTTGGGTACCATGGGCTCTAACTGTGGTATTGCTTGGAGGACATGATCCCCGATCTCCTTTTCTGTGCTAATAAGGAACCCCTTTTTCTTCTGCTCCAAGTCCTTCTCCCATTTTAATCATGTGATCTTTGCATCCTTGGCCTTGATATCTTCCCTTAGGGCCTTGATAGTGGGATTTTCGTCTACGTTCCTCCGCGTCACCTCTATAGATACTTTCACAAAGGAATTACTTACCTATTCATCCAATATAACAATATGTTTCATAGTTATATGTTTGACCTGAGGTGCCTTCTGCAACCTTCTTGACACATAAGATTCTTCACATACATCGAATTCTAGATCATCCATGTGTGTTTGCATAGACCAAAATAATTTTTTCCTTGTGTGAGTGGTGGCCATGTCCTTATCCATAAGCTCTTATACATAAAACTCCTTAGGGTTCACCGTGCTTTGAAAATAGGCATTGAAATTTTTTATTGTTTCCTCATCATATCCCAAAGATGGAACAATAAGCTCTCCACATGTCCTTTTACTTCTTGGCCCCTTAGGAACTGGCATGCCAATATTTGGAGTTGGATCTTCAGTGTCCTAAGAATTATCTTGCTCTATCTCTCCTCCCTTTACCCCTTGTCCTTAATTTTTCACATCTCCATATTTCATTTCTTCATATTTTGGCTCTTCCACATCCTCTAGCTGTATAGAAGATTCATGCATTCTCTCTTCAGTATCCTCCACCTCCTCACTCAACTTCAACTTCCTCCTTCTCATCTCAGCTATCTCCTTTTGTGGAGATATTTGTGGTGATCTTTGCAATGATTGGGGAGTGGCGCCTTGATTACTTGTTTGTCTGAAAACCATCTTAAAGTGGCATTCTTTAGGGTCTACTCCTACCTCCAATTCCTCACCCCCTTCTTCTTGGGTCTGGGGTGGAGTACTTGCACCCTAAGATTCTACCTTGTGCAAGGGTTGCCTTTTTCCTCTATGCACCAAGCTGTCATTGTCTTTGTGTTATTCCTCTTCATCATTTACTTTTATAGTTTTACTAGGATTTGGAGATGGTACATTTTCTACTTTATATTTTCCCTTAGGTGGCCCTAGGAGTGCAAACTCATTCTCCACATATTTTTTCCCTCTAACTTGGGCTTAAGCTGAAGGTAGATATGCACATCCCCACTATCTCCAATCACCAAACTCATGGGATTCATGTTTATCAAGTGTAAAATTATCCTTTCTATGTAGGCATTCTTCCTTGGATACACATATGTCTTACACAACATATCCTAGTCACATTCTACCTTGTCTGCAACAAAATTCAGGCATCCAACATAGTTGAACTGATGGAATGATGCTTAGAAGTAGCGTGTTGTGAAGGAATATAAAAGCTTACACCAGGGGCTCTAAGTACCATCATTCATCACAAACCACGTGATGAAAAAGTGCTAATATACATGTGAACTGGACTGCCTTTCCCACCACTAAAGGTAATTCCTTGGGGATGCACCACTCATCTTCAATCCTATCATACCGCATCTCTGCCCTATTCTTGTGTTTCATTTGATTCTTGGACATTTCTAGAAAGATAATGAAACATATAGGGTAATGGGTGTAGGAGGAATACCTGTTGAAATGTTGGTTGATAGGTTATTACATGCATATGAATTCTGAATCCATAGCTGATTGTGAGAGCTTCCTTTTGGCTAGGATGAACTACCTGAAATAGAAAGCAAGAAAACTAGAAATATTTAAACAATATACGTAGTGGACTTCCTAGTGTGTGCTAGATCTAGGAAGTGTGATACTTCCTAGATAGCTTTCAATCCACTCTTTAAAACAATTTAATGCTGGTAATAAAGTAAATTTTATTGTAGTTAAAATGATTTAGGTATCTCATTTAAAACACAATAAGAAAGATATAATCTAATAGGCTAGATTAAAATAATATCTGAAGGTCAAGTAACGGGTTTTGGGTCTCTACAGGTCTGATAGAGGTCTTAGGCAAGTCACACATAAGTAAGGGTGATGTGGGAACAGGTAGGTAGGTTATTGTTCTGGGTTGTATTGGTAGATATAGAAACCAATGCCGGCAAAGGGGGACCGATGCCGGTTTAGGAGAACTGGTGCTGGTTACTGTGGGGTATTGGGAATGTCATATAATGATCTTTAGATCCCCCTTATGATTGTACAAAGGACTAGGCTGGTTGAAATGAGGTATTAAGTTGTTTGGATGGGATTTGGTGAGATTTTAATAGGGATATGGATGGGTGAGTATTAATGAAGTTCATTGGGTGGCTAGGAGAACAAAGGATGAAAATACAATGATGAAATAAGTGAACCAGAGGAGTAAAAGGTTCTACTTACTTGGAATATGGTTCTGGGCATCTTTGAGTGAGGAATGAAGGTGTTGATGAGAGGTTGAATGTTGCGGAGAAGCACCAAACATTGGAGAGCTCTTACATGGGCTGCATGTGCTCTCCTTCTTGCCTAATTAGATCAAATCTATGCTGGGGTGAGTGCTGGATGGTTTCTGGGTGAATGGTGGATGTCTGTGTAAGAGAAAATACTTGATCTCCTTCTTTGTATGCGTGTTCTCCCTGAAACTTGTTCTCAAAAGATGTGATCTATCTCAAGAATCTACGAACCTCAAATATAAGGTTATTTTGGGAATTAAATGGTAACTGACAGTGGTCTTGGCTTAATCGGTGGTGGTTAAGGGTAACCGACATCGGTTAGGGAAGAATTTCGTAGGTTTACTAAATGAGACAAATCCCCTTGAGTTTTTGGGATCTCGTGTGTTCTCCTTGTAGATTACGATGGAAGCTTATTTTAAGCATGTGGGAATGTGGTTAGAAGGAATGTAGGCATTGATTTTTAGGGTTTGGGTGGGTCTTAGTTAGTTATGGCAACTCACTGAGAATAGGTCTTAGGGTGAGGTGGCTAGATGAGGTGTCTAGGTGAGATGGATATGTGGCCATTATCCCAATTAGGAGATTTAAATAATAAATATTGTGAGGATAATGAATTAATTTAATTAAATTAATATTATAGTGGAGTGAAGGGGGTCATGGCTAGGTGGGTGTGTTTAAGGTATTTATTAACAAGTGGCTAAGGGGAGTGTGATCAGATTTTGGTTTCTACTGCTTAAACAACCCATTCATTGACCATTCACATAAATAATTCTCAAATCTATCCCCTAGGGATTTACTCTACATGGGGCACTCCTAGATCTTGTTCTTTAGCCCATCAGACACTCTGATTTCTAAAATTACTAAGGAAAATTAGGCAACACTGAAACTAGTTCTCTCACTTGTGTGCACTTCCTCAATGATAGTTTTCATAGTGTAGCTTGATATGTTGTATATTGTTCCTGTTGAAATTCTCCTTGCAATGTGCAACCACATTTTTTTCACCTGGGACAATCTCTCTTGATCATTTAATTTGGTGATGAGATGTGCAGCTGCTTGTACCACTAGATACTTCCTCATTTTTTCGATATCCATTATGCGCATACCATTGGTGTATCCTAACTCCTTCCGCTTCTCCAAGATGGTTGCTTTATCTGTCAAGTCACCATTCAGGTCCACTCTTATGCCCCTTAATCCTATTATAGTTGAAATTAGAGTGGCTATAATCCTTACCCTTCTCATGTACCTTGCTCATTAGCCATTGGTACAAGGGTTCATACTTTCTAAAGTATGGAAGCTCATACAATTGGTAAACTCCAATATACTTTAGTATCTTCTCTCCATCTTCATCATACACCAGAATGTCCTTAGTTGTGCACTTGTTTGTCTTTGCATTCAATAGCGTGTTTGATTCCTTTTTGTTCTCTGATGTGTGGTGGTTGTAGTCACTAATCTTGCATTTTTGGATGTGAGAATCCCATTCTTGTCCTACTAATATGCCTTCTGGGTATTACATCACTGAAAAATTGCTCTCAGGAGCAATTTCAACCTCCACTTTCACCTTCTTCTTTTGTTTTTATTCTACGATAGGTGCTTTCTTTGCTATCATCCGTAAATCATAACTTTGTGTCCTCAATGGATTTCCTTCTAGCTTCTACAACATTCAAAGTCAAACCCTAGCTCAAATCCATGTGCCCTAGTTGAAATCATGTGCCCTATCTCTTTTGAATGCTTTGTGTTTCTCAAACCCTTCGCCAATGGGGACGTAATCTTCTCCTATGTACAAATATTCTTCTCACGTCTGGTTTCACATTCTTCACACGTCAATACTCTGTTCTCATCTCAGTCACACTTATCTCTTTCAAATTTTAGTGATTTACAATGGTAAAAATGAACTTCTATCCCTTCCTTATATATATTTTCAAAATGGTGGTGCATATATTGCTCCTTCACCTACCAACAATCCACGTTAATTGACCCTTTTCATATTTTTTCATGTGGTACATCTTCGAACCTTAGCTATAACCTTTTATCACACCTTCCTACCTTCTGGATACAAGCCTCTCTTTAGTGCACTTCCATGCACTTAAGTACCTCATCACTGTGCCTTCTCCTAGTAGTCTCCACGGCTGTCGCTTACCTTGCGTTTTATTTTTCCTTCATTTATCTCCATACATGGTCCTCATTTGGAAGCAATCTTCTATTCACTAACTCTTCAAACTTTGAATAGCACCTATAGCAGTTTGTTCCTTTATGTGTACCCATTTCTCAACAACCACCCCACACAAATGGTATGTGCAGTCCTCTGTGCATAAAACATACTGCAAATGGTTATTATCTTATGGCTCGAAACCACACTTATTTCACAAAACAAAAACTAAATTGACAAAACATAATGACAAAAAAGGAAATCCATTAATGGAATACATAATTGAAAACCTAATCTAATTCGTAATAGTGCCTTATTACAAACACCAAGAAGACTTATTTATAGTAGTGCTTTATCCTACTCCTGTTGAAGTAACTAGGTAACCTTATTCCATCAAGCATTTCTAACTAACAAGATCATGTTTTAATTATGTGATTAATAACATATGGTCCTAATGAAAGTATTTTGAGTTTTCCTAGATGGTTCAAAAACTTAGAATCCTAGAGGAGCACCATTTGTCCCATCTTAAGCTTTTTGTCCCTAATGTGCCTATCATGTCATGCTTTCTTCCTGGATTTTTCTTACTTCTGACTCTAGTGTGTTATAACTCGTCGCTCATCTAACTTAATCAACTTGTCAATTTGTTCTTCTAATGCTTTCTCATCAGCTAGACCTCTAACATGCGCAATATGCAAAAGAAGGTAACATGAATTCCATAGGAAGTATTGCTTCTACAACAAACTCCAATTGAAAAGGTGTGTCCTTGAATAATTGCTTGTATCTTTTTCTATACGCCTAAAGTACTGCAAAAAATTTATCTTCCCAATCCTTTCTTCCAACATCATTAATTTTTGTCAATTTTTGGCTCTAAATCTTGTTGAAATCCTCAACAATCCCATTTTCCTGAGGATGATATGGTGTAGTCTTATGGTGTGAAATCATGAATTCATCCAATTAAATTCTGATTGTCTCATTTATAAAATGTGTGCCCCTATCACTAGTAAAACTCTAAGGGCATCCATACCTCATAATAATATTTTCCCATAGAAACCTAGTTTTTGTAGTTTTCGTACAATCCTTTATAAGTGTTGCTTCTTCCCCCCTTTTCAGGTAGTCTATCCAAGTAATGATATAGTGCGATCAAGTATTACGCGTGGCTAGTGAAATAGGACCCAAAAAATCTATATCTCATTTCTCAAATGGTTCTACACTAGTAATATGTCTTAGAGGCATTTCATCTCATTGACTGGGTTTCCCAAGGTGCTGATAGTGATCAAAAGACTTGTAATATGCCTTACAATCTATATACAGGGTCTCCCACCATAATCTAGTGAGTAGAATCTTGTGCGTAGTGGCGTCACCTATATAATGGCAACCAGCAATACCACTATGAGATTACTCATGATATTTATGCACTCATGTTCTAGTACATAATGATGCAATACTTTATCCTGACCTAACTTGTATAGGTCACTGCTAATCAACATAAAGGGTACCGCGTGTATAGCAAGTTGTTTCTTCTCTAAATATTTCATTCCTTCTGGCATCATACCTATTCATAGAAAGAGAAGAATGTCCTCTGATTCTAATGGCATGCATTGTAACATGTATAACTATGCATTGGGCATGATATCTTCAATTGATTATGCTTCTTCTCCTGACTATATTATGGATAAAGGATCTGGTCTAGAATTACTTTTCACTAGTTTTACCACAACTGTGAAATCAAATTCTTGGGATAAGAGTACCCATCTGCATATGTGCCCCTATAAAATGGGCTTGTTTACCAAATACTTCAATTCTGTGTGATTTTTATAAATTATAAATGGTGTTGCTAACATACTATTTGAATTTATGTAGTGTATAGATCATTGACAAAGCCTTACACTCTATAGTTGTTAAATTGTGCTTTGCATGGGTCAAATTTCTACTAGCAAAACAAATAGGATGATCTATAATACCTTCTCTAGACTAAGCCAACACCACACCAATGGCCGTGCTAGAGGAATCCACATGTAAATGAAATGGTTGGTCCCACAAAGGAAAGCAAAAAATAGGTGCAGTAGTAAGTTTCTCCTTCAATATCTAGAATGCATGTTGTTTCCGTTCTCCCCAGTAGAACATCCCTTTTCCTTTTAGTAACTCCTCCAAAGGTGTGGTAAGCTTAATATACCCCTTTATGAATTTTCAATAATACTCAGTGTGAGCCAAGAACCCACATACCTCACTTTGACTTGTAGGCTCTTTTAGGCCAATAATGACTGCAACCTTAGCCAGATCAACCAACAAACCTTACTTGTAGATGATGTTTCCTAATAGTATTCCAAATAGTGTAGCAAATACACTTTTCTTGATGTTTAAAGAGATACTCAACAATCTACATCTTTCAAACATTAAATGTAAATTGTCACAATGATCCTTAACAAGTCCATACATAGGGAAATCATTTAAATAAACCTACAAGAAGTTGTGAATAAAATATTTGAATGATTAAAAAACTATGCGTGAAAATATAGTAGGCACATTTTTCAAACCAAAAGGAATCACAGTACAGGAAAAATTACCCCATTCACTAGTAAAAGTAGTCTTTTCTTGATCCTCATAGGCAATCCTAACCTAATGATACCCAGAGAATCCATCTATAAAAAAATATATTGCCCACCCTGTAATGCCTTATTGGGCCCCTAATTTATTTTCCAAATCTTAAGGGTGCATAGGTTCACATGGCTAGAGGAAGCGCACAAGTGTAGGCATGCAAGGAAGAGTTAAAAAGGATTCTTGAAGAACCCAAGACACACATGTTGTGTGAAGAACAATTCAGGACTTATCCATTTTTGGCCTTTGGGATAAAACACATGAAGAACGTGTTCCATTTGGATAACGTTCTAGCTTGGTGACAGGGTGTCCTAGAGGGAATATACCTTGCGATAGAAAGATCCAAAAAGTTAATCATGACATGGAGAGGCATGCGCCGGGGGTGACCCACACCTTGACACTTGGGGCCAGATCTGAGGCTGTAGAGGAGTTTGTCAGAGCTCAGAGGCCTATTTATACATGTTCCCTTGGCAAAGAAGAAGGGAAAATGAGGTAGCGAAGCTCTGTAGAATTACTGTGAGACCTATGGGGTGAAAATGGGTACATAATTCAAGTAAGGATGTAATGGGGAAATGGGGAATGAAATTTTTGTCTTGTGAGAATACATGTATGGATCCACACATGGCACATGACCATAGTCCGCCTTCTATACTATTTTATAAGTAACACTATGAATGAATGTGATAAGGTTACCATGACAAATGTGTGAAGAATCTTTCCCTGTATTACCTGTATATTTCTATTGTACTTATGTTCTTATATAATCATGAATCTTACTTGAATGGTTAAGTATATTAGTATATTTACAACTCGTAGTTCTATTACTTGTATTGTGCGCTTTGGTTCTAATATGACTGAAGGGGTGTACAAGTCATCCTGAGCTCTATAGCTCTTTGTGTCTATTAAATCACTAAGTCAGGATCATGAACTATGCCTTCCACTAGACTCACATGAAAGAGAGACTTGGCTCCCTCTCGCATGCCTCGAGTGAGCACCCAGCATTGCTGGGTGATAGGCTGGTGCGCATGAGGTTACCTTGTTCTTAGTGGGTGCAAAAGTGACTACATCTTAGTTCCATTGCCGGGACTGTCGACACTAAAATTTTCCTCCGTAATTTCTATTTCATTAATGTATGTATTAGGAATAGGATGTTGTTAAGTATAATTAGTAGTAGCATCTGATAGAAGATAACAATGCCATCAGTATGGTGCCGCCAATAATGTGGGGTACGGTAACAGTCAAAGTACAATAGGAATGTTGTAAAAAGTAAATATTTGTCGTAAGTGGTCCGGTAATGTTAAAATGTCAAAGTTTGGGTAATTAGAGAAGTAGGGTCTACATGATTAGGAATTAGAAATATTATATTGGTATTAAGGACAAGGAGTGAGGTCATAAATATTTTGTGTATTTTATTTGTAAAAAGTCTAAAAATGTGGAACCCATGTAAAATGATAAGGTTTATCTTATCTTAAAAGATAAGCTTACATGTACAGATAAGAGTTAAGGTATGGAATATGATTCGTCAGAGTGGATTTCTTATCCTATCTTAGAGATAAGATGGATAAGCTTGGAAGTTCTATAAATAGAGAGGCCACCCCCCTCATTTAGCATAAAAGAAGTAGTGAGAAATATTGTATAAAGTGTGTAAAGGAAGCCATTAGTTTAAAGGTGTGTTGAAGAAGCCATTAAGAGGTGTAATTGTAAAGTTTCTCCCATAGTATCAATGGAAGGAAAGTGAAGTCAATAACACTTGAAGTACCTCATGGGTGAGATTGTAACAATTTCATGTTAATATTATAATTTACTTTGATATTTCAGATTTGTCATCATTCCGTCTTATCATAGTCGATGGTATTCTTGTGTTATGTTTGTTGTTTTGTTTCCAGATTACATCCACCAAACTAAAGGCTGTGCATTAGTAAATAATCATAGCACGAGGAGTTCCCGGTGAAGAATTATCATAGTGCCGGATTGGTGATGACATTTTGGTTCCGTTGTCGGGACCATTCCTTGTTGGTGGATTTTCTGGAGAGATATTCCCACTTAGTCAAAAATCAATTGGAGGGTAACCTTGTTTTTACTGTGCATAGTAGTTACCATGGTAAAGTCATTTTTGCCATGAATAGTAGTTACCATTGTAAATTAATTTTTGCTGGGAATAGTATTTACCGCAGTAAAGTCACTTTTTACCATGAATAGTATTTACCACAGTAATTTCACTTTTTACCATGAATAGTGTTTACCACAGTAAAGTCAGTTTTTACCGCAGTAAGTCAAGTTTTACCATAGTTTACCGTGGTCATTTCTATTTTACTGTAGAAAGGTGTAAAGTCACTTTCTATTACAGTGATTCCAATTATTTGTGCACATAAGTCCTGTTGATTGTACTTGTGGGTTGGTATTTCACGGTGGTTACTTTTGAAAATGGGAAAGATTCCTATTTTTTCAGCTCAATCTAATGAAGACGCTTCTTCTTTCATTCAAGAGTTTAAATGATCTTGTATTTGTAATGGCCTCATAAGAAGGGAACAATGGACTGAATTTTTTCCTACCTTTTTGGATGGTTCAGCACTTAGGTGGTTTGAAACACTAGGTGATAATGTGAAAAATTCATGGGATTTATTAACTGAAAGTTTTCTTGAAGAATTTGGTGAACAACAGAAATATGCAGATCTCATGATCGAGATCACAAAGCTATCCCAAGGAGAGAAGGAGAAGATAAGGGATTATCATGCTCGTGTTCTAAAGCTAAGGAGGAAGCTCGATGCCCATATCCGGAAGGAAGGATTAGTGGATGGGTTGATGAACAGCATGGATAATCTCCTATGTAAGCACTTCATTCTTGGGATGAAGCCAGATATCAAACAATGAGTGAAGTATGAACACCCAGCTACCATTGAACAAGCAAAGGAGATTGCAAGAAGGCAAGAAGAAAGCATGGAAGAGGAGCCCAAAGAAATTGTTGCTAAAGTAGAGCCTACACCAGCACCTTTGGTCCAGAATCCACAACCACTCCCGATGAGCACAAATATTTCTCCTAGTACATCTACTGAGTATGAAGATCTACTAAAAAAGATGGGTCAGTTAACTATTAATTTTCTTCAAGGAAAAGAATTTAGTTCTCAGGGAGGAGATAGAGGTCCAAAAAGAAATATTTCTGAAGTTGTATGTTATGGTTGTTATAAAAAGGGTCATTATAAGTATAATTGTCCAGATAGAGCTTCTACATCTGGTAAAGGAGATAATGATAAAGGAAAAGCACCTGTGAATTCTTTTGATGTAGTAGATAAGAGCAGAAATAATGAAGTAGATGTGTTTGTAACAAAAAGAAAGCAAGAAAAAGATAATCAAGATGGAAATGATCCTAAGAAGGTGAAAGGAGAAACTAGTAAGAAACATAGGAGAAGAAAGTTGGGTGTGTAGGATTTTCTGATTTCATAGGGACAAGGACCATACTCCATCTTGGAAGACCTGTCCAAAAGGCCTGCAATTATTACATATGGTCAACTCTTGGCTATGTCTTCTAAGAAGAGGCGGGAGTTGTGAAGTGGAATCAATGCTCGACGAAGGAAGGAGGTTGAGGTCCCTATTTTAGAGACAGAGGAGGATCCCTATGCTCCATAAGCTGAGGTATTATGTAATGGTATTTCAAGTCATGATGTCTTAGTTGATGGAGGTGCTGCAGTTAATGTAATGACCGAGTTTGTAATGAATATGTTGGGTTTAAAAATTGATCACCCTTCAACACTTATGTTAAGGTCATCAAATAAAGGAAAAACTAAACCAGAAGGTGTAGTTTCAAATGTGGCAATATCTGTTATGGGTGTTGTATGTGTGGTAGACTTTCAGGTGATGAAAAATGGTACTGTTACGTACCCAATGCTGCTGGGAAGACCATGGTTAAGGAGAGTTCATGCAAGAAACTACTGGAATGAAGGTTTCATGACACTTGGACGTGGTAGAGAGAGGGTGAAGATAAACGTGATCCCTCAACATCATAAAGCAGAACCTATGGATTCAAGTGATGAAACTGATGATTGGACATCCTCTAATTACTCTAGTACTAGTGAAGTGGACACTGAAGATGAAGAAAGTGAGGTGGATGTTTCAGTCATGGATATCCTTCCAGTCACACCAACTCATGACCCCATAAAATTATCTGAAGAAGAAGTTGATGATCGTCTCCAACAAATAAAGATTGGTGATGCTGTGATGGAGAGTGAGAAGGAATCCTACCTCCAGCTCTTTTGAAGGTACATACACATATTCACTTTTGATTACAAGGAACTCTGTCAAGTAAGTTGGGTAGAACATTCTATTGAGCTGGTAGATGGTGCTAAGCCCATAAAGCAAATGCCATATAGAATGAATCCTAATTTTTCCAAGACTGTAAAAGAAGAAATAGATAAGTTGCTTGATGCAAAATTCATATTTGCTGTGGAGAATTCAGAATGGGTTTCTCCCATTGTGATCTCAATAAAAAAGAATGGGAAGCTACGCATTTGTGTTGATTACAGGAAGCTCAATAAGGCAAAAAGAAGGATCATTACCCTCTTCCATTTTCAGATCAGATCTTGGACAAAGTAGCTGGCCATGAGTGCTATAGTTTTGCTGATGGATATAGTGGCTACAACCAAGTTCGTATAGCAGAGAAATATTAGCTAAAGACCACGTTCACCACTCCTTGGGGAACGTTTGCTTATAGAGTTATGCCTTTTGGGTTGTGTAATGCTCCGGCAACATTCCAGCATTTGATGAATAGGGTGTTCAAAACCTACATTGCGACCTTCATTAGAGTATTTCTGGATGATTTTTGCATCTATGGGAGCAAGTTGGACCACCTACACCAAATGGAGACAACATTTCAAAGGTTAGATGAAGCACAAGCCTCACTAAACCCTACAAAGTGTGTCTTTGGATGTTCTAAAGGTGTTTTGTTAGGGCATGTTGTATCCAGAGATGGTATTGGTACTGATCCTGATAAAGTTTCAAAAATCAAAGATTTACCATTTCCTATGAATAGAAGTAAGTTGAGATCATTTTTAGGCCATGTGGGTTACTATAGAATGTTCATCAAGAATTTCTCAAAGATTGTATAGCCACTAACCCAGTTCTTGAAGAAGGATGTTACTTATGAACCAGGAAATAAGGCGCATGAAGCTTTTGGACAACTGAAGGAAGCCCTGGTGTCTTCACCTGTTTTAAAGAATCCAGATTGGAGCAAGCCATTCATTGTGTACACTGATGCCTCAGATGCAACACTAGGAAGTACTTTGAGCCAAAAGGATGAAAATGGGAATGAACATCCAATTTACTTTGGGAGCAGACAAATGAGCAGTGCTGAGGTAAATTATACTGTAACTGAAAAAGAGGCTCTGGCTATCATTTTTGCTCTAAAGAAGTTTAGGAATTACTTGCTAGGGAAAAAATTTCTAGTTGTAATGGATCATCAGGCTCTAAAATATATTGTAAATAAGCCTAACCCATCAGGGAGGATAGCAAGATGGATAATTTTGCTACAAGAATTTGAATTTGATATTATAGATAGGCCAGGAAAGAAGCATGTCAATGCAGATGCACTCTCTCGAGCCTATGATGGTTTAGGATCATCTTGTGATGATGATGATTTCCCCGATGCAGCATTGTTATCCCTTGACACAATCCCTAGTGAATACATAGATATTTGGAATTATCTGAATGAATTCAAGTTTCTTGATGGTGCCAATGCAAAGATTAAGAGAAAGATTACTCAAGCCAGTCATCCATATTCTATTCTGCATGGAGTATTATTTCGAATAGGACCTGATGGACAGTACAAGAGGGCAGTTGGACGTGATCAAGGGAAGGAACTGCTAGAAGAATTCCACAATGGTACATGTGGAGGGCACTTCTCTGGACAACTTACAACAAGAAGGATCTTGGATGCAAGTTATCACTGGCCCACTCTTTTTAAAGATTGTTATAATTATTGTAAGACATGTGATATTTTTCAAACACATGGTAACCGTAAGACTTCATCAGCTCCATTATGCCCTATTCTTCCACTTGGTCCCTTTGAAAAGTGGGGAATAGACATTGTAGGTCCACTTCCAACTACCTCACACCAAAATAAGTATATTGTAGTTGCCACAGATTATTTAACCAAGTGGGTTGAAGCTAGGCCATTGAAAACAACTTCCATGGATGAAGTGGCAAGGTTCATATATGAACGCATTGTCACCAGATTTGGTTGTCCATTAGAAATTGTAACAGATCAAGGAAGCCACTTCATTAATGAGGTGGTAGAAACCCTAGTCAATAAGTTTTCTATTAAGCACAGGAAGGCAACAACATACAAGCCAAGCACAAATGGACAGGTGGAACGAACAAATTTTGTGTTGTGTCAAATTCTAGCAAAAGATGCAGCCTTGCAGGTACATAAATGGGATAAAAGGATTCATGCAGCATTGTGGGCATATAGGGCAACATCAAAATCAGCAACAAGATACTCCCCATTTCAGTTGGCTTATGGCATTGATCTAGTTCTTCCTATTGAGTTTGATATTCCCACGGTCAGAGTAATGAAAAATGAAAGAATGGATGAAAGTGATTCAGTAAAAGAAAGGTTGGTACATCTTCATTTGCTAGAGGAAATGAGGGAAATAGCTAAGGATACAAGCTATAAGAATAAAATGAAGCAGAAGGAATACTTTGATCAAAAGATCCGGTGGTCTCCATTTCATGTGAATGACTTGGTTCTAGTATATGATTCCAGATACAAAAAAAGAAGACAGAGAAAATTTCTTCCAAAATGGATGGGGCCCTACAAAATAGCAGCTGTGCATGAAAATGGTACGTACCGACTGGAGGAATTGGATGGCACTCCCATTACAAAATGGGTCAACCACGACAAGTTGAAGATTTTCCAAGCACCAGAATAGTCTACTCCGAGGACGGAGTAGAAGCTAGGAAGGGGGAAGATGTCGACACTAAAATTTTCCTCCGTAATTTCTATTTCATTAATGTATGTATTAGGAATAGGATGTTGTTAAGTATAATTAGTAGTAGCATCTGATAGAAGATAACGGCGCCATCAGTACGTGCCGCCAATAATGTGGGGTACGGTAACAGTCAAAGTACAATAGGAATGTTGTAAAAAGTAAATATTTGTCGTAAGTGGTCCGGTAATGTTAAAATGTCAAAGTTTGGGTAATTAGAGAAGTAGGGTCTACATGATTAGGAATTAGAAATATTATATTGGTAATAAGGACAAGGAGTGAGGTCATAAATATTTTGTGTATTTTATTTGTAAAAAGTCTAAAAATGTGGAACCCATGTAAAATGATAAGGTTTATCTTATCTTAAAAGATAAGCTTACATGTACAGATAAGAGTTAAGGTATGGAATATGATTCGTCAGAGTGGATTTCTTATCCTATCTTAGAGATAAGATGGATAAGCCTGGAAGTTCTATAAATAGAGAGGCCACCCCCCTCATTTAGCATAGAAAGAAGTAGTGAGAAATATTGTATGAAGTGTGTAAAGGAAGCCATCAGTTTAAAGGTGTGTTGAAGAAGTCATTAAGAGGTGTAATTGTAAAGTTTCTCCCATAGTATTGGTGGAAGGCAAGTGAAGTCAATAACACTTGAAGTACCTCATGGGTGAGATTGTAACAATTTCATGTTAATATTATAATTTACTTTGATATAACAGATTTGTCATCATTCTGTCTTATCATAGTCGATGGTATTCTTGTGTTATGTTTGTTGTTTTGTTTCTAGATTACATCCACCAAACTAAAGGTTGTGCATTAGTAAATAATCATAGCACGAGGAGTTCCTGGTGAAGAATTATCATAGTGCCGGATTGGTGATGACAGGACCTCTATTCGAAGTTTTAGGGGAACATGGCATATATCATGATCTCTGTAAAAAGTGATGGCGGAACACTTAACACTTGAAGGTGTTGAAGATTGATTTAAAAGCATGGAGGACAAATTCACTCGGAGATTTAGTACCAGATCTAGGATTGATACACAAAGGTGGGTAGAAGACACTCTTTACCATGAGTTATACAAAACCTTCTTCTGATGTTTCCTAATAGAGTTATTCGAATGGCTCTCAAATTATACATCTAGATCGGGGTGGCATTATAGATCACACCCTTGGACCCAAGAAACATATCAAAACCTACAAGATGTTGATCTAACATGGACCCATGCTATAGATCATTGGTGGAAGGGAGTATTGACTAGCTACCCTCTGGAATATGCCATTTCCCCATATTCTTGTCTAGAAGTTGCTGAGTTTGAGTTCTTATGAGAAACCAGGTGATCATTTCTACATGTTATTCCCCTTGTAATCAAAACCTTGATGGTAACCATGGGTTTAGAGGCATTCCCTATGGCAAGCTAAACCACCCTGAGCACTAGGTGAGGAAGCCAGGTTGGGGAAGGGTGGCTGATCTAACAAATGAACAGGAAAGGGAGGAGAGGCGGTTCAAGTAAAATGAAGCATGTGAAAAGGGGATCGATAGATAGCGTGGGATTACAAATGGGTTATGGAGCTAGACATGGTGGAAAGGAGTTGAGATTCACGCGAAGGATGTTGAACCCAAACAGTCTGTGGTACCGCATCTTGGTAAGTGTGGAAGAGAAAACCTTGTGGCTTCTGATGAGAGTCCATTGCATAGAGAGAGAAGAGTTATTAGCGTGCATCTAACCCCACCTAGCGACCAGAACTTGGTGCTTGGTTTTTTCGAATGAGGGAAGAGTATAGTTGATCCATTTGATATCGGTGGAAGCAACCGATTGGTGCCTAGAACATACAATTTCTCATTTGGGACTTCTATGGCTTCACACACTATTCCATTATTTGGTGGAATGTTTGGGCAAGGCACGTATATGACTAGTTTTGGAAGTATGTTAGGAGGTAGTGGAGGAACTACGACTAGGAGTGGTACTAGGTCATAAATTATCAGTGCGTAATTCAATGGAATGACGAGAGTGCTAGGCATGACAAACACAATCCCTGTACCTAACATAGGAGGATCTGGAGGTGGAAGTGGTGGAGATGGTGGCTCAAGATCTAGTGGATCTGGCGGAGGTGGAAACACTGGAGGAAACCAAGGGACTGGATCAGGAGGGTAAGGGCCTCAGCCACCTCCTCAAGTATTTTCTGAGATGTCTTTACACTTGCTAGATTACAGTGGAATAGAAGATGCCGAGGAGCATGTGCCTAAGTGTGAGCTGCTATGGTGCGTGAAGGGAATCACAACCCAAGATGAAAAGACTAGTCAATTTGTGATGATTCTGTAAGGA
Organism: Taxus chinensis; assembly: GCA_019776745.2. Lineage (NCBI taxonomy): Eukaryota > Viridiplantae > Streptophyta > Pinopsida > Cupressales > Taxaceae > Taxus > Taxus chinensis. The sequence continues at coordinate 32,511,670 of CM034146.1, read as the reverse complement.
CGTGCACATAGTTGGTATAGAAAGTATGACCCTCATCAAACTGTTGTGGATTATACTGCACTGAGAAATTCTTTCTTAGTGAAATTTCACATACCTGAGTTTAAATAGAAAATCATTAGCTCTCTCAAAGAAATCCAACAGGGAATGGTAGAGAGCATGTGAGAATATGATGTGTGCTTTAAAAATATTTTGTCTAAGCTTTCTTGTGATATCCACCCTTCACAACATGCTCAGTGGTTTTTCAAAGGGTTGATCACACCCTTTAGGAGGGCCTTATCTCATAAAATGTTCACGGACCCACGCGAAGCATTGCAAGCTGCTTTACGTGCTAAAGTAGTTGGTAGTGTTGACACTAGTGTTAACCCATTTTTGGAGGCCCAGATTGCTGCCATGGCTAAGAAATTGGAGAAATTGTCTACCAACATAGTTCCAGAGATTTGCAGAGGGATGTGGTGCACGGATTGTAACATAGAAGGACACATAAAGGATAATGGTGGGATATGTACTCAGAAGGTGGTACACAATGTGGCCGTAAACTGTAAAATATGTCACAAAGACCATGATGCAAGTAGATGTCCCCTGTTGCAGCAAGTGATCTCTAAAAAAGTATCTTGTTATTATAAAATATGTACCTCAACCACACATGACACCAAGGATTGTAGATTGATTGACCCGATTCATGAGGCAATTGATCTTGGTGTGTGCCAAACTGGCATTACCAATAGTTCCAAAGGATATGAACATCAATATGAGGAGTGCAGAGATGGAGATGCACGTGGAAGAGGGTTTCGTGGAGTATTTCGTGGTCATGGTAACTGTAGAGGAAGAAGTGAGTTCCCACATGGGATGTGTTTTAATTGTGGAGCCACAGACCATTATAAGTGCAAATGTCTAGATCTTCTAGAATGCTCCTGGTGTGGAAAAAAACATAAGTACAAAGAATTCCTAGAGTTGTACGAACATATGAGTCCGCAGTACTGGAAGGATAAGGGCACTGCCATGGTGAGTATTAAGAAGGCTGACATGCAATGGATTTTGCAAGTAATACAAGAATCAGAACTAGATCCTGTTATGGTAACAATGAGGATAGAATCCACATGCACAAGGGAATCACCTAGGCAAAGACCTCTGGTTTTGAAAGAAGAAGTAGTACATGGGGAGTACCCAAACCCGACTAACCAAAAAGAAGTTTACCAGGAAACTATGGACGAAATTCAAAGTTTATAAGGGGAGATCCAATGCTTAAAAGAGCAGACTAGAAAGGATGAGAAAAGGAGAACCATAGAAACACCAAGGGCTGAATTGGATGAGGTTAAGGAGGTGTGTAAACTGCTGAGGTAGGAGAATATTATTCCCCTGCTAGGGGCATGGTTGAGAGAAAAGGTGCCACACGCCAGGGAAGAACACAAAAGGAAAATCCTACATGCAAACCTCCCACCTCACAGCCTTGATTATGACAAAGAGATTACCCTAAACGTAGTAGTGGATGAATGGTGGCTTAGTAACATCCTCATTGACACAAGTGCGGAGGTTAATGTTCTCACTCTAGATCCCTGGCATCAAATGGGAAGACCTGCTTTACAGCCATCTTCAAATGTGTTGTATACGAAAAATAAGATAAAGGTAATGCCCATAGGTGTCTTAAAGGATGCAACCATTACAATTTATGGGACTAGGTTCACTGGGGATTTTGAAGTCTTGGCGCTTGCCAAGGCAGATAATTTCCCAGCTCTACTTGGGCACCCATGGCGTTATAATAATAATGTAGATCTCTAGCTTAACAAGGGGTACATAAGCTTTGAAAACAAATAAGAGTGGTTAGTTATACCACTGGTTGATGGGAATTCCACCCCCTATACTGAACCCCTTGGGGAGGAAGTCCTGGACAAAATATATGTGTGCTCCATAAGAGTCATCCAATTTGATGATGCTCAATCTGTCAATGATACTACCCAGTATAACATGCAATAATTGGGTGCATGGGACTTATGAATTGATTGGGTGACATCTGAAAGGATCAGTAACCAAGGTAACAACAGTGTGTACAGTTCGGCACCTGGGAGAGAAGACAATAACACAGTATTCTGGGGATGCATACCCTGAGGTATTTTTGAGAGAGATGGAAGCTCGCTAGAGGGAGGACGAGTGATGAAGTATGCTAGGCTATGTTTTGATAGGCACAATAGAAAGGTGGTGGGCTGTGCATGCTGAAAAATTGTTAGAATGGCACGAAGTTTGAATTGTGCTCATTGTCTGATTTCAAAAAGTAACATACCCACTGCTATTAGAAATTACAGTGGTAATGGACCCACCTCTTCCCACATCCAAGCATGTGAGAGGGTCTAGGGAGAAGGCACGGAAGATTTACCACCCTCTCTTTGGGTGCATAAGTTGTATTCGACACTACAAGGTTTTGTGCGTGCGTGGTATATCCATTCTGAAACTAACTGCCAAATGGGAAGTTGGCAGGAATTAATGGCTGACTTGGTCCACACATTCGAGTATCAAAGTACCAAGCAACCAGTTGATGAGGTGTTGAAGACCATCAAGCACCTCACTTTGGAGGATTGCACCATGGCACAAGATAGGTTACTAAACCTACTCAGTGAACCTAGCTTAGAAGTGCAGTTCGAAGAGGAGGAAGCATAAGACAAACAATTTGAGTGCATGTGTGCTGAAAAGGAGAAAGGAAAGATGGTATAACTTTTTGATGGAGAGGAGATAGAAAGCCTAAATTTCAACCATTTAGTTGGGGCACGTGAAGTAGTTGATAGTGCAGATGCATGTGCACGCGCGTATTATGAACCACTCAAAAAAAATAAAGTTAATATAGACTTAGAAGAGGAGCCCAAGGAGGCTATCATTGGGGACTATTGGTCAGACAAGGAAGTATCAAAGAACATTGATCTCTTATGTGAATTTAAGGATTTATTCCTACGCGGATGCCATGAGTTGAAAAGCATCCACCATTCATTGGGGGAAATGAGGATAAAGTTAAAAGATGGTGTGTGCCTGGTCAGGAAGAGGCCTTATAGGATGAATCCCAACATGTGCATAAGGGTTAAAAAAGAACTAGACAAGATGATATCATCTGGTATCATTGAGGCTATGGAGGAATCAGAGTGGATAAGTCCAATGGTGATCAACATAAAGAAGGATGGGCAGATTAGGATATGTGTGGATTACAGGGAATTAAATGCTATTTGTATCATAGATCCTTTTTCCACCCCCTTTACTGAAGAGATTTTGGAAGGATTTGTTGGGTGCGAGGTATATTCCTTTACGGATGGATTCTTGGGATATCACCAAGTAAGGAGTACCAAGGAAGACCAAGATAATACAACCTTTCGCCATCTAAGTTGGGAAAGCTTTGCATACATGGTCATGCCCTTTGGGCTGAAGAATGTGCCCGTTGTATTTTCGTGCATAGTGGTACAAGCATTTAAGGACTTCATCCACAAGTTCCTTCAGGTATATTTGGATGATTGGACAATGTATGGATTAGTAAGGGACCATTGTGATAACTTGAGGTTGATGTTTGAAAGATTTTGGTAGTTGAGGATCTCCCTCAACATCAAGAAATGTATCTTTGCAACTCCGTTTGGAACGTTGTTGGGACATATCATATGTAAAGAAGGCTTACTAGTGGATCCCGTGAAAGTTTCAGTTATTGTAGGGTTAGGGGATCCTACCAGCCAAAGCGTCAGTGCACACATTTCTTGGACACACTGGGTACTACAGAAAGTTTCATTAAGGGATACGCCAAGATTGTCGCGCCTTTGGAAATATTTCTTAGACATAAGAGTGTCTTTCTGTGGGGAGAGGCAGCAATAGAGGGTATTTTGACACTCTAAAGGAAAGGCTTATAACCACACCTATTCTACGATTCTCATCATGGGATAAACCTTTCTGTGTCCACATGGATGCCTCTAGTACAGGAAATGGGAGCCGTCCTTTCTCAACCAGGAGAGGGGATTTTTTATCATCCCTTGTGTTTTGCAGGTAGAAAATTGACACCAACAGAAGTAGAATTATACAAGGACCGAGCACGAGGCATTTTCAATGATCTACGCGCTCCACAAATTTAGGACAATATCTACTGGCAACTCCCTTCATATCCTACACTGACCATATGGCCTTGAAGTATCTAGTAAAACAAAGTAGTGTTACATGGGCACATATGTCGTTGGGTACTTTTATTTTAAGAATTTGACTTCAAAGTGGTGGTAAAACTAGGAAAGAACAACTGTGGGCCAAATCATTTCTCCATGAAATTGATTCAGGAGAGGATGACACAGAGTATCAAGGAAACCATGTTGGATGCGCAACTGTTAAATTTACAGCACGTGCCCTCATGAATTAGAAGACATTGTCATATCTTTCTCAAGGAAGGTGTGGTACCTGAAGGGATGAATGCTCTAGAAAGAAAAAGGTTAGCCATATGCGCTAACGCCCTTCATGTTGATCAATGGGGATTTGTATAAAATGGGCCGCGATGAGGTTTTGCGTCGGTGTTTACTTAGAACATGAACACATAGCTATAATAGAAGAAGCCACATGGTGGGATTTCTGGAGGACACTGTGTGATGTCGAATCACAGCACCCCTGTGCAAGACTCTGCAACTCGATGGGACTGATGAATCTCAGATGCGATTGCACCAACATTTTATTGAGCTTTTCCCAAGTGCCTGGGACCACTGCGAAATCCTTGGAAAAGCTCTAGAAAAAGGGATGAAATGCCGGTTACACTATTCCTCTGTTCAGTGTGCAACACGTTTGAAAAATGGGCAATAGGGTCTACTCAAAACCTAATCTAATTTTTCAAGGAGACAGGGGTAAGAACTAACTCACAGAAAATAATTACCTAAACTAACAGAGGTGATGCAAGTTGAGGAATGAAGCCACACCCACAAGTGATTGCCAATGTATCACATGACCAAAAAAAATGTAATGCAAGATCATGCACAGATAACCAGATTTACAGTGAAAGATCAAGAAGAAGCAAATAATAGGGGCACTGAGAGGGTTGAATGAATCGATCCACAGATTCTATTGGTACAATTAATGGTAGCTCATCACAAGATTGATACCTTATCACACTGCAGGTAAATGCCAAGATTGGCAAAGCTGCATTTAACAGTTTTAAATGGGAGGTTTTAACTCCACAGATTCACCTGCCAGATATGAGAAGAAGGGTAGGGGCAAGGACAAGAATGTCCAACCTTTAGAAAGAAATCCCTCCTTGGGCAATTTATAGAAAGAATGTAGAGAGAGAAGAGTTGAGACAAGTCCAAATCTACCATTTCAACCACCTCAGTGTTTGTATCTAATTCTATCTCATTATGGTGGTAGGTGAGGACCATATCAAACCCTGCGTATAGCATGCGCAAGACTGTATGGATGCATTTTTAAGAACTTGCACCCACCCAATTAAAGATATCTAGTCGTAGTTAGGATAGAGGACGCCGTAGGCTTTCACTAGCAAGATGGAGTCCAAACAACTAAAGAAGCTGAATCAAAAGGCATGGCTCAACCAGTCAAAAGTTATGGCCATCTGAATAGTCTTAGGTTGGCCAGATGGTCTTGCTATCCTGTCAGCGTTCAGAATGTCTGCGCCATCCTGGAAGGTTGAAGGTGCCTTGGTTGCATCCATATGCAATGTTGACACATCCTTGATTTGGGCAGTGTGCCAAAGGTGCAAATGCTGTTTGTGAACAACATTACCTAGACACTTTAATGGGAGTAGCGCCAAAGGCGCATTCATTTGCATGTCAACACTGCTTTTCTGGTGTTTTTAAAGGCGCAAGATATGTTTATGTCGACACATGTTTAGAGTGCGCCACTTTACCTGCTTTTCCAAGGGCGCAACTTTTCCCTGTGTCAACATTGTTGTCTTATCTTTTGCGCCAAGGGCTGCGTCTACCTTATCTAATGTTGACATCTTCTGATCTGTGTAGCCAAGGGTGCATTTACATTGATTTAGTCGACATCCTCTTATGTGATTAAGCCATAGGCATGCAACTTTTTCTACTGTTGACACTCATTGAGTTGGTAGACTGCCATTTGAACTGTGCGCCAAGGGAAAAGCATCCTTTAGGATTGTCGATGGATGCCATTTCTAGTGCACCACTTGGAAATCCACATACCTTGGCGCATACATTCTAAAAAAACATGAGGTAGGTGACAGCAAGATTCATGAGGATGGATGCGGTACCTTTTGCACATGCGTAACATGGGCATACAAGAGTCTTGAATTTCAAGTTGGATTGTCCATATTCTTGCCAGCTTGTCTGGATAATCTACCATGCAAGGGTTGGAGATATAGGTGACAACAGACACTTCATGCAGGGAATGGGCAACCGCGTGTAAGATCCTTGAAGTCACCGAACTCTGGTGAGAAACGATGTCACCAGGATTACATCGAGTTTTCGCAAGGCCTGGTAGACTACTGCCAGGACCTTTTTGAAAACCTAGAAGATCATGGATGATAGTGCCCTTGCAACATCTCTAAATGGTCTCAGTGCAGAAGAACCTTTTGAGAAATGGGAAATAGATTTTGTCGGACCAATCTCACCAGTTGCATCAAGGACTAACTCGTGGTATATCATTACCTGTACTGATTATCTAACAAGGTGGGAAGAGGCCGCACCCACTAAGGATTGCACCGCAGCCACAGCTTCTATATTTTTTTGGGAGAACAATTATCAACAGGTATGGGTTCCCATTAAGTTTAAAAAGTGATAGGGGTACTCACTTCTTAAATGAAACAATCAGGATTCTATTGGTAGAATTCATGGTAGCCCATCACAAGACTACCCCTTATCACCCTCAGGAAAATGGGACTCCAGAGGCTTTTAACAAAATCCTTAGTCACACATTGACTAAGATATATGATGTGGGTAGGTAGGATTGGGATGCCAAGGTATCAGCAGTCCTTTGGGCATACAGAACAAGGTATAAAAGGTTGAACAAGGCCACACCATTTCAACTAGTGTTTGGCATGGAGGCTTTTTTTCCGGTTGAATTTATGCTACCATCGTTGTGTATAGCATGTGTAGGAGGATTGGATGATGAACAAGCCCTGGAAGAGAGAATAGATGAGTTGATGAAGTTGGATGAAAGGTGCTCACTAAAACGATGGAGCCAAACAACTGAAAAAGCTAAGCAAAAGTCATGGCATTTGACCACCACATTAAGAACAAACATTTTGAGGTTAGCCAAATGGTATTTCTATATGATTCAAAATTTCTACACCATCCTGAAAAGTTGAAGGTGGATTGGTTGGGTCCTTATATAATTTCATACATCCCTAATTTTTACGCGTGCCAGTTACAAGCTCTGGATGGAACAAAATTACCTAGACACTTCAATGGGAGTAGGTTGAAGCCCTCCTATAAATAATGCTTCTTGGTGTTTGTAAATAGGGTAGTTCTGCCAATTAGTTTAGCATTTCCTTTTTATGCTTTTCCTTTCTTGTTTTTCCCTTTAGCATCATTGTCTTGTTTTGCGCCTTGGGCATCGATAACCTTATTAATTTTTGACTTATGAATGCGCAGAGGATCCGCGCATCATTTTAGTGTGGGGTTAGGTGATAAAAAGAGAAGCATGAAGTTATTCTGTAGGAGGATAGGGTTGGTAGACCATTTAAACTGGCCTTGTTGAAAAGATGCATTAGGAGAAAAGAAGGCAGATGGGTGGAAAAATAAGGTTACATGGGAAATCCACGTACAAGGAGAAAAAGTGCAAAAACATGAGGTAGGCGAAAGCAAGAATCATAAAGATGGAAGAGGTGCCTTTGGCGCTGATAACACACATGTAAGATTCTTTTATCAAGATGGATTGTCTACATGCCAGAAGGTTGGAAAAATTTTCACACAAGGATTGGAAGCGGGCCGAAAAGCTTTTTGCATAAGGAAAAGTGCGAAGTCAGGTTTGTTTGAAAAATGCCACATTAAATATTGTCGTGCGATATTAGGTAGCCTAGCATTTAATGCATAAAAGTAGGAAAAGCTATAAATACAAGGTTTGGCAGTTCATTACTTTACTTTGTGAAAACAAGGAGAATGATTTTATTTCAAGAGCTAGGGTTTCAAGAGCTAACTCGTGTGAAGGAAAATCTCAAAAAATCACGCACAATCGGTCTGCTAGATCTACAAACCAGAGAAGAAGTGATTCACGGGTGTGGGGAATGTTGTGAAAGAACGACGTGATCGAAGGAGGAAAATCATAAATTAGGGTTGTACTATAGGGCACGGGGCATGCGAGGAAAAATCTCAAATAACTCAAAAGTAACTAGGGAATGAAAGCAAAGGAGAAAATGATGACCACAAAACCAATTGATAAGCCAGTAGTACAATCCAAGAAGGGAAAGGGTAAGGGAAAAGGAAAGAAGAAAGAAGAAGAAATCCATTTGGATACCAATGAGGAATGGTACTTAGAGATGTAATACCTGGATGGGGTTTTTCTAGGGCAAGAGTGGGAGTCCCATATCAGACAGATGACTGTAATCGATTACAATCACCGGTCAAGTATAATTGTGAAGGAAATGGTGCTGGAGCTGGTGCACCACACAAATAAACAAACACCTAATAGGATGCTCGATCTACAGTGAATGTAGTCAAAGTGAAAATGGAGAAGGTAGGGCTTCTCCAGCTTTATGAATTACCCCTACTTTGGGAAACCCAAGCGCCTGTACCAATGGTTAATGACGCATGTGCACAAATATTTCTTTTGCTTCGCAGGGTATAAAATGTGCATAACCCCATGTTTAATCTCACACTTTATAGGCCTAAGCTATAAAAGGGACGTGATCTAGAATGACCTCTAAGATGAGGAGGCAATTAAGGAAACTGTCGCATCCTAGAATTATAAGAAGGGATTGAGGTACTACCACATCGCAGATATCAATGATCCGGTGATGAAAATGGCCGTGTACCTCATTTCTGAGCTAAATGGACAAGAGAGCTGGACCTAGGTGAGTAAGCCCTGGTTGAATGTCTACAGAAAGGTCACAGAAGGCACCATGTATAATATCTCCCAGTACATAGTAGACGAGCTCATAAGAAGTGCGGAGGATGGAGGAAAAATATTATTTGGGAACATTCTATTAACCATGGTGTTCTTAGAAATCGGGGTGGCAGATGCATCTAATAAGTTCATATGGGAGTACCCCGATGAAGACCCTTCACCCGCAGATAGGTTCCAGAAGTATAGTTGTGAGTCAATGATGGGGGTGCACAAGGCACGCTTGGATAAATTGTATATGTGCCTTAGGAATACATTCAGGGTAGAATGGTCGATCCCAGAGAAACTCCCTGCAGTGACTAAAGGAGAAGTAGAGTTTACAGTGTACCAGCACTTTTACGTTGGTATATTTATCTTGGTGGACGGTAGTTGGAGTCCCTAGTGCAAAATACCCTTCTCATTTACTCCCCAATTCTTCTAAGCAGGGGTAAATAGATATAAGGATCCGAACAAGTTAAAACTCAACCTGTCCACCCTCGAAAGTAAACAAAGAGAGATGAGAAAGAAGCTGATCTACCCAGGGAAGCATGCATATGTTAAAAGATACGTGTCACAGGATGTGCACATCATAAGGCTGCTAACCTTACTGATTGCTGAGAGCCCTACTACCAGAATCTACTTATGCATAAGTCCAAAGTTTGAGAAGGGTGCATACATAGAAAATTAAATATCCATCACAGATGACCCTATGGGAAGGAAGAAGCCAGTGCCAAAGTGAAAGGAAAAAGAAGAAGAAGAGGAAGAACAAGGGGTGGTGGGAAGGCAGGATGTAGGTACCGTGGGGCTGAGTACCTATGTCTGGAATAAGAGAAGAATGGTGGTCAAGGAAAAGACCATGGAGCCTGTGAAGCCACCATCCCCTGAAGAACCTTTAGATGAAGAAAAGATAGCATCCCCCACTCCAAAATTTTCTACAAGAGAAGAAGAAAAAGGAACAGAGGAACAAGGGTCTGAAGATATAAATGACCTAAACACCTATGTAGGTGAAAGGGATGACGATGAAGGGGAAGAGCTGGAGATGGATCAAGATCCAATTGATATCCATGAATTAAAAGGAGAGGAGGTTGAGAATGAAAATGATGCCTTCATCTTTATAAGGAGGAAAGGCATTCAAAGGGAGGAAGGCATGCGTAACTAATAGGGGAGTGAAGGGGATAGTACCAAGGAGCCAGATATGCCCAAGCTCACTTAAGAGGAGGTGAATGAAAAGGAAACAAGGGAGGCAGAGAAGATAATTGATTCCTTGGTCAACGAAGAGTTGGGATGTAGCATGGAGCTCATGCTTAGTGTGTTCAAGAAGGAGCAGAGGGAGAAGAGTGGAAGTAGCTCGAAAGGACCAACTCTCTCAGTAACTGTTCCCAAGGGCATGTGCACGGGAAGTAAATGCGTGGAAGGAGGAAGAACAATGATGGGTTAAATTAATGACCCCAAAAAAGCTTTGCACATGCATTTCCAAAGTACCGTTCCCACCAAGGAGCTCACTGCCATGGAGTCTTTTGATCTTGAGGGAGGATCCTATGAACAAGGAAGATGTTATCTTGGGCATTCGACTCCCACCTCGATGAGCCTGAATTTGAGATTAACCAAGGAGCGGTATTGAAGTTTTCTGAAGGAAAGGGGGACAACCCCATTGTAAACATGCAACAACTATTAGATGAGCAAGTGTGCAACGTGTTAAAGAATGTATCCATGGAAATTGAGGCTAGGATCTTTAGTAGAAATGACAGGGTTAGAGTCCTGGAGGACCTGTTGGAGAGGAGGAAGGAAGAAGTGGTGAAGCTGATGAAGGATATCAGCCTGGAGAAATTAATCAGCACTCAACTGTAGAGGGAGATTCAGGAGGAAAAGGCCAAGGTATGCAAAGTTTCCAAGAAGGTGGAGCTCATCTCCCAATAGATTATCACGAAGCACCCAGACCTTAACCCTCCTACGTAAAAGTATAGATCCTCCTTGAAGTGCCTAGAGGACTTTACTCGGATCCTCACCATGGAGAGGCAGCCCTTGGCATTAGAGTCAACAGAAGAGGTTGCGGTGTGCTAGGAGTAAGAAGAAAATTTGAAGGCCATTGCACTCATGGCTGAATACACCAAGGTGCTCGCCGATGTAAGAAAAACTTCACAAACTACGGGGTTCGCTTACGACCACTGCGTAGATCAAGACAAAGTGACAAGCATACTACTTGCCAGCGATGAGGCCGAGTTGAAGGAATTCAGAGAAAATAATAAGGGAAATAGAGCCAAGCAAGAAAGGATCATGGCTGAAGTAGAAAAGAATTCCAAAGCCATTGAGAACTGGCGAGTCTCAATCAAAACACGGCTAAAAGATCTCTATAAGGTCATCATAAGGAAGATGGATGCCCTAGAAGATCACGCTAAAGAACTGGAGACTGTGGTGGAAACCATTACCACACAAGGGGAGGGGCTAACTTATAACGAGGTGAGCACCTTGGTTGGTGACATCTACACTAAAGTGCAGAAGGAAGTCAGCGCTTGGAGTACACTGGAGGCCAAAATCTAGTAAAACTTTCCCCTCCTCCTTTAGGAAATTTTCCCCCTATTCTTTCTCTTCCCCTTTCTTTATTCTTTCCCCCTATTCTTTTCCAAGGGAAGGTCTTGCATTCTTTTGTACTACATTCTTTGAGAAATTTCCTAAGGGTGGAGAATAGGTGAAGTGTGGGATAATGTTGGGCCCCTAATTTAGCTTCCAAATCTTAACGGTGCATAGGCATGCATGGTCAGAGGAAGCACACAAGTGTAGGCATGCAAGGTAGAGTTCAAAAGGATTTCTAAAGAACCTAGGATGTGTGCGCTGCGTGAAGAACAATTCAAGAATTAGCCATTTTTGGCCTTTGGGACAAAACACATGAAGAACATGTTCCATTTGGATAAGGTTCCATCCTGGCAAAAGGGTATCCAAAAGGGAATATACCTTGCGATAGAAAGATCCAAAAATTTAATCATGACATGGAGAGGCATGCACTCAGTGTGACCCACAGCTTGACACTTGGGGCCAGATCTGAGGATGCAAAGGAGTTTGTTAGAGCTCAGAGGCCTATTTATACATGTGCCCTTGGCAAAGAAGAAGGAGGAAAAATTTGGTAGCGAAGCTCTACAAAATTACTGGGAGAACTATGAGATGAAAATGGGTACAAAATCCAAGTAAGGATGTAATTGGGAAATGGGGAATGAAATTTTTTTCTTGTGAGAATACATGTATGGATCCACACATGGCATGTGACCACGATCTACCTTTTGTAATCTTTTATAAGTAACACTATGAATTAATGTGATAAGATTACCATGACAAATGTGTTAAGAATCTTTCCCTCTATTACCTACATATTTCTATTGTACTTCTGTTCTTATATAATCATGAAGCTTACTTGAATGGTTAAGTATAGTAGTAGATTTATAACTCTTAGTTCTATTATTTTTGATGCACACTTTGGTTCTAATATGAATGAACGGATGTAGAAGCCGTCCTGAGCTCTATAGCTCTTCGTGTCTGTTAAATCACTAATTTAAGATCATGAACTATGACTTCCACTAGACTCACATAAAAGAGAGACTTGGCTCCCTCTCACGTTCCTCAGGTGAGTGCCCAGCATTGCCGGGTGATAGGCCGACGCGCATGAGGTTTGCTTGTTCTTAGTGGGTGCAAAATTGACTACATTCCTTTTAGTATTTCCTTAGTGAATGATGTAGGAAAGGGGTCAAGCACACATTCAACATTCAGCTCCCTGTAGTCCACATAGATCCTAATCTAACCATCCTTCTTGATATCAATTACCATTGGGCTAACCCATTATGACTCATCTAGGGGCTTGATGATCCCAGACTTTAACATTTTTTCAATTTCTTCTTTTACCTTTTCACACAAGTTGGGGTTCATCCTATAGGGTCTCTTTCTGATGGGGTATGCACCTTTATTAAGATTTATCTTCATCTCTCTTAATGATGCATGCACACTTTTGATTTCATGGTATCCTCGAGGGAATAAGTCCTAATAATCTTGTAGTAACTCAATGATTTTTGCTATTTCAGAGTTATACCAATAGTCCCTAATTATGGCCTTCTTAGGCTCAACATATGATGCGATATTCATTTTATTTGTCTTCATCAGTTCATGATAGGCATGTGTCGTCTTATCTATACTATCTAGAACCTCACGCCTACTTATTGAATGTTTGAAATCTAACTTTTTTACTTCATCATCCATTAAGTAGACCATTTTTCCTCTTTATTTCTAAAGGCAAGTGTGATTAAGTAGTGTGGTATCTATCTTTGCTTCTCCAGAAAAATGTGCTCTTGAGTCTCTATGATGCCCACTTCAACTACCACTTGAGACCAAGAAACAAACTAGGTTTACCTAGGAAAATTATGGAATAATTTATTTATTTTTGTTGAAGGCGCTTGCTACGAATGTTACAAGGTCATAGTTACCACAACCAAGTTCAGGTTATCAAACAAGATTGACCTATAGAAATGGTTCTACAACATCTTACAACAAGCACAAGGTCAAAACAAGGGATTCAATTCCTCACTTAGGTTAGGAGAGTAAATTTTCACTCTTGTCTACCCTAACTGGCTTATAGGATTCAACCCAATGTTTCACACATCTAGAGTAATAAAAAATTTCCTAAATTATGTCCATTAGATAGGAAATTTTCTCACCTTTCCAACCATATAAATAAGTCCTAACTCCCAATAAAACTCAAGTTATGGGGTGGCGGAGGTTTCAGGAGAAAATTTCCCTTCCTTAGGTGCAAACTACAAAACACCCCCGCGCACCCACAGGGTCGATGAAGGGGACATGTGGTGCCATCTGATTGGCATGGGGAAGAGCGGAGAAATGGAAAATTTAAGGATTTTGAGAATTTATGCCAAATTCCCAAAGGAAAAATTTGACGCGTTCCTCCACTGAGGAAATCCCCATGCCATGTGTCGAGAGGCTATAGGTTACAGGGAAAATTTTCAAATTTTTCCCTAGGTCCAAACCTAAGGTTTTCTAAAGAAAATTTTTCCTTTCCTCGTCTACCATCACTAAAAATACCATGTGGCATCTGGTGATTGGACGCAGGTTAGCAGAGCAATGGAGGGAATTAATGCTTTGTGTCAAAAGGGTTTTAAAAGGCCAAATGGCTCATGTAGGCACGTGCATCTACCCAGACACATGTCCACACCCCATTGGTTACGGGGGTGTCAAATTTTCCCAAGAGATTTTTTTTCAAAAGTTAAGTTTTCAAGATGAGTCTACCCTCCAAAGTGCCAGGTGGCAATTTCTGATTAGTTGAAGGGTTTGTGGGGCAACGGACTTTTTTGGGAAAATTTTCCAAAGTTCAAATTTTGATTTTAATATAGTTAGATTTATTTTTAGTTGGCCATTTTGGAGTAGAAACTTCAAATGGACATAAAATTTTGATAGTGAACTCCATTTTGTGAAAAAACAGACTTTTCGGAAAGCTCTCGGAGTCCTCTTTGCACAAAAATAATCAATTTTGGATTTTGATGAAGTTTTGAGGGTCAATTTTAAGAAATCGATCTGTAGGTTTTAAATTCAAAAACTGGTAGTTTTTCCAACTATCAATTTGATTAAATTTGAACTCCTCCTTCACTCAACATGTCAAACAGACATGGAGGACCAGACTAGGGAAGGTTTAGAGTGTTTTAGTGAATTCAATTTGTTCATTTATACAAGTTTGTAATTTTCTGATAGTTGACAGAAAAAATGACCGTGTAAGCTACAAATTGAAATTCCTTGAGTTTTTGAGATTTATTCTTGACTGTTTTAGTGAATTGGGATTCCTCAAGTCTTCCTAAGTATAAATTTAAAGTTTCATAATTTATTGTTGACTATAAAGTTGAACTTCTCATTTTTATTAAAGTGTGCATTGTCAAATTTGAGTTTAAAACAATGAACAATTTCTTTTAAATTTATTCATCATTTTTTGGTAATTTTGATGTGCATATGATTCGTAAGCTTAGTCAAATACATTCAATAGATTAATATAGCCATTCAATTCTAAATTAAATTACAATTTGTATTTCAATTTGCATGCACAATTCAAATGAGAACAATACAGTTTAGCTTTCTCATACGTATTTTCCTGCAACATAGAAATCTCCATTTTCTTGACAACAATTCAATTCTAGCATACAATACAATCTGAAAACTACTTCAATCCTTTATTCAAAATTTGATAACAATTTTACAATAGATCTCTTTTCAAAATTGAATTGGTATCAAATTTCAATGTACAAAGCATGGAATAACAATTACGTTTTCTTTCCAAGATAAAATAGAGCTCAAATATACTTCTTCTAAACATTCTCAATTTCAACTTCAAACATCTACTATCAATATAATAACTTCCTATTACAACATTTATACACTCATCCACTCGAAGTGGGAAAGGTTACATTGAATTTTCTCCAAAGGGAAAGGATTGTCAAACTGTAATTTCTTCTCCCAATAGTAGCATGCATGTTTCTTCTTCTTTGCAACTTTAATCACAACAAGGAAGGGGGAAAGGCAATGCTCTCCACCCAACCAAGACATCTAATGGGAAAGGAGAAGCCATCTTTCCCCATTGCCCCCATGCCCCAACCATATTGAAATGGAGTGTGAATTACAATGCATGGCAACATGGACGTCTTTCACATACAAGCACATTTCACATTCACAAAGAAACATAAATCAAACAAGATGTAGTTCACCACTACCTCAAGCAATCATAATCAAAACAAAGGCTTCTTCCAAGCAAGCCATACAAGAGAAAGAGCTATAGGGGTCTCCTTATGCCTCCCAAGTTGGAATTAGGCATCCACTAAATAGAAACTACCATATAACACATCAAATCCCATAAACCTTATAGCTCCCAACCCCTCCTTATGCCCCCCTCAAGTATATCCCTTATCCCCCCCACACCCCCCCAAGTAAGAAATGCATGCAATTTCTTTTCCTAGGTGGATCCCAAACCAACACTCCCTCCACAAAGAATAAGTGCCCATGGCAATCCCCTATGCCCCCCCATATGAGACCCCATAGTCTTCTCCTACACCTTGCCATAAGCATTCTACCCATCCAACCAAGAATGCAACACAAACACCATTTAATAATGCATTCAAGAAGAGATAAAAACAACATATTAAAAAGAACAAGAGCCTACCTTTCCATAATGGAGATTTTTTTTTTAAAACAACAGTTCCTTGATGCTCAAAATGTAGTTCCAAAACAACAAGAAGAATGCATGCAACAAGAGTTCCAAGCTCCTTCCACAAAGCAATCTCCAACAACAATAAAATTTGACCCAAGAAGGGAGTGAGAAAAGTTTCAACAACCCAAACAAGAGAAGAAATTCCAATTTAAAAGGAGAGGGATGGAGAGGATGATGTGGATTCCAAGTGGGATGCCACATCATTATTTATCAACCCCCAAAAAGAGAAAATCATCTTCCTAATAAATCACAATAAATGGAGATGACAAGTAACTTACACACTCAAAATTAACCCATGCTTTATCAAGGACTGAATTAAAAGTTTGTAAGGGAAGTGCAACACAAACTTACACATAGTCATTTCATATTTTAATTATACAGACTAAAATTTACTCCCAACCCATAGGCATGGTTGGTGGATGATTTTAAGAGGTGTGGGACAAATTTTACTTGTCCCAAATTCCTCCAAATTTTGCTTCAAAGATCAAATCCGAATTTTTAAGAGGATGGAGTGTTCTACACTCCAAAATCTGACTTACACAATCTATCACTTCACTTACACATCTCTTACATCCTCTTACACACTCTTACAAAATGCATTACTACATATGACTCCATTTATTACAAACTTTTGACATAATGATTTATTTATCTATCATATGGTTATACATGATATAAATCAAATTTAATTATTAACCAAGTAACACCTTATTATTTACATTCCACATCCCAATTAAATTTATGTAAAGTTTAACTATATGACTATCTCATTAAAATTAAGAACACATTACAAATAAAAATACATACAACAATAATAAAAAGAAACACATAAATAAAACATATATCCCCTGGTCACATATAATAGAAATCCCCCGCCGTAGGAATCTCTAACATAACACAACACACGAAATCATAACACAGTTGTCATGGTGACCTTGTTGATTTCACATGGAATTTCAATATGGTTAGTGTCCAATCCCCCGATATTGTTGTGATTTTCGACCTGTAAAATAACAATACCTCCTTCAGCCTCATGGCCATATCAAAACATCCAAAATGATATAAGCAACATATAAATATCAAATCCAAATCACAAAAATATCAAGAATTTAACAATTTCATTTTAAATTCAATTATGCCACTATATCATCACCCAATGAATCTCTATACTAGAGGTACTCAAAATATCAGATGTCACATGTCTAAAATCAACATCAATAACCTGTCCATATAAAGTAGTATATCATCATCCATAATGTATCCAATAATCATCATGCATGCTAAATGAATCAAGGTCCATAGTAATCCATGATCTAACATATACATATCATACTAAGTCAAAACATAATAATGTCCTAAATTGAGATTAACAGTAGCAACATCAGTATCTAAACAATGTCAAAGGGAAGTGGACACTATATTCCCCTCCCCTTAGACTCAACTTCCTCTTGGAAGTCACTAGAACAAATGTGGAAACTACACTTGTAATATTGTGGCATCCTCCCAAGCAGCTACAGTCTCATCATATCTGTCCCACTACACCCATACCTGATCAATCTCTCTGCCTCGAAGGCCCAGGGTCTTGTGATCTATGATACAAACGGTCTCCACTATCACCTGCGCCTGATCCTACACCTGCAATGATGTCCAATCCAACACATGAGAAGTATCTATAATGTACCTCCTAAGGATAGAAACATGAAACACACCATGTACGTGAGACAAACTAGGTGGAAATGCTAGATGGTAGGCCAAAGGGCCGGTACACTCCAAGATCTCAAAAGGTCCCACGAATTGCAGAGCTAACTTAGAACCTTCTCCATAGTGGATAGGGCTCTTGTGTGGCCTGACACAAAGGAACACCTTCATGCCCATGTCAAAGCTACAATCAATCCTATGTTGATCTGCGTACTTCTTTTGCTTGGCATGTGGCTGTTGCAATCTTTTCCTGATCAACACTACCTGCTGCTCCATGTCCTACAAAAGAGCTGGTCCAAGAGATACTCTATCCTCCAACTTTTCCTAGCCAAGGGGTGTCTTGTACTCTCTACCATATAACACCTGAATAGGAGCCATGCCTATAGAACTCTTAAAACTATTATTGTAGGAAAACTCCACTAAATATAGGCACTCCTCCCACTTGGACTGCTGATCCATTATGTACATCCTGATCATATCCTCTAAAAGTTTATTTACTCACTCATTCTGTCCATCTATCTTAGGGTGGTATGCTGTGCTGAAATTAATCCTCATCCTGAGGACATACCGCATGGTAGTTGAGAAATGTGAAGTGTACAAAGGATCACGATCACAAATGATCTTCCATAGAATCTCGTGTAACCTAACAATCTCATCAAAATATACTCATGCCACTGCTCTAGCTATATAGGTGGTCTTCATTGGATAAAAATGAGCTACTTTTGTCAATTTATCCACCATGACCATAATGGCATCATAGTGATATCTCGACATAGGTAGTCCAACAATGAAATCCATGGAAATGGTGTCCCACTTCCATTTTAGTATGGCACGAGGATAAAGAAGACCTACTGGATGTTGATGCTCATCCTTAACCCTCTAGCACTCTAAACACCATGATAAAAATTGAGATACATCTTGATGAATTCCTCTCCAGTGATACAACTATTGCAAGGTAGCATGCATCTTCTTCACCCCAGGATGGGCTGAATAGGGTGCATAATGTTCCTCTACTAAGATGTCCTACCTTAAACCTCCATTTCCAAGAACATATATCCTACCTCTATGTCTGAGAAGACCGTCTGCCTCCAAGGTGAAACCATCAAAATTTTCTTCAAGGGGCCTATGTGACTCTATCTTTGCTCGTACTGTCATGTAGAAGCTGTTAAGAGGAAGCTACTGAAGAATCCTACTTTGTAAATCTATGCTCAATATAGTAGCCATACCCACATGTCTCCATCTACTAAGAGTGTCTGATACTACATTCTCCTTCCCCTTCACATTCTCTATCTCCATGTCATACTCACAAAGCAACTCCGTCTAACACCGTTGACAAGCGTTTAGATAGGGCTGCGTGAAGAGGTGGTAAAGACTCAAATGATCTGTCCTGAGTGTGAATCTCCATCCAAGAAGGAAATTCCTCCATCTAACCAAGGCATGCACAACTACCAAAAGCTCAAGGTCGTGGGTAGGATAATTAAGCTCATGATCCTTGAGTTTGCGAGATTCAAAAGCTACAACCCTATCATCCTACATCAACACACCTCCAAGCCCTGCTAAAGAAGCATATGTGCAAACAAAGAATTCACCCTGTGGATCTAACACTGCAAGAATGGGTGTTGTAGTGAGGCACTCCTTCAGTGTCCTGAAGACCTAATCATATCTATCTATCCAAACAAACTTCTTCCTTTTCCTCTGAAGGGAAGTGATAGGGTGCACAATCTAAGAGAAGTCTTGTACAAATCTCTGGTAGTATCCTGCTAAACCCATGAAGCTGTGAACCTCGGTCATTGTAGTGGGTGCTGGCCAATCCATAATGGCTCTAATATTGGAAGGATTGACTGCGATACCTTCCCTAGAAATAACATGACATAAATACTGCACCTCTGTTTGGAAGAAATCACACTTCTCCAAGTTCCCGTAAAGCTGCTACTCAAAAAGACACTGAAGAACCTGTCGAAGGTGCCCCTCGTGCTCCTCACGTGTACGTGAGTATGCCAAGATGTCATCAAGGAAGATGAGCATGAAGTGATCTAAAAATGTTTTGAATACCACATTCATCATACTCATGAACACTATAGGGGAATTTGTCAAACCAAAAGGCACCACTGTGAACTCATAGTGCCCATACCTCATGCGGAAGGTAGTCTTATGAATGTCTTCCTCTGAAATCCTCAACTGATGGTAGCTTGACTTGAGATAAATCTTAGAGAACACTGTGGCTCCCTTCATCTGATCAAACAAGTCATTGATACGAGGAAGAGGGTAACAATTCTTGATCATCAATTTGTTCAACTGGTGGTAATCAATACACAACCGTAATGATTTAACCTTCTTCTTCACGAAAATTACCGGTGCACCCCAGGGGGATACACTAGGATGAATACGGCCTTTCTCTAAAAGGATCTCAAGATGTAACTTGAGCTCATAGATCTCCGGGGTGGTCATCCAATAAGGTGCTCGTGAGATAGGTTCTGCTCCTGGGACTAGGTCTATATGGAAATCAATCTCACGTGGAGGTGGCATCCATGGTAGCTCCCCTAGAAAAACATCAGAAAACTCTCTCATGATGGGATGATCATCTAGCGATGGTCCACTAGACCCATCCTCTGACCTACCACTAATTGTAATAGTGTACATCTGATAACCTCATCACACACACCACTTAAGCTACATAGTAGAAATGGTATGAATAGAAATGGGTCTCTTGACCCCTGTAGTCACTGACTCAACTCCAAGATCATCTACATAAGTTATAATCTTGTGATAGCAATCCATCCTGGCCCTATGTGTAAATAACCAATCCATGCCTAATATAACTCCATACGAGCCCAAAGGAAAAATACGGAGATCTAAGGTGGTGGTGAAAGGTCCCAAATTCATTACACACTCCTTAACTAAGGAGTCCACAGAGATATTGGCTCCAAAATCCATTTTGACATCCAAACTATGACCCTGCCTAACTGCCACAAGCCTGCATCACTCTATTAATGATGGGGTAATGAAAGAATTGGAAGAGCCAGAATAAAATAATACAGAGATAGGAAGACCACCAATGCTACATGTGGTCTCAATGACTATGTTCTAGTGCTCTTCCTTGTAGTTGTCAACCACTACATAGATCATATGGCTACATCCCATGCCACCAATTGTTGGCTCAGAAACTATTTCCTTAACCTTGTTAGGGTTTTGAGGGAAATCTCTCCAGAAATGTCTAGCTACTCCACATCCAAAATAACCACCTGAATCTCTCTAAGGAGTTACACCCCCAGTAGGTACCCTAGAAGCCTATGGTGTGGATCCTGATCATCCAGCTATAGTTTTTTATGGCCTCTACTGGAAAGCTCTAGCTAACTGAGCTCTAGCTCCACCCTATCTCCTGATGGGACCCCTAGGAGGAGGCCCCATGCTCTGACCTCTCTATGCATCAGCTCTCTGTGGAGTTCTATATGGTGGATGGGACTGCTACTACTATGGCCGAAAAGATGACTGTACTGAATGCTACCCACCATAAGGGAGAGGTGCTAAACCTCTTGATCTATCATCTTGCATCTACTAAATGTAGCTCCTGACTCGGTCTCTAGCCTACTAGGTTTTACCCCAAGTCTCCTCTGCAATATAGGCCTTCTCGACAGCCTCTGCTAATGTCTATGGGTAGTGAATCTGAATTGCCCCTCCAATGTCCAAATTCAGGCCCTAGATGAATCTGTGAATCCACACCTGCTCATCCTGTATATAATCTACATACTAAAGTAGATCTAGGAACCTACTCTCATACTCTGCTATAGAAAAGGGTAGCCTATCGGAGGTCATGGAACTTGTCAATCCTCTGCTTGATGAACCTCCATGATAGGTACCTACTCCTAAATATCTCCTCAAATAGCTCCTAAGTCATTGTCTCTGAATCTACATGGAGTTTCTACTCTTCTATCCTCCACCATACTCCTATTCCATCCCTCAATAAATGGATCACAACACAAGCTTTCATGTTGCTAGAACAAGGAAAAATCTTGAAGCAACCGTTTAAGCTCACTAGCTATGCCTCTACCTAAAATCCACCTATGTCACCAGAATAATGTGAGGGTCTAAGCTTCAGGATCTCCCTGATGTGATCCACTGCTGAGGTCTGTCAGCCTCTAGGCCTCTTTGTAAGCTCATCCCTAAGCCTAGGGCTCCAAGACCTCTCTCTATGCTCTAGAACTCTGTCTCCCTGTCTCCTAGGTGGTGAATCCTCTCTAACTGACTCCACATGGGAGTTCTCTCCTCTATGCTCCTCTTTGAGTGGAGGAGGTGCATGTCCCTCAATGGAAGCAACTCTATCGTGTCTTCCTAAATGCCCTCCTACCGATCCTCCACGTAGAGCGGCATTAACATCCTGAAGGGTTTGTAGAATCTGAGGTAGAATGGCTACTACACCCTTATTAAATGGTGGTGGTGGCAGTGGTATAGGAGTTGGTGGTGGTGACTCTGAGCCTTTGTGAATGTTCCTCTTGATCCATCTGATCCTCCTGCATAGACCCAAGTGAGAGTTAGTTCATTACTTTTAAGTCTTCTTAATTTTCTAAATTTACTATCATGTTCAATTTTCAATCAGTTATGTTTTCTAGATTAATAGGTTTACTAGTTTTTTTTAGGTTTCAAGTCTCAATTTTCTAGTGTGCCCAATGGTACAAGCCTTTGAACCACTACTCTGATACCGAGTGTGATGTGCACTTCAACTACCACTTGAGGCCAAGAAAAAACTAGGTTTAACTAGGAAGATTATGGAATAATTTATTTATTTTTGTTGAAGGCACTTGTTATGAAGGTTACAAGGTCATATTTACC
Organism: Taxus chinensis; assembly: GCA_019776745.2. Classification (NCBI taxonomy): domain Eukaryota; kingdom Viridiplantae; phylum Streptophyta; class Pinopsida; order Cupressales; family Taxaceae; genus Taxus; species Taxus chinensis. Next base: position 32,488,905 of record CM034146.1, on the reverse strand, counting down.
ACAACCAAGTTCAGGTTATCAAACAAGATTGACATGTAGAAATGGTTCTACAACATCTTACAACAAGCACAAGGTCAAAACAAGGGATTAAATTCCTCACTTAGGTTAGGAGAGTAAATTTTCACTCCCGTCTACCCTAACTGGCTTATAGGATTCAACCCAATGGTTCACACATCTAGAGTAGTCAAAACTTTCCTAAATTATGTCCATTCGATAGGAAATTTTCTCACCTTTCCAACCTATAAATTATTCCTCCTAAATCCCCATGAAACTCAAGTTATGGGGCGGCGGGGGTTTTAGGAGAAAAATTCCCTTCATTAGGTGCAAAGCACAAAACACCTCTGCGCGCCTGCAGGGTTGACGAAGGGGACACATGGCACCATCAGATTGGCATGGGGAAAAGTGGAGCGGCAGAACATTTAAGAATTTTGATAATTTATGCCAAATTCCAAAATAAAAAATTGGACATGCGCCTCCACTGAGGAGATCCCCATGCCACATGTCGAGAGGCTATAGGTTACAGGGAAATTTTTTAAATTTTTCCCTAGGTCAAAACCTAAGGTTTTCTAAAGGAAATTTTTCCTTTCGTCCTCCACCATTGCCAAAAATTCCATGTGGCATCTGGTGATTGGACACTGGTCGGCGGAGCAACAGAGGGAATTAAAGCTTTGCGCCAAAAGGGTTTTAAAAGGCCAAATGGCTTGCGTGGGCCCGTGCGTCCACCCGAACATGTGTCAACACCCCATTGGTTGCGGGGGTGTGGGGCCATGGAGGGAAAAGTAAAATTTTTCCCAAAAGGAAAAAAGTTAAAGTTTCAAATTTTCTTTTGTGCCCGCCATTGCATGTGGCAGCACGTGAGTGGCTGTGGGGGCCGCAGAGTTACGAAGAAAAATGGGAAAATTTTCCCAAGAGAAATTTTTTCCAAAGTTAAATTTTCAAGATGAATTTGCCACCAAAGTGCCACATGGAAAATTTTGATTGGTTGAAGGGTTTGTGGGGCAGTGGACTTTTTGGGAAAAATTTTCCAAAGTTCAAATTTTTATTTTAATATAGTTAGATTTATTTTTAGTTGGTCATTTTGAAGTGAAAACTTCAAATGGCCATAAATTTTGATAGGGAAATCCATTTTAGGAAAACAAGGACTTTATGGAAAGCTCTTGGCATCCTCTTTGCACAGAAATCATCAATTTTGGATTTTGCTGAACTTTTTAGGGTAAATTTTAAGAAATATATCTACAGGTTTTAAATTCAAAAACTATTAGTTTTTCCAACTGTCAATTTGATTAAATTTGAAATCCTCCTTCGCTCAACATGTCAAACAGACATGGAGGACCAGTCGAGGGAAGGTTTAGAGTTTTTTAGTTAATTGAATTTGTTCATTTATACAAGTTTGTAATCTTCTACCAGTTGACGGGAAAAACGACCGTGTAAGCTACGAATTAAAATTCCTTGAGTTTTAGAGATTTATTCTTCACTGTTTTAGTGAATTGGGATTCCTCAAGTCTTCCTAAGTATAAGTTTCAAGTTTCATAATTTATTTTTGACTATAAAGTCGAACTACTCATTTTTATTAAAGTGTGCATTGTCAAATTTGAGTTTAAAACAATGAACAATTTCTTTTAAATTTATTCATCATTTTTTGGTAATTTTGATGTGCATATGATTCGTAAGCTTAGTCAAATACATTCAATATATTAATATAGCCATTCAATTCTAAATTAAATTACAATTTGTATTTCAATTTGCATGCACAATTCAAATGAGAACAATACAGTTTAGCTTTCTCATATGTATTTTCCTCCAACACAAAAATCTCCATTTTCTTGACAACAATTCAATTTCAGCATACAATACAATCTAAAAACTACTTCAATCCTTTATTCAAAATTCAGTAACACTTTTACAATTGATCTCTTTTCAAATTTGAATTGGTATCAAATTTCAATTTACAAAGCATGAAACAAAATTTGTAGTCTTAAATGTAGACATAAACATTCATGGGAAAAAGTGTCTTAAAGACCTACTATTAGTAAAAAATTATAAAATGATATTTATCCTATTCTATTCACTTTAAAATCAGTATTTCTACAAAGCTAACAGTCTCCCCTATGTAATGGTACCATTTTTATGACATATGTTTTACTTTTCGGCATGGTTCAAGTCAGTGGAAGACTAAATTTTATATTTTGTTGTTTTTAATGTAAAATTCAGGATTTGATGTCCACTTAATTGTCCCCCAACTTGGTGCACTTACTCAGTCCCTAATTATGGCCTTATTAGGCTCAACATATGATGCAATATTTATTTTCTTTGTCTTCACTAGTTCATGATAGGTACATGTGGTCTTATCTGCACTATCTAGAACCTCACGCCTACCTATTGAATGTTGGAAATCTAACTTTTCTACTTCATCATCCACTAAGTAGACCATTTTTCCTCTTTATTTCTCAAGGCAAGTGTGCTTCAGTAGTGTGGCATATGTCTCTGTTTCTCCAAAAAAATGAGCTCCCGAGTCTCCTTCATCAAATAACTCTTGAATAATTCCTTTCACCTTAGCACTATCCCCCATATCTAAGCACTTTATAACCTTTAATGCCTCTTTTGTAGGAGGTTTAGTAGATAAAAATTCAAACATATGGGTCATTCCTATAATTAAATCCTTCCAATTTCTAGTGTCTTTATGGACTTCCTCATATACATACCAAGCACACAGGAAACCTTGTAAAGTGGAATAAAATTAGTGCACCTAGAGTGAAGGTGGTAAAGCTTCCTAATACCTCACTATATAGAGTCTCTCACACTACTAAACGTAGTGCTGAATAGGTTGATTACCATGATAAGTGCATATTTGAGTAGGTTTATTTCTCCTGAAGAACTGAGTAGAAAGAGAAATCCTAATTTCATTCCATCCTACAAGATTATCCTTGTGAACAACCCACCATCACACTACTATCCCACGTAGGGTATATGCTAGCATATTCCATCTCTCCAACTTGTCTATCCATTATTCCTCCATGGCACACATAAATACTATAGGATCTCCTTCTCCAGTGTACCAAAGTACTGAGTTGTTACCTATTCTCCTGATACAATGAGGTTTGTTGTCCCATAAAAATGTTCTCTTGAATTTGGACCCTACCAAATCATAAGTACTTTGAGAACAATTATCACAAAAAACACTTGTAGTATCATTGATAAACTAGGCATCTTCCCACTAAGGATTCCTTTTTTAGATGGCTCAAGCACCTCTAGGTCCAAGACGATGCATACATAAATCCTATTATATTCTTCCTCACTCAAAGGCTCAACATAGGGATCCAATTTTCTATCTGTTAAAGGGATAATAACTCTTTATTCATTATTTTCAAAACGATATAACCCTTATTAAAATTAAGATCAACATTATTTGTATAACACCAACGATGCCCCATTAGATCTGGGAAGCTATCTTCCTCTTCCACTGCTAAAACCTCAAAATCTCTTGTGAACTTAGTTCCCTGTATGGTAATAGATTCATCTCTTTAAAAATATTATGGGATTGGCCTTAGTCTAGTTAGCCATGAATAATACATTTTAAGATGGATGCAATTGAGGTATCCCCATTTGTACCCATGCATCTAAAGTAATAACATTGACATTTGCACCTGTATTAATCAATATATTACTCAAAAGCCAACCATCCACAACAACATTCAAAGTGATTTCCTTGTCATAATCTAAGCTATGAGGGGGATATTTAGTCTCAATAATTGCATGTGAAGTGTTTCCCTTTAACCAATTCTCTACCAGTGGAATGATATTCTCCTGGCACAACATCTTGCACACTTCTTTCAAGTCATCCATATCAGATTGGACCATTTCTATTGCTTTCTTTTTCTCCATCTTCCATGATTACTCCTTTAAATATTGTATTTCACCTTGAAGATTTCTACGTACGTCCATGGTTTCCTAATAAACCTCCATCTGATGGACAAGATCTGGGTACCATTCATTTAGAACCTCCTCCTTATTGATGGCAGGCTTCTGCTACAATGCTTCTTTAGCATGCGCTGCTTTAACATGGGTAGTGTTCTTTATAGGAAATGCCTAAAATTCTTGTTCCAACTTGAGCATCCATTGATTTCCCATAGCGCATTGTATCCTAACCATCCCTATGCTTTTTTTCTCTTGTTTATACTACTTACTAAGATGCTCATACAAGTCCAAGAATTACTCATAACTATGATTCTTTCCATAGAAAGAACATGTAATATTCTAAGGACATTCACACCTCTAGTGGTTAGGAGATCTACATGTATAACATGTTCCGTGAGGGAAATCACCTCATCCACCACCATGGCCTCATTCTCTAAATCCACCACAACATCCTCGACTTTTACCACAACCTCCTTCAAAATGCTCTTCATTCCAATCATAGCACACTTGATTGTGATCCTGATCCCTATGCTCGTTCTTACCTTTAGAGTTATCTACTACTCTTATCTATTGTACACCAATATCTATAACATCATGGATATGACCAATCAGCTAACAATCTTCTGTGTCATGATTTGTGGACCTACAGATTTTACAGCAGCATGACGTGTTCTTCCTTATTATGCATTGTAATAATGGGTAGTGGCTAGCACCATGGTTTAAATGACATATCTCACAGTCTAACAGTAATAAGCGCACTGATATATAGGAAAACTATCCTTTGTGTGACCTTCAACATAACAATCTATGCACCAAATCCCTGTGCATGTCTCATGTGTAAATTTTTCTGATAGCTTCTCCAACTATTTCACCATAGCTGCGATATGTGCTTCTAAAAAGTGGCTCACCCACTATCTATACTTTTGACTTCCTCAGTGTGTAGATCTACTTCAATTTCTTTGTGTGGGTAAGTGTATGTCTTATGTGATAGTGCTCTTCTAAAATGTGTAATCAGACCTTCAAAAAACCATTATGCATGTTGGATTGCATGAATATCATAAGAAATTTTAGATAATAGCATTTTGAAATGAGCATCATACTCTCTGACACTCTCAGTAGTGCTTTCCTTAATATCCTTGAGCACACTTATAATCTTCTACTCAAACTCAAGGATGTGAAACTCTTTAAGGAATACATCTTTTAAAGTTGAATAGTCTATGCAAGTATGATTAGGGTCAAACATTCTATACCAGCTATGTGCACATCCTTGTCATGGAGTGGAAAATTGACTTGCCTTGATCTTAGAAGCCTTGATCTTTTGCACACCACAATATTTCACACATGTTCATGTGTTCATCAGCATCTTCTATGCCCTTATACTTTGGAAGATGAAGAGACATCTCCATGTAAATATTCTGGGGTTTTTGCAAACCTTGCCCACCTGATCCAGAACCTCTTCTATTTCCTTTGCCTCAAGGACCACCAGATCCACTAGAACTAGAACCACCTATCCCTCCTAATCTTGAACCTATAGCCAGATTTAGAATATTAGATGTACTTCCCTGTGACCCAATAGTAGTATTGAACTACACCCCTAAAGTCTGTAAAGTGTTACTACTCCTAGAAGAGAGTCCCAAATTCTATGCACTTGAATTATGTGTGGATGATACACCTAAAAATTTACCTCCAAATGACAACAAAGACATTTGTGCCACTGTACGTACCAAAAATTGTAGGGTACTTCACTGCCAGAAAGATGTTACACATGCCCCAATGATGATACAGGTCTCCTTGCAAGGTGTTTAGGATTCGGAAAAGCTCGCCAAGTATACATTTTTATCCCGTATGCCTCATTCGGCCTTTACGTGTTATGTTCTACCCTCTATGCCCCTTTTCCTTACATTTATGTCTTTAGTGACGAGACAGTTGCACTGTCTAGGTGGCGGTCTTGTGACCACCACCAAAGATAGGGCGACGGTCCTGTTACCGCCACTCTGCACAAGGCAGTGGTCTTGTACACATTTTCTAGAAAGTTAGAATGATTGTGTCAAATGTAAGATTTCAATTTCTATCCACATTTTTCAGCTACTTTTCTTTGTATTTATGTTTTGGCCATCATGTGAATAGTTTTTTCACTTTGTTTAATGGTAAAAGAGTTCCATTCCAAGTTACCTTCTAGTGAATGCATTTGCTATAAATAGCCATCATGTTTTCAAACAAGTGGCCCCTCTCCTTCTCTGTTTAATCATTCAATATTTGAGTTTCTTGCTTAGAATTCCAATAGTTTCATGTTTTGCATCCATTTTTCGTCTTCCTTTGTTGTTTAGAGGTCATGTAATCTTATTGTTTCATTCTTGCTTCATTGTTGTTCCATGCAAATCAGTTCAAAATAAGATAGTTTCATTCTTAGATTGGAATCCATTTATAGTTGTAGGTTTTGTTTAGTCACAAAATATAGCTTATAAAACTCTTGATGCATTTGTGTTGTATTCCCGCAATAAATGCCGCTAGGAATTGCATATTCAAGCTCTCTTCACTTGTACTATCTCTCTCTTACTCGCATTGTATTCGGTCTATATCCAAAAGATGTTATTGTTCAAGTTCCTTATTCTGTGGATGCTATCATATACACACTTTTCTGGATTTAAGAGAACATGAACGAATGAGGAGATCACACTGACGGGACAAAGTCACACATAACTGGATTTACCACTGTTCTGTAAACACCAGATTTAAGCTATCAATGTTCTAGTTAAAACGTATCAAATAGAGTAGTAAATTAATTTATTTCAATCAAAAGATCACTCTTGATATTGCCAGGGAAGTTGTGGGGATTGATAGTTTATGAGAAACTATGATTCACTCCTCACTTCTGAGGTAGGATCGAGAGTCTTTTTATTTAAAACAATTAGTTGCTTAGATATTTAGGATAATTACTACATAGGCAAATAGCCACACTAGGATATATTTTTTTGTTTTAATTCTATTACTATATTAGCTGTCCATTTTCTAAATATATTAGAATAGTTTCTCTTTAATTTCATTAAAATACTTTATCGAAAATACAAAAATAAAAGAATACATGCATAGTATAGATACATATTTCATAATTAGTTTATTAATTTTAGCTAAAAGTTGAATCATTTTGCATGACAATCACGGGACCTAAAGTGCTAAGAGAATACATATTTGAACCAATAGTGCCTCAACCAAATCTACCCACAACAGTAGCTGATATAGATCAAGACCTTAGGATATAGGTCTTTCAAGCAATAGAAAACCTACAAGTATTTAGTGAACAACTAAGAGGGTTAAATATTGAAGACGACAAGGCATACACATTTTGGTCAAATCATACTAACTATAGAATGCCTTGATAGGATATCTATATGACTGTACAAGGACTTGAAAGATAACAAGTATTTGGTTGTGATCCTTTAGTTCCACAACCTAATGCATGAGACCTCCTCATCAACATAGACATTAGCTTACACATTTAAGTTACCAGAACACCTGTAAGGTATTATGAGAAAATTACACAACTCCTAGTTCTAAACATAGAGGCTAAAAAGGCATATGATTATTGGATAATCAGAAGGAGAGATTAACTCTTCACATGACCATAGGATGTCCGAAACAACCACAAAATTACGGTTGTGATCCACAGGTCCCACAACCCAATGGGCCTACTAATCAATCAGAAATTGATGCTGGTTTACAAACACTAGTATTTAGGTCCTCACCACTTCCACCAGACATTATTACACAATTCTCCTTACTAAACATAGTATCCAGTCAAGCTAAGGATTTTTGGACTAGACCAGAGAATCGTCCATAAAACCGCAGAGAAAATCATTACACCTCCCATCACTATTTGTCATGACCTTGTCTGGAAATATACATGAAGCTCCCACATGTCACTTTCCATGTATCCAACAGCTAATAAATAGGATCTTGGTAGAGCTCGACATTGATTGGAGCATTCGAACAACTATTATATCCCAACAATCCATTACACCAATTCAAGTTAGGATGGCCTTCTTCACTTTAGATTCACAAATTTCATTATTGTGTATTGAGGATATAAGATTAGATAACTATTTTTTCTATATCCATATATATTCCACATTCACCAGTCGTCTCATCATGACCTTGGGAGGTTGGGTATGAGGAAGAGTCACTTGTAGATTCCTATGCTCGCATGTAACTTTTCCATCATAAAAAACTTGTGCACCTGACATGAAACAAATAAGTATTCCCCTTTTATTTTCATTTCTTTCATCCACATTTGCTCTTTCCCAATATTCTGTGGGTATTCATATACCCCCCGAATATGTTAGGATATGACACATATGGTAGACCTCTTTTAGGTCTTGAAGCAAGTTATAGTCAAACAGGTAGACAACCATCACCCTCGCTTTCCACATGGGCTAATAACTATTCAAGTAATTACTTGTCATCTCAAACTCCCCCGTAAAGAACTAGCTCCAGTTCTTCATTTTGAATTGAGGAGTTGGATCAACTTGCACAAACACAAAAACTAGAGCTCTCAGGATCTAATAATATGAAGTTTACTGGAGAATCCATTTCATTTCCTTGGGTCTTGTTCAGACCATAGATCAATAGACAATCATATCCACTCCCATTTTTTTTATGAGGATTACTTAGCAGGCTATGCTAGAAGTGAACAACACTTCCAAAACATGTACCCACCTATAGGGAGTTTTTAAATACAATCTGATGCCCTACTCCAAGAAAATTCCCTCATTCCTCCACCTATGGGAAATTCCCTCGATGAAGCTTGGCAGGGTACTAATAAATTCATAATAGGGTATCATACCCCTTTACAACCTCAAGGTATACAACAAATTCCATTAAGGCAAAACACTGTGTCTTCACCAATAGGGGTAATTTTAGCCTTAGTTGAAAAGGTTAGAGGGCTGGAACTTTCTCAAGCAAACCAAAATTCATATTTTGGGAAAGCAAGAATCCCCAACCCTCTGCATCACCCTAGTCAGGTTGACCTCTTTATAGGAACAGGCATATTAGGCATGCCTCCTCAACACCCGCATAATTACCCATAGCAAACACCAACTAGGACCACAATTTTAAATGTTGCTCCGGTTGAAAATATAATACCTCCCAACTTGGCACCAAATAACCCATACTAGAGAAACACTCCTCCCTACTTAAACGTTTATTCAAAATCACCACAAGGAGACATATTCTCTTCTCCTAGGATGTTTGTTCAACCAATGGGGTTGCCTTATGTCCCTGCAAATACATTTTCTATGCCATAACAACAAACCATTCCACCTCCACCCCCTGAGCAAGTAGAATCGATGGTCGAGGCCTATACGGTAGGGACTTATTCAGAATATTTAAAAGAACCCCTAGAATTCACCATACAAAGTGTTATGCTTCAAATACCTCTTCCTGATTTACCCAAATATAAAGAGGAAGGAGATCCAAATGCACACATTAAAGCCTATGTCATAGCCATATGGGAATTAATCCCTTGGGATGGGGTTGTTACTAAGATATTCCCTAAGACCATAGAGGGTATTGCCCTTGATTGGTATTACAAAATACCTAAAGCCTCGATACACTCATTTTAACAACTCGTGTAAGATTTTATCAAAGATTTTGATATGAACAAATTATTAAAAACATGAATCAGAGAGTTCTTGCATATTAAACAAGAACATAATGAATCCGCTACTCATTTTATTAAAATATGGCATACAGTTCTCTACTCATCAGCAAGTGCTCCAAAATCCAATGGAACTATGTAATTTAATCGTTCATTCTCTCAATAGAGAGATAAAGGAAGAATTCCAGAAGTTCCCACTAAGAACTTATGATGAAGTACTTGAGATGGCTCTCCGAATTGACCAAGCAACAATAGATAGTGGTCATAAGACATATGGGACAAATGGGAAATTAACCACTCTCAGTAAAAACACCACATCCTATCCTAACACTGGGAATGCTAATCAAGGACCTAAGATCCTTAACAAGAACTGTTAGTGTAAAATCACAGCACCCTTGGATGTTGATCATATTTCTAGGTTGATCACTCTAGCATCTAGTGTGATTGCACAACATTGAAACCTTTCTCCAAGTGTGGGAGTTGTAGAAATGAGAAAGGAATCTCCAGAGAAGGCTGCTTCCTGCTCCTAAACAACCTGCCACAAGCTATTCCAGTGCAGGCAATCTAATCTAAACCTAATCTAACCATGCCAAGGAGACAGAGAGAGAGAGAGAGAAGGGAGAAATAGCAAAAGCCTACACTAAAACGGTGATACACCAGAGAAGGAGAATGTTGAACATCTATCAAAACTGCCATGGGATAGAGAGAGGTGAGCAATGGGAAGGATGGACAGATGCATCACAGGCCCAAGGATAGATTTCACATAGAAAATGTCCCAAAACTCCATGAACACAGCTCCAGACCTGTAATGAACATTCAAACTTGCACAAATACCTACAATGAAGAGAGGCAAGAAGAAAACAAGCAAAAAACGAGCAAGGATGGACAGATGCATCACAAAACACGTTTTGTTGCTTCAGAAGTTTGCACAGAACATCATTTCAATAGTAAAAGGAAAAAACTCCATTACAGAGCAAGGGAGGAGGTTTGAACTTCATTTTCAGCCCTGGAGAAGAAAAGAAGGGAGGGTAGAGCAGAAAAGATGAACAACTTCTAATCATTTTTAGCCAAATCTGGCTTTTTCATTACATGGGTCGAGCCCATGAGAGAGAAAATGTACAAAATGTGGTAGCCCATTCCTCCTTGGATGCAAAAAAATTAAATCAGCATGGAGGACCTTACAAACCCATATCCTGTCATTTTGACCAAATGGGAGGAGAGTGTGACCCATTCTGTATTAAATTTGGTCCCTGAAATGTCACTTCTGGCCATGAACAAGCGTTAGAGCCATTTCTTGAATTTTCTCTCTCCAAACTGAACCAAAATTAGATATTGACCATGGAATCCTATAGATAATTTCATAATCTTTCCAATGATATAAAGAATGTGTAAATCCGAGCTCTAAATCAAAAGATATGGCTATCTGAAGATTTAGGGCACAAAACAGGCCACAACGGATATTTGAATTTTTTCCCGTGCTCTGCCACCTAGATGACACGTGTTAGGCACTGATTGGCTCTGTGATTCTCTCTCCTCTACCTTTCCGTGGGATTTCCTTGAAAATTTTGACTTTTCATAACTTTTGGGAAATTTTCCATTTTTTCCCCGTGCCCCCGCCACTTGGGACACATGGCGTGATCTGGTTGGAGGACGGGGCGCGGGGTCATCCTTGTCTTTTAATCTTTTGGCCCAAGACTTTTGCAAAATCTTCAAAGTTTCCCCGAGCTCCACACCTCCCTACTCCATTGGACAAGTGGCATTGTTTCATTAGCTTGGGCCGATGCTCCAACTCGCTCCCTTTAAAACTCGGCCAAAAACACTTAGTCAAAATTTTATCGCGCCTCCCCGAGCTGCGAGCTCCCCGGCCCTTAGGACATGTGTCCTGTTCTGATTCATCCATGGGCCTACTGGATTTTTGCATCCTCCACGTCCTTTTGTCCCAGATGTCCCAAACTGTTAGGGACAAACTTCTCCGATCCACCCGATTTGGGCTTCCCTGTCCCTCTTTGAGGCAAAGACACGTGGCACATTTCCATTGGCTCTCGGCTCCTTTGGCTTTCCACGTCCCACACGTCCCTTTGTCCCAATTGTCACAGACTGTCTGGGACAAATTCTTCCGATTCACCTGATTCGGCCAGTTCACATCCACCACGTACTCTTGTCCTAGATGTCCCTGCCCGAGCGAAGCGAGACTTAGACATTTTCCTTGCTCTTTCGGCCGATCCAGATTTTCACGCCTCGCGCGTCCCAATGTCCCAACTGTCTGAACTGCTGTGCAGACTGCCTGGAGGATTTTCAGCCGGTTCACACCCTGACGTCCCAACTGTCCCAAGGATCACCTGGACTAGGACTTAGCTGATTTTCATGTTTTTTTCTGTCCTAAGCTTGTTTTCTGCATTTCTTCCATTTTCTCGACCTGTTGGGATTCATCCTTGGATGGGAGAGTTAGAAAAAGGGCGAGGGAGCCCCAGAAACATGATTTTTTTCCTTGAATCAATATACTTGCCTGGGACTTGAATGATCTGATGGATGTTATCAAAATTACCCTGGGGGGTGAATTTTGGATAACAGTTTGGCGACTCAGCGGGGTCATCTTCCTGCTAGATGAATATACCATTTTCCTGAAGCATCCATTGGGCATGGAGTCATGAGTAGTAGCCTACAATTGATCTGAACCACTTGAATCCCACCAGACATGGATTTTTTCTCACCAAAATGCCACTGGAATGAACTGTGTAAGAGCAAAACCAGCACCACAAAAACTATGTACAGAACTGAAAGTCATACATGCTCCAAATGGAACATGCAGAGTGCGCACAAGCACTTCTTCTACTGAAAGAAAATCTACCTACTCTATTCTAACTGGAAGCAAAGGAAAACTAAACAAACCCTGCAATTGGTTGTGAGAAATAACTTCCCTTTCTCAAAAGTGGCAGCTATGCAATTGATTTGGAGCTGATCATGGCTGTTAGGATGAGTGGAAAATCAACAAGAAGCTGGTCTTCCACCCAAATCATCAAGGTATCAGTTGAAGGCAAATTCAATACCTCTTTTAGTTGCTCTGCATTTGGATTGAAGAGGTATGATAGCTGATCCTTGGTACTTTGTAGCTCATCCTCATGCTTAGAAGCAAGCATGACTATTTGTGACTTCTCCTTTGGCTCTAATGAAGCCAAATACCTGATTGGGCAAGGTCTGATCCATTCGATATGCCCATAGCTCTGATTTTCAACTCCAAAAATGGAGTCTTCTTGTAGACCCTTCTAAATGGATGGTGTGGAAGAAATGGTGAAATTCCTCTGTCCTTTCTCTTCCTCCAATGAAGGACATGAAAGATTAAAATATTCCAATCTTGGTTCCAAAGAGCTACTATAAGATGTAGGCTGTTGCAAATGAATGCTCTCCTTCATGACAGCAGATTCAAGTGTTTGGAATGTGGATGATGAAAGAGAGAAAGGTGGAAATTCAACCGGCTCTTCTCCATCAAAACAATCCTCCAAATCTGATAGATAAACTGCCTCATGGTTGTCCTGCTACAAATGTTCAACTTCCTCCATGGTGTCTTCATGACCACCATGGTTTCCTTCACCCTCCAACATTGAGTTTGAGAGATCAAACTCCTCTTCAGTACTAGATCTTGAGAGAGGTGAAGTAGAAAAAAGAACTGAAGGTTCTCCTGTAGCCTGCTTTATGCTCAAAGCCCTTGGATCTGGACTTTTATCCTCCACAACTAGAATGTGCTCCTTTTCTTTTGGATCTGGAGCAGCCTCTCCTTTCTCCAATGTTTGAAGACAACCTTGCTTTTGATTAAACTCTTCCTCCAGCATGAAGTTTATCAAGTCAAACTCTTCAATCTGCTGCTCTAGAGGACAAGTTGGGACTGCAAGATCTTCTTCTGAGCTTTCTTCCTTTATGGCTTATTGTGCAACTTGAATTGAATCAGCATTCCCTTCAGATAGAGTGCCATCATGGACACTAATTTTTGAGAAAACTGACTGCTGATCTGCTTCTTCTTTTTACTCTTCTTCTGCTACCACAAAATCAGTCTTAACCACCATTTGTTCAACCTTAGCCTCTTCTGTAGGTTTAACCATCAAAGGGATCTTTTTCATCCCAAATTTGGCAGCCCAAACCCTCAAGTTGTCTGTCATTTCTTTTCTTCTTGGCTCTTCCTCTTGCTGTCCTTGATGACTGATTTTTGTAATTTCTTCTTCCCCACATGGAATTGGGAATGCAAGAGGAGGGATGGGTTGTAACTTAATTGATTTGGTAATTTTTTGTGGTGGTGGAGGTAGAAACTCTTGTTTCCTTAGAGGAGGGGGTATTTCTATTAGTTCTTTTGGAGGGGATGACTGTTTAGAAGGAAAAGGGAAGGAAGAATTGAGGTGAGGTGGAAGAGTAAAGGGTGGAGAAATGGATTCAACACTTGGGACAGCATATGGGGAATTTAGAATTTGCAATTCCAAATGAGATGATGTTGCTCCAGTAATGGGAAGAGAAAAACCAAATGATGGTGTAGAACTTACCCATTGACAAGGTTGTTCAACAACAAGTGTATAGACCTCTATTTTTTCTGTCCATTGTGTAATTTGGGGCAGCATCTTTATCATGAAGTCTAGCTTCTCCTGAGGGCTGAAGTGTTTTGGAAAAGGGCCTCCCCATGGACAAGGAGTCCTGCAACCAATTCTGAAAGCTCTCATTTGAGTTGCTGCTCTGGACTGTACCATCTTTACCTCCATCTTTTGGATTTTCTCCAATAGACCAGCATCTTGCATCTGATTGTCTTCATTGTATGCATACTCTTGCTCCTGGAAAGCTCCATAGCCAAACTGATTTTGGCATTGCTGCTCATATGGGTATGCATGCTGATTTTGAATTTGTTCAAAATGCTGATTTGGAGGATTTAAAAAACATGTTGGAGGTGGGAAACATTGCTGCTGCTGTAAATGTGAGTTCCATGATGGAAATGAAGTCATGATTGCACAACTTCATGGAATGGAAAAGAATGAAAGGGATGGAAATGGATGAAAAACAGGTCTGCAACTTCAGAAATGGGTTGCTGATCAGATGGAGTCGCCAGATGTGTTTGCAAGTGCCTCCAAAGGATGAAATCTTCACAAGAACACACGAACCTGCAGAAGATGAAGTGGAAGACATCTCAGCTCCCACCGGGTGTGCCAAAACTATTAGTGCAAAATCACAGCACCCCTGGATGTTGATCAGATTTCTAGGTTGATCACTCTAGCATCCAGTGTGATTGCACAACATTGAAACCTTTCTCCAAGTGTGGGACTTACAGAAATGAGAAAGGAATCTCTAGAGAAGGCTGGTTCCTGCTCCTAAACTACCTGCCATAAGCTATTCCAGTGTAGGCAAGCTAATCTAAACCTAATCTAACCATGCCAAGGAGATACAGAGAGAGAAGGGAGAAACAGCAAAAGCCTACACTAAAATGGTGATATACTAGAGAAGGAGAATGTTGAACATCTATCAAAACTGCCATGGGACAGAGAGAGGTGAGAAATGGGAAGGATGGACAGATGCATCATAGGCCCAAGGATAGATTTCACATAGAAAATGTCCCAAAACTTCATGAACACAACTCCAGACTTGCAATGAGCATTCAAACTTGCACAAATACCTGAAATGAAGAGAGGTAAGAAGAAAACAAGCAAAAAACGAGCAAGGATGGACAAATGCATCACAAAACACGTTTTGTTGCTTCAGAAGTTTACACAAAACATCATTTCAATAGTAAAAGGAAAAAACACCATTACAGAGTAAGGGAGGAGGTTTGAACTCCATTTTCATCCTTGGAGAAGAAAAGAAGGGAGGGCAGAGCAAAAAAGATGAACAAGTTCTGATCATTTTTAGCCAAATCTGGCTTTTTCATTACATGGGTCGAGCCCATGAGAGAGAAAACGTACAAAACATGGTAACCCATTCCTCCTTAGATGTAAAAACATTAAATCAGCATGGATGACCTTACAAACCCATATCCTATCATTTTGACCAAATGGGAGGAGAGTGCAACCCATTCTGTATTAAATTTGGTCGCTAAAATGTCACTTCTGGCCATGAACACGCGTCAGAGCCGTTTCTTTAATTTTCTCTCTCCAAAATGAACCAAAATTAGATATTGACCATGGAATCCTATAGATAATTTCATAATCTTTCCAATGATATAAAGAACGTGCAAATCTGAGCTCTGGATCAAAAGATATGGCGATCTGAAGATTTAGGGCACAAAACAGGCCAAAACGGATATTTGAATTTTTTCCCGCGCTCTGCCACCTGGATGACACATGTCAGGCACTTATTGGCCTCGTGATTCTCTCTCCTCTACCTTTCTATGGGTTTTCCTTGAAGATTTTTACTTTTCATAACTTTTGGGAAATTTTCCATTTTTTCCCCGTGCCCCCGCCACTTGGGACACGTGGCGTGATCTTGTTGGAGGACGAGGCACGGGGTCATCCTTGTCTTTTAATCTTTTGGCCCAAGACTTTTGCAAAATCTTCAAAGTTTCCCCGAGCTCTGTACCTCCCTGCTCCATTGGACAAGTGGCATTGTTTCATTAGCTCGGGCCGATGCTCCAACTCGCTCCCTTTAAAACTCGGCCAAAAACACTTAGTCAAAATTTTATTGCGCCTCCCCACGCTGCGAGCTCCCTGGCCCTTAGGACACGTGTCCTATTCTGATTCATCCGCGGGCCTACCAAATTTTCACGTCCTCCATGTCCTTTTGTCCCGGATGTCCCAAATTTTTAGGGATAAACTTCTCTGATCCACCTGATTCGGGCTTCCCTGTCCTTCTTTGAGGCGAAGACACGTGGCACATTTCCATTGGCTCTCAGCTCCTTTGGCTTTCTGCGTCCCACGCGTCCCTTTGTCCCAACTATCCTGGACTGTCTGGGACAAATTCTTCCAATTCACCCAGTTCGCGTCTGCCACGTACTCTTGTCCCAGATGTCCCTGACCGAGCGAAGCGAGACTTAGACATTTTCCTTGCTCTTTCGGCCGATCTGGCTTTTCGCGCCCCGCGCATCCTGATGTCCCAACTGTCCCAACTACTGTGCGGACTGCCTGGAGGATTTTCGGCCAGTTTGTGCCCCAACATCCCAACTGTCCCAAGGACCGCCTGGACTAGGACTTAGCTGATTTTCATGATTTTTTCTGCCCCAAGCTTGTTTACTACATTTCTTCCATTTTCTTGACCTGTTGGGATTCCTCCTTGGATGGGAGAGTTAGAAAAAGGGCAAGGGAGCCCCAAAAACATGATTTTTTGCCTTGAATCAATATACTTGCCTAGGACTTGAATAATCTGATGCATGTTATCAAAATTACCCTGGGGGTGAATTTTGGATAACAAGAACCACAGAGTTACAACAGATGGAGTAACTGACCAAACTAAAAGAGCAAACATTGTAAACATTTCACCACCTATTAATAATCAGTGAAATAAAAATTTTACTCCAACAATCAATGTAGTGGATTTTAATCATCCACCATGACCACAACAACAACAACAGCAATGAAAAATCCAAACACAAGGTCCAAATTGAAATCCAACTAGATATTACAGTCAAAACCAAATGCAACAACCTTAAAATTTTAACTCTAACAACCAGAAACCTTATCATAATTTTGGGCCACAAAAGGTTTTAAATCAACAGCCTTGAAATTATAATCCCAATTTGTATTACGGCTTCCACAAGATTCAAGGCCATGATACTAGGACTTGTCGTGACTACAATAAATTCATGCAGCGCTTTCCAGAATATCAAAAACAACTCTTTATAGATATGTTTTTAGAAAATTCTATAGTACCCACGTCAAACACTTATACAGGGGCAGTTTCTCCTCAAAATTCACCCCTCAAGATCTTTAATGATCCACTCCAAACCATTCTAACAATAACAGGTTAGATCCTAACGGAACAAAAAGGGTGTTATAACAGGAAACAATGATCATGAAGCCTCAACTTCATTAAATCCATCAGTCGTACCCTAATTAGGAACTTGACCCCTAACTAAAATAGTTGGTCTAGTGGAGTTAGACACTGAGCTACCCATAGAAAACATAATAAGAACACAGAGTTATTCTTCTCAACCAACTCCAAGTTATCCATTAGAACCAGACAACATTCAACAAACGTTGGTAAAACCCATAGGTGCATATGATTTAATTAATGACTTAACTAAAACCTTCTCTCACATCTCCTTTTTGGATTTGTTAAAGAACTCTCTTACCCATAAGGCTACCCTCTTAGAAGCATTAGGCCTTGGTCATTTAATCAACATCACTCCTCCCCCGGAAATGCAAGTAAGCCATGTAGAATTTGACATCTACCCTCCAGGGCAGCCAGATAGGGATACTGATTTTATATTTGATATAAGAAAAATGCTAATAGACGTCAAGATTACATGAAGAGGTGACCCAGATTTACATTTACAAGTATGGGTTTACAATAATTATGTTAAATGCACAATGATTGATGATGGAGCAACAATTAACATAGTCCCCTACACTTTTCTTCAAAAGTGAGGATATGGAGAGACAAACTATTCCACAACACAAAATACGCTAAGAGGATATGATAGCCTCAAGGCCACTTCAATTAGAACCATAGCTTTACCAGTCACTTTAGGACCTAAGATGGTCGTCACCGAATTTAATATTATAGATCAGGAAACAAACTATAATATGATTCTCGGTCAGCCATGGATACACCCCATGAAGGCAATCCCTTCCACGTTATTCCAAGAAATAATATTTCTACACTTAGAAAAAATATTTGTGGCACAAGGTGACCCAAAACCCTTCGATATACACATATCTAATTTGAAGAAAAGACCAAGCATTCACTCCGTGTTTGAACTCCCAACAAATCAACTTATCAAACAAATTAATTCAAAACCAAAAGAGAAGTTGATACCCACCATAGGATTGGAAATTACAAATCTAGCTGAGGACATTCCAGCACTCAAAAATGAGACCAATGTCATAGAAATAGTGTCACCAGGGACTACCACAAAAAATTTCAAGTTGCTAGAAAAAGACTTACCTATTCTCCTACCATTTGATTCTATGGGTATGGGATACACCCTAGGAACTACGTCTCTTCCATCAGATGAAGTTTTTATGGTAGAAGTAACCAAAGCAGAAGAAATAAATACAAAAAATATCCCAACATCAATTTTTCCAAGAATATATTATACTCTCCACTTCGATGTAGCTAGATGTAACTTTGGAGTTGGGGCAGGAGTGATCTTTACTTCACTTGAGGGAAATATCCTACCTTTCACCTTTAAATTGAACTTTAAATGTACAAACAATGGGGCTGAGTACAAAGCTCTCCTCTTTGGCCTCATCCTAGCCAAAATAATGGGTGTCAATAACACTAAAGTGCTATGAGATTTGTAACTAGTTGCAAAACAAGTCTCTAAGGTATATGAAACTAGGGCTGAACATTTACAACTCAACAAAACAATGGTATTAGATCTAAGCAATGGATTTAACTTCATATCAATTAAAACAATCCCATGAGAGCATAACCTTCTCACAGATTTAATAGCAACCTCAGCTTCCCATTTCACTCCAAATAGTGATTTGGAAGATACAAATTTCACAGTATCACTTCGTACTAAACCATTAGTGTGTAAAATACCAACAAACCCACTCCTGACTCATGGAGAAGCTAAGGATGATTTTTCTATGATGGATCAATTTGATGATGATAGAGTCACTCTTGAATATTTAAACACCTATGTGGAGCTACACCTTGCTTACCGCATAATGTATCTTTCCCTAATACCACATTCCTCTTCCTATTTTGGAAATCCCATGGTAGAGTCTCCTACACAAAAGAATCTCGATATCTAAGAGAAATAAGACAAAGAAATATTTGAACTGCCTCCAGCCCCACCTGAATTTAAAGAAGGTAACGCTTCTTTAATAGAAGAAACCATTGACATAAACATTGGAATGAAGGAAGAACCAAAAATGTTTAAGTTGGGATTCTCGTTAACTCTGGAAGAGATAGAAATACACACCCGAATCCTCAAAGAACATCAAAAGGCCTTCACATTCAACTATAAAGAAATAACGTGCATTGCACCACACATCGTGTTACATAACCTTGTCACTAAACCAGATGTAAAACCAATTAAACAAAAGTCAAGACCAATGAATCCAAAAGTGGCTCTCATGGTAAAAGAGGAAGTAATAAAACTTCTCCAAGTGGGATTCATCAAACCCGTTGACTATTTGCAATGGGTATCTATTATTGTCCCTGTTATAAAAAAGAATGGGAAGATACACATTTGCATAGATTTTAAGGATATTAACAAAGCTTGTCCCAAGGATGAATTCCCATTACCATCCATTGATGTTATCATTGATGCAATAGCTGGATTTGAACTATTTTCCCTCATGGATGGGTTCTCAAAGTATGATCTAATTAAAATATTTGAATAGGATCAAGCCAAAAATACATTCATATCTTCATGGGGAACTTATTGTTATGATGTCATGCCATTCAGTCTTAAGAATTTCGGTGCTATGTATCAGTGGGCAATGACATACATATTCCATGATCTTATCCATAAAATTGTGGAATCCTATGTGGATGACTTATTGGCCAAGGCCAAGAAGCACTCTGATGATCCAGAAGTACTCTGTATCATCCTCTCACGATTAATTAAATACGGTGTCACATTAAACCCAGAGAAGTACATGTTTGGTGTGATAGGAGGAAAACTTCTGGGCTACATTATATCTTCATGAGGGATTGATGTCGATCTGGCCAAAATCCGGGCTTCTCAAAATGATTCCACCATTAGACGAGTTTGGAATCAGGTAATTTCTTGGAAAAATCGGTGCAATCCGAAGGTTCATCTTAGATTTAAGTTTTTCCATTCATCCAATCAACAATATATTAAAGAAAGATTATAGCATTGATTAGACTGCAGAATGAAATGAGGATTTTGAAGTAGTTAAATGCTTCTTGTTGTCTCCACCCATGCTAATGCCTCCCAAACTAGACCACCCCTTGATCCTATACTCACGAGCCACTCATGTCTCGCTAGCCTACATGATGGCTCATGAAGATAGTGATAAACGAGAATGTGTGGTCTATTTCTTTAGCTGAACGTTGCTCGATTATGAAACACATTATACATAGGTAGAGAGAGAATGCCTTGTCATATTCTTTACAAAAAAGCATTTAAGACATTACATGTTAAACTAAGAAACAAGGGTCATTGTAAAGAAAGATCATTTATGAACATTCCTCACGTAAGGGTCTTTATCTAAAAATGTTGGGCATTTCATAACCTTAATGGGTGAATTTGACTTAACATTTGTAAACCAAAAATACATTAAGGGAAAAATCATTATAGATTTGTTAGCTAACAATCCACTAGATGGAGGCGTTCTGGTAAATCTGGACTTTCCTGATGAGTGTATATACTATGTCAAAACTAGGCCCCCCCATCTCTACATGTCCTTGGTACACTAATATCATCAATTTTAACATGGACCACACATACTCAGAAAGTGCCACATCACATCAAATAAGGTAGTTACGCGTTACCACCACTAAATATGTTGTTTTAGAACAATTACTTTATCACAAAGCCTTCAACAACATGCTTCTAAGATGCATCAACACAGAAGAATCCAAGAAGATTCTTTATGAATCCCACAGTGGGATATGTGGAGGCCACTTCAGTGGTCACGCCACTGCTCAAAAAATACATTGGATGGGCTAATTTTGGCCCACTCTTGAACATGACATAGTAGAGTTTGTACGTAAGTACCACAAATGCCAAGAATCCTCTCACGAGACTCACATGCTAGCACAATCCCTGCAACCAATAGCAACCCCGTGGCCTTTCTCCGCATGGGGACTTTCTCCGTATGGGGTCTAGACTTGATAGGGAAATTCTCTCCCTCATCAACTGATGGCCATAATTTTATAATTACGGCCACAGAATATTTTACCAAATGGGTAGAGGCCATTCCCCTCACCACTGTACTAGGCTCGCTAATTGTCAAATTCATTCTAAACCAAATCATTTGTAGGTATGGTGTCCCACAAATCATTATCTTAGATAATGGCACATCCTTTAAAAATGATGAGGTCCATGAGTTATGCAGAAAATTCAAAATAAACCATCACATGGCCTCTCTTTACTACCCTCAAGCTAATGGGAAAGCTGAAGCAACAAACAAAACACTAAAGGCTATTCTCCTCAAAACAATCAAGGAGAACAAGTGAGATTGGTATTTAAAACTTTATCCGGCCTTATGGGCCCATAAAACCTCAATAAGAACACCAACAGAAGCAACCCCTTTCTCATTGGTATTCGGGGCAGAAGTAGTTCTCCCGCTTGAGGTTGAAATACCCAGTCTCCGCATCTCATTACAAGTGATTTTGGATGAAGCAGCTTATAGGGAGGCATGCCTCTCTCAATTGGAAATCCTTGATGAGTCTAGGCTAAATGCCTAACAACATCATAGAGCCTATGTTGACCGGATGTGCCAGCAGTATAACAAAAAATTATATGAGCGAGAAATATATGAGGGAGATCTAGTTCTAAGACTAGACAACCATATTGATAAGAAAACTAGCGAAGGAAGGAAGTTCTGACCAAAGTGGTTGGGCCCATACGGAGTCATGAAAGACTACGGAAATGGTGTGTATCTCTTGTGCACACTAGAATATGAGGAATTTAGTGAAACTGTCAAATCCTTACATCTTAAACAGTTTTACGCATGAGATATCATAATCACCACTTATACATTATAGTTACCTACATTACATTAGTCATCTTGTTGTTTCATTCTGTCCACTCATTTCCTAAAAATTGTAGTTAAGGAACTCACTCTTAAGAAATATTTTACAAATTTATGAAAATATTGGCAAAAGCATTCAAATCAAATATCTTCAAGCATCATCAACTAATTTCAAAACTTCTCATCAAGTTTGACAGACAAGTATTGACAAAAATCATACCAAGGCCAGCATACTTGGTTTTGCTCTTTCTTTCCATTAGGTGAAGTTGTCCTTACATACGGTCTATTCTAGAAGCTTCTTGGTGCCACATCCATCCCTCTAAAATCTCTTTGAAAGAAAGGATATCCCAAAGTCACAAATCAGAAGTGTTAAAAAATCAAATGAAATCAAAAGTGCCAAGCAAAATAGAATATATTTATTTTACACACTGATTTTCCCAACCAACCTTCAGTGATAAGCCCATACCTCTTACTGGTGGTGTGAGGTTGGGCTAGGAAGGAAGTGCCCTTACTCGCCTATACTCTACCTTTGGTGAAAAACCCATGCTTCTTACTAGTGGCATGAGGCAGGGTGTGGGGTGTCCATTCACACAAATTAAAAAATCTTGGTATACTAGAAGTACAAATAAAATTATATTAAGAGAAAAAAAATGTCCAAATTCCAAAGAGATCAAATCCTCAAAACCAGATTTTGTCAACCGGGTTGCCATTTATGAATCTAAGTCTAGATAAAATGAAATGTAAGTGACCTGCTAAGCTTGGTGGTAGTTCTGAGTAGGGAAAGTGTGTAGTTCTAAGTTTGGTTTCTGATACTAGTTTTTCTATCTCTTATTTTTCCATTTAGTCAAAATCATACAATTTGTGCCCTTCCCAACTCTTGGTGTAGAGCTCTCACATCTTACTAGTTTCGTGGAGTTGGGAATGGGGAAAGTTCATCTCTTTATCACTATATATTCATCACATTTTGCCAACATAAGAAGAAATCACAGACATTTCCCAAAGAGGTCAAAAGTTCAAATACTACACTATGTTCATCATCACATATCAGCATTACAAAAACATACAAAGAAAAACATTATGTTTACTATCATTTGTCATCCATCACATACATTCTGAAAAGCATGAAAACAAATACTCTAAAAACATCTAGCATACATATGGAAACGAGTCAAAAAATTCTAGGCACCAAGAGTCTAGATCCAAAAAGAGATATATATATTTATATAAATCAAGTTTTATATATAATGTCATCATGCACTAGGCATGGTCAAAATGCTCAATGAGCCTGAAAAGTACAAAAACACTCATATAAATATCTGACAAAACACTACAAAAATTACCTCTCAACCCCTATAGGATCGCTTAGAGGGCACACAAACACATCTAGGATTCCGGCTAGGCTGGTAATTTGAATGTATTGAGGGCTCACGGTCACAGACAGTAGCTACCGTCTCACTATGAGAATGAATCCTCCTCATCAAGCACTCAGCCATCCTATATCCACCTACCTTGGCACGGAGAGAATTCATGATCCTTGCCACCTGCTAGACAGGGGAAAAAACATCAGTATGTCTACTGACTACTGAAGGCTCTCCCATGTCGTTAGAAAGCACAATATGATTCTTCTCCGATGGGAGTAATAAGGTATCCAGACATACTCAGTAAGTTAAGTCTCGCCACTCATCAACACTCACTACAAATAAAGGAGAAAACAAGTTAGAAAACTAATAAAAAATAAAACCAAGAATAAATGAAACAACAAAAGGAAATAAAAATTAAACAATTCTAACTAAAGAAAAGTAAAGAGAAGAGTGGTAACTCACTCAGATCTTCAGGCCTCCAGGAAGGGTCTCTAGGATTCGCACCTACCATTGATGCTACCACTGACTATCGTCCCTCTCCCACATCTGGAGTAATGTGATTGCCTATGATGGACTCACCATCTCCCCCTAAATTCTAAGAAGGGAAATCCTCTAAGATTAAGGTCACCCTCTCTATGCTCCGCTCCACCCTCTCAGCCCACAAGATATCCTGAGTGTCATGCCACTCAAAATCATCATTATCCTCCTCAGCTATCCCACCAGATCTAGTATCCACCTCCTCTATCTCCCCCCCTATGAAATCCTCAGACTTGGAGTCCGCATCAATGGGCTCATCTCTACTATGGGAAGGACTGGTGGTAATCCAACGTAAAGGTGCCCAAGGAGCACTAGCTACCCCTCAAGCATGAACCACCCTCCTAGTTGTGATGGGAACTCCAGGAGTAACAATAGTCCAACCCCAGCCTCTCAGACCTCTTTGAGCCTCACAAACAGATCTATAAACTGGCCCTACTGAAGGAAACATGTCAATGTATGGGAGGCCGAACTACTATGGTACTCTGTCAAAGGGGTGGATCTCCAACTTTCCCATCTTGTCTACCAGTTGACTGGTAGTGTGGCAAGTAATCAATGTAATAGTCTCCTCTCCCATAACCCTACCCTCACTTAAGAAGGAGTAGCCTCCATGTTCGTAGTGGTCATAGAGGCCACTGGCTAGTGAGGCACTCTAAGAACAATCATCCCTATCCACCTCACTTCCCTGACGGCCCCAAGATCCTCTGCCTCTACACCTCTCCCATATGGAGTGATGTGCTCATACACTCAACTCATGACAAGAGTGGGGTGGTTTAGTGACTGTCCCTATAGTCTGATCACCCTATATAAATCATGGTAGGTGGTCCCAAAGATGTCTGCTCCCCAAGCATAAACACATCCATGGCCCTTAATCTGTGTAATGATGGGAACCCAACAATATAAGAGAGTTTCCCCTCCCTTGTCTCTAATCAATCTCAAAACAAGGATGCCAATGATAGCCTTACGAAGCATAGGAATATCAGACTCTACAATGGATCAGACCTTCACCCCCTTCTTCGACCCCATGGAAACAACAGAATCCACCATATAAGTGGCCCACTGAACTGCCTAACATCTCGACACTTTTTTCTTAAGAGACAGCCACCTCCCAAGGATCGGAACCCCAGTATATGGTAAAAATCCTCCAGGGTAATGGTCCACTCACCCCTAACTTATGGAAATTATAAAGTGTTATGATCCGCATCCCAGTATGAAAATAAGTCACATAATATGTGACTAGCAGGTACAATGTGAGGAACCTGTGTAATCCTCTAAATATCAGCCCTATGCAAAGTGTCTCACTCGGTCTGGGTTAGTGCCTCTAACACTATTGGGAGCTAATCACACTCCCTCTCTTGAATCCATCTAATGTACTCCTCCTTTTGCATACACCCAAAAACATGGAAAAAGAGTAAGTTAGTAACAAAATCTAACTGGAAAAACTATCAAAAACATATAAAAATTATAAAAATGCAAAAACAAGTAAAACATCATTTTTTGCTTTCTGTTGTGAATAGTCGCCCTGTGCAGAGTGCCAATTCTGTAACCGCCACCTTCTAAGGTGGCGGTCCTGTAACCACCACCCTGTGCAAGGCAGTGGTCCTATCTCGGACCCACGAATGGCTCACAAGCCCTAAAAATTCCTAAAAATAAGAAAAATACACCATTTTAACTAAAATAAAGACCTACCATATGGGTGCCCCCACTAGAGACTCATTTAAAACTAGTATTTTCAAAAATAACCCCCCAAGACAAAGAGTTTATCATTTCTACATTTTAGGTTCAAAAATAATAAATTGAGAAGAACTAACCTGAGACTTTGCGAGTCAATGTTCCTCTCTCAGAGGCATGATCACTATCTCACCATGGACATTTTGATTATACTCTCATCAAAAACTATCAAATCAATCCACATAAATGAATAGTGAAATGAGTTAATTTTATGTATATATAGCTTGTAAAAATTGATTTCGAATATCATTCGCAGTGTTGGAGTGTTGATGGTGGTAAGTTCTAAACCCCACACAGATGGTAAGTCCTCATTTCATATCAAATTTAGTTTTATTTTTCAAATTATTTTATCTATCTACACTTGAGTCCCCTTTTTCATCTTGCAGATAGTAGTATTTTGGGAGGAAACCTTCGAACACATGAGCATGTTAGGTATAAATCCTAACTCCCCATTTCGAGACCGCTATACTCGAATCCACCATTTTACACCTCTTCATGGCTAAGACACTTCTTTGAGGGGACAATATGTACGTACTCAAAATTGTAGGGTATTGCACCACTGGAACGATGTTACACATGCCCCAATGATGATATAGGTCTCCTCGTAAGGTTTTTAGGATCTATAAAATCTCTCCAAGTATACGTTTGTATCCCACATGACTCACCTGGCATTCATGTGCTTTTTTATACCTTCTGCCCCACTTTTTCTTACATTTTGGTCTTTAGTGATGAGACCGCCACCCTGTCTAGGTGGCAGTCCTGTGACCACCACCCAGGATGGGGTGGTCCTCCTATAACTGCTGCTCTGCATAGGGTGGTGGTCCTGTACAAGTTTTCCAGAAAGTTCCAATGATCACGTCAATCATAAAATTTCAATTTCTATCCACATTTTTCAGCTACTTTTCTTTGCATTTATGTTTTGGCTGCCTTGTGAATAGTGTTTTCACTTTGTTTAATGGTAAAAGAGTTTCATTCCAAGTTACCTTCTAGTGAATACATTTGCTATAAATAGCCAACTTGTTTTCAAACAAATGGCCCCTCTCCTTCTCTGTTTAATCATTCAGTATTTGAGTTTCTTGTTTATAATTCCAATAGTTTCATGTTTTGCATCCACTATTGGTCTTCCTTTTCTATTTAGAGGTCATTCAATCTCCTTGTTTCATTCTTGCTTCATTACTGTTTCATGCAAGTTAGTTTAAAATAAGATAGTTTCATTCTTAGATTGCAATCCATTTAGAGTTACAGGTTTTGTTTAGTCACAAAAGATAGCTTCTAAAACTCTCAACGCATTTGTGTTGTATTCCCATAATAAATCCCGCTAGGAATTGCATAGTCAAGCTTTGTTCACTTGCACTATCTCTCTCTTACTCACATTGTATTTGGTCTATATCTAAAAGCTTCCATTATTCAAGTTCCTTATTCTGCTGATGCTATCATATACATGCTTTTCTAGGTTTAAGATAACACGAAGGAATGAGGAGATCACACTGAGGGGACAAAGTCACACATAACTAGATTTACCACTGTTTTGTAAACGCAAGGTTTGAGCTATCAAAGTTCTAGTTACAATGTATCAAATAAAGTAGTAAATTATTTTACTTCAGTCAAAAGCTCACTCTCGATATCACCAGGGAAGCTGTGGGGATTGATAGTTTCTGAGAAACTGTGATTCATTCCTCCCTTCTGAGGTAGGATCGAGATTCTTTCAATTTAAAACAATTAGTTGCTTAGATATTTAGGATAAATTCATAACTACACAGGAAAATAGCCACACCAGGCTATTTTGTTTTTTTTTTAAATTCTGTTACTAGATTAGTTGTCCATTTTCTAAATATATTAGAATAGTTTCTCTTTAATTTTGTTAAAATACTTGATCTAAAATATAAAAATAAAAGAATACATGCATAGTATAGATACATATTTCATAATTAGTTTATTAATTTTAGTTAAAAGTTGAATCATTTTGCATGACAATCATGGGATCTAGAGAGCTAAGAGAATACATATTTGAACCAATAGTGCCTCAACCAAATCTACCCACAACACTAGCTGATATAGATCAAGACCATAGAATATAGGTATTTCGAGCAACGACAAACCTACAAGAAATTAGTGAAAAACTGAGAGGGTTAAATATTGAAGATGAAAAGGCATACAAATTTTGGTCAAATCATCCTAACTATAGACTACCTTGACAAGATATTCATATGAATGTACAAGGACTCGAAAGAGCACAATTATTTGGTTGCAATCCTTTAGTTCCACAACCTAACGTAGGAGACCTCCTTGTTGACATAGACACTAGCTTACACATTCAAGTTGCCAAAACACCTGTAAGGTATTCTGAGAAAATTACACAACTCCTAGTTCTAAACATAGAGGCTGAAAATTCATATGATTATTAGATAATCAGAAGGAGAGATTAACTCTTCACATGACCATAGGAGGTCTGACACAACCACAAACTTATGGTTATGATCCATAGGTTCCAGAACCCAACGGGCCTACTAATCAATTAGGCATTAATGTTGTTTTACAAACACTAGTATTTAGGAACTCACCACTTCCACTAGACATTATTACACAATTCTCCTTACTAAACATAGCATTCAGTCAAGCTAAGGATTTATGGACTAGACTAGAGAATCATCCATAAAACCCAAGAGAAATCCATTACACCTGCCATCACTATTTTTCATGACCTTGTCTGGAAATATACACGAAGCTCCCACAGATCACTTCCCATGTATCCAATAGCCAATAGATAGGATCTCGACAGAGCTTGACATTTATTGGAGCCTCTAAACAACTATTATATCCCAATAATCCATTACACCAATTCAAGTTAGGAGGGCCTTCTTCACCTTAGATTTACAGATTCCATTATTATGTATTGAGGATATAAGATTACCCAACTAGTTTTTCTATATACATATATATTCCACATTCAATGGCCATCTCGACATGACCTTAGGTGGTCAGGTATGAGGAAGACTTACTTGTAGATTCCTATGCTCGCATGTCACTTTTCCATCATACAGCCACCATCAATGTGTTGGTAATATGACTCACTCTCTCT
The DNA here is from genome assembly GCA_019776745.2 of Taxus chinensis. Classification (NCBI taxonomy): domain Eukaryota; kingdom Viridiplantae; phylum Streptophyta; class Pinopsida; order Cupressales; family Taxaceae; genus Taxus; species Taxus chinensis. The sequence goes on along the minus strand of CM034146.1, from coordinate 32,459,835 downwards.
GTCCCACTACCTAAATTAGGTTGCTGACTGTTTGTCATACTAGATACTAGAAGACAAAGCATAAGGGCAAGGTTACCAAGTAGATTCAGATGCACACCCATGGAAAAGGTCATCTCTGTTGGAGTGCTTCTATGTGAGGCCAAAGGGGGTTCCCTATCATGTTTTCCCAAATGTGTAATTTCTTGATACTAGGGATCCATCTCTTCTGCATGAAATTCAAATCCCTCACAAGCCATCTCTCTCCACAATGCCATTCTCTTTGCAACATCCTGTTGTTTCTCTATCTCCCTTTGACGTGTCTCATTATACTTAATCCACCTTTTCTCTCTATTCCTTTTTTTCGTTAGGTCTACCATCTTTAACTAAACCTGATCCTTCCCCCACACGTGGTGGGGATTAGTTATCCATCAATTTTCTATCCAATTTTAGGGTTACAATAAATATTTTGATTGCTAGTGGAATTCCTTGCTAGTAATTTCCGTTAGGATATCATAAAAATTTGAATTCTGCTACCTCTAGGGAAGAATAAGTGGAAATTGAGTACTCCTACATATAGTTGTTTAGAACCCCATGAAACCAAGTATCCATAGCATGTGTCTAGATAAGTTTAGCATCATATAGGGCTTTAAATTATCCTTACATCTAAACAAGTGTGTAATACGTCCAATTCCTTTTAGATGCATAAGTAGTTAGCCACTCATATAGTTATACTAGAAAAATGGCGAAGAAGCTCTTATACAAACTATCATAAAGATTATGTTCCACCCATGTGCATGCGTTAAACTTAGTTCTAGTGTTGAACCTCCATGCGTATTCTTTATCTAGATTGTGTATCCACTCCTCAAAACTTGCTAGGGTCAACCAATATGTCTTCATCGTGAAACATCCTGAAAACAACTTAAAAAGAGGTCCTAGCAACGGAACCAATGATGCAGCCTAGAACTTACGAGTAAAAACCTAGGTGTGTTGGGACATCACTCAACCTAGAATAAGTGCTCACCTGAAGCACATAAAGGTACCAGGCCCCTCTTTAGGGTTGCTCTTGCAGGATGTTAGCATGGTGAAGACTTAATGCACTTAGATCTGAATTAATAAAATATTTTATATAACACGTTTAGATCTAGATCTAAAGAGTAACAGATTTAAGTGATAATCATAATGAATTCAAGCATACAAGAACTAATTAAACTCAGGATTAATACTCTGATTTAGCCAATACACTCGATTATATTAAACATGATAAATACATAGTAGCTCATTATAATAGATAGTTCCATAGCTTATGCATGCAGACTTGGTATCATAACTCCACAAAATTTCCATTCTCACATAGTCTCTGTATATTATGTAGATCATTACATATTTATAAGGGTGGGGACTTGCCCTTTACCACTCACATAACTCCAAAAATAGGATGCATGTTGAAAATAGCCATGCACCTTTACAATCACATCAAAACATGCAAGTTTTCTAACAACAAAAATCTTCTAGTTAACTCACATTAGAAATTCTATTCTTAGCCCAAACCCATGCAAAGAGCTTAATAGATGTTCTTCCAAAAATAACTGATGTTTGTCACACAAGTCTTTACCCGGTGTGTGTGCTCTGCACGCAATCTCCAAAAATAGCTTGTTCATGTGAAAATGGCTAACTCATAAATCCATCCTTATCTTTCATGCACGTGTTCTTCCCTATCCTTTTGTGCCTTTGACTGTGCCCTATTCTCACACGTGAACCTTTTTTGTGCCTTTTGATAACTAGCCCACAGAAATCCATTAAGGGAGATTGAAAGTTATAGGTCTATTTTTCTCCTCTAATCATGATTAAAATCACATTTTTGATATGGATTTTTTATTATCGTTCTATCAGTGATTTTTTTTTCAAACTGATTATTAGTTTGACGGGAAATTCAAATTTTTACTTCGTTGTGCAAATAAGGTTATATCTTCACTATGAAAACTCCTTTCTATGAATGGGAGATCTTAAGGTGATGTTTTCAAGTTCTCTGATAATGAAGAATGCAAAAAAAATCAATTTTCTATTCCGTGTATTGGTTTGCAAGATATCTTTGAATCTTTTTTTACGATAATGGATTTCTTGATTTCTTCTTCTTCATTCTTTGTTTCTTCTTATTTATTTGATCAATCCTTCTTTTAAGACATTTATATTATCATGGAGTGGATTATTTTTTGAGGTTGGTTCAAAATTTAGCAATGGTGAGCAAGGTTTGAGCATGTTGCAGAGCTATGGAAGGGTGAAGATGTGGAAAGTTAGAAGTGGGAAACAAAGTGGCAGGAAGAATTTTAAACATTCAAAAAATACAAAGTAGGAGTGAGGTATATTTTCATGTTCCTAATTTCCCTTAACAATTAAGTGATGAGATGGATATAAATGTTCATGTGGTGCATTGTTGTAAGACATGGTGGAAATCCAACAAGTGAGGGTTTGATTTAAAAAGCAAGCTGGAAGCATTGAAGGGTTAGAAATAGGTTGTATGGAGGACCAAGAAACATTCCTTAAGCCGAGTACATTTTTATATCCCTCATGGTAAGAATAAAAAAGGGAAATTAGGGTCATCAATTTGTATAGTGTGCCTCATCTTGACACTTGACAACAATTTGATGGTCGTTTGTTTAGCTCCACTAGCTCCTAGGGGCTAAGAAAATGCACTAGATAGGGTAACATGGGTGACCTAAAGACTTCTTGGAGCTCAGAAAGATTTTATGTTCCTCATGTACCCTAGAAAAAAGGTACATGAGGGTATTCAATTTGCACATGGTGCCTCAGCTTCACAATTGTCACAGATTCAACAATTGAGGGTTAGAGCTCCTGTAAGCACCTAGGGGCTGAATTAGTGATCTAGGAGGTTGTATGGGTGTCTAGAGGACTTATAGGGGCTGGGTAATTTTTCATGTCTCTCATATCCCTTTTCTTGAGGGATGATAGGGACATGAAATTGTGCTAGGCTCCTGGACCTGACACATGTTCTCATTAAATTTTCACCTACTCTTGAACTTGTTCTTAGAGGGAAACTTCAAACAGTGATATCTAGAGCTCCTGGTTGAATTTTTTGGAAACATTATATATGATATTGATAGAAAATGGACTTTTGAATCCAATGTTTTTGGTTTCATGTATTTATTCCCCAAAAAATCTTAATTTTCATCTGGCTCCTTAGTTGTTCATGGAAAAAAAATTTAATCCCATTGCACAAAAGTTTTGTGAAAGATATGATTGCATCATCTTGTAGGGATTAGAATTCCCTTTCTAAAAAGTTTATTTTTTTTATCATAAATCCATCTAGATCTCTCAAAATCACTTTCTAAATCTCAAGAACTCTTTTGACCGTGTGCACTACTTAGGCCTCTAAACCCTATTTTTGGTAAAACTAACCCAAGTCTTCAAAATCCATCATGAATCTTCCTAAATCACTTCCATGATGTTTCTAGATATTCAATTCATCTCCATGTCATAATTATCTCCTTTTCTCCACTATAGGGGGTTTCTCTAGTCCTAAGAAGGCTAGTGATCTCCTTTCCCATAGCTACCCAAAATTTTCATTTTCCAAAAAATCCTAAAATCACGTAAGGAGGTTAAATTCAATTTCATCAATCACCTAGCGGACTAAGGTAACATAAAATCGGAGGTCATTAGATTGACTAGGTAAACTTGGGGTGCCTCAGAAGGGTTAAAATTTGAAATATTTGACACAGAGGTATAGTTGTCATGCTTGAAAATTATCTATTTTCCTATTGCACACTTGCATGACAACACCAATCTCTATCTTGGGGACATGGTATAGATTGAGCACAACAAAGACATGACATGAAGAATTTTAGAATCTTAACTCTAGAATAAAAATACTAGTTCCTTATCCATTAGGCCTTGCAGAGTCATTTACAATCTACAAGAGAGAGAGATAACAAGAAGAAAACACACACAAAAATGATGAAAAGGAAGCACATAACACACAACAAGAAGGGAAACACATGCAATAGAAAGGGAAACACAACTAAATAACACCTATGGTAAAATACAAGGGACAACCCACTTTCACTCATGATATTGTTTGAGTTATTACCCACTATAAGGCAATTCTAGTGCTTTCGATCCAAATATGAGAGTAGAAATATGTTTCCATTGCAAGCTTCACAAATTTTGAATGGGCCCAGCCATAAAGAGTCAAATCTTTTGTGGTTGTTTTTCAATTTCCTCCGTTTATTCCATAGTATGACAAGGTCTCCAACTTTGAACTCTCTTTCCTTGGCCTTCTTGTGAAAAACATTCTTCACCTTCATTTTATGATCTTTGATATGGTCCACCACACAGAGTCTATTTTCTTCTAGCCTCTCAATAAAAAGGATCCTTTTGTCAATGGAATCCTTGTACTATCCATCTTCTATTCCTTGGAGAAACTTGAGAGTGGGAATTGCCACCATAATGGGAATTTATGCTTTGAATCCATACAGTAACTATAATGGTGACAAACCTATTGATTTCTTGGGAGTGATCATGTCTGATCACAATGCATCATATACATTTTTGAGCTAATTCCTCTAGTTTTCATCCAAGATCTTGTGAAAAATGGTCATGATGTTCTTATTACTTGATTCAACTTTACCGTTTCCTTACAGATGGTATTATAATGAGTGGAACAGGGAGATTCCATAGCCATAGAAAAACACAGTCAACTCCCTTAAATAGAAATAGGTAGCACTGTCTGCTATGATATTCTATGGCACTTTGAAATGTACTATGATATTCTCTTTGATGAAGTTGCATATTATTTCGGTGTTATCTTGTTTGGATGGATTGGCTTCTACCCACTTTATGAAATAATCTATCATTTTGAGTACGTAGGTGTTCCCCATGCTTGAGTGAGGATTAATAAAACTAATGAAATATATCCTGCACTACTGAAATAATTATTCAATGACAACTGACCTGAGTGGTAGAGTTACAAGTTGTGGTCTCCCCTCAAATTTTTGACATGCTTTGTATTTGGAAACCTATTCTTGAGCGTCTGTAAAGAGGGTGGGCCAATAATACCTTCTTCGAAGGATCTAATGTATAGTGACCATTGTTGAGTAATTCCTACCACATGCTTGGTCATGGTATGCTTTAAGTAACTTTTCTTGTTGTTCTTTGTCTACAAATTTGAGAAAGCATCCATTTAGGCCCCTATTGTAGAGCATGAAGTTCCATATCACAATTTTTTTGGCTTAAGCTTAAGTCTTTTCCAATGTTTATAACTGAGATGAGGAGGGAATTATCGATAGGTTAGATGATAGGAAATATTGGCATATCATTCAGCAGTAGTGGTTACAAAGAGATCCTATGGATTATCTTCAAAGAAAGTTAAGCTAGCACAATTATCTTTGTAATGTTGAAATTTGAGATCTTCATCTTCAGCAATCAATCTACATAGGCCATTTCTCCATACCAAATTAGAGGGATGGTTCTCAAAGTCATACTCTAGAATTTTTGCAACCCAGTTTCCCCTTTTAGCTCCAAGATATTTTTGTGTCAAGATAGACTAGATTTCACTTCCGGGAACCATCACCAACGTATGATAGTTGAGTATGTAAAATCTGAAATTTTTTATAGCCTTGACCACTACATAGGCATGTTTTTCCAATTGGTTGTATTTTAGTTCATGTTTCTTCAATGAGAATCTCATCAAAGTAATGGGAGCCTCCACACCTTCATCATTCTCTTGGAAAATAACAACAGAAAGTGTATGTTTTGATCCATAAGAATACATGATGAATTCTTTTTTGAAATCCAGAGACACGAGAGTCAAATCTCTGGCGATGGATTTCTTGATTTCTTCAAAAGTTGTTTTTCCTTTTTATTCCACTTGAAGCTTAATTGAGGTTTCATCATAGTAGTGATGCACTTCTTCAATTTTGTTGATTCTAAAATTAAGTGGCATAGAAAATTTACCTTACCGAAAAATGAATGGACTCCTTTCATGCTTGTGGGCAAAGATAGTGCTTGAATAGCCTTTACTCTTGTTGGGTCAATGTGTGCTCCATGCTTATTCATGATGTGCCTTAGAAACTTACCTACCATAACTAAAAAAATGTACTTTTTTGGGTTTAAATATATACCATGCTTTCTGAATTTTGCAAATACCTGTTCCAGATGGTAAATATGGTTTCCCTCTTTTTAGAGAAGACTTTTAAATCATCCAGGTATATGAAAATTCAACGATTAAAATATTTGAGGACTGGGTCCATCACCTTTTAGAACATATCTCCTCCATTGATCAAACCAAAAGGCATTCATATGTATGAAAAATTTCCCAAGGGTGTCATGAAAATTGTCTTGGTAAAATGTTCTTATACCACCTTGATTTGGTTATACCCTGAGAATCTGTCAAGTAATGAGAGCATTTCAAATATAGTAACTATTTACAAAATGTGATCCATGACTAGGTGTGGGTAATTTTATTTCAATGATGTCTAGTTCAAGTTGTGGAAATCTATACATATTGTTATTTCTCCATTCTTATTTTTCATTGGAAAAATATTGGCCACCCATGTTGAATGATGCATGTGAAATATGATCCTTGCATTTAGAATCTTCATCACTTCCACCTTGATGGTTTCAACAATTTTTTGGTTGTATGGCCTTCTTTTTCCTGAATGGTTTGGCATCTATATTGAAGGGTATCAAGTGATACATTTCCTTGATTTCAAAGGATTTGAGCTCATCATTCATTCTTGCACTCATGGCGCGTCTAATTTAAAATTTGTATTTGATTCATGGGATATGAAAATCCTTGAATATGGTTGTGGGGAGTATAATGTACAACAAGAACTCTTGGTTTTAGACCTCTTATTATTGTCCAAGACTATAGGTTAACCCAACTACCACTTCAGAAGACCTAGAGAGGAACACACTATTGGGTCGTTCCTACCTGGAGGCATGTTAACTGAGGAGAAATTACTTGATCCACCTATAACTTGGGTCTCTGAAGATACTCAACCTTTCTATTATCAAACCCTGGAATATGAAAAATCTAGTAAAATGATGTACTACATGGGCTACAAAGGCTTACGATGTGGGAGAAATGAACAAGGACAAAGATAAACAATCCCTCTTCCACATTTCAAAATAGAAAGATACGGCATTGGGATTCACCCTTATGGAGCACACCCCAACGATCAAGATGCTACTTGTTATGAGTGTGAGGATAGCTCTGACTATCTAGATAGTGATATGGATTCCCATTATAGCCAATATGAGGATCTGGCCTCCACGAACCTTTTCATGAACAACACTTTCCTAACCATAACCCCCATGGAACCAACCCTTCACCTTGTCTACCCTTCCCTTGTTGAATGGGACCAACAACATCACATGTCACTAGATTTATTTGAAAATGATGAGGCTATCATAGAATTCATCGGCATAAGGGATACAATTCCCATTGGAGATTACAAGAAAGGTTTCTTTATCAACTTAAATACCTGTACCTACTTCGGTGAGGAGGTTGAACTTTGTGGTCAAAAAAATTTAAAGAAAAGTGAGGGAAAAAGTTCTAAAGAAAAGCCTCGGTAAAAATCAAAGTCCAAGTCACACAGTGAAAACCTCTTTGAGGCATTGACTAACAAACAAATAAAAAAATCAAAGGATAAACAAAGTGACCATGCCAAGGATGAAAATCTCGTGGAGACATCCTTGGATGAAGATCTAAACCTGCCTCCTGATCCTACGCGTATTGAGGACTTATCAAAATTTCTAGTCGAAGAAACCATTGATGTCAATATTTATATAGAAGAATATCCCAAGATAGTAAAATTGGGAGCATTACTCTTGGCTAGAGAACAAAAGACATTCACTATGTTGTTACAAGATTTTATTGCTGTGTTCACATTGTCTTATAAAGACATGCCTAGCTTAGATCTAAATTTGGTCATGCACAACCTAGTTATGCACGCAGACGCCAAGCCTATCAAACAAAAGCTCCAAAATATGCACCCAAGAGTGGCCTTGTTGGTTAAAGAAGAGTTGGAAAGATTTCTCGCAACCTTATTCATCAGGCCAATTGATTATTCTGAATGGATATCAAACATTGTTCCTATGTAGAAAAAACCTATTGGTATCCCAATCTACATGGATTTTAGGGACATCAATAAGGCTTTCCCTAAAGATGATTTTATGGTACCTAACATTGACATGATTTTTGACTCAACAACAGGGTACGAAATGCTATCACTCATGGATGGATTTTTGAGATATAATCAAATCAAGATCACTGAAGAAGACCAACACAAAACAACTTTTACGACTCCTTGGGGCACCTTCTACTATCAAGTGATGCGATTTGGACTTAAGAATGTAGGAACTACCTATCAATGGGCCATGATAGTAATTTTTTATGATATGATTCATGATATCATGGAGTACTACATAGATGATATCCTACGGAAGTCCAAAACATGAGTAGATCATCTTGTCATTTTACGGCATATCTTTGAACACCTACATGAATATAAAGTCAGGTTGAATCCAAAGAAGTGTGTCTTCAGTTTGCTATCAAGGAAACTATTAGGATTCATTGTGTTAAGATGAGGTATTGAGGTAGACCCTACTAAAGTTTCTACTATCACCGAAATGCCTCCACCTGAGAATATCAAGCAACTATGCAGCTTATAGGGGAAAATTCAAGCCATTTTCCACTTCATCTCCTAGCTTGCAGATAAATGTCACTCCTTCACACACTTGCTTAAAAAGGACGTCGCTTTAATCTGGGGACCTGAGCAATATCAATCCTTTTCTTTCCTTAAACAGTACTTGGCTAATCCACCTATCCTCATGCCTCCCACTCCCGGGGAACCTCTCTTGCTCTATATTTTAGCTACACAATTTGCTATTAGTGCGTTGCTCACCCAATACAACCTTGGTCATAAAGAGAAAGTAGTATACTATCCGAGTCACACCCTCATCACCTATGAGCTTAATTATCCTTAAATTGAAAAGGCTTTTTTGGCCGTGATTTTTACCTTTCAAAAACTTTTTGCCATTACCTGTTAAATACTAAGACCAAGCTCATATCAAAAGTTGACCCACTCAAGTGTTTATTGTCCAAACCTTCCCTCATAGGAAGAATGGATAATTGGATCAGTCTACTCAATGAGTTTGACATAGAGTTTTTCCATCAAAAATTGGTTAAAGGACAAGTACTTGTGGACTAGCTAGCTGAAGCACCCTTTCACAACACAGAACCTTTGAGTCTAAATCTACCAGATGCCTCCTTGCTCTATATTGAAGAATCTATTGTATGGTAGATACATTTTGATGGATCCTTTACGTTTCATGGTTCAGGTGCAGGAGTGGTCCTTATTACTCCTTCTGGTAATCCTATACCATAGGATTTTCACCTAGGCTTCCCATGCACAAACAACATTACAGAATATGAGGCACTCATTGCAGTGATTAAACTGGCCATCAAGTGGAATGTTCATCATGTCAAGGTTGTAGGTGATTTTTAGTTAATCATCAAATAGGTGAATGATGAATATAAGGTTAAGGATGACAAGCTCATACCTTACAAAAAGTTAGTGAAAACTCTAAAGGAGTATTTTGTGCACATTACCTTTGAGAAAATCCCAAGGGCACAGAACAGATTGGCAGATGCCATGGAAATGGCAGGGTCTATGCTTCATATTCCACTAGAGAATAATGATATGCCATTCTTCTTAGAAAATATATGCCAGCCCGTGTATGATATGCCCAAATCTTTCCTGGCTTATGAGGTTGTTGGTCTCAATTCCACATGGTATGAATCCATTTTTACCTATCTTAAGCACAACACATTCCCACCCAATATCTCCCATTCTAAAAAGAAAATCTTGATTCACTAGATAGCCCATTACAACCTTTTAGGAGGTACATTTTATCATCATGGCTATGATGGGAATCTATTATGTCGTCTAGATGTGATGGAGTCAATCCAGGCAATCAAGGAAGTGCACGAAGGGGTGTGTGGAGCACATAAAATTGGAATGGTCTTGGCTAAGAAACTGTTGAGAGTAGGTTACTATTGGCCTACGATGGAAACAGATTGTTGTAATTATGTTAGAAAATGTGTGTTTTTCCTAAAGTATGGAAATTTCATTCATGCTACATTGCAACCATTACAACCTATCACTACCCCATGGCCATTCTCCAAGTGGGGACTTGAATTAATAGGAAAACTTACTCCTACCTCATCTGATGGTCATACACATATAATCACATATACAAAATGGGTGGAGGTTTTCCCTTTAACCTATGTCACAGGAGCACGGATTTCTAAATTTATCATGAATCACATTATTTGCCGTTATGGTATTCCCATAACCATCATTACAGATAATGGGAAGTCCTTTAAAACCAAAACTATGAAAGGTCTTTGCCAACAGTTCCAAATTAGATTAAAATGGTCCACACCATATTACCCTTAGGGTAATGGACAAGTTGAGGCAACAAATAAGACTTTGGTAAGGATAATGGAAAAGATGGCAAGCAAAACATTTTGAAACTGGCACCTACAAATCCATCCAGCCCTTTGGGCTTACGGAACATCCATTCTCACTCCTACGGGTGTGATACCATATTCCCTAGTGTTTGAGATAGAATATATCATCCCTTTTGAGATCAAACTTCCATCCTTGAGAATTTCTCTTCAAGACTATCAGGATAAGGATGAAGATTATCGATTGGCAAGATTGGATGAGTTAGATCTCCTAGATGACTGGTGCATTCACGCTCTTAATCACCTGAAAGTGTATCAACATAGAGTCTCCCGAAACTACAAAAAGAGAATCATCCCTCGTCAGGTTTAGGTTGGTGATTTAGTCATGAAGGAGAACTAGTTCAACACCAGAGCATAATGAGAAAACAAAGAGAAGTTCGAACCACATTGGTTGGGACCCTATGTCATAGTCACCAAGTATGGCACAGGGGCATACAAACTAGCTCACCCCAATGGTGATGAGCTTTGGGAACCCATGAATGCCATGCATCTTAAGCGGTTATATTCTTGAATATGGTGCAAAAAAAGTTTTAAAAAAAAAAAAAAATTACAAAAAAGATCAAAAATCAGAAAAAGAAAAATAGAAAACAAGTTGTCCACTAGTGAAAACCATGCACTTGTGGCACTTTGGACAAGTCCTTGGGTGAAAACCATTTTTTGGCACCTTAGGAGGATTCATTGTTCAAAATCATGCTATATTAGGAGGGTAGTTTTCTTTGGCCTGGACCTGGTTCTGCCTTCAGGATTTCCTATGTACCCCATCCAGTCAAGTCTTGATCTAGCTTTTCCTTCTTTTATTCATCTGTGAGGGGTGTGGTATTTTTCTATTTCCCATCTTATGATGGGGGTAACTCAACGACTTCACCTTCTTGTTCATAAGCAGGTGGCTTCTGCTCTTGTATATTCCCCATCTAACACTAGAGGCATCCACACTTTTTTGGTTACCTGCACATAGCTCTGGAAAATCGTTAGAAAACACAAAACAATAGAAAATTGTTTCACAAAAACCTAAACATAGAAAATTGTTTCACAAAAACCTAAAAAATAGAAAATATGTGCATGAAAACAAATCTTACATAAAAATAGTTACTTACATTGTCTTGTTCCTTACTTTACTTGTTGCTTGCATAGTTGTTTTGTATTCTTGATTTTGGGTTGTTTCTTGCTTGGGCATAATTTTTTTAGGATTCATCTTTTCTTTCTAATATTAGATTTATCCTTGCTTGTGCATATTGCGGTATGTTTTTGCATGCTGGTGAATCTTGGGAAATCATGATGTAATGTATTAATTCATTATGTTCTTTCTTAAGCATTTGATTGTGTTTCTTGCATGTTAATAAAGCATGGTGAATCATGATGTAATGTAATAATTCATTATGTTCTTTCTTAAGCATTTGATTGTGTTTCTTGCATGTTAATAAAGCATGGTGAATCAAGGTGTATTGTATTATTTCCTAGTGTTCTTTGTTAGCATTTGCTTGTGTTATTCCATGTGCTCTATTTTTTATCATTCACATCACATTACCATCATTATCATAACATCTAACATCATGTATACATCATATATAAAAAAGGATAAGTTTTACATCATGCGTGTATGCTAAGCTAATCATCACATATCATATCATCAATGGGGGCAAGAGGGGTTGTGCATGATGAAAAATCTATCCCCCCCACACCAATATAATTATATCAACCCATCCATATACATGAAAATAACACATGAGAAATGCATTTGATATCATCTAAAGATCTTTCATCTAACATCTACAACACATGTGTGCATCAAACATTAAAATCAGATACATGGAAAGTACAAAATAAGATAATGCATCCATAAGTACTAAATCAAAACACATAACATGCAATGAGAATCAATATATGCCCACTCGTGTCATGATGCATCCATAGGTGCTAAATCAACAAACACAACACGCAATGAAAATCAACATAGAGTAATTTCTAAAAATGGTATTGCACATCATAAAATTATCCCACTCATATCACATGCATTAGGACACAAAAACAATGAAGTACATCATCTCATAACCATGTGTATCTGATCCAAAACAAAGTAATTCTCATATATATACATGTGTGTCAATATACATCTATATCAAAAATGGATACAAATCAGTGCTCTATATCAGCAATTCCTTTAGCTAAGGCGTACAAAGATGCTACATCAAAAATATCTATACACATACATACAATGTCCAGATCAGTACTCAATATAATACATCATCGATACATAATGCCATCAAAAAGGGGCATCTATCTCAAAGAATCAAGCCTTCATCATGAGGCATCATCAAAATACATGTATACAAGGCTATACATCAAAAATAAACCTTTATAAGAGGTATACATATAAATAATCTATACAAGTAAAAAGTGTGGATCTTAATCACAGCTCTCACCCTCACCAGGGCTCCTAGATATGTCATCTGGTCGATGGAACAATGGTGGATAGGATGGCACTAGTCTGACCGGCTGCTCTGGTAGGGGATGTCTCACTGATCTGGTGGAATGGCCTGATCTCCATGATCAAGAGCCTGATGCACTCGACCCTGACAGTTGGGGTAGTGCTACTTACTGCTCTAGAGGAACCACTCTATAATAAGCAGTCCTATAAAATAGGGCCTCACCACCAAGCCTAGTGGCATCACGTATCAAGTCGACATCCCCGAAGGTGAGCACTACCTGAAGGGTAGTATCACAGTCACCTATCACTTGGCCCAGGTCTGCCTCGGCCTGTCTGGAGGATGCAACCTCTCGGTCTCTCTCTGTAGTCATAGTCTGCAGCTCAGCATGGGCCTGGTATCTCTGTGCTAGTAGTGCCTGTGATCAGGCATATACATGGTCTCTCTGTGTAACCACCATCTAAACCTGTGACTGGGACTGATGAATAAGGCTCAATATCTAAGCCCCTTATGCTACTATCTCCGGAATCTGGCTCTACCATGCAACTCTATCATCTCTTGGGTCAGATTGGACTCGAGCCTGATCCCACTCTCAAAGTAAGGTAACAATGTGAGCTCGGGCCTCATCTTTCTATACTCTGGCCACGTTTCTCTTAGCTATGGCCTGTTATAACTACACCTATACTATGGCTATTTGTGCCACTGGATGGGAGGTTGTGTGTACCTCAGGGACTACTCCCTGAGGTGCTCTAGAAGGTTGTCCCTTCTTGAAGAACCTACCTATGGGTGGCTGCACTTCTACCTGTACTGGGCTCTGTGGCCTCGGTCCCTATGCATGTGAGGCACCCTATCCATCATGTGGGATACAATCAAATGGATCCTCTAGGTTTGGCCCTTATGCCACTACCCTTACCCTACTCTCTGCACCATGCCATATCTCTACTAGCAGGTAAATGCATGTTGCCCAAGCCTCGTTTGGAATGGTGAGCCACCAGGGTAATACTGTAGCATACCAGGCTACATGGTCAGCTGTGGTCTTAGGATCTGTCACCCATCAAACTGGGTCCCATACCTATGGGACCACCTGTGTGAAACTCACCCTATCTTGAGCCACTAGTATACGAGGCCCCATGGTATTCCTCTCTAAATCCCTACGTGTATGTAAAATATCTAGCTGGGGGACCCCCTGTACCCTGCCAAGCTGCTGCTAACACCTATCTACTCAGTACAGCTCCATGATGTAACTACAGCTACCAATGAGAAAGTGCTCCACCAGGCACACACTGAGCTCCGTGGCATCCTCTGGCCACTAGAAATGCCTATATTGCCGCCAGATCACATCTATCTCTACCAGCTCATCAAACTCTTTCCTATATCTATATAGGCTTCTAAGATGGCCATGTACATCCCCACCAGCTGTTAGCCATGCCATATATGATGGATCCTTGAGATCTCGAACATGAAAGGGGCCCATATGGCATCTAAACATAATATGATCCAGTGACCATATCTGTAATAATGAGGTTGCCCCCACAGTCTTCTGACCATGGTATGTAATCAAGTGCAAATCCTAGTATAGGTGGGCTAGTATGCACTACCCCCAACAATATTTCTCACCATTATAGATACCATGAAACAATGGTAGTAATCCTCTCAGAAATGAGGTCCCTGTCTTATTAGTGAGGAGGAACCCACTGATAAGATCAATGATGTATAGAGGCCCCGATGCAATGTGGGGTCGGAGATACACTCATGTAATGCTATAGTCATCCCATCATGTGGTATATCATCCACACCAAATAGGGCACTGCAAGCTACTCTAATCAGCCCTACATCAGAGCTATACTAAATCAAGGTGCCCATCATTGACATGTGAAGAATCCTCCATACATCCTCAATAGTGATAATCATCTCTCCTATCGACAGTCTGAAATAATGACTCTTGCTATGCCATCGCTTGGCTAGCACAGTCAATATGCCGTGATCCAATACGATGGAAGGTGTCTGAGACATAGGGCCTAGCCATACCACCTCGAGAAGTATTTTCATGGCTCACCGGTCACATTAATGTATACTACCCTCTAGCTCTAAAATCTAGGTATGTCACTCCCACATTTGCAAAACTGGTAGTCATCTCTACAAAATAACATGCCACTAATCAGTTCCTAGCATTTCTTCTAAAAATCTATCTTATCTTTTAGGGTTAACAAAAAAATCCTAAAAATTCTTCTAAAGTTTCATGTTTTTGACACTTTCCTATCTTATTTCTACCTGTCTAGGGCTCCTGCGCACCCTTTTGGGCATGTAGGCCACATTTTTGGCACCTACACTTGCACACGTGTGCCTTCTGGCATGTGCGCCCTCTTTTGGGTGACTACGCACCCCTTTTGGCTTGTGCGCCACATATTGGGTGCTTGCGCTTGCACGCATATGCTCTTGAGTGTGCGCCCTCCCTCTCTATACCTGAGGCACACTTTTCACATGTGTGCCCCATTTCCTATGTGTGTGTGTGCATGTGGATGTGTGCACATATATGTTTTAGCACAAGCACCCCCAAAAAGAAGCTTGTGCCCCCAAAACAACACTTGTGCCCCTTATCCCATGCCTATGCCTTCACGCAGGCATGCCAATGCATTTTCCTAAAGCTAAAGCTCAAATTTAGGGCATTAATGACAAAAATTAATGAGCAAGGTTTTGATACTCACAAAGGGGCCATCGTCCGCGTGTCACTGGTACCCCCAGACTGCATCTGTGTGCCTCAATCGGTCTCGTGTGATCACAATGGTTCTCCTCAGTGTTAGAGCCTCACTGTAAATTTTCTAAACTACTCAGTTAAAATGAATTGGTCGCGATGTTTTTACCCCCCTGGTGGGGTATATTAACCTGTTTTTCACTGTCAGGAGGGCCAGGAGGCCTGTTTCGATCACCATTTTCTCCTTTGTTCACTGTGGAATAATTATTTTTATTAAATAATTATTTTTCTCTTATTTTTTACCATATTGGGGCATTTTTTTTTGTCTGATACCCGTTTCTTCTCCCTCAGACAATTTTATTGTTCCCTGGAAATTTTTATTTTCTTCACACTCTCGTAAATAATTATTTGTCAAATAATTATTTTTCCTTAACTTTTCCACTAAACAAGGACATTATTTGTCATTTGTTTCTCCATTCTTTCACCTCGGGCACTTTCCGTTGCCCCTAGGCCCTTCACTTTCTTCTTCTACTTTCTTCTACTATTCACCATGGTTTAGAAAGTGAAAAAAATAAAAACAATATATATATCAAAAATCCGAAAACAAGGCAAAAATTTTCAAAAATCCTAAAAAGTAAAAAACCCTACAAAAATTGTAACTTTCTTATTTTGGCTAAAACTTGTTTCTTACGCATGGTATTTTATCCATATCCTATTGGTTTGTCTTGCATCTTCCCCAATTAATATGACTGATGGATCACTAGATTCACAACCATTCACAAAGCTATCTACTTGCTTCATCTATACTCTGGGGCAATTTCATTGCCGGGTGTTGTTTTGTTGCACACAAATGCTTTTCATGGACCACATGTCCATTGTCATTTCCCCTTGCATGTATCCTTTCTCGAGGCATCATTTTTAACCCTTGTCATTAATCAAAAACTTGTGGATCTCTTCAACACCGATAACAAAACATTTGTACAATTGTCTCGACCATTGTTATGTTGAATATGTGTGTTTGTACTTGTTTTCTTTGTTAAATGAGCTTGTTTCCTTCTTATATTGCATTACATTATTATATGTTGTGTGGAGTTGGTATTTTTAGCAATGGAAAATTGTTCGTAGTATGGGTTTTCATGTCATTTTACCTTTTTCATATGCTTATATTTTTCATAAGGACCGATGATGTAGTTCTAATGGCAATATGATGACATCAAAATTATTCCAATAAATAGTGGCTAGAGGCTAATCTCTTCTCTCCCCTCCATATTCCTTCTACATCACTTCCCTTTCACCACTACATTTCTCTCTCATAGGGGCATCCTACCTCTTCCCCATTCCTTTGCCTATCTCTCACCTTTTTTTATCATCGATCGGCTTCTTTCATCACCCCATCAACATTCGAGGGGGCATCTATCTCTCATGCTAATTTTTCTTCTATCCCTCCAAAATTTGCTTCTGTCTACTATCTTTGAAGTGGCATCAATTACGCCACCCCAAAGAGGGGTAAATGTAGACACCTATAATTACACTCAAACAATTTAAATACTTAAATTGTGTTAATTATCTCCTTTCCCACAAATTGATGACATATCATCAATGGCGCTCATCTTCTCTTCCATTGTCATTAATTGATTACATTATGCTAATTAATTAAGTCACCTATCCAACGCATGCCCTAATTAATGACCCTTCGTTGATCAACACCTTCTATCTAGTAAAATTAATTATTATTAATTAATTATCCTCCATTCTCATTAAATAAACAAATCACTATTTAATTGGTTTAATTCCCTCCTAATGGTCCAAATCACACTAATATCCATGTAAAAGCTTATAAAAGCTTGCACATGTATTAATTAATCATCTTGATTAATTAATACACCCCCTTTATCCACATGAGCCACTTGAGAACAAACTATACCCTCTTAAAGTTATCTCAACCCCATGTAAACCCCCCTTTTCCATAACTAACTCTACATCTCCTTTAGTCCCACATTCATGAGGATCTATTGAATCCTTTATCCTTTGGGCTATATAAACAACCATCCCTCTACTTCTACACTTACACCTAAATGTCTCAAGAGACAAAATTAAGCACATAGTTTCATACTAATATCGTTTTTTCATTCTTGAGATCTGCATCCTCCATTCTTGAAGAGCTAAGCCTCACACCCAAGCATCCATTGATGGATCAAAGAAAGAAAATATAATTTGATTTCCATTGGACTACTTAGGTCCATTTTAATGTTAAATTAGGCAATTAAGGAGAATAGAGTTCATTAATTTACATTGTGTTTTGACCAATTTCAAAGTTATTAATGTTAAGGGTAGGACTTTCTCATTTCTTCATCATGATGGTGTAATTTCTCATTCTTAGCTAGGTTAGGAAGCTATTTCTAGGTGGTAGTTTTCTTGCTGAAATTGTAGAAACACTTACACACACCACACACAATAGTGACTGGGGAGAAATCTTCTTGTGCAACATGCATAAAATTTTCTTCACCTTTGAGCTCATAATCAAGGCTAAACATTTGTTCTAAGGTGACCATACATTTAGGAAACTTGTTTCTCTTTAATTGTATTACTTAGTCACCATAAGTGTCATGCAAGTTAGCTTCCATGCTTGATGAGAACTCAACATCATTTTGGATGAACTGGAATATCTGTGCGTGTCACTTTCAAAAACTTAACATTTGGTATTGTTGTCTAGAATGGATGGCCTAATCATCACCTTATTGCGCTAAGTGTTTCCTTCGACAAAGTCCATAGTAGAAGAGAACTATGAACTAAGAGAGGCCATTTGGTCAACCTCCTTGTTCATTTTTTACATCACTACCTGCAAGTTTAGAGCATAAAATCTCTCAACGAGGTCCCAAACTATATGTTTATAATCTTTGATAATATTTTTATTTTTTAAGAACTTGTTGGTAACCTGATGGATAACCAACTTTGTATCCCCAAATTTTTACAGCTCCTTAATTTTCTTCTTTTAAACAATCAGTAGACCATACACCAACACATCATGTTCTTCCACATTATTTGAATATGTAACTTGTATCCTATGCAAGAAGAAGAATCTCTCATCCCTAGGGGAAATTAGAACCACTCCTACTCCTGCATCATTTCTACTTCTGGAACCATCAAAATATAACTTCGATAGACTAGGTTTAACTTGATATTTCTTGAGCATGCATGGTAACACAATTTCTTCTTCAAGAATGTAGTAAGTACTAAGCCCATTTTCATAATATTCTAGTTCTTTAGTATATGGATCAAATTTATGGTTCCTCTCCACCCATTCATCAAGTAATAGGTCAGGAACAAAGGGTGGAAGAGGTTTTTCTTCATGAACTAAATCTTATTCTTGGATTAGACAATTGGCTTGGAGAGGGGATGGGACATATGGATCTACTTGATAGGAAAAGTAAGGCTCAACTTCTATGTTAAAATGGGTACCATACCTTGTCTTGAGTAACATATGAGACCAATCAGAAAACAAGTAACCACCCACTTGATCCAGGAAATCTCTTGATAGACATAGGGTAAATAAAATAGGTAATTCAATGATTGGCACATCTTTAGTAATTGATAAACGTGGATATGCATGAAGGGTCAAATCAAGATCCTTGATGACTCATAAGGTAGTGATAGTTGAGCCTTTGAGTTACATGACTCCTTTAAAGGGGCTATACCTAAGACCTAGGACATCAATTATCTTCTCATGCATAATAGAGGTACTAGCACCTGATTCTATCATACAATTATGGACAAGATTTTTACCTATGATCAAGGAAATATAGAAGGGTAGGGTTTTGACAACCTTACTTGTTTCTCCTTTTCTTAGTAGATGTTAATAGAAGTGCATGAGTTTTGTGTGGCTATATCATTGGACGAGATTTGTGCTAAAGATTCATGCAATAGATCCCATTGATATGGAATAGTCAGGGCATCCTATATTGTGACATTTATATTTGTCTTCTTCATTCAGTCAACAATGTTGAATGGAAGACCTGCTGATTTCTGAATTTGAGAAACAACATCCCTTTTTTACTGTTCAGACATGGAAGTAAGATTTTTAGCTTGAGAAAGATCTTAACCTAATAAAGGAGGGGTGCGTGCCACTTTAGGAGCCTTATGTGGAGCCTCTTATGTAGAGACTTGAGTGCTCTTACTACTAGACTCCTTGGTTGCTTCTTCCTACTTTTGAGGGAAGGTATGTGTTACTGGGAGTGTGACCTGTGTGCCTAACTTCAACATTCTCTTCTTATAACTTGTGTTTCCTGCAACTTGGGCACACAAGCTACTTGTATCATATGTTTCTTGGTTGATTGCACAAAATTCCTCAACGCTAGAGAACATCTAATTTTCCTCTAGAGGAGCTTCTTGTCTTCCTTGGTTTTTATGCTTTAGAGGCACTTGCTGAAGGCTCACAAACTAAATCATTTTGGATCATGTAGGCTTGCACGCTAAAAATATTAGCACAGTGATATTGATAGTGAGGCATATTACAAGGGAAACACCATTTTGATTCCTATGCTAAATTGTTCTGAACTGGAACGAGTGCCTAACTTGTACTAGGTACTAGAAGAGAGGGTGTGGGAGGAACAACTTACAAGGGTAGATGCATATTATCATTCCATCTATCATTTTGCTGATTGGGTGGATATCTTTGGTTTCCATATTGATTCTACCAAGGCTGATTGTTTTGGTTGTGTGTCTGATTAGAATTTCCTCTGTAAGCTTACACCTGTTTTTTTTCTAATGATATGACTTTATTTGAAAAATTTCTAATAAGATCCTTTAATTCTTCATCCTCCTTTTATTGCGTTGGAGAGCAGGATGTTGATACAACTAGTTGTGCACCTCTATCAGGAATAGGAATAAGGGCCACAAAAGGTTGAGGTGCTTGTGTCATTTCGAGGAACAAGGGCATAGGAAGTGTAGGATCAATCTTTCCCTCCTGAATAAGAATATTATCTTCCCTTACTACTATATTATAAGTAGCTGGTAAAGTCCTACCTCTCATATATTAAATCATGACTGAGATTTCAATGTTCAATGCCTTTAGATAATATAGAAAAAAATGTTGGGCTATAGGTATTTCAATAAGAGGGATTATGTCCCAATTCATCTAAAATCTAATATTGAAATCATTCATCTACTCATCAGGCACCCTTCTTATTGTTGTTAATTGCTCCACCAAAGATAGGTGATCTGATTTATCCTAAAAATAATTGCAAAGAGATGTTCCCAACTCATCCCAGGTGAAAATAGATCCAAGTCTTAAGCCTTGGTACCATTGAAGT
This sequence comes from Taxus chinensis, assembly GCA_019776745.2. Classification (NCBI taxonomy): domain Eukaryota; kingdom Viridiplantae; phylum Streptophyta; class Pinopsida; order Cupressales; family Taxaceae; genus Taxus; species Taxus chinensis. The sequence goes on along the minus strand of CM034146.1, from coordinate 32,438,883 downwards.
GTTTCACCTTTGAGAGAGGATGCAAGTATCCTTACTGCTATATCATCTTGTGTGATCAAATAGAGTGAAAACGTGTTTGCTACATCTTGGATATGCTCCTAAGGGGTGAATTTATTCTCACTAGTGAACTATGGATTAATTTTCAGCACACCATTTAGCATGTCATTTTGCATGGCCAACACCAAGGGACTTCCTCTTGTGAAGTTTGTAAAGTTCCTCAATGGAGGTGGTGGCTAATGTTTCATCGCAAGGCATGCAGTTTCTCTATTTTGAGGAGGAGTTGAATGGGTACGGCATGCAGGAGATGGAGATGTGTGTGTGGAATTTCTAGAATGGACCCTTCTTATAGATAGCTAGAGGTAATCAAAATAATATTCATTTTTTTCCCTTTTTCTTGTATGCACTCTTCTCATGAAAGGCACTCAAGATTGCTAAACTAGAGATATGGAATTTTTTTGGAGTCAACAGATGTGTTGAAATGATCCTTCAAAGGTTGAAACACAAAGTCCACAAACTAGAAATTAGTAATATAAAATTTAAGCTTTCATTGTTTGTCCCACCGGGCATTGAAGAAACTATTGGTCTTCAAAATTACACCTACGTCTTAGATATGGAAGAGACAAGATATTTAAGATCACAATAGAACCGTCTCCAAGTTATGGGACTTTGTGCGCTTGAGACCAATATCCAGAGAAGGTTGGTTCCTCTATCTATTTCTACTACTACTACTCCTAGTGTTGAAAGGGGAAACTAAGATAATAAATGCCAAGGGACCAGGGATAAAAGGATAACATGAAAATAAACTACATTGAAAATTTGATAGCACCTGAAAAAGAGGGATGAACACTATCTATTCTAAGTGGAAATGAAAAGGGGACATGTGAAAGGAGGATAGGCATGAGTAGCATAACTAAAAATGTGTTTACCAGATCATTCTCACGGAACACAACTAAATAAGGAACTGCAAGGGATGTGAAGTGGCAAACAAAACACACAATGAAAAATAAAAGGCAAGAAGAAGGAATGAAAGCACATTATGATAGATAATAGTCACGAAATGATTTTTCTATTACTTTTAGAAATGTACAGATATTTTACAATTGGAAAAAGAGGCCGATATCCACATGCATGAGCCAGATCTAGATGTCTGCAACTCAGAATGTAGAAGATATTAAGTCTTTAGAAAAATGCATAAGGATTCCGAGTATCCAACATTAACAATGATCCCAACTCTTACATTTATAGATGACTTTGTGGAAGGAGAAGAGAAGGAAGGAAATCCAAAATTTGAAATATAACCACCAACAAGAAGCATTCAATGTCTGTAAATCTACCTAAGAATCTATCAGATTCACTTCCATAGGTATGTTTTGCATGTTCGAGAAGGAAGGAGGGTAGATCATATCAAATTAGGTGGTTGAAGCAATCAGATCTATTCATTAATGCCTAGAAAGACATTTTCACATTTCTCACCTACAGAGTTTGCCAAAATTTGAATTTGAATGTGTAAAATTGTCACTAATGTTAGGATCTCTCTACAACTTCTAGGTGCACTTTGATCAGAGCTTTATAGAAAAGGACACATTTTTTAGAGGATATTAGAGCCTTCTGTGCATGCAAGGCATGTGGCATGCATGAATTGGATAAAAGGATGGAAAACTATGCAACGTGCTTATTATTTCTATCCCATGTCACTTACTAATTTGTTGTAACGATTTGACACCTTGTTGGCAAAATCTGACAAGTTGTGTGTGGCACACTCAATCATGTCCGAAGATCACCTAGCATAGAAGGGAATAAAGGAGGGTGTAAGGGAAGGGTGTGTGGAATAAAATAGAGGAATGCACATGGGGAAATGAGGAAAAATGGTGAGTAAAGAACACATTGTTAAGGAACAACCATTCTAAGATAATCTATGTGGTACGTGAAATCTCAGGACTTAGCTGATTGAAGTGCATGCAAGGTGTATGCATAGGGTGAAATTCTACCGAGAAGAAGGTGAATGCTCAGAAGAAGCACGTAAGGGGAAGATGGAATGAAGAGGAACAAGGAAAGGAAGGGAAGAAGGGGAAGTGCACAAGGGCACGTGAGGAAAATAAAGTAACATTCCAATGGAACTTGAGTACACGTAAGCTTGCAATAAAGGTCTCTAAGATAGAATATATATACAAGTTATCCAAATCACTAGGAGTGTTATTTTGATAATACTCTCTTTGAAAAACTTCATTAGATTAGGCATCATGTTATGCATTTCAAGTTATGAATTAGGTCTTTTGACATATTTGACTTGAAAACATGCTTCTTGACCATAGGAGTAGACATGACTATATCAAATTCATTCTTAGGACTGATTTTCCTCTTAAACTATTTCTTTTCTTTTCTTTGGATGCTTTAAATCTTCTAGTATACCCTAAAGATTTAATTTGGTGACAATACCTTTAAATATGACCTTGTTTGTGAAATTTGTGGCACACAATATCAATCTTCTTCCTTCTTGATTGATACACACCTAAGTTCTAGCCACATTCCTTAGCTCTATGGCCATACTCACAACATGAACAGAATTCAACTTAGAAGTGGCCTTTACCATTCGTAGGAGACATTCTTTTGTAATTTCTAGCTCTATGAAAAAAATCATACCAAACATAACAATAATAATGTAAGCAAGTACCATAGCTAGTAGAATTAGGTTATATAATAGGGTTACACCTTAAATAAGCCTTCCTAGTCACCCTCACATCATATTAATAACTTTTTCAATCTCCATCATCATTCTCCTTTTCTTTCCCTTTCAAACCTACACCTATCTTTTCATTTATAGCTCTTTAAACTTCTAAAAACTAACCATGAGATTCTAATATTTTCTTTAGCCTCCCATATATTTTAGATCTACTAGATGCATCCTATAAATCATATTCCAAAGACCTCAACATTTCTTCATACCTATAACAAGCTTCTTCTTGGACCTTTATGGCTTCATACACTCTTTAAACTTATGATTCCATCTCTTTCACTTCTTGACCATGCTTTACCTCCATATCACTAATTTTATCTTACATTATAAATAAAAAAAACTTAGCAATATCATAAATTCTCCTCTAAATATCAACTGCCTTGCTCATTTATGCTTCTAGGATCTCCTTCAAGTTGTTAAACTTGATTCGCAATGACCATCTCTAATACCAATTATTAGGATTGCAACGGCCTAAGGGGGGTAGTGAATAATTCCAATAATACATTATTCCATTTCCATTTATCATACATTAACATTCATAAAACCATTTAATTAAACATGAACCATATGTGTGTTTACAAAAGAATTGAGTCAACTATAAATAAGAGAATGATAAAGAGAGTACACAAGAACATCAAATTTAAATGGGAAACCCTCAAGGGGAATAAATCCCACTAAAAACATTCTTATATTACATAAATAAAAGAGATTATTGAATCACTAACCCCTAGTTTATTAGAGAACCAACCGTACAAGGAGCACCAACCCCTAATTTAGTGAATAACCCACTCCACAAGGAGGATACAAAACCCTACAATCATATAGCACCAAATCAACCATCTGAATATGAATATTTCTAAATGTTTTTTCTTCCATAACTAATGGAGATCACTTATTCATCTTACACACCTTAACACCTTTATTCAAACTCTCTCTTCTTCAACTCACTATTTATCCACACTTTCATAAATTTATTTGACTTCAAACATTTACATTAAAGATCTTTAAACTTATTCATATTTTTACACATATCTTCAGCTCTGATTTCATCCCCTTGATCAAATTTCAATCTCTCACCTAGATCACATTTTTCCTCCTTGTCCAACTAACTCAAAAATGAACTAAAGAAACACTTGCATATGTTTTTCATCTCACAAACATGACATTGGTAGGTCATCATCATTAACCTCTATGAACACAACTCAAAAAATCACCATAATCATATGCATTCATAAAATGGACCCATGTAGGTCATCAATGTTCAAACACACCAAAAAATCTCATGACAAGGATGAAAACCTTTAGAACTTAGCCATATTTTGAACCACAGGTTGAAATTGGAAGATGAATGGTTGGTATGGTAGAAAAAGAATTTTTTGATATGGAAATAAAGCATGGAGTTGGAATGACAGAGGCATATCATGCACCCTATTCAGTGCATCCCGGGGTGAAGAAGATACACGCCACATTATGATAGTTGTATCATTAGAGAGGACTTTGGAGAGACATGGCCTAGTTTATGTCATGATGTTTAGAGTGCCTAAGATTTAAGGCTGAGCATCAATATCTAGTTGGCCTTCTTTTTCCTCATGCTATAACAAAATGGAAGTGGGACACCATTTCCATGGATTTCATTATTGGTCTACCAACGTTGAGATATCACCAAGATTCCATCATTGTCATAGTTGATAAATTGAAAAAAGTGCCTCACTTTTCACTGGTGAAGACAACTTATACAGCTAGAGTGGTGGAAAGGGTATATTTGGATGAGATTGTCAGGTTACATGAGATTCCGTGGAAGATCATTAGTGACCGCGATCCTTTGTACACTTCCCATTTTTAGACTACAATGCATCATGCCCTTGAGACAAAGATCAATTTCAACAAAACATATCACCCTAGGATATATGGACAGACTGAGCAGGTGAATCAAATTTTAGACGACATGCTCAGATGCATGTGATGGATCAACAATCTAGATGGGAGGAGTACTTGTACTTGGTAGAGTTTACCTACAATAATAGTTTTTAGAGTTCCATAGGCATGGCTCCTTTTCAGGATTTGTATGGTAGGGAGTGTACGACACCTCTTAGCTGGGACAGGCTAGAGGAAAGGGTTTCTCTTGGACTAAATTTCTTGCAGGACATGGAGCAGCGGGTGGTATTGATCAGGTAGAGGCTACAGGAGGCACATGATAGAAAGAAGAAGTATGCAGATCAGCATAAGACTGACCATATTTTTTATGTGGATATGAAGGTGTTCCTTCATGTCAAGCCACACAAGAGCCCTATCCATTATGGAAAAGGTTCTAAGTTAGATCCTAGATTCATGGGTCCTTTTGAGATCTTGGAGCGTATTGACCCTTTGGCCTACCATATAGCATTGCCACCTAGCTTGTCTCGCATACATGATGTGTTTCATGTTTCATTTCTTAGGAGATATGATGTAGATCTTTCTCATGTGCTGGATTGGACCTCATCGCAAGTGTAAGATCAAGGGTAGGTGATGGTGGATCCCGTTCGCATCACAAGACCATGGGATTCAAGGTAGAGAGGTTGATCAGGTTCAGGTGCAATGGGACAGATATGATGAGACTGCAGCTACATGGGAGGATGCTACCTTATTATGATTTTAGTTTACACATTTGTTCCAGTGACTTCTAGGAGGAAGTCGACTCTAAGGGGATAGGGATGTAGTGCCCACTTCCCTTTGACACCTTTTGATACTTTTTATTACATTATGGACATTATTATAATTTTGATTTAGTATGATGTTAGATGCTGGACCATGGATTATTATTGATCTTGATTTAGTTATGATGCATAATGATTATTAAAGACACTTCATATGTGGATGATGATATACTATTTGAGATGGATATATTATGAATGTTGTTTGGAAATGTGATTTATTTGTATATTGTGAAGTAGACCTAGAAAATGGACATTATATGATGATGATATAGTTGTTGATATGATTTGTAAGTGATATTGTTGATTGCCTTGATGTTGTTATGATTCATATGTATAGATGATTTTGTGATTATATTTATATCATGTTGGATGTTCTCATATGGACATGAGGCTGAAGGAGGTATTTGTGTTTTACACATTAAAAAAATATCACAACAAACATCGGGGGATTGGAGACCAACCACATTGGAATTCTAGATGAATTCAACAAGGTCACCATGGCAACATGTTTTGTGTGTGTGTGTTGTTTTTTGTTATGGATTCCCATGGGGGGATTACATTTGAATGTGACCAAGGGGTTATGTGTATTTTATTAATGTGGTTCCTTTTTATTATTGTTTGGATGTGTTTATTTTGTGATGCATTTACCCCTTTCATTATTCTTTTAATTGTGGAGAATTAATGTGAGTAATCATATTGTTAAAATAAATAAATCAATCAAATTTGGGATATAAGAAAGTAATTATAGAAGTTGTTTGGCTCTCGTATTAAATGTGGTACATGATGTGTAAGTATGTGTAAGAGTTGTGTAAGTTAGATTTTGGAGTATGAAACAATCCACCTCCTTGGAAATTCGAATTTGTGCTTGGAGGCTGATTTTGGAGGCTTGTGGGACAAGTAAAACTTGTCCCATACCTCTTAATTTTATTTACCAACCATACCTATGGTTGGAGTGTTGATTTTAGATCTTTTTAATGCATTTTTTTAGAAGTCAAGTTGAATGTTTTAATTGCACTTTCTTCATGTTTTAAATTTGTAGTCCTTATGGGGTGTGGGCTTGGTTGGAGTGTGTAAATAATTTGTCATATTTTCACCCACCTATTTATTATGCTTGGGGAAAATAAGTTGAATTTTGGTGTTGGAGTTAAGGATGTGTGATGTGGCATCCTACATGGATTCACCTCATCCTCTTCTCTTCCCTCTTCCTTAAATTCGAATTTTCTTGGCTTGTTGTGGGTTACTTAGTTACTTGATTTCACTTTTTGGCATACTTCATTTGGGGGGTGAATTTTCCTTGGTTTTTTGGAGCTCTTGTTGATGTTAGAGGAGATTAGAGAGAATTTCATACTTGGGAATTGCTTATTTTGGGACTGTATTTTGACATTGAAAGCTTGTTGTACTAGAAAAAAATATACCAAGGAGAGGTAGGAGCTTAGCTTTTCACATATGCTTTTATTTCTTTTTATGTTTGTGTGAATGGTGAATGTTTTGTGTGTTTGTTGCCTGGTTGGGTAGACTGCCTAGGAATGGTGTAGGAGAAGGTTATGGGGAATCCATGTGGGGGGCATAATGAAATGCCAGTGGCATCAGAATTCTTTTGGAGGGAGTTTGGGATTGGGATTTGTTATCCAAAATGTGCCCCTGCTCATTTTTGTGGCTAACTCCTTGTGTTCCTACCTCTCTTGTGCCTCAGTATTCATTTTTTGATTTTCAGGCACTCAAATCTTTCTAAAAATGGCACCATTAGATAGAGCTCCCTCTCAGCTTTCCAGAAAGGTAAATTTTGAATCCTAACTCCTCATATTTTTCAAGTTATGGCTCGGCGGAGTTTTTGTGGGAAATTTTCCCATTGGAGGCCCGCAGCCTATAGGAAGCTACCACGTGGCAAGGGAGTTCAGAGGTCGCAGGTGAACTTGGAAAAATTTCCAAGTTTGGGTTGAAGGTTGAAATGGAAAATTTTGCCCGTGGGGCCCATGGACCAATCACAGTGTGACACGTGTCACAAGGGGAGGCATAGTGAAAAAATTGGCTAAGTGTTTGAGTAGGAAAAATTTTGAATTTTGGCCCGCGGCCAATAGGAACTCGCCACGTGGCCAAGGAGGGTCACGGGCGTCGGGGTTAAATTGAAATTTTTGCTAAGTTTTGGTAAAAGTTTCAAATGAAACATTTGTCCCTTGTGGCCCGCGCCCAATGAAAATGGGCCACGTGTCCAATGGAGCCCGAACCGGCGGAGGAGAAAATGAAAAATGCTAAGGGTTTTACCAAGTTTTCAAAAGGAAAATTTTGGAAGGATTTACCCGCAGCCAATAGGAGCATGATAGGTGGCACAAGTGGCAGGGAGCTCGTGGCGCGGGAGGAGAAGGGAAAAAAGTTGCTAAGTGGTCAGTAAAAGTTTCAAAGGGGAAAATGGAACAGAGGGCCCGAGCCAATAGACACAGGACATGTGTCCTAAGGGGAAGGGGAGTTTGGATCTCAGGGAGGACTCAGGAAAATTTGGCAAAGGATGAGCCCACGCCCCTGTTGACCAACCAAGTCATGCCATGTGTCCACAAGTGGCGGGGTGTGGGGGAAAATCGAGAAATTTTCCCAAAGTATAAAAAGGTAAAATTTTCAAAGGAAAACCTGCAGAGGAAGAAGGAGAGAGAATTCTAGTGGCGAATCAGAGCCTGACAAGTGGCATCCAACCAGTGGAGTGCGGGATTTTTTTTGAAAATTTTTCCAAAGACAAAAAAGAGGTAAAATTTGAAAAAATTTCCCGCCAATCCGTTTTTGGCCCGTTTTTTCCCTAAATCTTCAAACGATCATAACTTTTGATCCAAAGCTCAGATTTTAGCATTCTTTATATCATTGGAAAGCTGTTGAAATTATCTACATGATTTCATAGTAAATTTTAAATTTTGGTTCAGTTTGGAGGGAGAAAATTAAAAACACTTTTGGTATGTGTCCATGGCCAGAAAAGACGTTTCAACAACCAATTTCAATGCAAAATGGGTCACTTTTCTCTCTAGCATGGTCAAAAATGTCAGAGCATGGGTTTGTAAGGACCTCTATGCTATTTTAATGCAATTTCATTCAATGAGGGATGGATCCCATGCATTTTTCATGTTTTCTCTCTCTTGGGCTCGACCCATGTACTGTAAAAGCCAGATTTGGCTCATTTCTTCATGGTTGAACACTTTTTGGCATTAAAAACTTCTTCTTTCACCTCCAGCAAGTGAATTTTGTAAGAATCAGGCTTTTTTCAAGTATTGTAGCAGGTTTATACCTCTTTGATGGTGGAATGCAAGAGATTTTACATGGAAATGACAGTGCAAACTCTGTGAATGCTTTCAGTCCTCTGTTTGTATTGTTTTACTTCATTTTAAGACCTCTAATTTCATCTATCAGCTTGTGTATGCTTTCCCTTGTTGCATTTCATGAATTTGTGTCTATTTACATGGAAAAAAATGTTTCACCACTCCTTTGGTGCATCACCATCATTAGTTAGTTTCAATTTTTACATTTCTATCCCTGTCTCCTTGCAATTTAGGGTAGGATTAGGATCTCAACCTCTGTAGTTGTGCAAAATATAGATCTTAATCAGAGAAGTTTCAGGAAACAGCCTTTAATCTAGAGATTTCTCTCTCATTTTCACAAGTCCCACACTTAGAGAGAGGTTTCCATGTTGTGCAATCACACTAGATGCCTAAGACATCATTTAGAACCTTGATTTGCATCCAGGGGTGCTGCTGATTTGTAACAACAGTTTTGGCACGCCGGGTGGGACCTTAGAGGTCTCATTTTTATTGCATCAAAGTTGATGTGCATATGCTACAATTTTCTTTCTTGAAAAGAGCTATAATTTTTATATCTAGCGACTCCAAGGGGAAGAATCAACTGGTTTCAGCAGAGCACGCCTAAAAACTCATGAGAAGAATCACCACAAGGTCAAGAGTTAGAGAAGAAGAAGTGATGTTTGAATACCTGCAGTTATCTCTAAGAAGAAGGAAAAGAGGAAGAAGGATTCAAAGGTCTCCATCTCCACCAAATATAGCTCTCTCAATTCCTCCACCTGGTAGGCCTTTCATTCAGTCAACAAGAGTTTTAAGACCAATTGGAATGGCACAAAACAACCCCTATGTCAATTTCTTAGGCAGCAGCCCACTTTCCCTCAATGCAGAACATCCAATTCCAATTGCAGCCTTAAAGAACATTCCATACTTCAATGGAGAGAATCAGACTACTCCATTTAAAATAAATAGATTGCATTTCTTAATTTGTGGGGGGCATAAGGAGGGATTGTGGCGGGGGGCATAAGGATATATGGGAGATGTTTTATATTGGTAGTTTGTTATAGGTGGATACCTAATTCCCATTGGGAGGAATGAGTAGCTTTCCCCATAGTTCTTACTCCTTTGGCTTGCATCGTGAAGCCTGAGTCTTGTGTGATTTCTTTCATGTGGTTGCAAAACTGCTATTTTGTTTTGGACTGTGTTTTTAATTTGAAATGTGCATGTTGAAACATTGCTTTGTGGGGGAAGCTTGTTGTTGCCATGAGTTAAAATAAATTTATTATTGCATTATGGTTGGGGCTTGGGGGCCAATGAATAAGGATGGCTTCTCCTCTTCATTGGATGTCTTGGTTGGGTGGAGAGTGTTGCCTTTCCCCTACCATTTTTATGATCCAAAAGGAGAAATTCATGTTGTTTTTCTAGAGTATAGAAAGATAGTTTGATAGTTCCATGTGAAATGAAATCTCATTGTAACCCTTCCCACTTTGAAGTGGATGATCTGTATATTATTTAAAATGGAAAGATACTTTGCATTAAGCTATGAAAGTTGTAACTTTGAAATGTGAAATATATATATATATATATATATATATATATATATATATATATATATATTATATACTCGATTCTGTTTATTTGAAAGAAATAAACTAAAATCTATTAATTGCATTCAAGAAATTGAAAGATGTAAAGTTGCATTTTAAATCAATAAAGGATTGCAATACCTTTCTTCATTTGCATTGTTGCATTGAAATCTGATCTTCAAATGTTATTGAAATCTCTGTTTGAAAGAAATGAATACATATGAAGGAATTGTATTACTTTGTTCTTTTGAAAATAAGACAAAATTGGAAATCAGACTTTACATTTTAGCCATTAAATGGTTTGTTGAAACAACTAAATGTATTAGACTAGAATAGAAAGGAATTTCCATACTTGGAGGGTGAAAAATGATAAATAAATCCCTTTAGAAATTGATCTCTATTTAAAATTTTAAAACTGGAAAATAATTTATCTAAAATGAATAGTTCAAACTTGAAAGCATGAAATAATAATGAAAAATTAAAATTGAACATGCCAGGGTATAAATGAGTTCAATTTGACAAAAAAACACTTAAGGAAATATTTTAGAACATTGCAATCGAGCCCAAACCTTTCACAGTTATTTTTTTGTCTGAAGTTGTAAAAATTTGAATTGGAAATCAATCAAGAAAAATTACCTTCCAAATGCATCATAAATTCTTCTTAGAGTAAATTTCCATGTCTATTTGGCATGTTGAGTGAAGGAGAAGATCAAATTGAATAAAATTCATAAGTTAAAATTTACCAGTCTGCTCTATATAAGCCTGTAGGCCATTTTCTTAAAATTTACCCCTTAAAATTTATCAAAATCTAAAATTAATGATCTCAGTGCAAAGACGGCATTGAGATATTTCTAAAAAGTCCTCATTTTCCTAACACTAAGATCCCTATCAAAAGTTATGTCCCTTTGAAGTTTTCCTTCCTTGGCTGGAAATTTTGGGAAAATTTTCCTTCCGGGCCCGCGGCCCGAATTTTTCACTTAAAACACTTAGGAAAATTTTTGGAAATTTTTTCAAAATTACCGCCCCACCAGCCTGTAGCCAATCAGAGGCTACCACATGTCACAACGAGGATTTGATGGAGGGGCAGACCTCTTTTTAACTTAGTGCTTCAAATAAATTTCCTAGTTTTCCCTACTGTTCCGTCTACCCATGACCAATTAGGTGATGCCGTGTGGTATCACGAGGCAACAATGGAGGCACGACACCTTTTTCAACCTTGCACTTTTAAAAAAAAAATTCTTCAGAAATTTTTCTTAGTTTCCTCTGCCTTCCCGCTGGCCTGCAACCAATAGGGTGATGACATGTGGCATCATCTGGGATAGGGGGAGGCACTTAGGAAGTTTTGTTCCTTATCATTTTGCGACCCAAAAGGCTTAATTCCTTAAACCGCTCCGATAGCCCAACTTTCTGCCTAAGCTTCCCCTAGCTGACATATGTCCTCTTCAGGTTTGTAGGCACACAGAGGAAAATCACACTTTTTCCCTAAAGAGGGGGAAAGTGCTAAAACTCTTCCCCACTCCACCACCCCATGTTAGGGAAAATTTTCTCCCCTAGGCATGCAAACCCACCCTTGGGAAACATTTCCTCCCAAGGTCCGCCGACCCATAACTTAAATTTTACGAGGAGTTAGGAGGACTTCTTTATATCATTAGAAAGGTGAGAAAATTTTCAATCTAATGGCAATGATTTAAGGAAATTTTGAATGTGTTAAGTGTGAGAAAAATAAATTTGAATCTTTAAGCCTGTTAAAGAGTGGGTATGGTGAGGAATTACCTTCTAAACCTAGTTGAACCTTCTAACCCTAGATTTTGGACCTTATGACTCTAATAATTGTTAATAAATAAAAAATATATTCTAGTGGATTAACATTATTCTAGAACTTTTTAGTGATAGTTTTTTCCTTGTAACCTGGTAGTATACTCTTTTAAACAAAAAAACATTATTTCATAATTTTTCCTAACTAATCCTAGGTTGTTTTTGTAGACACCTATAATTACGCCTAAGCAATTTAAATAGTTAAATTGCACTAATTATCCTCTTTCTCGCAAATCAACGACATATCGTCAAAAGAACTCATTTTCCCTCATATCATCATTAATTAATTACACTAAGCTAATTAATTAAGTTGCCTATCCAACAAATACCCTAATTAACAACCTTCTGTTAATAAATCACCCCTTCTACCTAGACTAATTAATTATTATTAATTAATTAGTTTTCCCTTCCATTTAACCAATAAATCAATATTTAATTGATTTAATCCCCTTATAATAGCCTAAATCACACTAATATTCTTCTAATTGGCCTTCTATAAGCTTACATCTACCTATTAGTTAATCACCTTTGATTAATTAAAACACCCCCCAACTCCCATGACTTGCTAAACATCTATTAAACCCTTCTAAAGTAAGGTTACCTTTAATAAAGCAACCTTATCCATTCCTAATCATGTTTTACCTTTATCCCACATTCATGAGAATGTGTTGAATCCTTTATCCTTTGGGATATATAAAGATCCCTCCACCCACCTTTTTACTTACACCTAAACTCCTTAGAGAGCAAATGCAAAGCATATAGTAAAGAGACTAAGAGCTTGCACCTTGCCCTTTTGAGAGTTCATCATCTTGAAGAGTTAAGTCTCTTTCTTAAAGTGTTTGGGTCATATGGGAGGTGTCAAAAGGGTCTTGTAGCCCAACTTTGATTAGCCCCCATTCTTAGGTTCTTGGAACATTAAGGACAACTATTTTGATAGTCATGGAGTTTACTTAAGTCCATTCATTTATTTGTTGTTAGAGAATAGAGGAGTTTAGATATTTAGCATTGTTAGTTTCAAAGATTGTATGGTAACATCTAACCCTTGTTTAATTCTTATCATGATGGTGTTTATGCTTTGTTTTCGCTAAATTGTAGAACTATTTTAGGTGGTAGTTCTTGCTTCATTTGATTTAGCATTAAGTAAATTATACATGCACACATTTGGCATGCCTGATGGGACTTGAACAATGCTAAATATCTAAACTCCTTTATTCTCTAATAATAAATAAATGAATGGACCTAAGTAACTCCATTTTCCTTTGCACTTAATTTCAAGTTTTTGTAGTTAAGTTTCATTTTTGGTTACTAACCCTCTTTTACACATGTTGATCTAACTTATTTTTTTAACTTGTTTTGTTGAGTTTGCATGTGTTGGGTATTCCTTGTAGGTATAAAGGAGGTGAAGTGCTGTCAAAATTGGAATTGATGGGAAAATTTCAAGATTTCATCATGTTTTCATGTTTAGATCTTACTTTTTCAACATTTTACATGCTAGTTTTTCAATTTCTTGAAAATTTTCAATTCTTGAGCATGTAGGTTAGTGTTTGATAGTGCTAAGTCTTCTATTTACATATTAATGTGGTGGGTTTCTGCCCAAATTTAATCTTGGTGAGAAAATTTCAAGATTTCATCATGTTTTCATTTTTAGAGTTTACTTTTTCAACATTTTACATGCAAGTTTTGTCAATTTCTTGAAAATTTTCAATTCTTGAGCATGTAGGTTAGTGTTTGATAGTGCTGAGTCTTCTATTTACATATATTAATGTGGTGGGTTGCTATCAAAATTTAATCTTGGTGAGAAAATTTCAAGATTTCATCATGTTTTCATTTTTAGAGCTTACTTTTTCATCATTCTACATGCTAGTTTTGTCAATTTCTTGAAAATCTTAAATTCTTGAGCATGTATGTTAATGTTTGATAGCATTGATTCTTCTATTCATATATTAATGTGATGGGTTGTTGTCGAAGTTGAATCTTGGTTGGAAAAATTTACCCATTTTACAGATGAAGGGACGTTTTTTTGACATTTTTTGAGAGCATGTCAAGTGCATACCCATGAGCATAAGAGCATATGTGTAACTCATCTTCCAAAGGCCATAAATTTTTCTCCCGAACTCAAAATGACTCCATTTATTTTTCATTGGAAAGGTATTTAAGTTAACTATGCAATGAAAACATAAATTCGGGATTTATACTTACAGAAATCACAGGTTTCTCTATTATTTTAAAACTGGTCATTTTCTAACATGTCTAATGTTTTGATGAATGTTGTATTTCCATGCTTACTCAATTTAGACCAAAGAATGTGTATGCTCTTCTCTTGCACCTTTTGGTGATCTTGAGAATCAAAAACAAATTTGATCTCTATCTTGTTAACATTGGGATTAAACTTGGAAACTTGATTATTCATCTTGCTTAAGGGAATGAACCTTTTACAAAGAATTTTTCAATGTTCCTTTCATTTTAAGTTTTCCATTTCTATATAGTTGGGATAAAGTTTTTGTATGCTCTTCTTTTGCACCTTAGGGTGATCTTGAGAATCAGAATCAACTTTAGTCTGCATTTTATAACATTTGGTAAATTGGAAACTTCATCTTTCACTTTTAGTTTAAGGGAATGAACCTTTTACAGAGTATTTTTCAATGGTCCTTTGATTTGAAGTTTTCCATTTCTATATAGTTGGGATAAAGTTTGTGTATGCTCTTATCTTGCACCTTAGGGTGATCTTGAGAATTAAAAGCAACTTTAGTCTTCATTTTATAACATTTGGTAAATTGGACACTTCATCTTTCACTTTAGGTTTAAGGGAATGAAAATTTATCAAGAATTTTGTATGGTTCATTGATTGAAAAAAAATTCTTTACTTTTTAGTTGGATTATTTGTTGTGTATGCTCTTCTCTTGCATCCTTGGATGATCTTGAGAATCAATAGTAACTCTTGATCCTCTTTTAAATAATGTGATTTTCTTGGATAACTACTAACACTTGAGTGCAGGACCTAAAAATGCTTGTTAAAGAAAGGAGGAACCAAAACAAAATTAAAAAATACTAATACATTTTTTATACAGGTTGCCAAAAGGTGTTCAAACAAACCACACCTAATTAAACAAGATGAAAAGGAAAACATTATCAAAACACTGTATTGCAGGTTTTAGAAAAGGGTACGTCCCTCTCCACTCAACTGGAACATAACCCCTTTGGCATAACGCCTTAAGCTAAAACAATGGGGGTGGTTCTAGGAACCCCAAAGTAGTCCACACAAGAGGGAACCTTGTGGACAAAACAAGAAGTGCTCCACACTCCCTACTTGACTAGTGATTCCTTTGTGAGATAGCGTTACAAGTTGTCCGTTGTGGTGACCCCAATGATAGTACACGTAGACGCACTAGTTGCCTACTGTTCTTGAAGGGGGTAAAGTAAAGCCGAGATACTCCCAAACTAGTCAGTGTGACTTTTTGGGTAAATCGTGCTCACTCATGGAAAATTTGTAACACCTAGGGCGAGAGAACCACCTAGGAGAATATACTTTGGCCAGGAGCCCACTTTGACCATTTTAAAACAGTGTTGAGTTGTGAACCTTCTTTTTGAGAAACATGTGACGTATTACTTTCACCTAGTTTTTACTTGCCTTAGGGTGAGGTGAAACTCTGCTAAAGTGAGGCTAACATTTTTTGTCATTTTTCTTGATTTATTTCCTTCATATTCTTTTGACACTTTTTTGATCAAAATGGGTGTTATTACCTTTGTGTTGCCATTCAACTGTTTCTCTCACTTTTATGTCCGTTTATGGCCATCCATGTTTACGGCTGGGTTAGTTAAACATCTAAAGTGAGCGGAGGCGTTTTCATGTCATTTGGTAGCCATTGTGATCTTGATACCCACGTCAAGATCGTCATTGTAGTTAGGTGTAGTTCATCACCGTAGACTTCCATAGAGGAGTTATCTTGTTTGTCTCGTATAATTACAATTTCGATATTTACGTCGTATTTCTTGTAAACTCGACATAAATACCTATATTGTACTGTTATGCTGCACACATTCTTAACTATTCCTAGTTATACTTTGAGATTTTTAGTTTTGTTCTATTATTACCTCGATTTCAAAGAGTACTAGGTGTTACCATTTGTGCGTGTTATATCAATAACACCTCGATATCAATACTTCACTTTCCAGTAAAGTGGGTTAACATATCTTGGTGATATTGCTGTGTCATTCATGAATTGTAATTGGCACTTTTTGTGATATAGGTCTTAATTGATTTTGAGCTTGCTCATCATATATCTTGATTGGGAGATCACATTGACTTCTTGTTTTTACTTACATTTTGTTCATTTCCTTGAACTTGACGTAAGTGAAAACATCTTGTTGATCATCTTTGCATCGCATTTTTATATGGTGTATTTCCTTGTTGATTAGCTTTGTGTTTCACACTCGCATGATTGTTTCTTGTGATTATTCATTTAGAAAAATTATTTTCTAGGACAATCCCTTTTTATCTCATCGATATTACATCATCAAGATGTCTATTTTCCTTAAACCTTCTTCAAAAAATCACATACGCATATCTATACTTACGAAAGGTCTAGTTAGTAGTCCTTATACTACCCAAATCAACATGTCACTTCCTTCCCTTTGAAGGAGTTTCATCACACTATCTAAATCTAGAAATTTGTGCTTAAAACAGCACCAAAAATGACTGACTATCATGCGGTTCCCCATACTTACAAAAATATGGAACCTAGTTTTAGCAATTCAAAACAAAAGATTCCCATTACAACTAAACCTCATTTGGTTCTTCGTGCTAGAGAGTCCATAAGGGTAACTCATTTCCCACCTTCATCTCATAGTCAGTGGTATGATTTGGACACGTCTTATCCAAATTATTATTCAAGCTCCCCCCACTCTTCTTCTAATTCTAATCCAAACATTTCCTCTTCTTCTGAGGATTCCAATCCAAATATTTCCTTTGACTCTTCTGAGGATTCAGATCCAAACTACTATTCAGATTCATCTAATTAAACTCCTAAGTCATCTAATGTGACTCCTAAGTCATGGTCCTTCCTTTCTTTGTAGGATCCTCTTCATCAATCATCTAATGTGACTCCTACGTCGCGGTCCTCCCTTTCTTACGCAGGACCCCTTTTATCAGTCGCCTCGATGACGTCTTCTTCCTTTGAAGATACGTGTGACTCTAAATCCCTCTAATTAAACAGTCTAATACAAGTCTTGAATCACGGTCCTCTCTTTCTTTGCAGGACCCTTGTTATTATTAATCTGATGCGATTTTTGAATCACGGTCCTCCCGTTCATCGCAAGACCTTCTTCATTAATCACCCCCAATGGAAGTCTTCCTCCTTTGAATATTCGTGTGACTCAAAGTCCTTCGAGACAAACACCTAAATCGACCCATGCATCATAATCTACAGACTTTGGACTTAATCCTACTAGTTTACAGATGATATACCATCTTATACGTAGGTCCACACCACCTTCTTCTATTCCTGAGATATCTAGCTATAGATCTTCTTCATCTCTCACACTCATCTTCTTCTATCAATCATCATCAAACATCTTCTAAGTCTTCCACACCAAGTGAACCTTTTTCTTCCAATCAACCCCTGGTGGATCGATCAAAAAATCATACTGATTGACCTCTTTCAGAATGAAGAAACAATCAGGGCATTTATAGGGGCACATGAAGATATTTTTTTAGAATATTACGAGAAAATGATTCTCTTTAGACTCTCAATGCATCTGCATATTGTGAGGAAAGGGTTGATTCCTTTTATCAAGAAACAGAGGAAGAGCCTCAGGTCATGAAACTTGACCCTCCTCTTACTCTTCCATCTTCACATTCTTCATTATGTAATGAAACTCCTTGGTCTTGCATATGACCCATGGCCTATCTTTTCATCACCCAATAACTCTTTTGTCTATCATAATTCCTCAAACACAATCTCTTATGGGGGTCAACGTCAAGTAGCCCTTCATCTTCATCGAGGTGTGGGTCACATTCTAGTAGCCCTCCCTCTGCTATTTGTGAGACATTTTTGAGTAGCCCACTATCTTCTATTCTTGGGGCACGTCCAACTAGCACCTTGTCTTCTTGGTATGGATCACCCCCGGGTAGTCCATCATCTTCTATTCTTGGGCCACATCCTAGTAGCCCATTATCTTACATCTATGGGTCACGTCCTAGTAGCCCTTCTTCTTCTATTCTTGGGCCACATCCTAGTAGCCCTTCATCTTCTATCTATGGGTCACATCCTAGTAGCCCTTCTTCTTCTATTCTTGGACCACATCCTAGTAGCCCTTCGTCTTCTATCTATGGGTCACGTCCTAGTAGCCTTTCTTCTTCTATTCTTGGGCCACATCCTGGAAGCCCTTCATCATCTTCTATTAGTAGATCACCTCCTGGTAGCCCCTCCTCTTCAATTCTTGGACCATATCCATTTCATCCATCACATTATTCTTCTACCAAACATGGTTGCGGCAAGCCCACTGGTCATTTCTAGCATTCATATCATCAATCATAAATGTTCACATTCTTCTCCTTCTCAAGGTCAGAAAATTCAAGCATCAGCTTATAAGAAACCCAAACAGGTTCATTATCAAGCTCAGGTCAAAACTTCCAAGAGCTCAAAATCCCCCAACAACGGGAACAATCTCCAAGTTGTAAATCAAGCACGATTCAAGAACACACATCAACATAACCATCAAGTATGGCAGAAAGTGCATAAACCTTTGGATAGGGAACTCAAGCTCCAACATGCAAAATCCATGTTTCAAGATAAATCACAGTCCTTTGTTAAGTGTGAACTCACCATGATCATTGAGATTGGGGAAAACATGACTCTTGATAAACAAACACGCTTAGTCTCCCTTATCAAGGAAGTCACAAACATCATTGTTGGATCCTATCACATAGAGTGACTTTGTTAGTAACAACAGTTCAATATATATATATATATATATCAAAAATCTAAAAAAAATAAAAAAACAACAAAAATCAAAGGTACAAGGATCAAACATTGCAATCAGGTGTTGCATACACATGGATATTTCTTTCTTCCCTTCCTTGCTATTCTTCTGCAAGTCTTCCTACCATTTTCATCCCTTCGCTGATATTTTTGTTAGCTTATTTGCATACATTTTTTGAAATTTATCTCTATGGTATCTGTTTTCCCCTGGTCTTTTATCACCTTGGTAAATTAAAGAACAACTAACCTCATGGAGATCCTATCACATTCAAACATCTAATAAACTTGTTGTAAATAAATTTTGGACATATTTGTTGACACTAGCCAATGCCATCATCACGAGCATTTCCACCTCCTTCCATCAAGCCATCAGTGGTTCTTAACCCCTTGTCAAACAAGTGAGCTGAAATAAGTTTTCAGACAAAAAAAAATCAAAATCAATCAAACATCAAAATCTAAAAGCTACAAAGCAAAAGAAAATTGATATATAACTCTCTCTTGGGGTATTTCCAATAATCTCTATCAGGGCTATGGATGCCTAACTGGAAGTAGAGCAATGTTACGATTAGAATTAAATACATCTCCATCGGGGCTATGAATGCCTGGCTGGCAGCGGAGCAATGTACGGCTATCCTTTCACCCTCCATTCACAAAATCACTTATCAAAATAAATCATTCTTACACATTGGCTAGGGTCTCTTCACTTGTTGTCTATTAAATCTTCACTTCAAGAGGTAATAAAATCCATGTGCACACACTGGATCTCTATGAGTAAACAGGATTAGTATGTTACCAAGTGTCTTTTTTGGACCTTGTTTAGACTCTTACTCTAGTCCATATCTCGTCTCATGACTTATGCCTTTGGCTAATCACTTCTTCATCATGAGGCTTCTAAGATACATTCATATCATTCACATCATTCTTCTACTTCGTTTAGAACATCCATGTGTATAAGATTACTTGTTTTCCATGTTTGTGAAAACCTTTGTCCCCTTCCACAAAAATAATCTTCTCCTTCCTTTCTATCGTGTGCTTGTAGGCTAACTTACGCTAGGGGCATCCTTGCTTCTTCCCGACATTTCATTGGTTTATGTTTAGCATCATGTTGAACCTATCCATAATGGCCTTGGGTCCTGCTTCTACCTATGAAGAGTTTACCTTTAAATACTCCCACCTTATCGTTGGGACTTGAACTAGTGAAAACCAAGCAATTGTGGCACTTTGGACAAGTCCTTGGGTGAAAACTAGTTTCCGGCACCTCGAGAGGATTCGTTGTTCACAAGCATTCTGTATTAGAAGGGTAGTTGTCTTTGTCCTGAACCTGGTTCTGCCTTCGATTTTCCTTGTGCACACCATCTAGTCCAGCCTTGATCCGAATTTTCCTTCTTCTATTTGTCTGTAAGGGACGTGGTCTTTTGTTATTTCCCATCTTACACTAGGGGAAAATCAATGACTTCACCTTCTTGTTCATAAGCACGTGGCTTCTACCCTTGTATATTCCCTACCAAATGGTAGGGGCATACATGATTTCTTGGTTACCTACACATAGCTTTGGAAAACTATTAAAAACACAAAAACAATAGAAAATTGTTTCGAGAAAACAAAAAAATAATAGAACATTTTTTTGAGGAAAACACAAAAACAATAGAACATTGTTTTGAGAAAAAGACAAAAACAATATAAAAATTGTTTTGAGAAAACACAAAAACAATAGAAAATTATTTCAAGAAAAACATAAAAACAACAGAACATTGTTTCAAGAAAACAAAAAAAAAAAAAAATCCAAAACAAGGCAAAAATTTTCAAAAAATTCCTAAAAAGTAAAACACCCTACAAAATGGTAACTTTCTTCTTACGGCTGAAACTTGTGTCTTACGCATGGTATTTTCTCCATATCTTGTTGGTTTGTCTCACATATTCCCCAGTTAATATGACTCGCAGATCATCGGATTCACAACCATTCACAATAACTATCTACTTGCTTCGTCTATACTCTGGGGCACTTTTGGTTGCCTAGTACTGTTTCGTTGCGCACAAACACTTTTCATGGACCCTGTGTCCATTTTCATTTCCCCTTGCATGTATCCTTGCTTGGGGCATCATTTTTAACCCTTGTTATCAATCACAAACTTTTAGATCTCTTCAACACTGATAATAAAACATTTGTACAAGTGTCTTGACCGTTGTTGGGTTGGATATGTGCGTTCGTACTTGTTTTCCCTGTTATATGAGCTTCTTTCACTTTCTCGTATTGCATTACATTTTGCATGTTGCATGGAGTTAGGAATCTTTCACTTTCTCGTATTACATTACATTTTTTATGTTGCATGGAGTTGGTGTTTTTAGCAATGGACAATCGTTCGTAGTATGGATTTTCATGTCATTCTACCTTTTTCGTATGCTTATATTTTTCATAAGGACCGATGACGTAGCTCTTATGGCAATATGATGACACCGAAATTATTGCAATACACAGTGGCTAGAGGCTAAGCTCTTCTCTCCCCTCCTCCATATTCATTCTACATCCCTTTCCTCTCACCCCTATTCTTCCATCTTACCGGGGCATCTTTCCTATTCCCATTCTTCTATCTCTCACATTTTTTGATCGTCGATCATCTTCTTTCATCACCCCATCGAAAATCAAGGGGGCATCTCTCACTTCTACTATTTTTTCTTCTATCCCTTCAAAATATCTTGTATTTACTATCTTTGAAGTGGCATCACTTACGCCACCCCAAAGAGGGGAAAATGTAGACACCTATAATTATGTTAAGCAATTTAAATACTTAAATTACACTAATTATACTCTTTCTCGCAAATCAACGACATATCATCAAAAGCACGCATTTTCCCTCATATCATCATTAATTAATTACACTAAGCTAATTAATTAAGTTGCCTATCCAAAAAATACCCTAATTAATGACCTTCTGTTAATAAATCACCCCTTCTACCTAGACTAATTAATTATTATTAATTAATTAGCTTTCCCTTCCATTTAACCAATAAATCAATATTTAATTGATTTAATCCCCTTATAATAGCCTAAATCACACTAATATTCCTCTAATTGGCTTTTATAAGCTTACATCTACCTATTAGTTAATCACTTTTGATTAATTAAAACACCCCCCAACTCCCATGACTTGCTAAACATGTATTAAACCCTTCTAAAGTAAGGTTACCTTTAATAAAGCAACCTTATCCATTCCTAATCATGTTTTACCTTTATCCCACATTCATGAGAATGTGTTGAATCCTTTATCCTTTGGGATGTATAAAGATCCATCCACCTACCTTTTTACTTACACCTAAACTCCTTAGAGAGAAAATGCAAAGCATATAGCAAAGAGACTAAGAGCTTGCACCTTGCCCTTTTGAGAGTTCATCATCTTGAAGAGTTAAGCCTCTTTCTTAAAGTGGTTGGGTCATATGGGAGGTGTCAAAAGGGTCTTGTAGCCCAACTTTGATTATCCCCCATTCCTAGGTACTTGGAACATTAAGGACAACTATTTTGATAGTCATGGAGCTTACTTAGGTCCATTCATTTATTTGTTGTTAGATAATAGAGGAGTTTAGATATTTAGCATTGTTAGTTTCAAAGTTTGTATGCTAACATCTAACCCTTGTCTAATTCTTATCATGATGGCATTTATGCTTGGTTTTAGCTAAATTGTAGAACTATTTTAGGTGGTATTTCTTGCTTCATTTAATTTAGCATTAAACAAATTATACATGCACATAGTTTCTTGGGTCTCAAGTGGGTTGTTTTAAGCTAGCGTTGCATACAAGTATAAGAAAACCTATTAATAGGTTAATCTTACATTCTTTTGTAGTTATCTTATAATGCGTGCATGGTTATATGTTGCATATGGACTATTTTTTAGAGTGCAGAAGAGGTGAAGGGAAAATCCCCACCCCTATTCATATATCTATGGATTTGTGTGGTTTATAAATCATTGGATTGTAATAGAGTTATGATGCTAGTATGGTTGTGCACATGACTTTGTGTTGATAATTTTGGTGTATTTAGCTACTATGTTTGTATGGTGGATTAATTTGATGGATCATTATGGATGGTTACCAGTTATTGATTTCTCTATTCATGGTTATTGTATGGTAAATTTTGTCCTGATCCTTATTAGATTCATAATGCACTATGGTTGTGAAGTGATTCTTGGAAGGTTTTTTTAATCACTTGATATGGATATGGAATATATGAATGATCATGCTAACTTATTAATAAATCTAGTATTAAAATAAGGACTTGGTACGTTTTCATGCTTTAGGTGAGTGCATAGACTTTTCTGAGTGATGTGCCAGTGCATCTAGGGTTTTGAGGAGAAAGTAAGACTACATTTTTCATTCTATTTTTGTGACATCTTATTAAGTTGTTGCAAGGATCTTGTATGATGAAGATGTATTGATTTATTTTGGTCAAAATTGAGAGTTGAATTGTAGACTTAGAAGACCTGTTTTCTCATAGATATAATATTGGACCTGTTATCTCTCAAAAGTGCACCCTGTAGAGAGATGGTTGTAGGTTTTTTAAGCTTGCAGAAATGATCTCTCTTTTTCTTACATACAATAGAAACACCTCAGGTCTTTGGGTATACCTATTTTGAGGTGAGTCTCCGATATCAAGGTCAGTTCCTTATTGATATATCCTAAACTGATTTTTGGGAGTTTGAGAGTAAAAGATAATAGAAAAATGATTAAAACTAAGGTGATACACCAAATTTGTATGAGAAATTTGACTGAGTATATGCACAACTGATTTGGGAAGGATTCTTAATGTATGGACCAATATTTTTTTCTGCATAATATCTAATGGTAAAACACTTGATTGTACTGAGGGAGAATCACAACAATACTAATGAGTTAACATGCACATTATAATTAAGTAGAAAAGACTAAATTTGTAGCAGGGTAAGGTGATTGATCAGGCAATTTGCATTCACAAGATTAATATAAACATACATAAGACTACAAAATAACTTGGAAAGCCAAGAAATACTTCTCACTCAGAGGGAAAAACTGACAAAGTTTTCTTCAGTACTCATATATCCAAAAATTTCTCCAGTCATCCTTTTGTGCTTTACAAAGGCACATAATATATAGCGAAAATAAAATTCACCCTCTTCCTAAAAATAGCCCAAGGTTTGTACTCACCCATGCATTCTATTTTTATCCTTTATTTAATAATAGATAAAGGAAAAATAGAGCATGCAATTACAAATAGGCATTATTAGCCTTACTTACATTACAGTCAAATTGAAGTTGACTGCTCTATTTTTAAGAAAATAAGGGTTAATAATTTGTTAAAGTTAAGGTTTCTTGCTAGGCAAGTCTCTTTCCATGAACATGCAACTTTGTCTTCTTCTCTATTCTATTCTTTTGTGAGCATGCAAAAATAACTCCCTGTTTAAGAGAAAAATAATTACAAAAATTGTAATATTTTGCAAAGTATAAACATTCCTATGGGGACCACCTGAGATGTGCACATGTTCTGATATTGACATCTCCTTTGGCAATGGCATAGGCATCATAATACATTTGACCACCCCTTTGATTTATTTAGGCATAGACTAAGCAATAATCATAGTTTTAATAATCAAGCTCCTTTGCATAACACATGGGGTATTATATAGTCTACCACCTGAATAATCATTATGCCTTTTATTTGGCCCCTTTCCATGTTTTGTTGGTAGCTCTTCTTTTGAAACTAACCCGAGTGAAATTAGAGGTTTTAGGGCTTCGAAACATGTGTACCTTAACTCTCATCAAGTTAATTAACTCACAACAAGAGTTTATCGAGAAAAAGGGGTTGAAACCCTATGATTTGGCATTTTTACTCTCGAGCTTGGCAAAGCCCTAGTCGAGTTTTCTCAACGCCATTGATGATTGATTTTCTAAGGTCAGTTCTTTTGCATCTTTCAGCCTTTGCCTCTATTGATCCATTTTCTTGTTCTACATTGTTTGAGCTCTCTAAGAAAGGTGGTTGTGGGTATTGCTGCCAACATTTGAAAGCTTTGAGATTTTGTACTTAAGCCTATGATTTCTTCAACATAGTTGCTATTACTTAACACTAGATTTGTTGAAGTTTTAGCTGTTGGGGTTGAGTATTGGCCACCACTTTATCAAAGCTGCCACTTTGAAGGTAAGGAAATACTCTACTTTTCTTTCTTGTAACAACCCAAAATGGGTATTAATCATTTGATCGTAAAGCATTGGATTTCAGAGAATTTTAAACTTGATTATTTCTTGTTTGCTGGCATTATACATGCTGATATCTGAAACTGCTGGTGGTTATTTCATTAGCCATTTTACTGGCTTCTTGAGCTCACATTTTGGGAATTTAACACAATCTGGGTCTTTGTCAGCAGCCGTGGAGTTTTACTATGAGCTTTGATTTTTTTTGTCATCTTTCTTCTTTTGAGAAAACTCTGTGGTTGAGTAGACTTTTATATTTATATGAAGATAACATGGGGGTTTTGAATACAAAAATGGGCCGCCATGAATGTCTATTTGAGCTTCATACTTATCCTTTTATGCTTAAAAAAATGATCTCTGTAAGTTTCTATTAACTATTTGATTAGGTGAAAAATCTCAGATCCATTAGAACATTTGAACTTGGCTTCACTACTTTTGGAAAACCTTGATCTTCCTTCTCTTTGATGAATCATTTATGGATGGATGATCTAGAAAGGTCTACTTCTTTATTCACTATTCTTGGTGTAGCTTCTATTGATGTGTTGATATCAGAAACATTTGCTTGAGTTGAGTTCATGAAGACCTGTAGCTTAATCTGATCTTTGCTTGTATGACTGCTATATGATGATCATTCATGTACATTGTGCTTTCATAGCTGACATTGAAATGCTCATTTTTGAGAGCTCTTTTCTAGGTTTAAACAATTTTTTCATTTACATTTATGAACATAACAACATTAGTATGTTGACTGTTCTTACTGAAATAATAAGAAAATCTACCTTTCTGAAAGTTGAATGAAATTAAAAATTTATTTTTATTTAGGAACTTGAAAGAGAATATTTTTTTTTGGAATTTTTGTTCACAAATTCCTACATGTTGAACATTTGAGTTTTGTCAAAATGTTGTAGTTCCATTTCTTTTCTGCATTGTATACTGTATTTGAGCTTCATTATAACTTTACATGCCTGCTAGAAAATTTGTAAATCTCGATTTTACATGGTGAGGCGCTGCCAAAATTTTCCCAAAATTCTCTTTTCATTATGTTTCAGTTGCAATTTTATGTTGTTTCAGTTGACTTCAACCTCTAAAATTCTTATTCTTTTGCTTCACCTTTGTTACACTTTTAAATGCATGAATTTATGAAGTTGGAAGTATAAAGAGTTAAATTAAACCCTGAGCTCAATATTGATGATTGTTTACTTCTCCCTTCTCACGAACCATGATGTAGTTGTAGTGGACAACTAGAACACTCCATCAAGGAAATGACGGGTTTCTTTTACCTCTTTACATTTTTAGTTTCATAAATATATGCATTGTTTTTCCTTTCAGTTATTTCTCACGGCTTGCGTGAGAAAAATAAGTATTATTATTCCACATGAATAAATGAAAATATTTTCATGTTATGAGATGTATGTCCTTCCTTTATGCACTTTCTTTCATTTTTATGGATAATGAATGAACTTATACAACTCAAAACACTTAAATAATTCACTTAATCATAGAAATAAATGAATGTGTGTACCTTATTATCGCTCAATGAAAATGCAAACAGCTTGTAAAAGTACAAACTATCCCTCAAAACTACCACCTATTTGTAGCTTCAGAACATCATGTCTGATACATGCTTCCCTTCCTACCTTCCTCAAGGTCCTGCACTGGTTGTTTACAGTTGTTTCATAGTTCTGACGAGGGTTTCAAATGGAATGGCTACATGTACGAGGTGTGGCATTCTTAAAGTGTACTCAAGTTGTATTTTAATTCCAAATGACTTCCAAGTCTATCCAGAAGCATACAATTAAAAATTGTATCTTAATCTGAGGTGGTTGTACCAAACATAACCAAATTCGTAATTGACCAATCTGAGAAACCTTATAAGTTTCGAGTTGAACTTTTCACTCTAGGTGCAGAAATTGTCAACATTTCTAGAAATCCTGTGGGGAAAGCTTCCTGCTAGCTTGTAGACCAGTTCCTTGCTCTTATTCATTGGGAATGGAGTCCAAAGCATGTAACCTAAATCTACCTTTCTGGAAGGTTCAACCCTTCCAAAGCGAACTAAAGCTGGGAAAGGATCTGGTAAACTAGATCATGTGTAGGAATGTACTTATTGAATTAAAAAACATTGCAATGTGTAGGAACTACACTTATTGAAAAAGAAATTCTAATCTACCCTACTCTAACCAGCAGCAACTGAGGCTAAACAAAACCTAAAATAAGCAGTGAAAAGTATCTTCCCTTTCTCCAAAGGTGATGCCATGAATTCATCTGTAGAAACCAACAATGTGACATAGCTAGGAATGAAACATGTACCTTTATTTCACTCATCAGATTAGTCCTCGAAGTGGGAACCACCTCTATCTGATTTGTAATCTGTTTTGACATGATTTGAGGATTTATATTGAGAACAGATAACTCACTTTTGTGCTCTAAGACAAGCATGAAATCTGGAAATGCTGTTACTGGGTGGGAATTAGCCAAATACCGAATAGGAAAAGGCCTCTTTTCAATAAAATTGTTTACAATTTTAATTTGATATGAATCATGAATATTGTTTTCAATAATGAGCTCTTTCTGAAGCTGTCCTGGAGGTTGTTTTGTGCCTTCTAGCTGTTGTAACTCATCTTGAAACTGTCTTGAGACCTACTTTTGTTCTGTAAGTTGTTGTTTAATGAATATTATAAATGACCTTTCAACTCTTCTGTCAAATGATTCTGCATTGTTTAGATCATCCATGCAGTCAAAAAACTCAAGCTCCTCCTCTTCTTTTTCACATGCACTATCCAAATACATGGTAGAGTAAAAAAACTGAAGATCATCTTCTTCATTTTCATACGTTCTTATATGAAGCTGTTGTTTTGAATCAGCCTATTGGACATTCAGAAACTGATCTTAACATACTTCAGCTCCTTCAAACTGTTGTACCACAACTGATCTTTCATCTTGATCATTCTGGTTTGTCACATAATCTGTAAGATCAAAATTGTCTGCTTTTTCTCCACAATATCTCATCTGAGTAGTATGCTTTTCTGAGACATTCTTCTCCCAAAATGGTTCTTCCAGGAGGGGAAAATAAAGATATGTACGTAATAGCATCTCTTCCTCCTTTTCAAGTACAAGAGGGAACTTATCAACCAGAGGTTCTTTGAATGTTGAAAATGTAAAATTAGTTAGTTCTATAGGCTACTCTTCGCCTATGCACTTTTCCAAGTCTGACAAGAAATCATCAACCTCAAGCTATAAATTTGAAACACAATTTTCTTTAATTTCAACCTCCTTTTTATTTGAAACTCATTTATCCTCTTTTGATATGGTTGCAAGCTGCGTGAGTATGGTGCCTTCATGCACACTACACTCAGAATATGCAGATTGTTGATCATCTTCCAACTTCTCTTGATCTACTAGAAAAATATATTGTACCTCCCGCATGGTTCCCTTTTCCAATTATGGAATAAAAACAAATTGAAACTTTGACATCCATCCATGCAAGTTCTACAAAAATTCCAGCCTATCATTGTCTTCTGATAGCTGCCCCTCCTACTTGATCTTTTTATTCTCTATTTTCAGAACTGGAAGTATGAGTAAAGAAGGAGTGGGATTAGTTTCAGATTCAACTAGAAAATATTGGACAATAGGTTGGGGTATGAGATATGTATTTGGAACAGCTTCTGAACACCAACTTGGACACTTAATTTTGACTTCTGTATATGATTTTGGGGTAGAAAAAACAAGAATTGCAGCACCTTGATAGTAAGGAAATTGAGGAATAAGCTGTATTGGCTGACAAGGAGAATTTATAGGCATTACATTTCCATAGGGATGGTAAGCAGGAACATCCCATTGATAGGGTTACCTATCCTAACACCTCTCATTCTTCATTGATGTCGATTTCTCAATTTGTTCGTTGGTAGCTAAATATTGTTGCTTCAAACTATTAAACTCAATTCTAAGATCTTCTTGTTGTGCATAATCGACATAACCCTCTGTATATACTTGGTCTTGAAAAAAATAACCCTCATATTGGTAATCATTTTGATATACAGGGTTTGGGTTATAAGTGTATTCATTTTGATAAGGGTTATAAAACTGATCAGAAGGAGAAGGTGGATAAAATGACTGTTGATTTGGATGATAATATTGCTAAAAGTGATATTCATGGTTACAGGACCTCATAAAATACTAAGCTTATGAAAATAGGTCTGTTGTTCACAAAATAATTGATAACGACAAAATAACATATATGAATTTCTTGAAAAATACCTAAAGACAACAGTTGAAATTTTTAATACTTGTTGAAAAGTGCTATACTGATCTGGAATCAGATTTACGGAGTAGCCAGATGAGTTCTACTTTGGATCTTGAATCTTCAGAATGCATCAATAGTAGTTATTTCCAAAACTACTATGCATGGTTTATGATCTACTTGAATGATGAAACTTTTAGTTGTGTGAGTGTCCCACTGGGCATACCAAAAATTGTTATCTCACAATGAAGGTCACACAATGGCTAATGATTTATTGCTTATAGTGGAACATTTTTTGGAAGATGAAACTCTAACTTTTATGATGTCCCAGCTGGTGTGCCAAAACTGTTATCTCTCGAAAGTGCACCATGTAGACAGATGGCTGCAGGTTTTTTAAGCTTGCAAAATTTGATCTCTCTCTTTTGTAGATATAATGGAAACACTTCAGGTCTGTGGGTATACCTATTTTGATGTGAGTCTCCGGTATCAAGTTTGGTTCCTTGTTGATGTATCCTAAATTGATTCTGGGGTTTAAGAGTAAAAGATAACTATAAAATGATTAAAACTAAGGTGATACACCAAATTTGTATGAGGGATTTGATTGAGTATATGCACAATTGATATGCTTTATATTTTTGATGCAGGAACTAAAATTTCTTATGCAAAATATTAAGGGAAAAACACTTGGAGGTATTGAGGGAGATTATCACAAAAATACTGCTAAGATAAACATGCACATCAATATCATGTAGAAATTACTGAATTTTACAACAAGGTAAGATGATTAATCAGGGAATTTCAATTCAAAAGACTAATACAAACATACACAAGACTACAAATAATTGGTAAAGTAGATACTCTTCACACTCAGAAGGAAAAACTAGAAAAAATTGCTTCAGTACTCCTATATCTAAAAAGTCCTCCAGAAGTTCCCCTTGCACTTTGCAAAGGCACACAATAGATAGCAAAAATATTCACCCTCTTCCTAAAAATAGCCTAAGGCTTGTACTCGCCCATGCATTCTATTTTTATTCCTTTATTTAATAATAGATAAAGAAATAAAAATAGAGCGTGCAATTACAAATAGGCATTATTAGCCTTAATTACAATATAGTAAAACTAAAGTTGACTGATCTATTTTTAAGAAAGCAAGAGTAAATAATTTGCTAATAATAAGCTTGCTTGTTGAGAAAGTCTCTTTCCATGAACATGTAACTCTGTCTTCTTCTCTATTCTGTCCTTTTGTGAGCATGCAAAAATAAATCCCTGTTCAAGAGAAAAATGATTGCGAAAATTGTTATATTTTACAAAGTATAAACATCCTATGGGGACCACCTGACATGTGCACATGTTCTGATACTAACATCTCCTTGGCCATGGCATAGGTATCATAATACATTTGACCACCCCTTTGATTTATTTTCACATAGACTAAGAAATAATCATAGTTTTAATAATTAAGCTCCTTTGCATAACACATGGCATATTATATAGTTTGCCACCTGAATAATCATTATGCCTTTTATTCGGCCCCCTTTCCATGTTTTGTCGGTAGCTCTTCTTTAGAAACTAACTCGAGTGAAATTAGGATTTTTTGTGGCTTCGACACGTATGTACCTTAACTCTCATCGAGTTAATTAACTCACAGCAAGATTTTATGGAGAGAAAAGGGTCAAAACCATATCATTTGGCATTTTTACTCTCGAGATTAGCTAAGCCCTGGCTGAGTTTTCCCAACACCATTGATGATTGATTTTTTGAGCTCGTTTCTTCTGCATCTTTCAGCCTTTGCCTCTTTTGATCCATTTTTTTGTTCTTCTCTATTTGAACTCTCTAAGTAAGGTGGTTGTCAGTATTTTTGCTAAGGGTTGAAAGCTTCGAGCTTTTGTACTTAAGCCTCTTATTTCTTCAACAGAGTTTCTATTACTTAACACTGGATCTGTTGAAGTTTTGGATGTTGGGGTTAAGTATTGGCCACCACTTTATCATGGCTTCTGCTTTGAAGGTAAGGAATCACTCTACTTTTCTTTCTTGTAACAACTCAAAATGGGTATTAATCATTTGATCGTAAAGCGTCAGATTTTAGAGAATTTTAAATTTGAGTATTTCTTGTTTGTTGGCATTGTACATGCTGATATCTGAAACTCTTGGTGATTTTATTGTTAGCCATTTTACAAGCTTCTTAAGCTCACATTTTGGGAATTTAACACAATTTGGGTCTCTTTCAGTAGTCGTGGAAGTACTTTGAGCTTTTCTTTTTTTTGTCATCTTTCTTCTTTTGAGAAAACTTTCTGGCTTGGCTAAGTAGACTTTTATATTTCTATGAAGATAACATGGGGATTTTGACTGCAAAATTGGGATGCCATAAATGTTTGTTTGAGCATCATACTTATCCTTTCATGCTTGCAAAAAATGATCTCTATAAGTTTCTATTGACTGTTTGACTGGATGAAAAATATCATATCCAGTAGAACATTTTAAGTTGGCTTCACTACTTTTGGAAAACCTTCATCTTCCTTCTCTTGGATGAGTCATTTATTGATGGATAACCTAGAAAGGTTAACTTATTTACTAACTATTCTTCATGTAGCTTCTTTACAACTATACCTTGTGTTTATTTCTCAGTACTATATAATTAAACTGTACTTGATCTTCACCTGTTACTGCATTTGTATTTTTGAATCTAAGGTTGATTCCATAACTAAAACTAAATTTGTAGTGCCCACTTTCCTTCGACACTTTTATTCTGATCACGATACTGTAGAATCTATGATGGAAATCCTTATAGTGTTGGATTTAGTATGATGATTAGACATTTGATCAAGAATTATTCCTGATCTAGATTTGATTACGATGCAGGATGATTATTAGAGACACCTTACATGTGGATGATGATATATTATTGGACATGGATGTTTAATGGAAGTTATTCAGACATGTGATTTTGGATATTATGATTAAACCTAGAAAAGGAAAATTATTTGATGATGATATAGTTTTCCATATAAATTGTAAATGATTTCGTTGATTGCCTTGGTGATTTTTGTGATTCATATGTATAGATGATTTTGTGATTTTGTTATATATTCATTTTGGACATTCTGATATGGCCCCGAGGCCAAAGGAGGTATTTGTGTTTTGTAGGTTTAAAATATCACTACAAACATTAGGGGATTTGAGACTAACCAAAGTGGAATTCTAGGTGAATTCGACAAGGTCACCATGGCAACTTTTTTTGTGTGTGTGTTGTATTTTGTTAGAGATTCCCATGGGGGGGGATCATCTTTACATGTGACCATGGGTTTTTTTATTTTATTAATGTGGAAAAATGTTATTTTTGTATGTATTTTATCAATAATGTATTCCTTCCTTTAATTTATTAAAGTTGTGGTAGATTAATGTGGAAATATTATGATTAAAATTTAAATAAGTCAATTGGGGATTTGGAAAAATAATAATGGAAGTTGTTGGTTTGTGTAAGAGTATGTTTAAGTCTATTTTGGAGTATGTAACACTCCCATGAAAAATTCGAAATTGTCCATGGGAGCTATTTTTGGAGGCTTGTGGGACAAGAAAAACTTGTCCCATACATATAAATTTAATGTACCAACCATACTTATGGATGGAGATGTGATTTGTGACTTTTAAAATGCATTTTATTCATCGTGTTGTTTGTTTTAAATTGCACTCTCTTAAATTTCATTTAAATTGTTGTCCCTTGAGGTGTGGGCTCTTTTGAGTGTGTAGGTAACTTGTCATTTTTCACTCACCTCTTTATTGTGCTTGGGAGAATGAATTTTTGTCTTTTGTGTTTGAATTGGTGGATGTTTGGTGTGGCATCCTACATGGATCCACATCATCCTCTTCTCTCCCCATTTTATTTAATTAAAACTCTCTTCTTGTTTTGGGGGTTTTTGAAACATTTTGCATGCTTCCTTGGGTGCATTTTTCTTATGATTAGAGCTCTTACTTTGCAGAAGATTTGGTGAATATTTTTTCTAGGTTGTTGAACCTCTTTGCATTCATCCTTGGGGGTGAATTTTTTCTGTGGTTAGATCTCTTTTTGATTTGGAGGATATTGGAGAGCATTTGATACTTTTGTTGGGACAGCAATATTGTCACAAGAAAAATAATAATATTGATATTGTATTCGACCAATTTGAATTACATACACAGGCTATTAAATAGCCATATACATAGGAAAACTGACTTCCTATAAAATAGGAAAGTGTTACAACAAATAAACCTATTTAGTTGTGATTGTTACTCCCGTAACAATACACAACTCAACACCAATAATATATTATTGTTTATATAACAATAATATATTAATAACACATTAAACTAACCATATAAATAAACCATGTGAATACTAATTCCTAACATTCCCCCCCTTAGTGTTTACATGGTATAAAAACATCCACACACTCAACTTGCAGTATGCTCACCCCTGTGGCATGTCCAACTCTGTGACTCATGACCTTGATCTAAAAGAAAGGCTCGCTCCTTCCATGGTTTTAAACAGGCTTACCACAAACCTTGATGCGACAGGAACCTCATCAACTGTCGACCTCGTGTGGTTTTCTGGATCCTCCCACAAACCCTTTCAAGATCCATCAACTGACTTACTCTGGTGCTACTGTTCACGACTATGCTTATACATCAGGGAATTATGTAGGAAACACAACTTGCATATCACAAAACTGCAGAATAGAAGATATATTGAAAAAATTTCACATTACTTCCTATAAGAATCGTAATGTTCTTAATTGTAGTCTCTGTCTTTGATCGCTGCCACTCGATCTCGAACAGCATAGAAAACTGCCACTGCCACTGCAAGCTTTCCTTGACTAAGTCGTTTTGGGTGCAGAATGGGAATGGAACATTGGTATGTATTCCCCCCCACAATGTGAAATTCCACTCATATAGATACTGAGAAGCAAACTGCATCGAAGAACATACTCCTGAATGGATCTTGCTAGTTAGGTCTTGCTGCACATGGTCACTAATGCTAGTGAACGTATTCTCCTAGCTGACCATCTTCCAACGAAGTACGGCAGTCAGAGGACCAAGTCAGTCAGAGGATCACTGACAGTCATCTGTGCTCCAACACAACTTTCTTTCCAACATCCATCAAATACCACACAAAATAGGAACACTGCAAATAGAAGCACTCTGAGAAAATGGAAACCACACTGAAAATCAAATACTCACACTGCACACCAGTGCCACCAAATCATTTTGTGCGGCCCTGTCGTTGGTGACTGACAAGAGGTCGTTGTTCAACCTCCTTCCTCCGATGCCTCCTTCCTCCATCATATGGGTGCTTAACTCAGCCGGATCTAAACATGAGACTACATGGTTTCCACATTGTATTTATTTAAGCTTCTCCCCTCAATGTGAAACCTTTTATTTCAGGACGTCGGGTACAACTGATAATGCGTCCACAAGATGGCCAAAATAGAGGGTGATTTTCAATTTTTTTTATTTTCTCCCAAAATTAGAACCACTAGGATGGGAATAAAAAAAATATACACTTTTGGAAAAAACGGCGCTCAATTTTGAGTTACCGTGCAAAAGTTATTGAGGTTACAATCCCGTAAATTGGTCCAATTAAAATAAAATTGAATTGCCCTCAAAATTCAATTATTAAGAAAAAACTATAGAAATATATATATATATTTTAAACTATAGTTTTGCTAAATAATTTAAAAAAATTGACCAATAAGAAAAAACCTGTGTTGGATTTCTTTTCCCGGATGTGCATTTCCAGCCACAAAAACGTCCGTTTGACAGCAATTTCGTCATATCTGCATTCTGAATCTGACCCTGATGTAAACTACAAAGTTGTGTGCATTTTTCTCATATTTTTAACGCAAAAAGAATCTCCTCAATCCGATATTTTATGAGGAAGATATGCTCATTTTCCTAAACACTACTTGCTGTATTTTTTTGGACGGATTTTTGAATATTCTCTTTGGCCTCTTAAATCTTCTTGGCTCTCATAGGAATAACCTGCTCTGGTACCAAATGTTGGGACAGCAATATTGTCACAAGAAAAATAATAATATTGATATTGTATTCGACCAATTTGAATTACATACACAGGCTATTAAATAGCCATATACATAGGAAAACTGACTTCCTATAAAATAGGAAAGTGTTACAACAAATAAACCTATTTAGTTATGATTGTTACTCCCGTAACAATACACAACTCAACACCAATAATATATTATTGTTTATATAACAATAATATATTAATAACACATTAAACTAACCATATAAATAAACCATGTGAATACTAATTCCTAACAACTTTGGCACTGTTGTTTTGGGACTGTATTTTTGACATTCAAATCTTGCTGTGTGGAGCAACTCCTTCCATGGAGAGGTATGAGTTTATTCCTTCTTTTATTGTTGTTATTTTCTTGTTGTGTTGTGTGTATGGAGAATGTTTTATTTCTTTTGTTGGCTGGTTGGGTATACTACCTTAGGGAAGGTGTAGGAGAAGGCTATGGGGAATCCATGTGGGGGAGCATAAGTGAATGCCAATGGCATTAGTTTCATTGCAGAGGGAGTTTTGGGCTTGGGATCCACCATGGAAAAGAAATAGCTTACATTTATTACTTGTGGGGGGGCATAAGGAGGGGTTAGGAGGCATAAGGTTTATGGGATATGATATGTTATATTGGCGGTATGATTATAGGTGGATGCCCAATTCCCTATTAGGAGCCATAAGTAGCTTCCCCCATATTCCTTGCTCCTTTGGCTTGCAAGAGAAAGCCTGAGTTCTATTCTGAAATGTTTTTTAATGCAGTTGTGAACTAATGTTTGTTTTCTATAGGATTGTGTTTAAAAAAAAAGAAATGTGTATGTGAAAGAATGTTGTGTTGTGGAAGCCAGTTGTTTCCATGGTTGAATTACACCCTTGATTGTACTGTGTTTGGCACTCAGGGGCTAATGATGAAGGAAGGATTCTCCTTTCATTGGATGTCTTGGTTGGGTGGAGAGCGTTGCCTTTCCCCCTCTCTTGTTGTGATCATTTTGGGAAAAAAAAATTTATCATGTTGTTGTCCTGGAGTGAAGAGAAATGTATAGTTTAATAGTCCCTTCTTGTGATCAAGTTTATTGTATTCATTCCCACTTTGAAGTGGATGATTTGTATAATTATTGTAAATGAAAATATAATTGTATTGATGATGAAATATTGAAATTGAAATGAGAAACGTAAAGAGTTATATCCCATTCTCTATTTTGAAAAGGAATGTGAAAGAATGTTACATGTATTATATATTGTATTTTGAAGTTAAAAGAAATGAATAAGTTGTAAATTCGTTGTTAGAAATCAATAAAGGAATACTCTACTTTCTTAAACTCACATTGTTGCTTTGGAATTGAATTACTATTGTAAATGTAATCTATGTTTAATTGCAAGATGAAGAAACACGTAGGTGGGACTTATATTATGTTGTTTCTCTTTAAAATATATTAAATTTGAAATCATAACGTGTAATTTAACATGGAAATGAATGGTTTATAATCAAATGAATGTAATGTGTTTAGGAAGAAAATAACATACCTATATGATAAAATTGATAAATAGTTCCTTTAAAAATTTGATCACTGGCATTGTGAATTCTTAAACCGGTGAACTTAAACAAAATGCATAATTTGGACTAGCACTTAAGAATAAACTTGGAAACCTTAAAATTTACCATGATATATTAGCAATATACTCAATTGACA
The DNA here is from genome assembly GCA_019776745.2 of Taxus chinensis. Taxonomy (NCBI): domain Eukaryota; kingdom Viridiplantae; phylum Streptophyta; class Pinopsida; order Cupressales; family Taxaceae; genus Taxus; species Taxus chinensis. Next base: position 32,401,607 of record CM034146.1, on the reverse strand, counting down.
AAGAATATTTAAGAGAATATCTTGAACCATTGCAAAATTGAGCTTAATCTCTTCCGTAACCTTTTTCTGTCATTTGTTGGACAAATTCAATTTTGAATCAATTAAACAAATTAACTTTCCTAAAACACTCTAAACCCTCCCTAGATCAATCATGCATGTCTGTTTGACATGTTGAGTGAAGGATGAGACTGAATTTAATCAAAATTGGAAGTTGAAAATTGTCAATTCACTAATTATTACCTGCAGATCCTTTTTGAAAAATTGACCCTTAAAAACTTATCAAAAATTAAAATTGATGTTTCCTATAGAAATAGAGCATTGAGATCTTTCCAAAAATTCCTCGTTTTCCCAAAATTGAGCTTCCTATAAAAATTTATGGCACTTTGAAATTTTTGGCCTTGGTGGGAAAATTTTCCCTGGCAGGCCTGTGGCCCAAAATTTTCCCTTTTTAAAATCCTCAGGAAATTTTTTTAAAATTTTGGCTCCAGAAAAATTTCACCTTTTCCTCCATTGGCCCACAGCCAATTAGAGACTGCCATGTTTCCTCACGTAGTAGCGGTGGAGGCACGACGCTTTCCTTGCCCTTAGAATTATTTTTGAAAATTTTGGAAAAAAATTCAATGTAGCGCCGCCGGCTTATGGCCAATTACAGGCTGCTACTTGGAAGATTTGGGTGCAAGTAGAGGGGGTGGACCCGTTGTTTTTATTTTATTTTTACTTTGGGAAATTTTCAAAAAAAAATCCTGTGGCCCAGTAACTCGCCCTTGCCATGGAAGTTTTCCCTCTACAGGCACGTGGAACCGCGCGTCGTTTTGTTCCTCTTTCCCCCTTTGGTGAAGATCGCCAACCTCTCCCACCACTCCACACTACTCTTTTTCTCTTCTCCTTGTGGCCAACCATGGAGTGCCACATGTCCCCAAGTAGACCCGCGGGTGCAGGAGCACTGTTTTGTTTTTTTTCCTCTTCTTTGGGTAAAATGTCCCAAATCCTTCCATCACTCCACCTTTCCCCGTTCCCCGGCGATGTCTCTAAGGCCGCCACATGTCCCTGGAGGACCTACGGAGGCATAGGAGCAATTGAGAAATTTCTTTGGCATAATGAAAATTTTCCTTAAGCTTCCCCGCGACCCTCCAACCCACCAAAGGGGTTTTCACCCCTGCTTGACATGTGTCCCCCTTGGGGAAATTTGACCTCTGAAGTCTGCTTGCTCATATCGTGAGTTTCTGGAGGAGTTAGGAGGACTTGTTTATATCACTGAAAAGGTGAGAAAATTTCCTATCCAATGGGAATGATTTAGAGAAATTTTGGAGGCGTCAAGTTTGAGAAAAATCTAGTTGAAACTCTGATCATGTTAGAGAGTGGGTATGGGGGTAAATTTCTCCCTGAACCTAACTGAAACTTCTAGCCGTAAGTTTTGGACCTTGTGACCTCTGTGAATTGATATTAAAAGAGAATTTTGTTCTTGTGGATTTGAGTTGTTCTGGAATCTATTATTGGTAGTTTCTGCCTAGCAACATGGTTATAGACACTCTTAATCAAGTTTTGCGAATGGGTAAGTGAGACCTTACTCTGTTGATCCTAATTATGTATTCCCTTCCTCACTGTAATTAAACATGATCTTGTCTTGATATTGTGGAATTAAATACCTTGGGCATTCAATTGGTTTGGGTCTCTTAACCTTGAATTTTCTAATCAAGAAATATTTATCTAAAACGTCAATGTAATTATTAATTAAATTAATCCCTAGGGAGATTTGAGCTAGATGTGGACTTATTGCTCTTGTTGCTTTTTAATGTGGAATTGGTAATTATTATAATGGGAAAAGTTATCCGTTGAATTTAACTATCTTTGAGACTTTGGTCGTTAAATCCTAATAAAAAAAAATATTCCATAATTTTCTAACTAAACCTAGGTTGTTCATGGTTCTCAAGTGGGTTATTTTAACCAAGCATCACACTTAGTATCGGAGTAGTGGTTCCAAAGCTTGGACCAATGGGTACACTAGAAAACTTGAGACATGAACTATAAACATAGCAAACTTTTGAATCTAGGAAACCAAACTTGTTTGAAAATTGAAAGAAGAAATAAGTATGAAGAAATATTACATTACTCTATTGATTTGAACTACCAGAATTACAATGATAATAAAATAATAAGTTGTTTGAGTTGTTCTTTCTTAGTGACGTTTTATCTAAACCCGAGGTAACTAAAAATGTTGGATTAAATTGATTTTTGGTGAACTTCTAGTATAATGGAAATTTGGTTCCCCTTTGAAAATGTGTTGTCTTACAAGTCCTAAAACTTGATTTAATTGTATGATTCATTAACCTCTTTGTTGAGACCCTTCCTTATTGGAGTTGTTGGAATATTGAGTTGTAAGATGTGACCCTTATGGTTGGACAGTAGTGGTTGTGTTCTGGGTCGGGAAGAGTTAATTATAAGTTTTCTAGAGCTTCCATCCTTGAGTGGTTAAGAAAGAGGGTCTAGTTGTCATCTTTCTAGTTTGTTACCCATATGAGAGAGTGGACAGTAAGTCTGGGTGTCGTTTAGGACCCAATCCTGTGTATGTGTTTTTAGAACTAACCTCGAGACAGAGTATCCCTATTGGTGGCCATGAAAGGCTACGGAGTGAATGTAGTGTTAAATTTTGTGTTTTACATTTGTAATCTTGTGTATTTTATCAAGGACCAGCATCTTATTTTATGTTTGGATTGAAGAATCTTCGAGGATCTATTATTTAATTATAATTCTTGCAAGAATTTTCAAACTTTGCAATGCAGCTACTTTGCCACTTGTATTGATTACCAATATTTCTTGGAATTTATTTGATTGATGACTTGGAGCTCATGATGTTTTTGTCTACTTGGATAAACGTTACATGGTTTCCTTCTTACATGTTGTTGAGCTAGTTCTATGCTTCATGTATGGTGATAATTTTCATATGGGGATACACCCTAGGTGTGTTGAAGGTCCTTTTAGGTTCTTAAATTTGTTCCTTGGTTATGGATGCACAGAACCTTGAGTGTTTATAAGATCTTAGAGTGACCCTTTTTGTTGCTTGACCTTGCTAGAAAGAAATTTTTTTGTGTAGTATGGTCTAGAGGGCAGTCTCACAGTGGTAGTGGTGATTCTATTTCAACCTGGTAAGAGCTTGACCCTCATCAGAGTAGAAGTGTTTAATTATAGGATTTTAGATTTTGTTAGAATTGAATTGCCTCTTTGGTTGACTATAAATTTTACTGGAAAAGTGTTTATTTTGATAGTGACTTTTCATCTATGGCATGTTAAATTGTATCTTTGGTTCCTGGTTGCATCATAGAAATTTTTAACTCGTGGAATGTATGCATCTTGGTAATTATGGATAGATTTAAGCATTTCAAGTAGTGTGTTTACTTAACTATACTTGTTTTACTCTCTTGACTTATAAATAAGTTTACCCTTACCTTAAATTTACTTTACTATGAATAACATTCTATGACCTATTAATCTTTGGGTTACTTGGAAACACTTATGGATGCTTTGGGTCTTTTGGATCTTTCTCTTAGAAATGTTATTTTGGTAGATCTTAATAGATAATCTCGGTGGTGCTTATATTGTACTTCCTCATTTAAAAAAAAAAAAAAAGTAACTCTTGGCTGTTAAGTTCATGATTTGGTGAATTATTTGGTTGCCCCATTACATTGGATGCCTTTTAGTGTGGATGTAGTTCCCTGGAGTTTAGTTGCATTGTCATCTGGTTTCTTGGTTTGTGGTGTCTTACACGGACATGAGTATTGATTGGAAAACCTTCTTTGGTTATTAGGGGAGTAAAATGTTACCATCCTAAAACACAAAAATAAATTGTTAAACCTTAATAGATTCGTAAAAGTAAGATTAAACCTCTTTAATGAGCTTTCCTTGAAAATTTCTTATGAAACTTTTCGAGACCCACTAAGAATGTTTTATGATGCTCGAAATTATTCAGTAAATTTTTGAAATCTTGGTGTGATTCATGTTGGTTCATTGTTTCCTAGTTCTTACAGAAAATTAATAATGTGTTTTCTATGTTGAATGTCTCTTGTTCCTTTAGAATCAAAATGTGGTGTGTTGATTTATATCTCCTTCCCATAAAATTAATTTTTTGATGTGTTTGAACCTTCCTTCTCATCAAAAGTTGATTGATATGACGACTAAATCAAAACACCATAAAACTATAATTAAGGAGATTTGAACTTGGAACTTAACAAATAAACTGGAGCATAGAAAAGGGAAGTGATCCTTGGTATATTAATAGAAGAAATTAAAACCATGTAGAAGAATAGAAGGGAAATATTGTTCATCCACCTTCCTTGCAAGTAAATTAAATGCTTTCTTCCTATACAGAATGGTGAGACATCATGCCCACCTTAGTGGTCATTTTTACAATGTAAACTGATGATGTCATAATATAAAGAAAATTGTAACTAAGGAAGCATGAAAGGAATGTTCTTATCAAGAAAAGCAATAACTTTTGACTTAATAAATTGATTTATAAAATGGGTAAAATTTATGTGTATTGAGTGCAATATATAGTTGAGCTTGTACTTCTATCGCCTACCTGAAATAGTGAAACACCCGGTGGATAGTAATGTGTTCTAGTTTCTTATTACTTCTTGTCCATGGATTTATGTGCCTTTCTTGTGGGAGTTTTGGGTCATCACACCCTTATTGTCCAGTAGCTCAACAAATGTGAGTTATGGTCCTTTTGGATTGAAACTTATCTATTGTTTGAGAAGCAACCTCCGTGCGTGTTGTCTTGTCCTTGGAGACCAAATTTATTGTAATTTTAAGGAAACATATGTTAAGGATATAAGATAACTTTGGGAAGTTTTATTTCTTAATATTCTCTTGAGTCACCTTGTTGTTGAATCCCTTCTTTCCATTAGGATGGAAAGTGCAATATGATGTTATTCACCCTTGGATTTTATTGGACCCCTTGTTACTTGCTCTTCTCCATAGCAACCTTGAATGGTACTTGGTGTTTCTTGTGCTCTCTTTATGGATATTCTGAGCTTGAGTAGGAAATAAGATAGATAATCCCCATTGTGCTTTAATGTATGGTGCTTGAATTTATATGTTAGTCACTAGAGGATATATATATATATATATATATATATATATATATATATATATATAGTTTTATTTTTCTATATGGTTGACTTCTTTAGATTTGGTTAGCATGGTGTGTTTGATTCTTAAAACTAAAGTCTAAAAATCAGACTATAGGAAAACCTTGTGGTCTTGACTTCGCTTGCATTACCATGAAAATTTGATTGTACCCTCTCGAGTAATAGAAGTGATTCCTTGATTGTAAATGTTTGCTGATTTCGGTATCCATGTTGATCCACCTCATCCTTTGTGATCCTCAAATTATGGACCTTGAGTAGACTCTTTCCTCATGTAATCTTGGCCATGGTTGGTTTTGCTGGCCTTCACTAAACAACAAACTATGAAAGCATAATGTAACCCTAGTGGAAAGCTCAATTTTTGTTAATGTGTTATGTGTATCAGTGGGAAACTATGTGGTCATCTCAAGTTTATGGAAATTTTGCCTATAATTCCCTTACTTGGTGGTTACTCTTGATGATCTTTTGGGAACTCTTCTTGTTATATTGTTATGTGTTGTATCTTGTTTGATAGTGTAAAGTTACTCCATAGATTCTTATGTTCGTAGCCTTGCATGCAGAAATTTTAGAACACATCCCTTACAATATCCCTTATTCTGTTGAATTATATTGGACCAAACTTGAGTTTTGTAAACCCACACTTGTTGAAGAAAAGCAATTCCAAGAGTGCATGATCGTTTCTCTATTGCTTTGTTTCCATATCAACTTTTATGACTTCTAGGAGGAAGTCGAGTCTAAGGGGAGGGCGATGCAGTGCCCACTTTCCTTTGACACTTTTATTCTGATCATGATACTATAGAATCTTTGATGGACATCCTTATAGTGTTGGATTTAGTATGATGATTAGACATTTGATCATGGATTATTCTTGATCTAGATTTGATTACGATGCAGGATGATTATTAGAGACACCTTACATGTGGATGATGATATATTATTGGACATGGATGTTTAATGAAAGTTATTCAAACATGTGATTTTTGATATATGAGTAAACCTAGAAAAGGAAAATTATTTGATGATGATAAAGTTGTCGATATAAATTGTAAAATATTTTGTTGATTTCCTTGGTGATTGTTGTGATTCATATGTATAGATGATTTTGTGATTTTGTTATATATTCATTTTGGACATTCTGATATGGCCCCGAGGCCGAAGGAGGTATTTGTGTTTTGTAGGTTTAAAATATCACTACAAACATCAGGGGATTTGAGACTAACCAAAGTGGAATTCTAGGTGAATTCGACAAGGTCACCATGGCAACTTTTTTTGTGTGTGTGTTGTATTTTGTTAGAGATTCCCATGGGGGGGATCATCTTTACATGTTACCATGGGTTTTTTTTATTTTATTAATGTGGTAAAATGTTATTTTTGTATGTATTTTATCAATAATGTATTCCTTCCTTTAATTTATTAAAGTTGTATTAGATAAATGTGGAAATATTATGATTAAAATTTAAATAAATAAAATGGGGATATGGGAAAATAATAATGGAAGTTGTTTTATTTGTGTAAGAGTATGTTTAAGTCTATTTTGGAGTATAAAACACTCCACCTCCATGAAAAATTCAAAATTGTCCTTCAGAGCTATTTTTGGAGGCTTGTGAGACAAGAAAAACTTGTCCCATACCTGTAAACTTAATATACCAGCCATAATTATGGATGTAGATGTGATTTGTGAATTTTAAAATGCATTTTATTCATCATGTTTCTTGTTTTGAATTGCACTATCTTACATTTCATTTAAATTTTTGTCCCTTGAGGTGTGGGCTCTTTTGAATGTGCAGGTAACTTGTCATTTTTTACCCACCTCTTTATTGTGCTTGGGAGAATGGATTTTTGTATTTTGAGTTTGAATTGGTGGATGTTTGGTGTGGCATCCTACATGGATCCAAATCATCCTCTTCTCTCCCTCTTCTATTTAATTCAAAATCTCTTCTTGTTTTAGGGGTTGTTGAAACATTTTGCATGCTTCCTTGGGCACATTTTTCTTGTCATTGGAGCTCTTACTTTGGAGAAGCTTTGGTGAAGATTGTTGCTGGGTTGTTGAACCTCTTTGCATTTATCCTTGGGGGCACATTTTTCTGTGGTTAGAGATCTTGTTGATTTGGAGGATATTGGAGAGGATTTGATACTTTGGCACTACTGTTTTGGGATTGTATTTTTGACATTCAAAGCTTGTTGTGTGGAGCAAATACTTCCATAGAGAGGCAGGATTTCATTCCTTCTTTTATTGCTGTTATTTTCTTGTTGTGTTGTGTGTATGGAGAATGGTTTTTTTTTTTTTGGCTGGTTGGGTAGACTACCTTAGGGAAGGTGTAGGAGAAAGCTATGAGGAATCCATGTGGGGGGGCATAAGTGAATGCCAGTGGCATCAACTTTATTGTGGAGGGAGTTTTGGGCTTGGGATCCACCATGGAAAACAAATAGCTTACATTTTCTTACTTGTGGGGGGGCATAAGGAGGGGTTAGGAGGCATAAATTTTATGGGATATGATATGTTATATTGGAAGTATGATTATAGGTGGATGCCCAATTCCCAATTGGGAGGTATAAGTAGCTTCCCCCATAGTCCTTGCTCCTTTGGCTTGCAAGATCAAGCCTGCGTTCTATTTTGAAATGCTTTTAAATGTAGTTGTAAACTACTATTTTTTTTGTGTTGCATTGTGTTTCAAAAAAAATAAATGTGTATGTGAGAGAATGTTGTGTTGTGGAAGCTAGTTGTTGCCATGGTTGAATTACACATTTTATTGTACTCTGGTTGGGGCTCAGGGGCTGATGATGAAGGAAGGATTCTCCTTTAATTGGATGTCTTGGTTGGGTGGAGATCGTTTCCTTTCCCCCTCTCTTGTTTTGATCATTTTGGAAAAAAAAAATTGAGCATGTGTTGGTGCAAATCAGCATCACCCCTAGATGTTGATCAGATTTCTAGTTTGACACTTTGGACATCTAGTGTGATTGCACAACATTGAATCTTTTCCCAGAGTGTGGGACTTGTATAAATGGGAAAAGAATATCCATATTAGAGGCTAGTTCCTCAACTCCTCTGATCAGGTGTATTACTTGCAAGTTGTAGAGGTTTTGAATTCAAGATCCTACTCTAAATTCCAAGGGGACAGAGGTAGAGAATGCAAAAAAAAAACTGAAACTAATGATAATAAGGTGATGCACCAAAGGAATGGTGAACATTTTTTACTTCTGAAAATAGACACAGGTCATAGAAATGCAACAAACATCATGTAAAAACTGATAAAATGTAATGAAAGGTCATAAATGAAGCAAACAACACAAACAGAGGATTGGAACTCATTCACAGAGCTTGCATTGTCATTTCCAACATCAAAAACACATGCATTACAACATCTGAGAGGAAGAAAATAGGTTACAGTCTTGGAAGAGGTCTGATATTCCACAAAATCACTTTTCAAGGTGAAAAAGGGAGCCTGCCATACATGAAAAATGTCAACCTTTTTTAAGAAATGAGCAAAACTTAGCTTTTACAATGCCAAAAACCGATCCTAGGAGAGAGAAACACGGGAAAACATGGGAGGAGCTTCAACCACTAACCAAAATGCAATAAAATAGCATGGGCATCCTTACAGGTCCATTCCTTGACATTTTTTGCCATGCTAGGAGAAAATATGAGCCATGCCGCATTAAAAATGGTGGTTGAAATGTCATTTTTGTTCATTATCATGTTCTAGATGAATTTTTCTATTTTCTCTCTCTAAAATCCATAAAAACCCAAAATTGACCCTAGAATCATGTAGATAATTTCACCAGATTTCTTTTGATATAAAGAACGCAAAAAATTGAGCTCTGGATCGACAATTATGGCCATTTGAAAATTTAGGGCAAAACAGGGCCAAAACAGGTTAGTGGGCCAAAAATTTGAAAATTTCCCACTTTTTTCATTCGGGAAAATTTCCCAGAAATTCCCCGTGCTCCGCCACTCCTTATGCCATGTGGCATGTGCTAATTGGGCATGGGCCTTTTGCGCTTCATTTTCTGCCATTTTGGTCATTGGAAAATTTTCCAAAAATTCTCCACCGGGCCGATGAGTTGAGGACACGTGGCATGATATGATTTGACGTGGACATCTCCTCTTAAATTTTTCATCGCTATTTGACCATTTTTCTGACTTGGACACATGGCAAAACCCCATTGGCTACGGGCTTTCTCCTTCCCTTTTTCCTTGTGGGCCTGTCTTGCATTTTTTGCTACCACATGGACACGTGGCACGATCTCATTGGCTCGCGTTTAGGGGGTGGACTTTTCCTTTGAAATTTTTCTTATATTTTTCTTGGAAAAAAAATCTCCCAATTTCTCCTATGCTCCACCAGTTGAAGACACGCAGTGGTTTTTCATTCGTCGGCGGGCCTTCGAGGGGAAAACTCCTCTTTGCACTATCCTTTGGGAAAAATTCCCAATCTCTCCCCGCGTTCCAAAGCTTTGTCCCCCCGGGGACACGTGGCTTGTCCTCATTGGCTCACATTTGGGGGCAAAAAATTAACTTTGCGCCCTCACTAAACACTTTTGCCAAATTTCCAATCTTTCCTCTTCCCTCCACCACTTCTTGGCCTAAGGACACGTGGCATAACGTGATTGGGCATGGGCCTTTCCTGGAGATTTTTCCATGGCGCCAACACTTAGTCAATTTTCTATTTTTACTCCACCCTCCGTCACTTCATGGCCTAGAGACACGTGGCATGATGTGATTAGATGCGGGCCTGGCATGGAAAATTTTTAGTTGTGCCAATACTCAGTTAATTTTCCTAATTTCTCCCCACGTGGACACGTGGCAGCATCCAATTCGTCGGCGGGCCTTCGGGGTGAAATATTTCTTTTAAAACTTTGCCAAACACTTGGAAAAAATTCCAAGTTTACCTCCGCCTTCCGTCCTCCCGAGGACACGTGGCCTCATCTTATTGGTTGTGGGCCTTTTAGGGGAAAATTTCCCACAAAAACTCTCCAAGCCATAACTTCAAAAATACATGGAGTTAGGAGGAAAACTTTACCTTTCTGGAAAGATGAGAAAAAGCTCTATCCAATGGTGTCATTTCCAAAAGTTTTTGAGTGCCTGAAAACCAAAAAATTATGACTGAGGCACAAGGGAGGGAAGAATGAAGGGAGTTAGCCACAAAATGTGCAAGGGGAACATTTTGGATAACAATTTTGGCGACTCAGAGGGGTCATCTGCCTGCTGGATGAAGTTACCAGTTTCCTGAAAGCAATCCATTGGGCATGGAGTCATTAAATTCTCTACTTAGTACCCCAACTGATTAGAACAATGTAAGGAGGAAGATGGAGGGTAGAACACCATCTGATTGGAGCAAGGCCTACAAAACACATTTCCTGGAATAGCAAGCTTGTGCCAAAGCACTTAGGGAAAGTAAAGCTAATCTATAACAAAACAATGTGCATAAGCACTTGGAGGAATGAAAACCTAAGCTAATATGTACAAGGTGGAGAATTTCCTTCAGTAGCAATGCTTTAGATGGATTCCATTGAATGGAATCTATAATTCTTCGCCATCCAACGAAGACAATTGGAAGGCATTGTTGTCCTTACACTTTGTGACCATGTATGGGCCACTCCAAATGGCATCAAATTTTGAATGTCTCCCCGGTTTTGCTCTGTCTGCATCCCATTTTAACACTAGATCTCCAACTTGGAAAGATCTATCCTTGGCCTTTCTATCAAAGGTCTTCTTGATCAGAGCTTGATCCTTCTCCATTGCTTGGGATGCCTGATTTCTAATTTCTTGGAGCTCCATCAATTCTGCATATCTAACCTCCATGGGCCCAAACTCCAACAACTCCAACTATTTCATGAGTTCCAATGTTGGCAACTCAAGTGACATGGGAAAAATTGCCTCTCTTCCATAAACAAGCCTGAATGGAGAATTACCTGTAGATCTCTTGGGAGTTATCCTATCAGCCCATAAGGCTGATTTCAATTTGGTATGCCAAGACCTCTGATTTTCATCAAGAGTCCTCCTAATGATCCTTAACAAGTTCTTGTTTGTAGATTCAGCTTGGCCATTACCCTGAGGGTAATAATTTGATGAAGTGCTTAGGTAGATCCCATTCTTGATAGCCCATTCAGTTACCTTGGACCCAATGAATGCCAATGCATTATCTGATATTATTGTAGCAGGTATGCCAAATCTGGTTGCTATTCCCTCATAGAAGTCCAGGATGCTAGATTCATTTGCTTCCTTGAGTGCTACTACTTCAGTCCACTTGGTGAAGTAATCTGTTGCTGTTAGAATCCATTTGTGTCCTTGGCTTGAATTTGGATTAATGACTCCAATGAAGTCCAAACCCCATTGCATGAATGGCTGGTCAACTGAAATTGGATGCAATGGAAGGGCAGCTAGCCTCTCCTTACCCGTGAAGAATGCACAATTCTTGCACCTCTTGATCCATGCATAAAAATCACTGAAAATCTTGGGCCAATAATAGCCAGCCCTCATGATCTTTAGAGCTATCACTCTTGGTGTAAAATGACCACCAGCTGATCCACCATGGAACTCTTCCAACACCCTGTGAATCTGATTTGTACAAATGCATCTCAGCAGCACTCCATTCACATCCTTTTTGAACAAAACACCATCAACAAGGGCATATGGGATAGCCTGCAATCTAAAGTGTCTTCTTTTGGTCTTGTTCATCTCTGGAGGGCATAGACCTATGCTTAGGAAGTGCATTATGTCTTGGGTCCAGCAAGGAGTGAGGACACCATTATTTTCCTCTTGAGTGCTTCCTTGCTCATGGCTATCTTACAACGCCAAAACAACCTCCTTCTCATTGCATGATTCCTTGGATTTATTCAAGACCAGCTGCTCACACAATCCTTTTCCTCTGACCAACTTGGTGACTTTGATCTCTATGTCATACTCCATGACACGAGTAATCCAACCTGCTCTCTTTTCATTCAAGTCTTTGTTGAGGAGGAAGTCTTTAACTCCCACATGAGAAACCAGCAATTGAACCTTGTTGTTTGAAACTAGATGCTTGAATTTCTTCAAGCTCCTGATTACTGCAAGAACATGCTTCTCAATGAAAGAATATCTCATCTCATATTCCTCTAGGATTTGGCTGAAGAAAGCAATTGGCTGCTCATCATTTTCTTTGTTCTATTGTACCAAAATTGCAGAAATAGTATCATCACCCCCAAATGCATAGAGGATGAAATCCTTGGAGAAATCCGGGTTAATGAGAGTTGGGGCTTGAGAGATGGATTCTTTGATTGCTTCAAAACTTTCCTTGCCTTCTGCTATCCATTTGAAATCCATGCTTTTCTTTAACATCTTGGTGATAGGCTTGACTAGGGCTGCAAAATTTGGGACAAACCTCCGAACAAAATTTATTCTCCCCAAGAAACTTTGAAGGGCCTTCTTGTGGCTCAGCAATGGTAGTGCTCTTATGGCTTCAACTCTTTCTAGATCAATTGATAATCCTTCTTTGGAGATAATGTGGCCAAGGATTTTTCCTGCATGGGCTAGAAAAATACAACTTTTAGGATTCAAGGATACTCTAAATCTTCTGCACCTTTGGAACACTTATCTCAAATGAAAGAGGTGGTCTGCTACATTTTTTGAAAAAGTAGTGATATCATCAAGATATACCAGCACCATGTTGTTAATAAAATCCTTAAATTCCATGTCCATTGCTCTTTGGAAATTAGCTCCAGTGTTGGACAGCCCAAATGGCATTTTCCTATATGCATAAGTTCCCCATTTGGTTGTAAAGGCTGTCTTGAACTGATCCTCTTCTTTCACCATAATCTGATTGTACCTTAAATAGCCATCAAGTAATGAAAACCTCTCAGAGCTAGAAACAACTTGTAAAATCTGCTCCATAGAAGGAAGTGGATAATGATCCTTGAGAGATGCTCTATTCAAATCTCTGAAGTCAACACACAATCTGATTTCCCCACTCTTCTTTCTAACTGGAACCAAGTTGGCCACCCAACTAGAATGCTTGATAGGGAATATGATACTTGACTCTATCAACTTATTCAATTATTTTCTCATGAGAGGCTCCATGTGTGGATTGACTGGCCTTTGTTTTTTCCTGATGGGTTTAGTACTTGGATCCAATTCAATGGTGTGTTGAGATAACTCAGGATTGAAACCTTTCAAATCTTCATAGCTCCAAGCAAAACACATCAGGGAATTCTTGACAAAGCTGTATGAACTCATACCTTTCTTGCTTAGTTGTCACTTTACCAACTTGGAGTGATTTTCCTTCTATGCACCAAGATGGACACTGAATCTTCTCCCTTGACTTGGATGTTTGCTTTCTCCTTCCTAAACTGATCATTAGGATTGAAAATGGACTCCAAAGTAATAAGTCCCTTTGGTAGTTTGCTTGGTTCTCAGCTGTACCACTTGGTCACCATACTGCTGTTCCAACTTATCCTAATTATTTTAGCTGAGAACTTATCCTCTTCTTGTAAGAAATGGATGATTTGTTGATCATTTTTGAACACTTGCCAACTTACATTGTTTTCTGGCACCAAAGGCCTTACAATCACATAGATGTTTGGCTGTACCTTATCCTTTTGGATGCTTTCAACAACGTAAAAGGCTGCTCCAACTGCTGCAAGCTTGTCAGCAGCTTGGTTCTCTTTTCTAGGAATGGATTTGATACCAAAGCCCTCAAAATATTCAATGAGGTCCCACACCCTGTGTTTGTATCACTTAAGCATATCATTCTTGACAGCATTCTACCCCTTAACTTGGTTGACAATCATCTCACTGTCACCAAAGACTTGAAAGTTCTTTATTCCTCTCTTGATTGACCAATGCAATCCTTGTATCAAAGCTTCATATTCAGCAGTGTTATTAGAGCATGCAAACTGAAATCTAAAAGCTGAATAATACTTAACTCCTTGAGGTGAAACAAGCATAGCTCCCCCTCCTACACCTTGTCTACTCCTTGATCCATCAAAAAAAAACTACCATACCTCATTGTCATCCTTGTGGTCTGGCTTGGTGATGCTAGGGATAGGTTGATTCTCTTCATGCATGCAATAGACTCCTAGCTCAGATTCTTCTATTTCTTGATAAGGATCAAAAGCATGCACCTTGTTTTCCCATTCATCAAGAGTGAGATCTGGGATACTTCCAACCTTGGTGTTAGCTTCATCAGTGCTTGGATAATCTTCTTGATCAAATGCTAAACAATTGGTATTGATTTGACTTGGAGTGTGAGGCTCAATGTGAAAGTTTGTAATAGGTTCAGATCTGATTGTGGCCTTGGTTCCATATCTTGTTCTGAACAACATGTGTGACCAATCAGTGGATAAGTACCCTCCAATCTTAGCTGTGAAATCCCTTGACAGGCATATGGCAAAGAGTGGTGGAAGGTCTATTACCGAGACATCTTGCAAAACAACAACAATTGGGGAATGCATGCAAAGTAAGACTCAAGTTTTTTATCACTCCAACTGTTGTTATTGCTGTCCCATCCAATTGCATGAACCCCTTTGGATATGAATTCATATTGAATCCCCAACTGATCAGCTATTTTCTTGGGCATTACTGAACTACTTGCCCTGGAATCAATCATGCAATTGTGTACTAATTGGTTTCCAATGATCAATGAAACATAGAATGGAGGGGGCTTCAACATTTTGCCTTGCTGTCCTCCATGATTCCCCTCAGGCTGAGCAACATTTGTGAGCATCTTATCTTGCATTTAGACTTGCTGGTTTGAAGTTGACCAATCCTTCATGGCAGCTTGTAGCAAATCCCTTTGGCCTGGGATGGATAGTGATTCCCAAATTGATATGTTTACATTTGTCTTCTTCATCTGATCAATGATGTTGAATGGAGATGAAGCATCTCTCTGTTGTCCCTTGGCCTGCACATTCATTTCTTGCATATGGGCAGCAACAACTAGCATTTGAGTTGGCCTAGGAGCTGTTTTAGGTAGCCCTTGCGTGTTTGGAACTACATTTTGTTTGCCAATAATTTGTGGAGTGATATAATATTGTGGATTACTTGGAGCCAATGGTTGATCTTCACCTAAATTTCTCCTTTTTGAGCTTGTGTTAGCTGCAACACTTTGGGAGGTTGTTTGATTCATGCCACAAAAGTCTTCTACCTACCAGTTTACAAGTGTGGTATCATTTTGAGCTGATTATTGCTAGAATGTTTCTTGTTGTTGGTTATTTCCTTGACCCCCTTCACCGTCCACACCAGTAGTTGTCACCATTAATGTTTGATTTAAGGCACCATTGAAGCACATAGACTAGTTGTGAGGTTCATTACATGGGAAACACCAATCATACTCTTGAGCTATGTTGTTTTGCACTGGCACTATTACTTTAGAGGTAGATGTAGCATTGGGATTATAGGGCTGAACTGGTTTGTTGGCAGGAGGTCTTGCTTGATTTTGATTTGTAACTAGATTGGGTGGTTTTTGAGGCTAGTATGGCTACCTGTTAGGCTGAGCTTGAGGTTGTAAAGAGGGTATAAAACCTTGGGCTTGCTACCTCTTGAGTGTAACCAGCTCATTGCCTAAATTTTACAATTGCTTCATGACTTCTTGAAGTTCATTTGAGGAACTAGAAGATCAAGTAGAAGCTTCACTTGAATTATGATTTCTAGGAGTAGGAATAGGAGCTAAACTAGACACTTGACTAGTACTTGGGCTCTCTAAACTTGGATACAATGGCATTGGAGTCTTAGGAGCTAGCTTGCCATCTTGAATCAAATAATTTTCAGCTTTTATGGCAATGCTATAAGCAATAGGGATAGTTGTGCCTCCCATGGACTAAATTAACATAGAAATATCAGAATTTAAAGCTTTAAGGTAATATAGAAAAGCTCCTTCTGTTGCTGGCCTTACTGTCATTGGAATTATCTCCCAAGTCATTTGAAACCTGAAGTTGAAGTCAGGTAGCTGCTCATTGGGAGCTCTCTTGATGGTTTTCAACTGTTCCAAAAGGGACAAGTTATCTCCCTTCTCCCCAAACTGCTCATGGAGGGCTATACCTAGATGGTTCAAATTTTGAATAGAACCTGAGGCAAGACTCATGAATCATTGCAAAGCTTTCCCTTTGAATGAAGATGGCAATAGTTTGACAGTAACTTTCATCTCATTAATCTCATGGATTGCACAAATATTAGCAATATCCTTGACATGATCACCAGGGGTGGTCTAATTCTCTCTAGTAAATTATGGAATGTTCTTCAATGCTGTAACTAGGATTGGATTTTTTGCATTGAGAGCAAGTGGGCTGCTACCAGTGAAATTGACATAGGGGTTGTGTTGTGCCATTCTGATTGGCCTTAGAACCCTTGTTGATTGAATGAAAGGCCTACCAGGTGGAGGAGTTGATAGAGTTCTATTTGGTGGAGATGGAGACCTTTGAATTCTCCTCCCTCTTTTCCTTCTTCTTGGAGATACCTATAGATACTCAAACAACACCTCTTCTTCTCTAACTCTTGACCTTGTGCTAATTCTTCTCATGAGTTTTTAGGTCTGCACTACTAAAACTAGATGATTCTTCTTCCTTGGAGTCACCAGATGTGCAATTTAGGGCTCTTTTAAGCAATAAACTTGCAAAAATGCACATCAATTTGTTGCAATGAAGATGAAGACATTTAAGGTCCCACCGAGTGTGCCAAAACTATTGGTGCAAATCAGCAGCACCCCTAGATGTTGATAAGATTTCTAGTTTGACACTTCGAACATTCAGTGTGATTGCACAACATTGAATATTTTCCCCAAGTGTGGGACTTGTAAAAATGGGAAAATAATCTCTAGATTAGAGGAAGCTTCCTCAACTCCTCTGATCAGGTGTATTACTTGCAAGTTGTAGAGGTTTTGAATTCAATATCCTACTCTAAATTCCAAGGGGACAGAGGTAGAGAATGCAAAAAAAAAACTAAAACTAATGCTAATAAGGTGATGCACCAAAGGAATGGTGAACATTATTTACTTTTGTAAATAGACATAGGTCATAGAAATGCAACAAACATCACGTAAAAACTGATAAAATGTAATGAAAGGTAAAAAATGAAGCAAACAACACAAACAGAGGATTGGAACTCATTCACAGAGTTTGCATTTTCATTTCCAACATAAAAAAAATGCATTGCAACATCTGAGAGGCAAAAAATAGGTTACAGTCTTGGAAGAGGTCTGATATTCCACAAAATCACTTTTCAAGGTGAAAAAAGGGAGCCTACCATAACTGAAAAATGTCAGCCTTTTTTTTAAAAATGAGCCAAACTTGGCTTTTACAATGTAAAAACCGAGCCGAGGAGAGAGAAACATGGGAAAACGTGGGAGAGCTTCAACCACTAACCAAAATGCAATAAAACAACATGGGCATCCTTACAGGTCCATTCCCTGACATTTTTCGCCATGTTGGGAGAAAATACGAGCCATGTTGCATTAAAAATGGTGCTTGAAATGTCATTTTTGTTCATTATCATGTGCTAGAGGTTTTTTTAAATTTTCTCTCTCCAAAATCCATCAAAACAAAAAATTGACCCTGGAATCATGTAGACAATTTCACCATCTTTATGTTGATATAAAGAATGTGAAAAACTGAGCTCTAGATCAAAAGTTATGGCCATTTGAAAATTTAGGGCAAAACAGGGCCAAAACGGCTTGGCGGGCCAAAAATTTGAAATTTTCCCACTTTTTGCATTTGGGAAAATTTCCCAAAAAATCCCCGCACTCTGCCACTCCCAGTCACATGTGGCATGTGCTGATTTGGCATGGGCCTTTTGCGCTTCATTTTCTGTCGTTTTGGTCATTGGAAATTTTTCCAAAAATTCTCTGTCAGGCCAATGAGTTGAGGACATGTGGCATGATATGATTTGACGTGGGCATCTCCTCTTAAAATTTTCATTACTGTTTGACCATTTTTTTGACTTGGACACATGGTAGAACCCCATTTGTTGTGGGATTTCTCCTTCCCTTTTCCATGCGTGCCTATCTTGCATTTTTTGCCGCCACATGGACACGTGGCCCAATCTCATTGGCTCGCGTTTAGGGGGCGGACTTTTCCTTTGATTTTTCTTGGAAAAAAAACTCCCAATTTCTCCCATACTCTGCCAGTTGAAGACACGTGGCAGGTTTCCATTCGTTAGTGGGCCTTTGAGGGAAAACTCCTCTTTGCGCTATCCTTTGGGAAAAATTCCCAATCTCTCCCCACGTTCCAAAGCTTCGGCCCCCCGGGGACACGTGGCCTATCCTCATTGGCTCGTGTTTGGGGGCAAAAAATTAACTTTTCACTCTTGCCATACGCTTTTGCCAAATTTCCAATCTTTCCTCCACCCTCCACCACTTCTTGGCCTAAGGACACGTGGCATAACGTGAATGGGCGCAGGCCTTTTCCTGGAGATTTTTTCATGGCACCAACACTTAGTCAAATTTTCTATTTTCTCCCCTCGTGGACACATGGCAACATCCAATTCGTCAGTGGGCCTTTGGGGTGAAATATTCCTTTTGAAACTTTTCCAAACACTTGGTAAAAAATTCCAAGTTTACCTCCGCCTTCTGTCCTCCTGAGGACATGTGGCCTCATCTTATTGGCTACGGGTCTTTTAGGAGAAAATTTCCGACAAAAACTCTACCGAGCCATAACTTCAAAAATACATGGAGTTAGGAGGAACAATTTACCTTTCTGGAAAGCAGAGAAAAAGCTCTATCCAATAGTGCCATTTCTAGAAGTTTTTGAGTTCCTAAAAAGCAAAAAATTATGACTGAGGCACAAGGGAGGGAACAATGAAGGGAGTTAGCCAAAAAATGTGCAAGGGGAACATTTTGGATAACATCATGTTGTTATCCTGGAGTGAAGAGAAATTTACAGTTTGACAGTCCCTTCTTGTGAGCAAGTTTATTGTATTCCTTCCCAATTTGAAGTGTATGATTTGTATAATTATTTTAAATGAAAAGATACTTGTATTTATGATGAAGGATTGAAATTGAAATGAGAAATGTAAAGAGTTATATTCCATTCTCTGTTTTGAAAAGGAATGTGAAAGAATGTTACATGTATTATATATTGTAATTTGAAGTTAAAAGAAAGGACTAAGTTGTAAAGTCATTGTTAGAAATCAATAAAGGAATACTCTAGTTTATCAAACTCACATTGTTGCTTTGGAATTGAATTACTATTGTAAATGTAATCTATGTTTAATTACAAGACAAATAAACACGTAGGTGGGACTTATATTGTGTTTTCTCTCTTTAAAATATATTAAATTTTAAATCAAAAATTGTAATTTAACATGGAAATGAATGGTTTAGAATCAACTGAATGTAATGGATTAGTTTAGGAAGAAAATACCATACCCATATGATAAAATTGATCAATAGTTCCTTTAAAAATTTGATCACTGGCATTGTGAATTCTAAAACTGGTGAATTTAAACAAAATGCATAGTTTCAACCTGAAATTAACAATCAATTTGGAAACCTTAAAATTTACCATGATATATTAGCAATGTACTCAATTGACAAAGAAGATTTAAGAGAATATCTTGAAACATTGCAAAATTGAGGTTAATCTCTTCCTCAACCTTTTTCTATCATTTGTTAGACAAATTCAGTTTTGAATCAATTAAACAAATTAACTTTCCTTAAACACTCTAAGCCCTCCAAAGATCAATTATCCATATCTGTTTGATATGTTGAGTGAAGGAGGAGACCAGATTTAATCAGAATTAGAAGTTGAAAATTGCCAGTTCACTAATTATAAGCATGCAGATCCTTTTTGCAAAATTGACCCAAAAAAACTTATCAAAAACTAAAATTGTTATTTCCTATAAAAACAAGGCATCGAGAGATTTCCAAAAAGTCCTCATTTTCCCAAAACTGAGCTTCCTAGAAAAAATTATGGCACTTTAATGTTTTTGGGCCTTGGCAAGAAAATTTGGGAAAATTTTCCCTGGCAAGCCTGCGGCCCGAAATTTTCCATTTTTAAAATCCTGAGGAAATTTTTTGAAAATTGTGGCTTGGAAAAATTTTCACCTTTTCCTCTACTAGCCCACAACCAATCAGAGGCTGCCACATGTCCTCATAGGGCAACGGTGGAGGCACGTCACTTTCCTTGCCCTTAGAGTTTTTTTTGAAAATTTTGGAAAAAAATTCATTCTTGCCCCGCTGGACTACTACCTATTATAGGTTACCATGTGGTAGCTTTGGGTAAAAGTAGAGGGGGCAGAGCCCTTGTTTTTCTTTAGAAAATTTTCAAAAAATTTCCCCATAGCCCCGTCACCCACCCTCGCCATGGGGTTTTTCCCTCCGTGGGTGCACGGACCCGTGCGTCGTTTTGTTCCTCTTTCCCCTTTGGCGAAGATCACCAACCTCTCCCGCCACTCCGTTCCCCTCTTTATCTCTTCTCCTTATGGCCAATCATAGAGCACCATGTGTCCCAAAGTGGACCCACAGGTGCAGGAGCATTGTTTGGATTTTTTTCGTCTTCTTTGGGCAAAATGTCCCAAATCCTTCCATTACTCCGCCTTTCCTCCTTTCCCAACAATGTCTCTGAGCATGCCACATGTCCCTGGAGGACCCGTGGAGGCATGGGCACAATTGGGAAATTTCTCCCATGTAAATAAAATTTTCCTTAAGCTACCCCACAATCCGCTTACCCACAAAAATGGTTTTTCACTCCTACTTGACACATGTCCCCCTTGGGGAAAATTTGACCTCTAAAGTCCCCTTGCTAATATCTCGAGTTTCTAGAGAAGTTAGGAGAAATTATTTATATCACCAGAAAGGTGAGAAAATTTCCTATCCAATGGAAATGATTTAGGGAAATGTTTGAGGCATCAAATTTGAAAAAAATGTAGTTGAAACTATGATCCTATTAGAGAGGGGGTATGGGGTAAATTTCTCCCTGAACCTAACTGAAACTTCTAGCCCTAAGTTTTGGACCTTATGAACTCTGTGAATTTTTATTAAAATATAAGTTTGTTCTTGTGGATTTGAGTTGTTCTAGAATCTATTAGTGGTAGTTTCTACCTAGCAACATGGTTGTAGACACTCTTAATCAAGTTCTGGGAATGGGTAAGTGAGACCTTACTTTGTTGATCCTAATTATGTATTCCCTTCCTCACTATAATTAAACCCTATTTTTTTCTTGATCTTGTGGAATTAAATAACTTGGTTATTTAATTGGTTTGTGTCCCTTAACCCTGACTTTGCCAATCAAGAAATATTTATGTAAAATGTCAATGTAATCAGTAATTAAATTAATCCCTAGGGAGATTTGAGCTAGGTGCGGACTTATTGCTCTTGTTGCTTTTTAATTTGGAATTGGTAATTATTATAATGGGAAAAGTTATCTATTGAATTTAACTATCTTTGAGACTTTGGTCATTAACTCCTAATCAAAAAAAATTATTCCATAATTTTCTAACTAAACCTAGGTTGTTCATGGTTCTCAAGTGGGTTGTTTAAATCGGGCATCACAGAATCAGATTTATCTATTGTGACTGAAGTATATTATATGATATTTTGTACCTTACAAGTGACCTTCTAGAAATTGTAAATAGTTCATCTGTTCTAAAATTGAGATGACTTTTATCTTTGTAGCTGTAAAACCTGCATTTAATTTGATCTCTGAAGTTATTACTTATTATAATATTGTAATCTTGTTTGTATCTTAGCATTGTATAATAATTTGATGGACTTATTTCTTTTAATTTGAAATTTTATCCTTTCCCATAGCAACTAGAAAACTTAAAATGTTTATTTTTATGGCGAAGTGTTGGAAAAGTTTTTCCTAGAATTCCCTCTTCCATTCTATTTTAGCTGCAATTTAATCTCATTTCAGTTGACTTCAACCTCTAAAATATTATTCTTCTGCTGCACCTGATAACACACTTTTGAATGCATGAATTTCTAAAGTTGGAAGTATAAGGAGTTAAATTAAAACCCTGAACTTAGTATTGATGATCGTTTGCTTCTCCCTTTTCAGGTACCATGATGTAGTTATAGTGGACAATTCGAAAACTAGTTCAGAAAGAGAACAACACTCCCTCGAGGCAATGACAGGTTTCTTTTACCTCTTTACATTTTCAGCTTCATAAATATATGAATTTTTTTCCTTTCAGTTATTCTCATGGCTTGTGTGAGAAAGATATGTACTATTATTCCTCATGAATATATGAAAATATTTTCATGTTACGATATGTATGTCCTTCCTTTCTGTACTTTATTTCATTTGTATGGATAATAAATGAACTTATACAACTCAAAACACTATAATAATTCACTTAAGCATAGAAATAAATAAACAATCAAGTGTACCTTATTGTCACTCACTGAAAATGTAAATTGGTTGTAAGATTGTGAAAATTGTCCCTCAAAACTTCCACCTGTCTGCAGCTTCAGAAAATCATGTTTGATACATGCTACCCTTCCTACCTTCCTCAAGGCCCTGCAATGGTTGCTTACAGCTGTTCCATAGTTCTGATGAGGGTTTCAAATGGAAAGGCTGCATTTATGAGGCATGGCATTCTTAATCTGTACTCAAGTTTTAGTTCTGATTCCAAATGACTTCCAAGTCTATCCAGAACCAAACACTTAAAATTGTATCTTAATCCGAGGTAGCTGTCCCAAATATAACCAAACTTGTAGCTGATCAATCTAAGAAACTCTAAAAGTTTCATGTTGACCTTTTAGCATGGGGTGCAAAAATTTTCAATAGGACCCTATTTCAATAGTCACACATGGGTTGAATAACATTTGTATCATGAACTCTATGAGACATTATTTTGTTGTTTTCCTATAGATTTTTATGAGTGGGTGGTAGCATATGCATTAAATATAAATTAGAGGTATAGATCAATTTTTTGGATGCAATAATATTACCAGACGTTGAATGATGTTGATGTGACTTGGAAACACATTGTAGATACTTGGTGGAGTAATGTTTTACATAGTTACATGTTGGAGTATGTTGTTTCTACTTATTCATATCTAGAGATTGTTGAGTTTTAGTTCTTACATGAACCTTGAGGATATTATTTGTTCACTACCCCTTTAGTAATTACAATATTTTTAGTAACTTTGGATTTGGAAGAATGACCTATGGATAGCTGAAAGTCAACCCCACATGGGGCCAAGAGCAGGTGTGGTGAAATACGGAGGACCTTAGGGAAGAAAAGGAAAGAGAGAAAAGATAGCTTATGTATAATGAAATGTGTGAGAGGGAATTATCAAACAAGAATAGTGTTGAGGAGTCTATGGAGTTGTAGAGATAAGTGATGTGTGAAGGATTTGAGGTTCACGTGAAGGATATGGAACTTGAGCAAATGGTAATTTCTCATTTAGGAAAGTGTGTAAGAGAATCCCTTTCATATTCATATGAGAGCACATCAAAATAGGAAATAATAAGGACCATAGGTGTACATCTAATACCACCTAGTCATCTTGCGCTTATGCTAGGTGTTCTAGTTACTGAAAAAATTATGGAGAAGCAAACTAGTATTGGTGATAGGGTAACAACAATTAGCTTTCATTTTTCATTGATTACATAAGTTCATCAGATGAAACATTCATCTATGGTACCATATACATCTTCTTCTTTTTTCATGTGATAGGTGGTATATTTTCTAGCATGTCAAGAGCACAAGGTGTAGGCATGCAGAATATTGGTAACTCATTTGAAAGTAGAAAAACTTCATAGGTTATGGATGTTCATTTTAGTACAACAATTGGAACATAGAAAATATCATCCTCTCATTTGGTGTCTAATACAGGAGATGGGTCATGAGGATCTAGAGCCTTGGGATCTAGTAGATCTGGTGGTTCTAGAGGTGGAGGAAACACTCAAGGTAATATAGGTTTTAGGTCTAGTGGGTATGGTCTGGACCAACCACAAAATGTTTGTTAGGATATTTCTATTTTCCTTCCAAAGTACAAAGGCATTGAGGATGCAATGAGCATGTGCACATTAGTGAGATACTATATTGTGCTAAGGGAATCATAACCCCTAGGCATAAGGAAATCAAATTTTCTACTACTTTGTAAGGGCACGTGTATAGTTGGTATAAAAAGTATGATCTGAACCAGACTATTGTAGATTACAATGTGTTACATGATGATTTCTTGGTTGAGTTTTGTATACCTAATTTTGAATATAAAAGCATCAAATAACTAAAATGGATCAAGAAGGGGATGGATGAGAGCATAAGGGGGTATGATGCATGCTTTAAAACCTTGTTATAAAATTCATCTTATAATATTCACCCTATCCAAGATGCGCAACGGTTTTTTGGTAGTTTGATAACACCTTTCATAACGGTGCTCTCTCATAAGAAATTTATATATTTGCACAAGGATTTTGAGGTAGCTTTGTGCAATGAGGTAGTTAGAAGCATAGAAACTGAAGTTAGCCCATTCTTGGATGTGTAAATTGCATCCATGGTGAGATGTTTTGAGAAACTATTGTCCAATTCAGTTCATGAGACACGTAGTGGAATATGGTGTACAGATTTCGAGGTTGAAGGAAATACTAAGGATAGATGCCCTCGTAAATTAGTGTCCACCATGTTATTGGATTGTAAAATCTTCCACTTAGATCATGATTCAAGTATATTCCCTTTATTTAAACATGTGCTCTGGAATAACTTGTCTTCATACTGTAAGATTTTTAATTCCCACACTCATGATACAAATAATTACAGATGGATTGATCACATTCATGTGGCTATTGATATTGGTTTACATAATATCAGTGTAGCAAATAATTAAAAAGAGCGTGAAGGACAACAATATGAAGGGCACTCAAATGGAGGTGGTAGAGGTAGAGGTTACCAGGGAGGATACAAAGGCCATGGTTGTGGCGGTGGAAGGATTAATTTTCCTTGTGGAACTTGTTTTACATGTGGATCCCCTAATCACTATAGGCGTGAATGCCCTCATAATGTATCCTTCTCATGGTGTGGGAAGAAACATATGTTTGAAGAATGTCCTAAGCTCTATGAGCACATGAGTAAGAACTATTAGAAGAATGATAAGGGTGAAGGAATAATAAAGGTAAAGCACATTGTGGAATATCAGTGGATGTGATAGTTAGCACCTGATTTTGAGTCATTTCCTATATTGGTGACTACCTGTGCTAAGGTTGTACACAATCATGATATTTTTAAGTAGAAACCTATTATTACAAAGAAATAAGTGATAAATTCAAAATATCAAGATCCTTCCCATCAAAATGAAGTTTATCAAGAGACTATGGAGGTTATTAGGAACTTGTAGGGTGAAATACAGTGCTTAAAGGATCAATTGTGGAAGATGGAGTAGGCAAATAAGGTTGAAATAAATAATTACATAGATGATTTAAATGAGGTATATCAAATGTTGTGTCAAGAGAAAATAATCCCCTTATTAGGAGATTGGTTGAGAGAAAAAGTATGCTGCATAGTTAATGAGTGCGAGAGGTAGATCCTCTATGTAAATATACCTCCCTATGATCATGAGTATGATAAAGGGATTACATTGAATGTTGTCATTGATGGGTGGCTTCCAAGCAACATTTTGATAGATACAGGTGTGAGTGCAAATGTAATAACCCTAGATGCATGGAACTATACGGGGCAACAACTTTTACAGCCTTCTTTGAATGTTTTGTACATTGCAAATAAGACTAGAGATAATCCTCTTGGAGTATTAAAATATGTGACTATTGTAATTTAAGGATCCAAGTTCACTAGGAAATTTGAAGTATTGAATATTGGTAAGGCAGATAGTTTTCCAGCGCTACTTGGGCACCATTGGTGCTATGCTAATAGTGTTGATCTATGATTTAACAAATGATACATCAGTTTTGAGAATAAAGAAGAAAGAGTGATTGTTCTATCCACAGATGTAAAGGTTGCACCATATGTAAAACCCTTAAGTGGAGAGGATTTGAACAGGATATATGTCATCGTAGTCAGGGATCCTAAATTTCTTGAGCCATCTAAAGAAGATATTATTCAAGGGATGATGCTCAGTATATGAGTGATACAACCATTGTTTCCTATGACAAATGGGTGTATGAGATGTATGAAATGGTAGGGTGAGAGATCAAAAACACAGTTACTTACATAATCAAGTTTTGCATGGTTAGGGGCTTGAGTCATAACCAAATACCTCAGTATACTGGTGAAGAAAATTTGGAAGTATTTCTCCGCACCATAGAAACTCAATAGAAGGATTAAGGTGATATAATAAATATGCTAGTATATGCCTTGCATGAGATAGTTGTGTGCTGGTGGATTACACACAAATATAACCTTCTGGAATTGTGAGAGGTGAGAACTACATTCTCTACTAGGTTTCTTAGGAACAATGTACCTTTTCATATATGCAAATTCCATGAGAAGTACTCTTCTTTGCACCAGGTTAAACAGCGTGTGAGACTCTAGACGGAGTGGTAAGAAGCATTTGAAAGAATCACAAGGGAATGAGAGGGGGTTGAATCATTCATTTATATCTTTTATTTCATTTTCCATTCATTATATATTATCATTCATATAAAAATTTGTTTAACCATCTATCATATATGTGTAAACATAAACATATGAACAACCATAACCAAGATAAAGAGAAAGAGAGTACAAAAGACACCAAAATTAAGTGGGAAACACTCATGGGGAAGAAAAACCACCAAAAATCTATTTATATTACTCAAAGTCAAAAAATTCAGTGTATCACTAACTACATAAGAAGCACCAACCCCACAAGGGGCACCAACCCCTAGTTTAGAAGAACACCAACCCTAAAAGGAGGACCAACCCCTCATTTAGTGAAGCACCCACTCCAAAAGGAGGATACAATTTCCTAGGATGAATAAGATACAACTCAACCACTTATATATTTTTTATCTATGTAAATTCTACTACCATAACTGATGGAGATCACTAATTCAACTCGCAAACCCTAGCTCATACCCTATGGCATAAAACTTGTTCTTTTTCCTTCTTTTTTTTCTATATCCTCTTATTATCATGATATATAGTTTCCTTAGCATTTCATTCTCTTCCTCATCTTTAAAAACATGTTCTCATATCTATAACATATCTCTCTCTAGGTTGAACACCTTCCCTACAAGATTACTAGTTCAAAATTGAACCAAAAAAGCACTTAAATATAATTTTATTCGTTCTAAAACAAAATAGGCTAGTAATTCATGATCAATACAATGAAAAAAATTCTCTAATATTCAAAAAAATTAATCACAATAGTCACATATGACCCAATTAGGTCAGCCTATCCAAAAACCTCATTACATGTGCCAAAAATGACTCAAACCCCATGGGCACATTCTTAAAATTTCCATAATCTCTATCCCATAATTTTTCATGACCCATGAAACCTTATACATGAATAAATTATGATAAAAAATTCAAAAATTGTCACAATTAATACCAACCAATAAAATTATTTCATTTTCCGGGCCCATTTCCCTTTACAATTCTCAAAACAGTTGTTTACTTCACCCTTTAGCACCCTGGAAACTTCGTAATGACACCAAATGAATTATAATAAACAAAATCATGTCATTTGAATATTAAAAATAAATTTTCAAACCTTTATAACAATTACAATCATGTTATAATTCATGAAATATATTTATTTCTCTTCAAACCACAATAAGAGTTTCCTTCATTAATCAACTTGCCAAACAATATGTTTCCAAATTTTAGCTCATAAAATAAAATATAAATGCATTCAAGAACTCAAAATGGATTCATTCAATTCCAAATGAATCCTTATTAATTTCATATGTGATAGGAATCATCACATAATCTATTTCATGCTTGAAGTAACCTCAAACTTTCATCAAAACAGATGTTGTCCAAAATTGCTAAAAAACCTTATTTCTAACAAAATACCCTAGAAAGCATGTCAATTAAATCCAACAAGATAAAATACATATATAAATGGAAATTTATCTCAATATTATTTCAAACAAAACTTTAATCACCTAAAAATTCAATCTGTATCTCAAGTTATGGCAAAAACACTAAACCTTACTATTTGAGATCCCAAAACTGTCCTTTGACTAGTCAACCTATTTGGACCTCAAAAACTCATGAACCTGAATTAAATTGATCTTAAACATCCATTAACATCTACAAAAAATCACATACATCACATAATTTCAATTTAGTCCATACCTCATTTTTCAACTTTCTCCTCAAACTGGAACTCTTCAGAAACTATTATTTTTAGGTAGGGCCCACTCATCACCATGACCTCAAACTTACATTTACATAAATATATCAGATTATTTTACATTATACAATCATAAAATTTGTTTAAACAATCAAAACAAACTCACAATTCACCTTCTTCTGAGAACTTCTCCTAGCTAGGGTTTAACTAGGGTTTTTGACCTTCTTCCCTTATTAACATTCTTTCATAAAAAAAATGACGATGAAAAAACATAATTATTCTTCTGAAATATTTTAGAATCACCTTAGGAACATCCATGAAATCAAAATATTTACCATACAAATCACATCATTCACAATAAGCATTTGAAGTTCAACTTCACAATTGATTTTCGCCTTTTCTTGATCCTGTCTCATATAAATTGCAATAACTTGAAGAATTTACATCATCAGAACCTAAATTTTTCTTGAGAGCATCATCACTCATCCCTATAACATATACAATCATCATAATTTAAATTCCATGTCTCAATATTCTATGTCACTAATACTTACCTATGTTTACATGTTAGATCCTCATAGGAACCACTAGGACCAACTAAACAATGCAAGAACTAAACAAAAAACTTCTAAAATTGGCCCAAACATACTTGATATGACATTATATAACTGAGATCATGATTCCATGAGTGCATATATCTCTAAAACACTATGTCACACCTCCAAGCTATCATACCTACTCCCAATGAGAACCTGTAACATAGATAAATAATTGTATCTATACCATACCACTATTGTGAATTATCAAGAATCCTAAAAACCTATTATCCAACATTTCAACATGTTTCTTAAACATCCATGAAGCTCACATTGTTAAGCTAGACCTCCTAGGCACCTGTATGGGATTGCTAAAATAATCATACATCATTATATCCCATTGTAGCAACTAATTAACATATGAAATAGAATGTTAGCACCATGAAAAACAACATAACATCATACTACAACATCCACTTTTTCATTAATGTGGTTTTTCATCAATGAAAACACTTACTAGGACATCATGCCAACAATCTCCCACTTTGTCCTTAATGGAAAACACCCAGAAATTCTCCCCCTTTTTACATTAATGAAAATGGCATACCTATAATTTACCTCATTCACCATTCTCATATTCATAACTCCATTATTTACTTAGAAGTATCCACCAAAGGTCTCAAATTGACTCATTTTCATGATTTTTCCCAAAAACTAATTTTTTCCTCATTTCAAGCATGAAAATGCCAACCTCCCCTTGGAAAGAAAACTTCCAACAACTAAAAAACATTTTTCAAGTATGAAATAAACAATATCTCATCTTTCAAGGGGCCAAATACATCAATTTTGTCATTCTAGGCAAGCAAAAACACTTATTTACACTTTGTACCCTGTTTCGGCCATCATAGAATCACTTTAGCAGCCTGTAACATGAGCCACACATGCTAAAATCATGCCAAAAATGTCATAATATTCATGCTTCATAATTTCTCAAACATTATAGACAAGGAACCACCATATCTAGGCCCAAGTCATGCATATAAGGGCTTTAACACACTCTTCATATTAAGAACAATACTGTAGGACCATAAGAGACTTCTCAGTGTAAAAAATACCATTTTCATCATCCTCCTACATGACCACCAAGATATTATTGAATAAAAAAATACTCCCCCTATGCTTAAGCCCTCAAATACTATCTCCTAGGAAAAAATTAAATCATCAAGCCTTGCTCACATACCTTAAAATCAGCTTTTCAACTTTTTCAATTTCCTAAAGAAACTTTTCTATCTTTTATAGTCATATACAACTGAGATGGGAAAATGTATACTTGTAAATCACATACAATGAGGAAAAACCACCTTCTCACCTTGAATAGTCTTGAGAAAACCTTTTCACTCCCATGGAAGATCAATCAAACACTCCCCTTTGTCTTAGAGAACCCATACAAACTTTGAGAAACACATTTTTTTGCTAATACAACACTCAACATTGTTAGAAAGAAATCATCAACACTTCAATGCATAACTTCCTTGAGAAGAGAAAGTAAGGTATTTAAAGAACCCAAGTATTTGAACCATGATACTAAAATACCAAAAACATGCTCCCCCTGACATGAATAGAAAATATATCTCACCTTATTAGTTATCCCATGTCTCATAACACTGTACCATTATCTCTTTCTTCTTATGGAGGGAAAGAACAACAACAAGGGATAAAAAACATCAAAACTCTCATGAAATCCATTATTCCATTCATATACATCATGATGCACTCTACCTTAGGAATAGAGAAACATATTTTGAATCTAATAAAATTGCCATTGTGTAACACTTAAACTATAAGCCTATAGGTAGTTATTTTGAGAAAAAGGGGCAAGTTCATCTAACCTTGAAAACTAATTATATGTTCTTGTTTTACCATATAATTGTAAGTATTGAATAGATGAGGAACCATACCTTTACAAATGAAATTAGGCCTTAGAGAACAGTTCATACCTCTGAAATACTTCAACTCTACCTCCTTTGTTCTTGTACGACTTATTCTTCTGCTTGAAGAAAAATTTGGTTCACCAAAGCATCCATTAGCTGATACCATTAAAAAAAGAGGTTCCAATCATCTTGATCACATTTCATAGGTAAGGATACTTCAAGCACCATGTCAAAGTTATGGAAAACCATCATTCAAAACCTAACTATAACAACTTTGCAAACAATGTTTTTTAATGAGGCACTATATCATAAGCACTATCAATAAAGATACATCATCATGACATTTTAATTAACCATTATTTAGAGCAAGATACCAACTTACTCTATCTCATAGATCATGATTTATTAGACCAATTAGGCTTTGACGTATCTTCAACTCATGTAATCACAGTTGACTATTCAAAGTGGGCTTCATATCATGCTTCCTATGCCAGTATAGGTTTTTGGATTTCATTCT
Organism: Taxus chinensis; assembly: GCA_019776745.2. Lineage (NCBI taxonomy): Eukaryota > Viridiplantae > Streptophyta > Pinopsida > Cupressales > Taxaceae > Taxus > Taxus chinensis. The sequence continues at coordinate 32,370,326 of CM034146.1, read as the reverse complement.
CTATTTAATCACATACATAAAATTATTCAAACTTCCTTTCATAGTCATAATCTAATTCAAACTCAGTATTTTAAGATAGACTTTACTAATATCCTTTTGGAATCCTTCAATTTAATGTAGGAGACAATATTCTAATCACTATGAATAATTTTAGGTTATTGTTTCATACTCTAAGCCATGAATTTTACATCTAACAACTTATCAACTGAGATCAATAACCAATGAACTTTCCAAAAATCTTTAATTATTTTCAAAATTATTTATACGACATGAAACATGTATAAAGTGATGGAAACAATAATTCATACCTCTACAACTTCCAACTTTTCTATTATATTGTAACATGCATGTTTTAAGCATGCAATAAGGTGAAACAGAGTTAAGTCTTCATCACACTATTTCTAACCATGACGAAATCTTCATATACCAATTTGGGCATTTTTCAGACCATTACAACATATTTAAATACCATGAAAAATATTAATAAGATCAAGGAGTAGTGTTTTCACAATCAACCCCTTATACCACCTGTAGAGCATCTTTTCATACTTCTTAAATACAGTTCTCAGTCCTTCACACTTGTTTATCTGTCAGAGAGCTCCAATGAGCTTGCAAAATTATAAATTATATTAAAAAAAACTATCATACTGGTTATAGACATCCATTTTACCATACACCTTTCTCCATAAGCCTTATACTGAGTCCTTGAGCTAAAAAGGAACCAAATTTCAAAAGTTACCTAACACAGATTAGTTATTTTAGTCACCACACAGTCAACCTTCAACATTGCCATGAATTCCAAGAAATGGACACATATTCATTACCTAAAACCACTTGAATATTATTTACCATCATTTAATGTTTATTTTATTTCTTCATTCACTATTATAGAGATATAGAACATACTTGTAGTATCAACTAAGGGTTTTTGTCATCAAAACCTAACATTCATAGAAAGTACTTGATAATTGTAATTGTTGACCCCTATAGATAGTATTTTTTCTCTCTTATAGCTTAGTAAACCTTATAAACTACCTCTTTACTATGCATCACATGCAGACCATCTCTTGAAGCTTCATAACACTGTTAGAAACTTGGAGAATAATTCATACTAATGAGTCTTCACAGATTGGGTTACGTGACTATGGACTTGATGGATGATCATATGGAATAAATTATCAACTTCATGATATAATAACAACTTTTCAAAACATCACTTACTGACACATGCTCAAGCTTAAGATCTTGACTGAGAACAAGAGATATCAGGAACAAAGTTGTATATCATGAGCATTCTAGACAACAAGATCACCATAACTCCTTTTAGCTGCATTCTCTTGAAAAATGAGTTGACAACGTGACTTTCCTTTTATATCTTTAAAACCTTTTCAAGCTTCAAAGAACATATTAACATGAATGAGACACACTTTATGTACTCTAACATAATCTCCATAGCTCATGAAAAATTCATCACACTTCTATTGATAAAGAACTGATTCCTTACATGTCAAACACTTCTTCTGATGTCTTCACATAGTTCTTCATAGGATCTTAACCTTCTATACTTTCCTCATCATAGACCAAACACTTGAATAAAAAACACATGATTGAGAAAACTCAGAAAATGAAGAGACATAAATAGGCTCTTCCAAACTATATGGAAATTAGGCTTCCTTTTGAGGTAACATACAACATCATCTTGACTGAAGAGAAATGAACACAACTTCTAAGAAAAAATTATCATCAAATAGAACTATTATACTTCATGACATTATAATGATTACAAAATCACTTGATAGATATCTTAACACATCACATACATAGATGTAAATGAAAAATAATTGATTAAGACCCTTTAATTTTCATGGAAAATCCTTATGGAACTCAAAGAATTACAACTTTTTTGGTGTCCCATAGTAAACGTTCCTTAAATTTATCTTGCACATAGGCTTGAAATCCATTCAAACACATGTACACTTTTTAAACTTGATAAATCATACTCTTTTGGGATGAGTTACACATATTGACTTTGTTTACAACATTTATTCTACTAGGATCCTTCCTAAAAAAATTCATATTGTGCATGATGGACTGTGAATTAGTTCTCTTAGCTTCTTTAGCTTGATTAACCATCTCCTTGCCCTTATAGTTTGACTTAATCTCTGTCTTGACCATAATATCAGATATAACAACAAAAATTCTCAAAAAACTAAAAAAATAGAAGAAAACATCAGTCCTCTTATTTCTAGGCTCATAAATACTCAAGTTCCATCCAAAAACTTTTTCTCTATGACCATATTTACAACATGAAAAAAATTCACCTTTGAAGACATCTACCTCATTCCTTGTAGTCCTCTTATTGCAATCTCTAGCTCTATGACTGTAATTATGGAAAACAAATAAATAACCATTGAATGAAGAACCATATCTCATAGAAATTGGTTGTCTTACTGAGTTAAAATTTCTTGGACCTTCCCTTTCTATCACCTCTTAACTAATTTATTACTTGGGCTAGCTTCATCATCATTATTTCCTTCAAACCCTAGTCTTGTTTTGTCGTATATGGTCTTTTGATCTTCTAGAACATCATAAAGATATTTGGAGCTCCTCTCAATTCTCTCATACATCTTCAATATATTTTAAACATTATCCAAATCTGATTCAAGACCCTTCAACTTTCCTTCATAGCTTGAACAAGCATCTTAATTCCTCTTTAGGTTTTTGGTTAAACTTTCAACTTTTCATAGCTAGCTCATGATATTTATGCATTTTATACATGTTATCCTATATTTTAAATACCATTGACTCAAAAAATTCATATTTATCACTCAAAATATTAGTCGACATATCCATTTGTGCTTCAGAGGATCTCCTTCAAGGTGTCAAACTTTTTAAAAGGACCTTCTCTAATACCAAATGTTAGAATTACAAGGGATTGAGAGGGGGGTGAATCAAGCCTTTAAAACTTTTATTTCATTTTCCATTAAATATATGTCATCATTCATACAACCATTCATCCAACCATGTACCATATGCATGTAAACATAAGCATATAAATAACCACAAGCGAGATTAAGAGCAAGATAATACACAAGACACCAAAACTAAATGGGAAATCCTCATGGTGAAGAAAAACCAATGAAAATTTAGATATATTACTAAAATTAAATTAATTTAGTGTATAAACAATATTACAAGGAGCACCAACCCCATTAGGAGCACCAAACCCTATTTTAGTAGAGAAACAACCCTACAAGGAGCACTAACCCATAATTTAGTGAAGAAACCACTCTTAAAGGAGTCTAAAAAACCATAGGATGACCAAGCACCAACCCTAATTCTTAGATAATCACTATGTCAATGTCATGGCTTAACCTTTCTAGTCACTAAGACTTACCTACTCTTGCATGCTAAATCCTCATTGTAACAACTAGGACCAGCCGAAACAATGGAAGAACTAAAAAAGAAACTTCAGAAAATGGCCCAAAAGTACCTCATATGACATGATATACCTGATAACATGATTTAATGAGCTCATATACCTCCAAAACACTTTCTCATAGCTCTAAGCTAGTATCCCTGCTCTCAATGAGCACTTGTAACATAGATAAATACATGTATTTGTACCATACCACTAGTGTGAGTGTTGAAGCACCATCAAAACCTAATATCCAACATTTCAACATGATTCTCAAATATCTATGAATCTCACATTGTCAAGCTACACATCCTAGGCACTTGTATGGGCTTGCTAGAACAAACATGCATCATTATATCCCACTGTAGCAATTGATGAACTTATGAACCAGACTGCTAGTACCATAAAAAACATCATAATATCATCCTACAACATCCACTTTCTCATTAATGTGGTTTTTCATCAATGACAACACCTATTAGGACACCATGCCAACATCCTTTCCATCACCAATCTAGGTACATAAGGTATATGCCACACTAAGTGGTTGTGCACATGCATAGTATGTTCATGTAGAGTTAATAAGGGAAATATTTAATATGATGGAGATGACCTCAGCTATGATTCATACCTTTAACTATTTTTTTAATAAACCTCCAGTGAATGAAGCATTACAAATTATGAAGTGTTTTACTTTTAGAGATAGTATAAAGGATGAGGAAATCATGCTAGATATGTTTGTGGATTTGGATTTAAAGGCATTATTTGAGGAGGAATTGATAGATGAGGAGCATCTTGGGCATATCTAGATGTAAAAATAGAAGGTAAGTTTGTTTACATGATTGATGATGATTAAGTAGATAATTTGGATGTTGATGAAACTGTAGGTACACACGAGGTCTTAGATAGTGTTGATGAGAAGGTGTAAACTTATCATGATGCTATGACAACAAAGAACTTCATCATTGGAACATGTGAAAAGAATTAAAGAGGCCATTATTGGGGACTATTGGTCTTAACAAGAGGTGATAACTGTTATTGAGTTATTGTGTGACTTCAAGGACTTATTTATGTGAGGCTATCATGAGTTGAAAGGAGTACATCAGTCTTTGGGAAAGATGAGGAAAAAATTAAAGGAAGGTACAAATGTGATTAGAAAAAGGCCTTAGAGGATTAATCCTTATCTACACATTAAGGTAAAGGAAGAGATTGAAAAGATGTTGAAATATGGAATCATTGAGCCCATTGAAGAGGTAGAATTGGTTAGTCCCATCGTGATAAACATTAAGAAAGATAGTAGGATAAGGATATGTGTGGACTACAGGGAGTTAAATGTTTCTGTTTTCATAGACCCTTTTTCCACACCTTTTACTAAGGATATCATGAAGGGCATTGTAGGGTGAAAACTATACTCTTTCATTGATGCATTTTTATTGATACCACGGGGTGCAAATTGCTAAAGAGGATCAGGAAACTACAACTTTCACCACTGAGTGGGGGATTTTTTCATGCACTTTTATGCCTTTTGGATTGAAGAATGCACTTGAAGTCTTTTCATGCATCATTTTACAAGAACTTTAGGACTTTATTCATAAGCTTTTACATTTCTACTTGGATAATTGGACCATATATGGGATGTTAAAGGATCACTACAAACATTTGAGACTTATGTTTAAGGGGTGTCGAACGTTGAGCATCTCTCTCAACATTAAGAAGTGTATTTTTTCTAGACCTTTTGGGAATTTTTTGGGACACATTATATGCAAATAAGGTTTGTTGGTAGATCATTCTAAGGTTACAGTTATCTTGGGTTTAGAGGAGCCTAACAATTAGAGATAGGTGCGAGGGTTTTTAGGACAAAAAAATTGTTACAAGAAGTTCATTAAGGGATATGTTAACATTTTCATGCCCTTGGAAGAATTTTTGAAAAGTAAAGGAAAGTTTCATTGGTATGAGGCGCAATAGTTAGAGTTTGAGACATTGAAGGAAAGACTTACTTCTGCACCAATTCTACGTTTTATTTCTTGGGAAAAAACTATTGCATGTACATGTTAATGCATTAGACATGGCCATTAGCACATTGTTAGCCCAACCTTGTGAAGGTGTTGTTGATCACCCTATCTATTTTATGAGTAGGAATATTACTCCAGCTAAGCATAGTTATCAAACTATATAGCGTGAATCATTTTCCATGAATTACCCACTACACAAGTTTAGGAAGTACTTAGTGGTAACCCCTTTTATATTTAATAAAAATCATATGGATCTTAAGAACTTGATTATTTAGCCCATTTTTAGGGGTGCATATGTCAACAGATTATTTTGTTTCAGGAATTTTACTTTAAAATAGTGGTAAAGCCAAGAAAGAGAAATTCCAGACCGGATCGTTTATCAAGAATTAACAGAGGTGAGGATGCACAAATCATTGAGGAAACAATACTAGAGGCATAACTATTTCGATTAAATCATGTGCCCTATGACTTATAAGATATTAGGGTAGTTTTACGTACTGGTGTGGCTCCCGAAGGAATGAAGAGCTTAGAGAAGAAAAAAATTTTCATACATGTCATGCCTTCCATGTTAATCAATGGAGATTTATACAAGTTAGGCCATGATGATATATTGCTCCATTGTGTACTAGAGCATGTTTACGAGGATATGTTGGAGGAATCTCATGGTGGGATTTCCATAGGACATTATGTAGGTAATGCTACCATGTACAAGATTTTGCTAGCTGGCCTTTGATGGGAAACACTATATAAGGATTATAAATAGTATACAAGGTCATGTGATCATTGTCATTTCATTGGGAAACCTAGGAATATAGATAAGATACCTTTGCATCCTATTACAAGTGCAAAACCTTTTTAGAAATGGACAATTGACTTTGTGGGTCCTATTTGCCCACTTGTGTGTAGGAATGACCGCTTAAAACTTATCAAAAAGTAAAATTGATGTTTCTTGTGTAAAGAGGGAATCAAGAGCTTTACAAAAAGTCCTCATTTTCCCAAAACTAAGTTCCCTAGCGAAAGTTATGGCACTTTGAAGTTTTTGTGCCTTGGCAGGAAAATTTGGGAAAATTTTCTCTGGCAGGCCCACAACCCAAAAATTTCCCATCATTTTGGCATTAGAAAAGGTTTTGGAAAATTTTTTCCTTTTTCCTCCGCTGGCCCGCAGCCAATCAGAGGCTGCCATGTTTCCTCACGGGGCAGCAGTGGAGGCACGACATATTTTTTCCCTTTGATCTTTTTAAAAAATTTGAATTTTTTTCAAATTATCCCTACTGGCCGGCATCCAACCAGAGGGTGCTGCATGGAACCTTGGGGGGTCAACAGAGGAGGGAGAACTCCCTTGCCTTTGGAAAATTTTTCTTTATCAAAAATCATTGAATTACCCCGCCAGTTTGCGCCCTCCTTGTCTCTTCTTCCTGTGAAGATTTGTGGCACATCACATGTCCCTGGCAGACCCACAAGCATGCAGAAGTCAAATTGGCTTTTCTCCCACCGAGTGAAATGCCCTAAACTCTCCAGCCTCCCTGCCCTTCATTCTCTTGTTGCCGGCAATGACTTAGAGGCCGCCACGTGTCCCTGGAGGACCTGGGGAGGCGCAGGCACAATTGGGAAATTTCTCACATGCAATGGAAAAGTTTCTAGAGCCACCCCGTGACCTACCAACCCACCAAAGTGTATTTCCCCTCCTCTTGACACGTGTCCCCTTGGGGAAAATTTAACCCCTAGACTCTGTCTACTCATATATTGAGTTCTGTAAGGAGTTAGGATGACATCTTTATATCACTAGAAAGGTGAGGAAATTTCCTATCCATTGGGAATTGATCAGGGGATCATTTTTGAAAACATTCCCTAAACATCCCTAAATAGTTTCAGTGTAGAAGATCATCTCGAGAGCTTTCCAACGACTGTAAGAACGTGACAAACGGACATCGGGAGCTCTAGATATGTCTGGTCAAAGTTCGGTCAACGAGAAAGTCAACTCTAGTCAACTGGTCAATAATGGACCAATCGCACTGCGACACGTGGTGAAAAGGCAAAAGGGAGTTGTTTGTTGGTTTTCAACAACCGGTCTTCGATGAGCGTAAAAAAATAAAGGTGCTTGGGAACAAGAGGCTCAACTTTTATTACGGAGGGGAGCCCGGCCGCCGTGTGGACTAAGGTATTATCGCCGACGTGGTGGGTCCACAAGCCACCACATGGCTTGCCACCAATCGTCGAATTCACTCGATTTGCCTATCGAGGGTCGAAAAGTGGTATTTTATTGTCATATTTCATTTGGAATGTCATTATAATAATTGGGTCGAAATTATATGATCTTGATAAGACCACTTTTCATATTCCACGCCTATATTAAAACTTTCCATGCATATATTAAACTTCCCACGCTTTATTTTAAACTGTCCACCAAATGAGGGATTAGGCACCTAAAAACATGCCATGCACCACGAAATGCACCCCCAAAGTCGAAGCGCCTATCATATAAGCTTAGGTGGCTTCCTTGCCACTTGAAATGCGCACCCACCTTCCATTTTAAACTATAAGATAAGTTTCCGAGCGCCCAATGTGGGATTTTATTCCCAAAAGATAAGCCAAAAGACATTGAGGGGAATGGAACTCGGGTGGAGGTGGCAAAAGGATAGGTTCCCAGCCGTTATACCAGGAGGCGCATAAATAATATAAAAGGAGCTATATTCTATTTGAGTAAGAGGAGGTACATGTCTGTGTAAAAGAAGCCTAAGGACCAGATTGCGGAAAACTCCATTTTTGAAGACCGTACACTCAGATTGGGAATTCGGAGTAAAAATATGAAATGTAGAGAATTCTGAGATGATTCCAAAGATGTAAGGTTTGATCTTTTTTGATGAATTTTAACCTATTTTTGGAAGCTTTGAATGCATATTTTAACAGGGATCTTCAAGACAGCCAGTTGGAAAACACGAATTTCAATGCACTTCTAGTCCGAATTGTGACTTGGTGTAAACATGAAAATTGTTTAAAATTCAGATATGATCTCAGGCATATGATTTTTTTTCATAGAATGTTTTTAAATCTCCATTTGTAGGTGTTTTTCTAACACAGTTGTAGGGAGATCACATTGTGAAAACACTGTAGGAGCCATGGATCGTTCTTGGGACAGTTTCTGTTATTTTTCAGAGTTCTTGGGACATTTATCAGCTCATTTGCAGGTTTCGATTCATTATTGCTTGTTTTTAAGAGTTATTGTACTTGCATTTCAATATTATTAATGGATCGGTTCAATCTGAACCCGGGGACGTAGGAATTTCCGAACCCCGTAAACAATCTCTTTTGTTATCTGAGTCTTTTCAGTTTCTTTATTATTTCTTTGCTACACAAGTTTTTCGCACTTTTATGGATGAAAAATAATCAGAATTTAATCAATTTGTGGATTTAAGAATACTTAAAATTGGTTAAAAAAATCACGATCTTTGGAAACTTTTAAAAGTGATAAAAATTACAACACACGTTTTCAGATCAAGTTTGGTATCAGAGCAGTTAGATTGCCGGATTAGCTTCTAATTGTGTTTGGCTTCAGTTTCAGTACTGATTTCAGTTTTCAGTGTGCAGACATTTTGGGGCTTGTTAATCTTCTTTTGCAGTGTGCAGTTTTGGAAGTACAGGTTGTGTTTGCAGGAACAGGGAATCATGGGCAAGTCATCCAAACAAGAGCAACTGGATGAGCTTGAAGCCATAAACCTCCAACTTCAAGAAGAAAACTCTTTCTTGAGAGATAATTTTTATTCCCTAGAAGAGGAAATAGTGCGGTTAAAATCTGAGCCACAATCCTCTATAACCAAGAAAGAGGAGTATGTCAACAAGATGCTTGAAGAGAGCAAGAAGTTGATGGGCTTTGTTAAAGAGTTATAGGAAGAAATACCAACCAAGGATGCCCTCTTGGAAAAGATGCAACAAGGTGAACACAAGAAGGACATGCCTTCCAAATCAGATGCAGGTACTATGACAGAATGCACTGTAAGTTGTTCACATTTTAATTCTTCCTCTCATTTAGTTTCAGATATTCCTTTGGGTCAGTTTGAAAAACACACTAAGGGAATTGGGTCTAAGCTAATGGTTAAGATGGGATTTAACAGAATAGGGCCTTGGTGAAAATCGACAAGGTGATGCTAACCCAATACAAGTAGAGGACCAGCCTCGGTTTGCAGGTTTGGGTTATTTTTAGTAGGAAAATGGAAATTGGAGAAAGTTCCAAAGTCAGCTGAAGGAAGACAAGCTTCCAACAGCCAAGGATCTATGCCACTAGAATTGTAGGATTACGCCATTAGGAGGAACAATGAAAGGTGTAAGAAAATAGGTAAAAGAGGTAATTAGGTTCCACCTCCTACCACTTACACTAAAAATAGCGCTAAGGGAAAATCAAATCCTAAAACTTCTTATACACTCTTTTAGTTGGAACAATATAACTTTGGTAGGCAAAAATATGCTTTCCCTTGCAAATTTTGTGAAGGTACTAATCATTCTATTGCATATTGTTGGAAGAGGAAAATTTTGATTAAGAAGTTAATGCCTTTTGTGAATGATAAGGCAAGTGGTAAAGACCAATCTCACCAAGGAAAGGTGAGAAATGGCAAGAATTTTACTTCTCCTACATAGGGGAATCATTCTCATTAGACAGACTTCTGAGAATGGTAAAATGTGATAAGACTCCTAAAAATAGGGAAGTTAAATTTTGTTCTTATTGTAATAGGAATGGTCATGATGTTAAGGTTTGTTGGTTTTTTCCTAAACAACAAAATTGGAAAGTTGTTAAAAAGAACAGTATTGTAAAACCAACAGTGCTAAACCTAACTAAAACTCATTTTGGTACTCAGAAGGTAAAACAACCAAAACGGAAAAAACCTAAGTGATTGGTTGGGGAAAAAACTCCTCAACTTTATATTTGCAGTATAGTAAATTGTTGATAGTAGGAAATCAAAATGTTTTTCAGAGCTATATTTTAGGGATTCCTGTTGATTGATAAGGATTTGTTTCTAAGTTGATATTTAAGCTTTGAAAATGAATGGAAACAACTGAAGAGAAGATTTGAGTGATAGGTTCATCATACTCATTTTTTGTTTTCTCATATTCGTTGGTAGTTTCCATTGTTGAAAACACTATGCAGGGATAGGCATCAGTAGCATGTTTAAATTTGAAACTTGTAGATGTAATCAGCATAATCAAAAAGTGTTAGTTGAACACTAGCTTCCGTTATAAATGGGTGTTATTATCCGACTTATTATTTGTTGATGGCGATATAGTGTTTTGGAATATTCATGTGGATTCAGTTGTTGACTATAGCTATTTTTGGGCGTTGATAGTCTATTATATTCTGATAATGAATACTTGCAATTGTTACAGTTTCAGATGGGCAGTGGGCACTAGCCTAATTGTGGGCAGTTTAGATGTCTTGTATACTGATCCTGTGTTGTGGAATTGTAATTTTTGGTAATCGACCGTATTACAAAGTGACAGTTGAACACTAGCTTTCTGTAATAGAATGGGGTGTTATTATCTGGTCAGTTAATTGTTGATGGCATTGCAGTGGGGAATGATAGTTCACAATTGTGTGCAGAGTTGATAGGGTTACAACGTTTCAGTTGAACACTAGCTCAATTGGGTGTTATTATCTGATCAGTTATGTAATTAGCTAATAAAATATTTGCATTGTATATTAACCTATAATGTCATTTCAGGTTCTTGTATGTGTTTTTGCAATGCAGGAAGAGATAGCATGTATTTGTGGGCTGATAAACATAGCTTTTTGTGAACAAAAAGCCTTTCTTAGTAGGGAGGAGTGATCAGGGGATAAACTTTAGTGTCAAATGTTCCCTAAACTTCCCAAAACCAGTGTCTATGCAGAATACCATCTCGAGAGCTTTCCAATGACTATAAGAACGCGTCAAACGGACATCGGGAGCTATAGATATGTTTGGTCAAAGTTTAGACATCGGGAAAGTCAACTCTAGTCAAGTGGTCAATATTGGATCAATCGCACTGTGGCACGTGGCTTTCCACCACTCATCGAATTCACTGTTGATTTTTAACCTATTGGTCTTCAACGAGCGTACAAGTGGATTACAGGTGCTATGGACCAAGAGGCTCAACTTATATTACGGAGGGGAGCCCGGCATTATATGTGGTCGAAATTATTATTATCGACGTGGTGGGTCCACAAGTCACCACGTGGCTTGCCACCAATCGTCGAATTCACTCGATTTGCCACATGACTAAGCGGTCGACAAGTGGTATTTTATTATCATATTTCATTTGGAATGTCATGTATAATAATTGGTTAGAAATTATATGACCTTGATATGACCACTTTTCATATTCCACGCCTATATGGATACTTTCCATGCATATATTAAGCTACCCACGCTGGATTTTAGGACTGTGGAGCAAATGTAGGGGTTAGGCTAAGGTTTAATTAAACATGCCTTAGCACCACCAAATGTGCCCCCAAAGGGGAAGCGCCTATCATGTGGGCTTAGGTGGCTTAATTGCCATTTGCAATGCGCACCCACCTGGCCATTTTAAACTATGGGATAAGTTTCCAAGCGCCTAATGTGGGATATTATTCCCAAAATGCATAATCCGCAGAAAGACATGGTAGGAGGCAGGATTTGAACACCCAACCTCTCAGCTCCTAAACAGGATCACGCCAACCAACCCGCCACCTACCTCGGATGGTGCATAGATAATATAAAAGGAGCTCGCCTCTATTATAAATAAGAGCTTTGTACAGGTCTGTGTAAACGAAGCCTAAGGACCAGATTGCAGAAAACTCTATTTTTGAAGGCCGTACACTCAGATTGGGAATTCGGAGTAAAAAGATGAAATGTAGATAATTCTTAGAAGATTCCAAAGATGTAAGGTTTGATCTTTTTTGATGATTTTTAACCTGTTTTTGGAAGCTTTGAATGGAGATTTTAACAGGGATCTTCAAGACAGCCAGTTGGAAAACACGAATTTCAATGCACTTCTAGTCCGAATTGTGACCATGGTGTAAACATGAAAATTGTTCAAAAATCAGATATGATCTCATAAATATGATTTTTTTTCATAGAAATTTTTTAAATCTCTATTTGTAGGTGTTTTTCTAACATAGTTGCAGGGAGATCACATTGTGAAAACACTGTAGGAGCCATGGATCGTTCTTGGGACAGTTTCTGTTATTTTTCAGAGTTATTGGGACATTGATCAGCTCATTTGCAGGTTTTGATTCATTATTGGTTGTTTGTAAGAGTTATTGTACTTGCATTTAAATATTATTAATGTATCGGTTCAATCTGAACCCAGGGACGTAGGAATTTCCGAACCCCGTAAACAATCTCTTTTGTTATCTGAGTCTTTTCATTTTTTTGATTATTTATTTGCTACACAAGTTTTCTGTGCTTTTATGGATGAAAAATAATCAGAATTTAATCAATTTGTGGATTCAAGAATACTTAAAATTGGTTAAAAAAATCACGATCTTTGGAAACTTTTAAAAGTGATAAAAATTACAACACACGTTTTCAGATCAGGAATGGTTTACAGAAATTTTGGAATTGTTAAGTATGAGAAAAATCAAGTTGAAAATCTGAGCCTGTTAGAGAGTGGGTATGGGGGTAAAATTGCTCCCTGAACCTAACTGTAAATTCTAGCCCTATGTTGTAGAACTTGTGACCTCTGTGAATTGTTAATAAAAGAGAAGTTTTCCCAGTGAAATTGAAATATTCTGGAACCTATCAGTGGCAACTGTTGCTTTGCAACCTATTTGTAGACACTCCTAATAAGGTTCTGGGAGTGGGTAAGTGAGACCTTGCTCTGTTGACTTTACTTATGTGTTATTTTTCCTCATTGTAATTTAATCCTACTCATGTCATTGATCTTGTGGAAATTATATACCTTGGGTGTTTAATTTTTTTGGGTCCCTTAACCCTAAAATTTAATCAGGAAATCTTTAGCTAAAATGTCAATGAAATCAGTAATTAAATTAATCCTTAGAGATATTTGAGCTAGGTGTGGACCTATTACGTTTATTGATTTATAATGTGAAATCAGTAATCATTATAATGGGAAAGTTTATCAGTTGAATTTATTTTCTTTGAGACTTTGGTTGTCAACTCCTAACATCTTAAACAAAAAAATTTATTCCATAATATTCTAACTAAACCTAGGTGGTTCATGGTTCTCAAGTGGATTGATTAACCGGGCATTACAATAACAAGAGGAAATAATGCACAATCAGGATGATGAAGAAGAGAAGGCACATTCTTCACATCAAAAATGGAAAGGAAAAGGTAAAGGAAAACCTAATTCCTATCAAAATTCCAAACATCATAATTAGTAACATAGGGACAAAAAATAGAAGAATCAATGTCCAATTTGTAAAAGAGGACATGACTTAAAAGATTATTGGTATAATACTTACAAGAAAGTTTCATCACGCAACTCCAAACATCCACAACAAAAATATTACAAGGGATATTCTAACCACAATCACAGGTAGAAAAAGGGGAACTGGAAAAGAAGACCCCATTAGCAAGGAAATATTGTTGAGCAAAAAGAACATTCAGATAATGAAGAATTATTGTATACTACTTGATCAAGTGAACCATCCATGTCATCTAGTGACGTCTAGTATGTTGATTTGGGAGCCATTCGACACATGACCAAACACAGAGATTTGTTTACTTCAATGAGGGACACGCCATCGAAAAATCATGTTTCATTGGGAGATGATTCTTCATATAAAGTTTAGGGGATTGGGAACATATCTCTACCCCTTGGTTCATGCAATTGCAAACTATCTGATGTCTTATATGTCCCTGAGTTGACAAAGAATATACTTTCAGTCAGTCAACTCCTTGATCATAACCTAAAAATTGACTTTGATAGTCATTTCGACAAGAAAACGTGTTTGATATGAGATAAATCACGAGGCTCGAAAATAGTTGCAAAATCCTCCAATGTGGGACGTATGTTCAAACTTGATTTTTTTCATAGAGACGATCAAACATTTATGGCTAAGAACTCTACCTCAGCTCAATTTTGGCATCAGAGACTTGGTCATGTAAGTTTCAAGTATCTCAAGACACTTCATTGGTGAAATATGGTACATGGGCTGCCATATCATTGGAAGGATACAGATAAGTGTCCTCATTGCCTAACAAGAAATTAATACAGAGTTTCATTCTAGAAGAGTAGATCTGGTTCATACTGATATTTGTGGTCCGATGCAACCGAGTCATTCTTGATTTCAGTACTTCATCCTATGTGTTTATGACTACTCAAGGAAAATGTGGATTTTTTATCTTCACAAGAAAAGTGAAGCTTTTGAAACCTTCAAGAGGTTTAAAGTAGCCATTGAGAATGAAATTGGTCATCACATCAGAACTCTCCACTCAAATCAAGGGGGGGAATTCACCAATAATGAGTTTAAATACTACCTACAAACTCATTGGATTCATTGACAAATGCCTCTGCCACACACACTGCAACAACTGGTGTTGTTGAGAGAAGAAATCGTACTATCATGGAAATAGTGCGATGCATGATCAATGATTCTAGACTTGCAAATACATTATGGGAATAAGCAGCAAAAAAATTAGTTTATTTGTTGAACAGAGTGCCCATAGTTGCTCTTGAAGGAGTAACACCACAAGAAGTATGGTCAAAGCGGAAACCATCTATTGCATGCCTTAGAGTATTCAGGTGCAAATCAAGTATGCACATACCCAAGCAAAACAAAAAAAAATTGGACATGAAGTCACATAAACTCATATTCATTGGGTACAGTGAAGATACTCTTGGGTATATATTGGTGGATCATAATACTAGAAAAGTATACACTAGAAGAGATGTTGAGTTTTTCCAGAAGAAGGAAGCCAAGTCTCCTCCTCCAGACTCACAAGATGTAGGTTTTTCACCAGTTGTAAAAATTGAAGCTAATGTTCCCTCATATGATGAAAGTGAGGGTGGGGATGATGGTGTTGAACAGATAAAACCATGACCCATGGGAATAATT
The DNA here is from genome assembly GCA_019776745.2 of Taxus chinensis. Lineage (NCBI taxonomy): Eukaryota > Viridiplantae > Streptophyta > Pinopsida > Cupressales > Taxaceae > Taxus > Taxus chinensis. The sequence goes on along the minus strand of CM034146.1, from coordinate 32,354,869 downwards.
TAGCGTATGCCCAAGTGGTGTACTAGCATGTTACGAGATGTAATAATGGATGCTCCATCGAATACAGAAGAATAAGAAGAAGAAGAAGTAAAGTAAGAGAAGAAGTTAAATTTTCTTGGATGAGTAGAGTTATTGATTCTAATAAGACCTTTATAGTCCAGGAATCCATACATTCAAAATCTTGGAAAGATGCCATGGACTCTGATTATCACTCAGTAATGAAAAATAACACTTGGTAGCTTGTCAATCTTCCACCAGGGAAGAAAACCATTGGATGCAGATGGATATTCAAAACAAAGTACAAAGTAGATGGGACAGTGGACAAGTACAAAGTAAGACTTGTAGCAAAGGGGTATACAAAAAAATAAGGCATTGACTAAAAATAACATTTTCTCCCATAGCTGAGATCAAAATGATCAGGATGATATTTTCTCTAGCTAAACAATTTGGTTACAAATTCCATAAAATGGATGTAAAAAGTGCCTTCCAGAATGGAGATTTAAAAGAAGTCTACATGACTCAACTTGAGGGATATGTAGTACCTGGTCAAGAAGTAAAGGTATGTAGACTCGAGAAATATTTGTATGGCCTCAAACTAACACCTAAAACATAGTACATCAAGATTGATGAGCATCTCTTATATCATGTATTTGTTAGAAATCCAAACAATCCCAATATTTACCTAAAAAATTAAGGGGGGAGATTGTGATTATCATTATCTATGTAAATGATCTAGTCATCACTGGGATTTTAGTGAGGATGATCGATCCAATGAAGAAAGATCTTAATCGATCATTCGACATGACCGATCTCAGGCTGATGCATTATTGTATTGGATTGGAAGTATGGTAGAAAGAGAATCACATCTTTGTTTCTTAGATGAAATATACCAAGACAATGCTCGAGAAATTCAGGATGATGGATTACACACCACTTTCTATACCTATGGAGAAAAAATTATAGTTATCTTGTTTAGATCCATCTTCTGAGGTAAGTGCCACTTTCTATCAGTAGTTGATTGGGAGTCTCATTTCACTGAACTACACTAGACCAGATATCAAATTTGTAGTGAGCTATTTATCCAGGTTCATGCAGGAACCAAAAAAAATTCATTAGAAAGGAGCAAGGCACATCTTAAGATATCTCAAAGGATCAGTGGATCTTGATCTAGAATACAAGAAGAATGATAACTTTTTCTTGACTGGATATTAAGATTCAGATCATGCAAGAAATATTGATGATAGAAAATCCACTTTAGGATTTTTGTTCTTTATGGGATCTAAACCAATATCATGGGGAAACAAGAAACAAAACTTCATTTCTTGTTCTTACACAAAATCTGAGTATCATTTTGTAGGAGAAGTTTTCTGTAAAGTGATTTAGCTACGTCACATACTGGATGGACTTGGAATACCACAAGACAAACCGACCACCATGTATGTTGATAATGAAGGTGTTCTCAAACTTGTTCATAATCTAGTGTTTCATGAAAGAGCAAAGAACGTTGAGGTACACGTTCATTTCATACATGAGAATGTGTTGAAGCACAACATCCAGCTTCAATTTTGTCCAACAGCTGAACAACGGGTAGATATATTTACAAAGTCACTTGCAGGTTACAAGTTTGAGTTGTTTAGAGAGCTCCTCTCCTCATCCCTTAAGACAATACACAATTAAGGGGGGGGGGGGGAATATTAGGTTAATTATTATTTACCTAACATATTAATTATGCATCATATAATTAATTATTTAATTAATGTTATTAATTACATAATGTTGTTATATTGTTTTTAAACCATATTTTTCTTTTATTTCCACAAGTATAATTGTTATGATTGTTATAACAATTATGTTCTTCCCGGATGCATTATGGAAGATGTTGTAAAAATTACTATTGTATTCACATGATGTACAATTCCTATAATAATTGTAGCATTCCATTGTATTCTTGGTTGATTGAGTTTAATAAAGATAATCAGGCTTCGACCCTTATTGCTCAATTTACAAGATTATCAAACCAGGTGGGAAAGAGAAGTTCCTAAAATGAATTTCAAGAAAGCTACAACAATAAATTTCTTATGAGAGCTAGTGGTGAGGACTCATGTTACAATGCCACCTATTATTGAGTAGTGTCAGAGGGTCATAGATTGACTCTATTTGATCAGTTGGATGTGAGTAGGAGAGGATCAAGATCACAGAGGTTTGGGAAATCATTGAGATCATTACATCAGCCTATTGTATGGCAGGGTGGTACACGTAGAGCTAGATCATCCTACCAACAGTAGTAATAGCCTCCATTCCATCTCCCATGCCGTAGCAATCTAGGAGAGGGGGAGAGTCATGGTTGACTCTTTTTGTATATGATACACCATTTATATGCATATGTATGGCTCTTATGAAAGATGATTTTGATCAATGTATACATTTGTATGTACCATTTTAATTGTATGCTCTTATGAAGGTTGATTTTTGATCGATGCCTTTTGATGGTCATTTTGTACTAATGTTATTTTTTTTTGAGACAAATTTTTTTACATGTATATATGGACATTCGATGTGATATACTGCCATGTTTTTATATGTCTTATTATGATGAATTATGTTTATGGCTATTGATTAGTTTGTAATTTTGTATGGTTTCTTTTTGTATGTATATATAGACACCTATAATTTGGTCTACATGATCTTATTAATAAGATCATAATAACTACCCTAGTCTCGTGTTAATTTACTACGCTATGCTAGTAAACTACCCTTTATAACCTCTTCTACACCCCTAAAATATGCTAATACTTCTCTAAAATGGCTTTTGTAAGCTTGTTTCCCTTTAATTAATCTTTTTTAGGTTAATTAACTCCCTTATTTACTTTTCAAGAAAGATTTGACTTTCTAAACAAATGTCTTACTTTTATAAATTGTCACTTAACATTCCAAACCTGTTCACACCTCCAAAGGTTTTTTTCTAAAGATCACATTTTTAAACCCTTTTTAATCCTAAATGCATCAAAAACATGCTTTTTATCAAATCTGAATACTATAAATAAATGGCTACCCCTCCCACCTTTTCCTAAGAACTCTCTCTCTCTCTCTCTCTCTCTCTCTCATTTTTGATTTAGTCCATTTTAGGTTGTTTTATAACTTTCTTCATAGTTTCATTTGAGCTATTTTTTAATCATTTGCATTATCTCATAGTTTCATTCCAATTATCTTCATTAGATGGCGAAGAACTGCAGATTCTAGTCAATGGGATCTATCTAAAGCATTGCTACTAAAGGGAATTCTCCACCTTGTACATATTGGCTAGGTTTTCATTTCTCCAAGTGCTTATGCACATTGTTTTGCTATAGATTAGTTTTGTTTTCCCTAAGTGCTTTGGCACAGGCTTATTGTTCTGACAATGTGTGTTACAGGCCTTGCTCCAATCAGATGATGTTCCACCCTCCATCTTCCTCCTTGCAGTGTTCTAGTCAGTTAGGGTACCAAATAGAGAATTTGATGACTCCATGCCCAATGGATTGCTTCAGGAAACTGGTAACTTCATCTAGTAGGCAGATGACCCCTCTGAGTCACCAAAATTGTTATCCAAAATGTACCCCTTGCTCATTTTGTGGCTAACTCCTTTCATTCTTCCCTCTCTTGTGCCTCAGTCATAATTTTTTATACTTTTCAAGCACTCAAAACTTTTTGGAAATGGCACCCATTTGATAGAGCTCTTTCTCATCTTTCTAGAAAGGTAAATTTTTCCTCCTAACTCCATGTATTTTTGAAGTTATGGCTCGGCAGAGTTTTTTGGGAAATTTTCCCCTGAAGGCCCGCAGCTAGTAATATGATGTCATGTGTCAAAGGAAGTGGCAGGGGTCGGAATAAAACATGGAATTTTTACCAAGTGTTTGGTGAAGTTTTCAAAAGGAATATTTTTCCCAGTAGGCCCACTGGCGAATCAGATTGTGCCACGTGTCCATAGGGGAGAAAATTGAAAATTTGACTAAGTGTGGTGCCATGAAAAATTTTAGAGGAAAGGCCCATGCCCAATCATGTTTCGCCACATGTCCTATGGCATCAGACAGGCGGAGCGTAGAGGAGAAGTTAGAATTTTGGCGAAGTGTTTTTGCCAAATTTCAAAAGGAAAATTATTCACCCGCTGCCCTTCTAACCAATCATATTATGCCACGTGTCCGTGGCACCTGGAATGTTGGAGTGTGGGGGGAGATTGGGATTTTTTCCCAAAGGGATTGTGCAAAAGGAAAAATATTTGCAGAGGGTCTACGACAAATGAAATTGTACCACGTGTCCTAGACTGGCGGAAGGCGGGGAGAATTTGGGAAATTTTCCCAAAGGAAAAAGAAGGAAATTTCAAGGGAAAAAATCACCCCTCGAATTTGAGCCAATGGAATCTCGCCATGTGTCTGGTGGCGCCAAAAAACTCAAGAAAAGCCCGCATGGAAAATTTGAAGGGAAATTCCTGCAATGAATGAGGTTTTGCCACATGTCTGAGCCAAGAAATAGGATCAAACAGTGATGAAAATTTAGGGGGACAACCCTGTGCCCAATTAGCACGTGCCACGTGTCCTCAGATCATCGGCCGGGCGGGAAATTTTTTGAAAATTTTCCAAAGGGCAAAGCAATGGAAAATGAAGCATTAAAAGCCCGCACCCAATCAAAACATGCCATGTGGCAATCTGATTTGGCCCTGTTTTGCCCTAAAATTTCAAACTACACATCTTTCAATCCAGAGCTCAGTTTTTCACGTTCCTAGAATGGCGCAGTATGGGGAATTTTTAGAAAATTTTCCAAATGACCAAAAAGTGGAAAATTTAAAAAAAATTGCTCGCCAATCTGATTTGGCCCTGTTTTGCCCTAAAATTTCAAACTACACATCTTTCAATCCAGAGCTCAGTTTTTCACGTTCTTTATATCAATGGAAATATGGTGAAATTATCTACAATATTCTAGGGTCATTTTTGCATTTTGATGGAGTTTGGAGAGATAAAATTGAAAACCACCTCTGGCATGTGGTCATGGACAGAAATGATGTTTCAACCACTATTTTTAATGAAGAATGGCTCACATTCTCTGCCAGCATGGAGAAAAATGTCAAGGGATGGGCTTGTAAGACTCCAATAATATATCTCTCTCCATATTTTGTGGAGATGGAGATATTATTTGTTAAGATTAGATGGGCTTGTAAGGATGCCCATGCTATTTTAATGTGTTTTTGGTTGCCCAGTGGTTGATTTTAATGTGTTTCTTGGTTAGTGGTTGAAGCATCTTCCCACATTTCTCTCTCATGGGGTCGTGGCTTCTCTCAAGTGTGATTTATTTTATCATGGGGTCGTGGCTTTCACTGTAAAAGCCAGAATGGGTTCATTTAAAAAAAAAGGAGACACTTTTCCAGCTTTGTAACTTACCTTTTATCATGATCATGATGCTCACTTTTATCCTTATTTTTATTCACAACTCCACTCTATCATACTTTGGTGTCAATGGAATTATGGATCTGATCAATCAACTTACAATCTTCAGTATTGTGATTTGTGGACAAGAAAATCTTACAGTAGCAGGACACGTTCTTTCTTATTGTGTGTTGTAATAATGGGAAGTGGCTCACATCAGGATCTAAATGACATATCTCACAATCCAGAAAACAAGGAGCACACAGATGTGTAAGGACAACTATCCTTAGTATGCCCCTTTACTTATCAATCTGTGCACCAAATTCCACTCAGTTTCTCATGTGCTATATTGGCTGATAAATTTTCCAACTATTTTGTCATTTCTACAATTTGTGCTTATAAAAATGAGCTTACATTGGTGTCCATTCTTCCAAATTTCTTAGCATGTAGATTCACTTCAAATTCCTCATTTGGATATGTATAAGTCTTATGTGAGAGCACCCTTCTAAATGACATGATCCAGACTCCAAAAAACCATTCTCCATGTTAACTGATAGCGATATCATACGAAAGTATAGATATAAGTGTTTTGAAACAAGCATCATATTCCCAAACACTCTCAAAAATGCCCTTTTTGATATCCTTGAGTGCACTTATACTTTTCTTCTTGAACTCAAAAATATAAAACTCTTTAATGAAAGCATCCCATAACATTGTATAATCAACACAAGTTTGATTAGGATCAAAATTCATGTACCATCTATGCACGCATCCCTGCAATGTGGTTGTAAATTTACTTGCATTACACTCAAAAGTTATAATTTCTTTTGCATGCCTTAGTATCTCACACATTTGCACTTTCTCAGCAACATCTTCTATTCTCCTATACTATAGAGGATGAAGAAAAATATCCATGTAAATATTCTAGGGCTGGTGAGGACTTTTCTTACTGGATCTAGAACCTCCTGTATTACCTCTACCTCAAGATCCACCAAATCCACTAGATGCAGAGCCACTTGTTCCTCCTGATCCTCCCCATGTAACAGGAATTGGACTAGAGGGTGTACAACCTTGTGTCGTAATAGTGGTGTTAAACTAAAGTCCTATAGTCTACGAAGTCACACTATTCCCTAATGTGAGCCCAAGGTTTTGCGTTCCTGTGTTTTGTGTTGATGATGTACCTACAAAGGTACCTTTAAATAAGAAGGAATAAGTCTTCTCGGACATAAATATACTTTTTATTTGATTTACCCCTAAACTTGTTGATAGGTTGAATTTACCTCTTACTACTCTCCTACCCAAACTAGCTTGCTGACTATTGGTTGTATTATAAACTGGAAATCCAGGCACAAGGGCTAGGTCACCAAGTAGATCCAGATGTGCACCCCCACCCCATGTTGTCTCGGCTGGAATGTTCTCATAAGAGGTCAAAGAGGGTTCCCTATAATGCTTTCCCAAATGCTAGAGTTTTAGATGCTCTAGCTCCATGTCCTTTGTGTGAGCCCCAAATCCTTCACAAACCATCTCTCTCTACAAGGCCATCCATTCTACAACCTCACACTTCTTCACTAGATCCCTCTCACACACCTCACTAAACCTAAGTCTGATTTCCTCTCTTTTCCTTTCTAAATCTAGGTCGTCCATATTTCACCACACTTGCTCCTACCCCCTACATGGTGGGGTTTAGCTAGCCATTGAATTCTCTTCCAAATTAAGGGTTACCATAAGGATCTTGATTACCATTGGAATTATAAACAAATACGATCCCCTAGGATAATAGAGAAACTGAAACTCAACTATCTCTAGACAAGATTAAGTAGAAATTGAGTACTCCAAAATATAGCTATCTACAACACCATGAAACAAGTATCCACAGCGCGTGTCAAAATAAGATTGACATCGTAGAGGGCCTAAAATTCTTCTTATGTCAAGAAAAGTGAACAAAACCTCTAATTCCTTTTAGATGTGTAAGTAACCAACTACTCGTACAACTCTATGGGAAAGTTAGCAAAGAAGATTTCATACAAGCAGTCATACAAATTCCACTCAACCCATGTGTGTGCGTCAAATTTTGATCTAGTGCTGAATATTTGAGTGTACTCTTCTTCCATATCTATTATCCACTCCTAAACACTTAATAAGGTCAAATGGTACGTATTCAACACGTAACATCCTAAAAATAACTTAAAAAGAGGTCTCGGTAATGGAACCAATGTTTCAGTCTAGAATTCACTATAAATAACCCATGTGCGCTAACACATCACTCAAACTTAGATGAGTGCTCACCCAAAGCATGAAAATACACCAGGTCCCTCTTTATGGTTTCTTATTTAGAATTTTGACATGATGATGCATACATATATTCAAATTCATATTAGTGATTAATCCATAGTGCACAAACCATATCTAGATCTTAGAATATAAAAGATGAACTAAATAATGAATAGAAGAAGATTTACCATACAAGAATTAGATTTAATCATATTCAATACCAATATCCAGTTAATATGAACCATTTTATTAAATACTGTAAAAAACATAAGCTTCATATATTCAAGATCTAATTTCCATGGTTGTCTGTGCTAACAAATCTGCAATATAACTCGAGAATCAATGGTCCTGTCAAAACCATGCAAATAAATACATATATATATATATATATATATATAGTATATATATATATAATATATATATATATATATATATATATATATATATATATATATGGGTGGGGAGTTTCCCTTCACCATCTTTGCACTTTCTCAAAATAGGTCATATGGTAATAATATCCATATGCCTTTACAAAGGGATGAAAAACCATGCATCACTCTAATAATAGACTTCATATAGTTAATTCTGAGTAAAATTCCTATTATTATCCTAACCTATGCATAATTCTCAACCGATTCTGTTCCCAAAATACTATTGTGTAAGTTACAAGTCTTCCTGTCTTTGTGTGCTCCACACGCTATCTCCAAAAATAGCCCAGAAAATGGCTAAGTCCCAAACTCAAAGTGTTCTAGCATGTGCTTGTTTTTTTATTCTTTTGTGCCTTCAAATGTGCCTTAATCTCACGTGCACATACTTTGTGTTCCTTCTCTTTAGAGAAATATTCTATCTATTCAGTAATGACCTTATACAAAAATGTCTCCCACATGGTGATTAAATTTGTCTTTTGTTGATCCTCTTATGTTATCCTGATTTGGTTGTATCCTAAGAAACTATCCATTAAGGATAACATTTCATAACCAACAATGGAATTGAAAATCATGTTGATGTTAGGAAGAGGAAAATCATCTTTGGGACAGACATTATTAGCGTCTCAGAAGTTAGTGCAGATTCTAATACCAACTGGATTCTTCTTAATTGTGACTATTTTTGATATCTAATATGAACATTCAATAGGTTTAATAAAATCAGATACTAATAAATTCTCTAGTTCTTCTTTTACAAGTAGTGCAATCTTTGGATTCATCTTTCTCAATTTCTTCTTGATAGGTTTGTTATCTAGGTGCACCACAAGGTTGTGCACAACCAATTTTAGGTCTAAAATTGACATATTTGTGTACGTCCATGTAAATATATCTCCATATTATCATAACAAGGCCACTAAAACTTTCTATTCCCAAGATGAGAGTGAAGCTCCCAATTTTATCATTCGAGGCTCCAATTCTAAACTAATATTAATGTTAATTGTCTCTCTAACAAGCATTTCAGAAGCATCTTTCATCCACTCAGGATCAGGGGTAAGACTAAGATCAACCTCCATAGGTGGGGTGAGATCGTATTTGTAAGGATACTCCACTTTGTCTATAACTTCTTCATTCTATTTGTCTACTAGTGTCTCAAAGAGCCTTTCACTAGGAGATTTACACATGTTTCTCTCACAAGGATTCCCTGAATTACTCTTGCCTTTGCTTATGACCTTTTTATTCAAGCGTCCACACATCTATACTTCTTCTCCAAAGTATGCACATGCATTTAATTTTATTAAAAACCACTTCTTGTGATATCCATTTGAAATGAAATCCCTGAGTCTCGTAAATTCCAAAAATGCTTCATCATTTTCAAAGAATTTTGTTATCACATGAATTTTTTGATCCCAATCTATAAGTTTGAGATATACTAGGGTTACTTGGTGATTGGATGGGGACTTAGATTTAGAGATGGTAAACACAAATAATTAAGGAAATAGGTTTATGGAGGCAAGATCTTTGTATAGGATATATTGGGAATTTACATTATTGTCCAAATGAGATGAGTCATCCTCACGTTCTAAAGAGACAACATCTATCTCAGTAGGTGGATAAACATGGGTTTTAATTTCAAGGTCATGCTTGTTTTCTTTAAACAAGCTATAGGAATGGGTTCTTGCCTTTTTTGTGCATTTATACCACATACATACTGATTATATCCCATGAGATACATCATGCGGTGGCCTTTAATATACTGTGAAGCTTGATGAAATGACACCATGGTACCCTCAGGGACTCTCCTAGTGGTATCTTCTAACATCTTCTCCTTGGATAGGAGTCCAGTAGTAATAAACTTCTCTAATAGTTCAGGGCATCTATTGCAAGTGCTCTTGAATTGGAAATATGGTTTACCATTTGTTCTGGGTGACATATAAAGGTATGATATCAACAAATCTTGTTGTAGAGTGAATTGATTATCACGGACATATTTTATAGATGTGGCTTCCCATGATGTGAAGGGATTAACTAATGATGGAAAATTATGGTTATAAGGCATAAGTGAATCTAGATCTATATGTTCTTTCATATCCTTTCTTTGTAAGGGAACAATAATATCTTCTAAGGGACATTCATACACTGCACGTGAAAATATGTGCAGTGATCTATAATGTTTAAATGGTTCTTGATCACCTAGAATGGTGATTATCTATCCTTTATGGCACAAAATTATACATTGACGAACAATGGAGGGAATGGCTTCCATGGCATTGATCCATGGGCACTCCAAGAACAAATTGTATGGTAAGTCCAAGTCAAGGAAATGGAAATTTGTATCATGACAAGTCGGCCATACTTTAATTGGAATCTATATAGTATCTGATGATTCTCATTCCTCATTGTCATAGGATGCAATGGTAATGGTCTTAGCCCCTAGATCTCCATTTGAATGGCCTATCTATTTCTCCAGCTTTAATTTACAAATATTAAGACCATATTCACTTTCTATAAACTCTCTCTTAATCTTATGATGAGTAATGAAAACTTATATATATATATATATAAGGATAGGTTATGCTCTGGGTCATTACATGGGATTTCTTTTCGATCAAAGGTGATATGATAGTTAGAATCAAGGTGTGCGACTATTTCTTGCAAATTCATAGGATCTACTTCTATGGAGACTCCTAATCTCTAAAGTGTTTTGTATAATACATTCTTATGAGTAGAAGATATGTTAAGGAGATCTAGGATAGATGTTCTAACTAGAGTCTTCTCTAACTATTCTATTAAGTTATCTTGACCTTCCTGCAAAATGGGTAAATGGTTTGGTATTACAAAACAAGGTTTTCATATACATATGACATAATTATTATTTAATATCATAATGGTATTAAATTTTTCATTAGCAGAATAGATGTATCCTATGAGTGACTAAAATGGTTTGTCCTTGGTAGGGTACACATAGGTGGCAATCCTATAATCATTAGAAGTCTATCTATGATCTTGCTTCTTGTGCTTTTTTCCCCGTGATTAGGAAAGGGTTCTTTAAATATCACCATATTTTCGTTAGGTCCCTTCCATGATTCAGGTGGAGAATATACTACAATTTTACCCTCTTCAATGAGGTCTTGTATATAGTCCCTCAATTTGAGGCATCTATCAGTTTTGGTCCTTTGACATGATGGAAATCATAGTATTCATGTTATTTAAATGAACCTGGTTTAAGGGCATCTTCTCAAAATGGTATTGTTGCTATTGTATACTGCACCATGTTCATTGCGTCTAGTTGTTTAATTATAACAGAAAATTATTCATTTAGAGGTGTGAATGTACATTTTTGAGGTTCTTTTAGGTGAGGTACTTATATGAGATTTAAAAGCAGACCGGTCTGTATGGCTTGGAATCTTTTCAAGTCCGTGATGCCATTGCCAATGATATTTTTATTTTTATTGAAGGACTTTGTTTTATCTGTGGATTTTGTCTAATGTTTTTTCTTTGTAATGGGCTTGAGTGTCCCTTTTGATATAAGATCCTATTCAAATTGAATTCATTTTTCTATAACCTCTTCAAATTTAGATCTGCAATACATTTGTAACTGAAAGGCTATTTCTACGTTCAAATTAGGGATGAATATACTTAGTAACTATTTCTCTATTAGGAATTAAGAGAAGCAACTTGTCAATCCTAACCATCACTGTAAGAAGCATGTGCATTTTTCCTTGGGTTTTTTCTTAGCATTGCATAATTCATTCATGGTGATGTCTGTTTGACCTGATTCTAGATCATTTCTTTGAATGTTGATGAAATAGATAAGGGTAAAGGGATAGGAGGAATACCTGTTAAAATGCTGGTTGTAGGTTGTTGCACGCCTATGACTTCTTGATCCACAGCTGATCGTGAGAGCTTCCTTTTTTCTTGGAGGAACTACATGAAATGGAAAATAAGACCACCAAATAAAATTTAAACAATATATGCAGTGGACTACCTAGCATGTGCTAGATCCGAGAAGTGTGATACTTCCTAGATGACTGTCAATCCACTGTTTAAAACAACTTAATGCTAACAATAACGGAAATCCTACTGTAGTAAAAATGATTTAGGTATCTCATTTGTCTATAATAAGAAAATTTGTTCACAACAAGCTAAGCTATGATTGAATATGAAGGTTAAGGTCTTGGTCAGGGTAATGGTACTTATAAGGGCCAAGTTTTGGGATGTTTTGGGTATTGGGTAGAGGTTTTAAGCTCTGTTATTGGTTTTTGGTCATAAACACATAGACCGACATCGGTTCGGTATGACTGATGTCGGTTCAGGTTAACTGATGATGGTTGTGGGTAACTAGCGTCGGTATGGTCCATGTATAGGAAGCTCAATAAAAACTTGGGAAGGTGATAGATTTGAGGCTAGGAAGAAATGGAAGGGAAATGGTCATATTTGTGTGCATCCTAGGTATGCACAGGAATGATTAAAATATGGATTTGGGCAGTTCAAGGGTGTGGGTAAAGGGATGGTCAATTTTGCATGGAGGTAAAATGGTGGGGAATCGGAATGGGAGCAAAAACTAACAACAGAAGTAAAATGATCTGCTCAAATGATAATGAACCAGTGCAGGTTAACAAAACTTATTATTTATATGAGCTTGACGTCTAGTTGGCAATGGTGGATGATAAAATGGAAGGAACTCGGTGTGGTGTTGGCACTTCCTTGGATGCTCCCGTGAATGAAAATGGCTCTGTAGTTGCTTTTGGTGCTGGTTATGGATGCTCTTGTGCATGTATGGATGATAGTTCTACTTGCATGCAGCTCTGGTTTCGTCACTTGTTCTCAAAAGATGTATCAACCTCTTCGAAATGTGCCAACCTTGAAATAAGGTTACTTTTGGGGTTAAATGGTAACCGACGGTGGTTCTAGGTTTATCGATGGTGATTTAGGGTGACTGGCATTGGTTAGGGTGGGATTTCCTAGGTTTTCTAAAATAGGTAGATCCCCTTGATTTTCTAGGATCTCGTTCATTTGGCTCTATGGATTGGAATGGAAGATTCCTTTTAACAGATGGGAATGTGGTTAAAGGGAACATAGGCTTTGATTTTTAGGGTTTGGGTAGGTCTTAGTTAGTTATGGAAACTTACTAAGAATAGGTCTTAAGGTTAGGTAGTTATATGAGGTGGATATGTGGGCATTATCTCAATTACAATATTAAAATAATAAATATTGTGAGATAATGAATTAATTTAATTAAATTAATATTAGAGTGGGATGAAAGAGGCCATGGATAGGTAAATATGTTCAAGGTGTTTTTTTGACAAGGGATAAAGGGGAGTGTGACCTAATTTTGGTGTTTACATTTTGCCCCTTTTTGTCATGTAGCTTGTATTGATAAGTGATGCTGACAAAAATAAGATGTGGTTGGCCCATGTATGGGTGAAGGTGATCCCCCTCAAACCAGGAACTGAGGAGGTAGAAGGAAGAATTGGTGAATGGTCTGATAAAAGGTGAATGTGATGAAGATGAAGGTGGGAAATGGGGGTAAAAGGGGAAAAAGGTTCACTCAAGTAATCTAGGTAATGGGTCAGGGTCAAAGGTAGTAGCAGTCAAATGTATGCACACGTAAAAAATGCAGCACGGGACTAGGTTGAAGAGTAGGAAAACTCCACATTTTCTAAGGTTGATAGGTTTATCCAAACAAGGTTGAGGTGATTATGGTATCCAAGGTATTGGATATGGTCAGAAAACATGACGCAGGTCAGGTGCAAGAATGTTTAGGTATGTTCTGATACACCAAGGGTTGGGTCAGGATAAATGGTCATGATAAGAGGCAAGGTAAGGTTAGGATGGAAATCAACACATGTAATAGTGCTAAAAGGTATAGTGAAACACATGGGGTTAAAGGTCACTAGCGATGTTCCAGGTCCAAGTATATAAATCACGGCATGGGTAGGGACAAGGTATGGGAAAAATAAGGAGTCCCCGAATGAGGACGAGGTGGGTGGGGGTAAATGATAAGGTTAAGAGGATATAGTGAAGTGTCCAAGTGAGGTGTGGGTGAGGTAAAAAAGGATTCTGGTCAAAATTTGGGGGTAAGGGGAAGTAGAAATACTAAGTAGTATAACTGATGATGGTTTGAAGGGACCGATGCCGGTCAAGATGGACCGAACAATGTAAGCTAGGGAAAAAGACCAATGTCAGTTAAGGTTAAACCATTTCCAGTCAGGTTGGGTAGGTTATAAAAAGAAAAATTTCCATATTTTTCAAATCATTTGTCTTGTAGCAAATTGGGAAAATGACAAGAGAGATAGAGAGAAAAGGTGGTAAGTGATAGAGGGAGATTGAGGATTGAGTTGGTGAGACATGTGGTAGGTGATAGTTGGTTGATAGGTGGATCCATGAGCTAGGTTGGGTCGATTTGAATGGACTGAGTGATTAGAGAGTGAGTGGTCATTTGGTGATGGCAGAGGTAGGAGAGGGATCGGGGGGATCACCAGTGCAGTGGCCGGAGGCGCCACAACACAGACGACAGCACGATGAGGTAATGAGGTAGGATTTAATCCATCTCATTTTTTTATTTATTAGAATTAGTGGGTGAAAATGGGTTTTTTTATTTTTTGGGGGAAAATAAATTTTGAATTTTGCGAGGGAAAATCAGTTAAAATAGGAATGGGGAGGGAAAGGATTTGGTGAAGAAGGGGTGGGGAAGGGTGTGGGGTAATTTGGGTAGGATTGGGTGGGTAGAAGGGAGTAAAAGGGGAATTGAAGGAAAAATGGGGGTTAGGTGTTGTGGTTTTTGATACGATAGTGACTGGCGTTTGTTGGAGGGTAGCTGACATCAGTGTTAGTGTGGTGTTATCGATCATGAAGCAGGTGACCGATGCTAGTTTAAGGGGGACCAGGGTTGGTTAGGGATAATCGGGACTAGTTGGAATTGGGGGAAAAATGGGCCAAAAGGTGTCTGAGGTTGGGTGGGTAAGGTAGATAGGGGTGAGAAAAGTGGTTTAGGTGAAAATCATAACATAAGTAAGGGGTAAAATTAGGTAAGGGTGGAGTTGTTAAGGAAAAATGTATAGATGTGCAGAAAAAACGTAAGGTTAGGGAGTGGGTCAAAATGGAAGTAGGTGAGGGGTTGGGGGGTGTGGTTTAATAGGTGAGGTGATATTAGGCTGGGTAGGGTTAGGGTAAGTTGGTCGGTAGGTTAGGGTTAGGCTGGATAATTAGGGAGGTGCAGGTTGATTTGGGTAAGATAGCGAACAAAAAGAGGTAGGGTAATGGGAATGGGTATTGGTGAATGTAAATATGGTCATGTTGAATAATGTGATTGTTTTGTTGGATGTAGGTGAAAGATCAGCTAAGGATGTGAGATAGTGTGCCACCCCTGCTCGTGACAGTTCAAGGTGCAGTGGTAGCCGAGGAGTTACGGCATGTTGAGGAGGTGGGCCTGAGTAGGGCCTAGAGCTACCGGCATGCAGTCTAAAAGCCAAGTTTGATGGTTACCCTCATTGATAGATGGGATTAAGTGACCAACATGTTCCACCTACTGATGAGTGAGATGAAAGTCACCCTAGAGGACGTGCATAGGATCTTGCGGTTACCTATATTGGGGACGCAGGTATATTCGATCTCCTCAGAGGCATCTGAGGAGTTGATGCTGATGGTGTTTCAGGAGGGGATGGTAGAGGTAACATTCCATAGCACTAACCTGAGCTATGGAGAGATGTACCTATCCCATCTAGAGGAGACGAGGCTAGTAGTATTACTGATGGAGGCATTCTGTTGTTTTACACTGCCAAATGCAGAGGGTGGCAGATTCCTGTGATCACTGATGGGAGTGCTACATGACATGATGATGGAGAAGACCTGATTTTCCTAGGTGTCAACATTCTTATTAGATTTGTATAGAGAGCTATGGGTATATGGGTGGCTCCGCAGGTTAATTCTGTGCTACACTTTCATTTTACATTGTTGGGCCTATGAGCACATTGTATATGTGCATCTAGTGGGTATGCCTCGAGCAGATGCATTTGAGACGGGTTTTTTGTGGGTCAGGTATAGGTGATGGGTTCCTATTATTGGATAGCAATGATCAGATAGGGCTAAACATGATGTAGCATATTACCGGTGGCTATTGGAGGGATTGTCCATAGTAGACATTATATGGAGACTGTATGTGGGTTATCCCTCATAAAAAAAATGGATGATGAGTTAGCTAGCCTTTATCTACTTGGATGGATAGAGGGGCATCATGATGGAAAGCATGAGATGATCCTCATAGACAGGGTCCAACAGTAGTTTAGACAACTATAGGATATACCACCACCCTTCCTACAGTACCCGAGGGATGATGTGGAGAGACCATTGCCACTTCCACAACCAATAGTACTTATTAGGTAGGAGGAGTACGTTATAGTGTAGTGGCCACTTCCCTCTGACACCTTTTGGATACATATTTTGATTATGTTATTACATTATTGACATTACTATGTTTTGATTTAGTATGTTGTTAGATATTTGATCATGGATTATTGTTGATCTTGATTTGGATATGATATATGATGATATACTATTTGACATGGATGTTTTATGGATGTTTAGACATGTGATTTTGGATATTATGATTAGATCTAGAAAATTGATAATATATGATGATGACATAGTGTTGATATAAATTGTATGTGATAATGTTAAATTGCCTTGATGTTGTTGTGATTCACATACTTAGATGATTTGGTTATTTGAGTTGTATCATATTGGATGTTCTGATATGGCCACAAGGCTGAAGGAGGTATTTGTATTTTACAGGTTAAAAAAATCACAACAAAAAACTGGGGGATTGGAGACCAACCGCAATGGAATTCTAGGTGAATTCAACATGGTCACTATGGCAACTTGTTTTATTGTGTTTTGTGTTGTTTTGTTAGGGATTCCCATGGGGGGATCACCTTTATATGTGACCATGGGTTTGTGTATTTTATTAATGTGTTTCTTTTATTATTGTTGTATGTATTTTATTAGTAATGTGTTCCTTTATTTTATATAATTAAAATTTTGATAGATTAAGGTGAGAAATCATATGGTTAAAATTTAAATAAATCAAATTGGGATATGGGAAAGTAATAATGGAAGTTTTTTCCTCTTTGTATTAATTATGTAAGGTTTGTGTAAGTATGTGTAAGTCTGATTTTGGAG
This sequence comes from Taxus chinensis, assembly GCA_019776745.2. Lineage (NCBI taxonomy): Eukaryota > Viridiplantae > Streptophyta > Pinopsida > Cupressales > Taxaceae > Taxus > Taxus chinensis. Next base: position 32,337,603 of record CM034146.1, on the reverse strand, counting down.
TAAGAAATACTCCACCTCTTTGGAAATTCGAATTTGTCCTTGGGGGCTATTTTTAGAGGCTTGTGGGACAAGTAAAACTTGTCCCATGCCTCTAAATTTAATTTACCAACCATAATTATGGTTGGAGAAGTGATTTTTGACTTTTATAATGAATTGTATTAATCTTTTTGCATGTTTTTATTACACTCTCTTACATTTTATTTAATTTTTTGTCCCTTGAGGTGTGGGCCTTTTGGAGTGTGGAAGTAACTTGTCATATTTTCACCCACCTCTTTATTGTGCTTAGGAGAATGGATTGTGTCTTTGGTGTTTGAATTTGAGTATGTGTGACGTGGCATCCTATATGGATCCACATCATCCTCTTCTCTTCCCTCTTCTATATAATGCAAACTCCTTACTTGTTTTGGGCTGTTGAAACTTTTTGCATGCTTCGTTGGGGCGCATTTTTGCTGTTTTGGAGCTCTTGTGGATTGTGGAGGAAATTACAGATAATTCATACTTGGCATTGTTATTTTGGAACTATTTTTTGATCCTTGAAGTTGCTATTTGGAAACAAAAGCTACCATGGAAAGGTAGGAATTTAAATATTCTTTTATGTTTTCACTTTCTTTTGTGAATGGATGAATGGTGCATGTTTTGTTTTTTGTTTTTTTGGCTGGTTGGGTAGACTGCCATAGGGATGGTGTAGGAGAAGGCTATGGAGAATCCATATGGGGGAGCATAAGGAATGCCATTGGCATCAGAGTTTTGTGGAGGGAGTTTGGGTTTGGGATCCACCATGGAAAAGAAATAGCTTTCATTTCTTAGTTTTTGGGGGGCATAAGGAAATATGTGGGGGCCATAAAGAGGGATTTGTGGGGGAATAAGGATATGTGTGGTGAAATTTATTGGTGGTTTGTTCTGGTGGATTTCCAATTCCCAATTAGGAGGCATAAGCAGCTTCCCCCATATACCTTGCTCCTTTGGATTGCATGATCAAGCTTGAGTTTTGATTGGAATGTTTTCAATTGCAGTTGTAAACTGTTATTTTGTGTTTATCTATATTTATATTGAAATGTGCATGTTTGAAAGAATACCATGTGTTGTGGAAGCTAGTTGTTGCCATGGGTTGAATCACACCTCTTATTGTATTTTGGTTGGGGATCGGGGGCCAATGATGAAGGAAGTCTTATCCTTTCATTGGATGTCTTAGTTGGGTGGAATGTGTTGTCTTTCGCCCACTTTTGTTGTGATCAACTTGGAGAAAAAGAAATTGTGCATGTTGCTGTCCTGAGGCAAAGGAAAATGCAGTTTGATAGTCCCTATTGAGATATACTTCATTTGTAACATTTCCCACTTGATGTGGATGAAATTTTAATAATTATATTTAGGGAGAAATGTTGTTATAATTGATTATGAAAGTGTATATTTGAATTGTGAAGGATTTTTATATTTTGTTCTATCATTGGAAAGAAAGAAATAGAAATGTGTATTTACATTCAAATATGGAAAGATGTAAAAATGTATTCCTTGAATTAATAAAGAATTGCAATACTTTCCCTCATATGCATTGTTGGATTGAATTCAATGTTTCATTGTATGACAAAAGAGATAGTTAGATATCTATTGAAAAAGAAGAAATGTACATGGAAACAATGTTGTATTTTGTATTTTGGGAATGTGTACAAATGAAATTTAAGATTGCTTTTGATTCAGAATGGTTTGTTTATAAACAACTGAATGTATTAGAATAGTTTAGAAATGAAATGTCATACTTGCATGATGAAAAGTTAGATGGATCTCTTAAGAAATGAATCTCTGCTACAAATTTTAAAATGGGAAAATTTAACAAAAATGTACAGTTCAGACCTGCATATAATATTCAACTTAAAAATGATATAATTTAGCATGCTAAGACATCAATGAACTCAAATTGATAAAGAAAACAAAAGAAAACAATTTAAACATTGTTAAAATCGAACCCAATCCCTTCCTCATCCGTTTTCTATCAATTGTTGGACAAAATTCAAATGGGAATAAATTGATCAAATTAACTTCCCTATAACATTTTAAACCCTCCCTAGAGCAATCCTCCATGTGTGTTTGCCATGTTGAGGGAAGGATGAGATCCAAATTAATCAAATTTGAAAGATGGAAATTACTAGTTTGCTAATTAAAATCTTGTAGATCATTTTTATAAAATTTTCCCCTTAAACTTCATCAAAATGTAAAATTTATGTTTCATGTGTAAAGAGGGCATTGATAGCTTTCCATAAAATCCTCATTTTCCCAAAATTGAGCATTCTAGCAAAAGCTATGGCACTTTGAAGTTTTTCTGCCTTGGCGGGAAAATTTGGAAAACATTTCCCTAACGGGCCCACGGCCCAAAAAATTCCGTTAAGATCCTTAGAATTTTTTAAAAAAATTTGGTTTGGGAAAATTTTCAAAATTTCCTCTATTGGCCCGCAGCCAACTAGAGGGTGCCATGTGGTACCTTGGGGTGATAGTGGAGGAGGGAGAACTTCATTGCTTTTGAATTTTTTTCTTTTGGAAATTTTTTATAAAAAGCTCCACGGCCCCGCATTCCCATCCTCGCCTTGGGAATCCCTTCCGTGGGCATGCAAACCTATGCACGTCTTTCATTCCATCTCCTCCCTTTGGAAAAATTCATTGAATCTCCCTACCACTCTACCTATTCCCTCTCTCTTCTCCCCGTGGTGATTTGTGGAGTACCATGTGTCCCTGGCCAAAATTGGCTTTTCATCCCCTTTGGCAAAGTGTCCAATAAACCTCCGCTACTCCACTCCTCCCTCACCCTCTCTCACTTGGATCTCGACCTGACACATGTCTTTTAGAGGACCCACGAAGGCGCAAAAGAGATTTTTACTTTGCTCCCATGCGTGAAGAAAAATTTATAACGCCACTCTGTGACCTGCCAACTTGACAATGGGTTTTATCCCCCTCTCACCACGTGTCCCCTTGGGGGAAAATTTGACCTCTAGAGTCCGCCGGTCCATAACTAGAGTTCTACAAGGAGTTAGGAGGACTTATTTAGATCACCGGAAAGGTGAGAAAATTTCCTATCAAATGGGAATGATTTAGGGAAATTTTTAATATGTTAAGTATGAGAAAAATCAAGTTGAAAATCTGAGCCTATTAGAGAGTGCGTATGGGGGTAAATTACTCCTTGAACCTAACTTAAACTTCTAACCCTAAAATTTGGACCATGTGACATTGATAATTGTTAATGAAGGAAAAGTATGTTCTAGTATTTTAGATTTGTTCCAGAACCTGATAGTGTCAACTGTTGTCTTATAACTTGGTTGTGGACACTTCTAAGGAAAAAAATTATTCCATAATTTTCCTGACTAATCCTAGGTTGTTTCTTAGGTCTCAAGTGGGTTGTTTTAACTAGGCATCACATATAGACTAGTGAATTGATGATGATAGCATGATGGATAGGTATAGATAGTGGTGGGCAACCCAGCTACGAGTAGTACCTCCCATGCCCAGGTAACCAAATTAGTCAAACATCACTGTGCAGAGAGATGAGCTACAAGGGTAGGTGGCAACCCTAAATACACTGTTGGGGATGGTATAGGGGTAGCTAGCAGCGTCAGAGACAGAGGTGGCCACATTACATACATAGGTGGTCAGTTTATAGGCCCAGATGGCCCAGAGTGGAGATGGAGAGGGTGATGATGAGAAGGTATCTGCCTTACAATTGTAGGTTACAGGTTTGCAACACCAGTTGGCCACTACATAGGCACAAATTTAGGCATTACAGGTGCATGTATAGGCACAGGGTGTGATGCCGATGGCACCTCCACATGCATCGGGACAGGTTCCTAGTTCATAAGTAGGGATGGGATAGGGTCCCACAGGACAGGTACAGGGGCCAAGGTCTATGGGGTCACCATAAAAGGTACCCCTATCTAGGTTACGAGATGCCTCAGGTGAGGCTAGATACTACTAGGATTAGCTGATAGTGGCCGGGATAGATTTTCTATCCTATGGAGAGTACATGGAAAAACAGGGGACCAAATCCCAGACTTATAGCATAGAGAGAACAAGGTACCATTGAGCTCCAAGACAAGATCAGGTAGATGCCACCAGCTCATGAAGACTCGCTCTAGGTGATGTACTAGTAGGGGCCTAACCACGACCTATGGCAGGTAGTGAAATGATATCAGGCTGTCAGACAAGAACTAAGGAGGAGACTAGAGAGACTGACATGGAGGATGTCTGACAGCATGATTCCTGATGCCGATCCTTGTATTTTGATGTATTCTAGTCATTTTTTGATATATACTGGCCTGCGTATCGAAGACGGTGAGGATGTATGAGAGTTTTGAGAGATTTTATTATATACACCATCCTATGTGCCGAAGACATTTGATAGTTATGTCTATGGATACACATGTGTGGATATTTTATCTATAGAGATGATGATGATTATGGTCATTATGTGTTTGTGTTGATAACATTTTGTTATTATGCATAGATGTATTAATTGTAGGTGTGTAAGGCATGGATGGATTTAGGTTGTGTTTTACACATGGATCAAGTTAGGTTTTAGGCATGGATTGAGTTAGGTCATAGGCATGGTTGAGTTAGGCTTATGGTCTAGGCATGGTTGAGTCAGGTTATGGTCTAGGCATGGATGAGTAGAGTTTTAGGCATGGTGGAGTTTAAATTGGTTATTGTAATTCATTAATTTGTACAATGAATGATGATATGGGTCATGTTTAAGATGTTTTATAATACATGCATGATGATGGTAAAGAAATGGTAGTCATAATAAATGTATGTTTTGATGATGATAAAAATGTGAAGCAACTTATTGTTTATTTGGTTTAATTTCCAATTTTTGATATAAAAAGAAAACTAAGTAAGGTAGAATGTGATTTAGGAAAATGAAAGATGAATTGGTTAGGGTAGATAGTGGCTGAGCTAATATCCAAGGGCCCAATGCCCTCGAAGTGATGCCTATATAGTCCCAGTGAAAAGGGACCTCAGGTCGATGTAGTTCTCCCATAAGCTAGGGAAGAATGTGAGGAGGTATGAGAATGAGCTTGTAGGTTTTAGGTGTGATTGAGTCTAGGTCTGTTAGGTATGGGTGGATTGTGGGCACATTGGTATAGGTGATTTTGATTATGGTGGAAGAAGATTATTATTCAAAGGTAAGTATCGAGGAGAAAGTCCTGTATAAGGTAATCAATATGTAATAAGGAAGGTTAAAAGATAAAAGGAGGTGAGAAAGCCACTTGATTGGTTAGGATCATAATGAGTAGGTCATACCTTGGAGGGTCTGATGAATGTAAGATCCTAAATACAATGCATGATTAATTGTTCTAAGTGTGAAAAGTAGTCATGTGACCACCAAATGTCATGGTTTCAAGAGGTCCCTTAAGGTGGTAGGAAATGAAAATGTGAATGGTGAGAGGGTGAAAATTGGTCGTTTATATGGTAGTACGTAGGTCACAATGGGAAAGTCCATGACTACAAGAATTTTTATGTTAACTGATGTTTGAGATAGACTGATCGATGTGGGAAGTCTATATGGGATGAGGAAATTAACTCCTTGAGGTATTCGTGAAGCTGATCGATGCAGGAAGCTTCATATTCTCTCTCTCTCTCTCTTTCTCTCTCTCTCTCTCTCAAGCTTCTCTCTCTCTCTCTCTCTCTTTCTCTCTCTCTCTCTCTCTCTCTCTCTTAAAATATCTTTACATAGTTGTCCTTCAAGGGAGAAATCTATTTATAACAGCGATTGTAGAGAGGAAGATATCCTTTTGAAGGAGTCATCTTTTTATTAGAAGACTAACTCGAGGAGTTAAATCCCATGTGAGGGATTTGAAGTCATGGACAAGACTAAGGTGAAGAATAGGATTATTGTTATGAAAGTAGGGTGAAATTACCATGGGATCTCATCTAAAGGTAGATGAAAGGTATCCATGAGAATCATGCTATGTGTAGCTTCGTGGTACGCATATTTAAGAGAAGATAAAAATTAATGGGTACACACATGATTCTTATTTAATCATTGGTGATGGCGTAGGAATTGGATAGCACTCAAGGGACAAACATACAAAGAGGCATAAGGTTAGGTAGAACTAAAAGTCAACAATAGAATGGTTGAAGATGCAAGGCGTTAAGGGGCTCAAGTTTAGGTTTACCCTCGAGTGAAGATAAACAATAAGCACCTCATCCGTAAGTATGAGTCACGATGTATGGTCCAAGCCAATTAGGAGAAAATTTTCCTCGTTTAATTTTTCTGCTTTAGTTACATGTTGATTTCCTTCAGAACAAGGTCACTGACTTGGAAGGTTTTCTCATGGACACATTTTTCATAGGCACATTTGATACGTTTTTTGTAAACTTGAAGGTGGTCAAGAGTGTTAAGACAATGTTTGTCTAATAACTTGAGTTGTGCTAAACGGTCCTGGTGAAATTCATCATCATTGAGCATGTCATGGAGAGAAATGCAGAGTGAGGGAATCTAGAATTTGAGAGGCATAATAGCCTCTGTACCATAGAACAGAGAAAAGGGTATGACATCAGTGGAAGTATGGATACTAGTGCGGTATGCCCACAGGGAGAAAGGAATATGCGTATGCCAGTCCTTCCCAGTTTTCTTAACCACTTTCATGAGAATTTTGTTCAGGGTTTTGTTGGTAGATTTAGCTTGGGCGTTAGTCTGTGGGTAATAAGGTGATGAGAAAATTAGCTAAATGCCGAAGGCATCACAAAGTTTTTGCAAGGTTTTGTTTTTGAATTGTTTTTCGTTATCAGTGATGAGGCAATGTGGGGTACCAAAGAGATATATTATGTGATGATTGATGTACTCACATATTTTCTTAGCTTTCATGGAAACAAGAGGTATGGATTCAACCCATTTTGTTTAGTATTCGATAGCGGTGATGATCCATTGATGTCATTGGGAAGAATGGGGATTGATCTCTCTGACAAGATCCAAACCCCATTGAGAGAAGGGCCAAAGGTCACGAGCGACCTGTAAGGCATGACTAGGTGTATGATGAAGGTTGGCATGTTGTTGGAATTTTACACAATGCTTGATGTAGTCATAACAATCATGGTTGAGGGTTGGCCAGTAATAACCTAGGAAAAGAATAAGCTTAGCAACAACGAGGCCACTTAAGGGACCTCCATATATGCCATCATGAACTTCCTTAACATTATAAGGAATTTTAGAACTTGTAAGGCATTGTACGAGAATTCCATCGATGTTGTGCTCATAAAGGTGGCCACCCATGATGACTTAACGAGAGACCTTTTTAAGAAAGGCCCATTTTCCATTACGAGTGACGTTAGGAGGTAAGATGGAATGGGAAAGGTAGTCTGAATATTATTTATACCAAAGGTCACTCAGGTCAGGGGTAGCAGTTCCAAATGAGTAAACCTCGTGAGGTAAATAAGAGGGTGATTGGAGTCTTTGTATGGTGACAAATATTTTAGAATCGACAGGTGAAGCAGGGATTTGAGAAGAAAATTAGGCCATGGTATCTTAAAATTTGTTGGTTGAACGTGGGATGGTTTAAAGGGCATAATGGTCAAAGGTGGTAAAAATTATGTCTACGTGATGTTTATACTTTTGAAGTGTCTCATTATGACATTGGTATATACCATTGAATTGGTTTACAACCAATTGGGAATCACCAAAGATGTTGATGGATTTGACATCTAAGGCATAGGCAGCTTGGAGACCTAATACAAGCACTTTGTATTCGGCAATGTTGTTTGTACAATCAAAATCGAGTTTGAAAGACAAAGGCATGAGTTCACCATCAAGAAGAATGAGGATAACATCTGCCCCACTCCCACACTAGCACTTAGAACCATCGAAGAAGAGGTTCATTTGGTATGTGGGCTCGTCTAAGGAAAGGGAAGTAATCGACTCATCTAGAAAGTCAAAATTAGAAGGTTGATCCCCAGAAAGAGGTGTGTCGGCCAATTGTTTGGCAATGGCTTAGCCCTTGATGGAATTTTTGTGGATAAATTAGAGGTTGAGGTTAGCCAAAAGAATGAGCCAACATGCAGAACATTGATTTTGGTAAGGTTTGGCATACATGAAGTGTAAGGGGTCGGTGTTGGTCACAACATAAGTTTTGTGATTAAGTAGGTAATGGCAGAGTTTCGTGGAAATGAAAACTAAGGATAAGCATAGTTTTTTGGCATAGGTGTATCAGGTTTTCTATTCTAAAATAGTACGACTTATTTAATAAACTACCTAATCCCTGTGTTGTTCATCGTGATGAGAAAGCATGGACCCCAAGGAGTGATCAGTTGCTAAGATATATATGTAGAAGGGTTGATCGTCTTTAGGTGGAATGAGCATGGGAATTTGGAGAAGATATTGTTTTAAGGCCTCAAAATATTTGTGGTAGTCATTATCCCCTTTAAAAGAGACATCCTTCTTGAGAAGATGATGAAATGGTTGACACCGATCAGACAATTGTGAAATGAAGTGACGAATAGACTGTAACTTTCCCTGCAAGCTATAGAGTTACCTAAGATTAGTGGGTGGAGGCATTTCAAGAATGGCCTTGACTTTAGTAGGGTCAACCTTTGTACCACATAAGGAAACGATAAATCCCAAGAGCTTTCCTAAGAGAACTATGAAGACACACTTCTTGGGCTGAAGGTGAACACAATATTTAATCAATCGACCAAAGATGGTTTTTAGGACAACGAGGTGCTTAGAGTGGCATTTATATTTGGCTAGGAGATCATTCACACAATCTTCTAATATACGATGCATGATGCTATGGAAGATTTAAGTCATAGCCCACTGATAGGTGGCCCCAACATTTTTAATGCCAAAAGGCATGACTCGGTAGTAGAAGGTCCCCCAAGGGGTGATGAATGTAGTTTTGTGTTGATCCTCTAGGGAAAGCAAGATTTGGTTATAACTCAAGAAGCCATCCATGAGTGATAGCATCTCCTGACCAGTGGTAAGGTCAACCAAATGGTCAATACCGGGTAAAGGAAATTCATCTTTTGGGCAAGCTAGATTGAGGTCATGGAAATCCATGTAAATGCGGAGTCCCCCTATCACCTTAGTTACAGGTACAATGTTAGAGATCCAATAAGTATAATCAATGGGTAAGATGAAGGAAACTTAAAGGAGGCACTAAAGTTCTTCTTTGACCAAAAGAGCAATGTGAGGGTGCATTTTCCTCAGCTTTTGTTTCATCTGTTTTGCATCGGGAATGGTTACGATATTGTGGACCACTATGGTGGGGTCAATACTAGGCATGTCTACGTAAGACCAAGAAAAAGCGTGGTTATGGTTTTTGAGAAAGGCAGTGATGGCTTCCTATTTAGTAGCAGCTAAAGATTGACCAATCTTTAGGATGTCCAGGTCTTCTTGAGTATGAATGTTCATTTCAATATTCGATTCATTCAACATGTTTTGCATCTTAGATGGTAATGTCTGATGAATATATGAGTCTTTGGCACCAAGGTAGGTGAGTATAGATTCATCATCCTGACATTGAACGATGTTAATCGAAGGTGTATCGCCGTCAATCATTTTAGGATACAGGAAGGGAATAGAAGAGGGATCCTCACCCTCACTTTGATAAGTCAGATGCCCCAAAGAGATGGTTTTTATGAAAAAAAAAGTTAGGAGGAATGGAATTTGGATCTATCGACTCCATTGGTGAAGGTGGTGTTGGTGGTGAAGGTGGATAAGCACTAATGTCCTCAATGAATTCAATGCATGCCTTCTTGGTAGGTATTTCCATAAAGCTGATACCACTAGGGTCATTATGTTTATAGGTAGTACATGGAATAACAGTATGGTGGCCTTGCTTGTAAAATCAAAAACTAAAACATTTCTACACACATCGGTGTAGGAAGGTGTGGGCGAAGCAATGATTGGTGAGTGATTAGAGGTCAATATAAAATGGGAAGTTTTTTTACGGTGGTTCAAGTGTGTAAGTGGTAGTGTCAAGTCCCCCATAGGTGAGATTGGTACAAAGGTGGGAAGGACCATAAATGAGGTGCTCTCCTATATGGTGATCATAACAAGGGTGTTGGTGAAGACTTCCGTACTCTTGTGGAGTATGGAATGTGTTGACACTATATAGGTGATACTCCCCCAGGGTGAGGCATTCGAAAATGCCTTCCAAGGAATCAATGGTTGGTATGTGGGTAGCTGGAATAGACAATGTGTCAGAGGTTGGCTTGGAGGTGGAGCTAATGGATTGGGAGGCTGATGGTTTAGCTATGGAGGTTATGGTAGTGGTGGGAATGGAGGATGTAGGTGTGATTGAAGTAGCAACTACACTTGTGGGTGGAGGTGTAGGTGAAGAGGCAATGGTCATGGAGGTAGATTCCTTAATGGGTATAAGCACGTCATTAGGTCGGTAAAGCATCGTGCAAGTTTTGAAAGGTGACATATCATCCAGAATGGTAAAGGTGTGTCCTACATGCTCAAACTTTACTACACAATGATGCAAAGTGGAAGGAAAAAAACCCATGACATGAATCCAGTGTCTACCAAGCAACAAGTTATATTTAAATTCCCCTTCCAAGACATAAAATAGCTCTGGAATAGTGTAGGGGCCCACGCAAATGTGGAGGATGATGGTGCCAATTGTAGAGGTGATAGCATCATTGAATGAACGTAACATGACAAGATGTTTATGCATAAAATTGTCAGGTATGCATATTTGAGTGAATGCATGGGAGGAAATGATATTAATGCTAGAACCCCAATCGATCATAACACATCATAAATGTATATCATTGATGTGGAAAGAGATGAAGAGAGCTAGGTCTAGGTCATTAGTTTGGTGCGGTATGATATCTTCCTCTGCGAAGCTAAGGGAGGTTACTTGGTGAGTGGGTGGAGGTGTGGATAAAGGTGGTAATTTGGTGAGAGAGGCTACATGATGGGGCATAATAATGGAGGCTATGGGTGTAGGATCATTGGGTAAAACATCAATAGATTGCAGGACCTCCATGAGAGCTTGATGATGGGATTTCGAGGTTTGGATGAGGTCATATAAAGGCATTTTGAGGGGGGATTGGTGCAACTGTTTGAGCATGGTGAGCGGTGTAACCCCGTTAGAAATAAGATATGTAGGGCCTCAGATAGTGATTTTACGTGTAGGTATAGATGGTATGCTGGGTATAGGGTTAGTGAGTGGGTTAGTTGCCTTTTCCTTTCCCTTGTCCTTTTGTGCATGGGTAGAAATTTGGATCATGTTGATCTAAGGTGGGGAGGTAGGTGAGGTAGGTGAGCCATGAAAGGTATAGTGACATGAAAGGTGAAATCCTAGTGGCGGGAAGGAAACTTATGAGATGAATTGAGCACATTGACATTTGGGTGGAGTTTTGGTGAGTTCTTTGATGCAAACCATGTTAATTTCAAATCTTTGGGGTGGCTCTAAGAGTTGTGGGGGTGAAGTTCTGGGTCATTGAGTAGGTAGTGAAGGAAGAGCTATGGGAATGGGTTTTGGTGAAATGGGGTCCTCATCGAGAAGTTCATCATCGTCAAATTTTTCTTCAGGAGGACACAACTTGATAAGGATGGTTTTTGTTAGTGCAAATCAACAACACCCTCTAGATGTTCTATCAGATTTCTAGTTTGACATTTCAACATATAGTGTAATTACACAACACTAAATCTTTTGCCAAAGTGTGGGACTTGTAAAAAGCAAGAAAATAATCTCCATATTAGAGGCTGGTTCCTCAACTCCTCTATTCAAGTGTGCATGACATTCTACAGAGGGTTTACCTATAACTTAATCAAACTTTGCCAAGGAGAAAGGGTTGAGAAAATGCAAAAATGTAAACCTAGTCTAATTAAGGTGATGCACTAAAGGAGTGGTAGACACCTGCTACTGAAAAAATACACAATCCACAAGAAAATACAACATAAAACATGCACAAATTTCCAAAATGTAATGAAAGATCAGGAAACAATGATAGACATATGAAAGGATTGAGAAAATTTAATCACAGAGCATATGTTATCATTCCAGGTCCAGTATAGTGCATTACAATGACCAAGAGGAAAAAGAAGTGTTGTATTTGTATGGAAAGGTAAAAATTTCCATAAATCTGCATGATTAGGAAGAAAAGGGAAGTTGCAGAGCTAAAAGAATATCTAACCTTTTTTTTTTAAAATGAGCCCATTCTGGCTTTTACAATGCAAAAAATGAGCTCAGAAGAGAGAAATGTGGGAAAACATGAGAGGAGATTCAAACACCAACCAAATGGTATTAAAACTACATGGACACCCTAGAAATTAAATTCCCTTGTAACATCCCCATTTTAAGATACTAGAATGAGGGATTTTTTTTTTATACAATGTTTCCTATTATGAATTATATAATTCAAACACACGTTCAAGTTTTAATAATTGGTCTATGTCCAATTAATGCAGTTTGGATCACACAATTTCCTTTCAAAACTAATGTTCTCTGTTCACATATTTGCAATATGGAACACACATTCAATGCCAATCAATCTTATAATAGATACCATATGCTACTGTAAATGACTCGAAGAACTACCTAACTCCCACTTTATGGCTCAGAGTTTCAGCGATCTCTCATTTTATGACTCGGTGACTTACCGATCCTTCATGTTAATTCATGCATAGTCTAATGAATATATTGGGTTCTTTTACCATTTCTGGTTATCCATTTAAGAAGCCTATCTGAATATCTGTTACTGATATTCATCTGACATCCTGCATCTTAAACTAGGTGATTAGGACTTAAAGAGGGATTCGCAAGAACCGATGTCGAAAAGCGATGCACCACAACGAAGTTGCACTCCGATGGTAACGTCAAGCCAACGCAATACACAAGATTCGAGAAGAATTTGAAAGAAGATTGCAAGTAAGAACAATGGGTCTTCTCATGCTCATAGATCGAAAAATAAGGAAGTACAAATATGGGTGTTGTGTAACCCCCATGCCTAAATAAGGAAATAACCTCAATGATGCCACTGACATATATGATGTGGACTGACACATATGATGCCACTAGAAGGAGGACATACAATTCCAAATAAGGAATGTAACTCCTATGACGCACTGATGTAAATGACAATGACAGATTCTATGATAGAATCAGACACTTGTCTTTTGGCTTCCTAAGACCTATGACTCTCGGAAGGCATGATGACTCACCAGGTGATGTGGACGATGACTAGGCATGTCACACACACCAATACCCCCTTCATCAAATTCGAGGAAGAGGTCATGGTAAGCCAGAAATAGAAAAAGAAGAATACCCTAGATAACTAAGAAAGATGTGTGAATGGGGCCCAACATATTTAAAGGCCTGGTAATGTGCCCATATACAAACAACATCTTTCTAGAAAGAAGAAGAGGACAAGAAGGAGGACTATATATCCCGAGAGAAGATGGGCAGCTGCAGAAGACCTCGCCCCAAGAAGAGACCACATGTGAATAAATTTCACCTTAGTGAAGGGCTTAGTAAATATGTCTACAACATGGTTAGCCATCTGAACATACTGTATGTCAATGATGTTTTCATGTATCAACTCTAGTATGAAGTGTATGTGAATCTCAATGTGCTTCGTCCACTGATGATGAACTGGATTTGTAAAAATTGAGATAGTGCTCGTGTTGTCACAGTAGATAATGGTAGGATGTCGAAAGTTGATGCCAAACTCTGTCAAGATATGTTTTAACCAAATAGATTATATGGTAGAAATAACTACTCCTCTGTACTCTACTTATGTAGATGATATGGAAATGGCATTCTATTTTTTTTGGACTAATTGACAAAACTTGAACCAAGAGTGAAGTTGTAGCTTGAGGTAGAATTCTGATGATCTAGATCACCAGCCCAATCTGAGTCTCTAAATCCAACCAAGTCAATCTCCATCCCTTCTAAGTAATGAATACCATTTGTGTGAGTGCGATGAACATAGTGAAGGATCCACTTTGCTTCTTTTAAATACATCTCATGAGGGTCCTCCATAAATCTGAACATGATCATGACATCATATGATAGATCTGGACGAGTGTGAGTAAGGTAGATCAAGCTCCCCCACCAACTGCCAATAAAGGGTACCGTCAACCAAGGGGGAAGGGAAATCAGAAACCGACTTAATCCTTGGAAAGAAAAGGAGTACCGTGAGGATTTGTTAGTCAGAGCATGTGAAACTAAGCAAGAAAATCAAGAGAGTATTTAGGCTGTGAGATCATAATTTCTGAGTCAAATTGTGAAATCTGTATCCGAAGAAAGTAATGAAGCAATCCTAAGTCATAGATGGAGAACTTGTTGGCCAAGGAGATCTTCACATAATTAATGATAGAGGAAGAGCTACCTATGATCAACAAGTTATCAACATAGAGAACTAGAATAAGCATGGAGTTATCCTACCACAGAATATACACATTTGGGTCAGAGTGACACCGAGTGAACCCTGATGCAAGTAAAAAGGATTCCATCTTGGCATACCAAGCTCAACGAGATTGATTAAGGCCATAGAGAGACTTCTTTAATTTTCAAACGAGGGATGGATCATGGACATAACCAGAAAGGTTGTTCCATATAGATATCTTCCTCTAGGTCCCCATGAAGGAAGGCACTCTTAATGTCCATCTAGTGGACTACCCATCTGTTAACGACAGCGATGGCAAGGGTGAGTCGAATGGAAGTCATCTTTCACAACCGAAGCAAAGGTTTCTGAATAATCAACCCCAGCTACCTAGGAGAAACCTTTAGCCACAAGTTGTTCTTTATACTTCTCAAATCCTCCATCTGGCTCCATAATTTGGTCGATATATCCACCTACACTGAATGAATTTTATTCCCTTCAGAAGAGGGGTAAGATCCCAAGTGTCATTCTTTATGAGTGAGGAATACTCATCATCCATAGGCAAAATCACACTCAAGAATCCCAGAAGATTCTTGAAAAGATGGTGGATCAGAAGTAGAGGAGAAGAAAGAGTGGGGTCCAATGAAGTCTTGAGCGCGTATGTCTCTCATCCGAAGGAGCTCCCAACTAAATAGCCAACAGTCTGTAAAGTTTTCCTGGCCTAAAGAGGTCCCAAAGGTTCAAGCTCAAAGTCAGAAGATGCTTCACTCGAGTGAGAAGGGACATAGTCCTCATCATCACTACTGTTAGAATCAGAAGACTCAGAAGTTTCAGGATCGGGAGGAGCAGGGAGAAGAGGAACTCACTCAACAACATCATCATTCTGAATGAGTCAGAATCTGATTCAGTGGGAAAAAGAACCTCATTAGAAGTAAAAGTCAAGGATGACTCATCAAACTTCACACTCCTCTAAATATAGAGATCATGGGTTGTATGGTTCAACAATCGGTATCTGTTCACGCCATCAAGATACCTAAAAGAGATACAAGGTTTGGATTGTGGACCCAATGCCTTGTGTTTTCTTCTTAGGAATTTGATCCATAGCCTTGGATCTGAAGACTCAAAATTTCTCAACATCAGGCTTGTGTCTAAACCAAGTTTCAAATGGTGTCAGTTCCCTCTTACTGCCTTGTGTGGAACACGATTATGAATATAATAGGCACAATTCACTACTTCAGCCCAATACTATGAAGGAAGGGACTTTCAAGTGAACCATATAAGTAGCCATCTCCTTTAGAGTTTGGTTCTTTCTTTTTGTAACTCTATTTTGGGAAGGGTTGTAAGTAACTGTACGCTGCAAAGAAATCCCCTCAAAAGTGCAGGAAATCCTAAAACCTATTGCTCACATACTCGCCTCCATTGTTGGTTTCGAAGAACCTTGAAAGACCATTCCACTTTTTTCTTACCAAGAGCCTTAAATTTTTGAAAATGCTCAAAGACTTCAGACTTAAGTTTAAGAAAATATACCCAATTATAACGCGAAAAGTCATCAATGAAGGTTATGTATATATAGAGCTCTAGTGAAATAAGGAGATGGAAAGGGGCCAGACACATCACTATGAACAATATCTAAGGGACGCGTAGCTCTCCAAGATTTTCTCCTTATCAATGTTTTTTCCAAGTTGCTTTCTTAGGGTGCAACCCATCACAAAGACCTTTAAAAAAATTAGCTCGGGGTAACCTATTGACCATTTCATGTTTGGGCTGAAATCTTCAATGGTAACGATAATTTAGATACCAAAAATGCTCATGTCATAGCTTGTTAACATCATTCACATGAGTGAGTAAGGCATTGGGCATCAAATCAGAAGAGAAGTGGGAAAAGGTATTACAACTGTGAATGATGATCTGCACGTTTCCCTCAGCCACAGTACGGTCATAGTTAAGCTCGTGATTTATCATCGAGTTAGGACAAAATTCCACTCGCATTCCTTCACCAAGGTGGGTGATTTGGTAAACTGATAGGAGATTGGTAGAGAGATTGGGAACACTCAACACTTGGTTAAATGTTCCACCTTCAATCTCTACCGATCGACTACCGGAAACTGACACATGAGTGTCATCACCCAACGTGATTTGGGACATGCCACATGGTTCAATGCTAGAGAATTCAACCTCTGAAGAAGCCATGTGGTGTGAGGCACTAGAATCGATAATCCAAGTTGATGATGGAGCTGATCTAGCTATGAGGGCCTTACCTTTCTTGTTTTCATTTTTAGTCTCCTTTGCATTAGAAGACTCACCTTTTTGAGCATTTTGTTTAACAGATTCAGGAACACTTATTTTATTCTTCTCAAGTAAATGAGTTAAGTGATAAATTTGTTTCTGAAAACAATGTTGCTCGTCATTGCCATATTCTTACAGTAGGAGCATTTATACTTTTCCTTCTTTGCTTTAGGCTCAGAAGTCGAAGTATGAGTGATGGGCTTAACTAGGGGTTGGTTGGTCTTGGTTTCTTTCTTAGGTTGGTCCTTAGTTTCTTTCTTCTTTTCATTTTTCTTGCCCTTATTTGCCACAAGGGCATGTGACTTGGATTTTAGAGTCCCCATTTGAATGAGTTTGTCCTGTTCTTGAATGAGTTGGGCGAAAAACTGTCAAAGGAGGGCATAGTCCAAGTACTACCCAAGGTGGCTTTCGTGGCGTGAAAAGTTGAAACGAAAATAGAGTATTCAGGACCTAACTTAGAAAGAATCGACAAGATCAATTGAGAGTATTTCTTATCCACTTTACATTCCTTTAGAAGCATTCTAGTGCAGAC
Organism: Taxus chinensis; assembly: GCA_019776745.2. Lineage (NCBI taxonomy): Eukaryota > Viridiplantae > Streptophyta > Pinopsida > Cupressales > Taxaceae > Taxus > Taxus chinensis. Next base: position 32,320,472 of record CM034146.1, on the reverse strand, counting down.
AAATTTTGAGAAGAAGACCTATAGGTTTTCAAAGTCACTAGGGTTTAACCCTAGTAGTTCGTTCTCCAACTCATGCGCTCTCATGTCATCTTGCTTCCCAAACATATCATCGAGTGTTTTCCACGCTTGATCGGGTGTTGAGGAAGTTTCGATGTGGAAGAGCAAGTCAGGGGATACAGACATACAGATAAGACCTAAGGCTTCATCACAACGGTTGAACCATTTAGATTTTTCAGGTTCATCAGTAGGTTCAGTCTCTAACCCCATGGTAACTCGGTATAACCCTTTACTTCACAAAACCAATATAATTTTAGATTTCCATTCGAAGAAATTAAAAGGTGTGAGCACTGGTACTTTAGAGATATCCATAATGAAGAGATAGAATCAAGGAATGCAGAAGGAAGGAGAGAGAAAGGAAACAACCACCCCAGAACAAAATTACACCCCCCCAAGTTTGGCACTTTATAATTCAGTGCATTTATTACAACCAGATGCAACTGTGTTCCAAGAACCATTTTGTCACTCACCTTGCAATTAGCGTAATAACACGCAATGGTGGAGACAACAATCAAGGTTCGTAGGGCACAACAGATCAACACTGCAAGCAAGCACATAAAGAGAGAAGCAAGACGGGGAAGAAAGAGCTTTGTGAGAAACAGTGTCTCACGTCACACAAAAGAATCCCTTTTTTGTAATACTGTGGCGGACGCACTCACAAGTCCACAAAAAAAGGAATACAAAGCTCAAGAAAAAATGAGCTGAATTAAGCAATACAAAGACACCCCCCCAGAATGCGGCATTTATAAAATTATTGCATTTACAAAACTAAATATCCCATCATCTAGAGTGCGAAAAAATATGCAACTTTGACTAAAGAAGTGCTAAAAACCGAGCAACAAGTCAAAAGTTATAGCAAAAACCAATTCCGGCAACTAATGAGGAAAAAGCCAATAGGCCTACAAACGGATTAAAAAAGTGCCCTAAACTCTTGCAAAGGGTGTCATATGTATGCTCGTTGGAAATGGCATAGAATTTGAGGTAGGGTTTGTTTGTATTGCGAGGGGTGATTTACCACCTGCCAATCCCGGACCTCACCCTTCATCTTCAGCACTCGATGGAAGGTTAATAAAACAAGCCAAAAAACTTACAATGCTAATAAAATGTAATGTTTTTACCTTATACGTTTTAAAAATAATGAAACAACATGTTTTTTAAAAGAGTGATAAGATAAAAGGAATGAAACCATGTTTTTTTAAAGAAAAGTGAATAAAAAACGTATTTTAAAAGAGATATTACCTGGCAGCGGACTGAGAAAGCCACGTGGGGATGAAAGGCAGGTAAAAAGAGATAATTTAGTGACTGTCCACTGTAGGAAAAATGCCAGCAGGTACAGAAAACGCAGTAACATGCAAAAAATGCCTTGACAGCCCAAAAAAACACCTTAACAGTCCAAAAATGCCAGTACAGCGTGCAAAAACATAGGAAAGGAGAAAAAACACCTTAGGACAGTTAAAAAAAGCCTGGAACAGTTGAAAATGCAGCCAGGTGATAGAAAAACGCCTGGAACAGGTTTAAATGCCTGGAACAAAGGAGAAAACACAGCCAGGGGAGAAAAACACCTGAGGATAGGCAAAAAAATGCCTGGAAGGGAGAAAACAGTCAGAAAGGTCCAAAAAAACGTCTGGAATAGTTGAAAATGCTCAGAACAGAGGAAAAATGTGAGCAGCTTTGCAAAAAACGTGAGAGACAAGGCAAAAATGTGAGAGGTTTCGCAAAAAATGTGAGAGGTTTGCAAAAAATGTGAGAGACAAGAAGGAACCACAGCAATGAGGAAGAAGCTCGGAATAGTCTGAGTATACACCGGTGAAGAAAAAACAACGATCCCAACCAATAATCACAGGTCCACGCCAAAAAACGAGCTCTTCTTTTACCCTGCAGCTGAATCTGAACACAACAAGCAAGAAATAACCCAGAAACAACAGCCACAAAGATCTAGAAATATCCAAATATGAACTCAGCTGATAAACAAACCAACCAAATACCTTAACTTGCAACTGCTCAAACCTCAATACGAGGTGAGCAATAATTCCAAAATGATAATAGAAAAAAACTTGCACACGAGGAAATAAGAAGAAACCAGAAGTAATAAACAACTGAGAAACGAAGAGTGCACGTTTACCGAAACCAGCTCTGATACCATGAAAGAAGGATTCGCGAGAACCGATGTCGAAAAGCGATGCACCACAACGAAGTTGCACTCCGATGGTAACGTCAAGCCAATGTAATACACAAGATTCAAAACAATGGAAAGAAGATTGCAAGTAAGAAGAATGGGTCTGCTCATGCTCATAGATCAAAAAATAGGAAGTACAAATAGGGGTGCTGTGTAACCCCCATGCCTAAACATGGAAAGAAATAAATGATGCCACTAACGCATATGACATTGACTGACGCATATGACGCCACTAGAAGAGGAGTTACAATTCCAAACAAGGAATGTAAATCCTATGACGTATTGATGTAAATGACAATGTCAGATTCTATGACAGAATCTGACACTTGTCATTTGACTTCCTAAAACCTATGACTCTCGCAAGGTGAGATGACTCACCTAGGTGATGTGGACGATGACTGGACAGTCACACACACCAACAAGGACAATGCAGTCAGCACTTGCGATACTTTGGCCAAATATTTTCACATGCTTTGCATGATCATATTCCTAGATGTGATACACACCAATGGAGTACGTCCTTCACCTCACTTCTTCTGTTATCTAGAATGGTCTTTCCTGGTCTCTACTAGTCCTTCCATTTAAGTTCGAACTCTAACCCCAGCTAGCAATATGAATGAGTATAGAAAGTTACTCATAGTAACTAAAGATACGCAAACATACGGTGTCATTCCTAGATGACTCCGTGTGTCTAGTTACCTTTAGTCCTCTGGAGTCACTTTGTATACGTGATCACATTCCTATCCCTAGCTAAGAACTTATTATCCAACTTATGTAAACTTGATGATTTAATTCGGAAGGGCATTGTAATATGTCAGCTATAACATTGTGTCGTCATGAAGGCCCCGCCTTCACGAAGACATCATATTGTAGCTGGCGTATGTCAATGTCCTATGGAATCCTCTCATTGAGGGTACACATCTAGCTCAATAGTGATTTGGTTATAATCTTAGTATTTAAGATCAACTTTCAGCAGCCATGCTGGTCCTTTATCCTTGTTCTTGTTACAGTTATATGTAGCTAAGAGAGACTTAATCCATCTTCTAGCTTAATACGCATCTCCTCCTTCATACCGAAGGGTTGCATATTCACTTCTTGGTTCCTTTCTTAATCTTTGGACTAATCAGTCCATTATCGATAAACTTAATAAGTTTAACCTATTAAACTTAGCCAAGTTTTTCCACAACTGTAAACAAGTTCAGAATTCCATCTTATTAGACGTCATTTAAACGAGGTCTAATTCTAAATGAATTTATTCATTTATCCTCCTTAACCTTACTTAGTTAAGGTCTGTTAACAATAGATATGATTTCCCATATCTTTATCTTCTGAATTTAAACATTCGAGGCTATTAACGGAGTCTGAATACAACGTTCGTCTGCCCCTAAGTTATTTGATATCCCTTAGCTTTCAAACTAATCCCGAATACCTTCCAATTATGATTTCATGTTTATCTAAATCTTTTTAATGTCAATTCAAAATTCATCTTAACCCAAGTATGAACTAATTACACATTTCAACGTAAAAGTTGCATTTAGGTAAAGAATAGATGTTATTTCTTTTTAAATTCATCCATTAACATTTGAATAATTCCAAGTCAAGGAATAATGTTATATTCTAAAACTTATTCAACCATATCAAACTGATACAGTTATTGAAAATATCACACTTTTACTTGTATTCATCCATCAAATTTACAATCTATACATTGGCCAGTCCAAACGACTAGGCTTTGTTTATATCAAACAACATTACAACTCATAAAGATAGTAGAATGTAACTTCTTCCTTTCTCATTTCCTAGTGGAGGAGTAATAGCTATCAGTACAATCCATCTTCAGTTAATCAAAGAAGTATCAGAAAACAACCATGTCTTCGTTTATACTCAAGTTCCATCTACAAAATTACTTACACGGGTTAGTTCATTGAACTGAGCATATTAAGCACTTGTCATTAAAATGAGGTGCTTTTAATTAACTGTCTCAATAAAAGAACCCTGATTTTATGAAATGTTAATATGAACATCATTCAAGAATTAAGTACCGAAAAGGATGAACATCATAACAACTCAATCATCTAATTACCATCCCAATCCGGTAAAGGATTACTGCCCTCTTTCCCAAATAATTATTACATGGAGTAATTTCCATCAAACAGTTCCAGATTACAACATCTGTAAGAACTACAAACACAATTTTGCAAACTGTTGTTCTAGCATAAATGATATAATTTCCATTCCTTACAATAGTTATCATTTCAAAAGATAGAGTATAACTGAAGATTCAACCGAACTACTTTCCTTTGCTTTCATACAACTCATCGGAATTCAAACAATCAAATGCAGAAGAGAAAAGTAAACAACAATTAATGCAGATGCTTAAACCAAAGCAGTACAAAATTTAATCCATAATAATTATAGATTTCCAGCTGTAAGAGAGAAGAAATGAACATTAATTCAAATTATCCATCCACACTCTTTTTTTTTCTCATAGTTGTACTGAGAATTTTAATTCAAACGTGATATCAATCAATGATAACAGTCCAAAGAGAAATGAACGAAAATCAATAATCAAATAAAAGGGAGAAAGATCATATCACCTCTTCTCACTGCCTATCCAAATACCCATTATTTAGAACAAACATATTCCAATAGTATAATTCATTCAGAATAGTATATTTCAGTATTCAAAATCTACTATTACCTTTCCAAAATATTGACTAGAGTTCATTGCAACTGGTCCGTAAACATTAGTACCAAAAGAACCTATAAACGTAATCATTTCCTTTTAAACATTTCACTCTACAGACATTCACATCTAGATATAGACAAGCAAGAATGCACATCTAGTTTTATCAGCTATCGTTTCATCAAAACTAGCATTTCAGCTAGACCTGAACAACATGAATGTACAGCCAGCTACAAAATTATGAGCTTCCTCATAATAATAAAAAAAAGAATCATTTTCCAAACATTCAAAGTAAGGATTCCACTTCAGTTTAGCCTTGATGAAACAACAAGAAATCTAAAGGGCAATTCGTATAGGTATACAATCACATATTTATGCAAATAATTCATCATCCAATCCAAATAAGACTGAAATAGTGAACTCTAATCTATCTGGTAAATATCCAGATACTCAGTTCCAGAATCAAGAATTAATTCTTTTAAACAAAGTCTTTCATGGAATTCAACCAAACACGGATGCTTTTTAATCATTTTAAAAAGGAAGTGAGAGTAAAACGATGAAACAAGCCCATTGTTCCAAGTATTTATATTCTATGTGTTGTATACCGTCAAGAAAATAAGTCACCCCATAGTTCCATCTATTATTCTCACGGTTCTTCAAAAACCGTTCACATACAGCATTCAGAAAAACAATCTCCTTATCAGTATTGTTTACATAAGACCGAATCCATAATACACAATAAAATCCACTTACCATTAGCTTTAGATTTCCAACAGCAAAAGAGAAAACTAGTTCATTAATAGTTTTAGTAAGAAAAACACTCATTTTCTTCAAAACGCACAAGAATAATCAAGTTGTATTCATCCATATAATGACTGTTCAACCAGACATACAAAAAAAATCATCTCATCCTCCTATTTTCACAAGGATGCGTAGAACTCAGAATTGCTACACGCACAGCTAAAGTATTCATAAGCACAAAATCATAAAATAAAGAACGAATCCCCAATACTATCGAAACGAATCTACTTAGCATGGGCAGTGTATTCCACTCAATAATTATGCAAAGAATGCTTAAGTCGCATACAACAAAAGAAACCAACTCAACCCAAAATCATCTCAACAAAACAACCAAATCAAATAACCAAAACCCCCATCATAAGATTAGGGTTGTTTTAATGAGATGATTAAACAAAAGCAAGCAGTTTAAGGAGAAGGGCTTAACATGCCTGTTAATTTTTTTCTTGTGGCTTAAAGAAAACTGGGCCCACTGGAGTTGTTTCTCTCCACTACATCATCAGCCAGGCTTTCCAACCAGTCACCAACTTCCACGAGCTCAAGAATAGCCTTTGTTTTTCCAAAGAACAAAGATAATAATCAAAACAAAGATGGTTCGAAAGAACCATGGAGAAACAAAATCCAGAGCAACTAAAATCCAAATGCACACAACAACAAACAATTTTCCTTTTTCCTCTATCCTCTTTCCAAGGCGAGCTGGTCGCTAAGACCAAGGTAATTGAATGCATTACTTTTTCCTAATTTTTCATGCCACCGCCGACTCAGGGTTGGCGAGTTCCCAATTTCAAATTTTTGCATGAAATCATAGTTTAGCTTCATAGCTAGTTGGACGCCTCCAACTTTTCCATGTTCCCGCCAAACTTGGCGTTGCACATGTAAGGACTCCATTTACCGTCCCATTAAATTTCCTACCTTCCCCCCTTATCCTTTTCATCCACACGGGTCTATGCGTCCCCTTCCTTAGGTTAGGGTTAGTTTAGGATTTTAATAGTCCATATCTAGGTCATTCGCCTAGTTCCTAGGTTAATAGAATTCACATCTATTTTCTTCCTTATAAAATTTAAAATCCATATAGGATAGTAGTTTAGGGTATAGGATAAAACTTAGGGGTAGGTTAGGGTTTAATCCCCTAATATTTAATTAACTAGTTTCCATATCAAGTCTTTCCACCTGACAGTCATATTCAACATTAAGCAGGACATTTTGTCCTAAGTTCCACATACCTGTGCCACTTGCATCCAGGCCCTTATCGTCTTACACTGTCTAGCGTTACAATGGTGTGTGGTTCGAGAATCGAACCTTTTTCATTGGCATCTACGTACCAGATATTCATACCTGAAATTAGGTGCTGCAACATTTATATCAACCTTCAGTCTGGTTTAAAAGTAAATCGACAAAGCGATCATAAGAAGGCCATAACATACCTTGGATCAATGGAATTGATTCAAGGTGTGCTGTCAATCAGTGAATAGAGTTCATCAAGCATACGACAAGTCTGTTGTCTCATTAACAATCACACAAGCAATAATAACTTTTGTCTCAAGTATCAAGTTACAGCAAACAAGGGTCTAGATCAGCAACACATTCCTCTAGGATAAAAAAAAACATGTCTTAACATATTTATCTTCATTTCTATAGTTAAAACCTAATGAAAGGTAATTACCATGATAACTTACCAAAATCAAGGCATTACATTCCTCGCTTCTTAAATAATCATCGTCCCAATGATCAAATTAACCAATTCAAGGAGTTTCTAGGAAAAAATTCAGTTATTGTCCTTCCATTCATAAGTTCATACCAAAAACAAATTCACTCTTTAAAACAGTGTTTTAAGATAACTATAAAATAGACCAATAATTGTCTAAATTAGGTAGAATTATCAGTTTTTCGAATTTCAATTTCAATCAAACATCTATGGAAAAGCAGATCTCATTTCTTAGAGATTTTCCCAAGTTGCACTTTCTTCACTAAACTAGTCCCACTGGACCTATATTGATTCACTTCACGATTTCTTAAGCACAAATGGCGAGTTCCCATCACTCAAATGGGCTTAATCATGATTATTCCTGGGTCTTGGACCTGCAAGGAATTCCAATTCAGCACATGTGATAAATCTGTTACGTATTTCTTAAGGCAAGAAATATGAAAAACATCATGCATTTGTGATAAAGCAGGAGGTAATGCTAGACAATAAGCTAGAGGGTTGATTATTTCAACAATTTCAAAAGGTCCCACGTAACGTGGTGACAACTTGGCAGCCTTGCCAAAAGTTATTGAGCTCTTTTTCAGCTTAACCCAAAGAAAGACCTTCTCACCAAGTTTATAATTCCTATCAACCCGCTTTAAGTTTGCATAACTCTTTTGCCTATTGGCAGCCTCCTTTAGATGTTTCCGAATCATTTTGATTTGTTGTTCCATTTCCATGAGGATTTCTGGCCCAATTACCTCTCTTTCCTCTACGCTGTCTCAGCTAACAGGGGTTTTGCATTTTCTTCCATACAATGCTTCAAAGGGTGCCATTTTTAAAGAGGCATGGTATGTATTATTGTAGGTAAATTCAACTAGCGGAAGGTATTCCTCCCATTTATACTACTGGTCCATGCAATACATCCTTAACATGTCCTCTAAAACTTGATTGACTCTCTCAGTCTGTCCATCCATCTCCGGATGATATGCAGAGCTGAAGTTTAATTTAGTTCCCAAGGCTGCATTAAGCATTTGCCAAAACCTTGATGTCATCCTCGGATCTCTGTCCGATATGATCAATTCGGGTATTCCATGCAATCTGAAAATTTCATGTACAAATCTTCTTACTAACACTGGTGCATCGTCTTTCAAATTATGAGCAATGAAGTGTGCCACTTTGGTTAATTTGTCGACAACAACTAGGATGATATCATGCTTATTCCTTGACATAGGCAATCCTTGAACGAAATCCATCGTTATCACTTGCCATTTGTACTGTGGAATGCTGTGGGGATACAATAATCTAGCGGGATGCATATGTTCCGCCTTAACATGCTGACATTCCAAGCAGTGTGTTACAAATTCCACCACATCCTTTTTCATTCCCTTCCAAAAGTATTGTTTCTTAAGATCAGCAAACATTTTCATAATGCCAGGGTGTCCAGAAAAGGTGAATTATGAAATTTAGTTAACAATTTCCTTCTTAAATCATTTACCAAGGGTATATAGACCCTGTTTTCGAACCTTAGAATTCCTTCGCTATCAAAGAAAAATCCTTTATACCTCACATCCTTTGGATCTGCAGCAAGTGTTGTTTTAACTTGCTAGAAATAAGGATCTGATTCCAAGGCATCTTTCATGTCATCCTTAAATTGAGTTCTTAACGTTATAAGAGCAGAGATGTGATTCCTTTGACTCAGAGCATCTGCCACTCTATTTTCCTTTCCTTTGATGTACCTTATATCAAAATCATACTGAGATAGAAATTCTAACCATCTTCGCTGTCTTGCATTCAAATTTGGCTGAGTAAAAATATACTTCAACCCTAGATGGTCAGTTTTTAACTCAAAAGGTTTACCTAAAAGGTAATGCCTCCACATTTGAAGTGCATATACAATGGCAATGAGCTCTAGGTCATGTGGAGCATAATTTTGTTCATGTAACTTAAGCTTTCTGCTTTCATAAGCTATGACATGGTCATTCTGTAACAGAATACCTCCAAGGCCTTCTCCCGATGCATCCATTACAACCATAAAATTTCCATTTGGATCTGGTATAGTTAAAATAGGTGCTGTAGTTAACTATTCCTTTAAAATTTTAAAGGAAAATTTACATTTGTCAGTCTAGACAAATTTCTTATCCTTCTTTTGTAGTGAAGTGATTGGGGCAGCAATTTTTGAAAAATCCTTAAAGAACTTTCTATAATAGCCTGCCAAGCCCATAAAGCTTCTTACTTCAGGCACGTTCTTAGGCGCAAGACACTCGGTTATAGCTGTGATCTTTGAAGGGTCTACAGCTATTCTGTTCTTGCTTATAACGTGTCCCAAATAATGCACCTCTGCATCATAAAAGGAACATTTAGATAGTTTACCATACAACTTCCTCTTTCTTAAAACTTCCAGCACTACCCTTAAATGTTCTTGGTGCTCTTCAACATTTTTAGAGTATATAAGAATGTCGTCTAAGAATACAAGAAAAAACTTGTCTAGGTATTCTTGAAAAATATTGTTCATCAGATTCATGAAGGCGGCAGGTGCATTTGTCAACCCAAAATGTAACACCGTGAATTCATAATGCCCGTACCTTGTTCTAAAAGTTGTTTTATGAATATCTTCTTCCTTTATTCTCATCTAATGATACCCAGATCAAAGATATATTTTTGAATAGACTGATGCTCCACGCATCTAGTCGAACAGATCATCAATCCTAGGAAGTGGGTATCGATTCTTAATAGTTGCCTTGTTCAACATTCTATAATCAATGCACAGTCTCAATGTGCCATCCTTTTTCTTTACAAATTACCAGCGCTCCCCATGGTGAGACGCTTGGTCTTATCAGCCCCTTAGTCAAAAGTTCCTGTAATTGAGCCTTTAGCTCTACCAACTCGAGGGTGGTCATTCTATAAGGTGCCTTAGATATGGGTTCAGTTCCTGGCTTGATTTCTATTACAAAGTCAAACTCTCATTTGGGTGGAAGACCTGGTAATTCCTCCAGAAATACATCACTAAAATCCCTTAATAATGGATATCTTTCCATGAAATCATTATCCTCCTCAGCATTTTCTATCTTTTTTACTATGTACAAGGTGCAGCCTCTATTTTTAGCCCTTTTTAGTTGCATAGCTGTTAGTTTCCTAACTGCAACTTCACGCTTTACACCTTGAATGACTGCTACTTTCTACAGGTCGTCAAAACAACAAATTTGTTTTTCATAATAGTCAACCTTTGCCTTATGTTCTGCCAACCAGTTAACTCCAATAATGATATCATATGATCCTAAAGGAGTGACATACAGGTCAACTTCGGTGGAGAAACTGGGCAAGTCAAGAATTGCCCCAAAAAGGCACATTTCGACTGTATGGACAACATTATTCCCATAATGCACTATCCATGTCTTATCCATCTGTTTAGCCTTTCTTTTTAATTTCATTGTAAGTTTAGTAGAAATAAAGCATTTAGTGGCTCCAGTATCAAAAAGTATGACTACAGGTGTACCGAATAACTTACCTGGAACTTCTATAGGCGTAACTTTCTTTTCAACTTGTCTGTTAGCCATCGCAACATGTATCCTATGTTGCTGATCATGATCATCCTTTTTCAAAGGACAGTGACTCGCGTAATGGTCCTTTCGACAATTGAAGCATCCTCCAACTGGCCCTTTCCTAGGCTCAAATTTGTTACTAGATTTGAAGTTATCATTCTGGCTTCCGTAGGACTTTTGTCCATTGCCACTAACTTTTGCGAAGCTGTTCCGCACACTATTTACGGGTTTGTTCATTACAGATTTCTTGTTGTTATCTACAACAATTTTGTTTTTCACACAAAACCTTTTCCAAGGCCCCCTTTTGGGTGCAAGAGATGAAGAAGAATTGGGAATCTTCTTCCTTATCTCTTCCCTATGAGTAGAAATTACTCTCAGTTTCTGTTCCTGTCTTATGGCCTTTTCGACGACTCCTTCCATGGTTGTTGGACCGTGGACATCCACTTCACCACCAATGATGGGATTTAGTCCCATTATGAACTTTCATATTCTGAACTTCTCGTCAGCTTGGTACTGCGGCACATACTTAAGGAGTTTAGTAAACCCTTCCCAGTATTCTGTCACCGTCAACCTTCCTTGCGACCAGTTCTGAAATTTAGTCATTTTCCTATCAAAATAGAGTTGAGGCAGCCACCTTTGTCTAAAGTAACCCTTAAATTGATCCCAAGTTATGTCTGATTCAACAATATTCAACTCAACCTTACGGTTGTCCCACCATGATGATGCTTCATGAGAAATTTGATATGCTCCCCATATCGCTTTGGTCTCCTCGAAGAAGTTTCTTATTGCAAAGTACTTCTCCATTTCATTGAGCCGATTCTCAGCTCCATCCCCAAGGGTTTTTCTATCAAACTTTGGAGGACTTATTCTCTTTATGTCATTTGTAAGTTCAACTACTAATCTTGCCCTTTTATTTTAAGGATGATTAGGAGCATTCACATTACTATTGTTAACACCCAGATTCCCTCCATTGGTGTTGTCCACAGGAGGTGGCTGATAATTTATGTCAGCTTCTTCTTCCTCCTCTTAATTTCCCATTGACTTCTGTTCCAAAACAGTCAAATGATCTCTCGTGTCTAGTAGGGCAGTAAGGATTTCATCCAGCTTTTGAGAAATAGCTGCTTCTCCACCCGGTAATGGGTTATTCACAGCATTTCCTCTTGTTCTGACCATTTCTGTTCAATAAGAAAATGTAAACCTTATTAAATTATGGACTCATTAAGTCTAAGAGATGCAACCTTCAGCTCTGATACCAAGATGTAACATCCCCATTTTAAGATACTAGAACAAGGAATTTTTTTATTTTTTTTTATACAACGTTTCCTGTTATGAATTATATAATTCAAACACATGTTCAAGTAATAATAATTGGTCTCTGTCCAATTAATGCAGTTTGGATCACACAATTTCCTTTTAAAAATAATGTTCTCTGTTCACATATTTGCAATATGGAACACACATTCAATGCCATTCAATCATATAACAGATACCATATGCTGCTGTAAATGACTCGAAGAACTACCGATCTCCCATTTTATGGCTCGGAGTTTCAGCGATCTCTTTTTTCATGACTTGGCGACTTACCGATCCTTCATGTTAATCCATGCATATGTATAATGAACTATACAGGGTTCTGTTACCGTTTCTGGTTATCGAAGTGATCCATTTAAGAAGCCTATCTGAATATCTGTTACTGATATTCATCTGACATCCTGCATCTTAAACTAGGTGATTAGGACAACACAACCAGCACTTGCGATACTTTGGCCAAAGATTTTCACATGCTTTGCATGATCATATTCCTAGATGTGATACACATCAATGGAATACGTCCTTCACCTCACTTCGTCTGTTATCTAGAATGGTCTTTCCTGATCTCTACCAGTCCTTCCGTTTAAGGTCAAGCTCTAACCCCAACTAGCAATATGAACGAGTATAGGAAGTTACTCATGGTAACTAAAGGTACGCAGACATACGGTGTCATCCCTAGGTGACTCCGTGTGTCTAGTTACCTTTAGTCCTCCGGAGTCACTCCATATACGTGATCACATTCCTATCCCCCATCTAGGAACTTAGTATCCAACTTATGTAAACTTGATGATTTGATTCGGGAGGGCATTGTAATATGTCAGCTATAACATTGTGTCGTCTTGAAGACGAAGACCATATTGTAGCTGGCGTATGTCAATGTCCTACGGAATCCTCTCATCAATAGTACACATCCAGCTCAAGTGTGATTTGACTATAATCTTAATATTTAAGATCAACTTTCAGCAGCCATGCTGATCCTTTAACCTCGTTCTCGTTACAATGGTATGTAGCTAAGAGAGACTTAATTCGTCTTCTAGCTTAATATACATCCTCTCCTTCATACCGAAGGGTTGCATATTCTCTTCTTGGTTCTTTTCTTTAATCTTCGGACTAATTAGTCCATTACAGATAAACGTAATAAGTTTAACCTATTAAACTTAACCAAGTTTTACCCACAACTGTAAACAAATTCAGAATTCCATCTTATTAGACATCATTTAAACGAGGTCTAATTCTAAATGAATTTATTCATTTATTCTCCATAACCTTACTTTAGTTAAGGTCTATTAACAATAGATATGTTTTCCCATATCTATATTTTCTGAATTTAAACATTCGAGGATAATAATGGAGTCCAAATACAAGGTTCAGCTACTCCTATGATATTTGATATTCCTTAGCTTATAAGCTAATCCCGAATACCTTTCAATTAAGAGTTCATATTCACCTAAATCCATTTTAATGTCAATTTAAAATTCATCTTAACCCAAGTATGAACTAATTGCACATTCCAACATAAAAGTTGCATTCAGGTAAAGAATAGATGTTATTTCCTTTTAAATCTATCCACTATCATTTGAATAATTCAAAATTAAGGAATAATATTATATTCTCAATCTTATTCAACAATATTAAATTGATACAGCCATTAAAATATCACACCTTTCCTTGTATTCATTCATAAGTTTTACAATCTATACATTTGCTAGTCCAAACGACTGGACTTCATTTATATCAACTACATTATAACTCATAAAGATAGAAGAATGTAATTTCTTCCTTTCTCATTTCCTCGTAGAGGAATAAAAGCTATCAAATACAATCCATCCTCAATTAATCAAAAGAAGTATCAGAAAACAACCATGTCTTCGTTTATACTCAAGTTCCATCTGCAAAATTACTTGCACGGGTCAGTTCATTGAACTGAGCATATTAAGCACTTGTCATTAAAATGAGGTGCTTTTAATTAACTGTCTCAATAAAAGAACCATGCTTTTATGAAACGTTAAAATGAACATCATCCAAGAATTAAATACCAATAAGGATGAACAGCATAACAACCCAATCATCTAATTACCCTCCCAATCAGACAAGAAAGGATTACTGCCCTTTTTCCCAATAATTACTACAAGAAGTAGTTTCCTTCAAATAGTTCCAGAATTAACATCTGTAAGAACTAAAACACAATTATGCATACTGTTGTCCCAATATAAATGCTGTAATTTCCATTCCCTTACAATAGTTGTAATTTCAAAAGATAGAATTTAACTGAAAATTCAAACCGAACTACTTTCCTTTCCTTTCATACAACTCATCTGATTTCAAACAATCAAACGCTGAAGAGAAAAGTAAACAACAATTAAATGCAGATGCCTAAACCAAAGCAGTACAAAATTCATTCCATAACAATTATAGATTTCCAACTGTATGAGAGAAGAAATGAACATTAATTCAAATTATCCATCCACACTCTCTTTCCTTTCCTCATAACTGTACTGAGAATTTAATCCAAACGTGATACCAATCAATGATAACAGTTCAAAGTGAAATAAATAAAATCAATAATTGAATACAAGGAAGAAGGATTCATATTACCTCTTCTCACTGTCTAACCAAATATCCGCTATTTATAATAGACACAACCCAATAGTATGATTCATTATGATTATTATATTTCACTCAACGGACTTTCTTGTCCAGATATAAACAAGCAAGAATATACAGCTAGTCTATAAACAACGCTTCGTCAAAACAAGCATTTTAGCTAGACTCTGAACAAATAAGAATGTACAGCTAGCTACGAAATTATGATTCATATCATAATAGTAAAAAGAGTCATTTTATTTTGAACTTTCAAAGTAAGAATTCCACTTCGGTTCAGTTTTAACGAAACAGCAAGAGTTCAGGCTGTGAATTGAGTATATTTATATATATAAAACATACGTATTTATTAAAAACAGTCATACCCAGCTTAGTCTGAAATGGGTAAAAGTTTAGCAAACATATTATCATCATTTCACTGTAATGAGTAAGAAAACCCCCTTTTTTTTACAAGAACAAGAATCCATTCAAGTTCAATTCATAAACCTCATATTTTCTCCAAAAGAAGGAAGGGAAACCAGTCACGGTCTTTATTTCAAAAAAAATATTAAAACGTTTTGACCAGCAAAGGAAAAAACGATGAAATGAATCCCTGTCCTAGGAAAAATCGTATTCAATGCAATGAAAGCAATTAGGAGAAATTAATTCACACAACAGTTCATCCACATTATTCCGAACTTTCTTTTCCCAATCTTTTCCTCGTACTGAACTCAGAAGACAATACTCACATCAATATTACAAGCAATGACTCAAACCCATATAGGGTAATCGAAGCAGGTGCTAAGATTTCCAATCAAAACAAACTAGTCATTAATATCAAGCACAACCTCCTTTGTTTCATTCGTTTGCAAAGAAATACTAAGCCGTGCTCATTTTCATAAAGACTGTTCAAACCAGAAGATCAAACCGAAGCCCTATATTCTTCCATTTTTACAAGAGAACATAGAGCTCATAAAATAATGCACGCATAGCTAATACTTTCAACAACTCAACTCATATTGAGTGAGGAAACGATTACCCAACAATTTCAATCAACTCACCCATCAAGAGCAGATTTATTTCATTTACCCCTTTCGTAAAAGAATTGCCCAAGTCGTACTCAGCAAAGGAAAAACAACTCAGTCCAAAGATCATTTCATTCTAAACAACAACATCATTTAACTAAATCACCCCTCATAAGAGCAGGGTTGTTTTAATGAGACGTTTAAGCAAAAGCAAATGGTTTAAGGAGAAGGGCTTAACATGCCTATATTTTTTGTGGTTTGAAGAAAACCGCGTCCACTGGATTTGTTTCTCTCCACGATGTCCTTAGCCAGGCTTTCCAAACAGTTCACTAACTTCCACAGGCTCAAAAATAGCCTTTACTTCTCCAAAGAATAGAAACAATAACCAAAAATACAGCAGATTTGACGAAACCAAGGAAGAACAAAATGCAGAGCAACTAAAATCCAAATGAACACAATAACAACCAATTTTTCCTCAATCCTCTTTCCAAGGCAAGCTGGTTGCTAAGACCAATGTCATTGAATGCATTGAATGCATTGCCTTTTTCCTCATTCCTCATGCCACCGCCGACTCAGGTTGGCAAATTTCCTTTTTTCAAATTTTGCTTGCAATCATAGTTTAGCTTCATAGCTAGTTGGATGCCTCCAACTTTTCCATGCTCCCGCCAAACTTGGCGCTGCAACATGTAAGAACTTCATTTACTGTCCCATTAAATTTCTAACCTTCCCTCCTTATCCGTTTCCATCCACATGGGTCCATAAGTCCCCTTCCATAGGTTAGTAATAGTTTAGGATTTTAATAGTCCATAGCTAGGTTATTCACCAAATTTCATAAGTTAGTAGAATTTGCATCTATTTTCATTCTTATGAAATTTAAAATCCATATAGGGTAGTAGTTAGGGTATAGGATAAAACTTAGTGGTAGGTTAGGGTTTAATCCCATAGTATTTATTTAATAGTTTCCAATCAACCCTTTCTGGCTGGCATT
Source organism: Taxus chinensis (assembly GCA_019776745.2). Taxonomy (NCBI): domain Eukaryota; kingdom Viridiplantae; phylum Streptophyta; class Pinopsida; order Cupressales; family Taxaceae; genus Taxus; species Taxus chinensis. The sequence goes on along the minus strand of CM034146.1, from coordinate 32,303,625 downwards.
CGTATTCAACACAATGCAGGACGTTTCATCCTATGTTCCACATACCTGTGCTACTCACATCGAGGCCCTTATTGTCTTACACTATCTAGCGTTACAATGGTATGTCGTTTGAGAATCGAACCTTTTTCATTGGCATCTATGTACCAGATATTCATACTTGAAATCAGGTGCTGCAACATTTATATCAACCTTCAGTCTGGTTTCAACTTCATTCAGGTTTAGAAGTAAATCGACAAAGTGATCACAAGAAGGCCACAACATACCTTGGATCAATGGAATTGATTCAAGGTGTGATGTCAATCAGTGAAAAGAGTTCATCAAGAATACGACAAGTCTCTTGTCTCATTTAGCAACATACAAGCAATAATAACCTCTGTCCCAAGTAAACAAATTACAGCAAACAAGGGTCCATATTAGCAACACATTCCTCTTAAGATCAAAAGATATATCTTAACATATTTATCTTCATTTCTGCAGTTACAACATCATGAAAAGTGATTACCATGATAGCTTACAAAAATCAAGGTGTTACATTTTTGCTTTAAAAAATATGTGAGTAAACATCAATTTCTTTCCCATCTTTGGGTCTCCTCTACGACTTGATATACCATCTTTTTCAACATGTGCAATATGTGTAATCACATTATCATCTTGCATCACTCTGAGCATTTAGGCACTCAAAATCCTTATGCTTTATTTATCAATTCCTATAACATGTCTAAATAAATCCATGACCTATTTCACATGTAAAAAATCCTCTTCCCTTGTATATATTTCATCCTGTAGGTGTTCCTTCTTGATGTGGCATTGAGTTGGCCTCATCTTCATGATGTGTAGATTTTCCCTTACCACCACTACAGACTTACATGACCTTTTTGTTTCCTCAAGCAATGTTTTGTTGTGTATGTATCATATTTTCCTTTTCCTTTAGTGTGTATTGATAGGTATACTATATTGACCATACTTGGATCATTCCAAATTCATCTTGTATTGCAATCTATAATATATTCATATATTGAGATATCTTATCTATATCTTCTACATGAACTACTTGTATGGTGAATTGATAAAAAATTTGTAGTGTACTCTATCACATTGAGCTCTCTTTACCATAGGTTTTACAACTTCTTAAGAAATATAATTCAATATTCTACAGAAAATATTTTTTCTTTGAACTTGGCTACCAAATTTTTGGGGGCATGTCTTGATCTTCATCTTTCCTCTTTGTACTCTTTCTAATTGGATATGCTTCCACAAAATAGATGCATAACCCCAACTTTTAGGAAAATTTGAATCTCATAGGATCATCCATGTCATTATACTCACAATACTTCTCAAGTTCTATTATCCAATCAATGAGCTCCTTTGGTTTCAAATTATAGAATAACTTAGGGTGTTTAATCTTGGGTTACTCCCCATCCCACCAATTACACATAAAATATTTTCTTCGTGTCCCTCATTTTGTGCATCTTATTATTATGCATTTGCATATTTTTCTATATATTGTGTAGGTTCAACTTCATTGTTACTATGATCCTCTACTAGAACACATTAATATTATGTGGCTTCTATAGCCTCAAGCTGAGCTTGCATAGTTCTCATCAGTTTAGACAAGTCCTCAAGTCTTGTGTATTAGTCTACATGGCCTCTTACAAGGTTACTTTTATGTGTTATTTTATTTCCTCAAAAATGTGAGATATTATGACCTTTACAACCTTCACACCTGATGTTGGGGCATCATCTCAAGGTTAGGATAGGCTTATATTCATCACATTTTGGTTTTATTAGGTCTATAAGGGTGTCTTTGAGTCATTTTTTGTGTCCTTGGAGCTTTAGAAACTCAAAAACTTGAAATAGATGGTTTACCTCCATTTTTGATAATTTGAAATTTTGAACTTGTAGGACCAATTTTGGCTGGTTTATCTTATGAAATTTTTCTAATAAGTCATGTTGGGAGGTTTAAAGTGTTTATTTGAGTTTTTTGGGTCAATTAGAATCTCCTTATGTTGTGTTAAATCCTAGAGTAATCCTAGTTGCCATTGTGCACCACAACTCCCTTGTATTGGTTTAACTCTTAGTTCTTGAAATTAGTTATGAAGGACAATCGAGCCCAAAGGGAGATATATATTTATTTGTAACTACTTTGTATTCATTGATAAATCAATTAAAACTTGCATTGGAGCTCCAAAGCCTATAACAGAGGAAGTTATTTTTTCTTCATAAACTGTAGACTTTGATTCAAGATTCTAAACCATTTCATGATTATCATCAACCATATAAGTAGTGAATCTGGTGAGTTCATTCATTATTAAATTTCTTATAGTGATATCATTGAGAATCTTCACTTGCGGTTGATTGTGAATGAATGACAAGGCTAAGAAACTTAGCACAAGGTGTTCTAACATGCTTAAGACAGGTTTGGTTGTAGAATATTTAGTCATGGATTGAAGAGTAGAAATTTACAGTGGGAAAGGGTATTGGAGAATAAATTCACCATTAGTTCACCTTCAGGGATCCAAATAAGAAAGTAGTGTAGGATTCATTTCAAACAAGTCCCTCACTGTGCACTAAACCCTAATTTTTTGAGGCAGAGAAAACATTTTAATGTATGAATTTGTGGAATCATGGAACTGGTATGTTTTTGAGCTTTTAGACACATCCACAGACTGATTTGACGTAATTTGAGCCTTTGAAATCAAATATTATTTTTTTTGTGGAAAGATTCATCCTGTCGAATTGTGTCTAGGAAACCTTAGGGTTTAAAATCACTTTGTTATTTGAGGGACTTATGAAGCTTTTAAAAGGCCCACAACTTAAATAATTCATCTTCATGATCAATATTTTGACATTCCTTTAGAAATTTTCTATTATCTTGTGACTGTAAAGAGAATTTGTTGACATTCAATGTAGAAACCTGTAGCGTGCACACAAAGATCTAAATCAAGGATTGAAAAAAGAAAGAAGTGTAAAATCCTCTAAAGGAAAGATCCCTGAAACTTTGTGAGCTAAATGTTGGGAAAATTAGGTCCTTAAAAAGATGGATAGGTTGTCAAAGAGACCAAGGAGTCAGAAGTTACATTGAACTTTTCTCTAGGATAGGCCTAGTAAGAAGAGATAAGCTTGAGCAAGAAGTTACAAAGGAAATGATAGTTGTCTAAAGAGTTAAGATAAACAAATTCACCCACACTAGTAACTCAATAAAGGGTGCTTAAAACATACTACAGATTTTGTGGGTTCTTGTCCCACATTATTCAATCCTATACCTATCCAAGAAAAAAGTTCTCAAGAAGCCCAAGTTGGCAATTTTTCAAACAGAGGTTAAGGTGATCAATTTTTTTGTTTCCAAGGCTCTGGAAGACTGAGACAATTTAGATGGAGAATACGAAGCATGAAAGTAGCATAGAGTGATTTAATTTAAGCCTATAAGATGGTTTTGCAAGTTTTTATTATTTTCTAGTGTTACAAATCAAGGTGCACAAAACAAGATTTGGACTAAATTGAAAGTGATTCTCTAATACAACTTGTGAACAATGTGATGATCCTAGATGTGATTACATCAACACCTTCTTCCCAACAATATTCTTACTAGAAGATTTCGGCCATGATTTTCTTCCAACATTCATAAATGTGGAAAATTACCAACACTTGTATAATCCTCACACCTTCTAACCAAAAATTACTTTTCAAAAGATGTACAAAAAAATTCTACCTATAATATCAATATGTAGAACACTAACATTATGTTTCATGCTTTTCAAGGATAGAAAACCATCCTCTGATACAAAAATAATGAAGATGCGGTTAGGGAGCCCATTAAAAAGCAACCTTAGACCATGCATCCCTTAGAGATATGTGTGGAAATATACAAGCAATTATAAGAACACATAATATAATTAAGAAACAAACACAACATCAAATATATTGAATTAAATAAAAGGAGAAACATGCACATATATAATGAATGCTAACGATGCAGCCTCAACAACACAATAATAAAATAGTAACAGACCAATTTCTGCACTCAGACCAAATATCAAACTTGTGATCTCAACTCTTTATTGTCAAAAACTACCTTCCTAAGACAATTGGGATTTGTTTATATAGGCATACAAGCCATTCCAAATGATACATTAAACTTAGCATGCTAAACTCCTTAAATTATGAAACATTACAAAAAAGGTCCAAAGGCATCACAAGACTCAAAGCATGAACATTCATCTGTACTAAAACCTTAGCAATGTTGGTTTAGATACTGTAGTTGTTTTCATTTAGGTCTTTATGGTGGCTTCATCTAGTACTTTGTAGATTTCAAACAAACATGTACTATTTTATGTCTTCAATTAGTCTTTTGTGGATTTCGACAGGATCATAGTGTTTTATGGCTTCTCTTAGCACTTCATGATTTTAATAGACATTCATGGCTTTTTTAGACTTGTATGGCCTTGATTAATCAAATATAGAATTTATAGATGCCTAAATTTGATTGCAATGTAGCAGTAAATGAATAAACAATTAAGTACAAAATAGACCCAAGAAAATAAGCAATTAAATATTGAAACCCTAGTTGTAAAAGAGAGATAAAGAGACTTAGTTGATTCAAAAATAATATTGGATTGTGTTGAAGTGACAAACTGATGAACAAAGAGGGAAAATGGTCACATCGAGCCTCAGAAAATTACAGGAGCATCAGAGTATGTTGGACTAGGGTGCCTATACAGTGTCGGGGGTGCTAGAGACCTTCATGGATGCAAAATGTTACAACTCAGGAACACAGAAAACCAACTTTGTTTTGTCCTGAGATGTGCATTTTCCTCTGCTTCTTGTCGCTTATGTCACATGTAACCTACAATAAAGAAATGACCTGCAAAACCCTCAAAAGCACATCAAATCCCAAAAATAAAATAATGCAAATGAGGGGTAAGACTATCATCAACTGTCAAACAACTAATATTACAAATGAGCATTGCAATACATTTTGGACCCAATGTAGTTCTTTGTGTGTGTGCAGAATCGTGCCTTGGGTGGAATCTTGTGCATGTCGCACTTGATAGAAAGCAAGTAGCCATATGTAAGCAATGTAAATAGATGTGTGACATGAACGAATGAACTTCCCCTCCTATGCATGTATGCATAAGTCCCCCATTTCGTTGTGAAGGCTTACTTGAACTGATCCTCCTCCTTCACCATGATCTGATTGTACCCTGAATAGCCTTCAAGCAATGAAAACCTTTCAGAACCAGCAACAACTTGCAAGATCTACTTCATGGAAGGAAGTGGGTAATGATCCTCAAGAGATGCTCTATTTAAATCTGTGAAGTCAACACGCAATTTGATTTCTCTACTCTTCTTTCTAACTAGAACCAAGTTGGCCACCCAACTAGAATGTTTGATAGGGAATATGATACTTAACTCTATTAATTGATTCAATTCTTTTCTCATGAGAGGCTCCATGTGTAGATTTACTGGCCTTTGTTTTTTCCTGATGCGTTTAGCACTTGGGTCCAATTCAATAGTGTGTTGAGCTAGCTTGGGATTGAAACCTTTAAAATCTTCATAGCTCCAAGAAAACACATCGGGGAATCCTTGACAAAGTTGTATGAACTCATACCTTTCTTTCTCAGTTGTCACTTTACCAATTTGGAGTGATTTGACTTCTCCCACCAAGATGGGCACTGAATCCTCTCACTTGACTTGGATGTTTGTTTTCTCCTTCCTAAACTGATCATTAGGATTGTCAATGGACTCCAAAGTGACAAGTCCCTTTAGTAGTTTGTTGGTTCTCAGTTGTACCACTTTATCACCATACTGCTGTTCTAAATTTTCCTAATTTTTAACTGAGAACTCAACCTCTTCTTGCAAGAAATGGATGATTTGTTGATTATTTTCAAACACTTGCCAAATCACATTGTTTTCTGGCACTGAAGGCCTTATAATCACATGAATACTTGGTTGTACTTTATCTTTCTTGATGCTTTCAACAACATCAAAGGCTGATCCAACTACTGCAAGCTTGTCAGCAGCTTGGTTCTCTTTTCTAGGGATGGACTTGATACTAAAGCCCTCAAAATCTTCAATGAGGTCCCACACCCTATTTTTGTAGCATTTAAGCAGATCATTCTTGGTAGCATGCTGCCCCTTATTTTTGTTGACAATCATCTCACTGTCACCAAAAACTTGTAAGTTCTTTATTCATCTCTTATATGACCAATGCAATCCTTGTATCAAAGCTTCATATTCAGTAGTGTTATTAGAACATGCAAACTATAATCTAAAATCTGAATAATACTTAACTCCTTGAGGTGAAACAAGCATATCTCCCCCTCCTACACCTTTTCTACTTCTTGATCCATCAAAGAACAATTTCCATACCTCATTGTCATCCTTGTGGTCTGGCTTGGTGATGCTAGGAATAGGCTGATTTTCTTCATGCATGCAATAAAATCCTAGTTCAAATTCTTCTATTTCTTGGTAAGGATCAAAAGCATGCACCTTGCTTGCCCATTCATCAAGACTCAAATACAGGATGCTCCCAACCTTGGTGTCAGCTTCATTAGTGCTTGGATAATCTTCTTGATCAAAAGCAGAACAATTGGTATTGATTTGGTTTGGAGTGTGAGGCTCAATGTGAAAGTTTGCAATAGGATCAGATCTGATTGTGGCTTTGGTTCCATACCTTGTTTTGAACAACATGTGTGACCAATCAGTAGATAAGTAACCTCTAATCTTAGCTGTGAAATCCCTTGACAAAAAGAGGGTAAAGAGTGGTGGAAGATCTATCACTGAGACATCTTACAAAACAACAATGTTGGGGCATGCATGTAAAGTGATACTCAAGTTTTTAATCAATACCACTATTGTCACTGCTATCCCATCTTATTGCACTACCACTTTGGATATGAATTCATATTGAAGCCCCAACTGAGCAGCTATTTGCTTGGGCATTACTAAACTACTTGTTCCGGAATCAATCATGCAGTTGTGTACTAATTGGTTTCCAATGATCAACGAAACATATAATGGAGGGGGCTTCAACATTTTACCTTACTGTTCTCCATGATTCCCTTTAGGCTGGGCAACATTTGTGAGTACCTTCTCTTGTATTTTGACCTGTTGATTTGAAGTTGACCAGTTTTTCATGGCAGCTTATAGCAAATCACTTTTGCCTGGGATGGATAGTGATTCCCACATTGATATGTTTACATTTGTCTTCTTCATCTGATCAATGATGTTGAATGGATATGAAGCATCCCTCTATTGTCCTCTAGCCTACACATTCACTCCTTGCACATGGGCAGTAGCAGCTGGCATCTGAGTTGGTTTGGGTGGTCCTTGCATGTTTGGAACTACATTTTGTTTGCCAATAGTTTGTGGAGTGGTAGAAGGTTGTGGATTACTTGGAGCCAATGGCTGTCCTTCACCCAAATTTATCCTTTTTGACCTTGTGTTGGCTGTAACACTTTGAGAGATTGTTTGATTCATACCACAAAAATCTTCTTCCTACCAATTTACAAGTGTGGTATCATTTGGAGCTGATTGTGGCTAGAGTGTTTCTTGTTGTTGGTTATGTCCTTCACTCCCTTCACCCTCCACACCAGTTGTTGTTACATTCAAGGCTTGATTTAGAGCACCATTGAAGCACATAGACTGGTTGTGAGGTTCATTACATGGGAAACACTAATAATACTCTTGAGCTATGTTGTTTTGTACTGGAACTAGTGCTTTAGAGGCTGATGTAGAATTGGGATTATAGGGTTGAAATGGTCTGTTTGCAGGAGGCCTTGCTTGATTTTGATTTACAGATAGATTGGGTGGTCTTTGAGGCTGATACGAAGGCCTGAAACTTTGGGTTTGTTGCCTCTTGAGTGTAGCAAGCTCACTACCTAAATTTTACAATTGCTTCATGACTTCTTGAAGTTCATTTGAGGCACTAGAAGATGAAGTAGAAGCTTCACTTGAATTCTGATTTCTAGGAGTGGGGATAGGAGCTAAAATAGGTGCTTGACTAGTGCTTGGACTTTCTAAATTTGGACACAATGGCATTGGAATCCTAGGAGCTAGCTTACCAGCTTGAATCAAATAATTTTCAGCTCTAATGTCAATGTTATAAGCAGCATGGATAGTTGTGCCTCCCATGGATTGAATTAACATAGAAATATCAGAATTTAAAGCTTTAAGGTAATATAGAAAAGCACCTTCTGTTGTTGGCCTTACTGCCATTGGAATTCTCTCCCAAGTCCTTTGAAATCTGAAGTTGAAGTTAGTCAACTGCTCATTGGGAGCTCTCTTGATAGTTGTCAATTGTTCCAAAAGGAACAAGTTATCCCCTTTTTCTCCAAACTACTCATGGAGGGCTATACAAAGCTGGTTCCAATTTTGGATAGATCTTGAAGCAAGGCTCTTGAACCATTACAAAGATTTCCCTTTGAATGAAGATGCCAGCAGTTTGACAGCAACTTGCATCTCATCAATCTCAAGGATTGCACAAATATTAGCAATGTCCTTGACATGATCACCAGGAGTGGTCTGATATTCTCCAGTAAAGTATGGAATGTCCTTTAGTGCTGTAATTGGGATTGGGTTTTGTACATTGAGAGCAAGTGGGCTGTTGCCAGTGAAATTGACATATGGGTTGTGTTGTGCCATTTTGATTGGCCTTAGAACCCTTGTTGATTGGGTGAAATGTCTACCAAGTGGAGGAGTTGATAGAGTTATATTTGGTGGAGATGTAGAACTTTGAATTCTCCTCCCTCTTTATCTTCTTCTTGGAGATAATTTCAGATACTCAAACAACACTTCTTCTTCTCCAACTCTTGACCTTGTGTTGATTTTTCTCATGAGTTTCCAGGCCTGTACTGCTAAAACCAACTGATATTTCTTCCTTAGAGTCACCAGATGTGCAATTCAGGGCTCTTTTAAGCAAGAAAATTACAACAAATGCACATCAATTTTTTTACAATGGAGATAAAGACCTCTAAAGTCCCACCGGGCATGCCAAAACTATTAGTGCAAATCAGCAGCACCCTGTGGATGTTATATCAGATTTCTAGTTTGACATTTTAGCATCCAGTTTAATTGCACAACATTGAATATTTTCCCCAAGTGTGTAACTTGTAAAAAATGAGAAAAGAAACTTGAGATTAGAGGCTGGTTCCTCAACTCCTCTGTTCAAGTGTGCATGACATTCAGTAGATAATTTACCTATAACTTAATCAAACTTTGTGAAGGAGACAGGGTTGAGAAAATGCAAAAATGTAAACCTAGTCTAATTAAGGTGATGCACCAAAGGAGTAGTAGACACCTGCTACTACAAAAAATACACAATCCACAAGAAAATACAACATAAAACATACAAAAATTGCCAAAATGTAATAAAAGATCAGGAAACAATGATAGACATGAAAGGATTGAGAAAATTTAATCACAGAGCATATGTTATCATTCCAGGTCCAATACAGTGCATTACAATGACCAAGAGGAAAAAGAAGTGTTGTATTTGTATGGAAAGGTAAAAATTTCCATAAATCTAGCTGATTAGGAAGAAAAGGGAAGTTGCAGAGCTAAAAGAATGTCTAACCTTTTTTTTTTTTAAAATGAGCCCATTTTGGCTTTTACAATGCAAAAAACAAGCTCAGAAGAGAGAAACACGGGAAAACATGAGAGGAGCTTCAACCACCAACCAAATGGTATTAAAACATCATGAGAACCCTCAAAAGTCCATTCCCTGACATTTTTATCCATGTTGGGAGAGAATGCAAGCCATTCTTCATTAAAAATGGTGGTTAAAACGTCATTTCTGTTGATTTCAACGTGCTAGAGGTGTTTTCCAATTTTATCTCTCCAACCTCCACCAAAACACAAAATTGACCCCGGAATCATGTAGATAATTTCACCATATTTCCATTGATATAAAGAACCCAAAAAACTGAGCTCTGGATCGAAAGTTATGCTCATTTGAAAATTTAGTGCAAAACGGCCAAAATGGGTTGGCGGGCCGAAAATTTAAAATTTTCCCACTTTTTGCATTTTGGAAAATTTTCTCAAAAATATCCACGCCCCACCACTCTAGTGCCATGTGGCACATTCTGATTGGTTGTCAGATTTTCCTGCTTTATTTTCATCATTTCAGCCTTTGGAAAAATTTCCAAAAATTCTCCGCTGGCTGGATGACCCGAGGACAGGTGGCATGATGTGATTCACCGCGGGCATCTGGTCTTAAATTTTTCATCACTATTGACCATATTATCTAAGCTGGACACATGGCACAACCCCGTTGGACACGGGCATGTCTTCTTCATTTTTCTTCGCGGGCCTATTTTGCATTTTCTTCCTCCACATGGAAACGTGGCACAATTCTATTGGCTCGGGTTTTTAGGGGCGGAATTTCTTTTCTGAATTTTCCACACTTGGGAAAAAAGGAAAAAATCATTTTGCACCTCTGACCCCCGCTGCCCTGGTGACACGTGGTGGTATGCAATTGGATGCGTCCCTTGGGGGTGAAAAATTTACTCATGCCAACCCTTGGAAATTTTTCGCAACTTCTCCCCGCTTGGACACGTGTCCGCATCTCATTCACCAGTGGGCCCTCAGGGAAAAATTTATTCATTTGAACCCCACCAAACACTTGGTGAAAATCTCAAGTTTTCCTCCGCCTCCGCCCTTTCGAGGACACGTGGCCTCCTTCCAGTGGCTCGGGCTTGCTACCAAACTTTCTCCTTAGCATCCCCGCCAAACACTTTGGAAAAATTTTCCCATTTCCTCCACAGTTCTAACATTCCTTTAGCCTAAGGACACGTGGCACAATGCCATTGGACATGGGCCTTAGGGCCAAAAATTTGTTTACGCCAACACTTAGGAAATTTTCCTAACTCCTCCCCCCACCACTTTTTGCTAACGTGGCGTGCTCTCATTCGTCGTGAGCCTTCTATGGGAAATTTTCCCTTTTGCACAATACTTGGTAAAATTTTAAAAATTTCCCCCACTTCCTGATGCCACGATGCTGATGTGGCAGCTTCTAATTGGCTGACGGGCCTATCCAGGGAAAATTTCCCACAAAAACTCCACCGAGCCATAACTTCAAACATACATGGAGTTAGGAAGAAAACTTTACCTTTCTGGAAATCTAAGAAGGAGCTCTATCCAATAGTTCCATTTCCAGAACATTTTGAGGGCCTAAAAAGTGAAAATTCTGACTGAGGCACAAGGGAGGAAGGAATGAAGGGAGTTAGCCAAAAAATGAGCAAGGGGCTCATTTTGGATAATAGTTTCAAAGCCTTGTAATTCTCTACATCGTGCCCTGGTACACGATGGTAGGAACAAAGTTTTGTGTCATGAAACCCTTTTGGTTTGTGTTTTTGAGATGGTCATAAGGTCTGAGTGGTGGTAATGTGATGGAAAAATTCTTCAGCAGGTTAGTTATGATTTGGGCATAGGATCCCGCTAGTAGATCACAATGGGAAGTGAAAGTGGGTTTGGATATAGCTATGGTTGACTGTAGAGGAAGGGTATTTACATGAGGTGGAGTGGGTCAAGCTATGGTTTTAGGTGTTGGTGTGATCTTGGGTGTTGTTCGTGTTTGCTTAGGTGTGGGTATGGTAGATGAACTGGTAGGAGAGTGTGTGGTTGTTTTGACTACCTTACTTGAGGGTAGTGGACTTTTGTCTTTATGTTGCACCTTCTTGGGTAAAGGTGATACGAGCACACGAGCTCTAGAAGGAAAGGTGGGTGGTGGAAAGGGGCATGTTACCCATGGGGATAAAGGAGGTGTTGTGAAGGTAGATGGCACAGGTCATTAACGAGGTGTGAGTGAAAGAGACTGAAATGTTAGGGGTAATGAAAAATCTATTTATGGTATTGGAGGTATAGGTGGTAAACATGCTGTGAGTGTGGGTGTTATTTGTGTCAGTCGTTTGGGTAATGTAGAGGTTTGTGAGGGTGGAATGGGTGGCTGTAATTTTAGTTTACCTTTGGGTGGAGGTTTCTTAACTGCACTAGAGGGGCAAGGTCCTAGGATGGATGGAAAGGGTGAAGGTGATGAAGGTGTGATCGGTGAGGTTGGAGTATGAGATTTATGGGATTGGTTCTTTTGTGTGGGTGTCAGAGTAGGTTTGGTGTTGGCTTTGGGGGATGTAGCTAAATCTAATTTGATGGGTGGATGAGTAAGGCTAGCGGTTGCGATGACCCCTAAAGTAGTAATAGGTTTACGAAAGGAAGATGATGTAGGTGTGGGCTTGGATGTAGATGCATGTTGGGGTATGGGTAGGGGTGTGAGTTGAGCCATGAGTGGTATCTTGGTGGAAGTTTTGATAGTTGTAGTAGTGTTTAGTTTGATTGGATGAAATATTTTTGGGTTGATAGTGGAAGTGTCAGCAAGTGACATATGCATTTGTTTGAGACAAGAAGTAAAAGACACCCCCAAATTAACACTCTATCCACATAATCTAGTTGATAATCTAAGCATGAGAATGGCACCACTGTAGGTGAGGTTGATGAGGATCTAATGGAGATTCCCATAAAATGTGTCTTAGATATGGGGAATGTGCTAGCTTTGGCTTCCGTGGGTAAGAGAGTCGAAAGTAATTCCACAGGATCTTGGGTAGTTGATGGAGAATGATCACCTAGAGGAAAAGGTATTTCTACTGGATCCTCAAAATGTGGAGGATAAAATGGATGCTCCTCTATGGGTGGAAGAGATAATGGGTGCTCCTGTATGGGAGGAGGAGCCGATGAGTGCTTCTCTTTGGGTAGAGGAGATGATGGGTGCTCCTCTGTGGATGGAGAAGATAAACAAGTATCTTCCATGGACTTGAGAAGTACTATGGGTGACATCTCTCTAGGTGGAGAATTCAAAGGTGAAATAGTCTTGATGTTAATGGAAGGCTCCTCCACGAGTGAGGAAGGAGGTGAAGGGTGTTCGTCTGTGGGTGGAGGAATAGGTGAGGTGGGTTCAAGTGGAGGTGGAGGGGTTTGGGCTAAGATTTACTCGATGGAAGGAATATGAGGTAATTGGGTAGCAATGGGTATATCACAAAAAATAGCATGGACCTCGTGGGTATGGCTACCATGACTTGAGGTCTCTCTGGTTTGATCAGAAGAAGGGGCATGATTAAGAAATGGTTTCTTGAAGATATGTAGGTTTTGATTGGTAGGTGTGTTAGGATTATCCAAGGTTAACTTGCCTTTATCGAGTATTTCTTTGACAATGTTTTTGAAAGTGATGTAATTGCCATCACTATATGACCTTTTACTCGATGATAGTTGTAGAAGTCGTGTTCTTTGTACCACGCGGGTGTAGATAGAGCAGGGTCAAAACTAGTGTGTGGTTTTACAGGAGGAAGGGTGATGGCCCCACATTTAATGAGCTTTTATAAGACAGAATAACAAGGTTCCTCAATTGGGGTGTATTTCTATTGTTCCCATCTAAATTGAAAAGTCTGGACATGAGAAAGATTAGATGAGGGGCTAACTTGATTTGATGGATGAGTTGGGCCAACCTTGAGTACCACTACGTTAGTGGTCCCCTTGGCTTTTAAATAATTTGTCTTTGGTTTCAAAGAAGAAGATGTATCATTCGGGTTGAATGTCAAGTTCTTATTGCCTAGTTGGATTTTATTTTCTTCGATGGCCCGAATCTCTAGCTTTTGTGCCATGGTGAATGCTTCATCAAAGGTTCAAAAATTCTGGATCTGTAGGGTTGGTGAGATATGTCTACCACAAGCCCGCGTGAAGATCTCTATGATTTTGGTTTGTGGTAGTTGGAATGTGAGTTGATTAATCAGGCTATGCCAACAAGTAAAAAAATCTATGATAGATTCATCGTCATACTGATGTGTAGAGTATAGGTCAGTCATGGTAACGTTCTTAACAACGTTAATAGAGAAGTGATCTAAGAAGGCTTGGGCTACTTGATTAAATGAGAAGATAGAGTTTCTAGGTAACCCACTATACCAATCTAATGTAGGCCTAGTTAGAGACATGGGAAAGGTCCTCAGAAGCAAAGTGTCATCATGGGCAATTAGATAACACCCATGTTTGAAAGACCGCAAATGCTGTTGAGGGTCTTATTTTTTATTGAAGTGGTTAAATTTAGGCATTTCCCAATGCATCGGATATGGGTGGATAGGAATGGATGGGTGGATAGGATCATTACAAATCTCATCAAAGGTGATAATGTTGCGAGAGCCAAAAACCGATGCTTCCAATGTCCGCATCTTGTCTATCATTAACTTGATTAGGTATTTGGTAGGTTGTGATGGTTGGGTGGCTCCTATAGTGTAAGAGGGTTGGTCTTGGGAATATGACAGGGGTGGCATTCCAGTATATGGTGTTGCCATATAGGTAGATTGAGAAGGATGGAATGAAATAAGGGATACGTACCCAGAATTAATGATAGATGAAACATGATGATGTTGATAGTACGTATATGGAGGTGGAAGGGTGGTGGTGACCCTAGTGGCATTAGGGGTTAAGCATTGTGGAAGAGAGAGAACAATGTTTTGAAAAGATGTAGGGGTCACCGACACTGGGGGTGGTTGTGTAGATATGGGTATATATGAAATAATAGGTGCAGATGAGGTTATGTTCTAGGTTGTTGGTGAAGGTATAGTGTGTGTGGCAGGTGTAACAAATGTGGCATATGTGACTGTTATAGCAGGTATGGGGCCTAGCTACGAAACAACTGGGGGAAAGTTAGGTGTGGGTAGCATGGAGCCCAAGGAGGTTGGAGAAGAAGGAGCAAGTGTCGGGGGAATAGATATGGGCATGTTGTATATCAACTGACCCTAGGCATCCCGAGTGGATGAGTGGGAAAGATAAAATAGTAAGGCAGCAGGGTTCTAGTCAAGGAGTCGTGTGAACTCCTCATCTCATATGACGATAGTGATAGGTTGGGTAGGATCCATGAGTGATAAAATAGAAGGTGGTGAAGGACTAGGTTGGAGTGGTTGACGACTAGTGTGGATTATGAGGGCGTTTTCTTAGCTTCGGGTCAGCACCATGTGAACAAGCACTTACGTGGTAGGATTACTTTTTGTAAATGACACGAAAATACAATAGAGACAAGATAAATAGGCAGTTGTAGGTGAATTGGGGTTAAAATGTCAGCTATAAAATTATACATGATAACCGATGTCAATTAGGTTAAACCAATGCCAATCATAGGTAATCACAATCGGTCATTGTGGAAAGTGGACAGTTGGTCAAAACAAGGTAAAGGCCAATACTTTGCCAAGTATGCAATATGTTGATGGAATTACTAGATCATTGAATATGATAAGAGTAAGAGAGACTGTGAACAGTCAAAGAAGGTGAATAGGTGTCCTTTTGGGTAGGTTAACCAAAAGAACAGTGAACCGATGCCGGTTGAGTGAAACCGATGATGGTCAGAGGGTAACCTATGACGGTCATTGGAATGACACTGATTACTGTGAAATTGAAACAACGATGAAGAAAATGTCATTGTGAGTTAAAATCAAATGTGAAATCAAACCCAAAATTTTGAGAATGATGAGAATATGGTCTAGGAACACTGAGATGAAGTTGGAATACACCAACTATGGTGAGGAGCATGAAAGGGTAAATAAGAAAAATGAAGAACATGACCTCTCACCTCAAAATGCAAGCCAAGTAGAAACACTAAGAAAAATACGATCATAAGAGTGTTTGTTCTATTATGTTTGTTTAGCTTATGCTATTTAAGGACCGAATCATGAAATTTAGAATATAATTTTTTGGTGAGGATGGCTTCCTATGAAGAAGGAGATCTACGAGGAGAGGTTTCAGGTATGTTATGGTGGGGGCAGGACATCCTTTGATGGGGTACTTGACAGAGATAACCAGTGGAGTGCCCAATGTTTTGTGATCGTGTGATCATCTAAAGATTCTTCCGAGTGAGATGTTGTTTAAGAATGTGTACATATTTTTAATTTTGTGATGTTTGTTAAGACTCAAAGAGAGAAAATGAAAGGAAGTTCTTTTCTAAGATATGTTTGTCAACCATCAGCTAGGCATGACTTCTAGCGTATAGGTTGCCCTTAATTAATGTGAGCTAATGCAGATAAGCAGAATGAAATGAAACGAGTTTTAAACCCAAATTTAAGGTTTCCCTTAATTAATTTTTCAATGTATGATGTCTATGGGTACGCCACATGTTATACAAAATGTAAGTTATACGGTTAAGGTCTTGGTTAGGGTACCGGTACTAGTCAGGCTCAGGTTCTAGGCTATTTTAGGTATTGGGTAGAGGTTTTAAGCTCCGTTCTTGGTTTCTAGTCAAAAACACAGAGACCGACATTGGTTTGGTATGAACGATGTCAGTTTAAGTTAATCGGTGATGGTTGTGGGTAACCGGCGTTGGTATGGTTGGTGTACAGGAAACTCAATAAAAATTTGGCAAGGTGATAGATCTGAGGCTAGACAGAAATGAAAGGGAAATGGTCAGATTCATGTGGGTCCCAGGTATGCACATGAATGATTAAAATATGGATATGGTCAGTTCAAGGGTGTGGGTAAAGGGATGGTCAAGTTTATGTGGAGGTAAAATTGTGAGGAATGGGAATGGGAGCAGAAACTAACAAGAAAAGAAAAAGGATCTTCTCAAATGATAATGAACCAGCGTAGGTTAACAAAATTTACTGTTTGTATGAGCTTGATGTCTTGTTAGAAATGGTGGGTGATCAAATGGAAGGAACTCAGTGTGGTGCTAGTGCTTCCTCAGATGCTCCAGATGAAAAGAGAGGTTCTAAATTATGCTTAGTGAATGGGTATGACATGAAAGGATTTTCTTCTAAGTTATGCTCCTCTGGTTTGGATTCAATTTTTGGGATTATAGGAATTACTAGACTAAGTTGGCACTAGGTTTTTTATAAATATGTCAAGTTATACAAAACCTAACTTGCAAAAAAGAGTTCGTTTTAACCAACTTTGGAAGATTCATCCATTATAAATTGTAAAGCAAGTGTTTAGAAAACAAAATAAGGTTTTGGAAGCATTTTTGTTCCCAAAATCACCTAAAAAATGGGAGGGAAGAGCATACATTCTTTGAATAATGAAATGAAACACATAACTAATTGAATCAAAAAATATTAAATAACCCTGCAAACAACTATTAATAACCTATAAATAAGTTAGCAATAACAGAAACTTTGATCTTATAGCTTGTGAGAAAATTCAAATTTTAATATTGATGCCTGCATTCCTATTCCAATGCATATGTAACCTAATAATGGATACGATCCCTAACAAACTGGTACACACACAGAAAAAATGTGACTTTGGGGTTTGACACCTACACACCCAAAAAGATGCATACACTATAGTTTTGATGGATACACAACCCAGAGAAAAGCTACATGACCAAGATAAAAGGAAAGGTCGACACAATATTCAATAAATTCCTACGCATCTAAATAAGTGGGTACACTCATGGTTTGGAACATATGCATGGGACATAATGGATAAGCTTCCCTTTGTAAAAGGTCTGATAGCTCAAAGTACAACCTGATGGGTACGCAGCCAACTTGACACATACACACCTATTTCAACATGTACGTGCCTCTATAAGACACCTACACGTACCCCTATACAAACCTCAAAAATTCATGGAAACAAAAAATTTAAAGGATCAAACATGTTAGTTTTCAATAATGAAATCTAATTTCTAGCTTGGACCCATAAAATGCTTTAGAAAAAGGAAGAAAAATCTCTTTTAAAATGTGAAATCTATTAAAAGACAAGATTTTAAAACCTAGAAAGCATAAAAATGTTTATAAATGAACATGTGAATCTTAAAAATACCTCCATTAATGGAGTATGGACTAAGAGTCCCACTGGGCATGTCAAATGTGAACAAGGAAAAGTTTTAAAAAACTATGAAATGGGGTAAGAACACTTAAGAGGCCCCAAAATATTTCAAAAATCTACTCAATGGACCATTAGATAATAAATAAGAAAGGATTCATCAATTTACATGCATTAAACTTGAAATAAACAAGCAATCTAACATATCTAGTTAACCTCTATTTTTAAAGCTTTTATAAATGAACCTAGTAAGATTATAGGCAATCAATTTTATGATTATGAAAATAGGAGCTCACTACTAATGGCTTCAAGGCCAATGGTTCTTCCCATTTACTCAATGCTTGTAATTTTAGTGCAATAAAAAAGAAAAAAAATAGCAAAGTGAAAACAATGTTAGCTCAATACAATAATGAAGAAAAGGCTCCAATCCTAGCAATAATACTATAGTTTAGTGTAGAGAGAGGAATTGTTCTTATAAAAGTGAGAGGGGTAGTGGGGTATTTATATTTTTTGATTTCCAAGAATGGAAAGGTTTCGGTGCACGTGGGATAAAAGTATAGTCCAAAAGTCACTTTTTACCTTTAGAAAATGTCAAAATATGATTGGGACTAGTTAAACTAGGTTAAGCTAGTTAATCCTTTTTAGGAAGGAATAAGGGGTTTAAGAGAGTTTTGAAATGTCTAATCAGTCCAATGAAATGGATTGATAGTATATGAATTTAGTATAAATGTAATACAAGGGAATAAGAATATGATTTATCCAATAGGAGGCTATAATATCCTGTTTAATTGATTATAAGAGTAATACGACAAGAAAATAATGTCATAAGGGGGAGTTAGATAGGTTTAATTTATGGTATTTAATTAATTTGTGAGGAATGAGATGGTTAGAAAATTATTGGGAATAATAGTGTTGCTAGAAAACTCCTTCAGGCATATAATTGTTTACTAGTCATAATACTTGCTCAACATCTAAAACTACATATTATTGGATGTAATATCATGCAACCATTCTAGATGAGAAGAGATCTCCCAAGTATATTCAAATAGATGACAGAATGTATCAGTCTAGATAACAGAGGTTGTCGCGATCAACACGATATGTACAACGTCCTTCAGGATAGTAGGATTTAGAGCAGCATGGGTCAGCACAACATGGTGCAACACCTTCTACATATCCATCACCTCATATGCCCCCACCTAGTGATAGACATGGACCAAGAAGTCTCGGAGAGGATGAGAATCGTGGCCGAATCTCTTATTGATGTACTAGATGTATATTTTTGGTGTATTGCCTCGAGATGAGGGCATAATTTTTTACTAATGTATATGTCATATTTTTTATCATTCCTCATGATGAAGGCACATTTATGTACAAACGTACGTTACATATTATTTTTTACTATGCCTCATGATGAAGGAACATTTTTTATCCATGCCCATGATGGATTTTTGTATCTAATATGTATTGAGACACATTGATGTTGTACATGAACATTTATATTTATGATGATGTATGATGATTAACGGATTACCAATGTATCACACTTTGTTTATGAGATATTAGGTTTAATCTATATGCCTATGTTTTTACCACATGTTTGTATATTTATAAGATATCCTTAGCTGATGTCATATTGCATGTTGATGAGATAGTTTGAGTAAAACATATTTTTATTTTTGATGTTGGTGTCGGGGATAGATTTTAATCATGTGTAACCCCTCTTGCCCCATTGATGATATGGTGCTGATGATTATATTTAAAATACATGTGTGATGTAGAATTATCTTTTATTGATATATGATCTATATATGTGATGGTTTATTTGATATGATGATAAAATGATAACAAAATGTACAAGTAAGATAACAAACACAAGCTAAACAACTCTAATGAAAGTAACACAACTATCTATAAGTATGCAAGATAAAAAAATTAATGCAATGTACCACAGATTAAAGTAACACTCAATCTAATTAAACAAACGAATCTAATTGAAATCACACAAAATGAAAAATAAATGCAACTAAAACCATACAAACCAACAACTAAAAGTAAGAAAACTACTATGTTTTTGTGGGACAGTTTTGGGATGTTTTTCACTATTTTTGGTATTATCTCAAGACACTTTTATATTGTTTTAGAGTTTTATACAAAACATATTTGAATGTTTTTTATTTTCTCGAGTAACATATCTGTATGTTTTGCATTTTTTCAAAAAAATATATAAATGTTTTTGATGTTTTCTAAGAAGTTTTTTGAAGCAAACATGCAAGGAAATGAAGAAATGTGGATGCCCCGACCATTAAATGAGAACTACAAGGGAAAAGTGGCACATGTTATGTGTAAGAAGGTGGTGATGTCACGTTTTCCCTAGCATGAGATGGGAATGTTCAACGTAAAATTGTCCACATTCAAAAGTAGGATCAGCTAGATCAGGGAAAAGAGGGCTAGGCTCATAAGGTACTCAGATAAATGAAAAGATCACCTTAGAAAAAAGCTATCATAATCCTAAATCTGAAATGCTTGTGAAAAAATAGACCTTCCAATGGTGCCGAAAAATGGTTTTCACCAAATGAATTGTCCAAAGTGCCACCATTACTGGTTTTCATTGTTGGACACACCTATTTATTTCTGTTTGTCTTTTTCTATTTTTATACTTTTTTTTCATTTTCTAATTTTTTAGGGACCCCAAACCTAATGATAGAAAAATTTAAGATGCATTACATTCATGGTTCCTGAAGCTCTTGGCCATCTAAATAAGAAAGATTATAAGCACCTAAATTGAACTTGGTAACCACAACATATGGCATTAGCCAATTAGGATAAAAGTTTCCCTTCTTTTCCTGGTCCTTTGTGGGGTTTTTGTGATTCTCTTTTAACACCAAGTATCCTATCTCAGATTCAAGAGGTATTACTCTTTTATTGTATCTTCTCCATAATCAATCTTGATAAAATTTAAGGAGATTGAGGGTGTGAAGTCATTTCTCATCTAATAGCTCCAACTCTACCAGTTGAGCTTCTTTGTAGTCATCTCTTTCATTCAGGTAGTCCCTTATCTCAATACACAAATAGGGGATCTCAAACTCTAGGGGTGGCATGGCTTCTGTGATGAATACTAAGGAGTATGGAGTGGTAATTTTAGGAGTGTAGATGGACATTTTCAATTCCCAAAGGGTAAGGCGACTCTATAAATCCCAGTTACGGCCTATTGTATTCACCATCTTCTCTATAATATGAATGATAGTTTTATTGGAATATTTCACTTGCCCATTACCTTGAGAGTAATAGAGGGTTGATAACTTGAGAGTTATTTGGAAATGTTTTCATAGTTTTATTTTTAAATAGCTTAACATTATCAATGATAATAGTAGAAGGGATACCATATCGACAACTCATATGCTTCATTATAAATTGATATATTTGGGCACCTTCAACATAGGTAAAAGGAACAACCTCTACCCATTTTTTAGGGTATTAATTAGTGGTGATGATTAAATTATGACCATATGAGTATAAAGGGTTAATCTTTCCTATTAGATTGAGACCCCACTTTGAGAATGGACAAGGTGTTGTGATAGGATGTAAGGATTGTACTGGCACATGTATTAAATTTTCATACTTCTAAAAATCCAAGAATTTAATTACATGTTTGCGATAATCATTTTCTATGGTAGGAAAATAGTAGCCTACCCTAAATATTTTCTTTGCCAATATAATCCCATTATTATATCCCCATAGATGCCTTCATGCACCTCTTTTATTGCTTGGATAGATTTGTCTTAATTTAGTCTGCACAACAAATTCCCATTATAGCCTAGGTGGAAGAAGGTGCCCACAAGTAGGGTATATTGGGCTATACGCTAGATGAGGTTTCATTTTTTGTTACTCAAAATGTTTTTAAGGAAGGTTCCATTATGGAGGTATTTAAAGATTTCATAGTACCATGGGAAAAAGGGACCAAAAACCTCACACACCAGATAGGAATTTGGCATGTCATATGCTGGCATTCATAAGTGCTCCACAAAAAATGTCTTAACATGGATCCTATTATAGCCATAATATCCACTTCTCTATTATGAGATCTTAGTATTTGTTCTAATTTTATCTACTCAAAAAAATCCTTAAAAGAAGCAACCATTTTCTTATATGGAATAATTTTCTCATCTTTTACTTTATATTCATCTTTCACCTATTTTATAATCAACATTGAATCACCAATTATATTTACCCATATAATATCCCACTTAATAGATAACTTCATCCCTGTGATAAGGGCCTCATACTCCACTATATCATTTGTGCATGGGAAATCAAGATGAAAGTATTGTGGGATCAAGTATGTTTTAGGAGTGATCAACACATCTCTAGCACATGAACCATGAAAGGTAAAGGATCCATCAAATTATAGTTTCCATATGATTGATTACTCATGGTACATTGTATATGTGTTTAGGAGCTCAAGACTCAAAGTTTCGGTACCTGGTAGTGGAGCTTCTGCTAGTTGATTTGTTATAACCTGTCCTTTGACTGAATTTTGATGTACATACTCAATATTGAAATCACTGAGTAAGATGATACAATTAGCCATATTTATTGTGAGTGCATATTTTTCCAGAAGAAGAGTACTAAAAGTTCCATGAAAATCTAAACTAACAAGACTAGCATCACATAGTCTAATTGAGAAAATGCTTATTGAATATAACAATAGTTTCATCTATTATTAAAGCTTAGTGGAATTATTTAAAGAACTAACATGAATATCAATATTTTTTAGATAAAGCATGCCTACTCTAATATTCGATTCCTAACTAACTTCAACCTAAATATATCTAGGAGCAATCAAATTAGGTGTTTTTTTTTCTACTCCAAGGATGGTGATATGGTCTTTGTAACAATGACTACTAGATCATATTGGATACCCATCTAGTAACACCATTGAAGACTTGAGGTAAGGATTGAGCTTGGTTATTAATAATATTTTTTTATATGATATGCAAATAAAAACATGTTATAAAGTGTAAAGGTATGTGGTTAGTCCTTTTTATAGTTTTTCCTTAGAGAAAAACTAGCATCTTGGTGCATGTGGGACTAAAATCTAAAAGTATATTCAAAATTGCTAATCCTGATCAAGGCTTTCTAGTCATGATTAGTGAATTAACAAGTGATTAGGATGTGATGAGGCTTAATCAACCACTTAGGGTCAATTAGGAGGCTAGGATAAGATTTGGAATCTTGTTGAGATGTTGTGGAAATAAGTGGGGTGATATTGAGTGGTTGGAAGAGGGGTTTTAGCCAATAGGGTATATTGTCCAAAAAAAAGGAAAAATAGGTTTAATTAGCTAATAATCACTATTTTTTAGTTTGGAAGAGAATTTTGACTTACGATTTTTTGTAAAGTGGCGTTCTAAATGCAAAAGGGCTTAGGAAATCAACAATCTATTGTTAATTAACCAAAATGGTAAGAAAGATTAGTTAATTATCTGAAATAATTAATTATAATAGAAATGGTAAGAAGGGGAGTGATTTGCATGCTTTTCACAATAAGATTACAAAATCATAATTTAAGTGTCTACATTGACCACCACATAGAAATAGAATACTTCCATCATCTTCCATGTGTAACTCTTCCAATAGTTACTTTAGCCACATGGATTATTTCCAACTTCCATTTTACTTCTCCTCCTTTGTAGAAGAAATAGAGAATGTTAGTTACTTTTTTTTGTTCCAAGCAATGACACCTACACTAAAAAACTTGAACACAAATCTAAATGTATATTATATATCCAATAACACATCAACATGTTTAGTTTCATAATATCTATATAGACATCATAATATCCATAATAAATCTTTACTGATTTCACTTTTAACCATCTATAAATTTTACAATATGCTTTAATAACTAACCATGTTATTTTAACAATATGTTGAATAATTTCAACATGTTAATATTTTAAAATATATATTAGATGTAATTAGTATTGGATGTCTCCATTACAAACACAAAGGCATCCCTACATGTCATTCAATATACAGATAATAATATTTTTAGTAATAACATACTAGATTAGAATTCACAAATCAACAACATATATATCTTCATTCTCTATTTTGATCATTTAAAAATGTGATAATATTGATTTATTTTTAACATAATAACTATTATAGTATCATCCATTGATATTTATCACAAGTACACAAAGGTGAGGGGCACAATTTATAGCTCACTCTTTTGAAATTGAGAAAAATGAACTCTTGTGAGTAAAAAAAATTCCCCTTGAATCATATTTTTCTCTATGTAATTAATTCACCACCTGCATCCAATTTTCAAGATATGAACATACAAATGAACCACATTCACATGAGCCTCCAAATATCAGGTTCAAAGGAGGTAAAGACAAGGTTAAAATAAAGTACTCTGACCATCACCATGGACAAATATCCTTACATTTCAAAAACACTTTACAAAGTCATTCTGAGAAAAGAAGGGTTTAAGGAGAGTAAAAAAACTTAAATAATTAATTAAAATAACCCTGTTATCTCTATGTGACAATGCACTTCAGATTCAAATTTTTTACTTTTCCGCTCCGCAATTTCCTTGTCACTTGTTTCTTACGATAGAAAAACATGTCAATTTTTTGATTAATGGAAACATGTCCCGTTAATTAAATGATATAGTTTATTTAATTTTATCAATTAAATCCTAACAATAGCAAAAAATCAATTTTAATTTCAATAATTTTATTGATTTTTTTATAAAAATTATTTGATAATAATTTTTTAAATATAACTTCATTTAAAAAATTTAAATGGTTTCAACCATTAACCTATAATTTACTTGAAAAATATAGTTACCACTTTCACTGTTAACATTTATAATCATATATTTAAAACAATGTTTATTTAAGGTTTATCCATTTTAATAAAATAATGAATAAAAAAACATCACTACCAAATCATATCCACAGCACCACCTTATTGCATCACATGCCATGTTAAGTGGAGATAAAGATTTAAGGTTTGATTAATATATTAAAATTAATTTATAATACAAACGTATTACATATTTTTTAAAAATGGTAAAATTATTATTTTATATATATATATATATAGACACACACACACACACACAAGATAAGGTCTTACACGGCCACCACATTAGCTAATATGCCCAAAAAAAATTCATTATCATAATGTCTTTAATTACATTTCATCTTACATTATTGTCGTGGCCTATACAAATATTTAACTAAATTTAAATCTTACATGTTACAACTAAAGAACTTATCCCATGTATTCATGGTTGGTTGCTTGTATAGAAATTGTCTATGCAAACATATTTCATAAGATATATGTCACATATGTAAAAGTGTTGTTGACCTTAAACCCCAACAACATTGTTGTCATTTTTTCCCCAATAGGGATTTTACCTCTAAAATTAGAGGTGGTACTAGCCTCTGCTATTTTAGCAAGTTGTTACAGGAGGTTTGTAGACAACTCTGAAGGACGAGTTACATTTGGAGGAGAAAAAACTCCACATCGAGCTAGGCATAGAAATGATCCATCCATCATTGCTCTCGCATTGTCTTTTAAGCATATTTTTTGGCCTGAGTTGGAAAGGAATCCACCAAGATTTACACAAAGCTCCTGATCAAGCCAAAAATCTAAGTTATTTGGGTGTATTGAGAATGATACATTGAGCATTAAAATGACATCCACAAAATAGAGGCATCAATGAGTTCCCCTCCCATGATCGGGTGAGACACCTACTAAATCCACATCGAGTTACTTTATACAACCTTCAACTGAGTTCATGGGCGAGTTTTATAGCTTTATATCAAGATGAGTTGATTACATTGTGTGGCTGACCCCCTGGGTAGAGTTCCCTATCCAGTGTCAAGCTCAGTCTCATCTACATTCAATTTGCACCATCTGAACCCACCACAATGTGTTCCCTACCTCATGAGCTCTCATTACAAACCTTACGACCTACAAAAACAATCACAATGGTCAATAAAATACAAAAATGAGGCAAAGAAATAAAAAATTTCCTCTATGAACACAAAGAAGTGGTGGCCATAGCCAATCAAGCATTGTAAAACAACAAATAGATGGATAAAAAAATGGTAGAGGAAAACATTATAAATAATTTTAAAGAGCTCAGATCCACTCTAAGCAGAATACCTAATTCACAGCCCAAACCTCCAAGCCATGTGGAAGCTAAATCAAATGCCACATAGACACTCATGTCATCATTTTTGACAGGTTAGTCAATTGATTTGACTTTAAATACTAGTATTTCTATTATTTTACATATGTGTTTAGGGAAATTAAGTGGTTCCTTTAAGGAATTCGGGTGGGTGAGGTTTGGGGTTCAACCCCCACCATCAATATAATTTTTTAAAACTATTAACATTTAGTGGAAGATTTGGAAAAACTGCCAACTTTAGAGGTCCTCCAAACCACTTAGTCACAGCTAAACTCCTGCTAAAATTAGAGTAGAAAAACCTACAAGGGGTCAAAAAATTAATTCTCCTACTATGCATATTTTATAATTCTTGTCAACTTTTTCCAAAGGAGGGGTGATTAAAATATACATTTTGAGCCAAATTTTTTTCATGTTTTTTCACATAAAGAATTCGTATTGAGCTTCGGAGGCCAGCAGGGCCCTGAAAAACAAAAACAATTTTCCTATCATTCAATTTTTTATAATTTTTGAATGTAATTGTATATTTCAGTGTATTATACTAATTTGAAGGTTACCATAATCAACCACAAACTATTATAATTGGTATAAAACTAATAGATATTTGTACTAAAAAATATTAATATTTGGTTTTGTATCACTCACGAAATCTTCGATGTCACTCGTAACGTTCAGTATAAACAGTGCCTCTGGGAAGAAGTTACAGGTAAAGCCATCGTGACTACTACTACACTCAATACCTAATATAGCTATAACAAATTCATTTAGGCATTGACCCTTTAAATTGATGGGGAGTAATAAGGACACACTTCACACACTTTGAGCTCCCATCCATCTATGAATGATTTCTCAACATAAATCAAGAATGAGAAATTATCCAAGTTTATAGAGAAGTCATGAGCACATATGAGGATATTTCTTTGAGCCAGTGTCAATAATCACGTAGACCCCTTTCACTATTGTCTTGGTACCATGTATCAAATTTTTTCATGTACATTAATGCTTCTTTCATGTACCTCCATGTATATAGAAAGGGCGAGCTTGTTCCACATATTGATAGGTATATCAAAAGGGCACATATATAGAAAGGTTTGGTATGTCATACTGATGGTATATAGATTAGGAGACTATATACCTGGAGTGATAAGAGCCTTACCCTTTATCAATTGACTCAACCAAATGGGCACTAACGCCCCCAAGTTCTTTCTTCCAGATTCACAACTACTCAGAGGAAATAAATATGTAGCATGGAAAACAAAAATCAAGATGTAACTTGACTTTGAAGAGATTTGGACTATTGTGAATGGTACTGTAACCATATCAACAATTGATACAACACAAAAAAAATAGTTTGATAGATCTGATGAGAAGGCCAAGCTGATCATCTTGTTTGGAGTCTCTAATGACATGCAACCTCATATTCGAGATGCCAAAATATACAAATAAGTGTGGGATAAGTTGAGTGCAGTGTACAAGGCCAAAAATAATAATTTCATACTAAATTTCTAGAGTTAGTTACACACACCCGAAGTTTAAATAAAATGAAAAAATAGAAGCTTTCTTGAAAATAGTTGTAGAGTTGAGGGGATCACTTATAGCCCTAGGAGAAGTGGTCACTAATGATGCTCTCATTCTCATATTTTTGAGAGCACTCCCTCCTTCATATCACATTTTTGTGACAATACTAAACTTGTTAGATACTATAGTGATTTTTGACAAGCAGGTAAACCTACTGCAATAAGAGGAAGCAATGTACAATAAAGATGATGAAGAAGAGCATGTAATTTATTCTCATCAAAAATGGAAATGAAAATGAAAAGGAAAATGAAAAACTCATTCCTATCAAAATTCCCAAAATCAATATCATCATTAAGGGGAAAAGCAATAAAAGAAGAAATGTCGTAACAGAAAAAGAGGACATATCTTGAAATATTATTGGTATAATACTTATAAGAAAGGTTCATCAAGAAACTCTAGACCTCAAAATCAACAATATTATAAGGGACATTATAACTACAATCAAGGGCAGAAGAAGGGGAAATGGAAACGAAAACCCCATTAGTAAGGAAACATTGTTGAGCAAGAAGAACATTCAGATACTGAATATTACTTGTACATTGCTTAATCAAGTGAACCCTCCACATTATCTAGTCATGTTTGGTATATTGATTCAGGAGCCACTCAATGCGTGATCATCCATAGAGACCGGTTTAATTGAATGAGGGACACACCTTTGAAAAACCATGTTTTGTTAGGTGATGATTCTTCATATACATTTCAAGGTATTGGGAACATTTCTATACCCCTTGGTTCACACAATTGTACATTATTAGATTTACTATATGTCCCTAGGTTGACAAATAATTTGTTGTCAGTCAGTTAACTTCTAGATCACAAATTAAAAATTGACTTTGATAGTCATTCCAGCAAGAAAATGTGTTTAATGCCAGAAAAATCATGACGCTTGAAAATAGTTGCAAAATACTCCAATGTGGGATGCATGTTCCATCTTGATTTTTTCCATGGAAATAATCAAGAACTTGTGGCTTATAACTCTACATCTGAACATTTTTGGCATCAGATACTTGGTCATATCAGTTTCAAGTATCTTGAAACACTTCACTGACACAATATGGTAAATGGATTACCATCTCTTGATAAGGATAAATATAGGTTTCCTCACTTCATAGAAAGAAACCAACATAGATCTCCATTCCAGAAGAGTACTTATCGAGCTCATGGTAAGCTTGATCTTGTTCATACCAATATTTTTGGTCTGATGCAACCAAGTCATTCTAGATTTTACTACTTCATGCTTTATGTTGATGACTATTCAAGAAAAATGTGTATTTTTTGTCTTTGCAAGAAAATTTAATCTTTTGAAAACTTCATGAAGTTTAAAGTGGATGTAGAGAATGAAACTAGCCATCATATCAAAACTCTCCACTCAGATCGAGGGGGGGAATTCATGAGTGATGAGTTCAAATTCTACCTTCAAGATCATGGGATTTGAAAACAAATTCCTCCTCTACACACACTGTAGCAGAATGGTGTTATTGAGAGAAGAAATCATACTATCATGGAAATGGTGTGATGCATGATCCATGATTCTAGACTAGCAAGGACATTCTGGGCTGAAGTAGCAAAGACAATAGTGTATTTTTTGAACAATTTATCCATATTTTCTCTTAACGGAGTAACACCACATGAAGCATGGTTTAAGTGGAAATCATATGTTGCACACCTCAGAGTATTTGGGTGCAAAGAAAGTACGTACATACCCAAACAAAATAGAAATAAATTGGATATGAAATTAAAAAAAATACATCTTCATTAGGTATAGTGAAGAGACTCTTGGGTACAGATTGATGGAACCAAAGACCAGGAAAGTATACACCAGCAGAGATGTTGATTTTTTTATAAGAAGGAAGCAAAGACTCCTCCTCTAGACTCACCCAATGTATATTTTTCACTATTTGTAAAAACAAAAGTTGATGTTCCCAAAAATGATGAAAGTGATGTTGGGGATGACGGTGATGATCAGATAATACCATAACCCATAGGAGTAGTTCAATGTATGCCTAAGTGGTATACTAGCATGCTACAAGATGAAAGAATGGATGCTCCACTTGATATGTTGACAACTGGACCACAAACTCGCAGTAAAGAAAGAGAAGAAGTAAAATTTTCTTTGATGAGTAGAGTTATTGAATTTTATGAGCCCTCTAAAGTCCATGAAGCCCTACACTCAAAATCTTGAAAAAATGCCATGGATTTCAATTATAAGTAAGTGATGAAAATAACACTTGAAAAATTGTCAATATTTCACATGGGAAGAAACCCATTGGATGTATAAGGATATTCAAAACAAAGTACAAAGTAGATGGGACCATATACAAGTACAAAGTGAGACTAGTAGTAAAGGGGTATGCCCAAAAAGAAGGCATTGAGTACAAGGAGACATTTTATCCCATAGCTAAGATAAAAATGATCAGGATGATCTTTTCTCTATCTACATAGTTTGGTTGGAAATTCCATTAGATGGAAGTAAAAAGTGCCTTTCTGAATGAAGGTTTGCAAGAAGTCTACATGACTCAACCTAAGGAATATATTATACCTAGTTAAGAAGCAAAGGTATACATACTCAACAAATATTTGTATGGCCTTAAACATGCACCCTAGGCTTGGTACATCAGAATTGATGAGCATCTTGTAAAACTTGGATTTTTTAGAAATCCATACGATCCCAATATCTAAATCAAAAATAAAGGGGGGAGATTGTGATTTTCATTGTCCATGTCGATGATCTAGTCATCACTTGCAGTTCAATGAGGATGATTGATGCAACAAAGAAATATCTTAAACAATCATTTGACATGATATATCTCGTGTTGATGCATTATTATATTGAATTGGAAGTATGGAGAACAGGAGAATCACATATTTTTTTCTCAGTTAAAATATACTAAGACAATGCTCGAGAAATTTAGGATGATGGATTACACACCTATTGCTACACCTATAGAGCACAAATTTCAATTATTTCATTTAGATCCATCTCCTGTGATAAATTCCACTCTATGTTGGTAGTTTATTAGGAGTCTCATTTACCAGACCTACGCTAGATATCAGCTTTGTAGTGAGCTATTTATCCAGGTTCATGTAGGAACCCAAATTGTTTCATTAGAAGGAAACAAGGTGGATCTTGAGATATCTCAAGGGAACAAGCGATCTTGGTCTAGAATACAATAATAATGATAATTTCTTCTTATATGGATATTTAGATTCAGATCATGTAGGCAATATTGATGATAGGAAATCCACTTCAGGGTTTGTTTTCTTTATGGGATCTGGACTGATATCATGGAGAAGCAAGAAACAACACTTTGTTTCTCACTCTTCCATAGAAGCTGAGTATCATTCTATTGGTAAAGAAATATATGAAGCGATATGGCTACATCACATACTTGAAGGACTTGGAATACCATAGGAAAAAATGACCACGTTGTATTTAGACAACGAAGGTGTTCTCAAACTTATTCGCAATCAATTTTTTCATGAAAGAACAAAGAAAATTGAGGTATAGGTACTTTTCATATGTGAGCATGTATTGAAACACAATATATAATTAAATTTTTGTCCAAAAGGTAAACAACGAGCAGATAACTTCACAAAGTGACTTACACGTGACAAGTTCAATTTGTTCCAAGAATTCCTCTCCTCATCCCTTGAGACAACGCAAAATTAAGGGGGGGAATGTTAGGGTAAATATAATCTACATTATAATTATGCATTGTATTAGGTAATTATTTTTTTAATTATTGTTATATTTGTTCTCAACCATATATTGTCATATTATATAGTTGTAGGATTATTTGTTACATAGTTAGAATAATATATTTGTTTGTATTAATGCATGGTTTCACCTGTGTAACTTATTTATTTGTCTTTATACGATTGTGTAATATCTATAAATATTGTTGTCATACATTATGTAATTTATTTGAAATCATTATTAATAAAATATACTGGGATTCCGTCCCTTTTCTTCATCTTACATTAATAAGTTTGACCTTTTGTTAAGGATGTATACATGAAAATTAAAATAATCCAATTTGTGAATAGAAATAATTTAAAAACACATAAAAACATTTTTTCAAATCAACAATCTTTACTCATATCTCATCATTTGTTACATTAGTCTCGATTACATATGTAAGGCTTTTCATATATCTTACTCCTTAGACTTTTATGTCATATATCTCTTGTATAACACTCACTCATATATTTCTCGTGATGCACACATACATTTATCATGCACAATCATATACAATGGATTAATTATAATAAACACATTTCATACAAAATATTCCAAGAGTCACTTCTTTTTAATCATCCCTCTATCATCTTTTGTCCCATTCAGACTTAGATTGTCTTTGATTCGTGCCTTTGTGTCAAATTCTTGTAGACACCAATCATCACACACTCCATTCACACATGAATATTCCCATTTATGTACCATTTTACGACTTAACTTATCTGTTCGATTAATCAAGATTTTCGTCGCATCTTTACAATCTCCCTAAACCTATATCATTACCCTCACACCCCATCAACTAGTTAATTTACCTCACATTTCATAAAGTTACATTACCCTCCTCGTAATTAATTAATTAAATAATTAAAATAATTTGTTAATCCATTTCACCCTCACATGTCACCTTGGAAACTCATGCTAACTCACTAGTATAAATAAGCAACCTTCTAAAAATATTATCCTAATGACCTCTAACTTATCCCTATAACCACTTTTCACTTCTCACTAATGGGGACTAGATTAAATTCAGAAACCTTCTAAATTATCCTTATTCTATCCTAACTACACCTATCCACCTCTAAACCCTCACACTCAACGTCTCTAAGTTATCAAGCTATAATTCCCGTGAATCCCCCGCACCTAAGTTCAAAATAGAAGTTTTATCCCCCTAACTCTAACTTCCTGATAGGGTTCATTTTATCAAGCCTCTGGTAAAATGGAGGTGAAAAATCCCAAACGAATATACCTGGAACCACTTTCGCTTAAAGGTTAATTTTTCAATTTTTGAGAATGATATTTTTCCTAATATTATTTGAATGAGAGTAAGCACCCTAAGGAAAAAAAAAATGTAGATGTATAAAAATAGGTATTGGTTACTATTGACGCATAATTGTCACCCAATAGCTTTTGTTGTACAAATATTATCACACAAAAATAACTAAAGAGTTGTTGACACATGACAACAAACTTTGCTAACGTGTGAAAACAACCCTTGTTGTTGTACATTAGAAAAAACATTTGATGCATGACAACAAGGGTTTCTTTTGTGCGTCAGAATATTTTGTTGATGCATGAAAGCAAGGGTTGTTGTCGCACATCAACAAAAAAATTTGATGTGTGAAAACAACATTTGTTGTCACATGTCAAATTTTTTTGCTGAAGCGTGAAAAAAACCCTTACTTTCACGTGTCAACAAAATTTACTGACATGCGACAACAACCCTTGTTGTCATGCATCAAAAAACTTTGTTGTCTTGTGCCCAAGTCTTGAGAAACCCTAATTTAATCTTATAAATACCCCATTGCCCATCATTTTCATGTTTACACATCCCGACTCCTAAATTTTCTCCGTTCTCCTAGCACTTACTACTAATTCAATCATATGTCACTCCACCAGTGACTCCTCCAATCAAACTCAAGTACAATGCCTACTACAAGTGCAACCCAAGATCAATATCAATATCCAATGAAAAATTAGGTTAATGATACAATGCTTTTCTAGATACATGTAATAGTGATGGGCTCACTAAGATGCCTCAGTTTGAGATTGATCATGACATTCTAAACTACCTTCTCTCCTTGTACAACAAATAAGATGACAATTTTACTGTTACTATGAATGATGGTTGTATATTCCAATTCAGTGTCAATCTAGCTAATAACCATTGCTTGATAGGCATTCCATTTAAAAAATCCCCCATAGTAATGACAAAAGAAACCCTCGTCAAAAATGATAAGAAGTACCTCAAATCTACTTTTGGTTTCCATGTTGATTGTACGTGTAATCTATTTTCAATTTTCATTTGATTTTCTTTTGTTTTGACATATTTCAAATTGATATTAGTTGTAATTAATTTTTTCATCTCATGGACCAATAAATCAAGATGCGGTGTGGATACGTAAAGAATTGCACACCAATTTTTTCTTTCATGATTTCTTTGTTTCAAGCCAAAATTGTTTTGCTAGGGTCAGCTAAATAACATTTTTACCAGAAGCTGCCATAATTAAATATAAATATTCTAATAAAAGTATAGACATAATTTGATTGATACCATATTTTAATGGATTGGGAGAATAAAATCATAACATTACACAGGCATTGCTTTCTGAAAAACAAATTATGTCAATCCAAAAAATATGCTTCCTTGGCCTGTATTATGAGGCTCTGTTTGCATGTTCAATATGTACAAACCAATTTCTAGTTGGTGATGGAACTTAAGACAATGAACAATGTAACATTTCCATTTCAATAAAGCAATAAGTATATAGATTATGTAGCTGCCATATTTTTTTTTAGGAATGGTTATTATCTTGACCAAGCCAACTTGTGATTGAATCTCCATTAAAAAATATTAGGCATTATCCCCCACAAAATCTAGGAATCAAGAATTAAATACTTCTTTCCTTCAATGTAGAGAATATCTCTACTGGATACGCCAGTGACATAATAAAAAATACATTAACATTTTCCTAGATTATGAGACACAACTCCATACATTTAGAGATATATCGGTAGACTAGGTCACAATACCAACATTGGAACTTCACTACGAGCTTAGAACCCCCAAGTACCATCTTACATTAGTTACTTGAAAGAGACGTAATATTATAGTACATTTACTATGTGTATGCGTGAAATTTACGTTAATTTCTAGTAATATACATAAATAGGTTAATTACCATATTGAATCTTCACATGTACATCAACTGTAATGCTGCACTTGCAGAGAATTCACGCACCATAAACCATGCTTCTCAATCCCTATTCACCAACTCACTGGAATTTAATTACATACAATTAAATATTACTTGAGACCCTTCTTAGCGATCCTAGAAACACACATACTCAGAAACCAACCCTCTTACTATGGGTTCCATTAATGGCTATTTAAAGTATAGTAGAAAGGTTACCCCTCAACAAAAAGGTCATTATTTTACCCATTTAGAATTCTCAGTACAAGTTGTAAACAGGAGCATTTCCTATAATTAGTCATACATTTACTGCACATATTAACTTTAACACCCATGCTCCTCATGATTTACTAATAATATATATATATTTCTATTTGAATTTTCAGTACACTGTTGTTCCTTACGCGATATTATTCAAACCCCATGCATCACTATTATTGGTTCAATACCTATGATTCAAAATGCCATTTATTTATTTATACACCTATAATAGAAGATTGGTCACAACTTATGCCTAATCCACTAAGTGGCCCCTATTCAGGACACTATTACCTAGACTCCTCGTTTCTAATTAAAACACTCTCTCTTCTTGACTTACCAATGTCACCCAGCCTAAAATTAGTTAGGGGAAATAATCTCAACAATTGGATTAATATCTACTTAGGGCCCTTAGATCTAGGAAATGACCCAACATGAGCCCTCAATAAACATCCAGATGATTTTATGCCACTAGATATATGTCTATTCCAACTTAATTTATTCAAAAAAAATTGCACTTTTGCAAGTTGGGAGACCCAAGCTCAAGATCATGAAGCCATGAAGGAAGGAGAGATCATGATAGAATTGATTTTGCTTTGTTACATGTAATATTGGATATACCCACATTTAGATGCCTCAGTATGACGATTATATCATGACATTCTAAACTAGGCCATTTTCTCCTTGTACATTAAAGAAGATGATAATAGTTACTATCCATACGTGATTTGATGGTCATGTATTCCAATGTCAATGTCTATCTATATATATATTATCATCGGGGTTTTTAGGCATTCGAACTAGGAACTCTGCGCAAAAGGAAAGCCGCCATTAAAAAGTCAAATTTTCGTATATTATATGGGGTGGGAGCACCGCCCCCTACCTCACCTGTGTATTTTACTTGTTTAACCCTGTGGCTTGCTACCATTAGCCATATGACTATTAACAAAACATGGCGCCCCTTTTCATTTTAGATTTGTTTTTATATAATTAAAAGTGTGTAGGTCACTTGGCTATGGTTATGAATATTTTGGGTCTCACATCAATAAATAAAGATGTTATATGGATGTATAAATAATTGCTACCACCAATTTTATATCTCTTTCATGATTACTTTGCTTACACAACCGAAATTCCATTATAGGGTCTTAATTCAAATAGATATTTTAAACTGCATTATTGCATAAAATCTTGTAATGACTGGAAAGAAAAAATTTGATTGGTACAAATTTTAATCCAATAAAATAAAATATAACATTACAAATGCATTGCTTTCTGAAAAACAAATTATTCAATCCAAAAAATATTTCCTTGGCCTTTATTATGAGGCTCTTTTTAATTTAAAATACAAACCAATTTCTACTTGCACAGACAAGACAATCAATAATTTTTCAATTCCATTTCAAGAACAATAGGTATATAGTTTATATCTCAACATTAGAATTTAGTATGGTTATTGTCTTGATTATGTATCTGTGATTGAATCTTTATGTAGTATTATACATTATGTACTTCTAAATTTGATTAAATATTGACCGTATGTAAAGAATATTTTTGGAGGCCCTTTAATTAAAAAAATTAGCATCAAGAGGAAGAGACCAACAACATGTTTACTAAGGTGTTGGTAGATTCACAATATAAATTGGAAGTTCACTCATCGTAGAACCCCCAAGCGTTTGCATTAGTTAAATGATAGAGACGTAATACCATAACATTTACTATTTAAAAATTAGTATTTTCTATTTATAATTTATCGTTTACCATATTGAATTGACATGACGAATCATACCTGTTGCTGCACTTGCAGAGAATTCAGACTATACACATGCTTCTCAACCATCTTCACCAACTCACTCAATTCAATCACATACAATTTTCTATTCTTGAGACCCTTCTTAGCGATCCTAGAAACACACAACTCAAACAAAACCAATTACTAATCCAACAATGGCACCTCAAATATAGTGACAGGTTACCCCTCAACAAAAAGGTATTATTTTATTAGTTTAGTACAAGTTTTGAACAATTTTTTCATATAATTTCATAGATTTTGCATAGTTTAACAATATTTGATATGATTTAGTAATAATTTTGCTTATTTTTATTTGAAGGTTTTCTATACATTGTCAGTCCTTCACCATCTATACAAAATGGAGGCATCACTACATCCTCCACTATGTATGATTCAAAATGCCAATTAGATGTTCATGCGAAAAAGAACATTGGTAAACACATGTCAATTCATCGTAATCCCTAATTTTGACACTAAATACATTGACTCCCACGTTTCTAATTCTAACACTCTCTCTTGTTGACTTACCAATGCAACCAGCATATTAGTTATAAATAATATAACTTTAGATGAATATTACTTGGGAATTAATGGAAATGACCGAACATGATTTTTCAATAAACATGATATGATTCAAGGCCAGTAGATATATTTCTATTCCAACATAATTTATTAAAAAAAAATTACATTTTACAAGTGCAACCCAAGCTCAAGATCAAGATGCAATGAAAAATCAGGTTAATGATAGAATGATTTTCTAGATACATGTAATATTGATGGGCTCACTAAGATGCCTCAGTTTGAGATTTATCATGACATTCTAAACTACCTTCTCTCCTTGTACAATAAAGAAGATGATAATTTTACTGTTAACGTGAATGATGGTCATATATTCCAATTCAATGTCAATCCATCTAATAACCATTGGTTGATAGGCATTCCATTTAAAAACTCCCCCATAGTAACGACAAAAGAAACCCTCGTAAAAAATGATAAGAAGTACCTCAAATCTACTTTTGGTTTCCATGTTGATTGTACGTGTAATCTATTTTCAATTTTCATTTGAATTTTTTTTGTTTTGATATAATTCAAATTGATATTAGTTGTAATGAATTTTTTCATCTCACATCAATAAATAAAGACGTTGTGTGGATACAAAAATAATTGCACACCAATTTTTTTCTTTCATGATTTCTTTGTTTCAAGCCAAAATTGTTTTGCAGGGTCAACAAATAGATATACTAAACTGCACTATTACATAAAATCTTGTAATGACCAGAAAGAAAAAATTTGATTGGTACACCTTTTAATCCAATAAAATAAATATAACATTACAAATGCATCACTTTCTAAAAAATCAATTATTCAATCCAAAAATTATTTCCTTGGCCTTTATTATGAGGCTCTTTTTAATTTAAAGATACAAACCAATTTCTACTTGCACAGACAAGACAATGAATAATTTGCTCAATTCCATTTCAAGAACAATAGGTATATAGTTTATATCTCAACATTAGAATTTAGTATGGTTATTGACTTGATTATGTACTTGTGAATTGAATCTTTATGTAGTACTAACATTATGTACTTCTAAATTTGATTAAATATTGACCATATGTAGAGAATATTTTTGGAGGCCCTTAAATTAAAAAAAGTGGCATCAAGAGGAAGAGGCCAACAACATGCCGAGGTGTTGGTAGATTCACAATCAGAATTGGAAGTTCACTAATCGTAGAACCCCCAAGCGTTTGCATTAGTTAAATGACAGAGACGTAATACCCTAACATTTACTATTTAAAAATTAGTATTTTCTATTTATAATTTACCGTTTACCATATTGAATTGACATGCAATCGACTGTTGCTGCACTTGCAGGGAATTTGGACTATACACATGCTTCTCAACCGTCTTCACCAACTCACTCAATTCAATCACATGCAATTGTCTATTCTCAAGACCCTCCTTAGCGATCCTAGCCACACACAACTCAAACAAAACCAATTACTAATCCAACAGTGGCACCTCAAGTATAGTGACAGGTTACCCCTCAACAAAAAGGTATGATTTTATTATATTAGTACAAGTTTTGAACAATTTTTCATATAATTTCATAGATTTTGCATAGTTTAACAATATTTGATATGATTTTGTAATAATTTTATTTATTTTTATTTGATTTTTCTATACATTGTAGTCCTTTGCCATCTATAAAAATGGAGGCATCACACTACATCCTCCACTATTACAATTCAAAATGCCAATTAGATGTTCAAGAAAAAGAACATTAGTAAACACATGCCAATTCATCAGGCCCCTAGAGGGACACTAAACATTGCATCCTCGTTTCTAATTCTAACACTCTCTCTTGATGCCTTGCCCAGTGCAACCAGGCCATATCAGTTATAAATAATATAAATTTAGATGAATATTACTTGGGCATTAATGGAAATGACCCAACATGATTTTTCAATAAACATGAGATGATTCAAGGCCAGTAGATATATTTCTATTCCAATGTAATTTATTCAAAAATATTTACATTTTACAAGTGCAACCCAAGCTCAAGATCAAGATCTAATGAAAAATTAGGTTAATGATAGAATGCTTTTCTAGATACATGTAATATTGATGGGCTCACTAAGATGCCTCAGTTTGAGAT
Organism: Taxus chinensis; assembly: GCA_019776745.2. NCBI lineage: Eukaryota > Viridiplantae > Streptophyta > Pinopsida > Cupressales > Taxaceae > Taxus > Taxus chinensis. Next base: position 32,264,406 of record CM034146.1, on the reverse strand, counting down.
TGATCATGACATTCTAAACTACCTTCTCTCCTTGTACAATAAATAAGATGATAATTTTATTGTTATTGTGAATAATGGTCATATATTCCAATTCAATGTCAATCTAGCTAATAACCATTGGTTGATAGGCATTCCATTGAAAAACTCCCCCATAGTAACAACAAAAGAAACCCTCATAAAAAATGATAAGATGTACCTCAAATCTACTTTTGGTTTCCATGTTGATTGTACGTGTAATCTATTTTCAATTTTCATTTGAATTTTTTTTGTTTTGATATAATTCAAATTGATATTAGTTGTAATGAATTTTTTCATCTCACGTCAATAAATCAACACGCGGTGTGGATATGAAAAGAATTAGACACAAAATTTTTTCTTTCATGATTTCTTTGTTTCAAGCCAAAATTGTTTTGCAGGGTCAGCAAATAGATATACTAAATTGCACTATTGCATAAAATCTTGTAATGACCAGAAATAAAAAATTTGATTGGTACACCTTTTAATCCAATAAAATAAAATATAACATTACAAATGCATCGCTTTCTAAAAAACCAATTATTCAATCCAAAAATTATTTCCTTGGCCTTTATTATGAGGCTCTTTTTAATTTAAACTACAAACCAATTTCTACTTGCACAGACAAGACAATGAATAATTTCTCAATTCCATTTCAAGAACAATAGGTATATAGTTTATATCTCAACATTAGAATTTAGTATGGTTATTGTCTTGATTATGTACTTGTGATTGAATCTTTATGTAGTACTAACATTATGTACTTCTAAATTTGATTAAATATTGACCGTATGTAGAGAATATTTTTGGAGGCCCTTAAATTAAAAAAAGTGGCATCAAGAGGAAGAGGCCAACAACATGCCAAGGCGTTGGTAGATTCACAATCTGAATTGGAAGTTCACTCATCGTAGAACCCCCAAGCGTTTGCATTAGTTAAATGACAGAGACGTAATACCCTAACATTTACTATTTAAAAATTAGTATTTTCTATTTATAATTTACCATTTACCATATTGAATTGACATGCAATCGACTGTTGCTGCACTTGCAGGGAATTTTGACTATACACATGCTTCTCAACCATCTTCACTAACTCACTCAATTCAATCACATGCAATTGTCTATTCTCAAGACCCTCCTTAGTGATCGTAGAAGCACCAAACTCAAACAAAACCAATTACTAATCCAACAGTGGCACCTCAAGTATAGTGACAGGTTACCCCTCAACAACAAGGTATGATTTTATTACTTTAGTACAAGTTTTGAACAATTTTTCATATAATTTCATAGATTTTGCATAGTTTAACAGTATTTGATATGATTTAGTAATAATTTTATTTATTTTTATTTGATTTTTCTATACATTGTAGTCCTTCGCCATCTATAAAAATGGAGGCATCACTACATCCTCCACTATTACGATTCAAAATGCCAATTAGATGTTCAAGAAAAAGAACATTGGTAAACACATGCCAATTCATCAGGCCCCTAGCGGGACACTAAACATTGCATCCTCGTTTCTAATTCTAACACTCTCTCTCGATGCCTTGCCCAGTGCAACCGGCATATCAATTATAAATAATATAACTTTAGATGAATATTACTTGTGCATTAATGGAAATGACCCAACATGATTTTTCAATAAACATGAGATGATTCAAGGCCAGTAGATATATTTCTATTCCAATGTAATTTATTTAAAAAAATCTACATTTCACTTTGGATTTCCATAGTTTAATATTGATTTATTTTATCACAACTAGAATCAGGCCACCCAAAGTGGAAAAAGAGGTAGCAGACGATGATCAAACTGAAAGCCCACATACCTCTCCAATGACATCATCTTCTTCTGATATAAAAGGTTAATAGTTTCCCTCATTTCCTTCAGATAAATTGATTGGCTATGATTGTCAATCCCATGTCTAATATTTTATTGTACCGCATATAAGTCAATTCACATAATGGTAGAGAAGTTAAATAATACTAATCAATGAGATATTAAGTCATTATGAAAATTATTGGAAAAGGGACAATTTATACGCTACAGTCCAGAGTCAACCTATGAAGATGGATGCCTTACTTACCCAAGCAAGAGGTGGGAATGTCATGCATAGAAAAAATATAAACCTCCCATATTACATTCTTAAAAACATGAGAGTTTATTGGATGTCCTTCGATGGATCTCAAACATGTGACTAACCTACTAAATGTATAGGAATTGATAGGATACAAAGTATTAAATAGAGGGAACTAGGTCCCAGGAAATAAAACTACAAAATATGGCATATATGGCATATTGCATGGTTGGAGTAAATATTTTAGAGGAGATTCTTAGAAATATGAGGATTTATATAAAAAGGGGTTTCCAAGTAAAATAGGATATATTGATCACACTAGTGACTATGTTGTTGTAAATTATGAGAATCTTAAATTATATTTATATTAGTTTTACCGATATTTGTATTAGTGGATGCATCCCTATTTTTTTAATGGGTGCATGTGAATTCATGGTGTATCATAATTAATTTGTGTTACATTAAATTTAAAGTAAGTGTCATTTCAATCTCATTATACAACCTTCAAAGAAAATTTATACACTTATTAGTTAAGTTGGATTTAGTTTATGCATGGGTTACTCAAGACATTGTAGCTACAAATATCTTAATAATAAATTTCACATCAAATATTGGTAAAGTAGAAAAAGAAAACAAACCGAAACAAAAAATAAAGTACATGGATTTTTGCCTTTTCATATTATTTAATTACTCAAACTCATGCTTTCCTAGCGAGAGGCTCTATGAATGAAAAACACGACATTCCTTGCTTCCCTCGATGCCCATTAATTTTGACGTATTTACCATTTCATTGAGCAAGAGTTAGGTCAAAATAAAATTTATGGTTCTATTCTATCTTTCATGTGAGTGGATTGAAAATCTAATTACATCAAAAACACAGGTCAAAGATGAATTTATATTAATAAGTCAACTCTCAATTATTAAAAAAATTAAATTGTGAGTGTGTAAATATCAATTAAATGGGTTTAGTAATGCTTGCTTAACGAAAATTCTTTCACCCTAACCCTTAAATGTATGGGTTTTTCTCTTCCAACAATGTTTCTCAGAAATCCCTAAATTGGTCTTCAATTCAAATTTAGTTCAAAACTTAAAAGAAATGGGATTTCATTATTGATTTTGGAAAATCCATGTAATTTATTTTTCATTAATGTCATCCTTTTCTATCATTTTGACTAATCAAAACATTGCTCATACTTAGCCATTTAAAGCTCATTTTTCATGTTTTACAACTCCCCATTTCTGTTGGTATGTTGTTATACTGGATCCAATGTTTTCAAAACTCTTCATTGATGAAAACACCTTTTTGCTCATAACTCTGAAATCCTAGCTCCATTTTCTAGGAAATGTTTCCTGAAGCTTCCATTCTAGAACACACTGAAGAATAAATAAACTATTTTTCATTTTATTCTCTACATTTTTTTCAATAGACACATGAAGATTCCGGTGAAAAAAATTTCCTTTTTAGATCCCTGATGTTCATGTGAATGAAAACACCTAAAAATTGAAGCATGAGATCACAATAAACAACTTGATCTAACAAAACTGATTTCATCTCATTGAAAATGGGAATGATTTTCTTCCTAAATCTCTTTCACTATTTCAATATGTCTCGTCTTCTATGTCAAAGATAAAATATACTATGAGATATATTGAGAAGGAAAAGGCCGTTTGGGAATGTCTTCCCCCATTAGTCTTTGATATGACCTCCCTTGACTCTTACTTCTTCGTGAATCATAATGTGTTTCTAATCCATTGTTGAGAAATTGTTCCCCATTTGGTCCCACTTAATGATTGTAAGGTGTGATGCATTGAATGATTCCATTTCCGAGCTTGAGGCCTGCGAAGAAAATATAGCTCTGCGATCTTAGATGAGATTATAAAAATGGTGCAATAGCTTGAAATACCTTCAATCAATAAGAGCACGTCCTCGAAGAGACTCTTTATTTCCTTTCAAGATCTTGTCTAGATAGTTACAAGAGAGCCCTCTTCATTAAATGAAAATAATTTAGAATATCTCATAGAGATTAGAGGCTTTATTTATAATGTTATAAAAGAACATGAGAATTTTTTAGGACACAACACAGAAGGATTGATAGCATTTCTGATACTTGGCTTAGTAATTTGGAACATGTTTGCATCCCGCACTCTGAGTTGGTAACATTTATAGTGGCTCGATACAATAAAGAGGTCAACGGATAAAAGTTCATCATTAGAGATCTTACAAAGAAGCTAGCTAGAGTTGATGTCTTCATCAGAGGATTCTTCTTCATCAAATAGTTGATCATATCCCTTCATATTATCCCTCTTTCTTCTCTCCCCCTTTTTAATTCCTCATTATATGTAATCAAGAAATTTTTCTTTTTCTCTTAAGTGACTCTTTAATGTTGCATTGTGAAATCCCCTTTTAATTTATAAAGGGGTACTTATTTACTCACTTTCTAGGATGATTAAAAGTCACAAGTGGAACAAGAACTTAAATTGTCATGTGGGGGTAGATGAGAAGACAATTTGCAATGCTATAAATTGTAATGACATCTCCAATCCAAAAGAGATTGAAATATAGTTTTATAGTGATTGTGGATTATTGTACGTTATTGAGATTTGTATCACCACTACACAAGAAATAAGAACTGCATTTATTTGATTTCCTTTGTTTATGTTTTCCTCTATTCTGTAACTTCGCAAGCATAGTGATATTGAATAAAAGTGAAGGAAATTTGTGTCCTTGATTGATGAATCTAAAGAAATATGTGTCTATATTTTTTTATCCTTGCTAATTTCTTACATTGTTATTTTATTCTAGTTGAATGAGGACCCATTCTAATTATTTTATGTAAACTCTTCTAGTACTTACTCACAACAATAACTCTCTCTTCATAATTTCCCCAACTCTCCTTTATCCCTAATCACTGTAAATTTCACCCTTGTACTTCATAAAAGCACAGTACCATAGGATCAATGAATCATTCATGTGTTATCCCCAGACTATTGGCCACCCCACAGAGTTAGGATATTTTACATTCAATAATGGGAGCCTCCCCATACCGAAGAAGTAGGGGCTTATTCCCATGAGTGTTAGGGGAAGATCATAATTTTCAACATGATAAATTAATTCACCAATAGTTTTTGGAAACTCTGATGTGTCATGATTTATAAGGGAAGATATTATTAATAAATTATAGATTGAAAAAATAAAATCCCATAGATTATAGATTATGATATTCAGTTAATTATACATCAATTAAACTTAATAGATCACAAATTACAAAGTTTATTAACCATAGCTGATCAGGGGATCATTTTCAAAAGTTCCCTAAACATCCCTAAATGGTGTCAGTGTAGAAGATCATCTCGAGAGCTTTCCAACGACTGTGAGAACGCGACAAACGGACATCGGGAGCTCTAGATATGTTCGGTCAAAGTTCGGTCAACGGGAAAGTCAAACTATGGTCAACTGGTCAATATTGGACCAAATCGCACTGTGACACGTGGCTTGCCAACACTCATCGAATTTTCTCGATTTGCCTATCGGGAGACGACAAGTGGACTACAGGATTATTTCTATTCCACCATTGTATGGGTCGAAATAATATTATATTGGTAAGTTCACGTTCCAAATGGCGCCATATATACAAAAGCCACATGTATATATTAATGTTAAAACATTAGTATTAAAAACATGCATATGTTTTGACCACGTGCAAGGTGGTGAAGCGGTTGTTTGGGGAGGCATTAAGCCTTGCCACGTGGAAGAAGGTGAGTGAAGCGGTGGTGTGGGGGCCTGGGCCCATGCGTGGAGGAGTCCACGTGAGGTAAGGTAAAATCAAAGGTTTAAAAACCTTGAATATTTCTAAGGCCGTCTAATGTGGGATATACCCACTTAACTTAACAAATGCCGCTCATTTGGGATATTATCCCTTATCAAATGTAATCGGCTCAAATGGGAATTAATCCCATTAAACATGCGGCTCAAATGGGAATTAATCCCATTAAACATGCAAAACTGGATTTTTGGAATATTTGATCCCATTCATTTTACGGGATGAGGCTTATAATAGCCTTAGATAATATTTTATTCCATTATTTTGGGGCCCTAAAAATGTATAAATAGGGTACCAAGTTCATAGTAATGGACACACATTGTAAATACACAACACGAGCTTATTATTTGTTAAGCTTGTTGTGGACACACTGGTGACACATTATACACCGGTGGAACGGAGACACTAATCCCGAGCTTATTATTTGTTAAGCTTATTTGCGGGATGTGTCGATAGGTATTGTCTATTGGCCTATTACTTTAGGCAATATTAGATGGAATATTTGTGATTGGGAGTGAAATGTAAACTACCCAATAGGCCCATAGCGCCACATGAAAGTACTTGTAAATCCTGGATTGTCAACCGGAGTGCTAGCTTCGCATTGTTTGCGTCGGGAAGGCCGATCACAGCCGAAGGAGATTGTACGCCAGGAAGGTGGAGGTCGGGTGCTATTTTTCACCCTTGTCGTCTGAAGAACTGGTGTACTGGTAGGCAAGTAAAATTTCCATTAGGTTTTCTTGTGAAAGTACTATTGTAACTTACAAGTTTTGACTAGTGGAACGGTTCGATCACGAACCCAGAGATGTAGGCAATTGCCGAACTCCGTAATCAATCTGTGTGCAATTATCGTTATTGTCTTGCATTATTTTTAAATTGATTACTTAAAAGGAGTAAATCATCGGCAAATAATTAAAGCCTATAAGGGTCCAAGATCAGGTCGTAATAATCTGATTATTTTCAGATCATATTTGGTATCAGAGCTGGTTTAGCTCCATATTTGTTTTTCAGTAAATCTGATTAACAGAGTGATTGCTTCAAGTTGGAGCAGTTAGTTTAGTTTGTGTGAATAGGGTACAAGTGCACTATGGGCAAGATGTCTAAACAGGCAAAGCTCGAGGAAATTGAAGCGTATAATCACCAGATCCAGGAAGAGAACTCTCTCCTGCGATCAATGTATTCCTCCTTGGAAGAGGAGAATGCTCGTTTGAAATTGGAACTGAAAACCAAGGATGAGCTCTTGGCAAGGTTGCAGTGTGGTGATCAGAGGAAGGAAATACCTTCAACTTCAGATGCAGAGGCCACGGCAGATGATTGCACTGTAAGTTGTTCACCACGGGAATCTTCTTCTTCCTCCCATTCGGTTTCGGATTCAGGTAATAAAGTCTTTGGTTTGTTTGAAAAGCATACTAGAGGCATTGGATCCAAGTTACTAGATAAAATGGGATTTGATGGAAGAGGCCTTGGTAAAAATGGCCAAGGTATTACTAACCCAATACAGGTCGAGGATCGTCCTCGTTTTGCAGGTTTGGGTTATCCTAGTGTGGGAATGGAAATTGGAGAATGCTCCAAGAATGTTGACGGGAGACAAGCTTCCGAAAGCAAAGTGATTACCCCACTAGTCCTGTAAGAAGATTCTGAGCAGGAAAGTTGTGCTTCGTCGTCACAGGCAAGATGTGGTAAGAGAAATCAACGAAGAGGTAATGAGATTCCACCTCCAGTTTCTTACAATAATCGTAAGCACAATAAAACTTCTGATCCACTTTTTCAGCTTAAGAAGTATGGTTATGATTTTTAGAAGATGTGGAATTCTTTTCCATGTACCTTTTATGGATTGCATAATCATTCAATGGCCAGATGCTGGAAGATAAGGACACTGATGAAGAAGTTATTGTCATTCGTCAAGAACAAGGAAAATCAGAAAGACCAATCTCGTCATGCAAAGTCGAGAAATGGCAAAAAGAGTTCCTCATCCCAGAAGAAGGAGATTAAGAGGAATTTCTATGCTCATTGCCAGAGGAATGTGCATCGGGTTTAAAATTGCTGGAAACTACATCCATCTCACCATCAGAGTAATGGCAAGCCAAAGATGGAATGGAGGCCTATTACAAAGGAAGAAGAAGTTTCTACTCTACCACCAATTGAAAATTCAACCCAGGACCAAGTAATACCTGAAAGTGAAAATTCTTTAAAATGGGTAAGTCAACAATTTTTCAATTATATATGCGTTGGTCAAGGCAGGATTTCCTAGGTTTACTAAACTAGGGAGATCCTCTTGATTTCCTCAGATCTCATGTCCTTAACCCATGGATTAGACTGGGAGCTTCTTGTAAGCATGCAAGAATATGGTTAGAGGGAATGTAGGCATCAATTTTTAGGGTTTGGGTAAGTCTTAGTTAGTTATGGCAACTTACTAAGAAGTGGTCTTAGGTTGAGTTGGCTTGGTGAGGTGTCTAAGTGAACTGTATCTGTGGATATTATTTAAAATAATATATTTAAATAATAAATATAGTGAGGATAATGAACTAATTTAATTAAATTAATATTAGTGAGGTGAAAGGGGCCATGGCTAGGTGAATGTGATGAAAGGTGTTTATTCATGAAGGGACCAAAGGCGAGTGTAACCTAATTTTAGTGTCTACACTTTACCCCTTTTGTTGTGTAGCTTGTATTAGTAAGTGACACTAGCAAAAATAAGATGTGGTTGCTCCATGTGTGGGTAAAGGTGATTCCCCTTTAACCAAGAACTGACAAGGCCAAAGGTAGAATCAGTGAGTGGTTTGATAAAAGATAAAGGTGGTGAAAAAAAAGGTGGGCAATAGGGAAAAACTTTGAAAGGTATACTTGGGTAATCTAGGTAATTGGTCAGGGTCAAAGGTAGCAATAGTCAAATACACGCACACATATAAAATTTAGCACGCTACCAGGTTGAAGAGTAGGAAAACTCTACATCATCTAACGTCGATAGACTTATCCAAACAAATTTTGAAGTGATTCCGGTATCCGTGGTATAGGATATGGTCAAGAAACATGACGTAGGGTAGGCAAAGGAAAATTTAGGCATGTTCTAGTACACCAAAGGTAAGGTCAGGATAAATGGCCATGTCAATAGGCTAAGTAAGGTCATTAGGTCAATAACATAGGTAACATTTCCATAAGGTATAGTGAACACATGAGGTCAAAGGTCTCTAGCGATGGTCCAAGCCCAAATAGCTAGGTCACGACATGGGTAAGGCCAAGGTGGGGGTAGAATAATGAGTCCGTAAAGGAGGAAAAAGGGAGGTATTAAATGATTTGGTTAGGAAAGGTGAGGTAAATGGGTTGTTTAAAGGTGGGGTTGGTTAGGTTTTTTAGGCATGGATCGAGTCAGGTCAATTCAGGCATGCTGGAGTCAAGTTGGTTTAGGCATGGTTGAGTTAGGTTATAGGCATGGTTGAGTCAGGTTATAGGTTTGGATTGAGTCAGTTTTGTTAGGTATGGTTGTGTTGAAAGTAGGTGAAGTTGTGATTCATTATTTTTTGCAATGAATGATACTATGGGTCATATGTGAGATGTGGTATGATCTATGCATAGTGATGATAAAGAAATGGTAGGCGTAATAAATGTATGTTGTGATAATGTTTAAAATATGAAATAACTTGTTATGTATGTGGTTTAATAACTTGTTATGTATGATGTAATGTGAGGAACATGGAAGATGAATTGTTGAAGGTAGAGGATGGTTGAGCTAACCTCCAAGGGCCCCATGCCATTATATTACTGCCTACATAATCCTAGTGAAAAGGGACCTCGGGCTGATGTAATTCTCCCATAAGCTAGGGAAGAATATGAGGAGATATCAAAATGAGTTGGCAGGGTTTTGGGCATGTTGTGGGTTTTGGTTTGTTACGTGTGGGTAGATTATAGGTAAAGTGATGTAGGTGGGGTCGATTGTGATGAAAGAAGAATATTACCCCGAAAGTAAGCATCGAGGACCAAGTCCTGTATAAGATAATGAAAACGTAAGCAAATATGGTTAAAATATGAGAGGGGGTGATAAAGTCACCTGATTGGGGAGGATCATACTAAGTAGATCATACCTTGGAGGAGGTGATGATTATAAGACCTGAAAGACATTACATGATTGAATATTTTACAGTGAAAAGTAGTCACATGATCACCAAATGTCTAAGTTCCAAGAAGTCCCTTGAGGTAGTAGGAAATGAGAGTGGGCATGGTTTGAAGAGTGAAAAGTGTGTAATTTTTTTTATATGGTATAGGTAGCATGCGTTTCGAGCAAGAGAACCTAGCTCACAATGGGAAAGTCCATGAAAAAAAGGTTGAGTATTTTGACTTATAGTTGAAATAGACTGATCGATGCAGGAGGTCTATGTGGGATGAAGAAAATTTAACTCCTTAAGGTCTTCGTGAAGTTGAGAGATGCGGGAAGCTTCAGTTGCTCTCATTTTTTTCTTTAAACTGTACATAGCTATCCTTTGAGGGAGAAATCTATTTATAGTAACAATTTTCAAGAGGAAGATGTCCTTTTGAGGGATTAATATTTTTATTAGAAGTTTTACTCAAGGAGTTTGGTCCCATGTGAGGTATTTGTAGTCATGGACAAGACCAAGGTGGAGGATAGGACTCTTGTTCAAAAGGAAAGGAGAAACAACCATGGGATCTCATCTAAGGTAGAAAAAAATTATCCATGAGAATAATGCTATGTGCAGTGCCATGGTACACATATTCAAGAGAAGATAACTAGTGATGGGTACTCACATGATTCTTGTTTAATCATTGGTGAGGTGTATGGAGTGAATAACACTCAAGGGACAAGTGTGGAAAGAGACAAAAGGTGAGGTAGGATGACAAGTCAACAATAGAATGGTCGAAGATGCAAGGAATTAAGGGGCTCAAGTTCAGGTTTACCATCAAGTGATGATAAATGATAAGCTCCTGATCCATAAGTATGAGTTACAATGTATGGTCCAAGCCAATTAGGAGAAAATTTTCCCCGTTTACATTTTTATACTTTGGTTACATGTTGATTTTCTTTTAGGATAAGTTCACCGACTTGGAAGGTTTGTTCATGAACATGTTTTTCATAGGCACATTTGATACATTTTTGGTAAAATTGAAGGTGATCCAGAGCGTTAAGACGACATTCGTCTAATAACTCTAGCTATGCTAAAAAGTCCTAACAAAATTCATCGTTATTGAGCATGTCATGGAGAGAAATGCAGAGTGTGGGGATTTGGACTTTGAGAGGTAGAATAGACTTTGTATCATATACCAGAGAAAATGGTGTGGCCGTAGTGGAAGTGTGAATACTAGTGAAGTATGTCCATAGGGCAAAAGGAATATGCGTATGCTAATCCTTCCCAGTATCATCAACCACTTTCATAAGAATTTTGTTTAAGGTTTTGTTTGTGGATTCATCTTGGCCTTTGGTTTGTGGGTAATAAGGTGATGAGAAACTAAGTTGAATGTCGAAGGCATCACAATTTTTTTGCAATGTTCTATTTTTGAGTTGTTTTCCATTATCAGTGATGAGGTGATGAGGAACACCAAAGTGACAAATAATATGGTGGTTGATAAACTCACATATTTTCTCCACTTTCGTGGAAATTAGTGGTATGGCTTCAACCCATTTTGTATAATATTTGGTAGCAGTTATGATCCATTGATGAGTTTGGGATGAATGAGGATTGATCTCTCCAATAAGATCCAAACCCCATTGAGAGAAGGGTCAAAGGTCACGAGTGACTTGCAAGGCATTACTGGGTGTATGATGAAGATTGGAATGTTGTTGGCATTTTACACAATGTTTTATGTATTTGCAACAATTATGGTTAAGGTTCATCTAGTAATAGCCTAGGTGCATAATACACTTAGCAACAACAAGTCCACTGAAGTGCCCTCCACATATGCCATCATGAACCTCCTTAATGGTATAAAGAATTTCAGAAATTGTGAGGCATCGTAAGAGAATATCATCAAAGTTTTGCTTATAGAGGAGTCCCCCCAAGATGACGTAATAAGAGACCTTTTTAAGGAAGGTGCATTGTCCATTACGGGTAAGATCAAGAGGTAAGATGGAGAGAGAAAGGTTGTTAGAGTATTATTTATACCAAAGGTCACTCGAGTCAGGGGTATCGGTTCTGATCAAGTAAACATCATGTGGTAAATAAGAAAGTGATTGGAGTCATTGTATGGTCACAAATATTGTAGAATCGGTAGGTGAAGTGGGTATTTGGGAAGCTAAGTAGGCCCTGGTATCTGTAAATTTGTTGGTTGAACATGGGATGGTTTTAAGGGTGTAACGATCAAAGGTGGTAAAATTTATGTCTACATGATGTTTATACTTTTGAATTATCTCTTTAAGACATTAGTACATACCATTGACTTGGTTTACGACCAATTGAGAATCACCAAAGATGTTGATTGATTTAACATCTAGGGCATAGGCAGCTTGGAGACCTAGTATGAGTGCTTTGTATTCAACAATATTGTTGGTACATTTAAAATCTAATTTAAAGACAAATGCATGGGTTCACCATCAAGAGGAATGAGGATAATACCATCCCTGACCCCATGCTGACACATGGAACTGTTAAAAAAGAGTGTCATTTGGTAAGGAGGTTCATCTAGGGAAGGGGTAGTAATTCACTCATGTGGAAAGTCAAAATTAGAGGGTTGATCACCAGAAATAGGTGCGTTGGCCAATTGGTTGGTGATAACTTGGCCCTTAATGTACTTTTGATGAATGAATTCAAGGTCAAGATCAGCTAAAAGCATAAACCATCATGCAGCCAACTGATTTTGATAAGGTTTAGCATACATGAATTGTAATGGGTCGCTGTTGGTCACAACAAAGGCTTTGTGGTTGAGTAGGTAATGACAGAGTTTGGTGGCAACAAAAACTACGACTAAGAATTTTTTTTTAGGATGGCTGTATCAGACTTCATATTCTAAAAGAATATGGCTTATGTAATAAACCACCTGCTCCCTATGATGTTCATCACGATGAGAAAACATGGCTCCCAAGGAATGATCGGTAGCTGATATGTATAGGTAAAAAGGTCGATCGTCTTTAGGTGGAATGAGTACAAGGGTTTGGAGAATGTATTTTTTTAAGCCCTCAAAATCTTTGTGATAGTCATCATCCCATTTATAAGAGACATATTTCTTGAGCAGATGATGAAATGGTTAACATTGATTAGATAATTGGGAAATGAAATGGTGAATGGACTGCAACTTACCTTGAAGACTATGAAGTTGTCTAAGGTTATTAGGTGGAGGCATTTCGATAATTTCCTTTACTTTAGAAGGTTCAACTTCTATACCATGGAGGGAAACAATAAATCCTAGGAGCTTTCCTGATAGAACCACCAAGATGCACTTCTTACGTTGAAGGTGGACACAATATTTGATGAGGTGGTTAGAGATGGTTTTGAGGATGGTTAGGTGCTCGGAGCGGCATTTAGATTTAGCCAAGATATCATCCACATAATCTTCCAATATGTGATGCATGATGTCATGGAAGATGTAATTCAGAGCTCGTTGATATGTGGCACCAGCATTTTTAAGGCCAAAAGCCATGACTCGATAGCATAAGGTACCCAAGGGGTGATGAACGAGGTTTTGTGTTGATCCTCTAGGGCAAGCAGGATTTGGTTATAACCCAAGAAGCCATCCATGAGTGATAGCATCTCATGGCCAGTGGTAAGGTCAACCAGATGGTCAATACAAAGTAAGGGAAAGTCATCTTTCGGGTAGGCTAGGTTGAGGTCATGGAAGTCTGTGCAAATGTAGAGTCCCCTAGTTGGTTTACTGATAGGGACAATGTTAGAAATATAATGAAGATAATCAATGGGTAAGATGAAGGAAACAGAAAGAAGGCACTGAAGTTCTTCTTTGATGAGAAGAGAAATGCAAGGGTGCATTTTCCTCAACTTTTGTTTGATGGGCTTGGCATCAGGAATGATTATGATATTATGGACCACTATGGTGGGTTTAATACTGGGCATGTCTACGTAAGACCAAGAAAAAGTGTGGTTATGATCTCTGAGAAAAGAAGTAATGGCTTCTTGTTCGATAGCATCTAAATATTGTCCTATCTTTAGGATGTGCGGATCGTCCTGAGTATGAATGTTGATCTCAATAGTTGATTCATTCAACATGGTTTGCATCTTAGAAGGTAACAATTGATGAATATATGAGTACTCTAAACCAAGGTAGGTGAGTATGGATTCATCATCTTGACATTAAATGACATTAATTGAAGGTGTATCGTCATCGATTATTTTAGGATACAGGAAAGGAAGACTGGAAGGGGCCTCATCCTCGCATTGATAAGTCAGAGGCCCCAAGGAAATGGTGTTTATGAAAAAAAAAGTTAGGAGGGATAGATTCAGGATCCATCAACTTTGTCGGTGAAGGTGGTGATGAACGTGGAGTGGGTGAAGAAGGTGTAGCAGAGCTAGTGTCCTTAATGAGTTCAATGCGGGCATGTTTTGTAGGTGGTTTAGGAAAGCCGATACCACTATGGTTGTTATGTTTGCATGTGGTACATGGAATAATGGTATGGAGGCGTTGCTCGTAAAATCCAAAACCAAAACCCTTCCACACACATTGGTGCAGGAAATGGGTAGGTTTGTGGTGGTGGTTTGTGTGTGTAAGTGGTAATTTCAAGTCCCCCATAGGTGAGACTAGTACAAAGTTAAAGAGGACCATAAAGGATACGTTCTCCTATACGGTGATCATAACGTGGTTTTTGGTGAAGGATTCCATACTCTTGTGGAGTAAGGAATGTGTTGAAAATATATAAGTGGTACTCCCCCAAAGTGAGGCATTGAAAAACACCTTCCAAGGGATTAGTGGGTGGTATGTAGGTAACTAGTATGGATAAAGTGTCGGAGGTTGATTCTGAGGTAGAGTTAAAGGATTGGGAAGTTGATGGGTAAGCTATGGAGGTTATGGTAGTGGTAGGAATGGAGGAGGTATGTGCGGTAGAAGCAACGGCTGTATTGGTAGGTGGAGGCGTAGGTGAAGAAGTAGTGGTTGTGGAGGTAGACAACTTAATAGGTATGAGCACATCATTGGATCAGTAAAGCATGTTGCATGTTTTGAAATGTGAGGGGTTAGCTGGAATGGTATAAGTGGGTCCTTCGTGTTCAAACTTTACACAATGATGTAAAGTGGAAGGAACGTAACCCATGACATGGATACAGGGTCTTCCAAGCAACAAGTTATATTGGAATTCCCCCTCTAAGACATAAAACAATTATGGAATAGTGTGGGGCCCCACACAAATGTGGAGGATGATGGTTCCTAGTGTAGAGGTGATAGCGTCATTGAATGAATGCAACATGACTAGATGTTTATGCATTTAATTCTCAGGTATGCGCATTTGAGTGAATTCATGGGATGTAATGATGTTAATGTTAGTGCCCCCATCAATCATCACACGGCATACCCGTATGTCGTCGATGTGGACAGAGATGAAGAGGGATGGGTCTGGGTCATCCTTTTGGTGTGGTGTAATCTCTTTTTGTTAGAAGCTAAGGGAAGCTACTTGGTGAATAGGTTGGGGTGAAGATGAAGGTGGTAATTTGGTGAGAGACACTACATGATGGGGTGTGATAATGGAGGCTACGGGTGTAGGCTCATTGGGTAAAACCTTAATAGATTGAAGAACCTCTATGAGAGCTTGAAGATGGGGTTCTGAGGTTTAAATTAGGTCATATAAGGACATTTTGAGGGGAGATTGATGTACTTTTTTGAGCATGGTATGATGTGTGACACCATTAGAAATGGGGTATGTGGGGCCGTGGATAGTGATTTTAGGTATGGGTGTAGATGGCATGTTGGGTATAGGATTTTTTGGTGGGTCATTTACCTTTTCTTTGCCCTTATCCTTTTGCGCACGTGTAGTGATGTGTATCATGTTGATTTGAGGGGATTTTTTAAATGGATAAGGTGTAGGATGAGTGGTATAATGACATGAAGTGCAAAAACCTACTAGAGGAGAAAAGCATTGTGAGGTGAGCTGGGCATAATGACATTGGGGTGGTCACATAGCAAGTTCTTTGATACGAACCATGTTAATTTCAAATCTTGGGGGTGGCTCTAGAAGTTGTGAGGACGGCGGTTGTGGTTGTGGATTTGGTAGTGTGGGAATGGGTGTCGGTGAAGTAGGATCCTTGTCAAGAAGGTCATTGTTGTCAAGCTAGTTTCTGGAGGATATAATTAAATAAGGATGGTTTTCAAGGCCTTGCAGTTCTCCACATCGTGCCCTAACACATGATGGTATCTATAAATTTTAGTATCATCAAACCCTTTTGGCTTGGGTTTGAGGGGGTCATAAGGTCTGAGTGGCGGTAATGTGATGATAGAAGTGTCCAGGGTGTTGGCTAAAATATTGGCATAGGACCCTGCTAGTGGATCACAATCAGAAGTGATCATAGGTTTAGATGTAGGTGTGGTTAATTATCAAGGAACAATCTTTAGAAGAGGAGGAGTGGATCGAGTTATGGGTTGAGGTGCTGGGGTGGTTTTAGGTGTCAGTCATGTTTGTTTAGGTAGGGGTATAGTAGATGGATAGGTAGGAGGGTGTGTGGTTGTTTTGACTACCTTGTTATGGGTAGTGGAGTTTTGCTTTTGGGTTGCACCTTCTTGGGTAAAGGTGATGTGGGTATATGAGGTCTAGAAGGAAAAGTAGATGAAGGAAGAGGGTGAGTTACCCACAGGGATAATGGGGGTATTGTGAAGGTAGATGACATGGATCATGCTTTGGGTGTGAGAGACAACGATTGAAGTGTAGTGGGTAGTGAAACAATAACTGAGGGTATTGAAGGTATGGGTGGTAAAGATGCTATAGTTGCTAGTGTAGGTCATGTTGGGTGTTTGGGGAGATTATAGGTTTGTGAGGAAGGAATGGGTTGTTGTGTTTTTGGTTTATATGTGGGTGGAGGTTTCTTGACCATGTGGGGAAGCTGAGATCCTAAGACGAACGGGATAGGTGTAGGTGTGATTGGCGTAGCTGAGGTATGACGTTAATTGGTTTGGTTCTTATTTTTGGGTGTAGGTGTAGGTATGGTGTTGACTTTGGAGGATGTAGGTAAATCTAGTTTGATAGGTGAACAATTAAGGCTAGTGGTCGCGGTGACCTCTAAAGTGGTAATAGGTTTAGTCGAGGCAAATGTTGTAGGTATGGGTTTGGGTTTAGGTGTAGGTTGAGTTATGGGTAAGGGTGTGGTTTGAGATATAACAGGTGTTGTTGAAGAAGTTATGATAGAGGTAGTTTTGTTTGGTTCGATTGGTCAAAATATTTTTGGGTAGATAGTGGAGGTATCGGTAAGTGACCTCTATATCTGTGTTGAGAGAGGAAGCTAAAGGCACCCCCATAGTAAGGCTCTATCCACATAATCCAAGTGATTGGCCAAATGTGAGAACATCACATATGTAGGTGGATTTGATGAGGACCTAATGGAAATTCTTGTAAAATGTGTCTTAGAGATGGAAAATTAGCTAGCTTCAGTAGCCGTGGGTAAGAGAGCCGCAAGTAGGTTAGTAAGATTTTGGGTAACAGATGGAGAATGCTTGTCAAGAGGCAAAGGTATCTCAACTGGGTCTATGATAGGTGGAGGAGATGATGGGAGCTCCTCTATATGTGGAGAAGATGATGGGTGCTCCTCTGTGGGTAGAGGAGGTAATGGGTGTTCCTCTTTGGGTCGAGAAGATAATGGATGCTCCTCTATGGGTGGAGGAGGTAATGTAGGTGTCGGTTCTCTAAGTGGAAAAGTTAGGGGTGAGATGGTATCAATTTTACCAGAAGACTCCTCCATAGGTGATGAAGGAGATGAAAGTTGTTCCTCTGTTGGTGAAGGAACAAGGGCGGTTGGTTCCAATGCGGAAGGAGGATTTCAGGCTAGGATCTCCTCTATGGAAGGAATATGAGGTAATTGGGGGGTGACGGGTACATCATTAAAGATAGCGTGAACCTAATGGGTATGGGTATCATGAGTTGAGGTCTCACTGGTTTGATCAAATGAAGGGGCATGGTTGGGAAAAAGTTTCTTGAAGATGTGTAGGTTTTGGTTGGTAGGTGCATTAGGATTATCCACGATTAACTCACCTTACTCGAGAATTTCTAGGAAAATATTTTTGATAGTGATGCATTTGCCATCACTATGACCCTTTACTCGATGATAGTTACAAAAGTCATGTTCTTTATACCATGCGGGCATGGGGCGAGTAGGGTCAACACTAGTGTGTGGTTTTATGGGTAGAAGAGTGATGGCTCTAGCTTTGATAAGATTTTCTAAGATAGAAGAGTAAGGTTCCCTAATTGGGGTGTATTTCCACTACTCTCATTTGAATTGAAAAGTTTGGATGGGTGAGAGATTAGATGAGGGGGTAGCCTAATTTGATGGATGAGCTGGGTCAGCCTTGAGTACCACTGTGTTAGCGGTGCCCTTAGCTTTTGAATAATTAGTTTGTGGTTTGGAAGAAGAAGAGGTATCATTTGACTTGAATGCTGAATTCTTATTACATAATTGGATTTTATTCTCTTCGATGTCCCGAATCTCTAACTTTCATGCCGTAGTGAATGATTCATCGAATGTTCAGAAGGTTTGGACCTACAAAGTTAGTGAGATATGTCTAGAACAAGCCTCTGTGAAGACCTCGATGAGTTCTGTTTGTGGCAGTTGGAAGGTGAGTTGGTTGATCAAACTACATCAGTGAGCGACAAATCCTGCGATAGATTCATCCTCATCCTGACGCATGGAGTATAGGTCAGTCATGGTAACCTTCTTGACAATATTGATAGAGAAATGATCCAAGAAGGCTTGGGCTACTTGATTGAATGAGACTATGGAGTTTCTAGGTAACCCACTATACTAATCTAATGTAGGTCTAGTTAGAGATATGGGAAAGGTTTACAATAGCAAAGCGTCATTGTGAGTGATCAGATAACACTCATGTTTGAATGACCGCAAATGCTACTACGGATCTTCTTTACTATTGAAATGATTGAATTTAGGCATTTCCCAATGCATGGGGTATGGGTGGATAGGAATGGATGGGTGGATGGGCTCATTACAAATCTAGTCATAGGTGAGAGTGTTGCGGGAGCTGGAAACTGATGCCTCTAATGTCTGCATCTTATCCAACATCAATTTGATTAGGTCGTTGGTAGGTTATAATGATTAGGTGCCTCCTATAGCATGAGAGGATTAGTTTTGGGCATATAACAGGGGTGGCACTCCAGTGTATAGGGCTTCCATGTAGGTTGATTGAGAAGAAGGCAGTGAAATAGGGGGTACGTACCCAGAGTGAATAATGGATGAAATGGGAGGTTGTTGGTAGTATGCATAGGGAGGTGGAAGGGTCATGGTAACCCTAGTGGTAATAGGGGCTAACGATTGTGGAATGAAAGGACCACATTCTGAAATAGGGTAGGGGTCACTGACACGGGAGGTGGTAATGTAGCTATGGATATGTGTGAGACATAAGGGGTAGATGAGGTTGTGTTTGGGGTAGTTTTTGAGGGTATGGTGGATGTAATAGGTTCCATAGAGATGGAAGATGTAGCAGTCATAGCAGGTATAGGACCTAGCTACAAAACGACTGGGGGTAAGGTAGATGTGGGCAACACAGAGCCAGATGGGGCTGATGCAAGAGCGGAAATGAGAGTTGGGGGGATAGATACCGGCATGCCGTATATCAATTGACCTAAGGCATATCGAGTGGATGAATGAGAAAGGTAAAACTACAAAGCGACAGGGTTTTGGTCAATGATTCATGTAAAATCCTCATCTCTGGTTGTGATAGCAATTGGTTGGATGGGATCCATGGTTGGTGATAAAATGGAAGGTGGAGAAGGACTAGGTGGGAGTGTTTGACAACTGGCATGAAATACAAGTGTGCTTGCTTGTCTTTATATCAGCACCATGTGAACCAGTACTTATCAGGTAGGGTTTCTTCTCTGTAAATGACACAAAGAACAGCAGGAATAGGTGAATCTGGCAGCAAAAAGTGGATTAGGTACCAAAACATGGTTGAAATGTGAAACAGGATAACCGATGATGGTTAGGGGAAATGAACACCGGTCAGGGGTAACCGCTTCCAGTCACTATAAAAAGAAATGGAAAGTGAGTGAAAAATAAAGCAGAAGGTGAAATATGACAGGTATGCCAAATTTGATGATGTCTACAACATCAATGGGTATGATGGTAGTGACAGGGACTGCGAAAAGTGGAATATGATGAATAAAATTTCCTTTTGGGTAGGTTAGCAAAAGGACCTAGAACTGACATTGGTTAGGTATAAACGATGACGGTCAGAGGTAACCGATGATGGTTACTGTGAAATTGAAATAGTGATGAAAGAAAATTGGTTGTGAATTAAAATATGATATAGAATCAGACCAAAAATTATGAGAATGATGATGATATGGCCCAGACACACTTAGGTTAAGCTAGAATATACTAGCTATGATGAGGAGTGTGCAAGGATGAAAAAAAAAATGAAGAATGTGATCTCTCACCTCAAAACACAAGCCATGTAGAAACACTAAGAAAAATGCAATCCTAAGAGTTCCCTTTTATATTATGTTTGTTTAGCTTATGCTATTTAGGGACTGACACATGAGTTGTGAAATAGAGTTATTTGGTGAGGATGAATTCCTACAAAGAATTAGATCTAAAAGGTGAGGTTTCAGGTATGTTATGGTGGGGGCAGGCTTTGCTCTGAAGTATGACTCGACAGAGCAGTGAGCTAGCTGCCCACTATACCATGATTGTGTGATCACCTACAGCTTCTTCCAGGTAGGATGTTGTTTAAGAATGTGTATATTTGAATTTTTTGTGAGGCTTGGTAAGACTCAGAGAAAGATAAAAGGAAATAAGTTCTTTTCTATGATTCGTTTGTCAACCATTAGTAGGTCATGACTTCCATTGTATAGGTTCCCCTCAATTAATGTAATATAATGTGATAAATCAGAATGCAATGCACTTATTTTTTAGCCCAAATAAAAGTGCGAAATTGGATGATACAAAGAGATGAAGAGGAAGAGGGATGCTCTTTCACTATAATGTAGAAAACATGAAGAAATGGTTCTTTTTAACTACACCAAAAGAAAGGTTTCCTTTAGAGAAAATAAAAAGAAAAGGTGGGTTACCAAGGAAGAAGATTAATGTGTATGATTTTTAGAAGGGAAACAAACACAAAATTTTTCCTAGGAATGAATGAAATCAAAGGAACCCCAGATGGGTCCCACCAGGTGTGCCAAAATGTTTCACCTGATTCTAGATCATTTCTTTGAAGTATTGACAAAAAAAATAGGGTAACGGGCATAGGAGGAATGCCTGTTCAAATGTTGGTTGATGGGTTGCTGCGCACATATGACTTCTGAATCCACAGCTAATTGTGAGAACTTCCTTTTGGCTAGGAGGAACTACATGTAATGAAAAGCAAGACCACCAGAAGGAATTAAACAATAAATGCAGTGAACTTCCTAGTGTATGCTAGATTTAGGAAGTGTGATACTTCCTAGATGGCTGTCATTCCACTATTTTAAACAATTTAATGTTGTAAACAAGTTAAATCCTATTGTAATTCAAACTGATTTAGGTATCTCACTTAAAACACAATAAGAAATAGATCTAATCTAACAGGATAGGTTAGAATAGCATCCGAAGGACAAGTGACTTGTTCTGGATCTTTACAGGTCTGATAGAGGTTTCATGTATATTCACAGATGGATGAGCGTGAGATGAAATTAGGTGGGTAGGTCTTTGTTCTGGGTTGTATGGGAAAATACAAAGACTGATTATGGTTAAGGATGATTGACGGCAGTTAGGTGTAACTAGTGTTGGTTACTATGGAAATCTGGGAATGTCGTAGAATAAGCTTTGGGTCTCCTTTGTGATTTCACAAAGGATTCTGTTAGTGGGGATGAGGTATTAGATGACTTGGGTAGGATTTGGTAAGATTTTAATGGGTATATGGAGGTGGAAGTGTTGGAGAAGGTTGATAGGTGGGTAGGTAAACAATAGATGATAAAATAATGATGAAATGAAATAAACTAGAGAAGTACGACATTATACTTACTAGGATTCCAGTCCTGGATGCTTGTGAGTGACATATGGAGGTGTTGATGAGAGGTTTGAAGGCTGCAAGTGATCACCAACTAAAATAAAGCTTCTACATGGGATGCATGTACATTCCTCTTTGCTTGGTTATATTAGATCATGGTTGGGATGGCTGTGCAAGAGAAAGTGCTTGATCTCCTTCGTTGCATGCATGTTCTTTTTGGAATTCACTCTCTGAAGATGTGTTATCTCTCTGAGATGTGTTAATTCTCACCAACCTTATTCCAACATTTTCCAACCTTATTTTTTCAACCTCCAACCTTGAGAATAATATTGTTTTGGGATTAAAAGGGTAACTGAAGGTGGTTTTGGCTTAACCGGCGACGTTAGGGGTAACCAGCATCGGTCAAGGCAGGATTTCCTAGGTTTACTAAACTAGGGAGATCCTCTTGATTTCCTTAGATCTCATGTCCTTAACCCATGTATTAGACTGGAAGTTTCTTGTAAGCATGTGGGAGTGTGTTTAGAGGGAATGTAGGCATCGATTTTTAGGGTTTGGCTAAGTCTTAGTTAGTTATGGCAACTTACTAAGAAGAGGTCTTAGGTTGAGTTGGCTTGATGAGGTGTCTAAGTGAAATGTATGTGTGGATATTATTTAAAATAAGATATTTAAATAATAAATATAGTGAGGATAATGAACTAATTTAATTAAATTAATATTAGTGAGGTGAAAGGGGCCATGGCTAGGTGAATGTGATGAAGGGTGTTTATTTGTCAAGGGACCTAAGGGGAGTGTGACCTAATTTTAGTGTTTACAACATCAACAATAGTTATGTTGAGTTTCAAAAACATAACCCCTATCACACTTCAGTTGAGTGTCTTTATCACACATCCACAGAAAACCATTGTCTCACATTAGCAAATACAATAAGTCACACATCAATAAATATCATTTCCATGCACTAGAGGAAAACTCTGTCATGCGTCAAGAACACTACAATCGTGCATCAAAAGAATGAGTTTCGGGTTCAAAAACTAAACTCTTGTCACACGTCATCTATATCTCCTTGTCACCCATCCACAGAACAAAATTTTTCACTTGTCAGAAAATGTTATTAGTCATGCATCAAAAAATAACACATGTCACCTAATTTCAGACTACTAAACAATAAACAAATATGCACTGTGTACTAGTGCTTAGAGTATGGAATTTCATGATATTTGATATAATGATATCTCAATTAGTAATAAGGTACTGGTGGTAGTATACTACCTAACGAATCACTTAGGTTTTTATAGGAGATGCTTTAATGTAAATTTTAGGTGAATAGGACACTTACATGCTCCAAAAAATTCACCTTTTCAATTTTTTTCTAAAATGAAATTTTCACCATATTACAAATATTTGCCACTAAAATTATCCCTGCTTCCTGAAAACACTAGTGATTCCATGAATTTTTGTGATCTATAAATACATATTTTCCTTCCTCTCTTTGGGACCATTCACGACCATCTAGATGAGCCAAGAGCATCATCAATTTTTCTCGAGCATCCAAGAGCATTACTAGGTTCTCATCAACATCATCTAGCATCTATAACATCTTTCAAGAATTTTGGGAGTTGCTTAAGGGATTTTTCATCATACAATCACCATCACATTCAACTAGTTATCATCCCTCATCATCCAAAGGTTCACTACTATCTTTTCACCTTTGTTTTTATCATAAAACAAGCATAACAAATAATTATTTACTTTCCTTTTGTATTTAAATATAGTAGTTTCATTTTAGATGATCAGATTAATTATTTTCATAGAATCACATGTGATCATCCTAATCCCCTATAATTTCTATGTTTTCTCTTTACTTAGTAATCAATTTTCATTATAAATTGTTATCAATTACCTTCTTCTTTTGTGTTAATAATATTTGTGCCAAGACTGAATCTTGTTGATGTCCATAGGAGGAATTAATCATCTAATCACCAACATTAATTCACTTTTCATCATCACACACCTTTTGTACTAGGAGCAATATGATCTACTACATGACCTAGAGTTGTGTGCCATCAATGTAGTCCCCATTAATCACCTAGAAACCATCTTTGCATCTACCCAAAAAATATGAGAAGCCACTAAGGAATTTTTGGAATTATTCTACAAAGTACAACGAATCCAAGCTGATGTTTCATGGTTCGAGTATTAGTACGAGGCAGGAGTGGACATACCTGGGGACACAAACATCACATATAAGTTAGTGATTGGAAGTGAGATGAACCTTGTGGATTATTATTCCAAATTTTCTCTCCAATATGACACTAAGGAAGAGCTTTCTAATTTTTTTATGGATGATTACATCGAAGAACCTGATTCATACTTCATTGAGGATGATGACTTAGCATGTTCAATGGACTCTAACTTCCTTTCTAAGAATTTAGATACTAACCTAGATTCTGACTTCGGATTCTATACTTGTTGCTTTTTCATATCATTATCATTAGCTGATGTAGGTAATAACCTAAATAAGTGATCATACATTTGATCACATTTTTATATCTCATATTGTACTCCATTCTCATAAATAAAGCTTAAATGTTTAAAAAAGTGGGTTGACATCCATGTAAGGAAGTCCTTTGGCTTATGCAAACTGGCCTTTTTCAAACAACCTACCTACCCATTTTACTAATTCAATTTTGTAGTGTCTTTTATTTATAGGTTTAATTTTAGGGAAAAGAGCATAATTCATTTATCACGGAGCCCAAAACAATCAAACACTTATCACATCCCATAGGTACCTTTGAAACTCCACTATACTTGATGTTGAGTCATTTTTTCCCTATTGTAATATCAAACTAACCCGTAAGATAAAATTGTCACCACCATTTCTGCAGCTTTATATAGTGTATCATGGCTTCCTTCAATATATAGTGGCTTCCTTAAATGTATCACATATTTTCTAGTGTGCTACGGCTTTGTCAATATATTGTGTCTTTCCTCTTTCTATCGTGACTTTTTCCTATTTCCCATGTCTTATTCTAGTTTTCCACAACTTCTTCCAGATGTCCACGGTTTAATCAAAATTTGATGAAGAGCCCTATCAAAATCATCCCCTAACTTCAAACCTTATCTCATCCTCGAGACAACAACCTGATGAAGAACCCTGTCTTCCAAAATTTGAGAAAAATGTTTTTTTCCTTTTCATTTAGTCAAAATTGGGCATCACCTCCTATAAAAATAGGCATCTGGTGTAAGGAAGAGCTCCCTTTCTTGACTCACCAAAATTTTCTTATGGGACACCACCTTAAGATAACATAAGGATCACCTCCCAGTAACTTAGATGGCTAGCATAAGGAAGGATTCCCAAACTTGACTCTCCTAATTGCACTTACGGGATTCCATGGTTCCATGAATATTTTCTTATTCTATATGGTGGTGCTGGGAGGACGTATTTTTTGATTTATTGTGTGATGTTTTTCTCAAATTTTTACCATAAATATAAGTGTGTATCAATCTGAATTATCCATTCTTACAATTGTGAGTTCTCCTGGATCAATTGAAGGATTTAATAAGGTGTGTATTTTGTTTGAACTTGTTTCAATATGTTCTATAAAGTTGTAAGTTCTTATTGCATTCTAATTAGTTAGAGATTTTTCAAATGGTGCGATGTACTCTTGCATATCCATTATTATTTCAATTCACACCCTTTATTTTATTTGATACTTGTTTGTCAATTCGGATAACTTCCATTTTTGTGGTACATCCTTGTCCTTACTGATGTCATATTATCTTGAGGCCAAATGAATTTATTGCTCTAACTTGTGAATCTCATAATTTTCTTTCTATGTCCCACTCAGCCATCCTATTGTATAAGTGTAGTAGGACATGATATTATGTAATTTTTTTCCAACTTGTGGACCGCATCTTGCATTTTTGTTCTCCTTTTCTGGTTCTCCATAGTCTGTGGCGTTAAAATTTGTTATTTTTACTCTTCCACCATGTTCTCACAGATTTTATTCTTTTTCGATTCCAAACTATTCTTGTAGGAGTTTTTCCACCACCTTATCTATATCCACCTCTACTTTGAGGTTGGAGTTTGTGACAATGTGTGGCTTTCCTATTTGGATGGAAGATAGGATTTTTTGCATATTCTCTTCTATATCCATGTACCGCTGCATCCAATCTTTTTTGACACTTTTTTTCTAACACTTGACTACAAGTTATTTCCTATAAGGGAGAGAGTTTTTTCAAGTGTACCTAAAATCCCTCTATGGTTTTCTCTACCACCACTTATTGGAGTTGTGTTGATTGATCCTTTTTTAATTTTTTAGACTTTTTTTTTTTATTTTGGCCAAAGAATCTCTAGGTTCTTGCACTAGTACCATACTTGTTGATGTATATATTAATGATTCTGATGGTACCATATTTTATTCTTGTGCCTTTTTTAGTTCTTCTTTTTCTTGTTTTTCCTTCTGTTCTTGTGCCCTCTTATCTTGCTTTATCTTTTCATGTTTCTTGTTTTCTTCGACTTCTTTTTTTCTTATCTTTTCCCTCCTGTTCCTTCTTCATTTTTTGTTTCTTTTCCTCTTCTTCGTTTTCTTTTTTTTATTTTTCTTTTTTTTCCTTCTTTTATTTTTCCTCCTCCTTCTTCTCTTTTTCTTCATTCACCTTTTGTTCTTCCTCTTCCTTCTCCTTCTTTTCTTTCTATTCCTTCTCTTTCTTTTCTTTCTCTTCCTTCCCCTTCTTTTATGTCTCCTCTTTCTGCTTCTTTTCTTTCTCTTTTGTTTATTCTATTCTCTTTTTTTTGTTTTTCGTATTCCTCTTATTATTTATTTCTCTTCTCTTCTTCTTCTTTTTGTTTCTTATTTGCCTCCTCTTATTCCTTTGTTATGCCTTTCTAGAGTTTGTTTCCCTTTCTCCTCTTTTTTTGCTTCTTCTCTACATCCTCCAACTTATTTTTTATTTTATTCTTCTTTAGATATTTTTTTGGCTTTCTAAATTTCCTTATGTTTCTCTTCTTAGTCTCTTTGTTTCTTTTGTTTTGTCTTATTTTATCTAGCCACTTCCACAACTTTATTTCATTCTTATTCTAGATATTTCCTATTCTTTTCCTCCATGTCTACCTCTGTGTCTTTCGATTTTTAAGTTTTGGCCTATGTGGCCTCCTCTTATCTTTTTTTCATTTCATTAATAAGAAACCCAATTAGTTCCTCTACTTCCTTTATGTTGTTTTCATCCGTAGCAATATTCATCTTCTTGTGATACAGGGTTTTTCTCTCTTGTTGAAAGGATTATAGGTGACTTATTTGTTCCAACTTTACCTGCTCCTGAATTTCCTTTACCAATTATGTGGAAGTAAATGAAAAATATCTTCAATTACCAAGGTAAATTTATCCATGTAATATACTGTGGCTTCTTTTATATCCATTTTCTCAATTCCAATACTAGCCTCATATTTTTGAGCTACTTGTGAGATAATGTTGGAAGATAAACATTTCTTATAGTATCCATAAGTTATCTCGGTCAAATTTGTTTCCACCCATGGCTCCCCCTCCCCTGAAATTTGTGGTGTTAGGTGTTTTGGTGATAATGATTGTGAGGAAGAGGGAGTTTTCTCTTCTATTGAGTTAGAAATATTTTCCACATATTTTGATGATTCTTCTTCCTTTGTATTGAACGCAAATTTTAAATGTTTCCTTTAGCTGTGAAAGTTTTTTGGCATTTGGTGACAGGTTCTAAAGAAAGGGGCCTTTTTGCAACATTATTTTATATGTCATAAGGCCTTATTTCCTAGCTTGTATTTTTCCATATTAATCAAGGTATTTATTTCTATACTCCTCAAAAGTTTCTTCAATGACCATATCAAAATTAGGTAGCACTGGATTCCTAGGGTCCATAGGAAGATTCTTTATTTACTAAATTGAAGTAGTTACTAGCTTGTCATAAGCCTCATATGGTAATGGTGGCATGTGTGAATTTTTTGGAATTACTAGTGAAAGGAAGGTGTAATTAATGTCCGTGATAAATTTGATATCTTGTTCATATCTTGTTATTAGCTGTTTGGACACCCTGAACCTATTTGTAACTATATGTCTAATTATATTTGTCCACCCTAGTATATAATTTATTTGGCTAACCCCATCTAATGTTATCATATGCTCCCAAATTTTTTCATCCATATATGTGTTGGTCCTCCATTCAACCAATTATGAGTTTTGGGGTATGGTTTTTGTTAAATACATGGCTAAACATATCAATATTAAACCTTAACAAAAGGTATGCTTCCCTTCCTTTATTTTTCTAGTATTTTCATGGAATTATTAGGCTAATAATTCTACTAAATTATACTCTGAGTGAGAATTCACCATATTAATGGAAATTTTTATAGAAATCCTGTGGGCACCATCTTCTTGATTAATATGATAATCATTAAGCATATGGCCTTAGCGGTGTACCTGAGTGCATGCTTTTTGATGTCATGGCCTTGCAGACTTGATGGTATTTACAATAAACATTGTCTCGATACCATTGAAAAATATGTAGATTTAACATTATTGGTCAATCCTGGTGGATAAGGGGAAGTTTGGTCATACACGCGACTAGGAGTTTTTTGAAGACTAGCACTATAATATTCTCTGTAGTGGGTGTGTAGTATGGCGTTAAGGTCTAAGTACCGTGTGGATTTTGAATGTCCTTTGGACACGTATTTTATAGACAGACTGTGTTTGTATGAGCCTTTGGATTTATCATTACTAGAAGATGGTATTTAAATCCAGGTCTTAGGTCTTGGGTTTACTAATGACTTTGAGTATTCTTCTTGTACTGCATCTCTCAAGAGCACGAAGCTCCAATTTGTGGTCCACGGTAATAGGCTTCGTCTAAATACTTCTAGAAGTCATTGGATTTGAAGTCGTTGATGATATATGGTTTAGCGCATGAATCGAGTGAATAACTCGGTCAAATAGTGTTTGTGGGTAGATTCAGAATGGGATAGTTAATTGATAATCCTCCACCATCTGGAGTGATGTTTATCTGACAACATCGACTCGTCTTTTAATATGTTTAATAGCTGTAGAGATCTAGTGATGTGTTATTTTACAGGTGACGTTGATGGAGGAATCTCTCTAAGATTTAACCTGAATTACCTGAGCTCTCTGTAAAAGTAATTGAGAGAAGAGGGATGTCTATTATATAAATCAAGGTGCCTTAAGTCCTACTAAATTCAATGGGAACTTTCCTCAACATGAGATATTAACCTTGTGGGAAATGAGATAACATTGTCATTTTGGGTGAAAAGCACTAATGTGTTGTTGATGTTGTCCTTCCCTCACTGTAGACATTTGATAAATTTCGAGAGTTCCACAGTGTGGGGGATAAGCTTTAAAAGGTATTCGTATGGGTGGATGGGTTACTTGTAGATTTGATTCATATGACAGGGTGAATTTTACAACCCATGGTGGAAACTTTAAGGCTTACTAATTCCTATTCATGAGTAGCTTATCACT
Organism: Taxus chinensis; assembly: GCA_019776745.2. Classification (NCBI taxonomy): domain Eukaryota; kingdom Viridiplantae; phylum Streptophyta; class Pinopsida; order Cupressales; family Taxaceae; genus Taxus; species Taxus chinensis. Next base: position 32,234,919 of record CM034146.1, on the reverse strand, counting down.
CAGGGATTGCTTGGGTGCTCACCCGATGTGTGTGTTAAAGATTTGAAGAGCAACAAGCTTAGGTGAGCATTATGAGATATATGGGTTTTCATTGTTGGTATAACTGATATGATAAGAAGACATTAAAGGATGAAGGGGGTACTTATGGGAATGTTGTGGGGATGATTGATTTATACTAAGGGTTGTGAGGGTTGAATTTAAATAAGATAGGGGATAGGGATGGAAGTGTGGATCTAAGGGGTCAGGACGACATAAATAAAAAGGCACTACAGTTTACACCCATGAACAATATATTTAGAACAGAACCATATATTCATATTGATCATAGTTTAGTAACCAAATTACATTCACAAGATCCATAAAAGACCAATATAGAGATCTAACCTAGGTATCAATACTTCTATCTATTATCCTTATTACAAGACTTTAGAAGACCCATCCCCCTAGATGTTTGAACATTCCTATAGTTCTCTAATGACATCCCCAATCCCTAGAACCTCCTTTTATTTTTACAAAGCTTTGAATTTTATGCTTTATATGATGATCCTGAAGCTTCCCCTCATCAACCCATATGGCGAATGCTCTCTCCATAAAGGTCCTCTCCCTTTATACTACCCGAGTGTCTCTATAAATAGGTTTAACACCCACCACCATGATTTACTTTAGGTGAATATCGGTTGCAAAGTGTCAAGGTGGTCCTCCAATGGAGCTTGATTCTTCTGATCTAAGATTTCCACTTTTTGTAATGATTTCTTTAGGGAATGTTCCATGTGTGGAATATTGTTTCTTTGACCACCAAGTCGTTAGCATGGCGCCTTATCCACTCAGCAAACCTAGTCAGGTCACGTTTTTCTTCAAGTGCCTCTTGGAAATCTAAATATGACGAAGTTGTGGAATCCTTTTCTTAGTCTTGTGCGCACATCATGGTCTATACTAAACCCTTATAAAACCCCTTTCCAGCGTGCTTTACCCCACACACCCATCCCATTCACTGGTCTTACACATGCACACACCATTTGGGACTTAGTCAATATTATTAGGCCTAACACCACCCCACACTAATCTTTTTCTCAGTCCTTGGAAACATATTCTCTAAAGAATAAAGAATGACAGGAATTTGAATGGTTAGAATGAAGAATGAGAAATGGAAGAAATAAATAATGGAGGAATGAAGAAGAATTTGTTTATTGTTGAAGAATGAGTGGGAAATCCTTCCTTATATCTACCTCAATCATCTCCTAGGAATCTACCTCTCTCTATGCCTATTAATAGAGGTCACCTACTAAGGCGCTCACCTCTTCAAAGCCTAGTTCATCACCCTTATAATTCAACGTATAAAGAATGATTTCCAACTACTTGTTGAGGTTTTCGAGTGCATCCATCCTATGGGTGATATGGGGATATAATTCCTTTAGCTAAATTTTGATCAAGCCTCCATATGAGGCCATAAATTGGCCATAAATTACCATTATTTTATCCTTCTAAGTTACCTTTGAAAGAAGATTTAAATGTAATCTAGGAACTTATAGTTTACTTAATATAGAATATAGGATATATATATCTTGTTCATTCTTTAGAAATATTTTTTTATCTATTTTTTTAACTAATCCTATTAATTATTTGGGAAAAGATGGAAAGTCTTGTGTATGTAGCCCATAAAGGAAAAATAATGATAGTATTGGGAAAAATGGAACTAATTATGAACAATATATCTAAACTTAAATATGATTTCGTATCCAGATTCTTCTTGAAAAATTATGCAAGTTTAAAAAAGAATCATCTCAATCCGAGATCACATGAAAATATTATAGTTGTTTTAGTTAGCTCCGGAACCGTTGGAGTTAGCTCTGGAATCTACAACGTTAGCTCTCGAATCATTAGAGTTAGCTCTGGAAACTATAACGTTAGCTCTAAAACCATTGGATTTATCTCTATAACCTACATCAACAAAGTAATGTTAGCTCCAAAACCATTTGAGTTAGCACTAAAACTTGCATCAATATAGAAATGTTAGCTCTAGAACTTGTAAAGGTAGTTCTGGAACCTACAACGTTAGCTCTAGAACCATTCAATTTAGCTCTGGAGCCTATACAGTTAGCTCTAAAACCATTATATTTATCTCTGAAACCTACATCAATAAAGTAATGTTAGCTCTGAAATTATTGGAGTTAGCTCTAGAATCTGCATCAATAGAGTAACGTTAGCTTTGGAACCTACAACAACAGAATGACAATTTTTGAGGAATTGTGAAAAATTAGAGAATCTAATGGGAAATATGAGAGAGGATTTTGTTAATAGAAATGTGTTTAATAAATTCCTCATTCATATTTTTTATAGGTTTTACCAATGAAGAGAAATATAAATTTTAGTGAGTTTTAGTCCAAAGAAAAAGTGTATTACACAAGCACTAAAAGTTCCATAAACAAAAAAAGAAAAGTCAAACAGAAAATATGAAAGAGGTTTTTGTTCCAGACAAGCATCAAAAGTTCCAAAATAAAAAACAACAAAGTAAAATGAAAAATCCACGAAAGGTATTTTGTTAAAATAATCTTTTGAGGAAAAGCCTCCTTCCAATAATGGAGGAGAATAAAATCATTATGATTCTTGTTACTTAAAATTAAGGATAAGATTTGGGAGAAAATATTCATAAACCTGTGAGATAATAATTTGAATCCAATAATATATCTCTCTCCACATTTTGTGGAGATGGAAATCTTAGTTGTTAGTATTATAATAAAGATAAGATCAAATTTTATTTCCTGGAAAAAGGACTTGGTTAGATGCATGAATTATAAATACAACCTTCCACATTGAGATATGCAATTCTTTTCTCCTAAGAAATAAATATTTGTTCTTTCCTCTCTAATATTCTATAGTTTTAAGGTCTTGAAATTATGATTTAAATCCTCTTCCAACGAATGAAATGGCCACTCATTTCAATGAATATGGATGTATTTATGTTTATGTTTACTCATTTGTCTGTAATTCATTCTGTTGAAATTTTTCTCTTTATATTATGAAAAATTAGTCTGTTGTAAACATGTAGATGTTTCATTTAATTATGTTTATTTCCAATTCAGCAATTTCAATTTATGAAAATGTGTTTTTATTCTTGCAAGTTTTATTTCCTTCATGCAAGTGTGATTTATTTCATGCAAACTTTATTTCTGCAAGTGTGCTTTTATTTCTACAAGTGTGCCCTTAAATTTGTGCAAGTGTGATTTATTTTGTGCAAGTTTGGTTTGTGTTTAAAGGAGATATTTTCCAAAGATATTATTCTCTTAATGCATAAAACCGTTAGACACCAGCCCCAGATTGACATTATTAATGGCAAGGATTAACAACCCTCATCATTTTGGCATCATTTCCAGGGACACGGTGTTATTAGGAGATTAAGATTTCTCTAAAATAATATTCTAGTGGTAGTAGAATACCTTTTAGAAAATTCTGTGATAGGAAGTATTTTGAGGTAGTTCTTTGAGATTTTATTTTCTGCAAGTAGATTAAAATTTCATTTATGTAATTAGGAATATTAGATTGTAAATATTTATCTACCCACAAACTAAATCTATGTATAAGAAAATGATTGTGATGTTTGATCAAGAAGGTATAATGGTATGAACATAGAATTCATATCTAGAAATGGTAGAATATGATATTGAATTTGGAAGTAGATCCCGTTGATGAAATATCATTGGTCATTCTTGATAACCACCACCATTTCCCCTTGTAGAAACTAACAACCCAATGATCTTATTACACATAACCTTAGTCAAAAAATAACCTATCCAATTTCTAATAATGAAGTGGTGGAATTTCTAATTAACTCCATCCATATTCAGGGATTTCATTATAGTAAAAATAAAAACCTACTTATAATAAATCCACTCATCCAAATTAGTTTTTCATCCCATCATAAAATTCAATCCCTGAACCATATCCATTAAAAAAAATTATTTTCATATCTTTCAATTTCTTCATTTTGTATATTCTTGTATAACATTAAGAGGAAATTATTGTGACTATCAAGGAAAACAATTTTTTCATGCTAACATCTATAGGAATTTCAAGAGTTATTCTTGGTAACAACATGTAGAGTTTTAAGCACCAACAATATCAACTAGGGAGCAGTTTGGAGGGACCCATGGATACATAACACAATCTATATCTTGAGATCACTAGTTTTGGATTTGATGATTACTATGGTGATTCTGATAATGCACAATTGAAGTTGATCTTTAAAGACCTAGAAATTGTCTACACATTTTTTGGAATTCTTCTTGGAGTTACCAAGTATGCAAAGTGGTTTTTTATGAGATCTCAGACATTTCTTCTTATTTTACACAGGCTATACTTTGATGAATATAGTCTGATGATGGATCAATTTTTTCTCTAATCCTTCTCATGTTATAATTTTATCAAAAAAAACTTTGATTAGAAAACCACCTTGTTGGTCAATCAAAGGAAAAAAAATATTTGATTGGAAAACTAGCTTGTTGGCCAATCAAAGGAAAAAAAAATGTTGATTGGAAAACTGGCGTACTGAAAAATCAAAGGAAAAAAAAACTTTGATTGGAAAACCAACTTACTGGCTAGTTTAAGGCCAAAAAATAACTTTGATTGGAAAACCAGTTTGCTGGTCAATCAAAGGCAAAAGGGGGGCATCTCTTCTTGAAAGGCAATCAACTGTTCCCTTGTGGATTTCTTCTTAGAACTATTTGACCATGTTAACGATAGGATGACAAGGACAACTAGAGGTATGATCAAGTTATTTTGTTCTATTATTTTATTTTCTCGTTTTTATTATAGCTAGATCCACTTTTAAGATCTCCAAAGAAGACAATAAAATTCATATCTCCCCTACATGAAAATATGAAAATATGTGCATCTCTTTACAATCAAACTCTTAGATTCTAATTTATGAGTAGCCATGAATAATCAACATTCATGAGGACATGCATGATCTTAGGTGTGGGAGAGAAAGATAATCATGAGGTATACATTTTGATTTTAAATATGAGGTGCAATGACAATAGAAGGATATCCACACAAGAACGTGTTGTACAAAAAAAAATTAGAAATAGCAAAAGGAGATCCACATAAGAACCTGGTGCACAAGAAAGAAAATAAAAAATAGTAGAAGTATATCCACAAAAGAACCTATTGTACAAGAAAAAAAATAAAAAACAGTAGAAGGAGATCCACACAAGAACCTATTATACAAGAATGAAAATAAAAAACAGTAGAAGGAGATCTACACAAGAATCTATTGTACAAGAAATAAAATTAAAAATAGAAGAAGGAGATGCACACAAGAACCTACTATAAAATAAAATTAAAAAACAATAGAAGGAGATCCACACAAGAACCTGTTGTTCAAGAAAAAATAAAAAACAACATAAGAATATCCATACAAAAGTCTTTCCTTGAACTATAGATGGAATGCATACATGCATAAGCTCAATGCTGAGAAGAATATAAGAAAAAATAGATAATAATATAGTGCATGAAGACATGCATAAGATTAGGTGTGGGGCAATGATGAGGCCATAAATTGGCCATAAGTTACCATTATTTTGTCCTTCTAAGTTACCTTTAAAAGTGGATTTAAATTTAATCTAAGAACTTACATTTTGCTTAAGATATAATATAGGATATATATCTTGTTCATTATTTCTAAAATTAAGCAAAGTCTTGTGTATGCAGGCCATAAAGGAAAGATAATGCTAGTATTGGGGAAAATAGAAATGATCATGAATAATGCATCTAAAATAAAATATTTTTTCATATCTATATTCCTCTCAAAAAATTATACAAGTTCAGAAAAAGAATCATCTCAATCCGATATCGCATGTAAAATTTATAGTTATTTTAGTTAGCTTCGAAATTAGTGGAATTAGCTTCGGAACCTACAAAGTTAGCTCCAAAACCTATAACATTAGCTCTAGAACCATTGGAGATAGCTTTCGAACCTATAACATTAGCTCAGAACCATTGGATTTAGCTATACAACCTACATCAAAAAGTAACGTTAGCTCCAGAACCATTGGAGTTAGCTCTGGAACCTGCATCAATAAAGTAACATTAGCTCCATAACCTGTAAAGTTAACTCTGAAACCTACAACGTTAGCTCCGAAACTATTAGAGTTAGCTCCAGAACCTATAACATTAGCTCCAGAACCATTGGATTCAGATTTGGAACATGCATCAATAAAGTAACATTAGCTCCGGAACCATTGGAGTTATCTTTGGAACCTACATCAATAGAGTAACATTAGCTCTGGAACCTACATCAACAGAATGAAAGTTTTTAAAGAATTGTAAAACATTAGAGAATCAAATGGGAAATATGAGAGTGATTTTTGTTCATAGCATTATGTTTAACAAAAATCTCATTCATATTTTCTACAAGTCTTACCAATAAAGAGAAATCTAACTTTTAGTGAGTTAAAGTCCAAGGAAAAATTGTATCAGATGAGCACTAAAAGTTCCATAAACAGAAATAGAAAAAATTAAATGAAAAATATGAGAGAGGTTTTTTTTTCATAGAATTTTTTTTAATAAAAACCTCATTCACATTTGCTACACTTTTTACCAATGAAGAGATATCTAACTTTTAGTGAACTGTAGTTTGAGGAAAAAGTGTATCATATAAGCGTCAAAAGTTCCACAATAAAAAACAACAAAGTCAAATAGAAAATCTAGAAAAGGTATTTTTTCAAAATCATATTTTGAGGAAAAACCTCCTTCCAATAATGTAGGGGAATAAAATCAGTGTGATTCTTATTACCGAAAAGCAAGGAGAAGATTTGGGAGCAAATCTTCCTAAAACAACAAGATAAGACTTTGACTCCAATAATATTTCTCTCTCCATATTTTGTGGAGATGGAGATATTAGTTGTTAGTATTGGAATAAAGATAAGATCGTATTGTATTTATTAAAATAAAGAGTTGGTTGGATTCATGAATTATAAATGCAACCTTCCACACTGAGATATGTAATTCTTTTCTCCCAAGAAATAAAGATTTGTTCTTTCCTCTCAAATATTTTATAGTTTTAAGATCTTGAAAGTATGATTTAGATCTTGTTCTAAGGAATGAGTCGGCCACTCATTTCAAGGAATATGGATCTATGTATTCATGCTTATATTAATTCATTTGTTTGTAATTCATTATGTTGTATTGTTTTTCTCATTGTATTGTGAAAATTCAGTCTGTCATGAACCTTCAGGTGTTTTGTTTGATTATGTTTATTTCAAATTCAACAATTTCAATTTATGTAAGTGTGTTTTTTGTTCCTGAAATTTGTATTTCCTTCATACATGTGTGATTTATTTAATGTAAACTTTATTTCTTCAAGTGTACCTTTATTTTTGCAAGTGTGTCTTTATTTCTATAAGTGTGCCTTTAAATTTCTCGAAGTGTGATTCATTTTATGCAACTTTTTCTTGTGTTTAAAGGAGATATTTTCTAAATATATTCTTCTCTTAATGCATACATCCATCGAACAATAGCCCTAGATTGACATTATTAATGGTGAGGATTGAAGACCCTCATCACCTCTCAAGGTTTCGATGGCTTTTGACTTCTTCTCTACCTCAGCCAATATCTTATCGCACTCTTCCCTGTTTCTTTTATTCTTCTCTTGAAACTCCTTGAGGTCTATCTCATGTATAACAACTATAATTCTTGCTAATCTATCCCTGTCAGTACAATTATCGTAACTAGCTTCAGATGTATTTACGGTTACTTTTATAGAGGTGAGGAGCTTGGTGTACTGAGTGACTATATCCACAACATTCTGCTTTTCCTCTTTCTCCTAGTATGTTAGTGCTTCCTTGGCCAATTCCAATGTGAGAGGCTGCCTTTTCCATTGTAAGGATGCAAGTTAAATCTTTCAGTCATTTCAAGGTTGATTCATAATTCTACTCAGGTGGTGCTAGGTCTGGATTCTTTAAGACAATGGCATATGTAATCATCTCAACTTTCTTATGTACCTCATGGAACCTTACATTTTTCTCCTTCAACTCACATCTTAACTATGGGTTAGTTAATTCCTCTTGCGTCAGACCCTTTCTCTTTTCAATGATATCTTCCTTTTTCTTTTCCAATTCCTCCTCTAGGAATCTCACCCTGTCATTCCTTCCAAAGAGTCTAATCTTAACTTCGACTAAAACCTTGTTGAGCATATTAATAAATTACTCATTAGACAACTGCTAAGCATTCACCAGTGGGTATATACCTTTTTTCTCCAAAAACTTCATCAGTGCCCCTTAGTTAACTTTAAACTCAAGCTCATCAACATGGGACTCAAATTCCCAAGATATCATTTTCCTGGTTCGTGGGTATGTCCCTTCTTCTTAAAATGAAATTTTTTACAAGATTTTGTTATTAGAAACTATTCTTTAGAACTGTGCATGCATTACCTTGTTTAGATCATGGATATAACCCATTCCATGTCCTTGTGCTACTACCATGTTATTTCCTCCTATGTGCACTGCCTTTGGAAAGCTTACTGCTAAGTTGGGATCTACACCCATGCTTCCATACTTCTTTCATGCGCTCTCTTCTTATATCTCCTTGATTATCTCATCAATTCTCCACTCCACTTCTTGCTCCACTAACTTCTCTATTATGCTAGCTACTTCTCTTTTTGTATCCTCTTCTATCTTCTCTTTTCTAAGGCTAGGGGTCCTCTGATCCTTAGTATTTACTTCTTCACTCTCCCCTTTTTCTTGAGCACCTTCTTCTTCTCCACCCTTTCCCTCACTTATTTCTTCCTCGGAGTCATGTACATTGTACACGGGATGATCCTGAACCTCTTCATCCTTATTTTCATCGCTTTCACCCCTGTAGGCCTCCAAGCTCTCTATCTCCTCTGAGTATGCCTTCCCCACTACATTTTATTTCTTATTCACTATGGATTCTTTCTATTCATTAGTAGGTGATTAATTTCTAGGTGACTCTTCTTATTTTGGAACCCCTTCCTCAGGTGTATTTTCCTTATCCTTAATGGGATACTTCTTCCTGAATGTGTATGTGCTTGGCTTGGCACCTAACTCTGACATGCCCACAAATTGTGTTGTCTGTACACTTAGTGCTTTCTTTTGCAACACCTCCTCCTCTAAGGTCTCTTCCCTTTCCCTCTTCTTTAGAGTGTCCTTCTTCCTACCAGTGGGATCCTCTGGGATGGAGAAATTATTCTCTAAGTAAGTTCCCTTTTCATACTTGGGATTAATGCACAAGTATACTCTTGTTGCGGTACTTCCAACAATTGGAAGCATACAGGGATTTTTCATGTGTAGTTCATGGGAGACATGCCTCTCCACATAAGAATGCTTTTTGGGGTATACGAGCTTTCTCCATAAGTCACAGTGGTCCTGATCCACCTCGTTATGGTTGAACCTTAGTATTTTAACTTCCTTGAAGCGGTTGACTCTTTCTTGGAAATAATGTGCAGTGAAAGAGAAAGGTATTGTGCACCATGGACTCTTGGTCCCATCCGACAGAGTTAATATGCCAATGTAGAAATACTGATAGAAAGTGAACTTACCTTCTCCATTTACTAGTGCTAATAACTATTTTGGTATCCTCCACTCAACCCCAAATGTGTCACATATTTGCTTGTACCATTTCTCTAGACGCTCCCTTTGGGTGGTCACCATGGTGTCACATGTGTATTTTCCAAACCTTTTTGTGCGAGAGGGATTTCATCTGGATACTCCCATACAAACTTCTATAGCCCATCGGGTACTCCAATTTTGGATAAGATGATGGTGAGAAGAAAATTTTTGAACGTTATCTTCTCTTCATCTTGTGCGACACCGATGATCTCTTCCATAATATAGGTGGACATTTTATAAATGGCTCCTTCTGAAATGTTTTAGCATACATTCCACCATGACTTGTTTATTTGTGGCCACCTCTCCTGAACATTCAACTTAGTTACTATGTGCACGGAAATCCTCATCATGGGGTCAGAGATATTCGGTATGTCAAAGTAGCAAGTCCCCTTCTTATAGTATTACTCTTACATGGTCTTCTGAATAGCCTATTTATCCTTTATGCCATCATATATACAATCTACTTCACAGATCATGCCACTAAACTTGGAGATGAGCTGGGAAGTTATGCACATTCTGTGGCCTGCAAAGTAGAAGTGGTCCTGTTGTACTCGTGACATCAACCATTGGTATAACTACTCAGGGTTTCCTAAATAATGAAACTCAAATAGTTGCAGTAGTTCAGCCTTCTCCAATTTTACCTTCACCTCATCACTGTAGATTAGCATTCCCTCTAGTGTCCTCTTATCTGTTGGATGAACCAACTCTATTGTTATTTCCTTTTTTGTGGTACTTATGTGATAATTATAGTCGCTCATGAACATATTCCTCAGATGGGATACCCATTCTTTCCCAAGTAACACCCCATATGGGGATTGCAACTCCACATACCAGTCTTCATTAAAACTAGTGGTGGAAGTTTGTTTCCCTTTTCCCTTTCCCTTCTTAGGTGAAATGGTTTCCTTCTTTTTTATCATATTCTTGTTAGGTTAAAACAAATCTTCCTTGATCCTCCTCCTCACTCTGCTCACATTAGTGGCATAACTCCGTAAAAAATACTTCTATTCCCATTCCCTAGCTGCAAAAACCTACACTAGAAAACCCTTCCACAAGAAGACTTATTCCACTGAAACCTTCTTCCATATGCCTGTGTACTCCTTCCACTCTGGTTCACAAATCACCTTAATCACGTACTTCATATTTTCACTCTTCTTTCTTCACACAAATATTTATTCATAGATTCCCTAGTTTGTAAGAGCTCTTCAATATCGTAATAGCAAGGTAAATAATGGTGTTCCCATCCCTTTACTTATATCTTTTGGTCTATATCTCGAAATATATGTGATGCCACCTACCAAAGTACTTAGTATTAAATGTAGCTTTTTCCACTAAAGCTGCTCTTAAGCACTCTTGCACACGCACCTTATCCTGCGTGAAAAAAATATCTACAACCTTCTGGTATGCAAAAATCCTTACTGACTGAATATTCTTATGTGTGTGTCCGTAATACCGAAAGGTTATTTTTCCTTGACCTGATTTTTATGCTCACCTACCTCATGTTGTTGCTGTGCTTTTCATGCTTTATACATGGTCTTTGTAAAGCCTTCCTAACACCAAAATTTATCATCTTCATTTTTCCATGTATTCTTCCTACCTTACACACTTTCTATCTTTTATCCCAAGCCATTAAAACAAAAATTTCACTTCCAACCTCTATTTCACTTCACTCTACTCCAACCCACACTAAAAATAGATGCACTCCAATCTGTGCATACATAAAACTTGAAATTAATAAGTGCTTACCGATGCACAAGGTTTGAAAAAACAACACAAAAGAAAGGAATAAGAGAAAAGAAAGGGAAACACAAAGAATAGAAATGCATTAAGGGAAATCTTTGGCTAATTGGTAAAACTACCATATTTACAAACACAACGAAGACTTATTTATAGTCGGGCTCTAGCCTACTCCTGTTGAAATGGCCTTGTAATATCCTCCCATACAACACTTGTAACTGGTGAGTACCTCAATCAAGGATGTATGTGATGATGTATGGTCCTAACCAATGGAATTTCAACTTCCCAAGATGGCTCAGAAATTTAGAGTCATAAAAAAACCATTTGACCAACCTCAAATTATTTGTATTTAATATGACAATTGATCAGGGGATCATTTTGAAAGTTCCCTAAACATCCCTAAATGGTTTTATTATAGAATATCATCTCGAGATCTTTCCAATGACTGTGAGAACGTGAAAAACAAACATCGGGAGCTCTAGTTATGTCTGGTCAAAGTTCGGTCAAGAGGAAAGTCAACTCTGGTCAACTGGTCAATATTGGACCAATCGCACTATGACACGTGGAAAAAAGGAGTTGGAGAAATTGGAGGGGTTTTTAACCACCAGTCATCAATAATCATGGAATGGAATGGCACGTTGGAACAAGAGGTTCAACTTTTATTACGGAGGGGAGCTCGATTGCCGTGTGGACTATGGTATTATCACCGACGTGGTGGGTCCACAAGCCACCACATGGCTTGCCACACAAAATTGAATACGATCAATTTTCCTATCGAGAGACAACACGTGGAATATATGCTATTGAGTGAGTTAATTATTTCCATACCACATTACATGGGTCGAAATTCAATTTACTTGGTAAGTCCACTTTCCAAATGCCACACACATGTATATGTCAACCGGTATATTAATGTGCATACATTAGTATTTAACCACCAAATACAATGCTTATGCTAAGACCACGTGGAAGGGAGGAGGTGAAGCAATTTTTGGGGCTTATGCCATGTGTGGTAAGATCCACATGGAGAACGGATGATATAAGGTTTATTAAAACCTTCCCTAAGTCTAATGCCACAAAATGTGGGATAAATACCCACTTTACAATACAAAACTACCCTCTTCACCCTAATCCACTAAAATTGGGATTTTATCCGATTAAAAATGTAAACCGCCCTATATGGGTATGTAATCCCAATAATTTTGCTACGAATGAGGCTAAGGTTTAAATATAGCCTTAAGATAATATGTATTGCATTTTTTAAGGGCCCTAATTTTTTTTTAAATAGGGAACCCATTCTTTTGTAATGGACACACACCAGCGCAACAGAGAAGCTCATTGCTAGAGCGTGGAAAGGTAAACACATTAGTCCAAGAAGATTATTATTTTTTAAGCTTATTTGTGAGATGTGTCAACAAATATTGTTTATTGGCCTATTATTTTAGGTAATAGTAGATGAAATATTTGTGATTGGGAGTAAATTATAAACTACCCAATAGGCCCATTGAGCCACACCAATTACTTGTAAATCCTGGATTGTTGACCGGAGTGCTAGCATCACATTGATAGTGTCAGGAAGGCCGATCGAAGCTGAAGGAGATTGTGCATTAGGAAAGTGAAGAACAATTCGACTGATCATCAAAAATTTTTGAAGAACTGGTGTACTGATAGGCAAGTAAAAATCCATTAGGTTTTCTTGTGAAATTACTATTATAACTTACAAGTTTTGACTAGTGGAATGGTTCGACCACGAACCTGGAGACGTAGGCAATTGCCGAACTCCATAATCAGTCTTTGTGCAATTATCTTAAATGTCTTGCATTTTATTTTAAATTGATTACTTAAAAGGAGTAAATTATCGGCAAATAATTAAAGCCTATAAGGGTCTGAGATCAGGTAGTAATAATTTGATTATTTTCAGATCAAGTTTGGTATCAAAGTTGGTTGTTGGCCTTCAAACTTGCTAATCTCCAAGAAATTTTGGTATTAGAGTAGGTTACTGGCTTACAAACTTGCTAATCTATGAGCAAGTTTGGTATCAGAGCTGTTGATCAACACTTGCAAACTTGCTAATATCCGAAGCAAGTTTGGTATCAGAGATAGTTTAGCTCCATATTTGTTTTTTCAGTAAATTTGATTAACAAAGTGATTGCTTCAAGTTGGTGTATTTGGTTTAGTTTGTGTGACTATTTCATTCAGAAAATATGTACCCTTATAACTTGCTAAACTCAAAGGACATCCATACATGTTGATTATGTTTTCCCATAAGAATATCATTTTTGTCGCTATTGTGCAATACTTTGTAGGTGTTGCCTCTACCCATCTTGTCAAGTAATTAGTGCAAGTGATTATGTAATGTGAGCCAGTTCTTCACATGGCAGGTGAAATTGGTCCTTTAAAGTAAATTTACCACTTTTCAAATGATTCAGCACTGGCTATCAGTTACAAGAGAATTTCATCCCTCCTTCCTGAAAGGAACAATAACCAGATCTTACCAAGCCAAGAACACAGATGCTAATCAAACATCACAATCAATAAGATGAAAGAAATTTGCCAAAATAAGTTTACATAAACCTCTGCAAATAAATGAGAAAAAATATCATATATTATTATGGAACTCAATGCAATACATTGGGAATGGGCCTTTCTTAAATAGGAAAGGAATAATAATCTAAGAACTAGTTAAGGTAGTAGATTAAGCCATAAAACAAGGAAATAACTAGTCAAGACCATAGATGAAGGAAAGAACAATACCTAACAACTAGATAATATCTCCTAATATCTAAATAAGATAAAAGAAATATCCACACACATAACTGGGTGAGGATTAATACAATAAAGGTAAATAAATTACCTAGGTGAAAATGAACTAAGGTAAATACCTACTCTAACACTTCTAAATTTCCAAGGTGCTGGAAATGGTCACATGCCTTACAAAACTCAATACAATCCTAGTAAATACTCTCCCACTGAATCCCTACAAGTGAAGTCTTCCACGCGGTTACATTTCCTGCATAGTTTCATCCTGCAATCCCACCATGTGCTTCCTCTATGATTGTAACACGCTCATGTTCTAATACACATTAGAATAGAACCTCATCATGACCTAATTTGTTCAAATCTCCACTAATAAAAATGTAAGGCATGGTGCGTATAGCTAACTACTTTCTCTCCAAAGCCTTAATTCCTTCTGGTGCGACACCCATTTTAAAAAGCACTGCAATATCCTCTAAGTTAGAGGGAGCACGCAATAACCTAAATAATTATGCATTTAGAATGGTATCCTTAATGCTCTACGTGTCCTCCCTTGAGTCAATTCTTGATAAATGACTAGGTCTTGAATTACTCTTTCCTAGTTTTACCACAGCTAAAAACTCATATTCTTGAAATAATAGGACCCAACGACATATGTGCCCTTGCAAAAAGGTTTTGTTCACCAAATACTTCAAGGCAATGTGATATGTGTATGAATGGTGTCACCAACAGATACTACCTGAATTTATGTAGGGCATAGATCATTGACAGTGCCTTGCACTCAGTAGTTGTGTAATTCTATTTTGTTGGTGTCAACTTCCTACTAGAAAAACACAAGGGGTGATCAACAATTTCCTCACAAAGTTGTGCCAATACTAGTCTTATGGCTATTCTTAAGGCATCAAAATGCACATTGAATGC
Organism: Taxus chinensis; assembly: GCA_019776745.2. Taxonomy (NCBI): domain Eukaryota; kingdom Viridiplantae; phylum Streptophyta; class Pinopsida; order Cupressales; family Taxaceae; genus Taxus; species Taxus chinensis. The sequence continues at coordinate 32,219,887 of CM034146.1, read as the reverse complement.
CTTATCCCAAGAGGAAAAGCATAATATGGGCATAGTAATAAGATTATCCTTTAATGTTTCAAAAACCCTTTATTTTGCCCCTCCCTAATGAAAGGTTATCTTGTGTTTAAGTGGTTATTCTAAGAGTACAACGATCTTGGCATATCCCTTAATATATTTCCTGTAGTACCTCATATGCCTAAGGAATTTTTGCACTACTCTCTGACTGGTCAGCTCCCCTAATCTCACAATAACTACAACTTTGGCAGAATCAGCCAACAATCCTTCTTTACATATAATATGCCCCAACAGGTTTCTGAATGGAGTAGCAAAGCCACATTTCTTAATGTTGAGGGTTATCCTCAACTGTCGACATCTCTCAAACATCAGTCTCAAGTTGTTACAATGCTATTTTACTATCCCATACATAGTCCAATCATCCACATAGACCTGAAGAAGTTTATGGATGAAGTCTTAGAAGGTTTGTACCATGATGCGTGAGAACACAGTAGGTGCATTCTTCAGCCCAAAAGTCATGACCATGTAGGAAAAACTTCCCCATCCAGTGGTGAAATTTTTCTTATCCTAGTATTCCTTTGAAATTCTAACTTGGTGGTACCCTGAGAACCCATCCATAAAAGAATAGACATCACACCTAGTTATTCCTTCAAAAATTTCTTCAGTGAAGGGGTTTGTAGAAGGTTCAATAACACACACTACATTCAATTCTACGTAATCAATACAGATCCTTATCCTCCCATCCTTTTTAATACTTATGAACATTGGACTTACCCGTTATGATTCCTCAATGGCCTTAATAAAGCCTGATTCTATCATCTTGTCTTTCTCTTACTTGACCCAAACACATAAATTTGGATTCTTCCAATAAGGTCTCTTCTAAATCATGTGAGCACCTTCCTTAAACTTGATCTTCATTTCCCCCAAGGAGTGGTGAACACTTTTGAGCTCATGGTACCCATGTGGGAACAAATCTTGAAACTCATGCAAAATGTCAGTGATCTTAGAAACTTCTTTCTCTAACCAATAATCCCCAATGATAGCTTCCTTCGGTTCTACCTCTGAACCAATGTTAACATTTTTTATCTTCAAGGGATCATTGTAGGCACACATTCACTCATCCACTCTTTCCCTAAATTTGTGTGTACCTTCAAAATTGTTAACATCTAGATTCTCCATTTCTTGCCCATCTATCACATAGACCATATTTCCTTTTTATTTTTCCATGCATGTGTGCTCAAGTTATGTTTCTTTTGATTCTTCCTCATAAAAAATGCTTCTCCAAACCAGGTTCACATAATAGCTCAAATATCCTATCTTTTTCCATAGTGGTATCTCCCATAGTAAGGTGTTTGACCACTTACAACATGTTATCCATTGATGGATTTGCAAAACATTACTCGAAATATTAAATGAGATCAACAACCAACTCCTATCAATTCCGTGTCTGACGACACATTTCCAAGTGAATTTACCATGTGCGTCCACAACATTGTAAGGTGGTAAAGCTTGTGTTCCTTCCATCCAAGCCTTCTCACATGCTTAGATATGACACGAGGAAAGTTATTTTCCATGGTATTATTGTATGATAGTGGGTGCATTGATTCTGGAAAACCTAACAGAGAACGCGGTTCTCACCTTGCACCATTGTAGAAGGCACTCGCGATATATCACCCACCAATGTGTTGTGGTCCCAAGTAGGTTATAGCTGAGAATACCTACTATTTTATTATCAATTTTCCACTAAGCCTCTATTTTTCCTAAGAAATCATCAGGGTTAGCTCCTCTAGATTAACTTAGTAACTTCTTCCCTCCTAGGCACTTGACCGAGTGCACTTTTTTTACCCTTGAAACCAATCCTATCAACTTTTTCCCAATTATTTCGTAACTCCTTTCTACCCAATCGTCACATGCTATGCTAGTTTTATCACCCATAGATTGAGAATCTTAAAACTAGATAACTCCTTTTGTAGGATGAATTAACTCAAGGTCTCTAATAGATCACACATAGATTCTATCAAGTACTTCATCTCCACAGGGCTCAGTAAAGGGTGCTGATTTCCCATATATCAAGGGGATGATGACCCGTTCCTCATTGTTCTCAAAATAGATATAATCCTTGTTAAACCATAGGTCAACATTTTTTTTATAACACCAAGGGAACCCAAGAAATGTTGGAAAGTTATCTTCCTTAGCTAGTGCTAAGACTTCAAAGTCTCTAGTGAACTTGGCCCCTTAAATAGTGATAACCACATCCTTCAAGACACCAATGGGCATTGTGTTTCTCTTATTTTCCATATAAAACACAATCAAAGATAGCTATAATGTGGGCCTTCCCATTTGATGCCATGCATCCAAGGTGAGAAAATTGACTTCTACACCCTTATCGATTAGAATATTTCTCAGAAGCCATCATTGTATAATAAAATTTAAAGTGATCTCTTTTTCATAATCAAGGTTCTTGGGAGGGAGGTTAGCATGTATAACTTTCCTCTCACACTCTCCACTAATGCATGACACCTTCTCCCATAACCATTCTTCTAACAAGAGAATGATATTCTCTTACCTTAACAAATTACATATTTCCCTAACCTCATCCAGATCCTTATGTAGAGCCTTATCATTCTTACTTTTCTTTGACTACCTTGAATGCTCGTTTAAACAATTGGTCTCTCCTTGTAGACTCTGAATCACATCCCTAGTCTCTTGATAGACCTATTTTTTTATGAGTAGGGTCTAGATACTTCCCAATTACCACTTCTTCTCTTGTAATAAGGGTTCTTTGTCTTGGTATCTCCCTAGCATGTGTGTCCTTTACTCACATTTTCAGCAATATAAGTTCTAGTCCTTACTCATCCACCACTCTTAGCATCCACTATGAGTAGGCCTTCTTTATTCTTACCATCCCAGTGCCTTTTTCTTTTTAGTGTTACTGGCTCATGTGCTCAAATGAATCAGGGCACTCTTCATACTTATGTTTCTTTCTGTACCATGAGAATTGCAACAGATCAAGATACTCACTCTTATAATGCGTTGTAGACCCAAATTTATAGCAAGTTCCTTGTGGGAATTCAATTCTTCCTCCACAGTTTCCATGACCACGAAATCCTCTATAAAAAACTATTCCACATGCTTCTCCATCTATGTGCCCTTAATAGTGGTGATCATTATCCTTGGAACTTGTTACACAATTTTTTTGGTGCACACCAAGATTAATGGCATTGTGTATCTGGTCAATTAACCTACAATATTTTGTGGCATGGGTCATAGAGGTATAAATATTGTAATATAAAGACACATTCTTATAGATCACATGTTGTTATAGTGGACACCTACTTGCATCATGATCCCCATGGAAAATTTCACAATCTACTTTCATGGCGCGTACCAAAATCCAAGGAAAATTTTCCTTTGCATTCCCCTCTACCTCACAATTTGTGCACCACAAGCCACTATGAGTCTCATCTGCCAAATTTGGAGATAGCTTTTCCAACTACTTGTCCATTCCAGCAATCTGAGCCTCAAGGAAAGGGATAACACTGGTATCTAAACTTCCAATAGCCTTAGCATGCAAGGAAGCCTCCAAGGCCTCGTGCGGGTCCATGAATGTCCTGTGTGAAATCTCTCTTCTAAATGGTGTTATTAATCCTCCCGAAAATCATTGAGCATGTTGAGAAGGATTAATATCATAAGATAGCTTTGACAAGATATTTTTTAATTGTGTTTCATATTCCCATACACTCTCTATTTTTCCCTACTAGATCTCCTTCAATGCGCTAATGCTCTTTTTCTCAAACTCAAGGATATGAAAATTGGCTAAGAGGGCATTCCATAGTGTGGTGTAATCTACCACAATTTGATAGGGGTCATACTTTTGGTACCACCTATATACGCACCCCTTCAAAATCATTGCAAAATGGATTTCCTTTCACTCTGGGATAGAGATCTCCTTTACGTTTCATAGAAATTTAAACCCGTGTACATGATCTGTAGCATCCTTAACACCCTTGTAATATGGTAGATGTAAAGACATCTAAAAAACACTTGCGGAGGTGGTTGAGGCCCTTGTTTGCCAGATCTAGAACCTTGATTCCCTCTAGTGTTTCCTCCACCACTAGATCCACCCATTCCTATCCCTCTTGATCCTCCAGATCCACTCGATCCTCTAGCTCCTACTCCACCAGATCCTCCTCTTATAGCTAGAAACGGGCTTGAAGTGGTTGCATCTAGCTTTCCCAACATTCCATTGCACTGTGTGCTAACAGTTTGTGACATTATTTTGCTACAAGATGTGTATCATGCGCCACTCTAAGATGTAATACCCAAACTTTGTGTACTTGTACTTTTCCCAAAAATCCCTCCAGAGAACAGGAATTATGTTAGATAGTTGACCATAAATGTCCCAGGAGGGGGGAGAAGAAGTGTGATTCCCCCAAATTATATGATTACTGAGCAAGTTCCATGAATACAAAATTGAAGGACGAGGGTCCTCTACCCAATGTATGAGCATATGGAAAATTTTTTGACCAGGGGTTGCTCTAACAAGTAGTGGTTTAGATGAGACTGCCAATGTACATGCGATTTCTAAAGATGAGGTGGTGAAATCTTATGTGAAGGATACCAAGGAGGTTTATGTGCACCTATGTTTTCCAAGGATACCGTAACATAGGACTATGTAGGTTCCTAAGTCCTCTGTGATGAGCCTGACGAGATTCCTGTCCCGCAACATCTTCTGTGATAGATCCATCAATATGCGAGTAGGGAACCTCAGGCTATCTAGCCAGATTGACTTTCAGTGGACTTCGACTGAGAACTTGAGTCATCTCTCATGTGCCCTCTACGAGAGCTAGGAGAAAAATGTGTCATCTAGGTATGACCCTAGGTTCCATTGCCCAACACTTAGATGAATCTTAGCTAGTGCATATGGAATGCATCTAAACTTAGCAGGTAATGAGTCCATGGTGTTCACAAGCAATGGGATGTGATCACCTTTGATAGTGATATCCTACTTGCTTACCTGTATGAATTTAAGACACAAGTGAATCTATGGACATAAATAGCTTAGAAATGGCACGGATTCCAAGTGAAGACCTAAGATCATGTCACAACTCTTTGACACTAAGTGATCAACAAGGACGTGGCACAAGGATGGTGAGAGGACCACATCCTCCATAATCTAGTAAGCATCTTGGGTCCACATAGCCATAATTTATAGTACCAGATCAATCTGGATATGAAAAATGTTGAGAGCCAGGTAGATACATAGTGACGAGAAGTGTAATAGATCACACAAAGGTCGTCATACAACCCATGGATCAATCATTGTGTTATAGATAGTATGACCCATCTTCATGCATAGAACTCAAGTCTAGATATGTAAATAATTAGAAGAAAATGTCAGCATCCATAATCATGGTCAAACCAATCTTGGAAAATTTCGAAGGTCAATTGATCTTTTGTCACATATCATCCTCACAATAATTTCAAAGAGAGGTCCCTGATGATAGGAGGCATTGCAAGGTAGTGCATGATCTATGTCCTTAGAATCCATAGCTTATATTCCCTTATGCATTAGGCCTAGAGGATCATTGAATATCTTGAGATTTTTTTTTCATTGACCCGAAGCTTGCACGAGTGTTGAAGGCCCTCCTTTAGGTGAGCTCAATGTGAGATTGTTTTCAATAATGATCTTAAATTAAGATGCCTAGAAAATTGAAACAATCAATGCAGTAGGATGTCCAATAGCATTGGATGATAATCACATACTAGTAATTTTCATTGTCAATTGAAATAACTTTAGGGTGAGATGGATCTAGATTGTAGATGGAGGATCCATAGCGTAATAGTATTTCTCTCTATAAGGTTGTACACCTATGAACAATATCATGGAGCACAAGGTACCATATATTCATGTTGAATCATGCGCTTTGGTAACCACGTTTTCATTGACAAGCTCCATAACATACGAGGAGCAGAGATATATCTGAGTGTATAAACAGTTCTAGCTTTTATGCTTCATTATGAACTTTAGGAGATGGTTCCCCCTGAATAGTTTAACATTCCTAAAAAACTTTATTGAGAATCCCAATCCCTGAAGCATGATCATGGTACTTTATTTTTCCCATCAAATTTTTTCCTTTCTCTCATGATAACTTAATAGCTATGACATAATTAATCAAATAAAGTGAAATGTCTATCAAAAATGGTTCACTCTCTTGGATTAGGCAATAAGAGCACTATCTGGACAAATAGATCTTAGAATTTCCGAATCTCACCAAGTACATTCGTAATCTTAGCATAAGATATGTTTCTTATATTGTAAAATATAGTCCTGCAATGTGCTCATTATATCTTTTGTTCTGATTTGCGTCCACATTCTGTAGCATAGGATATCTTTGAACTGATATTGATTAAATGCGTGAGCAATAAAATCATTGGCTAAATGCATAAATTATGTTACCAGGCTGAGCACATAGATCCACTCAGAATGCCAACACAGGTAGCATAAATCTTTAAGTGCATCTATAGGAAAGCTGATTATGACTAATATAGTATGATCATCTGCATCTGCCTAGACATTGCTCACCATGGAAAGATCGACTAGATGATCCTTCTAGGATCACCAAGGCCATTGAATGCTGGGTAGCTTAGGGGTTGAGGAACCATCCTCTGGGAATGGAAAATCCATAAGTAGCACACATGCCCTTTGGGAATTAGTGAAAGGAGTATGAAGGCCCAGTACAAGTGGAATCCCTCATCATGATGGATAGTTCACGAGAAGTACTCATGTTGAAGTCTGACGGATTTGAACTTGGAGATCTCTTCATAGAGATGGTTATATCTTGAGTCTTTCATTCCACAGAGGAGGTTTTTCATGTCCTGAAATAGTAAGAGGTGGAGTTTTGTAGTTATTGGTAAGATTACAAATGATAAGTGAATAGTGGACTTAGGTGGAGTGGTCATAAGGAGTGGATTGAGTAGCAATAGGTTTCCTAGAGAATATAGTAGAACGTAAGGACAATAATCTCAACTAGATTGATGGTCTCCTTCATGAGACATGTATCGCCTTTGAGAGCTTTCTTTTCCTAGATAATGTGGATGCTCACTTTCAAGGATGCTCACTAAGCTTCATTGAAGGTGGGTATTTACCTAAAGGGTTCATAAGATTTATCATGATAAAATTATGTGCAAAAAATCCTAGAAGCAAGGTTATTTTCCTGACATATGGGTTCACCAAATGATCCTAACAAAAATGGAATTTAGTGCTTATTCCTTAAACTTCTTCTTTGATATTGCAAAATTCAGATATGATTACTAGATTAAGGATAAAATTACAGATTTGATCACAAGAAATAATCCTGTCCATGAATTATGAAACCCTAAGTCTAAGAGAGTGAGAAAAGAAGACTTAGTTTTATCTCACACTTGATCCCGTAGTATGTTGGGCTAGAAAATTTTATGATTTTCTTTTTTAAGGGTTAAATCTGTCGCAATCTTGCTCAATGTAAATTTTCAGGTCATTCGAATAAGACTAGATCAAGGTGCCTAGAAATAGGTTACTAGGGAACCTGACACGTAAGGTACCTCCTTCTATGCGCATAGTGACCAAGCGCATATCAGCTTAGAAATTGGTTTTTGTATTTATCCATTTACTATCATAAAGAAGCACCTAATCACCAATGTCAAAAAAATTTCTTTTTATGTGACGGTTGTGCCAAACTTTATGTCTCACTGGATTCACTATGTAACCTATGAAGTTGTACACTGCATAAGAACCTGTGGTCCCATGTCCAACTTATATGAGTGCTATATGGATGCCTTTAATGCTCTGAATAATGCCTTTGGATGCAACCTTAGGGTGATGATAACTCTTAGATGCTTAGCAGTTACAAACATTTATTTTTATCATATAGCTTCCAGTCCATAAATCAATATAAATGAAGATTATTTTGTTAGCCTTTTGTATGTTTTTTGGTGACAAAATATGAGGTTCAATCATAGTACATAGGACAAGGTCTCTCCTCAAATAACTGGGAGGTATCCCCATTTATTACTAATCTAACATACATTGCCAAAGAATATTCTACAAGATTTACACTATTCTAACCATCTGGGGTTGGTATCTCATCCTAGAAGATTTATTCTTTAGATGGTAAGGAATGTAGATAAGGAATTCTGAAGTTTATCAAAAGAGATCTTTAGGAATTTTAGAAGTAGTAAGAAAAGTAGAAATGTGCTTTCACTTGATCGCTTTTAACGTAGATCAAAAGACAGTCAACACATGATCAAATAGTAATAACTTGTTGATAGATGCAATAAACTATCCATCTTCAAAGTAAAGAACCATATAATTCCTTGAACATAAGAAAATATCCATCTAATGAAAAATATATATCCATACCATTGTATTGTAATAGATATGGTTTAATATGGTCTTCAATGAACAATATAGAAAACACAGTCGTTCTGTCTCTTAAGGGACTAATGCCAAGATCTAGTTTTATGAAAAAATCTCCAACCCTTGACAATGCCTTTGGCATTTTACCATTTAGCTAGAGAAGGGGGGGATATCAGAATAGGGGGGAAACATTTCTGATTTGCATGCTATAAATAGTAAAGGCCACCACAATCTAATCACCTCATTTCAATTGGTTATTGCAAATGACCTAGTCAACATGTGGAATCAAAATATGTCCTCTAATCATCCCTTGGAAAATGACATGGTTGATCCATCAATTAGACTTGGTTTTTTTCCTTTTTCGTATTTGACGTATCTATCAAGAACAAAATTCCTATAGCTTATTTGTCATCTAATTGAGTCTCCTTTTCTTCTAGGTCCACATGGAGTATTGGTTCAGCACTTCACCAGTTCTTCAAAAACATCACCCATTTTTCCTGGGAGCTTCTGATATTTCCTGATAAATTTAAATAAGTTACATAAAACATTTCACATAAAATTAACTTGTCAATAGCTGCCAAATTAAAATATTCCTCTATTAAATAGCCATCCAAAGAGGAAAACCAACTTCCTATAAAGTAGGAAGTATAAACAATATAAAACCCGTATTAATATATTGTTATACATTTGTTATAACAATATATATAAAACTAACCATATAATTATTTACCATGATGTAAATACTAATTCCTAACATTCTGTAGACACCAAATTTGTGTCTTACGACCCCTTGTGACCCGCATCTCATCTTGCAATCTAACCTCATCACCTAAACCTTACACAATTAGTTATTAATTACCTTATAATTGATAAATCCACATCACCTTACCCGCCACCTCACTTTGCCACCTCATCATGACCTAGCCCTAAACCTAAACTAACCTAATTAAGACCCATGACTTGGTCTAGAATCACATCCATAACTAATGCCTCCTTACTCGCACCCAAAGCCGACCTTCTAGCCACTTGACCAAGCCCGCAACTGATCTCTCGGGAGAAAAGCAGGGAAGGTGGGCTATTTTACTAAAAATAGCCTACTTTTTCCTTACCGATGCCGGTTCCTACTCGACCGCCGTCAATTACGTAACCGCCATCGGTTCCCTGTAAATTGGCTCCCCAAACCAAAACAACGGATCGGAATTTCATTTTTGGAAGATCAGTCAAAGGATTTCTGGATCAACGGAGAGCATTGCGAGCGAGGAACAGAGTCCAGATCTTCACTTGACAGAGCAGAGACGAGTGGAAATACCAGAAGTGTTTACAACCAAGGAAATCAACTTGCATCTTTGTCAAAACCAATAAGTCACATCTTGCATGTCCTCTGTTATAACATTTCTTATGCTCTGTGAATTTCAGTCCTCCTAAATCCGTCTCTGAATCTACTACCCAACGTGTCATTACATCTAACTGTTATTCTTTTACTTCTAATCATCCCGTTTCCTAATATCATCCATAAACCAGCCTTACAAAATACCATAGCTACTAAGAAGATCCTAGAATCCACCGGTATTGGTTATCAGTAACCAGCATTGGCTATCAGTAACCGCCATCGGTTCCTCTCATCAAAACTAGAAAACCAGCCTTACCCCTACCCAGTTCAACCTACAGTTCCTAGACCCAACCGACGGCGGTTACCAGAAACCGGTATCGGTTACCCTAACTATAACCAGAAACCAGCCTTCTCCTACTAGTTTCAACCAAGTAATCTAATTGATATTTTGCAGTCTTTTGTGTTAATTCATATTAGCAGGGAAACTGACCACCTTCGAAAGGAAGTTTTATATTTCCTGGGCCCAAGGCAGTTTCCTCATTTATTGTTTAATCAAAATCTTGTGGTCTTGTGTTCTTATTTGCAGGTAGTCCTTCCAAGACAAAAAGGAGTTCTCTGCAGTCAACCTGATCTTTCTCTACGGTACGAGCACACCATCTCGACATTCAACAGGTATTCCTCCTAACCCTAACCTCATCTGTTTCTAAAAGGAATGAAAGGATATAAGCAACTCTATTTCCAGAAGCCGAAACATTCCGAGTGAAACATTTTGGCACGCCCGGTGGGACCCATTTTGGGTTTCTTTCTCTTGCTTATTTTCATTTTAGGAAGCATACTTGTTGTTGCTGCTTTTGTTATATATTTCGTAAAGAATTTGTCTTGCTTTCCTAGTTTCGCATTAGTGAAATTCATCTCCCTTGCTTCATCGAACATAATTTTTGATTTGGGTTTAAAACACATGCATTGCATTCCTGCTTGTTGTTCTTCAATTCTAGTGAACATAGATTAAGTAACAGGTCGTACACGTGGGGGTGATATCCACACTATTTACGGGAAATTAACCCTAGTTTCACTGCACAACACATACTGAATCACTTCACAATTAACAAAACAGCTCAAACATCCCCCCTTTTCCGCGGTATTCCCCCGCCCAATTGAGGTAACCTTCTAAGCCAAAACAAACTTGACATTTCCCCTAGGTCTTGTTGTTTAGCATTCTGACATCGTCTTACGTCTAAAGGCATAAGCCCACGATAACTAAAATTAACCCTAGGATTAGTCTCTGGATTTGCGTGTGCATCTTGCTTGTTTTCACATTCTGTTTTCTCTGTCATACTTTGTCTTCTGTGATCAATAAGTTGACAAATATACTCAACATTGCTAAAAATCAAATTAGCAGCCTTTTATATCTTCTTATCCTAGACTTTTGACACCGGCATCGGTTAACTGACCGACGTTGTCTGTTCTCTGACCGACACCGGCTATTAAACCAATATCGGTTACTATCTTCATCAGCCCCTGACAAACCAGCAACTTGCCAAATTCATCATTCTGAGGTTGTTTTTGTTCTTGATAGATTGAAACTTTCCTGTGTGTTCTTTTCCATGGTTTTCATCACTCGGAAGCAAGCCGCCGCCATGGTTTCACATGCCTGCTCTGTGTCTTTGCCTGAATCACCCCCTTCACATTCTATAGGGAACCCTACAGACACCAGTGAGATCCCCCAAATTCCTGTAGGAGACAAGGACTTTGCCAAATTTATGGATGCTAATTCCAGCGCTGTACAATACTATTTGTCTCATACCCCTGACCGTACACCTGATGGTCAGCTCCTTATAGGTATGCCTATCAGTATAGCTGCTCATTTTGGCTCCCACCTCCGCCTGGTAATGCCGCCTTGCTTCCTGCATCTCTAGCCCCGTCTCCCAATCTGACGGCTACAGAGGTTCATACCACCCCGATTAGCTTTCCTTTTGTTAATCTTGGACCCCACGTATCGTTACCCACCAACTGCCCCCTACCTCATCTCTCTTTGCAGACTGCTCCATTCATGACTTACTCTCTGCCACCTATCCACACGAGCTTTCCTTCTCAAGCTCCACCTACCTTTTCATTCCCATACACGTATCCAGTAACCTCAACACCTTATATGGGACATCCCTATTCTGGTGCTCTAACATACTCATCCTCCATACCTTATCAACACTTAGCCCCACCATTGTCCAGCGGAAGCCCTTGGTCCAACTTGCCTCCGTTTACCACAACCGCACCATCATCTCATCCAACCACAGATTTCATCAAACAAATGATGGAAAAAATGCAAAATCTGGAGGCTTCGGTTTCGGGAAGTCGTAGCGCCTTGACATACGAACAAGTTTTTCGGGAGCCTATTCACCCTTCTGTCCCCCTTTATTCATATCCTCCTCAATGGGATTTTCCAAAATTTACTCGTTTTAACATTAAGGAGGATCCTCAACAACACTTGCGATCATTTAGACACGCTTGTTATTTGATCACCCATAATGATGCCTTGTTACTCCGCACCTTTCCTATGTCCTTATCAGGACCCCGCCTTAGAATGGTACAGTGCTTTAACCCAGCACTCGATCTTTTCTTTTAACCAGCTAGCCCAATCTTTCTTGGATCATTTCTCCATTAACATTGCTAAGAAAGTATCTATCACCGACCTCTATGCCATCCGACAATTTGAGGACGAATCTATCACAAATTTTGTTGGACAATAGCGGGGCCTTATCAACCAAATTACGTATGCCTTACCTTAAACCGAACTTATCGAACTCTTTACATGGGCCTGCGCTAAGCGCATCTCCCCCACCCCTCCAAATTCAAACTTTCCATACATTCGACGAGGCCTTTACTATGGCCCGAAAATTAGAAATTCAAGCCTTAGAGGAGGGGAAATTGCGGTTGCGGAACAAGAACTCCACTTTCCGAACTCCTGATTCTACCAATAAACCAAACACCACCCCTCCTCACGCGTCCACCTCTTCTAAATCAAAAGGAGCTGTCCACGCGGTGATGGTCAAATTCCCAACCACCGTCTAATACTCCACCAAAAAACCACTTATAAATACAAAGCCGAGCCCATCAACTACACTCCCCTTGGGAGAAACCTATGGTGTGATATTAGAGAAATTTCTCAAAGCTGGGGCTACTTCACCTATGCCCCCTGTTATACCTCACTCTGGATTATGACTCCACCCTTGCAATACCTTCCTGGTATAAACTAAATCGACCTTTGTAACTCTGCACTGCGTAAAAGGACATAGCTCATCAAATCATGTACCCTAGTTGATAAACATATTGCATTTCAATATGCGTCTGCTTCCTTGGATACCTAACACTCGACCATCTTAACGCATCCCTGTCTACCCCAAATCTGACCCGTTATCAACAAGCCATATCCCTGATTCACTCGTTCAGCAGCAATCTGTGAACCAAGATATCTGAGCTGAGGATTACCTATACCCTTAACAGGAGTAACCACTTCAGTATTCGATTGTCCGTGCAAAAGCCTCTATTGACAAAACAAGCTACACGACAATCAAGGGGCTAATGTAGACACCAACATTTGTGTTTTACGATCTCCTTGTGACCACGCATCTCATCTCGCAATCTGAACTTCATCACCTAAACCCATACACAATTATTTATTACTTACCTTATACTTGATAAATCTCATCAACGAGTCTTCTTACACCACATCACCTACAAGACTTTGAGCGGATGCTCATCTAATTTACCTATTTCCCTAACGTCCCCTAAACTAACACTAATTGCAGACCCATGGGGAAGGCTCTACCACTCCTTTTGACATCCATAGACTAGAAATGCCTCTTTCTCTGACATCACTAAAGCCTTTAGCCTTGACTAGTCACTCTGACCAACATGCCCTTCAGCCTATTAGTCTCTCGGGAGAAAAACTAGGGAAGGTGGGCGATTTTACTAACGACCAGTAGACCTACTTTTTCCTCTACCGATACCGGTTCCTCACTCGACCGCCGTCGGTTATGCACTCCGCACAGTCGGTTCCCTGTAAATGGGCTCAACCCAAACCAAAACAACCATATCAGAATTTCATTTTAGAGATCAGTCGAAGGATTGTCATTCCACAGAAGATAGACAGAGCCCTATTGGGAGCGTCTGAACAGAGTCCATGATCTACTCACATTTCCAAGCATGACCAATCCCGATGCCTCCACCATATACCTAGAAGTGCCTACAAAAGCTTAAAGGATGATCATGCTCTGCATCTTGGTCAAAACCAGTAAGTCACATCTTGCGAATGCCCCTTCCACTTCTGTTAACTTAGCCATTTCTTCCCCTATTTCTTGGGATCTCACCAATGCCCAGTCCTAACACACCGTTTCTGAACGACTCGATTTATCCAAAAATAAACCCGCCCCGCCATCTAAAAGGAAAATGTTTTGTTCCTTTTAGAAACAGATAAGGTTAGGGTTAGGAGGAATACCTGTAGAATGTCGAGATGGTGTGCGTGTACCGTAGAGAAAGATCAGACTGACTGCGAAGAACTCCTTTTTGTCTTGGAAGGACTACCTGCAAATAAGAACACAAGACCACAAGATTTTGATTAAACAATAAATGAGGAAACTGCCTTGGGCCCAGGAAATATAAAACTTCCTTTCGAAGGTGGTCAGTTTCCCTGCTAATATGAATTAACACAAAAGACTGTAAAATATCAATTAAGTTGTTTCGTTGAACTAGGTAGGGAAAAGGCTGTTTTTCTGGTTTTGATCAGAGGAACCGATGTCGGTTACTGATAACCGATGCCGGTTACTGATAACCCATACCGGTGGGTTATAGGATCTTCTTGGTAGCTATGGTGTTTGTAAGGCTGGTTTATGGATGATATTAGGAAATGAGATGATGAGGGGAGAATGCGACCATTTCCCTACCTCCACTTAGACCTTATGACCCGTCTAAACCCCGACCTATGGGTTACGATGAGTCTAAAATCTGCGCTTATCACCGCACACCAGGACATGATGTGGAGGGATGCAAAGCTCTAAAAACCATCCTTTGTCAGTCACCTCTCCCAGATAGAAAGATTAAGAAAGACAACTTACGAAGGGAGAGACCTTTAGTTTCCATTCCCTCCCCTATACCATCTGTCCCCGCCTCACCAAGATCTATCATTATTACAACCCCACCTCTTGAAGACCATGAGTTATCCCAACCATCTTCCTTATCTCAGGTCTACGAGATTAATATGATTAGTGTCGCTACTTGAGGGCAGAAAAACAATGGAAAAGCAAAAGAAAACACACCTGCGGCATCTCTTTCTCCATCAAACATCCCGATTGCACCACCACCTAAAGTGGTCATTCGCGGACCCATATATCCCGTCTCTAATGGCATTGCCCACCGAAATATGATTAAACAGCTTCACCAATCACCCGTAAAAATGACACTGTATGATCTCATTCAGACTTCTGAATCTCATCGACAAGCTCTCGTTGAGATCCTTCAAGGGATAGAGGTTTTACCTAATGAAACCCTGCCTGTCACCTCCATTCTAACACCCAATCACGTTGCTTCTCTCACCAAACAATCCATCTCCCCCACCACTTCTGTCTCTGTACAACAAGCCGCTGCAGTTAGTTTCTCGGAAGATGAAATTGTTGACTTTGGTACAGAAGACCCTGACCCTGCCCTTTTCATCTCCGCTTACATCCGGGATATCCGGGTATGTCGCGTTATGATTGACAGGGGCACCAGCCTAAACATCATCTCTTCAAAAGCGTTCCAACAAATGAATATCCCTTCTAGTTGCATGTGTGCCAACCCCATCATGTTGCGGTCATTCAATGACGCTATTACCTCTACCTTAGGCACCGTGATCCTCAACATTCGGGTAGGACCACGTACTTTACCCGAACTCTTCTATGTCTTGGAGGGAGAGTTCCAATATAATATATTGCTGGGTCATCCTTGGATCTGATCCATGGGATGCATTCCCTCAACATTAATAGATGCATAAAATTTGAGTACGAGGGGAAGTCCTACACCGTAAAAGCAGACCCTCCCCCCTTTAAAACCTGCAATATGTTATACCGCCCTAACGATGTGCTTATACCAATCAAGACACCCATAAATTCAACCCAACCATCCTCTTCAAATGTACCTCAACCATCCACCTCAACCGCGCCTACGCCTTCAACTGATGAAACCACCATCGCAAAAACTACTTCCCTTCCCGCAGCTAACATTCCAACCTCCGACCCCTTAGTATATGTTTTTCAGTGCCTTACGCTGGGGGAGTACCGCCTATATAACGTTAGTTCTTTCCCTACTCCGCAGGAGTATGGACAATTACATGCACATCCCACTTACGACCATCGTGTGGGGGAGGTAATCTCTTACGGACCACCCCATTGCCGCACTAACCTAACGTATGGGGGTGTTGACGCATCCTCCATTACCCCTGAACCTCCTCTTAGTGTGGTTCCCTTCCAATCTGATTTTCAATACTTGACAAATCGTCGTTTCGCCCTCACCTTCTTGACTCACTGTGCGTGGAAAGGCTTTGGTTTTGGCCTTTACGAAAAAGGCCGACATACACTCATTCCTGTGACTACCCGTAAACATAATGATCGCAGTGGTCTCAGTTTTCCCAAAACACCTACACAGGAGACACCTCCTGTCAGCTGTATCCTGGAAGAAGAAGACGTCGCCCCTACCAAGCCATCATCACCCACTTTGCCATCATCACCCACAGAATCTATAGACCCTGAATCCATCCCTCCTAACTTTTTTTTTTTTTTTCATAAATGCTATCTTCATAGGTCCTCTCACTTATCAACGCGATAATGAGGACCCATCTTCTCTTCCCCTTCTGTATCCAGACATGATCGAAGAGGATTCACCTTTGATTAATGTTGTTGACTGCCAGGATGACGAATCCATCCTCACTTACCTTGGCGTGGATGATTCTTATATTCAACGAGCCTTACCATCTGAAACCCTAACCAAAATCCTCATGAAAGTTGTCAATGACTCCGGCAAAAATTGGCACGATCACATTCCCTTTGCCCTTTGGGCTTATCGTACTAGCATTCGTACCTCTACTAATGCCACACCTTTTTCTTTGGTATACAGTACCGAGGTTGTTTTGCCTCTCGAAATACAAATACCCTCCCTTAGAATATCTCTTCAGGATATTCTCACCAACGATGATTTCCATCAAGAGCGGTTAGCCCAATTGGAGCTTCTTGACGAACGCCGTCTTACAGCTCTTGATCATCTTCAAATCTATCAAAAATGCATTAAACGTGCTTATGATAAGTGACTTCATGAGCGTACCTTTAAGGTTGGTGATCTTGTCCTCAAAGAGAATCAACATGTAACCAAACTAGAAAAGAGAAAATGTGGAAAATTTGCTCCCAATTGGATTGGGCCTTATATAATCACTCACACCTATGGATCTGGTACTTATTGTTTAGCTTCGCTTAATGGTAAACCTGAGCCTAAACCCCTTAATGCCTTGCATCTTCGACTATTCTATTGTTGAAATTAGTGTTATATCACTTCTTATCTACCTACTGCTCGTCCCTTGAGCTCCCATACCACCACATGCACTTGTTTCCTACATCGAAATAAAATCAAGCTCACCTCTCACCTCCCCTTAACGATGCCTTCCCCTTTTTAGTCTAGTCCATGACTTCAACGTATTAAAATAAGCCGTATTCTTATGGGATTTTCTTGAGTCAAACTTCCTACTAAAATAGATGCTTCACGCTAAAAAGAACATCTAGTCATCTAAATAAAATATAGACTACTCCCTCAAAGGACAGCTATATGCCAAATTATTGCTGCTATTCTCTATAGACTGCTCCCCTGAAGGACAACTATGCACTAAAATCATATCTGCTACTATAAATAGACTGCTCCCTCGAAGGACAGCTATACACAGTCAGCCTCTAGCAGAAGCTTCTCGCATCGATCAGCTTCGTGAAGACCTCAAGAATAATACAATCAATATCCCTTGTAGACTTCCCGCATCGATCAGTCTACATTCAATAAAATAAAAGCCTCATTCAAAAGAACTTTTGAGTCATGGACTTGTCTATTTAGGGTAGGTTCTCTTTCGTCAGAACACTCACTTTGTAATAAGTTCTCTGTACCTCAGCTATACCATCCACCTCACCTCACCATTTGTTTCAACTCAAGGGACGTAATGTACGCTCGATATATTGTGATCACACAACTCTTTTCACCTATTGACTTCTCGTCTATGCACGGTACCTAGGGCTCCAAGCTCATTCTACGTTGTGTCGTTTGTTTAGCTCTTTTCACCTATGGAGCACTCTTTCTGCTTTGCCTCACATCTAGGATTGTGTGTTGACCTTAATCAGGACATGGTTCCCTTCTACTTGGGTAGGCTAACTTTCGCTTCCCTTATACCTTTTACAACATCACCAATTCATTACCAACATCATCAACCTTACCTTTACCAATCTTAATATTTTTACCAACCAACCAATTACCTAAACCATACCAAATTACCTGAATTCGCCTCTCCTTGATCCTAAGGGAGAACTACATCGGTCTGGGGCCCCTCCTTGCTTTGTGCAATGGGCTATGTAGGCAGCATTTCGGAGACATGGGGTCTCCCAAGGTTAGCTCAACCATCCCCTACCATAATCTATCATGTGTGGTATAATAAATATTTCTGTGTATTTCTATTTAATCACATTCCTCTTTATCCTTTTTCAAAACACCAAAAATCAAAACACAAACATTCTTATTTTTATCATAACTCAAATCAACATACATATTCAGCTTTTTTTAGATGTTAAACAAATACATATTCTCTATCATCGACACGCAGGTCGGCATCCTTATTTATTCTTATACCTTGCTAACATTTACTCAGACCCTCACGCCTCATCCCGAACTAGGTGATGATCATGATCGTCGACCCCTCTCACCGGGCCTCTCTGTCCTCAAAGGTACCACGGCTATTGGTTCCGCCCACTGATCTGCTAATCTCTCATGTAACATCTGAATATGCCCTCTCGCATGGAGAACTCTAGCCTCTAGTCTCGCTGCTCGTGACTCCGCAACCACTAATAATCTTCTTGTCTCATTCACCTGCGTTTGGAGCTGTTGAACTAAACACTGCAGACGATCCCTCTCTGTTATAATCACAGCTATGTCAAGACAATCATGTATACCTCGCAGCTCCGCTGCCCACCATAATCTATAGGCCTCTGTCGTTCCTGCGTCCATTACCCTGCGATCGGCTGCTACTCTTCAGGACCTTCTGGAGGTGTTGGCTGGGGAGGTGAGAGTACTGCCTCTGCGTCGATCCTCATATATGGTCTATAAGCCAGGGGTATATCCTGCACAAATCCAAATTGTCGCCGCATGTGATCTATAGGAATCCTCTCATATTCACCTGGCCTGTGCCCCGCGATCCACCTCATTTGCTCTACACCCCTTAACTCCTCAGCTATGCTCTCTGTTACCATATAGTTACCGTAAGGCCTCCAACAGATGTCCGCAACTGTCACCCTCTCCCATACCTGCTTGTAATACACAATATCACCCGTCACGGCTTGGGATCTGGCCTTTTGTTCTGTCTGGACCCATCGTCTGAATCCCAACCTCTGCACTCCGATTTCTCCCGACTAGATGGGTCGGCCTATTGGTCGCACACAAACAATGTGCTCATAGGCCCAACAGTGTAATAAGTATGAACTATCCAGTGTCGTCCTGTGATTTCACCTACAAGCCCATAAACCCCTGTATAGCTCCGCCAAATATGTAGGTGCCCATGCAAAAGTCACGTTCCTTTCTATCATCTCCCAAATAACACACATCAATGCCTTTGGAAATCTTCCTCCTTCTGCCCTCGGTAATGCATAATACCCTACCGCTATCATTAATATCACTGCTAACCTTGTCTCCTCAGGGTGCGCTGCTACATTACCCCATAAGTGAATGACAAACCTCGCTGTGTTAAGTCTCGTGCATATGGACCAAATACTTCTGTTATCGCTGCCCACCCCGCGCCAAGTAACGCCTGATATACTAGTTTTCCTGTAATGGGGAGTCTCAAAATACGAAACACATCTTCCAAAGTCACTGTCATCTCCCCTGTTGGCAGATAGAAGGTATTCTTTCTCAGGATTCCATCTTTCAATCAATGCCTGCAACATAGCATGGTTCCGTGTAATTCGTGAATAATAGCAGATTCCACTTAACCCCAAACGATTTATCAATGTCCATTCAGCTGGTGTTACATCCGCTTGGATTCGTGACAGCAGCGCCGGTACACTATCAGTCATCCTTATCCCCGCTTCCGCCTGCATACGTTACAAACAACACATACCCGTTCAATAAAACAAATCACCACGGGTTTCTTTCTCACCTTATGGAAACTCCTATAGTAACCGATATCGGTTATAGATAACCCGGTACCGGTTTAGCTAACCGATACCAGTTGTCTCTAAACGATACCGGTCACTGTCAAAAATATACAGCCTGCTTAAAAACATACCACTGCCTACGACAATTATTTTGCCCGTTTACTCCTATCTATACATAAAAACGTACGTGACCACCCCTGCTTACCTACCCCGTAGCACTTACCCCACCCCAAAACCCTTTCCTATCACCTGTTTTCTTTTTCATATCTTTACCCACTTAATCTCTCTCATTCTATTCACACAACACATGCAAAAATCCAATTACAATCTAACACGTTTACCTCTTGGGCTGCAGCAGCTTGCAGGTGGAACTTGTCTTCCCCCTCGTCCCCGCCCGGTGGATGCTTCTCCTTGTTCTAGCCATGTTCACCACTCTCTTCAAAGATCACCTTTCTACTTTCTGAATCTCAGATCGCATTCACCTTCCCAGTCTCTTTTCTTATCACCCAAATCTCTCATGCAATTTCCTGTCTCTTTCCTCCTTATCACTCAAATTCTTTCATGCAATCACCTGTATCAATTGTCAAACAGCGTCGCGTTCGCGTATTTAACTTGTTGCTATGACTCTAAAAATAAGAATGCTAAAAATAAGAACTTAAGTTGCCAACCAAGCAGTTCTATTTTTAGGAAAAGCTAATTCCTGACATAACCGGTATCGGTTACATAACCGATATCGGTCATATTAGCTACCGACATTGGTTACATAACCGATATCAGTTACATGTGCACCTATCGTTTTGCTTAACACCTCGGCCCTTTCTTCGTTTTTTACCTAAATTTTTGTGGCGCCCACCTCTTTTTCCTACATAACAACACCATTTTATCAATATTTGTTCATCCACCACATCATATCATATATATATTTCATATATCCTCATTTATGTTATACAAATACATCAAACCATCTACTACGGATGTCAACAATCGATCAACATACATACGACATCATATATACATCAAACCCATCAGTTACATACATCACACATGTGACATTAACCACTCCAGTTCATCTATATATACCTGACATTCCATATATACGTACAAAAGCCATCAACAAAAGACATCTGCACCATCAATATATAAACCATGTGGATCAAACTCATCATACATTACTATATATTACCAGAACCCATCAACAAAACATTTAAACACATTTTGATATGCACTACATATGGGTCAAAACATCCTCATCTATATATATATATATATCCAAGGTTTCAAATATACAACTGTGCCCTACATCGGGGTCTCTGTGATCTCAAGCATATAACAAATCCTGGCACGCAGGCCGCAATAACTGTCAAAAAAAAAAAATCTCAACTCGGCTCGCTAGGCCGGTCCTCTCGTATCAAAAATAACTATATACTTGGCTCGCAGACCTGGTCTCCACTATACAACCCCTGTACTCAGGCTTCGCAGGCCGGTATATAAAAAAGGAATGAATAAATACATGAAATAATACATGAGGGCCACGCAGGCCTCTATCAATACACCTGGTTCGCAGATCGGTGCCCATCTATCAAATACAACAACCATGTCTGGGATCTCTCATCTCTCCCCACTGCCCTCGGCACCTCTCCCCGCTGGTCCCTGTGGTGCCTCTTGCCTCCTACCCGTCACGGACATGCCAGATGTGGCTGCACCTCCCTGAGATCTCTGGATGTGAGAGGTCTCTGTCCTATGCGCTGCATAAGCCTCGATACTCGACTCCGGTACCATCAAGAATATCCTGATAATATCAGGCCTCTGCTCTAACCTCCATATAGCGCTCTCGAGCCACTGACGGAGCTGGGGCTGGTCCCCTGGCACCTACAACCAATGCCCCCTGAGCCTGTGCTAGTGCTACTGGTGGTGCCTGTGGCCGCGGTGGTGCCGGTACCTATGCTGCTACCTGTACCTGCACCTATGGCTGTGGTGCTGGTGGTGGTGCTGCCTGTGCCTGTACCTGAGCCTGGGTTAGCTACCCCTGTAAGACACCTATCTGTGCCTGTGCCGTAACTAGCTGCCCCTGTAAGAGTTGCACCTAACCCCTGAGCTGATCTCTCTCTCCTATAACTACAGCCAAGTCTGGCTGTGCAGGCGGTACTATCCTGGCTACTCTCTGCCCACCCCACCACACCCTGTATGCTCCCGTGCACCCAGCATCATCTACACCCTCACCTGCTGACCTCCTCCGCTACCCAATATGGATCCAAAGGCTATGGTGTAGGCAGTGGGGCCTCTACATCATCCCTCCTATACTGAGGGAAGGGAGGTGGCTCGTCCTGTCGCAGCCCCATCTGCCTGCGTACCCGCTCCAAGGGGTATTTTCTCGTACTCTCCTGGCCTCCGTCCTGCTATCCAGAAAGTGTACTAGATTAGGCGCAACTGTAAGCGGGTTCCTCTGCCAGGGTGGTGACCTCTGTAGGGTCTCCATACAATGTCTACTACTGTCAGGCCCTCTAGCAAGTGTCTATAGTATGCCACATCCCGACCTGCAATAACTGCTCGTGGCTGGCCCATGACCCCCCAACCACCTCTGAAAGCCATATCGGTATATGACCTATGGCCCTGGCTGCTAGGGTAACCCTACTGGCCTGATGCATACGATGTGCTCGTATGCCCAATAATGTAACAAAAATGTAGAGCAAATACCGAATCGCCTCCTCCGGCGATAGCCCCATAGCTCCCTGTACAATTGGACCAGATATACTAGTGCCCAGGCGTAAAAGGTGTGCTCCTCCACCATCTCAAGCAGCACCCCCCATCAATGCTCGTGGGAAGCAGCCTCCCTCTGAGTCCGGGAGGGCGAAGCAGGTGATCCCAACCATCATCAACATAGCCAGTCGTGTCTCGTGTCGATGCACATGGTACATGTCACCGTACCCGATACTCGTGCTATGGTAGGTCAGTAAGCGCAGCTGCATCCCCAAAAACCTGCAGTATGCTATCCATGGAAGTCTCTGAATCTACCTGGAAGATTTCCTCTCCCTCGATAGGTAACCGAAGGATGTGATACACATCCTCCAATGTGATGGTCATCTCCCCAGTCGGGAGATGGAACACATTGGTCGCCGGATCCCATCTCTCGATGAGGGCGACCATCAGGCTGTGATCTCTCTCTATCACTCTGTACCTCTAGAATCCACCAAGTCCCACCTTGTGCATGATAGCCCAATGAGCTGCAGATATGTGTGGCCTCATCCGTACCAATAGCGGGGGCATCCTATCCTGCAATCAATCAACTGCTGACGTGCCTGCAAAATCAACCCACATCCTTAGACCTACTCTTTATTACAACATCTACTTTATCATCTAAACACCCTTTTTTATCCCCCCGACCATACCCCGACTCTCTACCACCCCCCTTTAGCAACCTACCACCCTAAAAACCTAAAACCATCCCACCTAAAACCAACAGAAACAAAACCCAAACAAAACACATGCAACCCAACCCCAACACAAAACCAACTCCCACACAAACACCCCCAACCCAACACCCACAACCCAACCCAAAAAACCCAAAACCCAACCCTACATCAAACCCTTCTCCCACCTCCACCTCAAACCCAACCCAAAAACCCAAAACCCAACCCTACACCAAACCCTTCTCCACCCCTAACCCAACCCCCACACAAACCCTTCTCCACCACCAACCCACACCCACCCACAACCCAACCCAAAAAACCCAAAACCCAACCCTACATCAAACCCTTCTCCCACCTCCACCTCAAACCCAACCCAAAAACCCAAAACCCAACCCTACACCAAACCCTTCTCCACCCCTAACCCAACCCCCACACAAACCCTTCTCCACCACCAACCCACACCCACCCACAACCCAACCCAACCCCCACACAAACCCACCCCAACCCACAACCCAACCCAAAAACCCAAAACAACCAACCCACCCACACAACCCACAAAACAAGCCACCGACACCGGCCGATACATGACCGATGCCGGTCACCAACAACACTCCCTTTCCCTAAAATTGTGTGACCAATGTCGGTCGCTTAGTGACCGACATCGGTCACTGTCTTCTCCTGGAGCCGAACCCCCGCGCGGCCCCCACAACCCATTTTTTTACCTATTTCTACCCATCTACCCACCCAAATACCCTAAAAACTTACCCACATACCCACCTTAGTCTATCTAGCCTATCTACCCTCTCCCTTTTTCAAATCATTTCCATTTTCTCCTTATTTCCTTAAAAAGGTTAATTCCTACCCAAACCCCCAATTTAGCATAATACAACGAAATCACCAAATTAAAGAGTTTCGAATCTACCCGAATGACGACACGTCGTTGTGGTGGGATGGGTGGTGGCGTTCCAGCTGGTCCAGCCCCTCCAGTTCCTCCTGCCTATGCCATGTCTCCAACCCTGATCTGTTGGGTCCCCGGCCAATCAACTGCTGCCTCCTCCTTAATCGGGCCCACTATCAACTCTCTCCACCAATACAATAGCTCCACCTCACTCAATCAAGCCTCTAATCCCAACTCTCCATGTTAGACAAGTCGATTTGGTTTGTAAATAACAAAAGTGACAATGACAAGCCATATTTTTCTTTTTATAGGTTTTTCGCCTTTCACCGATATCGGTTTCATTTTGCCCTAAGGAACCAGTATCGGTCCCTTAAACCGATATCGGTCATACAGAATCGACATCAGTTCTCTACCCAACTTTCACCCCATTCTTTGCCCTTATTTACTCCTTACTTCTTTTTCCACCAATATCACCTCTATCCACCTTTGCTGCACACCATTTGTTCACTTGTCCAGCCTGACCCAAGGCCTCGCCCTACCTATTCGGCCCGACCTACGGCCTCAACCTACCTATTCGGCCCGACCTACGGCCTCAACCTACCTATTCGGCCCGACCTAAGGCCTCAACCTACCTATTCAGCCCGACCTACGGCCTCAACTTACCTATTTGGCCTGACCTAAGGCCTCAACCTACCTATTCGGCCCCGACCTAAGGCCTCAACCTATATTCAGCCCGACCTAAGGCCACAACCTACCTATTCGCCCAACCCAAGGCCTCGCCCTACCCATTTGGCCTGACCCAAGGCCTCAACCTCCCAATCGGCCCGACCTAAGGCCTCAACCTACCTATTCAGCCTGACCTAAGGCCTCAACCTACCTATCGGCCCGACCCAAGGCCTCGCCCTACCCATTTGGCCTGACCTAAGGCCTCGCCCTACCCATTTGGTCCTGACCCAAGGCCTCAACCTACCCAATCGGCCCGACCTAAGGCCTCAACCTACCTATTCGGCTTGACCTATGGCCTCAACCTACCTATTCGGCCCGACCTAAGGCCTCAACCTACCTATTCGGCCCGACCTACGGCCTCAACTTACCTATTTGGCCTAACCTAAGGCCTCAACCTACCTATTCGGCCCGACCTAAGGCCTCAACCTACCTATTCGGCCCGACCTAAGGCCTCGCCCTACCCATTTGGCCCGACCCAAGGCCTCACCCCTACCCATTTGGCCCGACCTAAGGCCTCAACCTACCAATTCGGCCCGACCTAAGGCCTCAACCTACCTATTCGGCCCGACCTACGGCCTCAACCTACCTTTTCGGCCTGACCTAAGGCCTCAACCTACCTATTCGGCCCGACCTAAGGCCTCGCCCTACCCATTTGGCCCGACCCAAGGCCTCGCCCTACCAATTTGGCCCGACCCAAGGCCTCAACCTACCAATTGGCCGGACCCAAGGCCTCGCCCTCACTATTTGGCCCGACCCAAGGCCTCCCTTTACCCTTCTGGCCTGACCTAAGGCCGTAACCCAACAACTTGGCCCGACCCACGGCCGCACCACTTCCATCCCTTACCCAAAATCAACACCATACACTTTTATCCACCCATCTGGTAGTTTTTTGTTCAATCGAGCTCACCTGTTCGTGTTTTAGCATGATTAGGGTCCTTAACTTGATCTGTCGACCAACTTTGCCCAGACCTAGACCGTGACGTTTATCTCAACCAAACCAACCTTTTGGTACTCTGCCAAAACATGCCTAAACGCTCCTGTACCTTACCTGTTATATACCCTGGGGCTACTTCCTATGCCTTGGATACCAAGATTATATCACCCTTGTTTGGATAAACTATCGACCTTTGCCTCTGCACTGCTGGTTTGCTTGTCAAATCATGTACCCTAGTTGTACTATGGCATTTCAACATGTGTTTGCTTCCTTGGACCTACCCCACCACCTTACCATCCTCTCTACAACATGTACCCGTTATCAACCCTATCCCTGATTTCTCGTTCACTCAATCTGCGATAGATTTGAGGGGGATTACCTATATCCTTAACATGAGAAACCACTTCATATTATTGTCCGCGCAGCTTTACAGAACAAGCTACACGACAATAAGGGGCTAATGTAGACACCAAATTTGTGTCTTACGACCCCTTGTGACCCGCATCTCATCTTGCAATCTAACCTCATCACCTAAACCTTACACAATTATTTATTAATTACCTTGTAAGTGATAAATCCACATCACCTTACCCGCCACCTCACTTTTCCACCTCATCATGACCTAGCCCTAACCCTAAACTAACCTAATTAAGACCCATGACTTGGTCTAGACTCACATCCATAACTAATGCCTCCTTACTTGCACCCAAAACCGACCTTCTAGTCACTTGACCAAGCCCGCAATTGATCTCTTGGGAGAAAAGCAGGGAAGGTGGGCTATTTTACTAAAAATAGCCTACTTTTTCCTTACCGATGCCGGTTCCTACTTGACCGCCATCGGTTATGTAACTGTCATCAGTTCCCTGTAAATGGGCTCCCCAAACCAAAACAACGGATCGGAATTTCATTTTTGGAGATCGGTCGAATGATTTTTAGAACAACAGAGAGCATTGCGAGTGAGGAGCAGAGTCCAGATCTTCACTTGACAGAGCAAAAATGAGTGGAAACACCAAGAAGTGTTTACAACCAAGGAGATCAACTTGCATCTTTGTCAAAACCAGTAAGTCACATCTTGCATGTCCTCTGTTATAACATTTCTTATGCTCTGTGAATTTCAGTCCCTCCTAAATCCGTCTATGAATCTACTACCCAATGTGTCATTGCATCTAACTGTTATTCTTTTGCTTCTAATCATCCCATTTCCTAATATCATCCATAAAACTAGCCTTATAAAACACCATAGCTACTAAGAAGATCCTAGAACCCACCGGTATCGGTTATCAGTAACCGGCATCGGCTATCAATAACCGCCATCGGTTCCTCTGATCAAAACCAGAAAACCAGCCTTTCCCCTACCCAGTTCAACCTACAGGTCCTAGACCCAACCGACGGCGGTTACCAGAAACCGGTATCGGTTACCTTGACTATAACCAGAAACCAGCCTTCTCCTACTAGTTTCAACCAAGTAATCTAATTGATATTTTGCAGTCTTTTGTGTTAATTCATATTAGCAGGGGAACTGACCACCTTCGAAAGGAAGTTTTATATTTCCTGGGCCCAAGGCAGTTTCCTCATTTATTGTTTAATCAAAATCTTGTGGTCTTGTGTTCTTATTTATAGGTAGTCCTTCCAAGACAAAAAGGAGTTCTTTGCAATCAGCCTGATCTTTCTCTACGGTACGCGCACACCATCTCAACATTCAACAGGTATTCCTCCTAACCCTAACCTCATCTGTTTCTAAAAGGAATGAAAGGATAGAAGCAACTCTATTCCCAGAAGCCGAAACATTCCGAGTGAAACACATTCCCCCCCTTAGTGTTTACATGGCAGAAAAACATCCACACTCTCAACTGTAGTATGCTCACCCCTGTGGCATGTCCAACTCTATGACTCATGACCTTGATCTAAAAGAAAGGCTCTCTCCTTCCATGGTTTTAAACAGGATTACCACAAACCTTGACGTGACAGGAACCTCATCAACTGTCGACCTCATGTGGTTTTCTAGATCCTCCCACAAACCCTTTCAAGATCCATGAACTGACTTACTTTGGTGCTACTGTTCACCACTATGCTTATACATCAGGGAATTATGTAGGAAACATAACTTACATATCACAAAACTATAGAATAGAAGATATACTGAAAAAATTTCACATTACTTCCTATAAGAATCGTAATGTTCTTAATTGTAGTCTCTGTCATTGATCACTGCCGCTGCCACTAGAAGCTTTCCTTGACTAAGTCGTTTTGGGTGCAGAATGGGAATGGAACATTGGTATGTATTCCCCCCCACAATGTGAAATTCCATTCATATAGATAATGAGAAGCAAAATGCATCGAAGAACATACTCCTGAATGGATCTTTCTAGTTAGGTCTTGCTACACATGGTCACTAATGCTAGTGAACGTATTCTCCTAGCTGACCATCTTCTAATGAAGTACGGCAGTTAGAGGACCAAGTCAATCAGAGGATCACTGACAATCATCTGTGCTCCAACATAACTTTCTTTCCAACATCCATCAAATACCAAAAAAAACAGGAACTCTGAAAAAGAATCACACCAAGCTGAAATTCACACCACACAACTGAATCTGGAACATTGCAAAACTCAAAAACAAGTATTCACACTGCACACCTGTGCCACCAAATCATTCTGTGCGGCCCCGTCGTTGGTGACTGACGAGAGGTCATTGTTAAACCTCCTTCCTCTGATGCCTCCTTCCTCCATCATGACACTGCTATCTCAGTGAAATGTGAACATGAAGCTCAAATTTATATACCACAATCAGACGTCAGATTCCACCAAAAATGCATCCGTGAGGCAATTTTTTATTTTTTTTGGACTTTTACAATGACACGACTTTTGACTAAAATAAAAAAAAATGACAAAAAATAAATATCCTAAAATCACCTATTTAACTTTTACAACTTAGAAAAGAGGACACAATGAAAATTTTAAAAAGTAATAAAATGAGATTACTTTTTAAAAATGACTTTGACACTTTTAGAAAGAAGAGGATTTTTGACAAACATAAAATAAAAACTATATAATATAAAAAAGACTTCTTCGATGCTTTGACTGAAAAAGATACATTTTACAATCGAATTAAAGAATACTTAGACACTTTAGATTTTAGATCCATGAAACAAATTCCTAAACACGTCATTTAGATTCGATGAAATCACCTAAAGAAACCTGGATAATAATAAAGACAAAACTTTTGACTTTAATAAAGTCTACAACCACATTGACCTCATAATGACATCCTAATATAGAATGGAATATAACTTACTACCTCTCGTGACTTGCGTGATGGCCTCCATCTTACAGTTTTAGATTTTCCATGAAGATCAGTCTCAATGCCAAAAATGACAGATCTACATGCAACCACAGTAATAGAGGATCAAATTCTTACTCTGCATGGCACTGATGTAATGTAATATCCTGATATAAACAGATTTGCAGGCTCAACGACTTGTTTGAAGAAATACTACATAGAGATAGAGAATTTCGAGCTTGAGTCTGAGCTATATAAGAGGAAATAAGATCCTGCAGTCGAAATCGTCCAAGTCCACCAAGGATCTTGGCAATGTCAATGCAGGTTGTAGATGCAAATCAATACATGCATCTGAGAGTAGTATGTAGTCAGGGCCGTTCAATGTAGATCTTGTTATGTGTAGTAGTAATGGCATTAACAATTGATAGAATCTTCAAATTACACAGCACAACACATGGGGAAATTGTTTAACCAATCTAACAAATGATGGTGCTCAAAAAAGATATGGAACAGGGAACGTAATATCTCATATCTTAAATCCAAAATACCAATACAACCTCATAATAGGACCCGAATTCCAATAGATCTCATGGTTTTCAACTCCTTCGGATGATTGTAGATCCTCTACTATAGACGTCTCTTATGAGAAGACCTCGGCCTTGGGAAGATCGATGGCCTACAAAGGTATTTCAGCATTCTTAACTTCTCCAAGATCCAAGCCTGATAATGTTAATACACACTTACATCAACATGTGTCGAATTGATAATGGACAGGTCGACAAGATTCAAGATTGGCGCATGGACTGCACATGCCTAATTCTCAAACTCAACAAATCTGATGAAAGAAATATCAGAAGCTGGGGGAAAATAGATATCAATCTATCACTGCCCCATTCAAAAGGAATTATCTCTCCATCTTAGGATGATCAGTAACTGCTTCGATACCAAATGAAACTATTACACAGGTTGAACACACAAATACAATCAATATATTGTTTCTATCTCTATTACAATGTATGGAGTGCTATTAAATATCCATCCAAATAGGAAAACCAACTTCCTATAAAGTAGGAAGTATAAAAAATATAAAACCCGTATTAATAAATTGTTATACATTTGTTATAACAATATATATAAAACTAACCATATAATTATTTACCATGATGTAAATACTAATTCCTAACAATTACAATATATCATCAAATTCTCTTGGAATAGCCTATACTAGAAATAAGTGTACACTTGGGAAATCATCATTAATTGGTATTTCATCTTCTCCTATTCTATCCTTAATAAATAATTTGGTCCATTGTTTAACTTTATTGGTTTTCTTGTAATGGTAAATTCAGATTCTTGAAATAACATTAACCAAACACATATCGACCCTTGTAGCACTAGTTTATTTAATAAATATTTCAATGGCTCACAATCTATGTAGAAAAAAAATTATTTAGCCAATATATATTGTCTTTACTTTTGTAGTGTGTAGACCATGCTTAGTACCTCTCTCTCCATAGTTGAATAATTTGTCTCATCCTTGGCTAACTTTCTACTTAAAAATGCTACTAGATGATTTTTTTTTCTTCTAGGTTGTGTCAATACATCACCAATCAAAATTCTAGATGCGTCTACGTGGACATGGAATGAAACTTTCCAATCATAAAATATCAAGATAGGTGCATGTAAAAGTTTATCCTTCAAAACTACAAAAGCATCCATTAATTTTTTTTCCATCATCTTTGCTTGTTGGTTTTCTTCTTTAGTAGCTCTTCCAAAGGTGAACTAATCTATAGATAGTTCTTGATGAATTTTCTATGATGTCCTGTGTATCTAAGAATTGTTCATACATCCTTTTGTGTTTTGGGAGGGGGTAGGTTGACAATCATTTAAGTCTTTACTGGATTAATTAATAACCCCTCTTTACAGATGATATGTCCTAATAATGTGACAAATAGAGTAAAAAATATATGCTTCTTCAAGTTAAGATATATTTTCAATTCCCTACATCTCTCGAACATAAGTCTTAGTACTTGAATATGATTATTTAGTAAGACATATATTGTCCAATCATCTAAATATACTTCCAAGAAATCATAAATGAATTCCTTAGAGGAATTAATCATTATTCTACTAAAGGCCACTAGTGCATTTTTAATCCCAAATTGCATAAAAATGTACATGAATGAATCCCATTCCATAGTAAAAGTGGTATTTGGTTGGTCTTCTAGGGTAATTCTGAGCTGATGGTAACAAAGAGACCATCAGTGAAAGAGTAGACTTATCTTCATGCAAAATTCTCTAATAATTCTTCTGTAAATGGCGTTAGGAATAGGTCATCTACACAAGATTTATTTAACTCTTTATACTCCACACATACCTTTATTTCTCTCATTTTCCTATTTTGAATGAAAATGGGATTTATCCAATCTGAATATTCAACTCATTTAATAATTCTTGTGTTCAACATTTTTTCTATCTTTGTTTTGACTTTAACTTTGAGATTGGGATTTAATCTATACGACCTCTTCTTCAATGGTTTAAACCCTTAATTTGAATTTCCGTTGTCCCAACTTCTTCGTTTGTAGCTTTTAGCTTCTTAAATTCTATAGGGAATATATCTAGGAATTCCTTAAGATGTTCTAATACTTTTTCCACTTCTTCTATTGACAAGTAGTCCCCTATCTTAACAAGCTTTTCATCTTTTTTTGTGCCAATGTTTTCATTCCTTATCTTTAGAGGCTAGTAGTAGTAGTATTTTTCCTCTATTTTTTTCTCCACTACTTCTCTTTCTCCTTCAATTGTTTTATAACTCATATATTTTTGGTTTTTCCTATTTTTCATGGTTTTCAACTACAAAATAGCATGTCATCTTTGAGATTTTGTTTAGATTTTATTATTACTAAGGTTATTTATTTTATAGTGTCCTTCATGAATTTAGTTATGGGGTCTCCTCTAGATTTAGGAATAGAAAGGTCCTAATATTTTGTAATGACAAAAGGATATTAAGATATGCATCCCATAAATTGAATGTATGACAAAAATCCTTAATAATTTGGTCCCAACTTCTTGTCTCTCATCTTATCCCTTGGTGCATGTACAATGACCATGGTATGGGTCCCTATGGTCCAGATAAATAATTGTGTCCATACCAATGGAAAATTCTCACCTCATATTTGTCAATGTCTCTCACAGATTTGAATGTGATTTTATCAGTCACTTTCACTGGTGTACTCTGCTATAGTGGTGTAATAATCTTTATTCTCAAAATATCTTATTTTGAGTAATGTAGTTAAATAATTCCAGTGAGAGACTTGAGGTTTGTGAGTATCCCACCATCCTATGGAATTAATTGTTAGGGTGTTTTCTAATGCTTCCATTTTTGCTTTCTCATTCAAAAATATTCACTCCATTTGATCTAAATAAGCTTCCAAATCTCCAAATACTGATTATTTAGGTAATTTTTGGTGGGAAACTCCATGGCTTAGTATGTAAACTCTTTTGATTGACATGTCTTCTATTTATTCATTTGTGGAGTAATATCTGTCTTCTTCCTCAAATTTTTCTCAAGTGGGCCAAAAAATTTCATCCGTGGTATTGAAGTCATCATCATCTAAGGTAATTACATGAGATGATTTTTTTTTTGTGTAATGTAATTTTATTTTTCTTGACTCTGGGAAACCATGTATCCATGCTTCAACTACATTATACAAACTTTCAATTGTGGATTCAGTTTTGACTAATATTTCTCCATCTAAATTTTGTTCAAAATGCCTCTCGATGTTAGAAAAATTATCTAGAGCATATACTCCTTATATATCATTAAAATATTCTCCTTCAGCATAATGCCAAATATCATAATCCCATGTTCAATATGTAGTGGTACATGTACACAAATTCCACCCTCTTATAATCTTGCTTCCTCTTCTTTGTACTTTAGTGTTCCATTATAATAAATAAAACCACTCTAAAGCTAGAATGGCGTCATAAGATGACTTTAGAGCCAAATTCTCAAAAAATTCAAATTTTACTAATGTTATCCAAAATAAGCCCCCTGCTTATTTTGGCTAACTTTCCTTCATTCTTTCCTTCCTTGTGCCTTAGTTGAATTTTTTCACTTTTCAGGCACTCAAAATTTTTTAGGGTATTGCTTCTTCAAATAGAGGATCTTCTCCCCTTTCCAGAAACAAAAAAAGTCCTCCTAATTCCTTGTATTTTGAAAGTTATGGCTCGGCGGAGTTAGGAGAGGAAAATTTCCCAAGGCACCCGTGAGAAAACATTTGGCACTTAGCCTTTTGGAGTCAAAGGGGGTCAAAGGGAAAAATCTGAGTGGAATCTCATTGAAAAATGAGAAACTACCATGTGTCTTGTCAGAGGCTGGGGTCAAAGTGGCAAAATAACCTTTGAATTTTCTCCAAAGTGGTCGACGATGCAAAGGTAAAAAATGAAGCCAAATCCTATTGAGCAGCCAAAAGGTGCCACGTGTCCCAAAGTGGCGAAGGCGTGGAGTATTTTTGGAAAATTTTCCAATTGCATCAAAGGGGGAAAATGATTGTTTAAACCTATGGATCAATGAGATAGTGCCACGTGGCAGCACGGGTCGGGCCGACAGAATTTTTTGGGGATTTTTCCCAAAATTGAAAAAGGCGGAAAAAATTCAAATTTTGGCCCGTGAACGCAATTTTTCCCTAAATCTTCAGAGGGCCATATATTTCAAAAAAAATCTTGGTTTTTCTCATTTTTGGTGTCATTGGAAATCTATTGAAATTCTCTACACAATGGACTATTCAATTTTTGATTTTTGGCAGAGTTTTCTGGGAGAAAAATGAAGAAATGACTTTGGCATGGGAAAAAATGCAAAATTGACCCCCAACTACTAGAAGTGATGAAGTATGGTGCTCGTTTCTTCTTGAGTATGGTCAAATACATCAAAATTTTGATTTGTGAAGGTTCCCTTGTTGTTTAATAAGTTTTGTCAATGGTTGGAGATAAAAAATCAATTTGCCCTCATTTTTTTCTTTCCCTTCATTTTACTTCATAATTAAAAGCCAGATTTGGCTCATTTGTAAAGGGTTGGACATTTTTTTCTTACAGACTCCCCTCTTCCCCTTGGCACATGAATTTGAGGAGTTTCAGACCTTCCATGGAACTTGTGACACATTTTTTTCCTTTCTACTAGTGTAATGCATTGTATCAAATTTGGGAGTGGTAATGTATGTTTTGTGAATGATTTTTCAATCCTCTCATGTGTTTATTATTGTTTTCTAGTATTTCATTACATTCTAGTAATCTATGCATGCTTGGTGTTACATCTCTATGATTTGTGTTTATTTGCAAGATAGAAGTTCATCACTACTTTGGTGTATCACCATTTTTACTTAGTTTTGTTTTTTTTTTCATCCTTTATCTCTGTCTCCTTGGAATTTAGAGTAGGATTTCACATTAAAACTCTACAAAATTACATGCATACACCTAAAAAGAGAGGTAAGAACCAGAATTCTCTAGATAATCTTCTCATCTTGTAAGGTCCCACACCTTGGAGAAGATTCAATGTTGTACAATCACACTAAATGACCCAATTCTGAACTACAAATCTGAAGGTCATTTAGGGGGTGTTGTAGATTTTCACTAACAATTTTGGCATGCCCAGTGGGACCTTAGAGGTCTTCATCTTCATTAGAATAAATTTGATGTGCATTTGTTGTACGCTTCTTGCTTGAAAAGATCCTTGAATTACACATCCGGTGACTCCAATAGGATACTATCAGCTGGTTTTAGAAGTCCATGTTTGAAGATTCATGGGAAGAATCCAAACAAGGTCAAGGGCCAGAGAAGAGGGATTGTCTGAGTATCTGCAATTATCCCCAAGAAGAAGAGAAAGGGGATGAAGGATTCAAAGGTCTCCATCTCCACCAAACAGAACTCTATCAACTCCTCCACCTGGTAGACCTTTCACCCAATCAATAAGGGTTCTTAGGCCAATCAGAATGACACAACCCAATCCTTATGTCAAATCTACTAGCAGTAGCCCACTTTCTCTCAATACACAAAATAGTTCCAATTGGAGCATTGAAGAACATCCCATACTTTACTATGGAAAATCAGACCACTCCTGGTGATCATGTCAAAGACATTGCTATTATTTGTGTAATCCATGAGATTGTTGAGATGCAAATTACTGTCAAATTTTTGGCATCTTCATTCAAAGGGAAAGCCTTGCAATGGTTTAGGATCCTTCAGTTAGGCTCTATCCAAAATTGGAACTAATTGTGCACAGCTCTCCACAACTAGTTTGGAGAAAAGGGGGGTCTCTATTGGAGCAACTGACAACTATCAAGAGGGCTCCCAATGAGCTGCTAACAGACTTCAACTTTAGATTTAAAAGAACATGGGATAGAATCCCATTGACAGTGAGGCCAACAGGTCAAGTTACTTTCTTATACTTTCTCAAGGCTTTAAATTATGACATATCTATGTTAATCTAATCCATGGGAGGTGCAACTATACTTCTTACTTACAGAATTGCCATTAGGGCTAAGAATTGTTTGATCCAAGCTAATAAACTTGCACCTAGACCTCCTATGCCCATATACCTAGACTCAAAAATACCAAGTACTAGTCAAGCACCTACTTTAGCTCTTATTTCCACTCCTAGAAATCAAAGTTCAAATGAAACTTCTACTTCATCATCTAGTGCCTCAAATGAGCTTCAAGAAGTTATGAAACAATTGCAAAATTTAGAAAATGAGTTGGTTACGCTCAAGAGGCAACAAGTTCAAAGTTTTAGGCCTTCTTATCAGCCTCAAACTTAGCCTAATAGGTAGCTATATCAGCTTAATATGCCACCCAACTCATCTGAAAATTAAAAACAAGCAAGGCCTCCTTCCAATAGACCATTTCAACCCTATAACCCCAATGTTGCATCTACCTCTAAAGCCTTAGTGCCAGTGCAAAATAATATAGCTCAAGAGTATGATTGGTGTTTCCCATACAATGAACATCAAAACCAGTCTATGTGCTTCAATGGCACTTTGAGCCAAGCTTTGATGGTGACAAAAACTGGCATAGAGAGTGAAGTGAGTCAAGAAACAAACCAACAACAAGGAACATCTCAAAAAAATACAACTCCAAATGAGACTGCAGTTGTGAATTGGCACGCTAAATATTTTTGTGGTATGAATCAAACAACTTCTCAGAGTGTAACAGCTAACACATGATCAAAGAAGAGGAATATTGGTGAAGGGAAGTCATTAGATCCAAGTGATTCACAACCTTCCATCACTCCACAAGGTGTTGGCAAACAAAATGTAGTTCCAAATGTGTAAGTTCAACCCAAGCCACCTCCTAGACTGGCTCAAATGCTAGTTGTTGTAACACATGTACAAGAAAAGAATGTGCAGAATAAAGGGCAGAAAAGGGATGTTTCAACCCCATTTAGCATCATTGAAAAAATGAATAAGACTAATGTGAACATATCTATGTGGGAGTCACTATCCATCTAAGGCCAAAGGGATCTACTACAAGCTGCCATGAAGAAATTTCCAACCTCAAATCAACAAGCTCATATGCAAGAGAAGGTACTCAGAAATGCTACTCAGCCCGAGGGAAATCTTGGAGGAAAGAAAGGTAACGTTTTGA
Organism: Taxus chinensis; assembly: GCA_019776745.2. NCBI lineage: Eukaryota > Viridiplantae > Streptophyta > Pinopsida > Cupressales > Taxaceae > Taxus > Taxus chinensis. The sequence goes on along the minus strand of CM034146.1, from coordinate 32,182,868 downwards.
AGCCCCCTCCATTCTATGTTTAATTGATCATTGGGGATAAACTAGTACATAATTTTATGATTGATTCTGGGACAAGTAGTTATGTGGTGCCCAAGTAAATAGATCATCAGTTGAGCCTATAATATGAATTCATATGCAAGGGGGTGGTGCAATTATATGGGACAATAGTAGCCATAGTTAGGGTAATTAAATCTTTTATCCTCACTTTGCATGCATGCCCCAATGTCACTATTTTGCAAGATGTGTCAGTGATAGATTTGCCACCACTTTTTGCCATATGTTTGTTAAGGGATTTCATAGCTAAAATTGGAGGCTACTTATCTGCTGATAGGTCACACATTTTTTTTAGGAAAAGATATGGAGCCAAGGCCAAAATAAGGTAATAACCTATTGTAGACTTTCACATTGAGCCTCATACTCCAAGCCCAATTAATGCCAACTGTTTAGCATTTGATCAAGAGGACTATCTAAGAACACATGAGCTGATACCAAAGTTGGAAGCATTCTATATTTGAATCTTGATGAATGGGAAAGCAAGGTACATGCTTTTGATCCCTACAAGGAAATAGAGGAATCTAAACTAGGAGTCTATTACATGCATGAAGAAAATTATCCTATTCCTAACATCACCGAGTAAGACCATAAAGATGACAATGAGGTATGGCATCTATTCTTTGATGGATTAAGAAGTAGAAAAGGTGCAAGAGGAGGAGTTATTCTTGTTTCATCTCAAGGCATTAAGTATTATTCAGCCTTTAGATTTCAGTTTGTGTGTTCTAGCAACACTACTCAATATGAAGCTTTGATACATGGTTTGCATTGGTCAAGGAAAAGGGACATAAAAAACTTACAAGTCTTTGGTGATAGTGAGTTGATTGTTAATCAAGTTAAAGGACAACATTATACCAAGAATGACCTACTCAAGAGTTATAAAAATAGGGTGTGGGACCTCATTGAGGATTTTGAGGGCTTTGACATCAACTCCATCCCTAGGAAAGAAAACCAAGCTGTTGATAGGCTTGCAACACTTGGAGAAACTTTTGATGTTGTGGAGAGTATCAAAAGAGATAAAATGTAGCCAAACGTCCATGTGATTTTGAGGCCATCAGTTCCAGACAATAATGTAAGTTGGCAAGTGTTTGAGAGTGACCAATAAATCATCAATTTCTTGTAAGAAGAAGCTAATTTCTTAGCCAAGAATTAGGGAAATTTAGAACAATAGTATGGTGATCAGGTGGTACAGCTGAGAACCAACACATTTCCAAAGGGACTTGTGACCTTGGAGTCTATCTTTAATCCTAATGATCAATTTAGGAAGGAGAAAACAAACATCCAAGTCAAGGGAGAGGATTCAGAGCTCATCTCAGTTGGAGAAGGAAAATCACTTCAAATTGGTAAAGTAGCAACCGAGAAAGAAAGGTATGAGTACATGCAAATTTTCCAAGATTTCCTAGATGTATTTTCTTGGAGTGATGAAGACTTGAGAGGTTTCAATCACAAGCTATCTCAAGACACAATTGAACTAGATCCAAGTGCTAAGCCCATCAGGAAAAAAAAAAGACCAGTCGATCCACACATTAAGCCTCTCATGAAGAAGGAATTGAATAAGTTAATAGAGGAAAGTATCATATTCCCCATCAAGCATTCAAGCTAGGTTGCAAAGTTAGTTCTAGTTAGAAAGAAGAGTGCAGAAATCAAGTTATTTGTAGACTTTAGAGATTTGAATAGAGAATCCCTCAAGGATCACTACCCACTTCCTTGTATGGAGTAGATTTTGCAAGTTGTTGTTGGCTATGAGTGGTTTTCATTACTAGATGGTTATTTATGGTATAATCAAATCATGGTAAAGGAAGATGATCAGTTCAAAACAACCTTCACCACCAAATGGGGAACCTATGCATATATAAAAATGCCATTTGGGTTGTATAATGCCGGAGCTACTTTCCAAAGGGAAATGGATATTGCATTCAAGGGATTGATCAACAAAATAGTGCTGATATACCTAGATGATATTACTATATTTTCTAAAAGTGCAGCAGACCATCTCTATCATTTGCGATAAGTGTTCCAAAGATGTAGAAGATTTGGGGTATCCTTGAATCCCAAAAAATGCATTTGTCTAGCCCATGAAGGCAATCTCCTAGGCCACATTTTTTCCAAAGAAGGATTAAAAATTGACCCAAAGAGGGTTGAAGTAATAAGAGATCTACCATTGCCAAGGCATAAGAAGGCTCTTCAAAGCTTCTTAGGAAGAATCAATTTTATTCAAAGGTTTGTTCCAAACTTTGCAGCCCTTTTCAAGCCAAGAACTATGATGTTGAAGAAAAGTATTACATTCAAATGGATAGCTGAAGGTAAGGAAAGTTTTGAGGCAATCAAAGAAGCTATCTCACAAGCCCTAACTCTCATTAACCTAGATTTCTCCAAAGATTTCATCCTTTATGCATTTGGTGGTGATGATACAATTTCTGCAATTTTAGTACAACAGAACAAAGAAAATGTAGAGCAGTCAATTGCCTTCTTTAGCCAAAGTTTGGAGAACTATAAAGTAAGGTATTCCTTCATTGAGAAGCATATTCTTGTAGTGGTTAGGAGCTTGAAGAAATTTAAGAATCTAGTTTAAAGAAATAAGGTTCAACTTCTTTTTTCTCATGTGGGAGTTAAAGAATTCCTCCTCAACAAAGATCTAAATGAAAAACATATAGCGTAGATTACTCATGTCATGGAGTATGACATTAAGATCAAAGTCACCAAGTTTTTCTGAGGAAAGGGATTATGTGAGCAATTGGTCTTGAGCCAATCAATTGAAGCAAGAAAACAGAAGAATGTTGTTTTGGTGTTGTAAGACAACCAAAACAAAGAGATGTTCAAGAAGAAAATAGTGGTATGCACACTCCTTGCTGGACCCAAGACATAATGAAATTCTGTTAAATAGGCTTATGCCCTCTAGAGATGAACAAAGTCAAAAGAAGAAACTTTAGATTGTAGGCTATTCTGTATTCACTTGTTGATGGTGTCTTGTTCAAAAAAGATATCAATGGAGTGTTGCTGAGGTGCATTGAGACAAATCAGATTGAGAGAATGTTATAAGAGTTCTATGGTGGATCAGCTAGGGGTCATTTTTCTCCAAGAGTGAAAACTCTCAAGATCATGAAGACTTGATATTATTGGCCCAAGGTGTTTAGTGATTGTTATGCATGGATCAAGAGGTGCAATAATTTTGCATTCTTCACAAGCAAAGAGAGATTAACAACACTTCCATTACACCCAATCTCATTTGACCAACCATTCATGCAATGGGGGTTGAACTTCATTGGAGTCATTAATCCAAACTCAAGCCTATAGATTTTGGATCAGACTTGTATAGGTAAAACACACATAATAATTATATTATTTCTCTATATCTTTTAGTGCAATACATTAGGCTATTATATAGCCATAATAACAGCTAAATAAACTCCTATAAAATAGGAACAATTAACCCGGAATGTTATTCACGGGTATAAAAAACTCTAAGAATAATATATTGTTGAAACAGTATATTATAACAATATACATTCAAACCTAATATTTAATATATAACAATATTAAATATTAACTAACAAACTATAATGTAAAAATTAATATTTAATTTCCTAACATTCCCCCCCTTAATGTTTACATGGTAACATTAGAACTTTCACACTTCCTTTGCAGCCTACCACCTTTGTGCGCTCATGATCTTGGCACACACTCTAATTGAAGGTAGAAGAAGGAACACATCAACTTCTTATCGACCAAGCACTATCAGGAACACATCTGACGGATGAGGATGGGAACATGCTCAGGAATCATCTGCTTATCAACCAGTCACTCTAGGGAACACATCTGACCTAGCAGTGTGGGAACTCAAGCAGGAACACATCTAAACAGCCTTTAATGGTTTTTAGGAGGCTAACCACAAACCTAGGTACGAACAGGAACACATATGACTATTCTACCTCATCAAGCCTCATGATGTTGCATTTCACTGTGTTATTTTTTTTGCACTATGTTTTTGCATTTGGGGAAATAGGAATAGCCACATACGCAACTGATAAAATGAAAATGAAACATTGGATCATGCTGATCATGTTCCCCCCTCAATGTGAACATTTCACTTATTCAACACACAACAGGAACTCAGAAAAAGAATCACACTAGACATCAAATACTGAAAGCACACTCACACCACAAAATGTGCCACCATAGCTTCGTGCACAGCCCCATCATTTGTGACTAATAAGAGGTCAATGTTTGACCTTCTTTCTCCGATGCCTCCTTCCTCCATTTGCATGCTGCTAACTCAGCTAGATTTGGATATGAAACTAAACTGTTTCCACATTGTTTATTCTTTTCTTCCCTCCCGCAATGTGAAACACGTTATTTTTTCCGGACATTGGGTAACACCGAAAATGTGTCAATGAGGAATTTTTTTTTTTTTTTTTCAGACTTTTTACAATTATATGACTCTAACTCTTGACTCTGACAAAACAACAAGGACTACATAACAAATGATGACTTTATGACAAATGATGACTACACATCTTGACAATAACACTATTTGACTAGACAACTAAATTTTGATGACGATACATTTCATGATAACATATGACATAATTATAAATGACACTATAATAATAAAAAAAACACTTGATATTAATACTTTAAAATATCGTTAAGACACTTTAACGTGAACTTTTGACACATTTTAATGGACAATGGACTCAATTACATAATCAATTGTGAGATAATAAAATACCCATGATGACTTTTTCTAATACTAACTCTTTTAACACCAAATATCCAAAGGAAACATACATACCAATAAAACACCGGTCACCACTAAACACATAAACCTATTTAAAATATTACAATCTAAATAAAAAAGTAATCAAATTATTTCTTTTTAATTTATGACCTTTTGGTTTGCAGATGACGTCTCCCTCTGTGTCTTGATCCACAACAACTAAGACTTGGATGCAGATCTATGAGCTAGATAGGTGAAAATGATTTGATACTTAATGATTTATAATTATCACTCAAAAGATGTTGTGTTTATTCCAGAGGCCTATAACTAATAGGAATGGCTCTGTCCATATATCAGTTAGACAAAAGATTAAAGAAAAAAAAAGAGATAACTGATCAATCCAAGTGGCTACCATCCAATGATAGAACCTCATGCGAAGCTCATTACTTCATCATTGAAGTTGATGCATGCAGAAGCCAATGAAACAATATAGAATGCAAAGGTTAACAAAGTCATGATTCAAGTTTTTCCCTTGCAGATCTGGACTAATAGTAGTCTAAAACCGTTGCACCAAAACAATGAAAAACGTCAAGGCCGAGCTAGGTTCAAGCTTTCAACATGTAGTGACCTGATTGATGTATATAGAATGATCTTATAATCCAAATTTGATTGCACGCATAAAGTCTTGATGGCTTGATATGTGATGAGGATCAAATCGAGATCACCAAGTGCTTGGAGATACGAAATCAGACAGTAAGATCCTATGTGGTAAATAAAGCCAAAGAACCAATATACTGCAATCGAGGTGCATGCAAGCCTATTATGGCATGATCTGATCACTGTAGAAGTCTTAATAGAAATTGGATGCTTTGTTGTGCACATGATCTGATGAATACTATGGAAAACAACATATATATCATACACAAAACATTGGAAGGAAAACTTAGACGTGTCGAAGACCTCCGATATGCATAGCCACACACAGATTTGACAGTATTAAATATACACAACCACAACTATTAACTATGGTGGAATAGCCCTGAGAAAACCATAATTTGGGACAACATAGAGTGAAACCACTGCCCATCCAAATATCTTAGAACCCCATCTCACTCTGATACCAAATATAGATTTTGGATCAGACTTGCATAGGTAAAACACACAGAATAATTATATTATTTCTCTATATCTTTTAGTACAATACATTAGGCTATTATATAGTCATAATAACAGCTAAACAACCTCCTATAAAATAGGAACAATTAACGTAGAATGTTATTCACGAGTATAACAAAATCTAAGAATAATATATTGTTGAAACAATATATTATAACAATATACATTCAAACCTAATATTTAATATATAACAATATTAAATATTAACTAACAAACTATAATGTAAACATTAATATTTAATTTCCTAACAAAGCCAAGGACATAAGTGGATTCTAACAACAATAGACTACTTCACCAAATGGACTAAGGCGGTGGCACTCAAAGAGGCAAATGAATCTAACATTCTAGAATTGTATGAGGGGATAACAACCAAATTTGGTATACTTGTCACTATAATATTAGATAATGCATTAGCATTCATAGGATCAATGGTAACTGAATGGGCTATTAGAAATGGGATCTATCTAAGCACTTCATCAAATTATTACCCTCGAGGTAATGCCCAAGCTGAGTCCACCAACAAAAATCTATTAAGGATCATCAAGAGGACTCTTGATGAATAATAGAGGACTTGGCACAATAACCTCAAATCAACTCTATGGGATGATAGGATAACTACCAAAAGATCCACAAGTAATTCTCCATTCAGACTTGTTTGTGGGAGAGAGGCAATCTTTCCTATGTCACTTGAGTTGCCAACATTGGAACTCATGAAGCAATTAGAATTGTTGGATTTTGAGGACATGGAGGTTAGATATGCAGAATTGATGGAACTCCAAGATATCAGAGAACATGCAGCCCAAACAATGGAGAAGGACCAAGCTTTGATCAAGAGAAGCTTTGATAGGAAAGGTAAGGCTAGAACCTTCCAAGTTGGAGATTTAGTGTTTAAATGGGATGCAGATCGAGAGAAAAGATAGAAAGACATTCAAAGTTTGATGTCATTTGGAGTGGCCCCTACATGGTCACAAAATTCAAGAACAACAATGTCTTTCAATTGTCTACATTGGATGGTGAAGAACTGTAGATTCCAGATAATGGAATCCATCTAAAGCATTACTACTAGAAGGAAAACTTTTCACCTTGTACATATTAGCTTAGATTTACATTTCCCTAAGTGCTTTGGCACATGTTTTGTTGCCCTAAGAATGCATCTTTTGTAGGCCATGTTCCAGATCAAAGTAATGTTCTACTCTCACAATATTCATTCTAGAGATTTTCTAATGGATTGAGAGCAACAAGTAGTTAAGCTCATGACTCCATTTCCCAATGGATTGCTTCAGGTAGTCAGTCACTTCATCTAGTAGGTAGATGACCCCTCTGAGTCACCAAAATTGTTATCCAAAATAAGCCCCCTGCTTATTTTGGCTAACTTTCCTTCATTCTTTCCTTCTTTTTGCCTCGGTCTAATTTTTTCACTTTTCAGGAACTGAAACTTTTCTAGGTATTGCTTCATCAGATAGAGGATCTTCTTCCCTTTCCAGAAAGGTAAAAAAGTCCTCCTAACTCCTTTATTTTGCAAAGTTATGGCTCAGAGGAGTTAGGAGAGGAAAATTTCCCAAGGTGGGCCCACGGGAAAACATTTGGAACTTAGACTTTTGGAGTCAAATGGGGTCAAAAGGAAAAATCCAAGTGGAATCCCACTAAGCAATGAGATACTGCCACGTGTCTTGTTAGAGGTGGGGGTTAGAGTGGCGGAAGAACCTTGGAATTTTTTTCCAAAGAGGTCAATGGTACAAAGGTAAAAAATGAAATGAAAGCCTACTGAGCAGCCAAAAGGTGCCACGTGTCCCAAAGCAGTGGGAGCGTGGAGTATTTTTGGAAAATTTTCTAATTGCGTTGAAGGGGAAAAATGACTATTTAAACGTGTGTATTAATGAGATGGCACCACGTGGTAGTGTGGGTTGGGCCGGTGAAGTTTTTTGGGGATTTTTTCCCAAAATTGAAAAAGGGGGAAAAAAATCAAATTTCGGCCCGCGAACCCATTTTTGCCCTAATTTTGCAAGTTTTTCCCTAAATCTTCAGAGGGCCATATCTTTCAAACCAGTTATCAGTTTTTCTCATTTTGGGTGTCAATAGAAATCTATTGAAATTCTCTACACAATGGACTATTAAATTTTGATTTTTGGCAGAATTTTGAGGGAGAAAAATGATCAAATTCCTCTGGCACGGGAAAAAATACAAAACCAACCCTGAACTACCATAATTAATGAAGTATGGCACTCTTTTCTTCTCCAGTATGGTCAAATACATCAAAATATGGATTTATTAAGGTGCCCTTGCTGTGTTAATGAGTCTTGTCGGTGGTTGGAGATAAAAAATTGATTTGCCCGTGTTTTTTGCTTACCCTTCATTCTGCTTCATGATTAAAAGCCAGATTTGGCTCATTTGTAAAGGCTTGGACATTTTGTTCTTGGAAACTCCCCTCTTTCCCTTGGCATGTGAATTTGAGGAGTTTCAGACCTTCTATGGAACCTATGACACATTTTTTGCCTTTCTGCTAGTGTAATGCATTGTATCAAATTTTGAAATGGTAATGCATGTTTTGTGAATGATTTTTCAGTCCTCTCATGTGTTTATTATTGTTTTTTAGTCTTTCATTACATTTTGGTAATTTGTGCATGTTTGGTGTTACATCTCTATGATTTGTGTTTATTTCCAAGACAGAAGTTCATCACTCCTTTGGTGTATCACCATTTTTACTTAGTTTTTTTTTTTGCATCGTTTATCTCTATCTCCTTGGAATTTCGAGTAGGATTTAGCATTAAATCTCTACAAAATTACATGCATACACCTAAAAAGAGGGTTAAGAACCATCTTTCTCTGGAGAATCTTCTCATCTTGCAAGGTCCCACACCTTGGAGAAGATTTAATGGTGTGCAATCACACTAAATGAACCAATTCTAAACTACAGATCTAAAGGTCATTTAGGGGGTGTTGTAGATTTGCACTAACAACTAACTTCTTAATGCATGTATAATTAACTTTGACATTCTTTAGAGATAATAAGGGTTGTTTTGATGACCCATATGCTAATGCAATAAAATATATGGCATTTTCAAAGGGAGGCCTTCCTAGTCTCTGCCAAGTGGTATTTTACATCATATAGACAACAACACCAAGATAAATAAAAACTTTGGTAATAATAGTGTCACAATGTCTACATCCAAGTAGAAGGTGGATTTTGGCCATGTTTTTGTGTGCAAAATAAATTTATTTTCTTTTGGTGATGTCCTTATTTAATTCTTCAAACATTAAAAAATTTGTTTTTCTAATTCCAATATTTACTCAATTGTTTCAAATTATTTGTATGACTATGTTTGATCCTTAGTCTAGCTATCTCCTTTAGAGAATTTATATCCTCTTCCATAAAACAGTTCTTTCGGGTTTCTTCTTAGATTTTTTCCTTCTTTACTACTTCTCTAATCTTCTCCATTTGTTTCCTATGAAGGTCTAGTCTAATCTCCTTAAAATCCCATTCTTCACCACTAGAAGAACTTTCCTCATCAGGTAGTTTGATTTTTTTCTTCTTTCTAGGTGCAGATTCTTTTCTTGTTGCACTTCTAGTAGTAAGTGCAACCCTATATTTTAGTTCTTCAACACTCTTGCCTAATTTCTTTTTTTCCCTCCTTAGAGCTTTCTTTAGCTTCCTGCTCATCCTCATTTTCTAGTCTATTCCTTCAGCTATATGCTCTCTCATTTGTTGGCGTAGCATCTGGTTAACATGATGAGATCCCTCTTTAGTACAAGTTACACCTTTTGACGTGAAAACAAATCATTTGGTATCAGAGTGATGCAGTTAAGCACACCATCCCTAGAGTAGTGCTACGATGGGTGACCTCCCAGAAAATTCCTGGTGTCACTGCATCCTAATGTTGTTGGGCTTGATTAGGTGTATACCCAGCTCCATCGTGTAGGAGGGTGTTTGGCATAGTTGTTTTTTAACATGATGAGATCCCTCTCCACCATCAGTTTGAGCTTTTGGTGTGATGGAAAATTGTTTGGTATCAAAGTTGCTTGACTTGTTGTCAAACCAAAAGCTCAAACTGATTGTGGAGAGGGATCTCATCATTTTAAATAGATGCTACACCAACACCCTCCCACACGATGGAGCCAGGTATACACCCAATCAGGCCCAACAACATTAGGAGGTAATGACACTGGGAATTTCCTGGGAGGTCACTGATCCTAACACTACTCTGGGGATGGCGCGCTTAACTTCCTAGTATAAGAGCTACACGACCTGTAATCACACCAAAAGCTCAAACGGATGGTGGAGAGGGCAAGTTGTTCAGCTCTAATATCAGGTAGTTAAGCGTTCCAACCCAAGAGTAGTGTTGGTATGGGTGACCTCTCAGAAAATTTCCAGTGTCACTACCTCATAATGTTGTTGGGCCTAATTGGGTGTATACCTGGCTCCCTCGTGTGGGAGGGTGTTGGCATAGTAACTGATTAACATGATGAGATCCCTCTCTATCGTAAGTATGAGATTTTGGTGTGATATAAAATCATTTGGTATCTGAGCCAGATAGTTAAGCGCGTACACCCCAGAGTAGTGTCAGGATGGGTGACCTCCAAAGAAATTCCTGGTGTCATTACCTCCTAATTTTGTTGGGCCTGATTGGGTGTATACCCAGCTCCATCGTGCGGGAGGGTGTTGGCGTAGTAACTGTTTAACACGATAAGATCCATCTCCACCATTAGTTCAATCTTTTGGTGTAACGGAAAATTGTTTGGTATCAGAGCCAGGTAGTTAAGCACGCCAGCCTTAGAGTAGTGCTGGGATGGGTGACCTCTTAGAAAATTCCAGGTGTCACTACCTCTTAATGTTGTTGGGCTTGATTGGGTGTATACCTGGCTCCATCATGCAGTAGGGTGTTGGCATAGCATTTGTTTAACACAATGATATCTCTCTCCACTACAAGTTCAAACTTTTGGTGTGACGACAAATCATTTGGTATCAGATCTAGGTAGTTAAGCATGTCATCCCTAGAGTAGTGTTGGGATGGGTGACCTCCTGGGAAATAAATGATATTCTGTCACACCAAAAGCTCAAACTGATGGTGAAGAGGGATCTCATCATGTTAAACAACTATTATTCCAACACCCTCCCACACGATGGAGCCAGGTATACACCCAATCAGGCCGAACAACATTAGGAGGCAGTGACACCAGGAATTTCTGGGGAGGCCACCCATCCTAGCACTACTCTATGGATGACACACTTAACTTCTTGGCTCTAATACCAAATGATTTTCCATCACAACAAAAGATCAAAATTGTAGTGGAGAGATATCTCGTCGTGTTAAATAGATTCTACACCAACAGCCTCCCGCATGATGGAGCCGGGTATATACCCAATCAGACCCAACAGTAGTAGGAGGCATTGACATCGGGAATTTCCTGGGAGGTCACCCATCCTAGCACTACTCTAGGGTTGGCGCGCTTAACTACTTGGCTTTGATACCAAACAATCTACCATCACACCAAAAGCTCAAACTGGTGGTGGAGAGGGATCTCATCGTGTTAAACAGTTGCTACATGAACATCATTTTCTTTTTATATTACCTCATCATTCCATAATATTTTTGTGATATGTTAGACATTATTCTCTGCATCTCTTCTTAATGTGTATGCTTTTTTCTTCCATTCCTACGAAATTGAGCTTCTTTGGGAGACCTACAATAATCATGTCCTCTTGTTAGTACGATTTAAGGTACAAGCCATGGAGGCAAAAGGATAGCCACGTAGAAATAAATCTAGCCATGAAATGATAGAGATAACCGCAAAGTGATAAAGCTATCCGAGAAGAAAATGGAGAAGTCGTGTACAAAGGATAAAAGCTGCCAAAGATTAAAAATCTGCGATACAAAAAAGGAATCCGCAATAAACAAAGGAAGTCATTAGTAAAGGAGCAAAGTTTCATAATGAAGTAAAGCTTTTAAATGCTAAGAAGAACCACAAATGACTAGAAGAATTTGTGGAAGTTGACTGAATATCACGAAGTGAAGACGAATCAAATAATATCGTAACAAAATCAGATAGAGACACAAGTCAAAGGAAGTGACCTTTGAAATATATTGTAATTGTGTATATTTATTGTAATAAAGTTATTTTGTTTAGGGGTATCTCAAAAATACTTATGTGAGTGTGCCACTTTTGAGATAGTGTAAGAGAGATAAGAGAGTAGAGTGAAAGAAATGGATATGTACTGGTTTGATGTAATGTATTTTAATATATGAATAAATATTGGAGTTTTGGGATTAAATTATCTTTCATGTTATTATTTAGTTTTATGTCTTTAACATAGCTGTGGTGTATTTCCCACGTACATCCTTAACTGAGATCGATCTGCACCTAAGCCTCACAAGTCTATTAGGGCTTTAGGTCAATATCAACCCTATCCATATTGTTAGGCAACCTTGATACTCCTTTCTTTAGAACCTTAATCCAATATTTTTCTATCATTGTTTTATATTTCTCCTTATCTTGTTTAGAAAATCCTTGAGCTTGTTCCATAGTCAGAGTGTTGGTATTTTCAACCACGGTGATTTTAAAAGTAGCATTTATATAATTGCCATCTAGTTTAGTGATCACTTGGCCCCTAGGATCTCTAATTTCTTTTGAATCCGGATCAAAATAAGAAAAAAAAGATAAAACAATATCTTCACATTAAACTAAAATATTGAAACTAGTAGCATGAGAAATCCCACAGTCTTTGATACACTAAACCATAAGAGTTTGGTTTACATCAGAAATACAATACCAGAAATCATTGAAGTCAATGTGTCAAACATGAATATATATTATGTTTGGAACTGATGTTTCAAGGGATGAAATATGTTTGTAACCCCCATAATGGTACTCCATGATGGCCAACATAGGAAAATAACTATTAGAGGAATGGAAAATCAATGACATTATTGGAGAAAAATGGTATGGTAGGGCAAAAAAGTAATTTACTACCAAACTTTCACATGAAGCTTCAAAATTATTTTCTCTAGCTATAAAATGGAAGATGCTCCTCTCAAGATTACAAAGTAATTTGAATTTTTGAAAATGGTTAGAAAACACTCAAGATATGGCTAGAAACTACTTTTATGATACGAGACTAGGAAGGCACAAGAATTAACTTCATTTTCTAACTTTTAAATGGAAAAAATGACCCACTTTGAATTTTTATATACCTTTCTATTTGAAAAAGGTGCTAATAAATGATAAGTTAGGAAAAGAAAATCTATTGCAGGAAACATGAGGGTCTGAAAACATTTTACCAAATTCCTTTATATTGCAGTTATGATGGACATACAGAGAAAGAACTTCTTGAGGGAATGAGGGACACAAGGAACATAGAGATATGAACTATCAGCAACATGTTGAAAGGCTTTAATATGCGATAAAGGTGAGCTTGCGGTGAATAGAGAACCAGGGTGCACATAGGACATAAGTTCCTTGAAATTTCAGAAACCCCTCAATATAAATAAATCCAAGAAAATGTAGATAGATCGAGCCAATGGAGAACATAAGGCCAATGGGAGACAAGGACATGAGTTCTCTCAAAACTAAAAAAGTCCATAGTTCAAAGAAAGACTCAAACACTTAGCAATTTTGAGTGGAAATTTTTTAGATTGGCCATGAATGTGGGGAATACTGGGATGTGGAGAAATGAAGTCCAAAAATCACAAGGGACATGGGTTCTCTAAAAAGCCGAAAATTTCATAATATAAAGAGATGAATGCAAAAATTTTGGGGCAAGGTTATTATGGAAAATAAAAGAATTTTGGGAACTAAGAATCAGATAGAACTAATTTACCGATGAATATAAATACCCACAGAATAAAGAAATCAAAAAAATTAAAAATATAAGGAACAGAAGGCCCTAGGGAATGAGGAACACTTATTCCTCAGGGATTTGCAATTGCCACAAAACAAAGGGTTTGACCCCAAACCCATATAAAACTTAAAAATTAACAATGGTTGCAATTGATTTCACTTCCAAGAACTCCATTAAGACAAACAAAATACTCAAAGGGGAACACTTAACCAAAATTTAAAAAATTCTCAAAAATTCCACAAATTCTGGGAAAGTGACAACATCATCCTAAATGGAAAGTCTATTTGGAAATCATGGATATTAATTAATTAAATAATTAAAATTAAACAATTAATGTTTTTAATATATATTAAAGGTGATTAAAAGGTGATGGGCATGAATATTGATTAATTAATTAATGTTATTTAACAAAGATTAATAAGGTTATGGGATAATATGTGGGAATTTTATTAAATATTTAAGGGGATGAATTTAATTAAAGGAAGGCCGAGATATGACCATAGAAAAATATGTGCACACAAGTAGACAAGGGTAGAGATACTGAATTTAGGAGTCTATACTACATCTCATATTATTCCAGAATATTATGGATGACTATGAAGTAGAGCATGAGGATTTTTTATGTTAATTTATTCATACATACATTACATGAATATTAAAGATAATGGTACAAATTTCTACTTGCAAATTCAATTGATTCTTGAGTAGAAATTAATAATGCATTTATATTACAATATGGTGATAAGAATGACCCTAGGTTTCTTTTATCAGAGTTTGAAAATATCAAGAAAAATCCTAATGAGTTTTTGCAAGACTTTAATACTAGGTTCAATAAAACTTTGACTACATTATCAGATAATATAAGGCCTAGTGATGATTCTTGCTTGATTAAATAATCATATTCCTTTGATAAACAACTTGTTATCTTAGGGGAAAAAATCCTAGAACTCTGAGGAAATCTTTCTATATGTTTGTCCAAATTGAGAACAATATTAAAGCATCTGGGAAGCCTCCAAAGACGGAAGGTTTCAAGTTGATTAATCCAAAAAATTCTCAAGAAATGAAGGTTATAAACCTAGAAGAGGTGGTTAAAAATATGGCTGGAGCATTCAAAGATATTTCATATAAGATTTTTAGAGCAGAGAAAGGATTGGTTTCAAATACTCATGCTCGGTACCAAGCCCAAGGAAAAAACAGATTTTTGAATCATCCCACAAGATATCACCAGTTTAATGATAGAGGAAACACACCTATGGGTTTAGGAAATAAACAACAAGCTTTCAGAAATAATAAAACCATCCCATATCCATTGCAAACAAGGGTATAAATAGTAAAAGAACATATCATTGAGCGGTGTTATAAATTTTTATTTCTACATCCCCCTTTTGAGTATATTGTTGGATATGGTGATGGTAATGATGAAACTTTTTTATATGATATATATATGATGGAGTGTTTGGATGATTCACCATAAAGAGTTACTTCCACTGATATTCTATATGCCAAAACTATAAAAGAATTTTTTAGCTACACTAGTCAAGTATTTTCTCTTCCTCCTATAGCTCATACTATTGTCGATATGGATCAATAATTTAAAATTACTAACCATGATTTTGAATATTTAAGGGCATAAATGATAAAAAAAATGATGGAAGAATTCCCTCTAAAGAGCATAGGAAGATATTAATGAATGTTTTTGTTTCCCAAAAAAAGAGACTATAACCTTCACAAAAGACATGTTACAAGAACCACCCCAACTCCCAAAAAAAAAATTCCCCTCCTAACTAACATCCCCAAATATTCTCCTAAGACAAATATGCCTGATAAAGGTCTTGTTATCTATTTGAAATAAATAACTTCTTCTTATTTCCAAGTAGTGAAGGAAAACATCCCACCAAAAAAGACAGTCACCGTATCCCCTAATGATTACGATAAAATGTAATATATTAACCTAATCTAATACAAGTTTACAGTAAATAATGAATAAATAAATAAATGAAATAACCCAAGAAAACTAAGAAATGAAATGTAGAAACCCAAATGTGAAAAGAGGGTTATAAAAGCCTTAGTTGATTCGTAGAGGTCATAGGACTAATTCCTAATGGAAAGCAACTGAACAAGAATGGGAGAATGTCACACAGGATCCTAAAAAAATTCAAATATGAGTGATTTAGCTAGATAGGGGAACATGGGGTGCCCAATTATAAAATATACATGCTCTATTCTGTGTAGAAGGTATGGAAGACAATTTCACATAGGCATCAGATGCTAAAAATACTCCACTTCTTATCAAATGTATGTCACTAAATTTTACCAATTTTATGTGTAAAACCTACAATGAAGATATCACCTGCAAAACCCTAGACAAATCATTAAAACCCTAAAAAATAAATATTTGTATCAAGGGATCAGATTATCCTTAGCTACCAAATTGGTGGACTTATCACTAATAATTGCACTACATCTCAAACTCAATGTGTGTGGAATTGTGCCCTAGGTTTCTCTTGTGCTAGTCTTACTTATGAGTAGTAAGCAAGTAACTAGATGTAGAATGTAAATAATGTGTGATTGGAAATAATAGACTCCCCTCTTATGAAGTGTGATATAGATGAACCAACCTTGCATCTCTTGTGATGGAGCTAGATGGATGTAAATAGATTTATAGATGCCTTGATAGATGTGTTAATCAATACTTTTCTTATTAGGTGGTGATAACTAGTGCTTAGTGCTTGTTCCCTTATTATGATACATAACTTTAAATTTATATGATTCCTTCAATTGAATTTCATAATAAACCTCGAAAAGGATAACTACCAAAAAAATAAGATGCTCAAACAATTAGAATATACCTAAAAAGTGAGATTAAAGTATAAAGAGGAGAAGGGCACCCAGAGTGGATAAGGGCACCTGGCACTGGCATCCTGGTTGGGCGCTCCAGTCCAAAAAGGTAAAAATGAAGTATGAAAAGATATATTGGGAAACTTAAGGTGTAAGAGTAAAAATAGCAATAGAAAGTAAAAAAATATAGCCAAAGAAATGGGTTAATCAATGCTTTTCTTACTTAAGAACCATATGAATAGTAGTATGTGATCGAGACTAGATAATTACCCAAAGTGCATGATTTTGTGTCTATATTTTCCCCCACTTTATGTTTGTGGGAAAAATTATTAATAACATAGAGTAATTAGAGATGTGTACCTAAGATCCATGTAGATTGATGTAGAAAACATGTTGAGGGACTATACAAAGCGTGGAGTGATAAAAAGATGGAGCATGGATACTAAAGATGAAAAATCATAAAAAGGTGATGAAAATGAACCTAGGGTGGTAATCATGTGTGTAGATGCTAATTTGTGTGATGTACTTGTTGTTAGTAATGATGTGTGTGATGTCGAGCGGTGTATATATTGATGTAAACTTCTTACTTCCCATACGAACGGACTGTCAAATGAGAAGATGATCAAGTAGTCAAATACACATGTATATGCATAAAAAATCATGTAAAGAAAGTATATAAAAGTAAATGCTGAAAATATGAAAAAGGAACATGTGCACCTGTTTTGTGATGAGGAAAAGAGTGTAGAAAAGATCTTGTAAATTTTGATGAAGTGTGAGTTTTTTAAGCAATCTCACGCCACTGGATTAAGAAGCATAGGGAGGAAATTATTATTTATCCTCAATTCTATAAAAACTTCCCAAAAGTGAAGAGATATCCATATTGTCTAGTCTTTTGAGTGATCTAATGCCATGACCAAAGTGGTGTAGAGAGAGAGGTCTCGTGTTATCCTCTATCCTTAAAATACTCCCCGAAATGCTAAGGAAAATCTTCCTTGTAAAATTCGTTAAGTATGGATCTTTGTAGATTATGTTGAACACACTTGCTATGTAACTTCCCCCTAGTTATAGGTACTCCAAGAAAGGCACTATTATACTAAGTGTTAGGGTAAACATATCATTACCTTAGTTAATTATGTATAGCACATATTTATATTATTTAAATTATTAATTGTTATATGGTTATATTTAGCTATAACCTTTTGTATTGTTTATTTATTGCATTATTGTTACAACTGTATGTTTTTATTTAATTTGGTTATGCTTCTCGGATGACCCTTTTTGGAAGATTATGTGAATTAGTTTATTGTTGCACTGTGTAACATATTTCTATGTATGTATTCAACTGTATAATTCCTATAAACATTATAGCATTCCATTGTAAGATTTATTTGGATCATTAATAAAATATGTAGGGTTCTATCCCTATTCTAAATTTGGTACCAGAATGAGTTGTTTCTCCTGGAAAGGTTGGAGAGAGGATAGGTAGAATTATCTTGGAGAAGAAATATGCTTTCATGGAGATCTAGTGTTTCCTCCAGCAGCTTCCTAGACATCACACCATCCCTATAACCCCTTGTTCAGCTTTAGACAACATTGAAGTGGTCATTTACATAAGCCAAACACAATTTTGAAGAGTCACTGACTGATTTGTAGTCATTTTATGGAGGTTGAACCCCTCCTACTGAGCTAGTATTGGTCAAGCTAGGCCATTACAAGATCTATCCTACACAAATCATACATGGCGGATTGAGGAAATTTATTTTAAGAAAGAGTCATCTCCAATAGCAACATCTTATTAGTAACCCCTACAGACCAAGTCTATGCTCTTAGAACCAACATTAGCAAGGAGATCATACACATTGGGCAATACTCAGTGGCACATTGGAACAAACATTGCCTGCAGTGACAGATATAAAAGTTGGGAGCATTGAAAGCAAATCCATCTGAGTGAGCTGATCCATGACCTACCAGTGATCAACACACCAAGCTCCTCTAGTTTATCCTCCAATGATGTCACTACAGTCTATGACAAGCTCAATATAAAACCCCTTTCTTTTCCACATGCCAATACCAAGCTATGCCTCCCACGCAATGACATCCACGTCCAAGCGATAACCTACATATGTAACCACAAATGTAACAAACAAGAATAAAAGGGGAGAAATAATAGCAACCAGCTCTTGTCCATCCATCCACCTCCCTCCACATGTCAACCCTTACATAACCTACAGTAAGAAAACAATAACAATGAAACTTCACATCAGAGGCATCATCAATGAACAAAAGCGGTGAAAAGAAAAAAGGGAGAAATAAACAATAAATCATGAGCATCAAAGAAAAACATAAGTTTCAAATCCAGAAGATATAGAAAACCTAAAACCACCCTTCTCCTCCTCTACAACTATGTGGACCTCCAAATCTACCATGTAGGCCTCCCCTCTAGCCACATCACCATTGAAAAAGGTTAGTCCTTTTTACATTTTCTTTAAATACATGTTGCTTTGTTTCACACCTAAGTGCTCATTGTAGACACCAAATTTCTGTCTTACGACCCCTTGTGACCCACATCGTATTTCGCAACCTAACCTCACCACCTAAACCTTACACAAATATTTATTAATTACCTTATAATTAATAAATCCACATCACCATACCTGCCACCTCATGTCGCCACCTCATCATGACCTAGTCTTAACCCTTAACTAACCTAATTAAGACCTATAACTTGGTCCAATTCCACACCTATGACTAATTACTCCTCATCCGCACCTAAAACCAACTTCATAATGACTTGACCAAGCCCACTACCAATCCCTCGGAAGAAAAGGAGGGAAAGCTGGCTATTTTACCAAAAATTGCCCGCTTTGACCCGACCAATACTGGTTCCTACTCGACCGCCGTCAGTTGCGTAACCGCCATCAGTTCCCTGTAAATGACCACTTCCAACCAAAAACAAAGGATCATATTTTTCATTTGATCGAGAGAAGGGGAAACCATCGAGGGAATCCAGATTTTACTTGGCCAAGCAGAGACAAGTGAAGAAACAAGAAGAGATTACAGAGAAGGACATCAAGCCCAAGACCGCAACTGAATAACCAGAGCCCAGTAACACTCATCCGAGCATCAGAAGAGGAAACTGCATCCAACTTGGGTCCTGTCTTCATCATCACAGTCCTGAAACTTGCATCTACATTAGGGGCAAGTAAGTAGTATGTTATATGTTTCTAAGCACCATTTTCTTGAGCCTGTTGATTAATAGTAATCATAAGTTTATTCCTAGATCTACTACCAGCCACTACTGCAGTTAACCTTCACCCACACACCCTGATATTTCCCAGAAGGCCATTTTACCACACTCTGAGTCTTCCCTATCCTCCCATCATTCCCCTCAGCGATCCCCCAATCTCAATAACCCCACAATCACCTTGCAACCAATCTCTACCCAGAAGCACCTAGATCATTGACCCTACCGGTGTCGATTATCCTATACCGGCAGTGGTTCTCTAACCGTGGTCGGTTACTCAGTGACCGCCATCGGTCACTATGACTTATACCCCAAAACCATTTTGCTCGCCTATTTTCCACCTAACAAACCCAAATCAAGCCTAGTTTATCCCTATAACTCAACCTGAACGTATCAACGACCAGTAACCGAACAAACAACGTGACGCTTTATTATTGATAGTTTAGTTTCTATTGCTTTGTAACGAGATACCTAAATCATGATTTTGCAATAGCTTTCTATATTATCATTTGTGTTAAATCGTATTAAAAGGGGAACTGACCACCTTCGAAAGGAAGTTTTTATATTTCCTGGGCCTAAGGCAGATCCCTCATTTTTTGTCTAATTAAAATCTTGTGGTCTTGTATTCTTACTTGCAGGTAGTCCTTCCAAGACAAAAAGGAGTTCTTCGCAGTCGATCTAATCTCTCTCTACGATACGCGCACACCATCTCAACATTCAACAGGTATTCCTCCTAGCCCTAACCCTTATCTGTTTCTCGAAGGAATGATAGGATAGAAGCAAGTCTATTCTGCAGAGCCGAAACATTTCGTGCGAAACATTTTGGCACGCCCGGTGGGACCCATTTCGGGTTTCTGTTTCTCTTGCTTATTTTTATTTTAGGAAGCATACTTGTTGTTGTTGTTTTTGTTATATATTTAGTAAAAAATTTGTCTTTCTTTCCTAGTTTCACATTAGTGAAAGTCATCTTAATTGCTTCATCAAATATCATTTTCGATTTGGGTTTAAAACACGTGCATTACATTCCTGTTTGCTGTTTTCAATTCTAGTGAACATAGACTAAGTAACAGGTCGTACACGTGGGGGTGATTTCCATGGTATTGACATGAAATTAATCTTACTTTCACTGCACAACACATACCGAATCACTTCACAATTAACACAACAGCTCAAAACATCCCCCCTTTTCCGTGGTATTCCTCCGCCCGATTGAGGTAACCTTATAAGCCAAAACAACTTGACATTTCCCCTAAGTCTTTTGTTTAGGATTGACATCATTCCGTGTCTAAAGGCATAAGCCCACAATAATTAAAATTAACCCTAGGGTTAATCTCTGGATTTGCGTGTGCATCTTGTTTGTTTTCAGTTCTGTTTTCTCTGTTATACACTGTCTTCTGTGATTACCTTAAAAACAATTTGATAAATGTACTGAGTGTAGTTAACAATCAAATCAGCAGCTTCTTATATTTTCTTATACTAGTCTTATTACACCGACATTAGTTAATTGACTAACATCGGCTATAGTCTAACCGACATCGGTTATCAGACTGATATCAGTTACTGTCTTTTCCAGTTCCTGACAAACCAGCAACCTACCAATTTCACAAGTCTGAGTTTGTTTCTATTCCTGACAGGTTGAAACCCTACTGTGAACTCCTGTCCATGATTTTTATCACTCAAAAGCAAGCCGCCGCCATGGTTTCACATGCTTGCTCTGTTCCTTTGCCTGAATCACCTCCTTCACATTTTGTGGGGAATCCTACGGATACTAGCGAGGTTCCTAAAATTCCTGTGGGAGATAAAGAATTTTCCAAATTTCAGGATGCTAATCCTAGCGCTGTACAGTAGTATTTGTCTCATGCCCTTGACCGTACACCTGACGGTCAACTCCTTGTTGGCATGCCTATCAGTATAGCTACTCATTTACCCCCTTCTCCACCTGATAACTTCACTTTGCCTTCTGCATCTTTAGTCCCGTCGTCTACCTCAGCAGCTTCAGGGGTCCATATGGCATAGATTGGCTTTCCTTTGGTTAATCTTGGGCCCAACATGTCATTACTGCTAACTGCTCCTACCTCGTCTCTCTTGCAGACTGTTCCATTCATGACTTTCTCTTTGCCACCTATCCACACGAGCTTTCCTTCTCAAGCTCCGCCCACCTTTTTATTTCCACACACATATCCCGTAACCTCAACAACTTACATAGGACATCCCTATTCAGTTACCTCAACACAGTGGTCCTCCATACCTTATCAACATTTAACCCCACCATTTTCTAGCGGTGGCCCTTGGCCCAATTTGCCTCCATTTACCACAACCACACCATCATCTCATCCAACTACTGATTTAATTAAACAAATGATGGACAAAATGCAAAACCTGGAGGCTTCTGTTTCAGGAAGTCGTAGCGCCTTGACATATGAGAAAGTTTTTCGGGAGCCTATCCACCCTTCAGTCCCCCTTCATTCATATCCTCCTTAATGGGAATTACCAAAATTTACCCATTTTAACAGTAAGGAGGACCCTCAACAACACTTGCGATCATTTAGACATGCCTGCTATCTGATTGCTCACGACGACGCTTTACTACTCTGCACCTTCCCCATGTCCTTATCAGCACCCGCCTTGGAGTGGTACAGTGCTTTAACCCAGCACTCAATCTTCTCTTTTAACTAGCTAGCCCAATCTTTCTTGGATCACTTCTCCATTAACATTGCCAAGAAAGTATCTATCACCGACCTCTATGCCATCTGACAATTTGAGGATGAATCTATTGCAGATTTTGTTGGACGATGGCGGGGCCTTATCAATCAACTTACGTATGCCTTGCCTCAAACCGAACTTATCGAACTGTTTACGTGGGCCTGCGCTAAGCACATCTCCCCTACCCTCCAAATTCAAACTTTCCATACATTTGATGAGGCCTTTAGTATGGCTCAAAAACTAGAGATTCGAGCCTTAGAGGAAGAGAAATTGCGGTTGCGCAACAAAAACCCCACTTTCTGAACCCAAGATTCCACCAACAAACCTATCACCACCAATCCTCACCCATCAACCGCTTCAAAATCAAAAGGGGCCGTGCACGCGGTGATGGTCAAATCCCAACCACCGTCTAATACCCCACAAAAAACCACCTATAAGTATAAAGCAGAGCCCATCAACTACACTCCCTTGGGGGAAACATATGGCGTGATATTGGAAAAATTGCTCAAAGCAGGAGCCATTACCTTACCTCCTGTTAAACCTCATTACGGGCTCGATTCCACTCGCACCATACCTTCTTGGTATAAAGAAAATGACTTCTGAAACTTCCACCGTGTGAAGGGACACAGTCATGAGAACTGCAAGATGTTGAAAAACATAGTGCAGGAAATGGTTGATGCAGGGGATATAGCCCTTGATAATCCTAACGCCCCTGCTAACCGAAATTTGAAAATATTCAACAAAACATTCCCGAATCATTCTTCTAACAGTAATCTAAACCAAGATATCTTAGCCGAGGAGAGTGTTCATGAGATCCATGCATTCTTCGATTCCTAGCCAAAGACCTCTATCGAACAAATTCTGAATCAAGCCTCTTCACTAATGCAGGAAACCGAACCCCCTTCCTCGTCATCAAGACAAACTAAAATCCTTTCCGTTCCTTTACCCATCAAGGAATTAGCTGCCCATAGTTCCCTTCTCACAAATGAGCCTTCTTACACCACGTCCTTGCAAGACTGTGAGCGGATGTTATCTAATTTATCTATTTCCCAGACGTCTCCTTCTACCATTCTTGCTATACAAAAGGAAGGCTCGCCACTTCTTTTGTCATCCTTAGACGAGAAACCTCTTGAACCGACATCACCACATTCTTTAAACATGACAGATCCTCTCAAACACGCCCTCCTACCTATTAGTCCTTCATCACCTAAAACTTTTCAGCAACCAGTTGATTTCTTAACACCCATTGATATAGTGCCTCATATACCCCTTGTATCACACCCACAGTGGACCAGAATCACAACCCACCTTTCTTCCATACAAAAGTTCATGTTCACACGTGAGGACTGTCATTCCCCAGAAGATAGATAGGTCCTATGGGAACGTTTGAGTACGCCATATTCTACTCAAATGCAAATGACCGATCCTGATGCCTCCACCATATACCCGAAGTGTTTACAGAAGCTTAAAATGCCCATGTCCTCATCTTCACCCCCCTCATCTCTACCAAATACCTCATCCACTTCTATTAACTTAGCCAAATCTTCCCCTACGCTTGGGACCTTACCCATACCTAGTCTAACACACCCACCTAAGCGGCTTGATTTATCTAAAAATAAATCCATCCATCCCATTAGGAGACAGACTCAATCTTCTCAACCTATGCCTCTATCACAACTAAAACCATCATCGTCACACCTACCTTCCATATTGGGACCCCATCCCTCTACCTTACATCAATATATCATACCTCCTGCATTTTCTTTAAAGCGATCTACGCCTTCTGCACCCATACAGAAATCCAAGGGTATAGCAACACCGTCCCCCCGCGTATCCTGTCCACCTATCAACCCTAAACAAATTCCATCATCAAAAGATTTGTTTTCGGTCACTCCTATTTCCCCGTGGTTGTTTTCTGATACCACATCATCTGTGGCCTCATCATCCAACCAGCTAAACATAGCCTCTACATCAAAGAAACCACGGTTAGTTAAAACCCATTACCAAAACTCCTTGGCTAAACCACCCCCCATACAAACCAACCACACCACGTCATCACCAGAATCGACCTAGTCAATAGCCTCATTTTCCTCTAACTTTGACCCACTCAAAGGGTCTTACGCCAAAATCCTTGCTATGTTGGTGGAGAATGCGACCATTTCCCTACCCCCACTTAGACCTTATGATCCATCTAAACCTCGACCTATAGGTTACGATGAGTCTAAAATCTGCGCTTACCACCGCACACCAGGACATGACGTAGAGGGATGCAAAGCGTTGAAAACCATACTTCGTCTGTCACCTCTCTTAGATAGAAAAGTTAAGAAAGACAACTTACGAAGAGAGAGACCTTTAGCTTCAGTTCCCTCTCCTATACCACCTGTCCCCACCTCACCAAGATATTTCATTATTACAGCCCCACCTCTTGAAAACCATGACCTATCCCTAGCATCTTCCTCCTCTCGTATTCACGAGATCAATATGATTAGTGTTGCTACTCGAGGGCAGAAAAACAATGGGAAAGCAAAAGAAAACACGCCTGCGGCATCTCTTTCTCCGTCCACCATCCTGATTGCACCACCACCTAAAGTGGTTATTCGCGGACCCACCTATCCCGTCTCTAATGGCATTTCCCATCGAACTATGATCAAACAGCTTCACCAATCACCTGTAAAAATGACATTGTATGATCTCATTCAGACTTCGGAATCTCATCGACAAGCTCTCGTTGAGATCCTTCAAGGGATAGAGGTTTTACCTAATGAAACCTTGCCTGTTACGTCTATTCTAACACCCAATCATGTTGCTTCGCTCACCAAACAATCTATCTCCCCAACCACTTCTGTCTTTGTACAGCAAGCTGCTGCTGTCAGTTTCTCTGAAGATGAAATTATTAACTTTGGTGCCGAAGATCCTAACACCTGCTCTTTTCATCTCAGCGTACGTTTGGGATATTCAGGTACGTCGTGTTATGATTGACGGGGGCGCTAGCCTAAACATCATCTCTTCAAAATCCTTCCAACAAATGAATATCCCTTCTAGTTGCATGTGTGCCAACCCCATCATGTTGCGATCATTCAATGATGCTATTACTTCTACTTTAGTCACCGTGATCCTTAAAATTTGTGTAGGACCACGTACTTTACCCGAACTCTTCTATTTCCTTGAGGGAGAGTTCCAATACAATATGTTGTTAGGCCGCCCTTGGATCTGGGCTATGGCATGCGTTCCCTCCACCTTACATAGATGCATAAATTTGAGTACGAGGGGAAGTCCTACACCGTAAAAGCTGATCCTCCCCCCTTCAAAACTTGCAATATGTTGTATCACCCTAATGATGTGCTTGTACCAGTCAAGACACCCATTCATCCAACCCAGCCATCCACTTCCGATGCACCTACACCTTCAACTAATGAAACCACCGTTACAAATATTACTTCCTTTCCTGCAGATAACATCCCAACCTCTGACCCCTTAGTAGATTTTTTTCAACGCCTTACGCTGGGGGAGTACCACCTATATAACGTTAGTTCTTTCCATACCCCACAGGAGTATGGACAGTTACATGCACATCCCACCTACGACCATCGCGTGGGGGAGGTAATCTCTTACGGACCACCCCATTGCCGCACCAACCTAATGTATGGGGGTGTTGATGCATCCTCCATTACCCCTGAACCTCCTCTTGGTGTGGTTCCTTTCCAATCTGATTTTCAATACTTGACAAATCGTCGTTTCGCCCTCACCTTCTTGACTCGCTGTGCTTGGAAAGGCTTTGGTTTTGGTCTTTATGAACAAGGCCGACATACACTCATTCCCGTAACTACATGCAAACACAATGATCCCAGTGGTCTCAGTTTTCCTGAAACACCTACACCGGAGACACCTCGTGTCAGCTGTATCCTGGAAGAAGACGACATCACCCCTACCAAACCATCATCACCCACTTTGCCATCATCACCCACAGAGTCAATAGACCCTGAATCTATCCCTCCCAACTTTTTTTTTTCATAAATGCTATCTTTATAGGTCCTCTCACTTATCAAGGTGATAATGAGGATCCATCTTCTCTTCCCATTCTGTATCCAGACATGATCGAAGAGGATTCACCTTCGATTAATGTTGTTGAGTGCTAGGATGACGACTCCATCCTCACTTACCTTGGGGCGGATGACTCCTATATTCAACGCACCTTACCATTTGAAACTCAAACCATGTTGAATGATTTGACTATAGAAATCAACATCCACACAGAGGAGGATCCTCACATTGTGAAGATCGGACAATCCCTTAACACATCAGAACAAGCCGCCTTACTACCTTTCTCCGTACCCGCAACCAAGCTTTCGCTTGGTCCTACGCTGACATGCCAGGAATTGATCCTACCATTGTTGTCCATAACATCACCCTAAACCCCGATTCCAAACCAGTCAAACAAAAACTGAGAAAGATGCATCCACGCATTGCCCTCTTGGTCAAAGAAGAGCTTCAACGACTTCTTTCTGTTTCCTTCATCTTGCCTATTGACTATCCTCAATGGATTTCTAACATCGTACCTATCACTAAAGCGACAGGGGGACTTCAGATATGCATAGATTTCTGAGACCTTAACCTCACTTTCCCCAACGATGACTTCCCCCTCCCAAGTATTGATCAACTTGTTGATCTCACTGCGGGCCATGAAATGCTTTCTCTCATGGATGGTTTTTCGGGATACAATCAAATTTTGGTAGCCCCAGCCGATCAACATAAAACTACTTTCATAACTCCTTGGGGAACCTTCTGTTATCGTGTCATGCCATTTGGCCTTAAGAATGCTGGTGCTACCTATCAGCAGGCTATGAATTACATTTTTCATGACATTTTGCACACTATCCTTGAGGATTATGTCGATGATCTTCTTGGAAAATCTAAACATCGCAGTGAACATCTCGATGTTTTAACCATTATTTTTGATCTCCTGTTGCAATATTCGGTCCGGCTTCAACCAAAGAAATGTGTCTTTGGTGTTCTTTCGGGAAAACCTCTTGGATTTATCGTCTCTTTATGTGGCATTGAGGTCGATCCATCTAAAGTCAAAGCTATCCTAGAAATGCCCCCACCCAAAAACCTCAAACAATTGCGTAGTTTGCAGGGTAAAATTCAATCCATCCGGCGTTTCATCTCCCAACTCTCAGAACGATGTCACCCTTTTCATCACCTTCTTAAAAAGGACATTTCCTTTCAATGGAGTGAAGAGTGTCACCAAGCCTTTGAAGCTCTCAAATCCTATCTCTTGTAGCCACCCGTGCTTATTCCACCTCAGGATGATCGTCCTTTCTACCTTTACCTTTCTGCCACTGACCATGCTATAGGAGCTATGCTCACACATCGGGACTCGGCACGTCGAGAACAATCCGTTTATTATATAAGTCGTACTCTCGTGGATTACAAGACTAGGTATACACATGTAGAAAAATTGTGTCTAGCCCTATCATTCGTAGCCACCAGACTCCGACATTACCTCCTGAATCACAAAACTTTTGTCATCACCAACACGGACCCCATTCATTATATGTATGCCAAACCACATCTAAACCAACGCATCACCCGATGGCTTATGCTCCTCGCCAACCTCGACCTTGAGTTTGTACAACAGAACTCAATCAAAGGACAAACTATTACAGACCAACTTGCGGAGGCCCCTTTACCTAGGGAACAATTCACCAATTTTAATTTCCCTGACAAACTCATCGCCACTCTTTCACTCAAGGAAGAGTCATATCAAATGACCCTCTTCTTCGATGGATCTAAATGCCAGCGCAGTGGAGGAGCCGGCGTTGTTCTCATCCCTCTTGACGCTGAACCTATGCCTCTTTCATTCTGTCTTGATTTCCCCTGCACTAATAATACAGCAGAGTACGAGGCCCTTGTTTTGGGTCTCCAGGTTACGTTACACTTAGGTGTCAAATCTATTAACATTTTTGGTGACTCTTAATTGGTAGTCAATCAAGTTATGGGCATCTACCAATGTAAGAATGAGGAACTTCAAAAGTACAAACATTACGTGGATTCACTTTTGACCTCATTTACTCATTATTCTATCCAGACCATTCCCTACTCCACTAGCAAATTTGCGGATACTATGGCTTGCTTAGCCTCGCAAATTCCTGCTGCACCAAATGACTCTGACATATTCGTCTTGGTCCAACAACTTTTTACCCCATCCTACTCAGCCCTGGTAGTTTGTATGATAAATATTGTGTCTACTAATTCGCAGGATACCTGGTACCACCAATTTCACAACTACCTTACAACCTCTGTTCTCCCACCTGACCTTTCTAGTAATGGAAAACGTGCTTTTCTTAAAAGTGTTTCTCATTATGTTGTCATGGGGAGACTCCTCTATAAACGTGGCTTTGATGGCATCCTCCTTCACTATCTAACTGGCGCGGAGGTCACCTATACCATCCAACAAGTCCATGATGGGATTTGTGGTGGACATTTTAGTGGCCTTGCCGTGGCTAAACGAATCCTTCGCCTAGGTTATTATTGGCCTACTCTTAACAACGACTACTATGAATATGTTAAGCGTTGTGTTATGTGTCAACAACATGCCAACCTTCAACATACTCCTAGCCATCCGCTACAGGTTACACGAGATCTTTGGCCTTTCTCATAATGGGGTTTAGACCTTATTGGTGAGATTCACCCGACCTCTTCACAACGTCACCGTTGGATAATCACAACAACCGAATATTACACAAAATGGGTGGAGGCCATTCCACTCATTTCAATCAAAAAAGAAAAAATTGTCGAATTCATTAACCATCACATTATCTGTCGTTTTGGTATTCCTCATCGCCTAATAACAGATAATGGTAAATCTTTTACAAATTAGTTGTTACAAGACCTTTGTGACAACTTTGGTATCAAAATTAGTTTCTCATTGCCTTACTATCCGCAGGCCAATGGTCAGGCTGAATCTTCTAATAAAACCCTAACCAAAATCCTCATGAAAGTTGTCAATGAGTCCGGAAGAAACTGGCATGATCACATTCCCTTTGCCCTTTGGGCTTATCGTACTAGCATTCGTACCTCCACTAATGCCACACCATTTTCTTTGGTATATGGTACCGAGGTTGTCTTGCCTCTCGAAGTACAAATAACCTCCCTCAGAATATCTCTTCAGGATATTCTCACCAACGATGATTTCCGCTAAGAGAGGTTAGCCCAATTAGAGCTTCTTGACGAGCGTCGTCTTACGGCTCTTGATCACCTTCAAATATACCAAAAACGCATCAAGCGTGCTTATGATAAATGGCTTCATGCGCGTACTTTTAAGGTTGGCGATCTTGTCCTCAAAGAGAATCAACATGTAACCAAACTAGAAAAGAGTAAACGTGCAAAATTTGCTCCTAATTGGATTGGGCCTTACATTATCACTCACACTTACAGATTAGGCACTTATCATTTAGCTTCGCTTAATGGTAAACCTAAGCCTGAGCCCCTTAATGCCTTGCATCTTCGACCATTCTACTATTGAAATTAGTGTTATATCACTGCTTATCTACCTTACGCTCGTCCCTTGAGCTCATTTACCACCGCATACACTTTGTTTCTTATATCTCAAAATCCAATCAAGCTCACATGGTTTGATTATCACCTCCCCTTAAAAGACGCCTTCCCCTTTTTATTCTAGTCCATGACTTCAAAGTATCAAAATGACACATTCTTAATTACACACTTATGGGATTTTCTTGAGTCAAACTTCTTACAAAAAACTAGATGCTTCATGCCCAACGGACATCTAGACCTCTAACTTATACAATAGACTACTCCCTTGAAGGACATCTATATGCCAAACTATTTCTCTTATTATATATAGACTGCTCCCCGGAAGGACAACTATACATAAACACTACATCTGCTACTATAAATAGACTGCTCCCTTGAAGGACAGCTATACATAGTCAGCCTTATCAGAAGCTTCTCGCATTGATCAGCTTCGTGAAGACCTCAAGAACAACAAAATACATATCCCATGTAGACTTCCCACATCGATCAGTCTATATCCAGAAAAATAAAAATACAAGCAATACTTCAAAGCACTTTTGAGTCATGGACTTGTCTATTTAGATTTAGTTTTATTTGTCAGAATCATCATCTTATAATAAATTCTCTGCACCCTTGCCCACATCAACCACCTCACCTCACCATTTGTCAAAACAACAAAACTCAAGGGACGTGACGTATATCCGATATATTGTGATTATACCACTCTTTTCACCTATCGACTTCTCGCCTATACAAGGTACCTAGGGATTCAAGCTCATCCTACATTAATATGTGGTTTGTTTAGCTCTTCTCAATTACGGGACACTCTTGCCTCTTTTGCTCGGCTCTAGGATTGTGTGTTGCCCTTAATCAGGAGACGATTCCCTACCACTTGGGTATGCTAACTTTCGCTTCACCCATACCGACACCAACAACATTACCCATACCTACACCAACAACATTACCCTACCAACATAAAATTTTTACTAACCAACAAAATTGCTTAACCACAACCAAATTGCCTGAATTCACCTCTCCCTACTCCTAAGGGAGAACTACATCGGTCTGAGGCCCCTCCTTGCTTTGTGCAATGGGCTATGTAGGCAGCACTTAGGAGACATGGAGTCTCCCAAGGTAAGCTCGACCATCCCCTACCATACCCTATCATGTGTTGTCAATATAAATATTTGTGTATTTCTATTTGACAACATTCATCTTTATCCTTTTTCAAAACAAACAAAAACAACATTCAAAACACAACCATTCTTATTATTAGTATCATCACTCAAAACAACATACATATTTAGTTTTATTTTAGATGTTAACCAAATACATCTTCTCTATCATCGACTCACAGGTCGGCATCATTATTTATTCTAATATTCCTATAAAATCCACTTAGACGCTTGCACCTCCTCCCGAATTAGGTGGTGATCGTGATCGTCGATGCCTCTCAGCTGGCCTCTCCATCCTCAAAGGTGCCACTGCCATTGGTTCCTCCCATTGATCCGCTAACATCTCCTGTAACATACGAATACGTCCTCTCGCGTGGAGGAATCTTGCCTCCAGTCTCTCCACTCGTAGCTGTGAAGCCTCTAACATTCCCATTGTCTCATTCACCTGTGTTTGAAGTTGGCGAGCCAAATCCTGCAGACGATCTCTCTCCGCTGTAATCATAGCTATGTCAGGGCACTCACGTGCACCTCGCAGCTCTGCTACCCACCATACTCTATAGGCCTCTGTCGTTCCCGCATCCATAACCCTACGATCGGCTACTATCTCTTCTGGCCCTTCTGGAGGTGTCGGCCGGGGAGGTGAGAATGCTGCCTCGGCGTCGATCCTCATGTATGGTCTATATGTCATAGGAATATCCTGAACGAACCCAAATTGTCGCCGCACGTGATCTAGAGGAATCCTCTCGTACTCACCCGGCCTATGCCCTGCGATCCACCTCAATCACTCTACACCCCTCAACTCCTCAGCTATGTGCTCTGTCACCATATAGTTCCTGTACGGCCTCCAACAAATATCCACAACAGTCACCATTTCCCATACCTGTCTATAATAATCAATGTCATCTACCACGGCCTGGGATCTCGCTTCTTATTCTGTCTGGACCCATCGTCTGAATCCCAACCTTTGCACTCCTCTCTCTCCCAACTCAATGGGTTGGCCTATTGGACGCACACAACCAATATGCTCATAGGCCCAACAATGTAATAAGTATGAACAATCCAGTGTCGTCCTGTGTTTTCACTCGCATGCCCATAAACCCCTATATAACTCTGCCAGATAGGTGGGTGCCCATGTGAATGTCATGCTCATTTCTATCATTTCCCAAATAACACCCATCAATGCTTTGGGAAATCTTCCACCTTCTACCCTCGGCAATGCGGCCGGCCAACCTTGTTTCCTCAGGATGTGTTGCATACATTATACCATACGTAAATGATAAACCTCTCTATGTCAAATCTCGTGCAGCGTCCCCAAATACTGTTGTTATCACTACCCACCCCGCGGTGGGCAATGCCTGATACACTTTTTTTCCTATCATTGGGAGTCTCAAAATATGGAACACATCTTCCAAAGTCACTGTCATCTCCCCTGTTGGTAGATAGAAGGTATTCTTTTCTAGATTCCATCTCTCAATCAACACCTGCAATATAGCATGGTCACGCGTGATTCTTAAATAATAGTGGATTCCACTTAACCCCAACCGATTTATCAAAGCCCATTCAGCTGGTGTTACATCCGCTCGGATTCGTGACAACAACGCTGGCACAGTATCATTAATCCTTAACCTTGCTTCTGCCTTCATATATCAAAACGACACATAATTACTCAAAAGAACAAATCTCTATGGGTTTTTTCTCAAAAGTCTGGAAACCCTTATAGTAACCAATAGTGGTTATGCATAAACCGATACCAGTTGGCTAACCGATACCGGTTACTTATAAACGATACCGGTTACTACCAAAATATACCTACCCTGCTTCAACCATACACCTTCGATATTTATGAAGCCCGTTTACTCCTATTTCTACCTAAAAACATACAGGCCCACCCTATTTACCTACCCCATAGCACTCATACTATCCCCAACCCTTGCTATCATGTTTTATTTCTCATATCTAACCACTTACACTTCTCTCATCCTATTCAGAAAACATGAAAAAATCAAATTACAACCAAACCGTTTACCTCTTGGGTTACAGCAGCTTGAGGTGGCACTCGTCTTCCCTCTCATCCCTGCCTGCTGGATGCTTCTCCTTGTTCTGCCATGATCACCACCCTTTTCAAATTTTCCTTTTTGCCTTCTGAATCTCAGATCACATTCACCTTCCTTGTCTCTTTTCTCCTTCTCACTCAAATATCTCATGTAATTCCCTATCTCAGTCGTCAAAAAGTGTCACGTTCACGTATTTTACTTCTTGCATGGCTCTAAAAATAAGAACTTAAGTTGCCAACCCAGTAGTTCTATTTTTAGGAAAACAATTCTTGCATAACCGATATCGGTTACTTAACCGATACCGATCATATATCTACCGATATCGGTTACATAACCGATATCGGTCAAGTTACCCCTTGTTGCTTAAACCTAAGTCGTCTCTTCATTTTTGGAAATTTTTGTGGGGCCCGTCCCTTTTTCCTACATGAACAACACCATTATCCATATTTTTCATTAAATCCACCTCTCATCACAATTTCATTAACATAATTTCTCTATATTACAAAACAAACAAGCCATCAATAACCAATATCAAAAACCATTACTCTATACACCATTTGGATCCAAATCAACAGCTACAACCATTTAATATTCACACACCAGTGACCAAACATACAACATTTCATAATATAACATGTCGATTAAACTCATCATTTATATCTATATACATCCCATCCACAAAAGACATCAACATCATTCATATATAACACATGTCAATCAAACTCATCATATATCACATATCACAAACCATCGACAAAACATTTAACGCTTTTTACGCACAACATGTGGGTCAAAACATCATATCTATATATATACAAAGTTTCAAAAATACAATGTGCCCTACATCGGGGCCTCCGTAATCTCATAATATAACAAAGCCGGCACGCAGGCTGAAATAACCGTTAATAAACTCAACTCGGCTTGCAGGCCGGTCTCTCATATAAAAAATATACTCGGCTCGCAGGCCGGTATCAACTGTATAACCCGTACTCGGCTCGTAGGCCGGTATAATAAATAAACAAATGAATAAATGAATAAATAGGCACGCAAGCCTCTATCAACACAACCGGTTCGCAGACAAGTGCCCATGTCCAATATACAAAATGTGCAGGGACCCCTCAGCTCTCTCCACCTCCCTCTGCCTATCTTCCTGCTGGTCCCTGTCCTACCTCTCGCCTCCTGCCTGTGACGGACCCACCAGCTGTGGCTGCACCTCCCTGAGACCTCTGGCTCCGAGAGGTCTCTGCTCTATGTGCTGCATAGGGCTGATAATCGGCCCCGGTACCATCAAGAATATCTTGATAGTATCGGGCCTCCATTCTAGCCTCCATGTAACGCTCTTGAGCCACCGTAGGTGTTGGGGCTGGTCCCCCGACACCTACTACCAATGCCCCCTGTGCCTGTGTTGGTGTCACTGGTGGTGCCTGAGGCTGTGCTGGTACCTGTACCTGTGCTTGGGGCTGTGGCTGTGCCGCTGCTGGTGGTGGTGCTTGTGCCTGTACCTGAGCCTGGGGTAGCTGCCCCTATAAAACACCTATCTGTGCCTGTGCAGCAGCAAGCTGCCCCTGTAATAACTGTACCTGGCCCCTGAGCTGATCTCGCTCTGCTGTCACCACTGCCAAGTCTGGCTGTGCAGGCTGTGCTATCCTCGCTGCTCTCTGACTAGCCCACCAAACCATATATGCTCCCGTATAACCAGCATCATCCAAAGTGTCATCTGCTGGCCTCTTAGCAACCCAATCTGGGTCCAAGGGTTTTGGTGCAAACAGTGGGAGCCCTCTACATCATCCCTTCGGTACTGAGGGAAGGGAGGTGGCTCATCTTGTCGTAGCCCCATATTCCCTGCGTACCCTCTCTAGGGGTATCCTCTCATACTCTCCCGGCCTCCGTCCTACTATCCAGAAAGTGTACTGGATCAAGCGCAACTGTAATCGGGCCTCCTCTGCGTGGGTGATGACCTCTGTAAGGTCTCCATACGATATCTACCGCTGTTAGGCCCTCTAATAAATGCCTGTAATAAGCAACGTCCCGCCCCTGCAAGCACTACTTGTGGCTGGCCCACGACCCCCAACCACCCTCTGAAAGCCGTATCTATATATGACCCTATGGCCCTGGCTGCTGGGGCAGCCCTACTGGTCTAAGGCATATGATGTGCTCATATGCCCAACAATGCAGCAAAAACGTCAAACAAATCCCGAATCGCCTCATCCGGCGATAGCCCCACAGCTCTCGATACAACTGTACCAGGTATACTGGTGCCCAAGCATAACAGGTGTGATCCTCCACCATCTTGTGTAGAACCCCCATCAGCGCCCGTGGAAAGCGGCCTCCCTCTGAGTCCGGGAGGGCAAAGCAGGTGATCCCAATCATCATCAACATGGCAAGCCATGTCTCATGGCAATGCGCACGGTACATATCCCCATACATGATGCTCGCGCTGTGATACGTCAATAGTGTGGCTGCATCCCCGAAAACCTGTAGGATGTTGTCCATGGTAGACTCTGCGTCCACCTGAAAGACTGCCTCTCCCTCAATCGGCAGGTCGAAGGATATGATACACATCCTCCAATTTGATAGTCATCTCCCCAGTCGGGAGATGGAACACATTGGTCCACCGGATCCCCCATCTCTCGATGAGGGCAATCATCAAACTATGATCCCTATCAATCGCTCTGTACCGCTAGACTCTGCCAAGTCCCACCTCACGCATGATACCCCAGTGTGCTGCAGATACGTGTGGCCGCATCTGTACCAACAGCGGGGGCATCCTATCCCACATCGTCAGCTGCTGACGTGCCTACAAAACCAACCCACAGTATTAGCCCTACTCTTTATCACAACATCTACTTATACCCTCTATACCCCTTTTTTTTTGTCCCCTCGACCACAACCCGACTCCATACCACACGTCTACACCCATCTATCTTCCCCTAAAAACTTCTACGCTATTCCCCCTCCCTCTTCACACCCAAACAAACAACCCACACCATACTCAAATACCCTACACCATGCCCAAATACCCAAACCACATCCAAAAACTCAAAAACAAAATCACAACCCACACCACCAAATTGACATAAACCTAAGTCAGGACCGCACCTATACTGAAACACCCAAACAATACCACAACACCGCCACCCCAACCCAAACCATACCCAAATCACTACTAAAAACTCAAAAACAACAACATAACCTAAACCAAAAAAAATAGCTAAAAATCGCTAAGGACTGGTAGGAGTCACCCATAACCGACGCCGGTCCATGACTGACCGACGCCGGTCCACGACCGACCGACACCGGTCCAACACAAAACACCCTGCCCCTGAAATTTTGTGACCGATGCCGGTCGCTTAGCGACCAACATCGGTCACTGTAACTTCCCAGATCCGAACCCCGCACGACCCCCCCCCCCACCTACATTTTTTCATTTTTTTACCAATTTACCCACCCAAATACCCTAAAAACCTACCCACCCAGCCACCTTGGCTTATTTCACCTATCTACCCTCTCTCTTTTTCAAATCATTTCCATTTTCTAATTATTTCCTAAAAAATGTACATTCCTACCCAAACCCCAAATATAGCATAATGCGATAAAATACACACAATAAGGGGTTTCGAACCTACCCGTACGACGACACGTCGTCGTGGAGGGATGGGTGGTGGTGGTCCAGCTGGTCCAACCCCTCCTGCTCCTCCTGGTTGTGCCATGGCTCCAAATGTCCTCTTCTGGGTCCTCCACCAATCAACTGCTGCCTCCTCCTCACTCGGGCCCACTAACAACTAACTCCTCCAGTCAAATAGCGCCACCTCACGCAACTAATGCTCCAATCTTAACTCTCCACGTCAGACAACTCAAATTGGTTTCCAAATTGCAAAGTGACAATGACAGGCCGTATTTTTCTTTTTATAGGTTTTTCGCCCATAACCGATATCGGCCTTATTATGCCCTAAGGAACCGGTATCGGTCTTCTCACCGATATCGGTCACATACAATCGACATCGGTTTTATTCCAAATTTCCCCCAATTTCTGCCCTTATTTAATATTTGCCCTTTTTTACCCACATCACCTATATCAACCTTTGCTGCAAACATTCTAACCATTTGGCCCGACCCACGGCCGCAACCCAACAACTTGGCCCGACCCAAGGCCTCACCCTAACCATTTGGCCCGACCCAAGGCCGCCACCAACCTATTTGGCCCGACCCAAGGCCGTGACCTACCCATCCAGCCTGACCCAAGGCCATGACCTACCCATCCGGCCCGACCCAAGGCCGTAACCTACCCAACCGGCCCGACCCAAGGCCGTAACCTACCCATCCTGCCTGACCCAAGGCTGTAACCTACCCATCCGGCCAGACCCAAGGCCTCACCCTAACCATTTGGCCCGCCCCAAGGCCGCAACCCAACAACTTGGCCCGACCCAAGGCCGTACCACTTCAATACCTTACCCAACATCAACAACATACACTTTAATCCACCCATCATGTAATTTTTTTTTTTTGTTCAATCGAGCTCACCTGTTCGTGTTTTAGCATGATTAGGGTCCTTGACTTGATCTGTCGACCAACTTTGCCTAGACCTAGTCCGTGACATTTATCTCAACCAAACCAACCATTTGGTACTGCCAAACAAGCCTAAAACGTTCCTGTACCTTACCCGTTATATACCCTGGAGTTACTTCCTATGCCTTGGATACCAGGATTATATCACCCTTGTTTGGATAAACTATCGACCTTTGCCTATGCATTGCTGGTTTGCTAGTCAAATCATGTACCCTGGTCGTACTACTGCATTTCAACATGTGTCTGCTTCTTTGGACCTACCCCACCATCTCACCCTCATCTCACCACCATTTACCCTTTATCAACCCTATCCCTGATTTCACGCTACCTCAATCTATAATAGATTTGAGGGGGATTACCTATACCCTTAACAGGAGTAACCACTTCTTATTATTGTTCATGCAGCTTTACAAAACAAACTACACGACAATAAGGGGCTAATGTAGACACCAAATTTGTGTCTTACAACCCCTTATGACCCGCATCGCATTTCACAACCTAACCTCACCACCTAAACCTTACACAAATATTTATTAATTACCTTATAATTAATAAATCCACATCACCATCCCTGCCACCTCATGTCGCCACCTCATCATGACCTAGTCTTAACCCTTAACTAACCTAATTAAGACCTATAACTTGGTCCAATTCCACACCTATAACTAATTACTCCTAATCCGCACCTAAAACCAACTTCATAATGACTTGACCAAGCCCACTACCAATCCCTCAGAAGAAAAGGAGGGAAAGCTGGTTATTTTACCAAAAGTAGCCCGCTTTTACCCGACCAATACCGGTTCCTACTCGACTACCGTCGGTTGCATAACCACCATCGGTTCCCTGTAAATGACCACTTCCAACCAAAAACAAAGGATCAGATTTTTCATTTGATCGGGAGAAGGGGAAACCATTAAGGGAATCCAGATTTTGCTTAGCCGAGCAGAGACAAGTGAAGAAACAAGAAGAGATTATAGAGAAGGACATCAAGCCCAAAACTGCAACTGAATAACCAAAGCCCAGTAACACTCATCCGAGCATCAAAAGAGGAAAATGAATCTAACTTGGGTCCTATCTTCATCATCACAGTCCTGAAACTTGCATCCACATCAGGGGCAAGTAAGTAGTATGTTATATGTTTCTAACCACCATTTTCTTGAGCCTGTTGATTAATAGTAATCATAAGTTTATTCCTAGATCTACTACCACCCACTACTATAGCTAACGTTCACCCACACACCCTGATATTGCCCAGAAGGCCATTTTACCACACTCTGAGTCTTCCCTATCCTCCCATCATTCCCCTCAGCGATCCCCCAATCTCAATAACCCCACAATCACCTTGCAACCAATCTCTACCTAGAAGCACCTAGATCACTGACCCTACTGGTGTCGATTATCCTATACCGGCAGCGGCTCTCTAACCGTGGTTGGTTACTCAGTGACCGCCATCGGTCACTATGACTTATACCCCAAAACCCTTTTTCTCGCCTATTTGCCACCTAACAACCCCAAATCCAGCCTGGTTTATCCCTATAACTCAACCTGAACATATCAACGACCAGTAACCGAACAAACAACGTGACGCTTTATTATTGATAGTTTAGTTTCTATTGCTTTGTAACAAGATACCTAAATCGTGATTTTGCAATAGCTTTCTATATTATCATTTGTGTTAAATCGTATTAAAAGGGGAACTGACCACCTTCAAAAGGAAGTTTTTATATTTCTTGGGCCTAAGGCAGATCCCTCATTTGTTGTCTAATTAAAATCTTGTGGTCTTGTATTCTTACTTGCAGGTAGTCCTTCTAAGACAAAAAGGAGTTCTTCGCAGTCGATCTGATCTATCTCTACGGTATGCGCACACCATCTCAACATTCAACAGGTATTCCTCCTAGCCCTAACCCTTATCTGTTTCTCGAAGGAATGATAGGTTAGAAGCAAGTCTATTCTACAGAGCCGAAACATTCCGTGTGAAACACTCATACGGTCCGAATTGGTAATTGAAAATGATTTGGGGATAGAAGGTGAGGGGTTTGACCCCCACTTCAACAAAAAAAATTAAAAGCATTGAAATTTGGTGGCACAATTGCTGAAAACCCCAAATTTAAAGGTGACTAAAACCTCTAGTTATAGCTAAAAATGCCCCTAAAATTTTAGCGAAGAAAACCCTAATATAGGGAGAAAACCATAATTTTTTTTCTCATAATAGGCCTATTTTTTTATTTCAGACAACATTCACAAAAAGGGAGGGTACCGGAAAACTCCATTTAAAGCAATTTTTTTACAATTTTTTTCTCTGCAAGCCGTATTAAGGTCTGGAGGCCACCAAGGACCTGAAAACCAATAAAAAAATTGCATTCCATTCAATTTTTCAAAAAAAATGAATGTAATTGTATAATTTAGTGTATTATCCTAATTTGTAGGTTGTCATAGTCAACCGCAAACATTGTAACTACACAAAAAATGGTAGATAATTATTACCAAAATTACTGAAATTTGGCTCTAAAACACTCACGAGATCCTAGATCTCATTCGCAACGTTTGGTATAAACAATGCCTTTGGGAAGTGCTTACGGGTAAATTCATCGTGACTAATACTACAGTTAACTCCTAATATAGCTACAACAATGTCATCTGGGCATTGACCCTTTAAATCGATAGGGAGTAATAAGGACACAATGCACACACTATGAGCCATCTTATCCATCTGTGAACAATTACACGACATAAATCTAAACTGAGAAATTATCTAAGTATTTAGCGAAGTTATGCACGCATATGGGGACATTTCTTTGATCTGGTGTCAATAATCACATAAAACCCTTTAAATATTTTCTTAGTACCACGTATCAAATTATTTCACGTACGTTAACACCTCTTTCACATACTGATGGGTATATAGAAAGGGTGATCTTCTTCCATGTACTGACAAGTATATCGGAAGGGCGTGTATATAGAAAGGTTCGGTGTATTAGACTGACGATATATAGATCAGGAGACCTTATACATAGAGTGATAAGAGCCTAACCCTGTCAGTGATTTCTATAAAATGGGCACCAATTCAACAAAATTATTTCATCCAGATTCACAATTATCTAGAGGAAAAAACTATACTCCATGGAAGACTAAACTCAAGACACAACTTGAGTTTGAAGAGATCTGACATGTTGGGAATGGTAATCTGACTAGATCAACTACTGATATGACACAATAACAATAGTTTGATATATCATATTAGAAGGACAAGCTAATCATCTTTTTTGGAGTTTCTAATTATGTACAACCCCATATTCGAGATGCCAAAACAACCAAAGAAACATGGGATACATTGAGCATGGTATACGAAGCCAAAAAAAAATGTCATATTGAATTTGTTGAGTCAATTACACACATTAAAGTTCAATAAAAATGAGAAAATAGAATATTTATTTAGAAGAGTTGCAGAGTTGAGGGCTTTACTTCTAGCCCTAGGAGAAGTGGTCACTAATGAAGCTCTCGTTCCCATTGTTATGAGATCTCTCCCTTCTTCATACCTCATTTTTGTGAAAACCCTAAACTTTTCAAATACAACAATGAGTTTTGATAAGTTGGTAAATCTGCTACAAAAGGAGGAATCCCTATATAATAAGGATGATTAAGAGGATCACACACTTTATTTTCATAAAAATGGAAAGGAAAACCTAATTCCTATCAAAAACCCCAATATTAGAATCAAAATCAACAAGGGGATAAGCGACATAAGAAGAAATGTCCAATCTACAAAAGAGGACATGAATTGAAAGATTGTTGGTATAACACTTATAAGAAAGGCTGATCAGGAAACTCTGGGCGTCAACACCAAAAATCTCACAAGGGACAATCAAACTACAATCAAGGGCAGATAAAGGGGAACTAGAAAAAAAGACCCCATCAACAAGG
Source organism: Taxus chinensis (assembly GCA_019776745.2). NCBI lineage: Eukaryota > Viridiplantae > Streptophyta > Pinopsida > Cupressales > Taxaceae > Taxus > Taxus chinensis. The sequence goes on along the minus strand of CM034146.1, from coordinate 32,141,053 downwards.
AAATATTGTTGAGCAAGAAGAACATTCAGATACTGAAGACTACTTGTACACTGCTCAATCAAGTGAACCTTCCATGTCATCTGGTGATGTCTGGTATGTTGATTCAAGAGCCACTCAACACATTACCAGCTATAGAGACTATTTTACTTCAATGAGTGACACACCTTCGAAAAAAATGTCTCTTTAGATGATGATTCTTCATACACAGTTTAGGGGATTGGGAAAATTTATCTACCTCTTGGTTCACACAATTGTAGATTGTCAGATGTTATAGATGTCCCTGGGTTGACAAAAAATCTACCGTTAGTCAACTCCCTGATCATAACCTAAGAATTGACTTTGATAGTTATTCTAGCAAGAAATTGTGTCTAATTCGATACAAATCACAAGGATTGAAAATATTTGTAAAATCCTCCAATGTGGGATGCATGTTTTATCTTGATTTTGTTCAAAGAGAAGATTAGACACTTATGGCTAAGAACTCTACGTATGAAAATTTGTGGCATCAGAGACTTGGTCATATAAGTTTCAAGTATCTTGAGACACTTCATTAGTGCAATATGGTAAATGGTTTACCATATCTTGAGAAGGATACAAACAAGTTTCCTCACTGCCAAGTAGGAAAACAACACAAAGCGTCATTCCAGAAGAGTACTTTTTGAGGTCATGCCAAGATTAACCTAGTTCATATCAATATTTTCGGTCCAATGCAACAAAGTCATTTTGGATTTTAGTACTTCACGCTTATGGTTGATGACTATTGAAGAAAAATTTGGATTTTTTGTCTTCACAAGAAAAGTGAAGCTTTTGAAACCTTCAAGAAGTTCAAAGTGGTTGTTGAGAATGAAACTTGTTATCACATCAAAACTCTCCACTCATATCGAGGGGAGGAATTCACAAGTAATGTGTTTAAATACTACCTACAAGCTCATTGGATTCGTCAACAAATTCTTCCTCCACAAAAAAAACAACGAAATGGTGTTGTTGAGAGAAGAAATCACACTATCATGGAAATGGTGCGATGTATTATTGATGACTCTGGACTAGTAAAGACATTCTAGGTAGAATCAACAAAGACAATTATGTATATGTTAAACAAAGTGCCCATAGTTTCTCTTGACAGATTAATGCCATAGGAATCATGGTCAAAGTGGAAACCATCTATTGCACACCTCATAGTATTCAGTTACAAAGCGAGTATGCACATACCCAAGTAGAATAGAAAGAAACTGGATATGAAATCACAAAAAATCATCTTCATTGGGTACAGTGAAGAGACTCTTGGGTATAGATTGATGGATATGAAGACCAAAAGAGCCTACACTAGTAGAGATGTTGATTTTTTTGAGAAGAAGGAAGTAGAGTCTCCTCTTCTAGACTCACCTAATGAAGATTCTTAACCAGTTATAAAAAATGAAGTTGATGTTCCCGCAAGTGATGAAATTAATGATGGGGATGATGGTGATGATCTGATAGAATGATGACTCAAGGGAACTACTCACTTCATTCCCAATTGGTATACTAACATATTACGAGTCATAAGAATGGATGCTCCACTAGATACATCCACCGCCATAAATACGTGTAGACACCAAAATTAGGTCATACCACTGTTATAGCCCGTTAATTAAATTATCCATACCTAACATATTCATATCCCATAATGCACATCATTAATTTAAATTATTATTTTAATTAATTCAATAAATATCCTCACTTGACCACCTCACTTATCTATATCACCTAAACACCTCATCATGGACCTATTCTTAGCACGTTTCTTTTACCTAAGAATCAGTCTCTACTTACTATAACTAACTGAGACTTATTCTAACCCTATAATTAGATGCATATTCTTTCTCTAACAACATGTCAACTTACTTAAGTGGAAAATACCATCTTATATTGGAACCAACATGAAGAACTAGCTAAAAAGATAGCCAAGATCTATTATTTTGGAAAACCTATGATTTCCCACCATAACCAATGCCAGTTAACCCTAAATCAACATTAGTTAACGTAGACCATCTTCGGTTACCATATATTGAATTTGGTAACATTGTATCAAAGGTTAGAAGGATTATTCAAGTTTGGAGAGAGATAGATCTGAATGCAAGCATGAACCAAAGACCTCTCACACATCCAGACACACCCTAGCTAGTACAAAGATTGATCTAAAGACATTGGAATTCATGGTAGCATTTCGAGAAGCATTTCCACGATAGTGACCACCAATTTCACAGATCAACCATCACCTTTATCCAACCACTAGGCATACAAACATAAGTAAGTGCATTTTGATCTGCATCATTTTATTAGCTTTCTCTTTTAAATCCTATTCTCTTTTTCATCCATTCATACTCACCTTCTTTCTAATCCACCCATCTGACCAACCATAACCTTTTAGCTCCCCATATTCAACCCCATAAATCTATGAGCATTCTCAGCTTCTATATCAACCTAACCATCATTCTTCCACTCTTTGTGCAATCACAGAAAACCTCCAAAACTAAGTTTTATTGAGTTTCTACCATTTTTTCTCTACCAACGCTGATCACTTTGACCATCATCAATTTCTCTCTCAACCATCATTGGTCATACAAACTGATTTCAGTCTCTGTAACTGGTAATCTTACCTATAACAGTGACCTAATAACCCTACCTCAAATATCTTGAAACACCCCAAAATCCTGACCCTAACCTATTCTAATCACCTTGCCTACCTTCCCAACATTTAGATATGATCATAACCTAACATGTTATATTATATTTTATTATTGTATTCAAATGAGATAGCTAAACGATATCAATTACAGTATGATGTTATATGTTTAATTTATTTCTTACATTAATTTGTATTAAATAGTGGATTGATAACCATATAGGAAGTATCACACTTCCCAAATATAGCACATGCTAGGAAGTCCACTGACATATATTGTTTTAATATTCTTCATGCGGTATTGATTTGCATTCATAGGTAGTTCCTCCTAGGAAAAAGGAAATTCTCACAATCAGCATTGGATTGGGAAATCAGAACACATGTATTCTACCTTCCACCTTCATTTCACAGGTATTCCTCCTCACCTTTACCTTATCTATTTTTCTCATACGTACACAACTTATTGGTGAAACATTTTGGCATGCTCGGTGGGACACTCTCTGGGGTTCTTTGCATTTTAATCATATAGGGAAATCTTGTGTGTTTCTTTCTCTTTTTAAAAAATACACATTTAATCTTCTCCCTTGGTTACATTCTTTTCTTCTAATTGTCTAAACGAAATTTGTTATTTGGTGTTTAAAATGAATCATTTCTTTCTTCCGAAATTTGCATAGTATTGAAAGAGAAAGTTCTTGACCTATTCATCACTTTCTACATTGAATATAATTGTCAATTTGGGTCATAAAATTTGTTGAATTTCATCCTTGTATGTTGCATTATTATCTCACATTTAAAACTAATGGTAACCTATACGCTGGAATTCATGCCTAGCTGATGGTTGACATAATTAAATCATAGAAAACACTTTCTCTTATTTCCCTCTTTTCCAAAATACACAAATACAAAAAATTCACACATCTTCTTAAACAACACCTTACTTGGAAGAAGTTGACAATGATCACATGATCAGAGGATTGATAGTGGGTGCCCAACTGGTTTCTTTGTTCAGTCATTATCTCAGAGAAAGGACCGCCCCCACCAAAAAATAACCTGAAACCACCCTTTAGGATTTGCCTCTTTATAGGGCACCTTCGCAACAAAAAAATTAGTTCTAAATTCACAAGTCATTCTTAAATGGTATAAGATGAAGACATAAAATTCACTTATTAGGATTTGCATTTTGAGTTGTGAGGTTGCGTTCTCCACTTTACTCTTCCTATCAAACTCCGACGTCATAGTTGGATCATTCTGACTATTTCTAAGTGTGTCAGGGTCTAATACCATAATCCTCATATTTCTGGGTTGGTGTTTCATCTGATTTAATTCATAAAAAATCTATTTTTCTTCATTTCTTTTCTCATTTCACAGTAACCAGTGTCGGTGCACAAACCATCATCATTTTACCTAACTAGTGTCATTTCCACCTCTTTTCCATCATTTCACCCAAATATAGCATTCATATAATATATTATTCTATCTGAAGTTATCAAAAAATCATCATACCCCCATAACATTCATATCACATCGCAGTACAATTTCCATTATTTTATTTTCATCATTTTTTGCATCATTTGTAGAACTGCTAATTCCCCACAATAACCGTCATCGGTCAATATGACCATCATGAATTTTTGTGTTTGATTTTTAATTAAAAAATCGATCAGATTTACCTATGAGAATTCATCCTTCTTCATTACTGTTGTTTTTTGTGTCATCTATAGAGGAAATATTTACCAGGTCAATGCTAATTCACATGGTGTTGACTCACAGCCAAAGCAATGTGCTTATAATTCACACTAGTCTTCAGCGACTCCCACCTAGCTCATCACCTCCTTTGGTCCTATCGTCTATGGATCCAACTCATCTAATCACCATTACTATCGGAAATGATGATTTCACAAGACTCCTTGACCAGAACCCCACAACCTTACAATAATATCCTGCCCACTCATCTACCCAAGACTCCTCAGGAAAGCTAGTATACAACATGCCTATATCTATCCCTCATGCACTCACCCCCACTTCCATGTGAACTACCACTAGCCCAGCGTTACCCTCATCCACTTTACCCCATATGGTCTCTTAGCTAAGTGTAGACATAAAAACTGGGTCACACTCCCCTTGGTCCCTTTTCAAATAGCCAACTTAAACATAATTACCTAATCATGACCCTTTTACCCCACATTAATATTAGTTTTATTAATTATAATTAATTTAATAGTCATCCTAATTTCATTAATTGTTTAATTACCTTTATTTAAACTATTTTCCACATCACCTAGACACCTCAGCCCACCACCTCACCTAGGCACCTCATCATGGACCTATTCTTGACATGTTTCCTAACTAACTAGGACTCAACCTTTTCTTACTTTAATTAACCAAGACTTATTCTAACCCTAAAATCACATGCCTATTCTTCCTCTAATAGCATGACCTCTTATCTAAGTGTCAAGCATCATTTTAGACCCAACACCAATGGGCAGAATTGGAATACGATAGCCAAGATATGCTATTTTGGGAAACCTAAGATTTTTCACCTTAACCAAATTTGGTCAACCCTAAATCGACACCGGTCACCCTAAACCATCGTCAGCTACCATATATTCATTTTGGTAACCTTGTTTGAGAGGTTGGCCAAATTCTCAAGTTTTGGAATGAAGGAGATCTACATGCAAGCAAGAACTAGAGCCCTTTCCCACATCCAGAAAGCCATATCCTACACCAAGATGGATCCAAATGTATTTTCATCCACAGTAGCATTCTCAGAAGCACTTCCATGGAACTGAGTACCATTCCATAGGTCAACCATCACCATCATCAAGACATCAAATCTGTAAACACCAATAAATGTATCTCTAACCTGCATCATTTGATGCATAGTCATATTACAAAGTTACTTCATATTTGTTTATCGACATCTATTTCCATTTTTCATCCCACCCTTGTTACCTTCCTATGAATCAAACCATTCCATCACCAAAATCATTTAATCACATATACCTAATTCCTGGATAAATTTGAGTACCCCCAACACCATTGCAAGCCTAGTCATTTTCCCTCACACACATTGTCTTGCCTCAAACATTTCTCAAAATGTAGTTTATTGAATTTCTACCATCCCTCCTTAACCATCATCATTCATACCTCACCGACATTGGTCTCTGTATTTTGTAATCCTACCAATAATATAAATTTAAAAACCTACATCTAAGAAACCCAAGTTACCCATAATATTACCCTGACTTGTACCGGTACCTTGACAACCTACCCTACTTCCATATATGATCATAAGCTATCTTTTTATATTAGATTTACTTATTTTATGTGGATGAGATACCTAAATCATATCAACTACAGTAGGATTTTATTTATTTACATTATTTCTTACATTAAATTGTATTAAACAGTGGATTGAATGCCATCAAGGAAGTACCACACTTCTTGGATCTAGTACATGTTAGACAACCCACTAAAATATATTTTTCAACTCTTTTTTTTTGTTGTTGTGTATTTTAGGTAGTTCCTCCTAGCCAAAAGGAATCTCTCACAGTCAGCATTGGATCAAGAAGTCAAAACGTGCACATGACCTTTAAACCATCCATCACAACAAGTATTCCTCCTTGACACATCCATAAAGAAAGTGGTGAAACATTTTCACATGCCCAGTGGGACCCATCAGGGGTTATTTTGTAGTTTATTCATTCCTAGGTGAAAGTTGTGTTTGCTTCCCTTTTGAAAATATTCTACATTAATTTTCTTCTCTGGAATCTTCCCCCTCTTTCTATTGCATAAAAGGAATCATGTTTTTGTTGTGTTTGAAAAGAATACTTCTTCATTTCATTAGTATTGTATTAGTGAAAGATAATTCCTCTTCATGTTCATCACTTGCTACATCGAATATCACATTTCAATTTTGGTTTAGAACACTTGCATGGAATTCTAATTTGTTGCATTATATCTCACATTAAAATTGAGGGCAACCTATATGCTGGAAGTCATGACCAGATGATGGTTGACACAATTGAATTATAGAAAGCACATTATTTCTTCTCTCTATTTCCTAAACTACAAAAATTAGAATATATACATCCTCTTAAACAACATCCCACCCAGAAGAAGCTTTCAATGATCACACGATCAAAGAATTGATAGTGGGCATCTAGCTGGTAATATTTTTCTAGTCATCACCTGAGAGAAAGGCCCGCCCCTGCCAGAACATAACTTGAAACCTCACCTTTAGAATTTATTTCTTCGGAGGAAGCCTTCCAAACCAAAAATTATATTCTAAATTCATAAGTTGGTCCTCAAATAACATAAGATAAACACACTAAATTCACTTGTAGGATTACGTGTTTTTATTAGCTTTACTCTTGACTTGCATTTTGAGGTGTGAGGTCGTATTCTCCATTTTTATTTCCTTTCACACTCCATAATCATAGTTGGTGTTTTCTGATAATTTTTGAGTGTGTTAGGACTCATTTTTTTACCATATCTAGACTTCTGGGTTGGTGTTTCATTCAACTTTAATTCACAAAAAAGTAAATTATCTTCATTCTATAGATTTCATAGTAACTGACATCGGTTTACATCGAACCAACATTGATTTACTTGACCGGTGTTGGTTCCCTATGCTTTTTGTTAGTCTAATCAAAGAGCACTCATCGCATCTTCTTCTCCATTTAAAATCTCTAGATGTCACCATATCCTCTGCATTATGATATTATTTACTAAGTATAGCTTCCTCAGTTGACTTTCCTTAGTTTCTATCTCACTTTCTCAAACTATTACTTTCCCATAGTAACTGAAATTAGTTACTATGACCATCATCATTTGGCCTAGCTAGAATTAGTCAATTTGTTTTGATTTTTAATCAAACCACCTACCAATTTACCTCTCATAATCAATCATTTTCCATCCTTACTTTTTTCTATGTCATTTACTGAATACAATCTTACTAGGTCGACACTTATTCACAAGGTGTTTACTCACAGCTAAACTAAGCCCTCATATTTCACATCATCCATCATTCACTCCCACCTAGTCCATCACCATCATCCATCCTGTCACCTATGGATCTGACTCAACTTATGCTTATTGCTACTAGAAATGAGGAATTTACAAGACTCCTTGATCAGAACCCCGTGGCCCTACAATACTATCTCACCCACTCATCCACCTGGGACTCCTCAAGGTAATTAATATACAACATGCACGTATCTATCTCTCTTGCTCTCTCCCCCACCTATGTTGCAGCTAACACCATCTTGGCAATACCTTCATCGACTTTACCAATTGTGACGTCTTAGCTAGGCCCGCATCTACTTTAATTTTAGTGTCTATGTCATTTGTCGCACCTGTGATGTCAGTGGTTCCTCTAACAACCACTTTATGTATAGCTCCATATGCACCCACCACCTCATATATACCTATTGCATCACAACTACCTCCAGTGCTACCAACCTACACCCCTTTCTAGAACCTCATCCTTTATATCCCGCAGTTCTTACCCCTAATCACCACTAAAGTTGTTATGACTACCCTACCTACTTATACATAATACCAATAACCCCAACCTCATTTTTCACTTATCCTAACTATGTTCCACCTACATCTATTCTACCTATGCAATTCTCATACTCAACACCACCATAGACTAACATACCACCCACCTCAGACATTCAGCATTAACCTCCTTTTTCTACAGAGGCACCCATTCATCACAACCTACTAATGACCTCATTAAAATGAGGATGGAAAATATGTATACCTTAGAAGCATATGTTTCTAGCTCCCATAATTCTTTAACTTGTGATGAAATATTTAACAAGCCTATTCATCCATCTATTCCCATTCTCCCCTACCCCATGATTTGGGAAATGCCTAAATTCAAACGATTCAATTGTAAAGAAGAACCACAACAACACTTACAATCATTCAAACATGGGTGCTACCTAATCTCCCACGATGACGCTTTGCTCCTAGGATCCTTCCCAATGTCATTGATAGGACTAGCATTAGATTGGTATAGTGGAGTACTTAGACATTCCATTTTTTCATGTAATCAAGTAGCCCAAGCTTTCTTAGACCACTTCTCGATCAATGTAGTTAAGAAGGTCACCATGACCGACCTATATTCAACATGACAATATGAAGATGAATCTATTATAGATTTATTTTCCCATTGGCGGAGTCTTATCAACTAATTGACATTCCAACTACCTCAGACTAAACTTATTGAGTTATTCAATAGAGCTTGTGTCAGACACATCTCAACAACTCTTCAGTTACAAACCTTCCAAGCCTTCGACAAAGCATTCACCATGGCATGAAAGCTATAAATTCATGCCATTAAAGAAAACAAAATCCAATTACGAAACAAGAATTACCCATTCAAATCAAATGATTCCTCTTCATCTTTAAAACCTCAAAATAAATATTGAAAGCCCAAAGTATCTGCCAACACATAGTCCTCAAGGTAGGACCATCTCATCCTTTTAATCAAGCCTAACCTTCTTCCAATCTTTCCCCTGTCTAGGCCTTTTAGCTCTGGTAGGAGAAAAGGAAGTACAATTCAATTGGATAACCTTGTTCTTCAGTCTTGGAAAACATTCTTAAAGATGGAGCCATTACACTTTCTCCCATATAGCCTCATATAAGGTTTAATCATGCCTATCTTATCCCTGCATGGTATAAAGAACATGACTATTGTAATTATCATCGTGTCAAAGGCCATAGTGATGGTAACTACATAACTTTAAATAACATTTTCCAAGAGATGATAAATAATGGATAAACCAAATGCGCTAGCAAATCAAAATTTTTACATCTTTAAAAATTTGTTCCCTAATCATAAACCGTAATCTAATAAAAATAGTGAACCTTCATCTAGTGACAGTAATTTCCATGAAGTCCACATAGTTTTTGATATCATACCAATTTTTCTTCAAATCCCACCTATTTCGTCTATTGAGTAAATTCTGGAGTGAGCTCCTTTAGCTGCAAAGGAGCATATCTCATCCATTGCTTCACCCCCAGAGGAGTCCCCTTCATTTCTTTCTTCACTCAAAGAGGAGAATCGGTCTTCCAATCCTTCACCCCCAGAGGAGTCCCCTTCATCTCTTCTTTCTCCTATGGAGAAACCCACTCTTTCTACCGATGTCATTTCACCATCTACCTCATAGCCTACCCAATAGTAAATGATTTTATTTCTCCCATCCACAAGAGAATCATCATCACCTTCTCCTCCACCAAGGGAGAAGTCTAAATCACCCCACCTATTATCTCTCCTACCCAAGGGAGACTCGTCATACATGCCACTACTTGTTGGGGGCAGTACCCCCTCAGCATACCAAAACCATATTGACATGATCTTATCTCTTTTACCTACATATTCTTAGGCTAGCCAATTTTGTGTCTCGCAAACATATTTTACAGGTATCACCACCAAACCCATTCCATATTCTTCTTCATTAGTCCCGTTTTCACGGCTGGCCAATCACTTGAATTATGTCAATAATTCCATGCTCTGGGGATGTTTTCAGCTCCCCTTTTCGATCCAAATGCAAATGTTGCCTAAATATATTTCCACAATCTACCCAAGGTTATTTTTGGTAACCAAATCGGCATTGACCATACCTATTGAAATGGATTCTTCTTCATCATCCCTACCTATATCTAAACCTCTACCCACAACTAAATCCCTAACCAAACCTAAAAACCCACCCACACCTCTCTCTTCACCCATAGCTAGACCCATCACTACCTTGGGTGTCATGCTGACATCAAGCCTTACTCACACACCTATCAAATTAGACTTAGCAGCATCATCTCAAACCTGCACCAACATTATTCCTCCACCTAAAAAGAAAATCCAATCTTCTAGGCCATGTACACTAGTCTTGCCTACCACACCTTTGTAATCTTCTCCCTTTCCATCCATCCTAGGACCCCATCCATCACCCTTGATCAAACAATCTCCAACCAAAGGCAAGTCAAAATCTAAGAAACCTACTACCACATCATGAGCCTTTGTTACACATCATTCACCTGAAAACCAAACACCCTCACCCTCACCCATGCACTTTTTACCACCTATACCTCCAACAGTTACTATCCTCTCAACTTTACCTATACGATTTCAACCCATATTGTCCACCCAACCTTAACCAACCACTTCCACCATGACTTGTTTGTCCCCATGGGTAAACCATTCTCTTCCACCATGTTCTTTCCCTTCTACATCCCGTACTTCTATGTCACCTTAACCCAAGATAAGAACCCAATACCCTCCAAAAAGGTATTCAAACCAACAAAACCTTTTGTCACTAGCTCTTCTATCCCACCTTTACACTAACAGATGCCAGAAAAACCTAAGACCACTCAACATACCAAACCAGTGGACCAACCCATTACCCATCCTATAAAGCCTCTTCCCTCACAATCATTTGTATCTATACCCAAACTCACCCTCACCTCCCATTGTGATCCATTAGTGAATTCCTAGGCCAACATTTATAATAATATCTTAGATACTTCCATCATCACATTACCGCCGCTTTGACCTTATGATCCTTTGAAACCCAAACCAAAATATTTTGAGGAAACAAATATGTGTGTCTATCATTGTATTATAGGACATGATGTTAAAACTTATAAGGCTCTGAATACCTTTCTTCTCCAACTTTATCCTCCTAAAAAAATTTTGATGATGATGACCTTCTTGATGAGGACCATGCTCAACCTTCACCTGTCACCAAACATCATCATCCTTTACTGATTCAATGAATAGTATCTCCATCCCCACAAACATTTTATCCACCTCAAAAATTTGAGATCAAAATGGTCTGTATCAAAGAGTTGGCCAAATCACAACCCAAATATATGTGTTCCTTACTCATTTCAAAAGGATATTATCCACCGTTAGGGTTTTGTCTCTCATGTCATTACACATTTCATGGCATAGCCTCTCCATCAAACTCCCCTCAGCTTAACATGGTTCACATTGCCACCCGTCCTTAGAAAGAAAAAGGTAAATAAAAAGAAACTAGCCCATTAACCAACCCCGTACCCAATATACCATCTACACCCGAACCTAAAATCACCGTTCGTAGAACTACATACCTTATCTTTGATGGGGTCACCCATCGTGCAATGATAAAACAATTATATCAATCACGTCTAAAGATGTCTTTGTATGATATTGTCCAAACTTTTTCATCTCCTAGACAAGCCCTTATTGAGGTTTTACAATCCATTGAAGTTTTACCCAATGACCCACAGTAGTGGCCTCCATTATTACACCTCACTAGATGGCCTCGCTTACCAAATCATCTCCTTCTTCTACCTCCATGTCCATTCCTCAAGTTTCCACCCTTAACTTCTCTAATGAGGATATTGTACCTCTCTAGTCAGATGACCCTCATCCCACCCTATTCATTTCCATCTATATCTATAACATACGCGTACAACACATCATGATTGATGGTGGTGCTAGCATTAACATCATCTCCTCCCATGCATACAATCAAATTTGTACCCCTTCTAACTATATGCATAATAACCCAGTTATGTTATGCTCCTTCAAAGACGCCATTGCCTCCACCATTGGCACCATTATCCTTCACATTTGTGTAGGCCCTCACACTATCCTAGAACAATTCTACATCTTAGAGGGAGAATTCCAGTATAACATATTACTCAATAAACCCTGGATTCACGTCATGTGTTGTGTCCCTTAAACTTTACACCACTATGTAAAATTTGAACATGAAGGACATAACTATACCATCCCCATTGACCTGTCACCATTCAAAACTTACAACATGTTGTACCGACCCAATGATGTACTTGTAGAGATCAAGGAATCTACTAATACCACAAATTTTCCTTCACCCGTAGCTCCATTCACTAATATTTATGCCACCTCTCCCACATATAACTCTTCTATTCCTACTACCCCCTCAGCCTCCGCAGCCGATCCCTATACTTCCCAACCAACTGCTACCCCTCCTACCCAATCATCTACTGAGTCACCTATCCCCGCCACCCACATATTGACTACATATCCCTTAGAAGGTTTTTTTCAATGCCTCACTCTGAGGGAGTACCGCCTATATAATATCAACACATTTCTCACTCCACAATAGTATGGGAACCTATGCCAACACCCTAGTTATGACTACCATGTAGCTGATGTTTTTCCTTCTAATCTTGCCCACCTTCACACTAATCTAACGTATGGGGGACTTAATACTATGACTTATTCACCTGAACCTCCATCCCAAACACGACCATTTTCATCTGATTTCTAATCCCTTACCAACAACCACTTTACCCACACTTTCCTGCACTGTTACACATGGAAAGGATTTGGATTTGGATTTTATGAACAAGGCCACCATACTGTCATTTCATGTACCACCCATAAACATAATGATTTTAGTGGCATTTCCTTTTCCATATCACCTTCTAAGAAGGCCTGCATCGATCTCATTGAGGAAGAAAAAAAATTTCTACCCCATTCACCAATGTCACCATCTTCACCCACGGAGTCCATAGATCCCGAATCCATTCCCCCTAACTTAATTTTTTTGTAAACATGATTTCCTTGGGACCTTTGACCTATCAACTCGATGGTGAGGTTCCTTCTTCTCTTCTCTTCATGTATCCTGACATGATCGATGATGATACACCTTCTATTAACATCTTTCAATGTCAGGACGATGAGTCCATCCTCACCTATCTAGGTGGGGAAGATTTTTATGTTCACTAGTTGATATCCTCTTAGATGCAAACCATGTTGAATAAATCGACTATCGAAATCAACATTAACACTCAGTACGACCCTTACATTCTAAATAGGTCATTATTTAGATGATTCTGAACAAGAAGCTTTTGTTTCTTTCATCTAAGACCATAACAACACTATTGCTTAGTCCTATGCCATATTTCCTGGTATTGACCAAATAATTGTGGTCCACAATATCGTAACCATTCCTGATGCCAAACCCATAAAACAAAATCTATAGAAAATGCATCCTCGCATTGCTCTTCTTGTTAAAGAAGAACTTCAGCGCCTTCTCTCGATTTCCTTTATCCTACCCATTGACTATCCCCAATGGATCTAACATCATCCTTGTCATGAAAGTGACATGGGGAATCCGTATTTACATATATTTCCATGACCTCAACCTCACTTTCCTTAAAGACAACTTTCGTCTACCTAGTATTGAACAACTATTTGATCTCACCGCCATCCATGAGATGATATCACTCATGGACAGTTTCTTAGGTTATAGTCAAATAATACTTGCTCCAAAAGATCAACACAAAACTTCCTTGATCACTCCTTGGGGGACCTTATGCTATCAAGTCACGCCTTTTGGCCTTAAAAATTTTGGTGCTACTTATCAGTGAGTCATGACTTATATCTTCCATGACATCATACATTGCGTATTAGAAAACTATGTATATGACCTTCTTGCCACATCTAAATGTCGGTCAAACATCTAAGATTCGTTCAAGTCATATTTGACCGCCTCACCAAGTATTGTGTTCACCTTCAACCTAAGAAGTGTGTCTTTGCGGTACTTTAAGTAAAAATTCTTGGTTTCATCATTTATTTGTGTGGTATAGAAGTTAATCTTGCTAAAGTGAAGGCTATTCTCTAAATGCCTCCAACTACTAATCTTCCTCAACTTCGAAGCTTATAAGATAATTTCCAATCTATTCGTCATTTTATCTTACAGATTTTCGATCGCTCTCAAGCATTTCGTCATCTCCTCAAGAAGGATGTCTCATTCAAATGGGATGATGAATGCCAAAAAGTCTTTGATGCCTTAAGAAAATACCTTCTTCAACTGCCAGTGCTCTTTCCTCCTAAGGATGACCAACCCTTTTACATTTACATTTCTACCACTAACCATTATTTAGGTGCCATATTTTCTCATAACGACAAGCAACATAGAGAGCAAGCAATTTATTACATAAGTCGTACCATTTTACACTATGAAACTAGGTACACCCATGTTGAAAAACTTTGCTTAGCCTTATTTTTTGTCACCACTAAACTATGTCATTACCTACTCAACCACAAAACCTTTGTTGTCACTAACACTGGCCCTATACATTATATGTCCTCCAAACCCTACCATAATCAACGTGTAGCATGCTGGCTCATGCTTATTGCAAACCTTGACCTCGAATTAATCCATCAAAATTCTATCATATACTAGGTCATCAATGACCAACCGAAAGACGCACCTCTTTCCATAAATCAACCCTCTAACGTTGATTACCTTAACGAATCCATTGCTACCCTCTCTTTGGACAATACCACTTACCAAATGACCCTATTATTTGATGGTTCCAAATGTCAGTGTGGGGGTGGTGTAGGTGTTATCCTCATTCCTTTTATTGGTGAACCCAAGCCTTTAACTTTTAAGTGGGATTTTGATTACACAAACAATATTTCCAGATATAAAGCACTCGCATTGGGCCTTCAAACTGCCATCTCCCTATATGTTAAATCAATTAATTTTCTTGGTGATTTTAAACTTGTTATAAATCAACTCAATGGTACATACCAGTGTTGTAATGAAATAATGTGAAATTACAATTTTCATGTAGACATACTTTTGACTACCTTTCATTGTTATGAACTTCAAACCACCCCACGTTCTACCAATAAATTTTTGGATACCATGGCCTTCTTGGCTTCTTAGATATCTACTTTACCTTCTGACTCTAAAATATTTTTCACAATACAAAGGTTACAATCACCCTCTTATTTATATCATGTGGCCAACTCTGTCATAATCGTTACACCTGACCCACGTGACCCTTGGTGTAAGTAGTTTGCTGACTACCTTTACCTTTCCATTCTACCTCCTAATCTCACACATAATGGATAACGTGCCTTTCTTAAATGTGTCTTTTACTATTTCATCATGGGTGGTCTCCTTTATAAGCATAGATTCAATGGTATTCTCTTACAATGCCTTCCAAGTTCTGAGATTCCCTACACTGTCAAGGAATTTCACGAAGTAAATTTTGGAGGTCACTTTAGTGGTTTAGATGTCGCTAAATGCATTCTTCACCTTATTTATTATTGGCCAACCCTAAACCATGATTGTTGTGACTATGTCAAATGTTGTGTGAAATTCCATCAACATGCTTATCTTCAGCACACACCTATTCATGCCTTACAGGTTACATGATACCTTTAGCCTTTCTCTCAATGGGGCTTGGATCTTGTTAGAGAGATCAATCCTTATTCTTCAGAATGCTGTCAATGGATTATAACTGCTACTGAATATTACACTAAATGGGTAGAATCCATTCCCCTCATTTCTACAAATACTGAAAAAATATGTGAATTCATAAACTATCACATCATTTGTTACTTTGGTGTCCCTCACCATCTTATTACTGATAACAAAAAATAATTTTAAAAAAAACCTTCTAAAATTTGTGTGACACTTTTCAACTCAGTTTCATGTCACCTTCTTACCCACAAACTAATGGCCAAGTAGAATACACCAATAAAAAATTGAACAAAATTATTATGAAAGTAGTTGATGATATTGGGAAGGATTGACATACACAGATTCCTTTCATCTTGTGGGATTATTGCACTAATATTTACACTTCGACTATTGTGACACCTTTTTCTACAGTGTACGATATCGAGGCTATCTTTCCTCTCAAATTCCAAATTCCATCTCTCCGCATCTCACTACAAGACATGCTCAGCAATGATGATTTTTTTAGACCATTTAACACAACTTGAGTTGTTAAATGAACAACATCTCAATACTCTTGACCATCTCCAAATTTATCAAAAACGTATCAAATGTGCCTATGATAAATGGGTTGGCAACCTCATCCAGAAGGAAAATAAACATGTAACCAAAGAAGAGAAAAGTAAACGGGGAAAATTTGCTCCTAATTGGCTTGGACCCTATTCCATTACTCATGCTTATGGATAAGGTGTTTATCGTTTATCTTCATTCAACGGTAAACCTCATCTTATACCATTTAATTTTTTAAATGTACTCCTATATCACCTTCTGTCTATTGACTTCTCATTCCTAGAGCATCATTCACCTTCCATGTTATCCATTTTGAGGATCAATGACAAAACAAGAATTATGTGATTACCCATCACCTGTCAGCCTTATCTTCAATATGAGTATAACGACTCTACTCATAGCATGATTCTCATGGATACTTTTCATATTTTTCAAAGATGGACTGTCATGGTCGTTCGTCACTTAAAACCATCTCTTTCATATTGATCCTCTATGTACTATGGTTTCTTCTTCTACAAAGAACCTAATCTTCCTTTATAGCCTTGTCCATGACTTAAACATCCTAAAATAAAATGGGATTTAAATCCTTGAGTCAAATTTCCAGCCAATAGATGACTCCCACAAAAAGGACATATCTTCTCTCTATCTCACCATTGTAAACAGACTGCTCCCTTAAAGGATAGTTATATAAAGCCATTGAAAAAATACAATAAAATATTCAAAAGCTTCCTGCATTGATAAGATTCACAAATACCTCAAGGAGATAATATAATTATCCCATATAGACTTCCCACATCAATCAGTCTATAAAAAATAAAAAACAAATGAAGAAAATGATAATTTTTTTGTCATGGACTTGCCTATTTTTGATCATGGGTTTCTGGCCAGGTAAACATGCCATCATACACTAAGTTATACTAAACCACCCACTTTCACCTCATTTCCTTTTCACCCTAATTTTCTCTTTGCTCAAGGGACTTTCTACAATTGTGACATTTCGTGATCATGTGAATTTGTTCACCCTTAGAATATTCCATTATGCAATGTTTTTAGGGTCTTATGTTCATAAGCCCATCTTGAGTATGGTAGACTCATTAGGGTTCTTATCAATTAAGTAGCTCTTTTACCACCTCTTACCATTCACCTTCCTCATTACTTATATATTATCCTATACAATACTATACCATCGACACCTACATTTAAACTACTCAACCATGCCTATCACCGAAGACTCAACCATGCCTATCACTTAATATTCAACCATGCCTACCACCTAAGACTCAACCATTCCTATCACCTAATACTCCACCATGCCTATTACTTAAGACTCAACCATTCCTATCACCTAAGACTCAACCATGCCTATGACCTACACTCAATCATACCTAAAACCTACCAACCCATTCCTCTACCTCATCACATTATTCTGTAGCTTATAGGAGAACTACATTGGCCTGAGGTCCCTTTTCACTTGGGCTATGTAGGTAGCACTCTGAGGGCATGGGTCCCTTGGAGGTTAGCTTGGCCACCCTTTACCCTAACCAATTTCCCCTTCACTTTCCTATTCACATTCTACCTTAGTTAGTTTCCATTTTATATCAACAATTTGAAATTAAACCAAACAAGAAATAATTAACAAATATTTTTACCACTTCAAATCATTCATTTATTATTTCTATATTTCCACCATAACAAATATTTGGAAATTTAAACCATAACATGCATAAACATCATCATTTGTCTACCATATTACCAACAACTTGGAACTTGAATCAAAACCATAAACCATGATTCAACCATGCCTATGACCTAACTCCATCATGTATATACCTAGCTCCAGTATGCCTAACGGACCTAACTCCATCATGCCTAAACTAACCTGACTTAATCATGCCTAAACCAGCATGACTCCATCATGCCTAAACCAGCCTTACTCCATTATGCCTAAACCAACCTAACTCCATCATGCCTAATTCACCTGGTTTTCACCCATATGCATATACTAATGGAAAATTTTACAATGTA
Source organism: Taxus chinensis (assembly GCA_019776745.2). Classification (NCBI taxonomy): domain Eukaryota; kingdom Viridiplantae; phylum Streptophyta; class Pinopsida; order Cupressales; family Taxaceae; genus Taxus; species Taxus chinensis. Next base: position 32,122,552 of record CM034146.1, on the reverse strand, counting down.
AACATAACATCAAACCATAAATATCACCATCTTTATAAAAATCATCAGGATATGTGTTTCCATACATATATACATAGAAGAAAAATCAATACATATGTATGCAAATACAAACGCATACATGTATCTCAAACACTCATATATAACCTGAACATCTTTGGCACATAGGCCTGTATTATAATAAAAAGACTCAAAAAATCTCATGTACGTCCTCACTATCTTCTACATGCAGGACGGTATAAATAAAAAATATAAAAAACATCTATATCCTGAAAAAATATGGTGACTAATCATCACCCCACTGGATTTCCAGGATGTTCTCATTTGTCTCCTCCTCCTCTCCTCTAGCTTGACTCCCAACCACCATCTTTCCACAATATATGAATCTAGCCCTCACTTCCAACTACGTATTTCTTTCGTGTGCTAGAGACCTCTCCCTGACCCTATCTATGGGTTGACCGACCCCCTATACTCTTAGCACTATGTGTGTGAGATCTAGTCCTCTCACTCAAGGCCTGTTATACCCTGTACTCTACATAGGAAGGGGTGTTTATACCAGCAGTAGTCAAATGATCATGGTAGTATCTGGCCTCATTCAGGGCATCCTTGAACCTGGCCATCAGTACTATCTGTGGTAGTGCCATTGGTCTCATACCCTATAAATGTACGATGGGACCCTATCCCTTAGCTTGTGCTAGCGCCTGTGATGTGACCTAGGCCTATGAAGTGGCCAATTATCCCTGGAACCCTACAACATGTGCCTATAAATCCCATGGGTGGCTACTTGCTCCCCATCTATAACTCCATCTTGTGTAGGTGCCTATCCTTCAGTAATCTGGGCCTATAAAGCCACCACTTGTGCCTCTAATGTTCCCACCTATGCCTCAGAACCTATCAAATTCCCATGTAAAGCTATAATTTGGGCTTGTAAGGTGAAAACATGCCCCTATAAAGTATCAATCTTAACTGCAAGGGTAGCTAAGTCTGGCTTTCCTGGCCTAGGTGGTGTTGCTTGTAGCTAGACTACCCACCACTACTTATACCTATTTATAGCCTCTACATCATCAATCTGCCAGTCCACTTCATGCTCCTCCTACCTGATCGGCACTATCAGATGTGGTAGAGGCATAGGCCTCTCCATGTCATCCCTCACGTACTAAGGGAATGGTGATGGAACTTTTCGGAGCAGCTCAAACTATCATCTAACCTTATCTACATCTATCATCTCATGCTCACTGGCATAATGCCCTTGTATCCACCTGAGTAGTTTTAACTATTCTACCTCCACTACTATCTGCATGTATGAAGGGAAGCCAACATAGAACTTCAAAAATATGTCAACACTAGGTAATCCTTCCAACACCATCCTATAATATGCCACATTGTGAGTACCCCTTGAAGCCTCGTGTTCTCTAACAACATGAACCCAATACATGTAGCCAACTTGAACCAAGCCCACATTGAATGCATCTAGCTAGGGTATACAAAATAGATGCACACATATGATCTGATCATATGCCCAGTATTATAAAAGAAACATGCAACACAAGCTAAACCTCTGTAACTGCCTATAGGCCCATAACTCCCTGCATAACTGCACCAAGTATTTTAATGCCCAAGAAAAATGGGTCATATCCTCCATCATGTCATAGAGAACCCCCATTAGTACCAATAACCTCAGCTCCTTAGGATGGGCCACATACATGTCTTCATAGCTCAGGGTCATGCTATGAAACCTCATCTTTGCCACCCCCTCTCCAAACACTGTCAACATCAGCTCCTGTAACACCTCTAAAGGAATGGAGTAAATATTTGTCCCCATTATTGGTAACCGTAATATCTTGTACACTTCTTCTAGGGTGATTGTGATCTCACTCATCGGCAAATGAAATAAGTTGGTTGTTGAATCCCATTTGTCAATGAGTGCGACAATCAAGCTCAGTTCCTGAACTATGTGCGTATATCGTCTGACCATAATAAGGATGAAATCTATGATGTGACACCACTCTTCTACTGTCATGCTCCCTTGCACCTCTAGTAATAAAATAAGTACCCTATCTATCATCCTCAAATAGTCATTAGCCTGCACCCAACAAATCATACCATTGTTAAACCTTTACCATACCCAACACATCTCTTACCCAAGAAGCCTATTCCCAAACCCTTATTGCTTATTATACCCTAACCATATAGATTACCCCCTTTTACACCCATCCACTCGTACCATTTATACCTATTACCCTACTCATTCTCAATAAACTTTCCTTTCCACCTAACTACCTATGTTTTTCTCTAACCCTACCTTATCTCTTGATCTATTTTTCAAGAAATCCAACCAACATTGGTCACTTCTGAAAGGCATCGGTCCATCATGATTGGTATCAGTCACCTACTAATTGATTGATATTGGCCAATGCCAACTGACATCATCTAAATCTTGACTGGCATGAGTAATTGTCGTGGCACCCGAATCTGAAAAAACCCCCTATTTCTCAAAAAATTCTCAAATCTAACCTAGAACCCTATTCAATCTTTCCAAAACCTAATATAAACCCTCCCCACCCCTATTTAGCCTACCTATGATCTCTCCCCTCCTTCATTGTAACATTTTAACCATAAATTCAAAATTACAGCCCCCACCCAACATGGTTTTACCCAACACAATTTTGCCAACCTGTTTTAACAACAAATGACAAATTGGGATCGAATCCTACCTCATCGCAGTGTCTTCAGTGTGGTAGTACATCTGGCTACTACACCAGTGGCCCACTTGAACCCTCTCCTAGCTCTACCATGCCCAAATCACCAAATCCACTCCTCTAATCGAACCAATCAAAATAATCACCATGAGATCATGGAGCTGTCACCCTAGCTCCTCTCCACATCAGCTGGGTATAATGCCTTATCCTTATGATCTAAAAATAATCAGATTATTACTACCTAATCTCATACCCGTGTAGGCTTTTATTAATTTCTGACAATTTTCTCCTTTTAAGTAATCAATTTAAAATAATACAAGACAATAATGACAATTGCACATAGATTGATTACAGACTTCGGCAATTACCTGCATCTCTAGGTTCTTATCGAACCCTTCCATTAGTCAAAACTTGTAATTTACAATAGTAATTTCACAAGAAAATGTAATGGAAAATATTATGAACTTTCTTAGAAGAATATCCAGACCTTCAGATGACAAGGGTGAAAGATAGCACCCAAATTCCAATTTCCTGGTGTATTCGGCAAGCTCTATCGTACCAGCTTATTGGTCGTCAAATAGGAATTTTAAGAAGAGCAACAGTCAGGGGACAAGAAGTCCCTCCTCTTTAATGGGAGAGGTTCCCTTATTCAGAAACAAACTTATTTACAAATATACAAAACATGATTTTATGGTTGAACTTGGATATTACGAAAGTGTTTTCCACAAGGATCATCAGTTACAAAAGGACTGAGGAAAGGGAATACGAGGATGAGCAGAAGAGCAACATGCAGAATTATAGATAGTAGAATAATCCTTTATGTATACGAAGTTGCAGTGAATTTAAAACAAGATCGTTTGCATTGGATGAACAAGATGAGATTACCAGACACAAAGTTCTGTAAATAACCTTCTTCAGATTCATTAATCAAGGACACAAAGTTCCTTCTTGGTTATACAAGATCACTATACTCGCAATATTTGAAAATATGCAATCAGTGAGACTAACGAACTAGAAACAAATGATCTTCACGGAATTAAATAAAAACACAGAGATAACAGAGATTAGATAGACAATGAATGGAAAGCCCTTTTGTATTGATTTCTTTATGATCTATTTACACTTTCAGAAAATATGCCAAGTTCTTCCTTTTTCCGAATGGCGTAGAAATACCATTATATAGCTTACAAGTCAGTTACTCTTCATAACCGTTTCTTTTAACCAAGAATAGTTAAGGACTGCCAACCGCAATACCTCAACCTTTTACAAAGAAAATGGAAAAGAAAGGGAAGAAGAGAAAAGAATGGGGAAGAAGACAGGTGGCCAGTCACTGAGAGGGACCCACTGACTTCAGAATCCGCTGCCTGAACTTCTTTAACGCCTCAGCTATGTCTCTACCACGAGGGACTGACGTGTTGGTCGTAGACTGAGTCCAAAATCCCAGACACTTCTCCATCTCTTTATCAAACTCGACATGAGTATGATAATCTTTATTTTCTTCTTCAATGGCAGATTGAAGAGAGCAGATCTCCTTCATTTTTTCTTTGGAGATGGAGCTTTCCTTGAATAAATTGTCTTTTACAAAAGTTGTGAACTGAGCTTTGATCTCTTGTAAGGAAAGGGAAGCACCAGAAGTTTCATCTTGAAGATGACAGTGTATATCTTTGAAAGCCAAGACAACCAATGTCTTGAAGGCTTCACCCTTCTGCCAGCTGTTCTTCATTTCTCCCAAAGCCTCCTCCAAGACTCTGATCTTCCAATCCACACTGTAGACCTAGGACTTCGACAGATTGTCCTTTGCATCATCAAAAACTTTATTCGCCAGCAAAATGTTCTCGTCTGTCTGTCCCATAAGGCGAAGGTCTACTATGCAACTGCTCCAGATTTTGAGCTCTTTATCCATGGTATTGATAGTGGAGGAGAGCTTCAGTTGCACATTGCTCACCTTTTCGTGGAGTTTGAAATCTTTGCCGATGAAGTTTAACCCAGCAACAAGCTTGTCATCCACCATGGCTTCAATAGCTCTTCCATAGACAGAATACTTGTGCATAGCTTTAATACTCTGCACTTCATCTTGGCTTAGAATTACAGGAGGTGGGAGAGCAGTCAAGGGGGTAGGGTCCAAAACTTTGACCTTAGACAAAAGGGACTTGATGAAACCTGTGAGAACTTGGGCCTGTTCTTCCAACTATTCAATAGTTTGCTGGCCCTTTTCTACCCTCCCAATGACTCTTGTGACTGTTTCCTGGAGGTTGTGAATTTCACCTTCAGGGGTAGACTCTCCCATTGGGATTCTCGAGAGCTCCAAGTCAGATACCTGCAAGTCCTGCTCTGATTTATCCATTGTAGGCTTGGAAATCTCTAGGAATTGCTGACCTTGAACATCAGACACTATTCTGGAGGTGACTTTGGCTTTCTTAGCACGAGAAGGAGTGGTGCCCAACAAGGCTGCAACAACATCAAAATTTGATCCTGAGCTTTGAGAGGAGAATTTCCTCTTCCTTTTGTCGACAAAAGGTTGCACCCATGCGAAAGAGGAAGAGGAATCAACAAGAAGGGCAAGGGGACCAAGAGACAGGGAACTCATGATGCTCAAGGTCTGTGCAGCTGTGGACTCGAGTTGAGATGTGAGAGAGGCACTAGAGGTAATTGTGGTAGAAGAATCAATAGCACCTGGAAGCTCAGTGCTCTGGACTTCTTTATCTTTATCAGTTGCGTCTTCAGGAGCATTTGCAAGGGTTGGCATTTCGCTTTCTTCACTTTAACTAAGAACAATGATGTTCTCTAGCCCTATAGGAAAATTTGCCTATTTTTTCTGGAGATCTTCTTCCACAGGTTCTTTCTTTACTTCTTTGAGTTTCTTCTTATATACCTGGGTGGATGAGGAAGGAGTAGATTCTACAGGTCCCTGAGTTGATGAGGCAGGAGGGGTCTTCACTGGTGTCTCAGACCTTGGAATAGATGCTTCTCTTCTTGGTGTTGAAGTGTCCTTAGAAGAGGATTCTCCTGAATGCCTCATGAACTCTCGAACTCTCCTGTCAAACCAGACCCTAGTCCTGACTAAAACTGGAGCAAGGATCTCAGCCAGGTCGTCCCTCTCTTTCCTGTTCCAATCCACGTCCTCTAAAGGAGTGTGCTTAACCACATTTTCATACTCATACGAGTATAGATCAGAGTTTTCATCCTTTAGCCCTTCAGGAACTTGATATAGGCCAAGTTCTTCAATTAATTGCAAGGAGAATCTACCATAGTTCCTCCTTCTAGCCTCAAAATCATCAGCACAATCAGCCCAATAGTCTTCTGTATCAGCTCTGTGATAATAGACTATTTTGATGTTCTGCCCAATGAACCTCTTCAAGTCGAAGCAAGTCCTTGGCTTGAAGAAGTGAACCGTGATGGGAACCAAGGCTCTTTCTACATTCTGTGCATCTAGGGCTGTTTTGCAGGTATAATTTCCCAAAGAGATGGGAAAGTGTAAACCAGTGATCCTCTTTCTCTGTAGGTTCTGTGTAATTTGTCCAATTGCCTACATATTTCTATCAAGGCCATCCTATCATTACAGAAAATGGGTAGTCTTAGAGGGGTGCCCTCATAGCCGGCAAGCCTGATATAAGAGAATTTCCTTAACTGGATGAAGTAAGCACCGTAGTGCGATATCAGAGTCATAGCTTCATTAGAGAATCTCCTGGCAGTATCGCCTTCAAGCAGCCTAACCACGTACATGGTGAAAGTGTCGTTGACTCTTCTGAAGTTATGATTGTTGGTCTCCAGGGTGAACTACGGGCAGTATGCATATATTGGATCATCTTTTTGTTCGTCTATGTAAGAGAAACCAAACCACTGCCTTGATGCTGCCAGAGTGTACATCAGGTACAAAGTCATATAGAACTTCTTTGATTGTTGCATGTTGGACAGCTGCTCTACCAAATTCATGCTAATGATCTCCGCCCAGTTGATATTCTGTGTTCCCTCGCATACCATGTTGATGAGCGGGCACATCCAGAAATGGAACTCATTGGTGGAGGGCAAGCCCATAACCCGAGCCAACAGAGTTATGAAATCAGACAACTCTTCATTAAAATCTACCTGCAAGAGGGTTTTGGTCAGACGAGAAGCTCCTTTCTTAGGGTTCTTTAGCCAGGAATTTGTAACCCGTGCTTTGTATTTGTCACTGTCATGATTGAGCAGGGCCTGTGCTTGATCCCGGGAAACGACTATGGCATTATCCGTCTCTGGGATCCTCAGAGCAGTGCTAATGGCGGCAGCATCTAGTTTGGCAATGAGTTCCCCGTGTATATTGGTCAATTCACTCGAGGCGGGGTCGAAGTGAGCTTCGCATGAAAGCACGGTATCAGCACACTGTACCGAGATCGGGAAACTGCCAGCAAAGGCCAAACCGCTGTCGTGAATCATTGCTACCATTGGAGTAGGGTTTGTATCTGCCACACTCGCCCAAAAATTGTCAAAGTCGAGATGTCGAGCTTCACTGTCTCCAATGTTGAGAACGACAGACTCTAGTGGTGAAACTTGCTCCTGTCCCTAGAATTTGATCTTCATACTGATAGTAGTTGAGAGAGAATTGCAATCTAGACTTGGGAAGGAATTGCAGTAGGGAACGGGTATGTGCACAAGAAATTAGATTGCAGGGGTTCGAGCAAGGAAGCAGTGTGAAAAATGTAAAAGGGGGTCTGCTCGTTATATAGCCCTTTTGGAGAGAGAAAGGAAATCAATGCGAATTAAATTCATATCTACCAATTTGAAAAGCAACATATTCGGGTAGAGTGGGAAAAACTAAGTATGAATGGTATTTGGTTCACTTGGAACATGTGGGACACGAATGCATGAAACACACGGCTCGGCCGATTCGGGCGAAGCAGGGAGAAGACGCACAAATGCATTTTGGGACATTTGGGACGAAAATGCGCGAAGTATGCGGTTCAGGTGTTTCGGGTGAAACTGGAATGACTTGCACTTTTTTGACTTGGGACATTTGGGTCAAAAAGTTCCGAAGTACGCGACTCAGGCGTTTCGGGCGAAAACGTGACAAAAGGTCCGGAAGAGCTTGGGACATTTGGAATAGAAATGCGTGAAGTACACAGCTCAGGTGTTTTGGGTGAAAATGCAACAAAGGGGTCCATTTGAAACTGGGACATGCGTGAAAAAAATACGCGAAGTACGCGAGAAACACACAAAATGACCCAGGAATGCAGATCTGTTACAATTTCTTGACTTTTAACATTTTCAAAGACGACAGAGAAGACATTCAAAACTCAAAATTTTGAAAATTTACTTTTAAGTGCGGGGAAATTTTGAGTGGACAACAACTGGCTCCTTCTGGGGATGACTTGGCATAAATTCAAGGAATGAGGCAAGGTAAGAACTTAGAAAAATTCGGGGAAGCAGACCAGTACCTTGACCATTGGGCAACGGAGTCAAAAAGAACACCAATACAGAGGGCAACACACCAAAACAACAAAAGGAAAACGCACCAAAAGCAGAGAAGCAAAAACACTATACAGAATATACAAAGGACTCCCTAGTCACCTAGGACTTGAACAACTTGAGATACTGCCCACTATAAGGAAGTGGGAGGGGAGAACCATCCATGTAACCAAGATAGAAAGAATTCTTACCAGTAAAGTGTCTAATCTTGAAAGGCCCGAGCCAAAGGGAATCAAACTTTCCATGGCTGCCACGAGGTTCATGTCTTTTATCCCATAGCAACACAGTGTCTCCAACTTGGAAATCTCTGAACCTAGCTTTCTTGTCAAATAGGACCTTTACCTTCTGCTGGTGAATAGATATCCTATCAGCAACCATCAATCTGTCCTCATTCAGTTTGTGCAGGTACATAATTCTCTTATCTAGAGCATCGCTGAAACTAGTATCCTCAATGGCCTTCATTAGGTGTAAGGCTGGCAGTTCCACTGTCACTGGAAATTGAGCTTCTACTCCATACACCACTTGAAAAGGATACATTCCAATAGCTCTCTTTGGTGTAATCCTATCTGCCCAAAGAGCATCATAGAGCTTCTTGTGCCAGTTTCGTTGAGACTCATTGACCAACTTCCTTATGATAGTCACCAGATTTTTGTTAGTGGATTCTGCTTGGCCATTTCCCTGAGGGTAGTAATCTGAAGAGTGAGCCAAAGAAATACCATACCCATAGCAGAAATCCATTATCTCAGCTGAAGAGAAATTCGAAGCATTATCTGTTATAATCTTGTTAGGTACACCATACCTTACCAAGATGTTCTCTTTGATGAAGCTGCATACCACTTCAGAAGTAGTGCTCTTGACTGGAATAGCTTCCACCCATTTGGTGAAGTAGTCAGTGGCAGTTAGCACATGAGTGTGACTGGCACTAGAAGCAGGATTAAGTGTACCAATGAAGTCCAAACCCCACTGTTGAAATGGTTCCTCAATCACAACTGGCTTGAGAGGCAAAGAGGCCAGTTTGGGTCTTCCCACAAAAGTCTGACAAGCCTCACATTTGTCAACCCACTTGGATGCATCTCTGAACAAGGAAGGCTAGTAGTATCCTCCACAGAGTATTTTATGAGCTGTAACCATTGATGAAAAGTTCCCTCCACATGCATGATCATGAAAAGCTGAGAGCAACTTTCTCTGTTGTTCCTTGTCCACACACTTCAAAAATCTCCCATCTATTCCTCGCTTGAACAGGGCGTTTTCCCACAACACATATTGCGCTGACCTCAATTTAACAGTCCTCTTTCTTTGGCAGTTAAATGAGAGGGGCATTTCCCATAGGTGAGAAAATGGGCGATGTCAGCATACCATTCATCAACTGAACTAAGGAACAGAACAGTAGGAAGGTCAACTTTCTCCTCCAGCAACTCATGTTTGGCTCCTTCAGCAATGACCTCACAAAGGCCTTTTCCACGAACCAGATTGGTTGGTTTGATGTCAATGTCATACTCTTAGACCTTAGCTACCCAGTTCCCTCTCTTGGATCCAAATTCTTGTTGTGTGAGAATCGACTTAACAGTTGTATCTGGAACCAGCACCATGGAGTGAGAGTTGAGGATATAAAAATGAAACTGCTTCACAGCTTTGACCACTGCAAAAGCATGCTTCTCCATCATGGTGTATTTCAACTCATGATCCTTCAGAATATAGCTCATGAATGCAATTGGGAGTTCATGCTCATTAGAGTCTTCGTGAGTTAAGACAGCAGCCAGGGTATTATCTGTAGCATAGCAATAGATGATGAAATCTTTGCTGAAATCAGGACAGGCCAAAACTGGAGTTTTAGCGATAGCTCTCTTGATACCCTCAAAGGATTCCTTTCCTCCAGAAGACCAACCAAATGTTTTCTTCCCTTTCATCATTTGAGAAATATTCAAAGTTAACTCTGCAAAATCAGGGATGAACCTTCTTAAAAAATTGATCTTACCGAAGGAGTGCACACCCTTTTTACTGGTTGGGAGAGGAATTTGCTGGATAGCTTGTACTCGTTCAGGGTCAATCTTAATACCATCCTTGGAGACAATATGCCCTAATAGTTTTCCCTCTGTGACACAGAAAACAGATTTTTTAGGATTCAAAGAAATTCCATGCTCTCTGCATCTTAGTAGAACTATCTCTAGGTGATCAAAATGATCCACTCTTGTCTTGGAAAACACTGTCAGGTCATCAAGATATATGACAATACACTTCCCTTTCAAGCTTCCAAAAGCCAGATCCATAGCTCTCTGGAAAGTGGCACCAGCATTAATAAGCCCAAAAGGCATTCTCTTATAGGAAAAGGTACCCCAAGGAGTAGTGAAGGCTGTCTTGTGTTGATCTGCAGTATCAACCTCTACCTGATTGTATCTAGAAAATCCATCAAGCATAGATAACATTGCAGATCCTGTTACTACTTGCAATACTTGATCCATCATAGGCAAAGGATAATTATCTTTCAGAGAAGCCTGATTTAGGTTCCTGAAATCAACACAGATGCGGATCTCACCATTCTTCTTTCTAACAGGCACAATGTTTGCAATCCATGTTGAATGGTGAATGGGAAAGATGATTTTAGCCTTCAACAATTTCTGAATCTCCTGAAAGATGGTGTCAGCTATTTTGGGGTTGTATTGCCTCTGTTTCTGCTTGAAAGGCTTAATTCCTGGTTTGAGAGGAATAGAATGCTGCATATCTTTTGGCTTGAAGGCTTTCAAATCCTCATAAGAATATGCAAGAACGTCCTTATACCTCCTTAGAAGATCAATTGCTTTTCTCCTCTCATCTGTTGTGCAACATTTTCCAATTTCACGAGCTTGGGGTTGGTAAAACTTCCAATATTGATTTTGTCATGTTTAGCTGATTGTTGAGGCCCAAAGGAAGCTCTAGATTTCACATACCTGTCATGTTTATCAAATAATTCCTCCAAACTCACCAAACCTTTATGAATCTTGTTTCCTTTGAGTTTAATGCACCCTTCCTGATCTGTTTCTTCTCCTTGGGTAACAACTTGGTCAAAGGACACACTTTCACAAGGCAAGTTGTCACTTCCCTCAAAATACAGTTGTTTGAAATTACCCTTGAGTTCCAGGAAGGAAAGAAAATGCTGATCATCATTAAAAACTTCCAGTTATTGGTATTGTCAGGTACACTAGGCTGATAGACCATTTCAATGGTGAATTTGTCCTGAGAGAAATCAGGATGAGGAATCAGCAGTGACCCTGAGACAGCTAGTAAATCAGCCCTGCTATTCTTTTCCCTAGGTATTGCTTCAATAGAGAAAGCATCAAGGAATTCAATGGAATCCCAAACCTGATTCCGGTAATGCTTCAGCCTCCCATTTTTTACCTGAAAAAGGCTTCTGACTTGCTTTACAATCAGCTCTACATCACCACGAGCCAGGAGATTCTTTACACCTTGTTCTTTGGCCACCTGCAATCCAAGAATGAGAGCCTCGTACTCTGTTGTGTTATTAGTATTCTCGAACTGTAACTTGAATGAAAAGGGGTGTAGGCTTCCTTCAGGTGACACTAGCAGGACACCAGCTCCAGAACTAGCTGAGGAACAACTTCCATCAAATTCTAAAATCCAAACACCATTAGGATCTTTAGGTGATGCTTTGGGGGGTTGGATTTCATCAGGGGACATAATCATGTAATTGCCATGACCCATATCCTCATAGAGTATTTGTGCTTTAGGATCATCCGTCTTCTGCACAATATACTCAGACTGCTTCTCAGGCAGTAGCTTCTTCATTTGTCCATTAACTGGTACAAGGGCATGTGACCAATCCATTTGAATTTATCCACCCACATCTTTACAAAAGTTCCTACTTAGCAACATCCCGTATGAAGGAGGGATATCTGCTACTAAGATGGTAGCCAACACTTTCTTCTCAGGCAAAGCAGCAAAAGCCACTTGTGCATCTTTAATCCTTCCAACCAGGGGCACTTCTTTACTCTCCATGGAGTAACAAGATCCATAAGTGCGTGTGAGGGTCAGGCCTAAAGCATGAGCTACTTTAGCTGGCATGACATTGTCTGAGGCTCCTGAATCTATGACACAATTACTGAGCCTATGGCCAGCTATGAGAAGTGTTACATAAAAAGGCTTGATTTTGTCACCAGACGAGGTGACAGCAGCTACCAGACTAGGCTGTGGTGCAGAAGGAGTAGGTAAAAGACCTTTAGAGGTGGTCTTCGAATGGGAATTAACAAATTGAATCATCTTGGAAAAAGCTTTAGGATGGGTTTGATAGTACTCAGCTTCTGAGATTTGGACCTTGGTCTTTTTTTAGGTGATCAACAATATCAAAAGACCCAGAAGTGGACGGGCCATCATCATTTGAAATTCTAGGCTTATCAACTTTAGGAGAAAAAGAAGAAGTAAATTTGGTAGTAGGATTGATAGGACTCACCTTTGGTGTAGACGAAGTAGGGATAGGAGATCCTCTTTTTGCAATCACGAGAATAGTTGTCGACTGCTCCTTAGATTTCTTGATAGGCTGTGTCACTTCCTCCCTCTGACATGTCTACTCTCGAGTCATGCCAGCAAATGATTCACTATTCATGTCTGCTACCACTTCATCATAATCATCTCCATCATCAATACCCTCGGTGGTAAAGAAATTAACTCGAGATCCCTCAAGTTCTTCTGCCTCATCATCAAATTCCTCCACAAACTCCTCGAAAGATTCATTATCCTCATCATCATCCGACTCTTCAACTTCACAGGTTACATTCACAAGAACCTTAAAAGGAGGTCCTTCAAGTGCTAGTCTTGTTTGAGAAGCAGGCAAACGATTCCTGGGCTGGAAATTTCTTCTTGGAACATCTGCATAAGGGGCATGCTGAGCCAATTGTTTCTTTATAGCAATAAGATCATTCGCAAGTTTCTGAACTAATGGATCAGTGTTAGGTCCAGGGGTGGAAGAGGACGAAGCAGCAGACTTAGATTTGGGAGGGTCTCTTCTCAACTTCCCTGACATGATCAAGTCATCTTCGACACTAACAACCAGTTCTTGATCTACAGCTAACGTTGTGAGATTAGCCCTTCTTAGTGCATAACTAACTTTAGGTGATTGGGCATTTAGAAAGAAACATTTTTGAATCTGATCAACAGGTTGAGTGTTTGTTGGAATTTTATTTATCAACCTGTTCACAAATTCTCTCATGGGCTCTTGTGAATCTTTCTTTATCTGAGAGATTTGGGCTAGCAAGGCATGTACATCTTCTACCAGCTTGAAATGATTCTCGAACTGGGTTCTCATTATGTCCCAGTCGGTTATAGCACTAGCCGGAAGGTGAAAGAACCAATCCGTAACATTATCTTGTAAAGTCTCCATGAACAGTCTTACGGAGACATCTTCATGTTCAACTCCCAAAACTCCACATGCAACTATGAAGGCTACAATATGTTCATCAGGATGTACTTTGCCATCACCTTTGAATTTTGGGAAGTTCTTCCGATTACCTCTAGGTAACTCATGTAAAGGCTGAGTAAGGGCCAGGGGCCCGACACGTTGACCCCATGGCAATGGTGCTGCCATTCTTGGAAATATGGCTTGGAGAGGAACTGTAACACCAGCGAGGATCAAAGCTCGTAGATTGGGACTAGCAGGCTCTGAAGGAATACCACCAGTAGGACTTCTACCTTGAACAGGTGGATTGCTTGTCAAACGAGTCCTTCTATTTCTTGTTGAAGTTGAATGGAAGGGAAAACCTTGTTGCTCTAAAAGATGAACATGAGAATCTTCAATACCAAGGGCCCTTCTCCCTCGAGTGAAACACGGAGTCACCAGATCAAAGGATGATCAAAAATTGCAGGACTGGAATGTGATTTTCCCCAGCGGAGTCGCCAAAAACTGTTGGTCATCAAATAGGACTTTTAAGAAGAGCAACAGTCAGGGGACAAGAAGTCCCTCCTCTTTAATGGGAGAGGTTCCCTTATTCAGAAATGAACTTATTTACAAATATACAAAACATGATTTTATGGTTGAACTTGGATATTACGAAAGTGTTTTCCACAAGGATCATCAGTTACAAAAGGACCGAGGAAAGGGAATACGAGGATGAGCAGAAGAGCAACATGCAGAATTATAGATAGCAGAATAATCCTTTATGTATACGAAGTTGCAGTGAATTTAAAACAAGATCGTTTTCATTGGATGAACAAGATGAGATTACCAGACACAAAGTTTAGTAAATAACCTTCTTCAGATTCATTAATCAAGGACACAAAGTTCCTTCTTGGTTATACAAGATCACTATACTCACAATATTTGAAAATATGCAATCAGTGAGACTAACAAACTAGAAACAAATGATCTTCACAGAATTAAATGAAAACACATAGATTAGATAGACAATGAATGGAAAGCCCTTTTGTATTGATTTCTTTATGATCTATTTACACTTTCAGAAAATATGGCAAGTTCTTCCTTTTTCCGAATGGCGTAGAAATAGCATTATATAGCTTACAAGTCAGTTACTCTTCGTAACCATTTCTTTTAACCAAGAATAGTTAAGGACTGCCAACCGCAATACCTCAACCTTTTACAAAGAAAACTGAAAAGAAAGGGAAGAAGAGAAAATAATGGGGAAGAAGACAGGTGGCCAGTCATTGAGAGGGACCCACTGATTTCAGAATCCGCTGCCTAAACTTCTTTAATGCCTCAGCTATGTCTCTGCCACGAGGGACTGACGTGTTGGTCGTAGACTGAGTCCAAAATCCCAGACACTTCTCCATCTCTTTATCAAACTCGACATGAGTATGATAATCTTTATTTGCTTCTTCAATGGCAGATTGAAGAGAGCAGATCTCCTTCATTTTTTCTTTGGAGATGGAGCTTTCCTTGAATAAATTGTCTTTTACAAAAGTTCTGAACTGAGCTTTGATCTCTTGTAAGGAAAGGGAAGATGACAGTGTATATCTTTGAAAGCCGAGACAACCAATGTCTTGAAGGCTTCGCCCTTCTGCCAGCTATTCTTCATTTCTCCCAAAGCCTCCTCCAAGACTCTAATCTTCCAATCCACACTGTAGACCAAGGACTTTGACAGATTGTCGTTTTCATCATCAAAAAAATTATTTGCCAGCAAAATGTTCTCGTCTGTTTGTCCCAAAAGGTGAAGGTCTACTATGCAAATGCTCCAGATTTTGAGCTCTTTATCCATGGTATTGATAGTGGAGGAGAGCTTCAGCTACACATTGCTCACCTTTTCGTGGAGTTTGAAAGCTTCACCGATGAATTTTAACCCAGCAACAAGCATGTCATCCACCATGGCTTCAATAGCTCTGCCATAGACAGAATACTTGTGCATATCTTTAATACTCTGCACTTCATCTTGGCTTAGAATTACAGGAGGTGGGAGAGCAGTCAAGGGGGTAGGGTCCAAAACTTTGTCCTTAGATTAAAGGGACTTGATGAAACTTGTGAGAACTTGGGCTTGTTCTTCCAACTATTCTATAGTTTTCTGGCCCTTTTCTACCCTCCCAATGACTCTTGTGATTGTTTCCTGGAGGTTGTGAATTTCACCTTCAGGGGTAGACTCTCCCATTGGGATTCTCGAGAGCTCCAAGTCAGATACCTACAAGTCCTACTCTGATTTATCCGTTGTAGGCTTGGCAATCTCCAGGAATTGCTGACCTTGAACATCAGACACTATTCTGGAGGTGAATTTGGCTTTCTTGGCACAAGAAGGAGTGGTGCCCAACAAGGCTACGACAGCATCAAAATTTGATCCCGAGCTTTGAGAGGAGAATTTCCTCTTCCTTTTGTCGACCAAAGGTTGTACCCATGCAAAAGAGGAAGAGGAATCAGTAGGAGGGGCAAGGGGGACCATGAGACAGGGAACTCATGACACTCAAGGTCTGTGCAGCTGTTGACTCGAGTTGAGATGTGAGTGGGGCACTGGAGGCAATTGTGGTAGAAGAATCAATAGCACCTGGAAGCTCAGTGCTCTGGACTTCTTTATCTTTATCAGTTGGGTCTTCAAGAGCATTTGCAAGGGTTGGCATTTCGCTTTCTTCACTTTAACTAAGAAAAATGATGTTCTCTGGCCCTATAGGAAAATTTACCTGTTTTTCCTGGAGATCTTCTTCCACAGGTTCTTTCTTTACTTCTTTGAGTTTCTTCTTATATACCTGAGTGGATGAGGAAGGAGTAGATTCTACAGGTCCCTAAGTTGATGAGGCAGGAGGGGTCTTCACTGGTGTCTCAGACCTTGGAATAGATGCTTCTCTTCTCGGTGTTGAAGTGTCCTTCGAAGAGGATTCTCCTGAATGCCTCATGAACTCTCGAACTCTCCTGTCAAACTAGACCCTAGTCCTGACTAAAACTGGAGCAAGGATCTCAGCCAGGTCGTCCCCTCTCTTTCCTGTTCCAATCCATGTCCTCTAAAGGAGTGTGTATAACCACATTTTCATACTCATATGAGTATAGATTAGAGTTTTCATCCTTTAGCCCTTCAGGAACTTGATATAGGCCGAGTTCTTCAATTAATTGCAAGGAGAATCTACCATAGTGCCTCCTTCTAGCCTCAAAATCATCAGCACAATCAGCCCAATAGTCTTTTGTATCAACTCTGTGATAATAGACTATTTTGATGTTCTGCCCAATGAACCTCTTCAAGTCGAAGCAAGTCCTTGGCTTGAAGAAGTGAACCGTGATGGGAACCAAGGCTCTTTCTACATTCTGTGCATCTAGGGCTATTTTGCAGGTATAATTTCCCAAAGAGATGGAAAAGTGTAAACCAGTGATCCTCTTTCTCTGTAGGTTCTGTGTAATTTGTCCAATTGCCTACATATTTCTATCAAGGCCATCCTATCATTACAGAAAATGGGTAGTCTTAGAGGGGTGCCCTCATAGCCGGCAAGCCTGATATAAGAGAATTTCCTAAACTGGATGAAGTAAGCACCATAGTGCGATATCAGAGTCATAGCTTCATCAGAGAATCTCCTGGCAGTATCGCCTTCGAGCAGCCTAACCACGTACATGGTGAAAGTTTCGTTGACTCTTCTGAAGTTATGATTGTTGGTCTCCAGGGTGAACTACGGGCAGTATGCATATATTGGATCATCTTTTTGTTCGTCTATGTAAGAGAAACCAAACCACTGCCTTGATGCTGCCAGAGTGTACATCAGGTACGAAGTCATATAGAACTTCTTTTTTTGTTGCACGTTAGACAACTGCTCTGCCAAATTCATGCTAATGATCTCCGCCCAGTTGATATTCTGTGTTCCGTCGCATACCATGTTGATGAGCGGACACATCCAGAAATGGAACTCATTGGTGGAGGGCAACCCCATAACCCGAGCCAACAGAGTTATGAAATCAGACAACTCTTCATTAAAATCTGCCCGCAAGAGGGTTTTGGTCAGACGAGAAGCTCCTTTCTTAGGGTTCTTCAGCCAGGACTTTGCAACCCGTGCTTTGTATTTTTCGTTGTCCTGATTGAACAAGGCCTGTGCTTGATCCCGGGAAACGACTATGGCATTATTCATCTCTGGGATCCTCAGAGCAGTCTTAATGGTGGCAACATCTAGTTTGGCAATGAGTTCCCCATGTATATTGGTCAATTCGCTCGAGGTGGGGTCAAAGTGAGCTCCACATGAAAGCACGGTATCAGCACACTGTACCGAGATCGGGAAACCACCAGCAAAGGCCAAACCACTGTCGTGAATCATTGCTGCCATTGGAGTAAGGTTTGTATCTACCACCCTCGCCCAAAAATCACCGAAGTCGAGATGTCGAGCTTCACTATCTCCAATGTTGAGAACGGAAGACTCTAGTGGTGAAACTTGCTCCTGTCCCTAGAATTTGATCTTCATACTGATAGTAGTTGAGAGAGAATTGCAATCTAGACTTGGGAAGGAATTGCAGTAGGGAACGGGTATGTGCGCAAGAAATTAGATTGCAGGGGGTTCGAGCAAGGAAGCAGTGTGAAAAATGTAAAAGGGGGTCTACTCGTTATATAGCCGTTTTAGAGAGAGAAAGGAAATCAATGCACATTAAATTCATATCTACCAATTTGAAAAGAAACATATTCGGGTAGAGCGGGAAAAACTAAGTATGAATGGTATTTGGTTCACTTGGGACATGTGAGACGCGAATGCATGAAACACGCGGCTCGGCCGATTCGGGCGACGCAGGGAGAAGACGCACAAATACATTTTGGGACATTTGGGACAAAAACAGCCAAGTACGCGGTTCGGGTGTTTCGGACAAAACTGGAACGACTTGCACTTTTTTGACTTGGGACATTTGGGTTAAAAAGTTCTGAAGTACGCGACTCAAGTGTTTCAGGTGAAAACATGACAGAAGGTCCGGAAGAGCTTGGGACATTTGGAACAGAAATGCGCGAAGTACATGGCTCAGGCATTTTGGGCGAAAATGCAACAAAGGGGCCTGTTTGAAACTAGGACATGCGGGACAAAAATACACGAAGTACGTGAGAAACACACAAAATGACCCAGGGATGTAGATCTGTTACAATTTCTTGACTTTTAACATTTTCAAAGATGACAGAGAAGACATTCAAAACTCAAAATTTTGAAAATTTACTTTTAAGTGTAGGGAAATTTTGAGTGGACAACACAGCTCCATAGTTTAGAAATCTCTAGTTCTCGATCAACCTTCCAGAGACTAATACAATGCCCTATGGATCTCTGGTTGAAATTCTAGGCTCCGTAATAATTTACTATTGTGCTATGGGCCGACTAGGTAGTATTAATAACTCCTAGCCACAATAATGCCTATTTTAATAAATAGGTCTTCACATAATTACAATTTCTCATCCTCCTCTTGGCTTGATATTCACCTCATGAACTCTAGGAATGATCTTGTTTCTGTATTTTATGTGTATCCCCACAATAAGCTTACCAAATAATAAGCTTGGGGTGTGTGTCCATTATAATGAACTGGGTACCATATTTATACAATTTTAGGGCCCTTAAAAAATGGATTACATGTAATCCTAAGGCTATTTTTAAACCTTAGCCGTACATGAAAAATGGGATCAAATACACATATTGGTGAATGCATTTTTTTAATCCCAATTCATTGTTGAAATGGGATTAAATCCCATATTTGGTGGGATGTAATTTGTTTAAGGCTTTAATAATCCTTTCCCCCACGTAAATGAAGTGGTCAAAAGGCCACATGAGCATAACCACCCCCTCCAACACTGCTTCACTTCACCCTTCCATGTGGTCCTTGGAAAAATGACAGTTAAGTGGTTGGTTTAATACTAATGTATAAACATTAATATGTGTATATACGTGGAATTTGGGAATAATGTGTGGAATTTGGAAAGTGGACTTACCAAGTAAATATAATTTTGACCCATGTAATGTGGTATGAAAATAATTAACTTGGTCAATAGCATATATTCCACTTTTCATCTCCCGATAGGCAAATCAATCATATTCGATTTGTGGTGGCAAGCCACTTGGTGGCTTGTGGACCCACCATGTCAGTGATAATACCATAGTCTACACGGCGGTTGGGCTCCCCTCCATAATAAAATTTGAGCCTCTTGTTCCGACGTGCCATTCCATTCCACAATTGTCAATGACCGGTGGTTAAAACCCCTTCATTTTTGATAACACCTTTTTGCCATGTGTCGTAGTGCGATTGGTGCAATATTGACCAGTTGACCAAAGTTGAATTTCCTCTTGACTCAACTTTTATTAGACATAACTAGAGCTCCTGATGTCCATTTTTTGTGTTCTCACAGTTTTTGGAAAGCTCTCGAGATGATATTCTACACTGACACCATTTACAGATGTTTAGGAAACTTTCAAAAATGATCCCTTGATCACACCTCCTCACTGAGAAAGGATTTTTGTCCCAAAAGGCTTCCATACTGTCTTGAATATGAAAAATGCTACTACCACCTCAGAAGTGCTGTTGTAGTATACCCTTGGGTCTTCTTCTCCAACCTTCTCACTTCAAAAACTCTGCTCTGATCCTGGGACATGTGGGTTATGGGCCCACGATGCTTCTACTGCATAACTCTAATATCTGAAGAAGACCTCCACACCTCCACTTTATGGTGCTAAGTTTCTGAATGAAACCTCAATGCTCCTCTTGTGCAGTGCTAAGCTTCTTGATATCTGATAACAAGGATCTTCTTTGACTCTATAACACAACTCCTAGCTCTTAGTTGATTCCGTAGAATCCAAACTGGTTTGAAGGAACTCCATGTTACGTAGAGCTATGATCGATCCAATGTCGATGATGGACAATGACTTGTCCCTTTGTAGACCTCAATGCCTCCAATGCATGATGCTAAGTCTTTGTAGACCCCAACACCTCTGATGCATGATATTAAGCCTCTTGCAATTGATGCTAAGTCTTTGTTGACCTCAACGCCTTTGATGCATGATGCTAAGCCTCTTTCAAGACCTCAACACCTCCAATGCATGATGATAAGTCTCTATAGATCTCAATGCCTCCGATGCACAATGCTAAGCCTCTTGCAAGACCTCAAGCCTGTAATGCATGATGCTAAGTCTCTGTTGACCTCAAAACCTCTGATGCATGATGCTAAGCCTCTTTCAAGACCTCAACACCTCCAATGCATGATGCTAAGTCTCTATAGACCTCAACACCTCCGATGCATGATGTTAGGTTTGTTACATACCTCAAGCCTCCAATGCATGATGCTAAGTCTCTTTCAGACCTCAATGCCTCCAATGCATGATGCTACGCCTCTTTCAAGACCTTGAGCTTCCAATGCATGATGCTAAGTTTGTTGATCAGCTACCATTCGAATGTGCAGTCATAATGCCTTGACACCGAATGATGTTCCAAGCTGATCCTTTGAGAGGTCTGCTTGTTGACGTACAATATCAGGTACCACTCTACTGCATGGGCACAATGCCTCTACACAGAATGAAGTTCCAACCTGATGTTAATACCAATGGTGATTCGGCTACCATTTTGTTGCACGGTCACAATGCCACTACATAGAATGAAGTTCTGAGCTATTCTCTTAAGATCTCCTCTTGTTGACATACAATATCAGGTACCATTCTGTTGCACGGTTGTAATACCTCTACACAGAATGAATTTTTTCCCTGATGTCAATGCCAATGTTGATTCAGCTACCATTCTACTGCACGGTCACTATTCCTCTACATAGAATGAAGTTTTGAGCTAATCTTTTGCAAACTCTATTGTCTATACAAATGACAGAGCAATCTCCAAGCCTTATATGACTTAATTCCAACGTCCAAGCTATAACAGGTACTCACAAGCTGATTTGGAGATAGGTGCCCCTAATAGGGTCTTTATACAACTTTCAAATACAAGTGTGAGGAAATTATATCCTAATACACCATGTAAAACTAGTTGTAAAAATGCTCCATTTTTGGAGTCTTGTACAAAAATCTTAAAACACCAATTCTATAGGAAAATAATTTTGCATGGTAAACCTGTCGTAAAATTTCTCCTACTTGGTGACTTATGTACTTGTTCTTCTCCACTGCATCGCAATGTGGATTGACTTAATTTGTCTCCTCCCTGCTAGTCCAATGACTAAACAAGGAAAATATACTGCATTTGATGGTGTTAGCAAAATCACCAAAATAATTACCCTCTAGGGGTCTTATTGATGCAAGTATAACAAAGTACAAACATTGCCCAGAATTGGGTTTTTAACTAATGTGTCATGTCTGGTTAGATGTATACACACATTGCCCTCAAAGGGGTCTTACAAATACATTCTACCTTACACATTAGTTTTCTGGTTTTATAAGAGAATTAAATAATGCTTGATAGCCTAAAACAATAGTTGAGCAATATATCAACACATTATTACACCTTAGATTTCTTACCAGTTGTAGAATCCTCAGTGTCAGCTTATATCAATATATGCCTTGTGGATTGTCGAATGATATTTTATCTACATATGAGATATAATGGATTCATCGAAATAGAAATGCTAGAAAATTACTGAGTATGTTAAACATGTCTCTCAGTCTATCCCACCAATATGGAATCCAAAAGTACAAGCCAATGCCATCCCTATGAAAACAACCTGTACTGATTAACCTGCTCAATACCAACTTGCTTCGGAGATTAGCAAGTTTGTAGGTGTTGATTACCAGCTTTGATACCAAACTTACTTTTGAAAATAATCAAATTATTACTACCTAATCTCAGACCCATGTAGGCTTTAATTAATTGCTGACAATTTGATCCTTTAAAGTAACCAATTTAAAATAATGCAAGACAATAATGACAATTACACACAAATTGATTGGGGAGTTTGGTAATTACCTACATCTCTGAGTTCTTATCAAACCATTCCATTAGTCAAAACTTGTAAGTTACAATAGTAATTTAACAAGAAAACCTAATGGAAACTATTATGAACTTACTTAGAAGAATATCCAGACCTTCGGATGACAAGGGTGAAAGATATCATTCGACCTCCACTTTCTTGGTGTATTCGGCAAGCTCTATGGCTCTAGCTCCACATTTCGAAAACCTCCGGTTCTCGATCGACCTTCCAGACGCTAATACAATGCCCTATGGCTCTCCAGTCGACATTCCAGTCTCTGCAATAATTTACTGTGGCGCTATGGGCCGACTAGGTAGTATTAATAACTCCTAGCCACAATAATGCCTATTTAAATAAATAGGTCTTCACACAATTACAATTTCTCATCCTCCTCTTGGCTCGATATTCACCTCCCGAGCTCTAGGAATGAGCTTGCCTCTGTATTTTGTGTGTGTCCCCACAATAAGCTTAACAAATAATAAGCTTGGGGTGTGTGTCCATTACAATGAACTAGGTACCCTATTTATACAATTTTAAGGCCCTTAAAAAATGGATTACATATAATCCTAAGGCTATTTTTAAACCTTAGTCGTACATGAAAAATGGGATCAAATACCCATATTGGCGGATACATTTTTTTAATCCCAATTTGGGCGGCATTTGTTGAAATGGGATTAAATCCCATATTTGGTGGGATGTAATTTGTTTAAGGCTTTAATAAGCCTTTCCCCCATGTAAATGAAGTGTTATAAAGACCACGTGAGCATAACCACCCCCTCTAACACCGCTTCACTTTGCCCTTCCACGTGGTCCTTGGAAAAATGGTGGTTAAGTGGTTGGATTAATACTAATGAATAAACTTTAATATGTATATATACCTGGCATTTGGGAATAATATGTGGCATTTGGAAAGTGGACTTACCAAGTAAATATAATTTTGACCCATGTAATGTGGTATGGAAATAATTAACTCGGTAAATACAATATATTCCACTTGTCATCTCCTGATAGGAAAATTGATCATATTCGATTTATGGTGGTAAGCCACGTGGTGGCTTGTGGACCCACCATGTCGGCGATAATACCATAGTCTACATGGCGGTCAGGCTCCCCTCCGTGATAAAATTTGAGCCTCTTGTTCCGACGTGCCATTCCATTCCATGATTGTCAACGACCAGTGGTAAAAACCCCTCCAATTTTGCCAACACCTTTTTGCCACGTGTCGTAGTGTGATGGGTCCAATATTGACTAGTTGACTAGAGTTGAATTTCATCTTGACCAAACTTTGACTTGACATAACTAGAGCTCCTGATGTCCATTTTTTGTGTTCTCATAGTCATTGGAAAGCTCTCGAGATGATCTTCTGAACTGACATCAATTAGGGTTATTTAGGGAACTTTCAAAAATGATCCCCTGATCACCTTATCTCTTAGAAAAATTACAAAAGAGTCAAACGGATCTGTTATTTTCTCCAAATTCAGTACACAAAAATGATTATGTAAAATATGGAATTTTTATTTTATAAACCCAACCTAACTTGACCGACATCGGCTAAATTTTTGACCTAGATAACCGATGTCATTCACCCTATAACAAACATCTGTCAAACCTTATAATTATTTGGCCTTGCTAAGCTTCCTTTTTCTTATAACCATTTGGGACCACATAATTTATAATATTTTGGACACCCATTGAACCATACCTACAAGCTCAACCTACGCCCACATTTCCTTTGTTACATCCTGGGATTTTTTATTCTCCCTATACCTTGTCCTTACTTGTGCCACGATGTATTTACTCAGCCCAGTCCTACTTGGTGTGGCCATTGATGTTATGTACTCGCTATACCTTGTGATACTATTACCTATGTTTTTTTAGCCTAACAACTATACCTTTCGTATTGTTGTGCTATTTATCCCAACCAAACGTTTGGTGTACCAGAACATACCTAAACATTCTTGCACTTGACCTACATTATGTTCTGGACCACATCCTATACCATGGATACTTAAACACTTTAACCTTGTTTGGATAAACATATCTACCATTGATGATGTAGAGTTTGCAAGCTCTTCAACTTGGTACCATATTGCAATCTACATGTGTGCGTGTGTTTGATTTTCGTTACCTGTGACCTGATTTTGACCCCAACCTATTACCTATGACCTGACTTGACCATCACCCTTTCCCATAGTACTCATACCCTTTCCCACCTATCATCAGCCACTACACATTTATCAAACCAATCACCAATTCTTTATTACACCTTATCAGTGCCTGGTTTGAGGGGAATCACCTTCACCCATATATGGGGAAATCACTTCCTATTTTTGTCGGCATCGCTTACAAATACAAGCTACACACGAAAAAGGGGAAATTTTTCCTTCATTGCATCCTGGGATTTTCTATTCTTCCTATACCTTGGCCTTACCTGTGCCATGACCTATTTACTTGACCCTTTCCTACTTGGTGTGACCATTGACCTTATGTACTCTTTATACCTTGTGATATTGTTACCTATGTTTTTTTAGCCTAACAACCATACCTTGCCTATTGTTATTCCATTTATCCTGACAAAACCTTTGGTGTATCAAAACATATCTAAACATTCATGCACCTAACCTACGTTGTGTTCTGGACCATATCCTATACCTTGGATACTTGAACACTTCACCCTTGATTGGATAAACCTATTGACCATGGATGATGTAGATTTTGTAAGATCTTCAACTTGGTACCCTATTGTAATCTATATTTGTACGTTTATTTGATTTCCATTACCCATGACCTGATTTTTACCGCGACCTATTACCTATTACCCATCTTGACCATCACCCTTTCCCATAGTACTCATACCCTTTCCCACCTGATATTTTATTATCCTTTCCCATAGTACTCATACCCTTTCCCACCTATCTTCACCCATTACACATTTATCAAACCACTCACCAATTCTATATTAAACCTCATTAGTTTCTGGTTTGAGGGGGATAACCTTCACCCACACATGGGGCAATCACTTCCTATTTTTGTCAGTTTCGCTTAGCAATACAAGCTATGCAACAAAAAGGGGCAAAATGTAGACACCAAAATTGGGTCACACTCCCCTTGGTCCCTTTTCGAATAGCCAACTTAAACATATTCACCTAACCATGACCCTTTTAACCCACATTAATATTAGTTTAATTATTTATAATTAAATTAATACTCATCCTCACTTCATTCATTGTTTAAATACCTTTATTTAAACTAATTTCCACCTTACTTAGACACCTCATCCTACCACCTCAACTAGACACCTCATCATGGAACTATTCTTAGCATTTTTCATAACTAACTAGGACTCTACCTTTTATTACTTTAATTAACCAAGACTTATTCTAAACCTAAAATCACATGCATGTTCTTGCTCTAATATTATGCCCACATATATAAGCATCAAACACCATTTTAGACCTGACACCAATGGGCAGAGCTAGAAAAAGATAGCTAGGATATGATATTATGGGAAACCTAAGATTTCCTCCCTTAAGTGACGTGGTTCAACCCTAAATTGATTTCAGTCACCCTATACCATCATCGGTTACCATATATTCATTTTGGTAACCTTGTTTGAGAGGTTGGCCACATTCTTGAGTTTTAGAATGAATGAGATCTGCATGCAAGCAAGAACCATAGCCCTTTTACACATCTAGACAGCCATAGCCAACATCAAGATGGATCTGAAGGTATTTACATCCACAGTAGCATTCCAGGAAGCACTGCCATGACAATGAACAAAATTCCACAGGTCAACCATCACCATCATCTAGCCATCATATCTATATGCACCAGTATGTGTATCTCTAACTTGCATCATTTCATATATATTCATATTACAAAGTTTCTTTATCTTTGTTTATCAACATCTATTTTCATTTTTCATCCCACCCTAGTTACCTTCCTATGAATCCAACCATTCCATCACCCACAATCATTAAATCACATATACTTGATTCCTGAATACCTTTGAGTACCCCCAACACCATTACAAACCTTTCCATTTTCGTTCACACCCATTGTCTTACCTCACAAATTTCTCGAAACCAAGTTTATTAAATTTATACTATCTCGCCTTAACCATCATTGGTTCCCTCTT
The DNA here is from genome assembly GCA_019776745.2 of Taxus chinensis. Classification (NCBI taxonomy): domain Eukaryota; kingdom Viridiplantae; phylum Streptophyta; class Pinopsida; order Cupressales; family Taxaceae; genus Taxus; species Taxus chinensis. The sequence goes on along the minus strand of CM034146.1, from coordinate 32,095,964 downwards.
AACCATTGTCAATCATACCTCAATGATGTCAGTCTCCATATTTAGTAATCCTGCTAATAACATATATTTAAAAACCTACATCCAAGGAACCCAAGTTACCCAGAATCTGAACCTGACCTATCCCAACACCTTGACTACCTACCCTACTTCTAGATCTAATCATAACCTAGCCTATTATATTATATTTTCTTATTGTATTTGGATGAGATACTTAAATCATATAAACTTTAATAGGATTTTATTTATTTACATTATTTCCTACATTAAATTGTATTAAATATTGGGTTGAATTCCTTCAAAGAAGTACCACACTTCCTTGATCTACAACATGCTAGGTATCCCATTGACATATATTGTTTAACTCTATTTTGTGGTATTATTTTGTATTTCAGGTAGTTCATCTAGCCAAAAGGAAGCTCTCATAGTCATTATTGGATCAAGAAGTCATAACACATGCATGACCTTTAAACCAGCCATCACAACAGGTATTCCTCCTTGACCCATCACATTATCTATTTCTTCAAATCCATAAAGAAAGAGGTGAAACACTAGGCGCCACATCTTCTATAGCTACTACATAAACTACATCTATTGCACTTGTGGTGTTGACCATTCCTTCACCAACCTCCTTGAGCATGGCCCCATCTTCCCCCTTTTCCTCGTATATACTAGTTACATCACAACCACCCCTAGTATCAGAAACCCACACCCCATTTCAAAACCTTGTCATTTCAATCCCTGATTCTCTACTCCCGATTATGATGAAATTATTTACGACTACCCTAACTCTTTACACACATCACTAAAAACCCCCAATCTCATTTATCACTTATTTGGGGTATATTCGACCTGCATCTATCCCCCGTTCATATTTTACATATTCAACACCCCCATATACTAGGATGCCATCCACATCATACACCAATCATCAACCTCCCTTTACTGCAAGAGGAACTCATTCCTCATAACTCACCAATGACCTCATTAGGATGATGATGGAAAAGATCTATACATTAGAAGCATCAGTTTCCAGCTATCACAACTCCATAACTTATGAAAATATATGTAATGATCCTATTCATTCATCTATTCATATTCACCCATACCTCGTGTATTGGAAAATTCTAGACCTGTAACAACACTTATGGTCATTCAAACATGGGTACTATCTAATTTCCCATGATGATGTTTTACTCCTATGAAAATTCCCCATGTCCCTGAAAATACCCGCCTTAGATTGGTATAGTAGTTTACTAAGATATTCAATCTACTCCTTTAACCAAGTGGCTCAAACATTCCTAAACCATTTCTCAATCAATGTAGTCAAAAAAGTCACCATGACTGACCTATATTTGACACGAAAATATGACAACGAATCTATTGTAGATTTTATTTCTCGCTGTCGAAGTCTTATCTACCAATTAACATTCCAGTTACCTCAAGTTAAACTTATAGAGTTATTCACTATATCTTTTTCAAGACATGTCTTAGCAAATCTGTAGGTACAAACCTTCCATACCTTCGATGAAGCATTTACCATGGCACGAAAGCTAGAAAATTGTGTCATTGAAGAAAAGAAAATCCAATTGCAAAACAAAAACACCACATTTAAATCAAATGATTCTTCTTCATCTTCAAAACTGCAAAACAATTATTCAAAAGCCAAAGGATATGCCAATGCAGTAGTTATAAATTTTTTCCATCTCATCCATCTAATCAAGCCAAAAATTCCTCCAGTCTTTCTCCTATTCATACTTTTTAGTTTTAGCAGGAACAATCAAAGTACACTCCAATTAGAGAACCCTATTCTTTAGTCTTAGAAAAGCTTCTTAAAGTCAGAGCCTTTGCATTACCCCCCATAAAACCTCATACTGGTTTTGATCCCACTCATCTGATGCCCACATGGTATAAGGAACATAATTATTGTAATTATCATCGTGTCAAAGGCCATAGTGATGGTAATTGTATAAATTTTAAGAACATTGTCCAGGAAATGTTAGATAATGGAGATATCATCCTGGACAACCTGAATGGACCGGAAAATAAAAATTTTCATATCTTTAAGAAGTTCTTACCTAACCATAAACAATCATCTAATCAAACTGGTGAACCTTCAACCAACAACAGTAATGTTCGTGAAGTCCACGTTGTTTTTGATATCATACTAGTCATTCCTCAATTTCCACCTATTCTATCTATCAAGGAAATTCTACCACGAGCTCATCTACCCATGGAGGAGCATACCTCTTCTAATCCTTCACCCTCAGAGGAGTCCCATTTATCTCCCCCTTCACCCATGGAGGATTCCATGATTTTTTATAACGCATTTTCATCATCTACCTCATAACCTACTGAACAATCAATGGTATTAACTATCCTACCCACATGAGAATCATCATCACTTTCTCCTCCATAAAAAGAGAAGGATACCTCAACCTACCTACCATATCTCCTACCCATGGGAGATCCTTCAGACATGCCACTACCTATTGGGGATAATTCTCCATTAATATTTAATGATCCCATTGATCTATTCTCGGCTCTTTGACCCACAAATTCCAATGCTAACCAATTCCCTATCTCACAGACATATTTCAAAAGGATTTCCATTAAACCAACTGCATATCCTCTTACAACAATCCCTTTTTCAAGAATGGTCAATCGCTTGGATTATGTTGATAATTCCATGCTTTGGAGACATTTTCAGCTCCCCTTTTCGACTCAAATGCAAATGTTTCCTCCAAATACCTCCATAATCTATTCAAAGGTATTTACAGCAACCAGATCGACCATAGCAATACTTATCGAAATGGCCTCTTCTTTGTCACCTTTACATACAACCTAACCTTTACCCACGACTAAAACCATTCCTATGCCTAATAACCTACCCATATCTACATATTCATCCATATCTAGATCCATTACTACCTTGGGTGTCATGCCAACTTCGAACCTTACTCATCCACCTGTCAAATTGGATTTAGCTACATCTTCCCAAACTCACACCAAAATTATTCCTCCACCTGAAAGTAAGAGCAAACCTTCTAGACCACATACACTAGTATCACGTACCACACTTTTGTCACCTTCTCCCCTTCCTTCCATCGTAGGACCTCACCCATCAACCTTGTCTAAACAATCCCTTACCCAAGACTAATCAAAAGCTAAGTAACCTACCTCATCATCATGATCCTTTGTTACTGTAGACACCTATTTTTAGTTTACCTCCTCTCAGTAATCTTACATGCACGCAATTTCCATCCCCACTTCTCTTTATCTTAAGTTAAATAAAATCTTATCTATTTGTTCATATTATTTGATTGATTATCAATGGGCTCCGTATGGACCCATTTGATAATTCAATTTTTGGCATCATCCCCCATATTTCACAAATTATTTAATTCATAATGCACCCATCTGACACCTTCTTTTTAAAATGAAATCTTTATCTCGCCCCCTATTCAAATCATGTCCCTTTCTTTTCCTAATAAGTCAACCTATGGGACCCACGTTGATCACATCATATCCCTAACTCAAGTTACTTTACTACACCTTGGGTACCATCTAACATGCATTTTTGCCTCACATCTAAACTATAAATATGGGGTTTTCCCCCATATTTAGAGAGAGGGATATTATTTCGAAGGGATATATATATATTTAAAGAAAGAATATATATTACGAAGGAGGATATATTTTTAAAAATAAGAAGGAGAAAGCTCTGACAGTGTTTCTTATCTTGCCATCTTGATGCCCGGTTCATTTCATAGCAAGAACTAAGCTAAGTATTTTTGTTATTTCAATTGCTTGTAATTTTTACTACTATTCATCATCTATGATTATCTTGTCTGACACGAGGGTTGACATCCTCCAAGAGAGTTGAAATCCTCATGGAACCGGAATCATCTGGGAAACCCCCGCATATTGTGTTCTAATCTTATCTGGTTTAGTTTTACAGATCTAAATTCTTGATATCATGTATTTTCCTTCTTTGTTCCCGTATCATTCATCTCCATCTCCAAGGTACTAAACCCTTGTATACTCGACATGGTCTTGTGTTTCTTGATTACTTCTACACTCATCTAGACCAGAAGCTAGAAACACAAATCAACATTTGGCACGCCCGGTGGGACTAGATCCAAAATATGGTCATTTCATTTTTTTGTTCATTTATTCATCTCGTGCAAGTATTATAAATATACTGGTTCTCCTGTGTTGTAGTTTTAAAATATCTGTGATAAATATTTCATCTTGTGGACTCACGTTTTTGTAAGATTTGGTGTTATATTCATCCGTATCAGAGGTTTGTGTTACCTTCAATGTAAGTACTCTTCTTGTGTTTAACCAACTTGGTATTTAGTTTCAAGTTTAGTTTTATTATTAAATACATAATCATACTAAAATAAAATTTCAAAAATCATATTTTAGGTTTTACTCGCATGGGAAACAAATCCGGAAACTAATCTTATTGTCTTGCTTTTATTTATGATCTCAGTTGTATAATATATATATTTTTTCTTTTCCTTTTAATGGTCTTTGCTTTGACCTAACAAAATATGTCTATATATTCATCTAGATCTTAATTTCTAATTATGTATAAATCTCACATTTCAAAGCATACTAATCTATGGTTACTTGTTTAAAATATAATAATCTATAGTTATTTATTTTAAAACATAATAGACAATATTGATTTATTTAAAAATAACAATTTAAAAAAAAAACATTATGAAATAACATTGAATTAAGTTGTCATAAAAAAAATTATGAAAGAAATTATAATTAAATTATAAAAAAAATGCCATTCAATATTGAAATGTAATCCACATCCATATAATGTCAACAGCATAGTTAATTGTATATGTCCCGTTTAGTTCTCTTTTTCATGTGATTCGCTTTATGTTAGCACACATGTAAAAATTTTGTGTCCATGTGCAGTAGGACCACCTTGGGCATACCTAAAAGTGAGTAATTTTTTTCTCAATAAAAAGGTTTGATAAGATATTGCTCCTCATTTCCTTTTCCTATCTCATTATTGTAGATATCATATCATTTTCATATATTTTCGGTCGATTATTGTGGGGTATAAGACATTAATAATTTAATTCCTTTATAAGTATTCTTATCGCTAGTTCACTATACAAATAAATGCAACATACACATTTATATTGTTTTGGTAGTATAGTTTATTATTTAACAACATATTATTTCTTATTTATATTATTTCGTTAATTTGTGATGATTGTTTTTAATGTATAGTTCATTCTTATTTACCTTAGTATCTATTAAATTTTTATTAGGTTGATATTATTTAGTTAGTTTAATTTAGTTAGCAACTTAATTAATTTTTATTTTATTATTATTATTATTTTTAGAAATTTAGTTATTGACTAGTTTATTTTGCTAATGTCTTATAAATATTGATGTTTAAGTGGTATTGGCTTAAGTTGTGTCATTACACGTAGGTTACTTTTGTTTTCACCCAAAAATTAATTATTTAGAAAATTTTCACAATATAATTAACCTGATTAATTATTAAATTTGTTTTGAACACATAAGGTCATTAGGACCATTATATTGCTTTTCTTATCCTGTCATCTGCATGAATTAATTATTTTATTTACTTCTACAGGTAAACTCCATGACCTTGCAACCATTAAATCACATTGTCAAAGACCATTTTGTAAAACAAAACAATAAAAAACAACAAAAAAGAAAATACTCATTTTTATTAGCCTCATCTGCAACTCTAAATGGTGCCATTTCAGGGTACCCGGGCATTTTAGGTCATTAACCAACACTTATAAATACATCACTATCAAATGCACTTAAATAACCAAGGAAAGCGTTCTCCAGGTATTTCTCATTTTTATCTATTTTTCTTTTTTTTTGCATCAAACTTTCCCTTTCCTGAGTGTCTATATACATCGAACATCACATTTAATTTTGGTCTAAAATGAACCTTCTGCATCCTTCCTGATTACATAGCTTAAGTAAAGGATTTAACTCTCTGCATTTCACTTATCACACACTGCCTGATACTGCACAAACAAAATTAACACATCCAAACATTCCTGTCACCTGGTTAATTGATTGGGAACTAAACACCCAACAGGTAACCTTCTCAGACATCTCCCAATCCATAACTACCTAAAACGAGCCTTAGACTCCTTTAGGCACCTCTATTACTTACTTTTATTTTCTGTTCATATCCTCTAAATTAATCATGATGCTAAAAAAATTCTTCTTGATTTATTTGTCAACAACATACATAAACAGATGTTTCTTTACTTCACACATATTTTCGCTCTCTCTCAAATCGAGACAAAACAACAACCTGCTCTATCCAATAAAGTAACTTCCTCTAAAAATCTTACTCAACAAGATACTAAACTCAAAACCACGCATTCAGCCACCCAACCTCTAGTCTCTATGGTCTCACTTCATGTGAACCATGTCATACAAATCTCCCCACCTGGACACCAACCCTCATATCCCTCATCAAGCCAATATTCCTAAACCAATCACACCACCATCTCCTGATCCTCTAAATACACTCAAATATCCTCCTAACCCCATGTATGACTTCTTGCTTAAAAAATACTTGCTTCAAAAATCCCCTACAATATCTCAATCCTCCCAATCTCATCAATTGGTGGATCACATTCCACCCACATCACTTTTTGTCAATTCTATTTCATCTGCCACTAGTATGCCCATCGAACAATCTCATCCTTTGAATACCTACATTCCTACCCATCCTATGCTCCAATAGTCTCAACCCTAACACTCATATCCCTACTTATCATCTACCACAACAACCTACCTAGCTTCAACGAACACACCATATTCCTATTATTCAAATTCAACCTATGCAACAATATCAACCTATAACACATGCTCATCCTTACCAAACAACTCCTGCAACATCTACATATCCACAAATTAATCAGATGTCTTATCAAACCATTCCACAGACATCCTATTCACAAACTTATAAGCCTCTTTATCAGACACTTCACCAAACACCCACACACCCACAAACACATTATTCACCTTATCAAACTACCTTTCAAACCACACAGCTGATCCAATCTCAACCTTACAATACCTCGAATAATTTAATTCATGCCTTAATGAATCGGTTAGCTAGTTTATAAACCCTTACCTTACCACCCAGGAACACCTTATCCTATGAAAAAATTTGTAACGAACCGATTCATCCATCATTTCCAATCAAACATTATCCCCCTCATTGGAAACTTCCTACATTTTATAAGTTCAATAATAAAGAAGATCCCCGAAAACATATCCTCGCATTTAAACACGCATGTTGTCTTATTGTGCATGATCATGATTTACTTCTTGACACTTTCCCTATGTCTTTGTCTGGTCCTGGGTTGGACTGGTATAACAATATCCTGTGACATTCCTTATTCTCTTTCACCTAGCTTGCACAATTTTTCTTAGAACACTTTTCTATCAATATTACACCCAAAACCACTATCGCTGATCTATATAGCATTCGGCAGTATGAAAACGAGACCATCGCTGACTTTTTCACACAGTGGCATGCTTTTATAAACCAACTATCCTTCACTATCCCACAAACCGAACTCATCGATTTATTCTTGCATTCGTGTGCCAAACATATATCATGCAAATTGTAGATCCAATCATTCCAAACCTTTGATGAAGCTTTCACAATGGCTCACAAGCTCGAAACTCGTGCCATTGAGTAGTGTCATCTTAAACTAAGTTCAACTAAATCAAAAATTGAATCCACTAAACCATTCACACATAATGGCGAGTTCAAGGCTGCGGCCAACACTATGGTCATTGAATCCTCATCCCCATCTGCACCAAGCACATGATATCCTCTATCAATATCCAACTACGCTCCTTTAGGAGAATCATATAGTTTTGTATTTGATAAGTTGATGAGCGTAAACTCTATCCAACTACCTCCCATATGACCTGTAGGTAACTCACAAGCCAAGCCTATTTTTTATCGCGAGGCCCACTTTTATAAATATCATCAAGTCAAAGGTCGCGACATTGAGAGATGTTGTTCCTTCAAAGATCATGTCCAACAACTCGTAAATCAAGGGGATATCCAAATTCATACCTCCACTACACAGACTAATCAACCACCAAAAAATCACGTCACCCCCTTTACATCTTAAATATCAAATGCTTGCATGATTAACACTGCCAATCAATATCTTATCTCATCACCAACTCCACATGTTCCCATGGTAGACACAATTCCCACCTCTTATTTAGAACCTGTCACACATACATCAACTTTCACTACATGTCCTAAACTTGTACCTTCTCCTATCCTTACCACATCCACATCAAATTCAACTATATCATCCATTTATGTCGCTTCAAATACACCCCAATCTATAACATTAGATTCATCCTTAACACCCATTTTAGCCCCACTCGTATCCACACATATCCCTACATCACTCACACCTATTCATTCACTAGCATCTTCATCAAATACACCTGTTACTACATCTGCATTACTCACAACCATCCCAACAAAACTTAGATCTACTACATTACCCTTACCCATGAGGTCTTCTCTATTAGTTATCACATCACTCACATCTCTACATATTCCAAAAGTTCCTACATCTTTATCTATCCTAGCTACCCCTATACCTATCATATCAGCAAGTCCACCTATCTCTACCTTGACAACCTTGGTTGTGGCCATAACACCCAGTCTACCCCAATACTCTTTACCTAATCCTCCTATCACACCAACCAAATCCTCTCGATCTGCAACCTTACCCAATATACCTTTTGAATCACCTACTATACCAACACATCCACCTTGATCAAATAAATATGTTTTACCTTATCCCTCTAAAAAATCAACTCTTCCCATGCCAAAATTGAAACAATCTATGTATTACATAAATATCGTTAATCGCGTCATATAAACACCTATATCTTCATTAACTTCTTCATCTTGTTTTAGAAGAGTTTCTCCATTAATAACCACACCACCGCTATCAGATCCTCCGGTTGAAATTATTGTCATCCCTACTAGAGGTAAATCTTCTCAGTCTAAGTCTAAGGCTCAGGGAAAACATCCCTGACAGTCCCCTGCACATCCACAAAAACATTCAGGTTTACGCTCTTCTCAACAATCCAATTCCACAACATCTATGTCAAGGTTAGTTTTTCCATCTACGACATCTTGCAATAATTAATCCAAATCCAAACAATATCATCCTTTAACAAAATTTTATTTGTCCTTCCAAACAAAAAATTCACACATCCAATCTACATCTATGTTTTCTCCTAACGCTAAGCTGAGACATCCTATCAAAACCCACAAAAGTTACCTTCCCCATGAAACTTCAATGGGGTCATACGCAGACATATTTCAATATTTAACTCAAACATATATCATTAAAATTCCTCCTATTAAATCCTTCAATCTATATGGTCCCAAGCCATCATGGTTCAATCCTAATTTCAGTTTTTCTTATCATCTTACCTCAGGTCACGGCATCGAACATTATAAGGCCTTTCGGTCAATCGTCCACAATCTTATAAAGAAAGATGATTTCCTCATTCAGGGGAAAGTTCCTTCTTCATCCACCTTTAATCCAATCTATATCCCATCTGTTAGATCTCTCATGATCCCTCCATCCACATCATCTCTTAATATTCATCCAGCCCATGTCATTCCTCCTAAGGAATGCCCACCATTGTTCATCAATGTCGCTTATCTTGGTAAACACACTTGTTGTCTCTGATTGTTTACCCCATCCAAATCTAAAGCAATCTCAGCTAAGCTCTTCTGACATCCTTTACCTCCTTCACATTTAACTTGTTGAGAGAATAATCTTCCCTCACCCTTGAACACATCATCTATACAAATCCCTTATTGATAGGGGACTTCACTCTTTGACATTTTTTATTTACCTTATTCACATCCATTCAATCTAAATTAATTATATCCAAATTCTCATATAATTCTAAGTTATTCTTTGAGGAAATATTTGTTCTTTTATGTTTGTGATCCTTTTAGGAGTATTGTCTTTTTCATTGAAGCCCTCCTTTGAGGCCATGTTTGTCTCTCCATCGAGGGACCTTTTTCTATATTTTTGTCTCTTCTGGGGCACTGTCTATTTTGAAGTCCACCATTGTGGCTATATGTGTGTTTCTTTTGGGACATCATTTATTTCATCAAGCCCTCCTTGGAGGCCATTATTGTCCTTCTATGTTTATGTCTCTCTTGGGGCATCATCATTCATTTTCATCCAAATCCACCATTGTGGTCATATGTTAGTTTTGTTTCCTGCTTGGCTATCATCTCATCTTATTACAACTACACTATCTTCCCTCTCGTAGTGGTAAACCAGAAATGGAACCTCGTAATGCATTGCACTTACAACTAGTCTAATGTTAGCATATCTACTAATGAGAGCTTATTTACATCCTTATATTGTTCTACCATCTTTATTTCCTTCCATTTATCACTATAATAATTTGACTTATGTGATCCGCCCTCACTACTTTGATGTGATCCCATTACCATTACATCCATTACCTTCTCATTCTCCTATTGCAGCCATGTGAAGGGTCCAGGGTGTCTCTTATACATTCCTTATCCCCTCTTAGGTGGTTTACCTATCTATTCCCAGCTCTCCCCCATGTGAAGCTCAAATTCACGTATGTAAAAGGAAAAATTGAAGTTATAAAAAATAGACTGATCCCTCAAAGGAAAGTTGTTCATACAAAAAAAAGAAAAAGAAAAGAAAACTATACAAATCAAAATCCAGCAAAAATACAAAGAAATAGACCGATCCCTTAAAGGATGGCTATCATATTATTCTTGTCATCTATATTATGTATAAAGTAGACCATACCATTGAAGGATGGCTACTCTATTATTATGGTATCTAGAGGGTTTTCCACGTTGATCAACCTTCTTTTATCAACATTTTCCGAAAGCTTCCCACATTGATCAGCTTTTTACTATTGTTCTTTTCCTTTCCTAGAGATGGGGCATAGACTTGAGGAACACCACCTTTGGAGATCCCTCTTCCCATGTACAAGTCACATATTCTATCCCTTTTGTCATGTCAACATTAGAATTACAAGCGTCTTTCATCCATATCTCCCTCATGATATTTTAGTATAACTAACTATCATTGGTTATGTATTAACACCTACTATTGGTTACAAGTGCAATGCCCTGAGTGGTACCCTTTCTTGTTTATCTCTAATCTAGTTTGAAACATAGTTTTCCTATATGCACTTGCTACAACTATGTTCCATTCATCTCATCTAGATCATATTTTATAAAAATCATATCAAATTACACACTATGAATTCTACATATATTCATCATCTCCATGAATGCATTTGCAAATACACTCTTCGGTTTGTGAATTCTGCATGATCACTACTGCAGTTTGCGAATCCTACTTGAGGATCCTTCTCAAGGTAAGTTCATTATCTTACAGCTCCTTATCTCTCAACATGTTCAACGCCATCTTTGATCCATTGATCCTCGCCCTCCATGTCCAATCATCACCATTTTTCTTCACATCATCCTTCTCACCTTTCTGTCCCCTTGGACAACGCCATATACCTTACTCTTGAGTTTCTCTTTTACTCTTATGTTTTTAGTTTGACAATCTTGCTTAACCATCCATATACCCAGAGAACCTTAGTTAAGGTATATCTTCTTCCTTGGATCCTACCGTTGTAGAAGCTTCTCCATCGTTTCCTTTTTTAACAGATGATAGTCACCACCACAAACATCTTTCCACTCCTCTTTTTTTGTTTAACACTCTTGTATCATCACTACCACCATATGGGCATCCTAGTTAATGATTGTCATTACACTCTCCATATACACTACATATTTTCCTCCATAGATTCATGTCACATCCCTTTGTTTCCTTGTTATCACCTCCTTTCATCTCTTGTTCCATTTTGGTATACACTGCTTAGTCTTTTCATCATTCTTCTTCTTCTTTAGTTTGGTGATCCTACTTAACCATCTCCGTCACAGGGCAATCTTACTTTAGAGCTTCTCTTAAGAATTGTTTCCCATATGATCTTTCCTTCACCCATCATCTCTTCCTCATCTTCTATCTCCCACCTCTCATCATACTCATCCATTCCAACCACACCTTCCACACTTGCATCTAATACAATGTTGTCTTTCTCCATCCATATTGTCACTACTGGTTTGGTGATCTTACTTAAATCCTCCTGCGGCATGGCAATCTTACTTAAGAATCCCTCTTAAGCATGATTTTTCATCGTGCACTCCCCCACTACCCCACATTCTCTCCATATACATTTTCTCAACATTCCCCATCATCACATCCTCTCACCTCCTCTTTCATTCTCGCAAACACCACTTCCTATTGGTAGCTTGTTCATCTCCATCATCTCTCACTAGGTAATATTACTTAACCATTGCTTCTCCATTCATTTCATGTCTTGTTTAGTCATTTCTCTCTCATCCATTCTCATCCACTACATCCTCTCACCATCTCCATCTTCCTACACATTGTTATCCCTCCTTTCTTTACTCTTTTCACTCCATCTTCTAGATTTTTCCCACATATCTACCCCCATACTTACACGTCATTGTCATTGATCTTCTCCTAAAATTCTTTCATCATATCCTTCCATTTCTGCGCTAGTAATTATCAGTGGAATTCTCTTAAAGATCACTCATCCCCATTTTGCACAACCTAAATCCTTTTATTTGACCTCCTCCATTCTATCTTCATTACTTCCTTCTTATGTTTCCTCTGATCATTATCGAAGGACTTCTCCTAACATCCCTTCATTGGCTTTCCTCCTCCCGTTCTTTGTTTACTTTCTCTCTTGTCTTATCTTTTGTACCATATTTTCCTACTGTTCATTATTGGTGGATTTCTCCTAACATCCATTCACTGGCATTGTCTCTCCTATCCCATCCTTTATTTTTCCTCACCACCTCTCTATCTACCATTCTTTCTTGTCAATTTCTTCACTGTCTTCATCATACACCTTCTCTTTATTTTCCTATCATCAGCATATCCTCATCTCATGCATCTTCTTTTCTTTTCCAATTGATGTCACTCCTTCCCTCAAGTTTCTCTATATGTTCCTTATGCTTCCCACTCTTTACCAAATATCTTCATTCTTGGTTCACTTCCTTCAACATAGTTTTCTTCATTGTCTCCTCCTCCTTTTTGATCTTCGTCTTATTTTACTTCCTCTTTATTGTCCTCCTTGTTTTACCTCACACTTCCTCCTTACTTCCCCGTTGAAAATCTTAATCTTCAGTGTTATCCCATTTCCTTTATCATCCCATCATCCACATTCATTTCCATGCAGTCAATTCCATATTCTTTTCCTTGGATTTCTTCACTATGATCTATTTCCTTCAATTTTCTTTGTGCTATCATCTCTTTCCCCCATCATTTTCACCTTCCTCCTACCCTCCCCTTCCTTTCTTTATCACCCCCAGCTTTTCCCTCATTCTGTACCAATTTCTCTTCTTTTATCTTATCTTCTCCACATATTCCTGGTCCCTCATCGTTTCTTTCTTTTCTCCATTTTACCTCCTCTTTCGTCTTCTTTAAATTCTTCATCGTCCTCATCCCCTTCATTTTTCCATCATTCTCTCCCTTTTTTCTGCTTTTACCCCCTACTCTCATCTTGTCTTTTTGATTCGTTTTTCCTCATTCCCTTCTCCTATCATCCTTCTCTACTATTCTCTTCCACCTATTTCTCTTGTCTCCATCACCTCCTAACATCTGGCAGTTTACAATCAATGTTGATCCGCTCTATCATCTCTTTCATTTATCCATCATTTCATCCCTTTCATCCCCATTCACCCTTCTTCACTTTGCCATTTTGGATCTCTCTCTCCCTTTTTCATAGATTTTACCATCTGCTCTGTCATTTTCTTGTCTTCTTCTTGTTTTTCTTTCAAGGACATCATCATATTCATTCCCCTATCAATCTCTCTCCATCTTATTCTGACATCCTCCCTCTTTCAAGATACCTTTTTTCGACCATCACTCTGTCTAATGTTCGCTCTACTCCATACCCTATGTTTCTCTTCACCTTTGACCTTTTCTTGCAAAAGTATCTCATAATCAATCACTTACTCGAAGTTCATGAGACTTTTTTCTCTCTCTTGCCACTCTTACTCATTACGGCCATCAACTTATAACCTTTTTCCTATCGCACATTGCATTATCATCATCACTATTTATCACACCTTTAGGTCATTTTATCCCATCTTTCTATCCCATCTTCTCATCATGTGCACATTTATGATTTTTCCCCATGAAGAATTTTATTTACACATATCTCCCATTATGTCAGCTTTATGCCCTATCATGGTGTGCCCTTTTCATCCATATACTTATCAACACATATAACTCACTTTTTTTCTTTCTCGTGCCCTATGTTACGGAATATTTTTCTTCATCTTCATCCCTTTTGAGGACGTATGATTTTTTTGCATGATTCCTCACAGATAAAGGATTGGACACATCTTTCGTATTTAGTTGCACATATTTTGATTTTTTAATATGACCCAATGGTCATCTTTGTTTACATTCATACTGCAGTGGTCTTCACCCACTCACTGGTATGTACAATGTTGTCATGCTCGTCTCCGTTGAGATAACCATTGTCCTCTACCTATGTGATATTGGAGTCACCTCCATTATTTTTCATCCATATTGTGATCCTTTTTGCCTAGGGAATCTTGACTTGGTTATGCTTTTACCCATCTTTTCATCACCCACACGACCTTTAACATCTCTCTTTCAAACTCGTGATTGACTTCCTTTGTGTCGTCAATCCCAAGTTTGAGGGGGAACACTTAATCAATCATTTTTTCATACTTCATCGTTTTTGTCTCGCGGCTTGCCCAATGCAAACCACTCATCAAAAAGAGGCAAATGTAGAAACCAGCTATTTTTGTATCGTTCCTCCCCTTCACCCTACGTTTGCTCTCCTTCATTAGGCTTACCCATTCAAATCCCTTCCCCCCCCCTCTAAATCTTGAAGTTAAATCTCATCTTCCCACCAATTTGTACATATTCAATTAATCAATCTATCAATTGGTTCCGTATGAACCCCTTTGATAATCCCTAAATCTCGTTATATGCTAATCATCCCCCATCTCTCACAAATTATTTAATTCATAATGCACCCATCTGACACCTTCTTTTTAAAATCAAATCTTTATCATGCACCCCACTCACGAATTCAAATAATGTCAAAATAATCCATCCTACATCAAATCCAACTATTGCACCCGTAATCACTCAAATCATGTCACCCCCACTCACCTAACTCAGAGTTACTTTACTCAAACCTTGGATATACCTAATAACCCCTAAAGTTTTGCCTCACATCTCCAGGCTATAAATACAGGCTTTTCCCCCATCTTTCAAACAGAGTTAAGAGTATTAGAAAACCTATGACATTATAGCCCCTCGCTTATCATAATATCATCACATATGCCCTTGAAGAATGCCATATTGTATCACCATAATACCATCCTCATGCCCTTGAAAGTGTCTCTTAGTTTGGTTTGTTTTACATTTACTTTGATCAGATCAGTAGCTCCTCTATAGCATCGACATAAGCTAAGTAGTCTATGTTATTTCAGTCGGTTTCTACATGTTATCCATTTATCTGTTCATTTATATCATTATTATCTTATCTAACACTGAGGGTTGACATCCGCATAAGGAAGCTCGAAATGCTTCTTGGAACTGACGTCGTCTAGGCAGCCCTAACATACACCATTCTAATCTGTTTTTGGTCTTAGTTGCCTCTACAGATGCAAGTCTATCCAGCTCGCATGTGATTTTCATTCACTTTGCACCCGTATCATTTGCATCTCATCAGCTCTATGGGGACCTTGAACCCCTTGCATACTCAATGAGGTCTACTTGATTTTCTTTGATTATCTAGCACACTAATCTGGACAAGGATGAAGAAAACATCGATAAACAGTTACAGAGCCTTTACATAATCATAATAAAAACCCTCAACCTCATCTGTACATTTCTTACCACCTATACCTCCACTAGCTACTATAACCCCAAAATTTCCTATATGAATTCAACCCATACCTTCCACCCAGCCTCTACTAACCACTTCCACTGTAACTCTATTGTCTCCATTGGTAACCCATCCTTTTCCACCATACACTTTCCCTTCTTCATCACGTACCGCCAACTCACCTTTAACTAAGAAGGTGTAATCCAAAGACAAGAACCCACTACCCTCTAAAAGGGTATTTAAACCAACAACACCTTCCTTCACAAGTTCTTCTACCACACCTTTCCCCAAGTAGATACCATCAAAACATAAGACAATACCACCTACCAAACAAGTGGTCAGACCTATTCCCCCTCATATAAAACCTCTTCCATCACAATCATCTTAACCTTTACAAAAACCCACATTCACTTTCCACTATGATCCATTGGCAGGGTCCTACGCCAAAATTCTAGCCAACCTCTTAGAAATCTCAGTCATCACATTATCGTTGCTTATACCTTACGACCCCCTCAAACCCAAACCAAAAGGGTTTGATGAAACTAAAATTTGTGCCTACCATCATGTGCCAATATATGACGTAGAGGGTTGTAAGGCTCTTAAAACCATTCTCCTCCAATTATGTCCTCCTGAAGAAAATTTCAATGATGATGATCTTCTTGATGAGGAACCTATTCCATCTTCACTTTTCACCACACACACTCATCCCTTACTTATTTAATGACCTTCATATACACCCCCACAACCCTTTTATCCATGTCCAAATTTTGAGATCAACATGGTCTGTATCAGAGAGTTGGACAAACCACCACATAGATGTCAGTTTTCCCTACTCATTTCACAAGGTTCTTACCCTACATTAGGATTTTTTCCATCATGTCATTATACTACTCATGACATATGTTCTCCATCTACCTCCTTCCCTTAGATTAACATGGTCCAAGTTGTCACACATTCCCAAAATGAAAAAAATAAATAAAAATCAACTAGCCCATCAACCAATCCCATGCCCAATATACCATCTAAAACCGCACAAAAAATCACTATTTGAGGACCTACATACCCTATTTTAAATAGGGTCACCCATCGTACAATGATAAAATAATTACACCTATCAAGAATAGATTGCAATTATCTCATTCAGATCCATCTCCTACAGTAAATGCCACTCTCTATTGGCAGTTGATTGGGAGTCTCATTTACCTGACCTACACTAGACTAGAAATCATCTTCTCTGTGAACTATCTATCTAGGTTCATGTACAAACCAAAATTTTGTCATTGGAAGGTAGCAAGGTGCATTTTGAGATATCTCAAAGGATCAGTGGATCTTGGTCTAGAATATAAGAAGAATGAAAAATTATTTTCAAGATAATCATATTCAAATCGTGCAAGTAACATTGATGAAAAAAATCCAGTTTAGGATTTGTGTTCTTTATGGGAGACCAATATCAAGGGGAAACAAGAAACAACACTTTGATTATTTCTTTTCCACAAAAGTTGAGTATCATTCTATAGGTTAATCTATCTATGAAGTGATATGACTATGTCATACACTTGAAGGACTTGGAATACCACATGACAAACCAACCACCATGTATGTATATAATGAATGTGTTCTCAAACTTGTTTGCAATCCATTTTTTCATGAAAGAAAAAAACATATTGAGGTACAAGTTCATTTCATATGTGAGCATGTCTTGAAGCACAATATACAACTTCATTTTTTTCCTACAGTTGAACAATGAGCAGATATCTTCACAAAGTCACTTAAACATGAAAAATTATGCATTATTACCTTAGTTAATTATGCATTTCTCATATTTAGATTATTTAAATTATTAATTGTTGTATGGTTATATTTATTTATAACCTTATTTATTATTAATTTTTTACATTATTGTTACAACTGCATGTTTGTATTTAATTCGGTTATGCTTCCAGAATGACCTTTTTTGGAAGCTTATGTGAATTAGTTTTTGTTGCACCTATGCAACATATTTCTGTGTGTGTAATCAGTTGTATAATTCCTATAATAATTACAACACTCCATTATAAGCTTGATTTGGATCATTAATAAAATAGCCACACTTTCATCCCTATTCTACACTAAGGAACCAAGTCTTATTATGATCCCTACACTATGTTATATTGTCTTCGTACTGTGTTATGTATACTCTATATGGGGTGGTTGTTTCACCCAAATGATTCCCCGATCTTTAGGGCTGCATGTGATTTCATTGTAGGAGGATACAACCCAAAAGAGGACAAACCACTAAAACTAAAATTGTGACTTGTAGGAGGAAGGGAATGTTCTTGGTAAAAAAGGGCAAAAAAAACAAGTGGATGAGAGACAAGTGTTAGTATGAGAAAATAAAAACATGCATGTATAAGACAATGTGTAAGCTAAAACATGCAAGAAGATAATGTAGACAGAAAAAAAAGGTTTGCAAACATGGGACACCACTCACTATGTTAGAAGACAATCAATTGCTTAGTGGCCACAAACAAACAAGTATGCACACAAGACAAAGGGAAAAACCCACATATAATAGTAAACAATGACAAAAGAGTACAAGCCATGTAACAGATAACCATGGAAATAAATATCCCTACATAATAAATGCTACACATGAAGCACCCTTTTGCATGTTACAAAGATGAAAATTATTTCAATGTGTATATAAGCCAATAAATTAGAGTGCTAAGTATAAAATGAAACAATAACACCTATAGTATATGAAAGAGGATACCCCAAGGAGCCAATATGGGACTGGTACTATATACTACACTAAACATTCATGTTGCATGTAAAGGCCCTTTATAATATGTAATCTCAACTAGAAAACAAGTGAACACAAATGTGTGTATGATAAAGATAATGGGAGAAAAGATATCTATCTAGCATGTGTAATAAATCAAACATGTAGGACTAAATGTAAGCAAGAATAAATGCAACCAAGATATATAGTATTTTGTAGATTGATGGAATATAATACACAGTGAAAGATATGATCCATGTGCCCCCCAATTGAATGCAATTGTATGAAAGGATTTTCATTTTTTTATGGCCCCTCAGCATTTGAGAATGAACCAAATCACAACAGTGTGTCATCAATAAATGGTAAAAAATTGTGTTGTATGTATCATTATATGACAACTGTGTAGTGATGACATGTGAACATGGGTGATGTTGTATCCTACCTATATCATGATAAGATGATACAAGAAGTGACAATTTAACCTAAAGCATATATCACTAAATGATAAAAATGTATATGACTAAGAATGTCATATGATAGAAAGATTGAATGGTTGAGTGTGTAAATGTGGTCCATTTTTTATTTATACCCTCAAAAATATAGTATGAACCATGAGACTAGAGTGTGTCAATGAGAAATGAGTGTAGCATGTAAAATTATTTGTGTAAAATGCATAAAATGTCTAGTAGGTGTAGTGTAATATGCAATGTATAGGATTTGATTCAAGATCCATATATGATATAGGTGTATAATATGCATGATGTATGAAGTGCAAAGTGTGAATGACGCATAATAGATGTATAATGTTGGATCTAAAATGTATGATTATAATATGTAAAATGATGCGTATACGTAAAAGTGTAGGATGTGTGATGATGCATGATGTATAGTGTCTACTATGTAGTTTGTGAGGTTCATGTGTATAGTATGCCCTTAACAGTCAAGTGTGAATCAAAGCACAAGAGTGTGTCCTCAGGTAATGTCGTTGTTAGAGTGTGTGAAGATGTATATGCAAGAACTTAGGTATATGAAATTTTTCGATGCTAGGGGGTGTGAATGTAATGCCTCCAAAATGTGTAATGGAGAACAATATATTTGGTAAAAGAAATGGATGGAAGTCCTCTTCTTGATGATTGTGGTGATAGAAGAACCTAATGATGCTCTAAAAATGGTGGTACATGAGAGAAGCATTCTGTAGTTGAGTGAATTTTATGTGTATGCAATGGATGCATATATGATGGGTGCATTCACACAACAAAATGTGTAGGTGATGGATATCTTTGTGAAGCATAATGTGACGGTGATGAAAACCAGTGTGGAATAAAATGAGGAGTTGATTTACATCTAAATGTAGTAACTTTCCTAGAAATGGATCTATACCAGAGTGTTGGACTAGCAAAGTGATGAGGCCATGTAAAGTGTATGTGAATAGGTGAGATAGGAGTAGATTGTTCTTTGAGTGTTATGGGCCATGGAGTACTTGATGTAGTAGGTGATGCATTAGCCACTGCAAGAGCAGGGTGTGACCATGGAGTAGATGGAGACACACCATTAATATAAATGAATTGATTATTATGAATTAATTTCAAATACAAATGATTCATGGAGATCATAGAATTAGTCCTATAAATCCAATTGAGGCCTAGAAGTATGTCGCATCGATCAATTTCTTATGTAAAAAGCAACGGTACAAAAATAGTGAGAGGTGTTAACATGGTGTACTAATAGGTGTTTTAATTGATGTAAAACTACTTTAGACACCAAAAATATATTCCCTCATCAAGAACAAACATGCTCATGACCAAATACAACACATTTGCACACCCCGCTATAACACCCTCTTTTAATTAATTAATTTGTTTATGACCCATCATATCTCTAAATATCTAAAATGGTTTTTTAATTGATATAATTAAATAACCTATTTTCTCCTCACACGTCACCCTTACACCTCGTTGAGTTAACTCAGACACCTCACTAACTACCTAAACCAATTCTAAAAGCACTTCTTAAAAAGCACTAACCTATTTCGTAACTAATTAGCCTTCTAACTAGACAAAAGATCTAAAAATAAATTTCTTTCATCCTAACAATCTTATCTCGTTCTTTTTTAACCATCCTCATCACCTCAAAATACATCATTTTAAGTAGAAAATGAAAGGCAATCATTTGATTTTCTAACCAAACTAGTGTTCTCTGAAATCATCGGTGATTTTCCTGATCATTGATGATCTATATATAGTTGTTTATAGACCTCATTTGGGGACACAAATTCTCGAGCTTTATGGATTTACATTGTTTCAATCTTAATTCTTCAGGTATCTAGGTACTTCACAAAATTATCATCTAATGTTACACTACTCAACATACATCATATTTATCATAGGATTTTCCATTTTCATTGTCTAACTAACTTCCTCTATTCTTCCATCCACCAATACACTCTGCAAGGTAAATTACTCATTTTGATTTAGTTTAGATATCAGAAAAAGGTATATCTTTGCTTTTATATCACTGATATGTTAAATAACATTCTATTCTATTGAAATAATGTTTCAATTCATTAGCTTAAGCTATTTTTGTAAAAGTTATCATTTTTCTCATTAATTGCTAGTGATTACCCCAATCACTAGTGATTTCATTGAATCACTAATGTTTTCTTTGAATCGATAGTGATTCATGTGTTTTCATGCTTTTTCATCATTCTCTACTAAAATATAATAAAAAAATTCCTTGTTATCTACTCATCCTCTATCTAGCATGATGTCTTTAGATGTCGTTAGGAGATTATAACTCACCAATAGTTGATTCCTTTCCTATTGTCTGCCATCCACTATACTGGGAGAAATACAACTTACTCCATGATCTTAAACTTTGTGTAATCTAGAAAGCTCCATTTGATCACTTAAAGGCCATTTTATCTAACAAACAATGCCTTCGGGAATCTAGTGATGCCTTTTACAAGGTATATGATGAATCACTAAGGCTCGAGGAGGATATTATTCAATAAGAATGCCAATATGAAACCAGTCTTTAGCATATGGAGGAGGATTACCATAATACCTCTGAATCATATTCTGTTAACCAAATCAACATCTCCAGTTTAAAGTCTACCTTCACCCACCAATATGACACTCAGGTAGAAGATTCATACTTCTTCGCTGAGGATTACATTTCTATCCTTGACTCAAACCTGACTGAATAAGATGACAAAACTACCGATTTGGTTGCATGGAATTCTCCTATTTCTAAAAATCATTATACAAACCATGATTCTAACTTATGGATGTAATCATAATCCACATTAATCATATATTTATCTAGAAAAATAAGTGATAATCACAAGCTTATCTAGACACTTGGTATACACAATCATATGTACTAAATAAGGATTGAATGTTTTCTAATCATCAATATTATCTTGATATAATTTATAGATTTTTTATAGGAAGTTATTTCCAGGTAAGGAATCCTTTCGATGTCTTATTTTAAAATAGTGTGAAAAAAAAAACATAATACACATCTATGGGTATCCTAGAAAACCCCATCATATTTAGGTCGCGTTCGGTTATTATCTCTTGAAACTATCAAGAAAACCAAGGTAAAAACTAAGTGAGACATTCTAGCATGCCTGATGGTACCCTTATCCCTTGTTAATTTTATTATTTTATCATCATTTTGATTTTTGTTTTTCGCTGATTGCTAATTTTTTGTGATTGGTTGAATTACCTGGGATTCCCCTGAATTGCTAGCAATTCCCCTATGTTTTTTTCTTAACATTTTATTAATAAGTTAAATTGAATTTTCATCTATTTCCTTCTTCTAATCAAATTACAGGAACTATTTTTCTTGTGAAAATACCTTTTGTATTTGCTACAAAAAATCCAATAATTACCAAAAGAATCAAAAATATAAATTAGGAGTGCTCTCACAGTAAGTCCTAAAATCATATTTTATCTTTTCATTTTTCATTCTTGTTCTCTTTTCCTCATTGAAAGAAACATTTCATTTTTGGATACTAAAATAAAAAATTTGCATTCTTGTTGACCACTTAGTCTTAATTAGGAAGGTAAATTTTAGGCATTCACTTATTCCTCCCTCACACACAACTAAACCACATCACAATAAAAAAAACATCCAAAAAACTCCCACCCAAGTGAAACTGATTGGGATTTCATCACCCAACAGGGAAACGGTACAAATTTTTTCCTCACATACCTTCAGTTATATCAAAGACTATGCCTTTAAACACATCTGAAATCATCCTTTGATAGCCACTTCTTAGGACCCTCATTAACTATTTTACACATTTCACCTTTCATAATTATTTAAGGTAAGAATAAAATAACACTTTGTTTTCCATTTCTTACTAATTGTTAATCAATATATTTAGTCGTTAATCATTTTACTATTTTTTTCTATGTGCTTGTTTATTATGGTTCTCACTACACAACAAACACATAACCAACTATCTAAAAATATTTTTACCTCACTACATTTATTTCAACATCAATCCCCACTTCGTACGACACCACTTTCAGTAACAATTTACTCCCTGATGCAATCAAAAGCATTGATTTATGAAACGAATGCAACCAATCTTTTTTTTGACAAGAAAACATGGAATGGAGTAGGTTCTGGTCATAAAAATGAAATTCAACAACATTCCTTTTAATCTCCACAACATTACCATGAAATAATACTCTACACATTGGAATCAAGAAATTCCCCTAAACTTCCATTTTAGAATGGGGATGATCCTTTTTTTAAGATAAGTTAGATTTGAATCTCATTACTCTTAATGCATATCAGGCAACAAGAAACCTTCAAATGCAGTCACTCACACCACAAGCTGTTGTAAATGATCACAACCCTTTACCCTTTATTGCAAAAATCATTGAAAAAAACCAAGAACCCATTATCTAGCAATTATTTTTCAATACTTTAGCTCAACATCAGACACTGACCATTAGTCAATCCCATTACTCTACTAGCTCTACCAATCCATATGACACATTGGATGAGAATCTCTTTACAAGTCAACCCAAAACATCTGATGTTTCCTCAACATCTATTTATGACCTCCATATGATCTCATCATAAAATTTTTCCACCCAAAAATTTATGTCTTCTCCCAATCCTTCTTTAAGTTCTGCACCTCCTCAAGGTAGTTCCACTTCCTCGATGATAGATCTTTCAGCTCCTCATAGGTATCAACATCATCATTAAGTTTTGTTCTTGTTTCTACTCCTATAATATCCAAAAAAAAACCATTCATATTCATAGTATTACCATGTCTATCCCTTCAACAATGAAAAATATTAATAATAACGCTATTTCTAGTACACATCCCACCTTACAATATATGCCACAACTCTCTCAAAATTTGATATTTATGCCACAATCTATGCCATTAAAAAACATCCCACAAAAAAATATTCCAAAAAAAAACATTCTATGGTAAGCATAATTATTTTACCTTGTTTTACACCATCCCAACACATTCCCACATATTCACATCCTCTTACACAAATATCAACACCATACCAGTACATTCAAACTCTACAATCTAGTGCTTTACAACTGAGTCCTTTCCCCCAAGAAAGCATCTCTCAAAAAAATATCCCACCGTAAAACATCCTAGTGAAAAACATTCCATCAAAAAAAAATTCGCTATCATCAGAACATCCTGCAACAAAACCTTCCTCATCAACAGTATGCACCTCGATAAAATATTCTGCAATACAATTCCACACAACATAACATTTCACAATAAAATAACCCTTATCAATTTAACCCCTCTTATTAGCAAAAAAATCCTTATCAACAAGACATTCTAAAACAACATCATGCATACTCACCCTAATCCTCATATCAACTTGACCCATCTTTGCGCCAACAGACTCAAAAAGACCCTCTCCAGGCTCTCTTAAGCCAGATATCAAGTTTGGTGGTTTCCTAATCCTCGTCCAAAAATACTTTCTTATGAAATTTTTTATAATGAGTCCATCCATCCTTCTGTACAATACAAACCATATCCCCCACACTAGGAACTCCCTAAATTTATCAAATTCTACAAAAAAGAGGACCCTTAACAACACTTTCATGATTTTCACCATGCATGTTATTTGATATCCAATGATCAATATTTAATGCTAAGAACATTACCTATGTCACTTGTTGGTCTAGCCTTAAACTTGTATGATAGTATTCCACAACATTCCTTATTTTACTTTACACAGCTTTCCCAACTCTTCCTAGACCATTTCTCCATTAACATAGCTCATAAAGTAGATATTAATGATTTATATTCCATCAGACAATTTGAAGACAAATATGTTGTTGATTTCTTCAACCATTGGAGGGGTGTAACTAATCAATTATCCTTCACATTACCACAAACAAAATTGATTGATATTTTCTGTTGTGCTTTTTCTAAGCATATCTCATCCACTTTACAAATCCAATCATTTCACACCTTCAATGAATCCTTCACCATGGCCTGTAAGTTGGAATTGTGAGCCCTAGAAGAAGAGCAAGTGAAGATTCACCCCAATTAACTAAAAGTAGAGTTCCCATCTAAATCCACTTCCAATCTAGATAAAAATAAAACAACTGCTAATGTCATTGTGGTCAAATATCCTCCCAAATAAAAGGTTGTTATTGAATGAGTTCATGAACAACGTAGTTACACACCAATAGCATAAAATTATAGTGCATTTTTTGACAAATTACTCACTTATAATATCATATCATTACCGCCCATTCAAGCTATTGACATATCAGTATCAAATCCCATTTGGTACTGCAATAATTAGTATTGTAAATTCCATCAAGTAAATGGCCATGACATATAGCGATGTCACACTATTCTCAATATCCTTTAGAATATGATTGACAAGGGTGATCTCAATTTAGATAATCCAAATGCACCTCCAAACCAAAACCTTTACATATTCAAAAAACCATTCCCGAATCATCCCTCGTCATCTAAATTACAACAATCTAATGTCATACACACCATTAATACAATAACAAAAATTGAGCCCATTTCTTCATTTGCTTTTTTCCCTAGTGAAATAAAATCCACATAATCCTTGCCAGAGGCCAATTAACACACAATCGCTATTATAGAACTTTCCCTTGCTCAAATCAACATATGAACTATTCCCATATTCTTATCAATTGACTTGAACCTTACTAAATTAATACCAACACTAGATAAACCCACAGTCATTTAACTACCTGTTACCACTAGACTCCTTCCCATACCATTACCTGATACTATTTCAGGATCCATGCCTACATCAAAAAATACTACTACAACTACACCTTCTTCAAGATTTTAAAACATAACAATGGTACCATTAGAAAGATTTTTAGCTCAGTCACCTCCACCTAAATCTACCGAAAATCTTAGTCATCAACAACCTATAAAAATCAATAATCCTAAAAATCATGTGGACTATATTAACCATATTATTCGAGCCCCTCTCCTTGCATTAGCATCAACATCAACAAATACACAGAGTTAATCTAATACTTTGAAGGGACTAAATAAATGGGATGTTTCCCAAGTCTTTAAAATTCCTCATTATGATGAAACTTATCATTTCTATGGTCCTCCACTGCCTCTTCATCTAAGGGGCATACCTTATTTTGAATATCCCTTTCTCGTACCAAAATCGAGAACTGTAGGATCTCTCGAACAAATTGTTTTCTAGAAATTTAATCAAGGACCCTCAAATGATCACCCTTTCCTTATACCCATTAATCACCCCATTATTATAGGGGGAAAACCCGTTCATCATGTTCCTAAAATGAGTCCTTACACTACATCGACTATCCCACAATGGACAGTCACATCTGCCCCTCATTCATTTATCCGCATATAATCCAAGTATCCCTTGCAACCACCACCTAGACAAGACCCATGTCATCCATTGGTTGGTACAACTATGAGACAACTGTGACTACCGAGTAAACTTAAGAAACCCATTTTTCTTGTCCCCATCAAAAATAAATCCCCAATGGCATTCATCTCAAAATGGTAGTATGCTACTATTTTGGATAATCTATTACAAGAATCACTAATACCATTACCCCCTCTAAATCTGTCAAATCACTAGGAGTAGAAACCTGCCTCTTATGATTTTAATACTTTTTACGATTATCATAGAGACCAAGGTCATAACATAGAAGACTATAAATCCTTCCATCAAAAGATTCACAAGATGGGAAATTTTCTCTTTCTCCCATACCATCTAACTCTAACATAAACATCAACACCATAGATCGATTCTATTCCTAAAGCCCCCGACCATCAAGTCAATGTTGTGAAATTTAACACACGTTCTCAAAATTACAACAACAAATCTTCTGATCCCGAATAAGAAAAAGAAACTATCACTATATGCCCATCACCAAGATCATCAACATCATCTAATAAACCCAAGGTATCAATTTCACTGGCTCCTAAAGATCTTATTCAATCATCATCATATAAATCCAAAATTTTGATTAAAACAACCAATCTTTCTCTCACTCTGTTACATAAAATAACCACTAAATAATTACACCAATACCTTGTCAAAATGTAACTCTATGAAATCATTCAGACATCGGAACCTTAAGAACTAGCCATCATAGAAGCACTTCAATCTATTACTATCTCATCTAATGAATCATCCCCTCTTTCTGTAACACCCTGAACTGTTGTTACTTTCTCCTAAGCATTCAAGTGTTGATATGTGATTTCTTGTAGAAGGATGTGTTCCTCGATTCAGAAATCATGCTTGATATGTACTGAATTTCTTGCAGATTGCAGATCTTGACTGAGTCAAAATATGAATAGACTCTTTTATTTATTTCATTTTGTGTCTGAATATTAATCTGATCACGGAATGAATTATAGAGATATTCTTCTATAATATCTAGACTTGGATCAGTGGAATTGATCCAAGTAATGCTTTAAATCTGTATGTGATAAATTATATCACAGACCTTGAACAGGTTGCAAGGTATGGAAGTATTTATTAAGCTAGTCAGGATTATGACTCAGGCTGATCTTGAGAAATGAAACGGTTCCCGATATCAAAGTATATCTGGAAGGTCTCGATTGTAGACCAGGTAATAATTCGTTGACATACAATTCTGCAATAAGAACGGGAGCTAACTCTGTTCTAGAAGGTATGTTACAGGTCTTTCCAAGTTTTCAGGACGAGGACCAAACTGAATTATTAAGGGTTAGTAACCTAAAACTAAAACCTAACCTAGGGGTTAGATTATTGTTAGTCTAACCTAGACCTAGGCTATTAGTTAATATCCTAAGTTAGTATCTTTGTGTAAAATTGTTAGTGTGGGCATTACCCTAAACTCTAACCTAAGATACTAACCTAACTTTGGAGGAGATTATGAAGGGGCCTATGAAGGGTGGCGAACCATGGGTGGTGTTTCCCATGGCAATAAATGTAAGGGATAAGGATGAGGGACAGGTCATGGCGGAGATTTAGGCGACGGCTAAACGGTGGGGACGTGGTAGGTCGCTAAGTTTGGAAACGAACATGAGTTTTGGATTGACTGTCACCAAAGCTGGCGGTCGGTGGAAGTTGAGTTTAAGCAGGAAAGTTGGTTTAATGGCATTTAATTTTCTTGGAAAGTGAGCACGGAACTCACGAGAAGGCATGCAAACGGGAAGTTTGTGGGTTTGTTTGGCTTATCGTGATTTTCGGTTTTTGCTCTGCTGGTTTACTGGTTCTTCGCACCAGTTCTCTTTGAGTTGCATGGTAAGAATGAATTTCTCTGGCTCTTTTCTCTGTCATGGAGGATATATATGTGATGGAGACAGCGAAATTTTGTTGGTCGCTTTATCGTGGAAAAAGAAAAGGAATTTTGAGCTCTTCCTGTGGTCTGCTTCGGAAATTTGATCAACATACAGGCATGCTAGGCCCTAACCTTTAAATATCTTGCTGTTTTTAAAGTGCTTTCATTAAAACAACTCTGTTCAAATGTTTTGTGAAGATTGGATGAATTTTCTATGAGATCTAGTTTGATTTCTGGCACTGTATCTCTTCTGGTTCGATTTTTTCAGTTTCCTCTTGTTGGGTGTTTGTTGAAATCGAACTTCGACTCTATTTGTTTGTGTATTCTTCCTGGCTTATGCATGTGAGGTATTTATTTACAAGATTCGAGTGTTCGGCCTGTTTGGCGTGAGCCCTTAGAATATACCTGTGTGTAGTATAAGACTGCTGTGTGCTTTTGTTTAGTGGTCGCTGTTCTTGTTATGGAAACCGTATGGAACGATTTGATGAATACTGTAAGATTTGTCAGTATTATCACTTCTTTGGAAACTATGTCGTGGGCTTTGTTGACTGTGTTTAATAATACCCTTTTGGGTTTTCATTGCTTCCTAATTTTTAGTTTGGAACAGGCAACTGTTGTGTTACCGTAGTCTTTGTGACCCAGCAGAAGAGTTTTCCTTGTTTTTGTGGAAACGGGATTAATGTTGACTCTGTATAATATTGTTACTGCGGAAGTTGTTTTCCTTGTTATTGTGTTAGCGGGATTACTTGTGGACTGTGTGTAATGTAAATACATCTATGTTTTTTTTTATAACGACTCAGTGGAGTCCTTGATTGAATCACATATAAACTATCTACTGTTGTGGATGTTGATTCATCCTTGTGTTTTGGTTGTTTGCTTTCGTGGAAGTCCTTTAGAGAAAGGAACAGTCCTTCTGACCCCGGTTATTTGTAATAAATAATCAGTATAGAATTCCTGGGTATGCTTTTTCATTTCTATGTGGAAGCTGTTCGAAAGTTCGAAGCGGCTCAGTTACTTTTCTTGCTTGAAATGGGTATTCGATTTGCTTCACTTGTTTCATTCTGAATGTTAGCCATGAATGGCATATATGTATTTATCAACAAATTTCATAGTATGTTGCTGTAGGGTTCAGTGGTTATAAGTGCAAAACCTTTAACAGTTACATTGTGATTATATAGATTTAGACTATTGTGGCTTGGACGACTCTGAGGAGTCGATTGAATGATTCATTTTATTTTTGAGCCAATTAAAGTTAAGTTGTTGGTATTTTAAGTGCCGGCGACTTAATGGAATAACACGTAATTCGATTTTGTTATTGCGATTGGAATTCCTTCGTGTTTTTGGGATTTTGAGGTACGGATTCTTAGGTGGACATGTACGTCTTCAACCTGTGCAAATTAGTGTAAAATGATTGGCAGAGAGTAATTTGTTGTCTGATTATTGTTATGCTTCGTTGATGAATGTCAGTATGAATTCTTATGCATTTGCTTGAATTGATACCTCCGTTTGAATCATTGGAATTCTGGAAAGGTAACTAGTACTTCTGTCTCTTTTTGAGCTTGACCTTGGACTGTCTTTGTTACTTTTTGAGGTCCTTGAGTATGGATGACCATTTCGTGTTTTGACCTTGTTGGGTAAGTCGCGAATATCACTCCAAGACTTGCATGCGGCAAGGTAAGGATCGTTGGCTGAATTCCTTTCTTTTACTTCAGTCCGATTTTGACTGAGCAAGAATATGTATGCTATGTTCTATTCCAATTAATCTATCCGATTCGACTGTGCATGATTTGGAAATACCGTGTGGGCAACATAGCATAGTCCTTTGGGAAACCTTAGATTGTTGATGCAATAAGGTTGTTGTTTTCAGCGATACGCTTGTAGTTCTTGTTTTCAACTTGTGTCAATGCCTTACTGTGTAAAAGGAACTAGCATTGGGCTTAAGGTTGTTACATGAATTGTTGATGTGTTAGTTGCTGTACAGGAGTTTTGCTGAGTTTCTATTTTCGCGATTTAGAACAGTGATCTTGCTTGCGGCTTGTCTAACTTGTTCATTTTTATACTGGTTGAATGTTTTCATATGTGAAGGCAGTACAGTGATGAACTTATGTGAAAGGAAGTATGAATGGTTTGGTTCTTTCTCTTCCTTTATTTAATATTATTGATAATTGACTAGCTGTGGGAAATTGTTTGTAACATATTGGTGGAATCCCGAATTGTTATGATATTTCCTTTTTGGAGAATGAAACAATCTGACCAATGTTGTGATTTGGATTTAATGATTGTTGTGTACATTCATTCCTTGTTTCTTAATATTTGATGAAATATTAGAAAGTGATTAAGACTATTTGTAACAATGATAGAGTTACATATTTGTAATTATTTTGTGTTACAAGGGCATAGTCTGATTATGTTTACTTATGTGAATATCAGATCTCATTTAAACAGGTTGTTTAATGAAAACAATTGATGGATTGCAATTGTTTTAAAAGTTAGTGCTTATCATGCTCAGTTCATTGAACTGACTCATGTTGACTATTTTTGCAGATGGTTGCCGTAAGAGGTAAAAACAATGCAGATCTGGTAGGCTGATCAGATAGTTTATTTGATTTATAAATAATTACAGCTTGATTTTATAGATGTACTATATGTGAAAAGATGTTTCTTTTCCGTTAGCATTATATCAAGCATGCTGTTGCATAAAATGTAATTGTATGAGTTTCGAAAGGAATGAAAATAAGTGTTTGATACTTATGTGTTGTATTCTATTCTGAAAGATGAACTTCTTCGGTTTATGTAACGAAGGGGCATAGTTATCTTTGTATAATATGGATGCTTTTGCGATTGACAATGAAAGCTTGTAAGTAATTAGACTAAATTCTTATGAGTATTTAGTAGTTCTAATTTGTTCTAGCAAAAGCAATATTGTAATTTAATTATTGTCTCTCTAGAAGATAGGTTAAAATTGAGCCTGAAAGAGAACGCTAAACAAGTTGGATTGAATTACTAATCCCTAGTCCTATGTATAACAGGACAATAGTAAATTGGATTCTAAATCATTTATATCTTTAAACTAAAAAGTATGATATAAATTCAGTTAAGAGAACTGATAGGCAATCAATGGAGTTCAGATGGCAATCTCAAGCATAGGTTATGAGATATTGTCCCATTCTGTTGCTTTAGAATCAGGTTTATTCTAATGACTCCTTGATGAGAGCGTGACCGTAATACCTCTACCAGTAATGAGTCTTTTAGAGGAGGGTCGTCTTAAGACAAAGAATCCAGGGATTTGGAAAGGCTAACCTTAGGGAAAAGTCTTTAAAAGTAATTTAAACTCAAGTGCGTAACGCTTGTTATTGGGTAGATCTTCTCGAGGCGGATTTAAAGGTTGACGACATAAAGTCGACTGCAGGGCTGTACCTCTGAGAAGATTAGGATCTTCTCGAAGTTACAACAATGCAGGTGACTTATGGCGACACCCTTTGCATTGATCGCTAAGATTTACACTTGATTTCGCACGAGTTACCCTGGGACCAATTAAGAACGTGGTCATGTTATAAGACTGCCTCGGAGATTTGGGGTATCATGACACACTGGTTGAACTGCAAGGTTGAACCAGTATGTCATCATATCCCTAATCCTCGTGGGCATCCATATAACATTATCACCTTGTTAATCTTCCTCCGAGTGATTCAGTTGTGAAAGGAAGGACTGACAGTGATCAGTATAAGACATTCTATATAACATATGAATGGGGTGAAGGACGTATTCCAGATTGACGAGTATGCCGTTAAGGAATACGAGACATGAACAATATGTTTCAAATCTTTGGCCAAAGTATCGCAAGCTGCTGATTGCGTTGTCCTAATTCACCTAGTCTAAGGGATGAGATGCCGATGAATAATGGTAACAGTTATTCAATTAGATTCCTTGGACAGAGCATTCTGAATCCCAGATTAGGGAAGAGAACCGCCAGAGTGTTGTGTTAAATAAAAACACTAACTCTTTTTACTCATGAATAGATCGGTAGATTACCGAGTCATGGAATGAATAGATCGGGGGTATTCCGAGTCATTACAGTTGCATATGGTTGTATGTTATATAAATGGTTATTTGGATTGTGAGTTCTAAATTATGTATTTAGAACGGAATGTTTCAGCTTTTGGAATAGAGTTTCTTCTATCCTTTCATTCCTTTGAGAAACAAATAAGGGTTAGGGCTAGGAGGAATACCTGTTGAATGTCGAGAGGGTGTGCGCGTACCGTAGAGAAAGATCAGATCGACTGCGAAGAACTCCTTTTTGTCTTGGAAGGACTACCTGCAAGTAAGAATACAAGACCACCAGATTTTAATTAGACAATAAATGAGGGAACTGCCTTGGGCCCAGGAAATATAAAACTTCCTTTTGAAGGTGGTCAGTTCCCCTGCTAATATTAATTAACACAAATTATTGTAAAAATCACAATTTGATTGCCTCGTTGAAACAAGTAGAGGAAAGGCTGGTTTTTGATTTTGAATCACAGTGACCGATGCCGGTCACTGTCACCGGTACCGGTTGATATTAACCGATATCGGTAGGGGCAATGTTTTAGGGGCTTTTGGTGAAGGTTGGTTGTAGGGTGGTTATGTTGTTTATAAGGATGGTAAATGAGTGGGGTTAGGTAATGGGGTGATGAGAGGGACTCAGAGAGTACGGGGAGGGTGTTCTTGGGGTAATGTAAGGGTAGAGGAATGACAGTTAGATGTAGTGTGTTGTTAGGTAGTAGATCTAGGAATAGACTTATGATGGCTGTGATTCAGAAGTTCAAGAAATGTTATTAAAAGGACATACAAGATACTACTTACTGGTTATTGATGAGGATGCAGGTCCAAGGACTGTGATGACAAAGGCAGAACTCAGGCAGGATGACCTGACAATCAGAAGATGAGATATCTTCCCTCCCGATGTTTGGATGAGTGTCGCAGGGCTCTGGTTACTTAGTGGCAGCCTCCGGCTTGATGTCATCCTCTGCCAACTCTTCTTGTTTCTTCACTTGTCCCTGCTTGGCCAAGTAAACTCTAGATCCTTTCAATGACTTCTGATTCGGATCAATGAAAAATATGCCTTTGTTTTTGGTTGGGGGAGGTCATTTACAGGGAACCGATGGTGGTTACATAACCAACGGCGGTCGAGTAGGAACCGGTATCGGTCAGGTCAAAGTGGGCTATTTTTAGTAAAATAGCCAACTTTCCCCCCTTTTCTCCCAAGGGATTAGTTGCGGGCTTGGTCAAGTCATTACGAGGTTGGTTTTAGGTGCGGGTGAGGAGTCATTTTGTCATGGGTGTGGATGTAGACCAAGTTATAGGTCTTAATTAGGTTAGTTTAGGGTTAGGACTAGGTCATGATGAGGTGGCAAAATGAGGTGGCAGGTATGGCGATGTGGATTTATTAATTATAAGGTAATTAATAAATAATTGTGTAAGGTTTAGGTGATGAGGTTAGGTTGCGAAATGAGATGCGGGGCACAGGGGGTCGTAAGACACAAATTTGGTGTCTACATTAGCCCCTTATTGTCGTGTAGCTTGTCTTGTAAAGCTGCACGGACAATAATATGAAGTGGTTACCCCTGTTAAGGGTATAGGTAATCCCCCTCAAATCTATCACAGATTGAGGTAGCGTGAAATCAGGGATAGAGTTGATAAAGGGTAAATGGTGTTGAGATGATGGTGAGATGGTGGGGTAGGTCCAAAGAAGCAGACGCACGTTGAAATGCAGTAGTGCGACCAGGGTACATGATTTGAAGAGCAAACAAGAAATTCATAGGCAAAGGTCGATAGTTTATCCAAACAAGGGTGATATAATCCTGGTATCCAAGGCATAGGAAGTAGCTCCAGGGGATATAACGGGTAAGGTACAGGAACGTTTAGGCATGTTCAGCAGTACCAAATGGTTGGTTTGGTTGAGATAAACATCACGGTCTAGGTCTAGGAAAAGTTGGTCGACTGATCAAGTCAAGTACCCTAATCATGCTAAAACATGAACAGGTGAGCTCGATTGAACAAAAAGCTACAGGATGGGTGGGTAAAATTGTAATTTGTTGGTTTTGGGTGAGGTATTTGAGTGGTGCGGCCTTGGGTCGGGCCTGATTTGTTGGTGGCGGCCTTGGGTCGGGCCAAATGATTGGTGGCGGCCTTGGGTCGGGCCAAATGGTTGGTTGCGGCCTTGGGTCGGGCCAAATGATTGGTTGTGGCCTTGGGTCGGGCCAAATGGTTGGTTGCGGCCTTGGGTCGGGCCAAATGATTGGTTGTGGCCTTGGGTCGGGCCAAATGGTTGGTTGCGGCCTTGGGTCAGGCCAAATGGTTGGTTGCGGCCTTGGGTCGGGCCAAATGGTTGGTTGTGGCCTTGGGTCGGGCCAAATGGTTGGTTGCAGCCTTGGGTCGGGCCAAATGGTTGGTTGCGGCCTTGGATCGGGCCAAATGATTGGTTTTGGCCTTGGGTCGGGCCAATGAAGTCAACAAAGGCTATTTAGCAAAGGAGGGTATAGGCGATGTGGTGAGAAAGGGAGATTAGTGAATAAGGGTAGAAATTGGGGAAAAGGTGGTATTAAACTGATATCGATTCTCTATGACCGGTATCGGTTAGATGACCGATACCGGTTCATTAGGGCATAATATAACTGATATCGGTTATAGGTCAAAAACCTATAAAAAGAAAAATACGGCCTGTCATTGTCACATTGTCAATTTGAAAACCAATTTTAGTTGTCTGAGGTGTATTAGTGAGATTGTTTGAATTTGTCAGCTGAGGTGGCACTATTTGAGTGGAGAAGTGAGTGGTTGGTAGGCCCTAGCGAGTAGGAGGCAGCATTTGATTGGTGGAGGACCCAGCAGAGGGGATTTAGAGTCATGGCACAGCCAGGAGGAGCAGGAGGTGCTGGACCAGCTGGACCGCCACCACCTATCCCACCACGACGACGTGTCATCGTACCGGTAGGTTCGAAACCTCTCATTGTGTGAATTTAATGTTTTTAAGCTAGATTTGGGTTTTGGGTAGGAATCCAATGTTTTGATAAAATAATGAATAAATTGAAGTTATTTGAAAAATGGAGAGGATAGATGGGTTAAATAGGCCAAGGCGGCAGGGTGGGTAGGTTTTTAGGGTTTTTCATTGGGTAAAAAGTGGGTAATAGGCAAAAAATGAGGTTGGGGGGCCGCGTCGGGTTCGGCTCCACGATTTTACAGTGACCGATGTCGGTCGCTAAGCGACCGGCATCGGTCACGAATTCTTCGGGTAAGGTGGTTTTTTAGTTAACCGGTGTCGGTTGGATGTCAACCGGCGGCGGTGGAGAGATGCTGGGGAGGGGACCGGTGGCGGTCATGGGTGACCGGTACCGGTCCTTAGTTAGGATTAGTTATTGTGTTGGGTTGGTTTTGTTGTGGTTTTGGGTGTTTTGTTATTAGTGATTTGGGTTGTGTGTTTATTGTTGTGGGTTGTTGTGTGGGTGTTGTGTTTATTGTTGGGTTTTGTGTTTTGGGGGTGAAGAGGGAAGGGGGAGAGGTTGATAGGAGGGGTGATGGGTGGGGGGGAAATGGTTGGTGCAGTTAGGATAGATTAGGTGGTGGGTATGAATGGGGAGGTGTTAAATTGGTAGGGGCATAGGTAAATGGCGAGAGTAGAGCTGAGTGATTGGTAGGGGGTGAAATAAGGAAAGGGGATATCGTAAATGTTTTTAGGGTAAAATAGGTGGGTGTAGGTGTGTGTTATAGAGTCGGGGTGTGGTCGGGTGGTTAAAAGGGGGTATAGAAGGTTAAAGTAGTTGTTGTTTGAAAGGGTAGGTCTAATGAAGTGGGTTATTTGTGCAGGCACGTCAGCAGCTGACTATGCGGGATAGGATGCCCCCACTGTTGAGACGGATGCGGCCACACGTGTCCGTAGCGCAGTGGGCCATTATGCGCGAGGTGGGACTCGGCGGAGTCCAGCGATATAGGGCTATAGATAGGGATCATAGTCTTATGGTTGCCCTCATCGAGAGATGGGATCCGGCGACTAATGTGTTCCATCTCCCGACTGGAGAGATGACTATTACCTTAGAGGATGTATATCGCATCCTGAGACTGCCGATCGTAGGAGAGGCAGTATTCCAGGTAGATGCAGAGACAACTATGGACAACATTCTACAGGTATTTGGGGATGCAGCCGCGCTATTGACTTATCACAGCGTGAGCATTGCCTATGGGGACATGTATCGTGCCCACAGACATGAGACACGGCTTGCCGTGTTGATGATGATAGGCATCACATGCTTCGCCCTCCCGGACTCAGAGGGAGGCCGCTTTCCACGTGCGTTGATGGGGGTGCTACACGAGATGGTGGAGGAGCATACGTGCTATGCTTGGGCACCAGTATACCTGGTGCAGCTATACAGAGAGCTGTGGGGCTATCGCCGGATGAGGTGATTCGGGATTTGTTCCACATTTTTGTTACACTGCTGGGCATATGAGCACATCATATGTATTCGACCAGTAGGGCTGCCCCAGCAGCCAGGGCCACAGGTGATATACAGATATGGTTTTCAGAGGTGGTTGGGGGTCATGGGCCAGCCACGAGCGGTGCTCACCGGACGGGATGTAGCTTACTACCGTCATTTGCTAGAGGGCATGACCGCATTGGATATTGTATGGAGGCCTTACAGAGGTCATCAGCCCCACGGAGGAGCCCGATCACAGTTGCGCTGGATCCAGTATACTTTCTGGATAGCAGGACGGAGGCCGAGAGAGTATGAGTGGATACCCCTGGAGAGGGTACGACGGCAGTTGGGGCTACGACAGGATGAGCCACCTCCCTTCCCTCAGTACCGGAGGGAGGATGTAGAGGCCCCACTACCTGCACCACAGCCTGTGGACCCAGATTGGGTAGCAGAGAGGCCGGCAGATGATACCGTGGATGACGCCGGCTGCACAGGATCATTTTTGGTATGGTGGGCAGGGGAGAGAGCAGCGAGGAGAGCACAGCCCGTACAGCCAGACTTAGCGGCTGTTAGAGCAGAGAGGGACCAGCTCAGGGGACAGGTGCAGTTGTTACAGGGGTAGCTTGCTGCTACACAGGCACAGATAGGTGTCTTACAGGGACAGCTAGCCCAGGCACAGGTATAGGCACAGCCACAGGTACAGCCACAGGCACCACCACAGGCACTGCCACCGGCACCACCAGCAGCACCGGCACAGCCACAGGCACAGGTACAGGTACCGCCACCAGCATAGCCATAGGCACAGGCACAGGGTGTACTGGTAGGACAGGGGCCATTGTTATTAGGAGTCGGGGGACCAGCCCCAGCAGCTATGGTGGCACGGGCCCGCTATATGGAGGCGAGAGCGGAGGCCCGGTATTATCAGGATGTCCTTGATGGTACTGGGGCTGACTATCAGCCATATGCGGTGCATAGAGCTGAGACCTCTCGGAGTCAGAGATCCCAGGGGGGTGCAGCTATAGCCGGTGGGTCGGTGACAGGGAGGAGGCGGGAGCCAGCGCCAGGACCCGCAGGGAGAGGAGCTGAGGGCGGTGGGGAGAGTTGAGACATCCCTGGAGCGGAGATAGGTGTTTTTGTTTGTACATTGGATATAGGCACCGGTCTGCGAACCGGTTATGTATATAGAGGCCTGCATGCCCACATATGATTCATTCATTCATTTATTCATCTTGTTGTATATACCGCCTGCGAGCTGAGTACGGGTTGTATAGTTGATACCGGCCTGCGAGCCGAGTATATTTTTGATATGAGAGACCGGCCTGTGAGCCGAGTCGAGATTTTGACAGTTATTGCAGCCTGCGTGCCGGCTTTGTATTATTATGAGATCACAGAGGCCCCTATGCAGGGCAAGTTGTATATTTGAAACCTTTGATGTATACATATATGATGATTTTGACTCACATGGTTTATATATTGATGGTGTTGATGTCTTTTGTTGATGGCTTTTGAAATGGAATGTGTGTATATATAGATGATGAGTTTGATTCACATGGTTTATATATGGATGGTTTTGATGTCTTTGTTGATGGCTTTTTTTTTATTATAGATAGATGATGTTGATGAAATTGTGATGAGATATTGATGTGATGTTGATGACAAATATGGATAATGGTGTTGTTATGCAAGAAAAAGAGGCGGGCGCCACAAAAATTGGGTAGAAAATAAAGGAAAGGACTATGTTTAAGAAAAAGTAGGCATGTGACCGATATCGGTTAGATAACCGACGTCGGTAGAGGATAGACCGATATCGGTTAGGTAACCGATACCGGTTATTCCAAAATGAGCTTTTCTAAAAATAGAAAAGCTTGGGTGGCAACTTAAGTTCTTATTTTTAGAGTCATGCAAGAAGTTAAATACGTGAATGCGACGCTGTTTGACGACTGAGACAGGTAATTGCATGAGAGAATTGAGTGATAAGGAGGAAAGAGACAGGTAAAGTGAGTGTGGGCTGAGATTCAGAAGGCAGAAAGGCAAGTTATATTTGAAAAGGGTGGTGAACATGGCTGAACGAGGAGAAGCATCCAGCAGGGAGAGACGAGAGGGAAGACAGGGTCCACCTCAAGCTGCTGCATCCCAAGAGGTAAGTTGTTTGGTTGTAATTTGATTCTTGCATGTTTTGATGAATAGGATGAGAGAAGGTAAGAGGGTAGAGATGAGAAAGAAAAGGTGATAGGCAAGGGTTTGGGGTAGAGTGAGTGTTATGGGGTAGGTAAGCAGGGTGTTCACGTATGTTTGTAGGTACAAAGAGGGGTAAACGAGCAAATAATTATCGTAGGGGATGTTTTTAAGTAGGTTGTATAAGATTGACAGTGACCGATATCGTTTAGAGGTAACCGGTATCAGTTAGTAAACCGGTATCGGTTATCTATAACCGATACCGGTTACTGTAGGAGTTTCTAGAATGTGAGAAAAAACCCATGGAGATTTGTTTTATTGAATAATTATGTGTCATTTTGATGTATGCAGACGGAAGCAGGGTTAAGGATGAATGATACTATGCCAGCGTTGTTGTCACGAATCCGAGCGGATGTAACACCAGCTGAATGGGCATTGATAAATCATTTGGGGTTAAGTGGAATTCGCTATTATTCACGAATCACACGTAACCATGCTATGTTGCAGGCGTTGATTGAGAGATGGAATCCAGAAAAGAATACCTTCTATCTGCCAACAGGGGAGATGACAGTGACGTTGGAAGATGTGTTCCATATTTTGAGACTCCCAATTACAGGAAGACCAGTATATCAGGCATTGCCTAGCGCGGCGCGGGGAGCGATAACAGCAGTATTTGGTCCATACGCACGAGATTTGACACAACGAGGTTTAACATTCACTTATGGTATAATGTATGCAGCACACCCTGAGGCAACAAGGTTGGCAGTAGTATTAATGATAGCGGTGGGGTATTATGCATTACCGAGGGTGGATGGCGGAAGATTTCCAAAAGCATTGATGAGTGTTATTTGGGAAATGATAGAAATGAGCGTGACTTTCGCATGGGCACCCGCATATCTGGCAGAGTTATACAGGGGTTTATGGGCCTGCAGGTGAAAACACAGGACGACACTGGATTGTTCATACTTATTACATTGTTGGGCCTATGAGCACATAGTTTGTGTGTGCCCAATAGGCCGACCCATCGAGTCGGGAGAGACAGGAGTGCAGAGGTTGGGATTCAGACGATGGGTCCAGACAGAACAAGAGGCGAGATCCCAGGCCGTGATAGATGACATTGAGTATTATAGACAGGTATGGGAGATGGTGACGATTGCGGATATTTGTTGGAGGCCTTACGGGAACTACATGGTGACAGAGAACATAGCTGAGGAGTTGAGGGGTGTAGAGCGCTTGAGGTGGATCGCAGGGCACAGGCCGGGTGAGTACGAGAGGATTCCTCTAGATCGCGTGCGGTGACAATTTGGGTTCGTTCAGGATATACCTATGACATATAGACCATACATGAGGATTGACGCTGAGGCAGCATTCTCACCTCCCCGGCTGACACCTCCAGAAGGGCCAGAAGAGATAGCAGCCGATCGTAGGGTAATGGATGCGGGAACGACAGAGGCCTATAGAGTATGGTGGGTAGCAGAGCTGCGAGGTGCACGTGAGCGCCCTGACATAGCTGTGATTACAGCGGAGAGAGATTGTCTGCAGGATTTGGTTCACCAGCTTCAAACACAGGTGAATGAGACAATGGGATTATTAGAGGTTTCAAAGTTACGAGTAGAGAGACTAGAGGCAAGATTCCTCCACGCGAGAGGACGTATTCGTATGTTACAGGAGATGTTGGCGGATCAGTGGGAGGAACCAATAGCAGTGGCACCTTTGAGGATGGAAAGGCCAAGTGAGGGGCGTTGACGATCACGATCACCACCGGATTCGGGAGGAGGCGCAAGGGTCTAAGTGAATTTCATAGGAGTATAAGAATAAATAAGGATGCCGACCTGCGAGTCGATGATAGAGAAGATGTATTTGTTTAACATCTAAAAACTAAATATGTATGTTGTTTTGAGGGATGATAATACTAAGAGTGGTTGTGTTTTGAATGTTGTTTTGGTTTGTTTTGAAAAAAAATAAAGGTGAATGTTGTCAAAATAGAAATACACGAAAATATTTATATTTACAACACATGGTAGGGGATGGTCGAGCTAACCTTGGGAGACCCCATGTCTCCTAAGTGCTGCCTACATAGCCCATTGCACAAAGCAAGGAGGGGCCTCAGACCGATGTAGTTCTCCCTTAGGACCAGGGAGAGGTGAATTCAGGCAATTTAGGTATGTAGTTAGGCAATTTTTTGGTTGGTAAAAATATTGATATTGTTAGGGTAATGTTGTTGGTGTTGGTAAGGAATTGGCGTTGTTGGTATAGGTATAGGTGAAGCGAAAAGTTAGCCTACCCAAGTGGTAGGGAACCATATCCTGATTAATGTCAACACACAATCATAGAGTCAAGCAAAAGAGCCAAAAGTGTCCCGTAGTTGAGAAGAGCTAAACAAACCACATAATAACGTAGAATGAGCCTGAACCTCTAGGTACCTTGCATAGACGAGAATTCGATAGGTGAAAAGAGTGGTATAATCACAATATATTGGGTATACGTCACGTCCCTTGAGGTTCGTTGTTTAAACAAATGGTGAGGTGAGGTGGATCGCATAGCTAAGGTGCTGAGAACTTGTTATAAAGTGAGTATCCTGACGAAAGAGAACCAAACCTAAATAGACAAGTCCATGACTCAAAAGTGCTTTTGAATGTGGCTTTTATTTTGTTGAATATAGACTGATCGATGTGGGAAGTCTAAAAGGGATATGTATTTTGTTACTCTTGAGGTCTTCACGAAGCTGATCAATGTGAGAAGCTTCTGATAAAGGCTGACTGTGTATAGCTGTCCTTCAAGGGAGCAGTCTATTTATAGTAGCAGATGCGGCGTTTGTGTATAGCTGTCCTTCAGGGGAGTAGTCTATATATAATAGCAGCAATAGTTTGGCATATAGCTGTCCTTCGAGGGAGCAGTCTATGTATAAGTTCGAGGTCTAGATGTCCGTTGGGCATAAAGCATCTAGTTTTGTAGGAAGTTTGACTCAAGAAAATCCCATAAGTGTTTAGTTAAGAATGTGTCATTGTGATACTTTGAAGTCATGGACTAGTCTAAAAAGGGGAAGGCATCTTTAAGGGGAGGTGATAATCAAACCATGTGAGCTTGATTTGATTTTGAGATGTAGGAAACAAAGTGTATGCGATGGTAAATGGGCTCAAGGGACGAGCGCAAGGTAGATAAGAAGTGATATAACACTAAATTCAATAGTAGAATGGTCGAAGATGCAAGGCATTAAGGGGCTCAGGCTCAGGTTTACCATTAA
The DNA here is from genome assembly GCA_019776745.2 of Taxus chinensis. NCBI lineage: Eukaryota > Viridiplantae > Streptophyta > Pinopsida > Cupressales > Taxaceae > Taxus > Taxus chinensis. The sequence continues at coordinate 32,053,441 of CM034146.1, read as the reverse complement.
GTGAAGCTAAACGATAAGTGCCTGATCCATAAGTGTGAGTGATAATGTAAGGCCCAATCCAATTGGGAGCAAATTTTCCACGTTTGCTCTTTTCTAGTTTGGTTACATGTTGATTCTCTTTGAGGACAAGATCACCAACCTTAAAGGTACGCTCATGAAGTCGCTTATCATAAGCACGCTTGATGCGTTTTTGATAGATTTGAAGGTGGTCAAGAGCCGTAAGACGACGCTCGTCAAGAAGCTCTAATTGGGCTAACCGCTCTTGGCGGAAATCATCGTTGGTGAGAATGTCCTGAAGAGATATTCTGAGGGAGGGTATTTGTATTTCGAGAGGCAAGACAGCCTCGGTACCATATACCAAAGAAAATGGTGTGGCATTAGTGGAGGTATGAATGCTAGTACGATAAGCCCAAAGGGAAAAGGGGATGTGATCATGCCAATTTCTTCCAGAATCATTAACAACTTTCATGAGAATTTTGGTTAGGGTTTTGTTAGAAGATTCAGCTTGGCCATTTGCTTGTGGATAGTAAGGTGATGAGAAGCTAAGTTTGATACCAAGTTGTTACAAAGGTCTTGTAACAACTTATTTTTGAAAGATTTACCATTATCTGTTATCAGGCGATGAGGAACACCAAAACGACAGATAATGTGATGGTTAACGAATTCGACGATTTTTTCTTTTTTGGTTGAAATGAGTGGAATGGCCTCCACCCATTTTGTGTAATATTCGGTTGCTGTGATTATCCATCGGTGACGTTGCGAAGAGGGTGGATGAATCTCACCAATAAGGTCTAAACCCCATTGTGAGAAAGGCCAAAGATCTCGTGCGACCTGTAGCGGATGGCTAGGAGTATGTTGAAGGTTGGCATGTTGCTGACACATAACACAACGCTTAACATATTCGTAGCAGTCGTTATTAAGAGTAGGCCAATAATAGCCTAGGTGAAGGATCCATTTGGCCACGGCCAGGCCACTAAAATGTCCACCACAAATACCGTCATGGACTTGTCAGATGGTATAGGTGACCTCCGCGCCAGTTAGACATCGAAGGAGGATGCCATCAAAGCCATGTTTATAAAGGAGTCCCCCCATGACGACATAATGAGAAACATTTTTAAGAAAAGCACGTTTGCCGGTACTCGTTAGGTCAGGTGGGAGAACAGAGGTTGTAAGGTAGTCGTGAAATTGGTGATACCAGGTATCCTGCGAATTAGCAGACACATTATTTATCATACAAACAACCAGGGCTGAGTAAGATGGGGCAAAGAGTTGTTGGACCAAGACGAATATGTCAGAGTCAGTTGGTGAGGTAGGAATTTGTGAGGCTAAGCAAGCCATAGTATCCGCAAATTTGTTAGTGGAGCGGGGAATGGTTTGGATAGAATAATGAGTAAATAAGGTCAAAAGTGAATCTACGTAGTGTTTGTACTTTTGAAGTTCCTCATTTTTACATTGGTAGATGCCCATAACTTGGTTGACTACCAATTGAGAGTCACCGAAAATGTTGATAGATTTGACACCTAAGTGTAACGCAACCTGGAGACCCAAAACAAGGGCCTCGTATTCCGCTGTATTATTAGTGCAGGGGAAATCGAGCCGGAATGAAAGAGGCATAGGCTCAGCGTCAAGAGGAATGAGAACAACGCCGGCTCCTCCGCCGCGCTGGCATTTGGATCCATCGAAGAAGAGGGTCATTGGATACGACTCCTCCCTGAGTGAAAGAGTAGCGATGAGTTCGTCGGGGAAATTAAAATTGGTAAATTGTTCCCCAGGTAAAGGGGCCTCCGCGAGTTGGTCTGCAATAGTTTGTCCTTTGATTGACTTCTGGTGTATAAATTCAAGGTCGAGGTCAGCGAGGAGCATAAGCCATCGGGCGATGCATTGGTTTAGATGTGGTTTGGCGTACATATAATGAATGGGGTCCGCGTTGGTGATGACAAAAGTTTTGTGATTCAGGAGGTAGTGTCGGAGTTTGGTGGCTACGAATGATAGGGCTAGGCACAATTTTTCTACATGTGTATACCTAGTCTCGTAATCCACGAGAGTACGAATTATATAATAAATGGCTTGTTCTCGATGCTCAGAGTCACGATGTGCGAGCATGGCTCCTACAGCATGGTTGGTGGCAGAAAGGTAAAGGTAGAAAGGGCGATCGTCCTGAGGTGGGATAAGCACGGGTGGCTGCAAGAGATAGGCTTTGAGAGCTTCAAAGGCTTGGTGACACTCTTCACTCCATTGAAAGGCAATGTCCTTTTTAAGAAGGTGATGGAAAGGTTGACATCGATCCAAGAGTTGGGAAATGAAACGCCGGATAGATTGAAGTTTACCTTGCAAACTATGCAATTGTTTGAGGTTTTTGGGTGGGGGCATTTCTAGGATAGCTTTGACTTTAGATGGATCGACCTCAATGCCACGCAAAGAGACGATAAAACCAAGAAGTTTTCCCGAAAGGACACCAAAGACACATTTCTTTGGTTGAAGACAGACAGAATATTGTAACAGGCGATCGAAAATAATGGTTAAAACATCGAGATGTTCACTGCGATGTTTAGATTTGCCAAGAAGATCATCGACATAATCCTCAAGGATAGTGTGCATAATGTCATGAAAAATGTAAGTCATAGCCCGCTGATAGGTCACACCAGCATTCTTAAGGCCAAATGGCATGACACGATAACAGAAGGTTCCCCAAGGAGTTATGAAGGTAGTTTTATGTTGATCGGCCGGGGCTACCAAAATTTGATTGTATCCCGAAAAGCCATCCATGAGAGAAAGCATTTCATGGCCCGCAGTGAGATCAACAAGTTGATCAATACTTGGGAGGGGGAAGTCATCCTTGGGGCAAGCGAGGTTAAGGTCTCAGAAATCCATGCATATCCGAAGTCCCCCCATCGCTTTAGTGATAGGTACGATGTTAGAAATCCATTGAGGATAGTCAATAGGCAAGATGAAGGAAACAGAAAGGAGTCGTTGAAGCTCTTCTTTGACCAAGAGGGCAATGCGTGGATGCATTTTTCTCAGTTTCTATTTAACTGGCTTGGAATCGGGTTTCAGGGTAATGTTATGGATAGCAATGTCAGGATCAATTCCTGGCATGTCAGCGTAGGACCAAGCGAAAGCTTGGTTGCGGGTACAGAGAAAGGTAGTAAAGGCAGCTTGTTCTGATGTGTTAAGGGATTGTCCGATCTTCACAATGTGAGGATCCTCCTCTGTGTGGATGTTGATTTCTATAGTCGACTCATTCAACATGGTTTGAGTTTCAGACGGTAAGGCGCGTTGAATATAGGAGTCATCCGCACCAAGGTAAGTGAGGATAGAGTCGTCATCCTGGCACTCAACAACATTAATTGAAGGTGAATCCTCTTCGATCATGTCTGGATACAGAAAGGGAAGAGAAGATGGGTCCTCATTATCGCGTTGATAAGTGAGAGGACCTAGGAAGATAGCATTTATGAAAAAAAAAAATTAGGAGGGATAGATTCAGGATCTATCGACTCTGTGGGTGACGATGGAAAAATGGGTGATGATGGTTCGGTAGGGGTGACGTCGTCATCTTCCAGGAGACAACTGACACGAGGTTCCTTCGGTGTGAGTGTTTCAGGAAATCCGAGACCACTACGATCATTGTGCTTGCGTGTAGTTATGGGAATGATTGTATGTCGGCCTTGTTCATAAAGACCAAAACCAAAGCCTTTCCAAGCACAGCGAGTCAAGAAGGTGAGGGCGAAACGACGATTTGTCAGGTATTGAAAATCGGATTGGAAAGGAACCACACCAAGAGGAGGTTCAGGGGTAACGGAGGATGCGTCGACACCCCCATACATTAGGTTGGTGCGGCAATTAGGTGGTCCGTAAGAGATTACCTCCCCCACGCGACGGTCGTAGGTAGGATGCGCATGTAACTGTCCGTACTCCTGTGGGGTATGGAAAGAACTAACGTTATATAGGCGATACTCCCCCAGCGTAAGGCGTTGAAAAACATCTACTAAGGGGTCGGAGGTTGGGATGTTAGCTACGGGAAAGGAAGTGGTATTTGCGACGGCGGTTTCATTGGTTGAAGGTGTAGGTGCTGTTGAAGTGGATGGTAGAGGTGTGGTTGAAGTGGATGGTAGAGGTGTGGTTGAAGTGGATGGTTGGGTTGGACGAATGGGTGTGTTGACTGGTACAAGCACATCGTTAGGGCGATATAACATATTGCAGGTTTTGAAGGGGGGAGGATCAGCTTTTACGGTGTAGGACTTCCCCTCGTACTCAAATTTTATGCATCTATGTAAGGTGGAGGGAACACATCCCATAGCCCGGATCCAAGGGCGGCCTAACAACATATTGTATTGGAACTCTCCCTCAAGGACATAGAAGAGTTCGGGTAAAGTACATGGTCCTACATGAATGTTAAGGATCACGGTGCCTAAGGTAGAAGTAATAGCATCATTGAATGACCGCAACATGATGGGGTTGGCACACATGCAGCTAGAAGGGATATTCAGTTGTTGGAAGGCTTTTGAAGAGATGATGTTTAGACTAGCGCCCCCATCAATCATAACATGATGCACCCAAATGTCCCAGACATAAGCTGAGATGAAAAGAGTAGGGTCAGGATCTTCTGCACCAAAGTCAACAATTTCGTCTTCGGAGAAACTGACAGCAGCGGCTTGCTGTACAGAGACAGAAGTGGTTGGGGAGATAGGTTGTTTGGTGAGCGAAGCAACGTGATTGGGTGTTAGAATGGAGGTAACAGGAAAGGTTTCATTAGGTAAGACCTCTATCCCTTGGAGGATGTCAACGAGAGCTTGTCGATGAGATTCAGAAGTCTGAATGAGATCATACAGTGTCATTTTTATAGGTGATTGGTGAAGCTGTTTGATCATGGTTCGGTGGGAAACTCCATTAGAGACGGGGTAGGTGGGTCCACGAATAACCACTTTAGGTGGTGGTGCGATCGGGATGGTGGACGGAGAAAGAGAGGCCGCAGGTGTGCTTTCTTTCACCTTCCCATTGTTTTTCTGCCCTCGAGTGGCAACACTAATCATGTTGATCTCGTGAACACGAGAGGAGGAGGATGGTAGGGATAAGTCATGGTCTTCGAGAGGTGGGGTTGTAATAATGATAGATTTTGATGAAGCGAGGACAGGTGGTATAGGAGAGGAGATTGAAGCTAAAGGTTTCTCCCTTCGTAAGTTGTCTTGTTTAACCTTTCTGTCTGAGAGAGGTGACTGATGAAGTATGGCTTTCAACGCTTTGCATCCTTCTACATCATGTCCTGGTGTGCGGTGGTAAGCACAGATTTTAGACTCATCATAACCTATAGGTCGAGGTTTAGATGGATCATAAGGTCTAAGTGGGGGTAGGGAAAGGGTCGCATTCTCCACCAATATAGCAAGGATTTTGGCGTAAGACCCTTTGAGTGGGTCAAAGTCAGAGGAAGATGAAGCTATTGACTGGGTAGTTTTTGGTAATGACGGGGTATGGTTGATTTGTATGGGTGGCGGTTTAGCCAAGGGATTTTGATAATGGGATTTAACTAAACGTGGCTTCTTTGGCGCAGAAGCTATGTTTAGCTGGTTAGATGATGAGGCCACCGATGATGTGGTATCAGAAAACAACCACGGAGCAATAGGAGTGACAGCAAACAAATATTTTGATGATGGAATTTGTTTAGGGTTGATAGGCAGACAGGATACGCGGGATGATGGTGTTGATATACCCTTGGATCTCTGTATGGGTGCAGAAGGCGTAGGTCGTTTTAAAGAAAACGTAGGAGGTATGATATATTGATGCAAGGTGGAGGGATGAGGTCCCAATATGGAAGGTAGGTGTGACGACGATGGTTTTAGTTGTGACCGAGGCATAGATTGAACTTGAGGAGATTGGGTTTGTCTCCTAGGTGGATGGACGACTTTATTTTTAGATAAATCTAGCCACTTAGGTGGGTGTGTTAGACTGGGTATTGGTGAGGTCCCAAGCGTAGGGGAAGATTTGGTTAGGCTAATAGAGGTGGATGAGGTATTTGGTAGAGATGAGGGGGGTGAAGATGAGGACATAGGCATTTCAAGCTTCTGTAAACACTTCGGGTATATGGTAGAGGCGTCGGGATCGGTCATCTGCATTTGAGTAGAATATGGGGTACTCAAACGTTCCCATAGGACTCATCTATCTTCTGAGGGATGACAATCCTCACATGTAAATAGGAACTTTTGTATGGAAGAAAGGTGGGTTGTGATTCCGGTCCACTGTGGGTGTGATACAGGGGGTAGATGAGGCACTGTATCAATGGGCGTTAAGAGGTCAACCGGTCGCTGAAAAGATTTAGGCGATGAAGAACTAATAGGTAGGAGGGCATGTTTGAGAGGATCCATCATAATTAAAGAATTTGGTGATGTTGGTGCAAGAGGTTTCTCATCTAAGGATGACAAAAGAAGTGGCGAGCCTTCCTCTTGTACAGCAAGAAGGGTAGAAGGAGATGTTTGGGAAATAGATAAGTTAGATAACATCCACTCACAATCTTGCAAGGATGTGGTGTAAGAAGGCTCATCTGTGAGAAGAGACCTCTGGGTGGTTAATTCCTCGATGGGTAAAGGAACGGTAAGGATTTCATCTTGTCTTGATGGTGATGAAGGGGGTTCAGGTTCCTGCGTTAGTGAAGAGGCTTGATTCAGAATTTTTTCGATAGAGGCTTTTGGCTGGGAGTCGAAGACGGCATGGATCTCATGAACACTCTCCTCGGCTAAGATATCTTGGTTTATGTTACTGTTAGAAGAGTGATTCGGGAACGGTTTGTTGAAAATTTTCAAATTTCGGTTAGCAGGAGCATTAGGATTATCGAGGGCTATATCTCCTGCATCAACCATTTCCTGCACTATGTTTTTCAACATCTTGCAGTTTTCATGACTGTGTCCCTTCACGCGGTGGAAGTTACAGAAGTCATTTTCTTTGTACCAAGAAGGTATGGCGCGGGTGGAATCAAACCCGGAGTGAGGTTTAACAGGAGGTAAGGTAATGGCTCCTGCTTTAAGCAATTTTTCCAATATCACACCATAAGTTTCTCCCAAGGGAGTGTAGTTGATGGGCTCTGCTTTATACTTATAGGTGGTTTTTGGCGGGGTATTAGATGGTGGTTGGGATTTGACCATCACCGCGTGCACAACTCCTTTTGATTTCGAAGCAGTCGATGTGTGAGGATTGGTGGTGTTAGGTTTGTTGGTGGAATCTTGGGTTCGGAAATTGGGGTTTTTGTTGCGCAACCGCAATTTCTCTTCCTCTAAGGCTCGAATCTCTAGTTTTCGAGCCATAGTAAAGGCCTCGTCAAATGTGTGGAAAGTTTGAATTTGGAGGGTAGGAGAGATGTGCTTAGCGTAGGCCCGCGTAAAAAGTTTGATAAGTTCGGCCTGAGGCAAGGCATATGTAAGTTGGTTGATAAGGCCCCGCCATCGTCTAATGAAATCTGCGATAGATTCGTCTTCAAATTGTCGGATGGCATAGAGGTCGGTGATAGATACTTTCTTGGCAATGTTAATGGAGAAATGATCCAAGAAAGATTGGGCTAGTTGGTTAAAAGAGAAGATTGAGTGCTGGGTTAAAGCACTGTACCACTCCAAGGCGGGTCCTGATAAGGACATGGGAAAGGTGCGGAGTAGTAAGGCATCGTCATGAGCAATTAGATAGCAGGCATGTCTAAATGAGCACAAGTGTTGTTGAGGATCCTCCTTACTATTAAAACGAGTAAATTTTGGTAATTCCCATTGAGGAGGATATGAATGAAGGGGGACAGAAGGGTGGATAGGCTCCCGACAAACTTGCTCGTATGTCAAGGCGCTACGACTTCCTGAAACAGAAGCCTCCAGATTTTGCATTTTGTCCATCATTTGTTTGATGAAATCCGTGGTTGGATGAGATGATGGTGCGGTTGCGGTAAACGGAGGTAGATTGGGCCAAGGGCCTCCACTAGACAATGGTGGCGTTAAATGTTGATAAGGTATGGAGGACGAATGTGTTGAGGCGACCGAATAGGGATGTCCTATATAAGACGTTGAGGTCACCGGATACGTGTGTGGAAATGAAAAGGTGGGCAGAGCTTGAGAAGGAAAGCTCGTGTGGATAGGTGGCAGAGAGCAAGTCATGAAAGGAGCAGTCTGCAAGAGAGACGAGGTAGGAGCAGTCGGTGGTAATGATATGTGGGGCCCAAGATTAACCAAAGGAAAGCCAATCTGTGCCGTATGAACCCCTGAAGCCGCTGGATTGGGAGACGGGGCTAAGGATGCAGAAGGAAAAGCAGAGTTATCAGGCGGAGAAGGAGCTAAATGAGCAGCTATACTAATAGGCATGCCAACAAGGAGTTGACCATCGGGCGTATGGTCAGGGGCATGAGACAAATAATATTGTACAGCGCTAGGATTAGCATCCAAAAATTTTGCAAATTCCTTATCTCCTACAGGGATTTTAGGAACCTCACTGGTGTCCGTAGGGTTCCCCATAGAATGTGAAGGGGGTGATTCAGGCAAAGGCACAGAGCAGGCATGTGAAACCATGGCGGCGGCTTGCTTCCGAGTGATAACAACCATGGACAAGAGTACACAGTAGGGTTTCAATCTATCAGGAACAGAAACAGCCTCAGAATGGTGAAATTGGTAGGTTGCTGGTTTGTCAGGGACTATAAAAGACAGTAACCGATATCGGTCTGCTAACCGATGTCGGTTAGACTGTAACCGGCATCGGTCAATTAACCGATGTCGGTATAATAGGACTGGTATAAGAAACTGTAAGAAGCTGCTGATTTGAGTTTTTAACAATACTTAGTACATCTATCAAACTATTCTGAAGTGATCACTGTTAGTATAGGACAGAGAAACAGAGCTAAAAACAAGCAAGATGTACACGCAAATCCAGAGACTAACCCTAGGATTAGTTTTAATTATTGTGGGCTTATGCCTTTAGACGCAGAATGATGTCAATCCTAAACAAAAGACTTAGGGGAAATGTCAAGTTTGTTTTGGCTTATAAGGTTACCTCAATCGGGCGGAGGAATACCGCGGAAAAGGGGGGATGTTTTGGGCTGTTGTGTTAATTGTGAAGTGATTCGGTATGTGTTGTGCAGTGAAAGTAAGATTAATTTCCTGTCAATACCATGGAAATCACCCCCACGTGTACGACCTGTTACTTATTCTACGTTCACTAGAATTGAAAACAGCACGTAAAAAAAAATGGGATGCACGTGTTTTAAACCCAAATTGAAAATGTTATTCGATGAAGCAAAGAAGATGACTTTCACTAATGCAAAAGCTGGGAAAGCAAGACAAATTCTTTTACCAAATATAAGAAAATACCGTGTGAAATTTTTAGGAGAAGAAAACAGCAAGTATGCTCCCTATATGAAAGCAAGCAAGAAAGAAAGAAACCCGAAATGGGTCCCACCGGGCGTGCCAAAATGTTTCGCACAGAATGTTTCAGCTTTTGGAATAGAGTTGCTTCTATCCTTTCATTCCTTTGAGAAACAGATAAGGGTTAGGGCTAGGAGGAATACCTGTTGAATGTCGAGAGGGTGTGCGCGTACCGTAGAGAAAGATCAGATCGACTGCGAAGAACTCCTTTTTGTCTTGGAAGGACTACCTGCAAGTAAGAATACAAGACCACCAGATTTTAATTAGACAATAAATGAGGGAACTGCCTTGGGCCCAGGAAATATAAAACTTCCTTTCGAAGGTGGTCAGTTCCCCTGCTAATATGAATTAACACAAATTATTGTAAAAATCACAATTTAATTGCCTCATTGAAACAAGTAGAGGAAAGGCTGGTTTTTGGTTTTGAATCACAGTGACCGATGCCGGTCACTGTCACCGGTACCAGTTGATATTAACCGATATTGGTAGGGGCAATGTTTTAGGGGCTTTTGGTGAAGGTTGGTTGTAGGGTGGTTGTGTTGTTTATAAGGCTGGTAAATGAGTGGGGTTAGGTAACGGGGTGATGAGAGGGACTCAGAGAGTACGGGGAGGGTGTTCTTGGGGTAACGTAAGGGTAGAGGAATGACAGTTAGATGTAGTGTGTTGCTGGGTAGTAGATCTAGGAATAGACTTATGATGGCTGTGATTCAGAAGTTCAAGAAATGTTATTAAAAGGACATACAAGATACTACTTACTGGTTATTGATGAGGATGCAGGTCCAAGGACTGTGATGACAAAGGCAGAACTCAGGCAGGATGACCTGACAATCAGAAGATGAGATATCTTCCCTCCCGATGTTCGGATGAGTGTCGCAGGGCTCTGGTTACTCAGTGGCAGCCTCCGGCTTGATGTCCTCCTCTGCCAACTCTTCTTGTTTCTTCACTTGTCCCTGCTCGGCCAAGTAAACTCTGGATCCTTTCAATGACTTTTGATTCAGATCAATGAAAAATCCACCCTTTGTTTTTGGTTGGGGGAGGTCATTTACAGGGAACCGATGGCGGTTACATAACCGACGGCGGTCGAGTAGGAACCGGTATCGGTCAGGTCAAAGTGGGCTATTTTTAGTAAAATAGCCAACTTTCCCTCCTTTTCTCCTGAGGGATTAGTTGCGGGCTTGGTCAAGTCATTACGAGGTTGGTTTTAGGTGCGGGTGAGGAGTCATTTTGTCATGGGTGTGGATGTAGACCAAGTTATAGGTCTTAATTAGGTTAGTTTAGGGTTAGGACTAGGTCATGATGAGGTGGCGAAATGAGGTGGCAGGTATGGCGATGTGGATTTATTAATTATAAGGTAATTAATAAATAATTTTGTAAGGTTTAGGTGATGAGGTTAGGTTGCGAAATGAGATGCGGGGCACAGGGGGTCGTAAGACACAAATTTGGTGTCTACATAGGCACTATCATCTTAGTACTTAAAGTTGGTCTTTTACATTATAGAAGGAGAGTTAATATATTATATGTTATTAGAATGTCCTTGGATACGCACCATGCATTGTGTTCCTTCACTCTCCATCGTTTTCTTAAGTATGAACACAAGGAAAAACTTTCATGGTCCCCATTGACCCAAATCCATTCACTTATTATTATATGATGTATCATCCAAATGATGTATTAGTACCTAAACCCATCTTTAATTTTTCTGATTAAACATCCACTAGCACAACAGTACCTTCTTCTAAACTACCAGATGATTCCTCTATTACAAAAGTTGTCAAACGTCTCACTCTTGGGGAATATCACCTTCTTATGCTTAACTATATTCCATCACCAAAAACATATGGTCACCCTGATAAGCATCCCATGTACAATCCTGATGTGGGAGATATTATCTCTTATGGGCTCGCATACCTTAAAACAAATATTTTTTATGGTGCGTTTGATAAAACAACATCTCAATCAACTGAATTACACCATGCAACACCATTTAAATCAAACCTCAAATTCCTTGATAATCCCAAATTTTCCATTGTGTACCTACAACATTGTGCATGGAAAGGATTTGGCCTTGGATGTTACAAACAAGGAATACATGATCAACCCGTCTTACACACCCTCAAGCCATATGAGAAAAATGGCCTAGGTATTGAAAATTTACTCCTAGAACTGTTGAAGCTCCTTCATCATAGCAAGGAACCACCTTACACATTTTCGGATCAGAATCATCATCACCCACTAAATTTGAGAATTCAGTAGACACGAATGACACTATATCTATCCCACCTAACTATTTTTTAGTCAATATTATGTCCTTATGACCACTCACATATCAATTAGGAGGATCCATCAAATCATTACCACGTATTTCACCAGAGATGGTTTAGGAAGATTTACCTACCATAAATATCCTTTAGTGTTAGTATGATCAAGAAATTCTCTCTCACATGGGAGTTGAAGAACGCTTCCTTCAGAAATCCCTATCATCTGAAACATCCACTCTTCTCAATGTATCCACACTTGATGTAAATTTAGAAACCTTGCAAGATCCCAGTATAGTCAAATTCATTCAAAGTCTCGATCTATATGAATTACATGACTTCATAGTATTTCTAACAAAATATCAGCAAGATTTCATTTGTTCATAAAGTGACATGCCTAGGATCAATCTCAACATTGTCATACATAACATTGTCACATATTCTAATGCCAAACTATTCAAACAAAAACTTTGCAAGATGCACCCCCATATAGATCTCCTTGTTAAAGAGGAATTGTAACATCTCTTAACTACAAATTTCATCATACCTATTGATTATCCACAATTGGTATCCAACATTATCCTCGTAATCAAGGCTTCAGGTAAAATTCCCATTTGCACATATTTCAGGGATCTCAACCTCACCTTCCCTAAGGATGATTTCCCTCTTCCAAACATATATCATCTCGTCGACTTAACCACCATCCACGAAATTCTATCTTTCGTGGATGGTTTTTCTGGTTATAATCAAATCATCATTGCACCTAACGATCAACATAAAACATATTTCATCACCCCTTGGGGAACCTTTTGCTATTGTGTCATGCCCTTCAGACTTAAAAATACAGGGGTAACATATCAATGTGCCATGACATACGTCTTCCATGACCTTATCCATAAAATTGTTGAGGATTACGTTGATAGCCTCCTTGGAAAGTCTAAATCTCGGAAAAAACATCTCGAAGTCCTAGAATCAATCTTCATCTGCATTATTCAATTTTTCCTTTGTCTCAATCCTGTGAACTATGTTTTTGGTGTTCTCTCTGGAAAACTTTTGGGATTTATCATATTTATCCGTGGAATTGAATTCGACCCCACAAAATTTAGGAAAATCATCGAAATTACTCCACCCACTAATCTTAAGCAACTGTGTATCATTCAAGGAAAATTTAAGTCAATTCGACATTTTATATTGCAACTCTATGATATTTGTCAACCCTTTCATCACCTACTTCACAAAGATGTTGAGTTCCATTGGGACTCAGATTGTCAACTAGAATTTGATCAAATTAAATAATATATTTTTTCACCTCCTATCCTCACTCCAACATGCGAAGGGGAGCCATATTACTTATACATATTCACTTCTAAGGATGCGGTAGGATCCATGCTTCTCCACCATGATAGTCAAGGTCATGAGCAAGTTACATATTACATCAACCGCACACTTCATGAATATGAGATGTGTTATACAGAGGCTGAAAAAAAATTGTTTATTATATTTTTCCACCTCCAAGTTATGACACTATATTTTTAAACATAAAATATACGTTGTCACTAGTTTCAACCCGCTTAAAGCCATATATGCCAAACCATATCATAATGACCACATAACCCGATGGCTCATGCTAATGACTAAATTTGACTTGGAAATTATACCATGAAAGTCCATTAAGGGATAGGCCATTATTGATCAACTCGTTAAAGCACCTCTTCCAGATAACAAACCATCTCATGAATTCTTTCCTGATGGATCTATTAATAAAATTGATGAATCATATGGTTACACATCATATTTCATTCTCGTCAAAATTACCCTTTTCTTTTATGGTGTCAAATGTCAAGAAGGTGGAGGAGCCAACATATTCATCATACCACCTAGGGATATTCCCATTCAATTATCATTCAAACTCAATTTTGAGTTTACTAATAATATGGTAGAGTACTAAGATTTAATCATAGGTTTGCAAACCATTATTCTCTTAGATGTCCAAGTCCTGGAAATCTATGGAGATTCACAACTAGTTATCAGCCAAGTCAAAGGGGAGTTCCAATGTAAAAATGAAATACTTAAAAAATATAAAATTATTGCTAATTTTCTCCTTAGCACATTCGATCATTATAACATTCAAACCATACCACAATCCTCTAATAAATTTGTTGACACTATGGATTCTTTAGGATCCCTTATGCCTTTCGAGACAGAGAAATCAAAAGAAAAAACTAAGATGTTTGTAGTCATCCAATGCTTAGATCATCATTCACATCAAAATTATCTACCTTCCATCCAAAACATCAACACAAATTCATCAAATCTATGGTACACTCAGATATTTGATTACCTTATAGAATCTAAACTCCCCCCAGAACTATTACAAGGCATCAAACACTCTTTTCTTCAACATATCACTCACTTTGTTATCATATGAGGTATCCTTTATAAACATAGCTTTGATGGTATACTCTTGAGTTGTCTTAAATCACATGAATCAATTAAAACAATTGAAGAAGTCCACGACGGTATTTGTGGTGATCATTTTAGTGGCAAAGCTATCGCCAAATGTATCATATAGCTAGTGTAATACTAGCCTACAATCACCAAGGACTATTGTATGTATGTAAAGAAGTGCATCAAATATCAACTCCATTTTGATTTTATCGACATTCCCAGTCAAGCATTACAACTTGCTCAAGAATTATGGCATTTCTCACAATGGGGAATGGACCTCATTGGTGTAATCAATCCAAAATCATCTCAATGACATCATTCAATTATTATCACAACTGAATACTTCACTAAATGGGTTAAAGATATTCCTTTGACTTCAAAAAATTCTAGGCCTCTCATTAATTTTATATACCAAAATATCATTTGTCGTTTTGGTATCCCACACAAGCTTGTCATAGAAAAAGGAAATTCCTTCAAAAACAAGGAGGTTAAGAAGCTCTGTAATACAATCAACACTAAACTAAGATTCTCATAACCATATTACCCCCAAGAAAATGGACAGGTTGAAGCTTCCAACAAAACACTAAACAAAATTCTTATGAAAACTATAAATGATGTTGGTAGGAATTGGCATACTCGGATCCCCTTCACTCTGTCGGCTTATCGAACTAGTATCTATACACCTATTGGTGCCATACCCTACTCACTTGTTTATGGATCTAAATCCATCATACTCCTAGAAATTTAAATTCCATAACTTCGCGTGTCTCTAAAAGACTTCATTTCTAATGAAGAGTGCCACCAAAATCACCTACCATAACTTGAATTATTAGATGAAAATTTTTTGACAGCTCTTGAACATCGCCAGGTTTATCAACAACACATTATTAGAGAATATAACAAGAATGTTAAGGAACGTGACTTTAAAATTGGTGACCTTTTACTTAAGGAAAATCAAAATTTGACTACATTAGAACAAAGTAAACGTGGATAGTTTACCCCCAACTGGATTGGTCTGTATATTATCACTCATAAGTATGGGTCAAGGGCATATCGTCTCGCTTCTCTTAAAGGGGAACCTAAGGTGGAACCCCTAAATTATTTTCACTTGCGGCTTTTCTATTGTTAAATTATTGGTTATCAAGACAACAGTTTGTAGTTAAGCATTCTCCCTTTATCACAGTAGCTCATAATCCATTCCATCACTTTTTTCTATTATTATTACATAGGGTGTATGGATGTAGGTATCCTATGAAGTGATCTCCTCCTTAGTAAATGATTTATTAGGTTCTTGCCCTCAGCTTAGAAAAAGTAAAGTATGTATATATGGATGCCTCTTACTAAAATTCAAATGAAAAGTAGACTGAACCCTTGAAGGATAGCTATTCAAATGTTAGATTGTCAAAAATAAAAATAAAAGTAAATTGATCCCTCGAAGGACAGCTACCTAGAAAAATGATGGACCAATCCCTCGAAGGATGGCCATTCAAATCAAATAAAAAAATGTAGACCATACCCTCAAAGGATGACTACTTATATAAATATATAAGGCTTCCCGCATTGATCAGCCTTCAAAGTACAAAGCATCCAGGAAATATTCCCACATTGATTCCCTATAAAATTGTCAAAAAGGAGAACCTTCCTCCCCTACAAAGCCATGCATTCATATGATTCATGTTTTTCCTATGTTTATCATAAAAGAGAATTTTTATTCGGATCTATTAAAATTATATAAATTTTCCAATGACAGTCTCATTTAACATTTTGAAAGGTTATAAGTGAAAATGTTGTCAAGGCCCCTAATAAGTGCTAATAAAATTAGTGGGGTGTTCTTTCCACCTTTTCCTTCGTTATTATTTTGGTTACATTTTAGGTTTTAAAACATGATCACAATTTTGTTTCCAAATCATAATAAAAAATCATGAAAAATATATCACACACATATAGATATCAGAATCAAGAAACATAAATACATCATCATCATCATAAATAGAATCCTATGCACAAACCATCATCTAGTCCATATAGAAAGAAAAGAACATCTATGAGCCTATCCATACAGAATCAATATCACTATAGATAAATCGACAACGTCATCATATATAAAATGTCTCATCAAAGTTTCACAACATATATCGAATGGGATTTTATGATCCTGACAATGTAAAATCAACAACATCATCGTATATAAAATATCTCATACATATACCAGACTGGGATTCTATGAGCCTGCAATATCACATTGTAAATTCTACACCTCCTAGACAGTTACTATCACTAGCTCCTCCTCCTGGAGTAGGAGCACCACCTATCTACCACCATTGGCTCCTCCCACACCGTCACCACCTCTACCTCTCGATAGTCACTAATATGGATGGCCCATACTCGCCACACTGTCACCAAGTCTCGTTGCTGCTATGGCACCTCCATGGCCCACTACATGATCAACATAAAGAGTGGAATTGGGATAGTCCCTGATGATCATGTTCATGTAGTAGTCTCACGCTACTCTCGCGGCCTCAAAATGAGCAGCAAAAACCATGCCAGTGATGATACTTCTCTCTGATGAGTCATGGCTGATAACTCTGCACCAGATACTGAAGGTTCAGTAATCCCTAGGGCCTTCCTCAATGTCTCCTATAACTCTTGTACATGTCTCTATCATTAGATACAAGTATAATTTGGGCCTGCAGATTGTCACGCTCTATAATCAAACCATCGCGCTCGGTGATGAGCGCATCCCAAACACCAACAAGAGCATCTCACTCAAGTCAAGAAGAATCTATCTCAATTATCACCAGCACCACTACTACAGCTACACCATCATCCCCCTCTCCTCTCTCCTCCTCTCCCTCAATCTCTTGCTCTCCTCCCTCTTCCCGAGCACGCACATGACGAACTTCTTGTGCATCTCTCTTTATTGTCCTAGTCCTCTCAAAGGCTCTCAAATAATGATCCCACCATGCGCCAAAATCTATAATAACCCCCACATCATCAAGGGGAACCAAATCACCATCCTCATAAAGAAGTGTAGCCCCCACCTTATCAGCAATGGCTACAAGTCCTACCACAGTGGCCTGCGGGGTCTCCATATCTCCATCATCCCACCTATAAGCAACCAGATCCTCAAGTATGAACTGAATCAAGCCAAACTACCACCTAATCCAACTAAATCTCATCATCTCATCCTCTCTGGATCTCCTACCTTATACCCATACATCTTGTTGTAAGCTCTGTAAATCATGTGGTAACTCAAGACCATCATAGAATCCAACATATGTCTGTCAGATCACATCTCCCACCTGTAATCCTGATATCAAATCTCGATAGTGGGTAGGCTTCTTGGCCTTCCTGGCCATCTAAAGACTAGAAATCCACCTCATAAAACTTGGGTTCCTCATGTCAATGGAACCTGGAAATGCCATTGGGAGACCAATAGCAATATGCTCGTGGGCCCAGCACTGTAAAAAAACCAACATTAATGTCGTATTGCTTATGGGATGTCCAAGCCCACAACTCTTTGTATGTCTGTGTTAGTAAAGTAGGGGCCCACTCAAATATAGTAAAATGTGCCATCATTTCTCCAACCACCTTTGTCATCATCCATAGAAATTTTCCTCCTCCTTAATCCAGAAGTGCAAAACAATAAATACCCATCGTCATCATGGTCATTTAAGGACAACCATCTCTCTCAGCATCATACAAATCCTAATAATTGAAGGCTCCTGACGCATATCGCACACCTTGAGAGTCATCTCCATATAATCTCTACATGGTATCATCCCTCTTTATATTGGAAATATAATAAATGGGTTGAACCCTCACTGAAAACCTCGTAATCCGATGAACATCCTCTAAGGTGATTCTCATCTCTCTTGTGGGGAACCAAAAATTATTGGTGGAAGGGTTCCACCTCTCTAACAAAGCAAGAATAAGACTGTGGCATATATGAATCTGCCTATAATACCTCATCCCCCAAAACCCACTACCTCTAAGTGCTCCCAATCATTGTCATTCAAATCCTCTCTAACCTCATCTAACATTAAAGGGATGCGGTCTCTGATAGTAAATTTCACATCCACCTACAAAACACAAAAGCACAAAACAAAACATTAGTATCTTCATAATGATATAATAAATTAAACAAAGTCATTACATAAGATAAAATACATAGCAAATCATAAAAAGGCACAAAATTTTTAATAAACCTTCGAATCACCAGCGATCTACATAAATCATTGGTGATCCACATAAATCACCAATGATTCACTGAATCACCAGCAATTCCTGTTAAACGGCCATATGACCTTGAAGTTGCATCTAAGAAAATTTAATTATCAAAAATTATAAGGAAAACTAAAATTTTGAAGCTTACCTCTGCTTGCACGGGCTTCCTCTTCCTACCTACAGTCTCCATCTCTCTCACTCAGTCAATAAAAATTCATTCTAGACAAAAAAAATTCAATATCATAAAAACACAATAATAATAATAAATGCAAATGGTGAGTTATATAACCCATTTTCCACACAAGCCAATCTCTATTGATTGGCTATATCATTGGCGATTTCCTTTTTATAGATCCTCTTCCACATTTGCCTATAAAAATACATCGTGTGTCAATAACCACACAAATGTGCCATGTTTTCAAAGGACTTTCACCTACAAGACTCTTAAACAAACCAACACATTCAAAATTTGGGAATTACCATACATCCATGGGAGATGAGCCCTTTAGCCCCCATCACTTGGTATTTCTCTACTTCTTAAAACACTAACTGGTGAGAATCATACACTCGTAGGTATTGAGCCCTTTTTCCATCCTGACAATGGATTCCCTAGTATTTCATATTACACCCTCTCTGATTAGGGCAAGCCATTTTGAAACATAAATACACTGGTGCTCGTTATATTGCACTACAGTGAATCCACCCATGATGACACAACCAATCCAAATTGTTTTTGTCTAGAAATCTGTCAAAAATTTCCAAACAAAAAGGGGCAAATGTAGACACCAAAAATATACACCCCCCTTAAGACCAAACATACTCATGACCAAAGACAACACATTTGTGACACCCCACTATATCACTCTCTTTTAATTAATTAATTTTTTATGACCCATCATATCTATAAAGATCTAAAATGGTTATTTAATTGAAATAATTAAATTACCTATTTTCTCCTCACACCTCATTGAGTTAACTCATACACCTCACTAACTACCTAAACCACTTCTAAAACTGCTTCCTAAAAAGCACTAACCTATTTCCTAACTAACTAGCCTTCTAACTATCCAAATCCTCCAAAAATCAAGTTCTCCCATCCCAAAAAACTTAGTTCATGTTTTTTTAACCATCCTCCATCCTCACCACCTCAAAATACATCATTTTTAGATGAAAATGGAAGGAAATCATTTGATTTTCTAACCAAACTAGTTTTCTCTGAAATCATCGATGATCTATATATACTTGTTTTCAGACCTCATTTGGGGATAGGAATTCTCAAGCTTTGCAAGTTTACATTGTTTCAATCCCAGTCCATTAGGTATCTGTGCACTTCACAACAATATCGTTTAATGTTACGTTGCTCAACAGTAATTAGATTTATCATCAGATTGCTAATTTTCATCCTCCAACTACCTTCTTCTGTTATTTTGTCTACCAATACACTCTACAAGGTAAATTGCTCATTTTTATTTAGTTTAGATATCAAAAATAGGTATATATGTGCTTTTATGTCATTAATATGTTGAATAGTAGTATTTTTCATTAAATTAATGACTCGGATCATTAGCTTAAGCCCTGTTTGTAAAAATTATCATATTTCACAGTAATCGTTAGCAATTACCCCAAATGCCAGCGATTTCTCTGAATCGCCAGCAATTTCTATATTTTTTATGCTTTTTAATCATTCTCTGTTAAAATATAACCAATTTTTTTCCCTTGTTATTTACTAATCCTCTGTCTAGCATGATGTCTTCAGATGACATTGGGAGGTTCTAACATGCCAACAATTGATTCCTTTCCTATTGTCCACCATCCACTATACTGGGAACAATACAACTTGCTTCACGATATTGAGCTCTATAAGATCTAGGAAGCTCCATTTGATCACTTCAAGGCCATTTTTGCTATAACACAGTGCATTTGGGAAGCCACTAATGCCTTTTGGGAGGCATATGATGAAGCACTAAGGCTCCAGGAGGATCTCATTCAATACGAATGCCAATACCAGACTGGTCTTAAACATCTGGAGGAGGATTACCGTACTACCTCTAATCCAATTCTGCTAGCCACATCAGCATCTCCAGTTCATAATCTACATTCACCCTCCAATATGACACTCAGGAAGAAGATTCAGACTTCTTCACTGAGGATTACATTTCCATCCCTGACTCTGACCTGACTGAAGAAGAGGACGAAACTACCGATTCAATTGAATCTCATTCTCCTATTTCTAAAAATTTCTATACATATCAGGAGTCTGACTTATGGATGTAACCACAATCCGCATTATTCATATATGTATCTAGAAAAATAAGTTCTAATCACATGCTTATCTAACAAGTGGGTATACACAATCATATCTACTAAATAAAGCTCAAATGTTTTCTAATCATCAATAGTATATTGATATAATTTATAGCTTTGTTTATAGGAGATTATTTACAGGTAAGGAAACCTTATGATATCTTGTTTTAAAAAAATGTGAAAAACAAAACATAATCCACATATGTGGGTATCCTCGAAACTCCACTATATCAAGGTTGAGTTTGGTTATTACATCTTGAAAATGTTAAGACAACCAAGGTAAAAACCACGTGACACAACCACATTAACAAAAAAATTGAATGTTGCATTTTGATTTCATGATTATGTTCTTGATGCTAACATATTATTTCATATGTATATCAACTGTTATATTTGAATTTAGTGAAGTATGCTTTCTCTTACAAGCCTATACAAGTACCTAGGAGGTGTAGCCTAGAAATGTGATCTTCTTGGATGATTGGGAATATTTTTTACATGATTTCTAGCATGTTTTGAGGGTGTTTGAGCACTCATAGTAGTAGCATGGTGCAGGTACAAGGGGTTCACTTGGTTATAGGTGCTCATTGGGAACATGTATACTTTCTTAGAGGTGTGACATTTTTGCATGGAGCTATAGGATCTCATGAAAGCATGAATTTAGATGTATCATGATATTTTAGGTTTTTTGTGTCATTTTCAAAGGTTTTATGTTCAATTATTACATTATGTCACTTAACTATAGGTTCTACACTGAGAATCTAACATCTAAACATAGGTAAGTCTTATTGAATGGAGATTTTGAGCTATATAATTGATAATATGATGATTTTATATGTTATATGGATGATTCATAGTGCTCTCTGCAAACTTTTAGGTTCCCATGATGAGATTTTTGCAAGATATGACTGATTTTGTGAGAGAGGAAAAATCAAGTCAAATTTTATCTCAAAGTTGATGTTATGATGCTCATTGTGAATAGTGTGATTTTCATGGAACATTGTGAATTTCAGGGAAGCTAATATGGTGAGTTTATAAGGTTTCAAAAAAATAATGATTTTAGTTGATTGTCAAGATTTAATGAACAAATGTTATGAAGGTAAAGTGGTCTAAGAGCAGTTGAAAGAAGGTGAAGTATTGTGACCTACTATTTATGGCTTCATCAAAAGTGATGATTTTATGTTGAGTAGGACTCTTTTATATTTCTATAAATGTATGGTTTAGGTCATGATCATGAGTGGGCCCCACCTTAAAACAATGGTTTTTGAAGAAGAATATTCTAGGACAAGATGGACCAAAGGAGTAGTCTGAAAAATTCATGGTTCATGATGTATGGGAGGTTTTTTTATTTACATAGATTCTTCAAAGAAATTTCATGCAGTTTCATGGTTTATTGAGGTCCAAACAAGTTGATTGGTTAAAGGGAAGTTTTGGGATCTCAAATCGCAGAGTCCAATAAAATGAGCATAAATTGAGCTACATGTAGAGTTTTGAGATTATTAAAGTTTTGTTAGAAATTAGATTCATATTTATTTCCATTTATATATTTATTTCCTCATGATGATGTCATTTGATATGATTTTAGGTTCATTCTTTGAGCAATAAGATTGTTGGCAATTCAACACAACATCTATTTTGGAGCAAGTTTAATGTTGTTTGAAACATGGGATGCATTTGGTGATGCTTCCTATAACATATAATTTGAATAGGGATGAACTTGGAATCCAATTAATCCATTTGTATGTATTTACTATATGTATAAATTATTGTATAAGCTAACCTTTGGAGGCAACATTTTTGGCAAGTCTATCTAGTGAAGGCAAATGTTGTTGTGGTTTCAAGTTAATGACAATTCATGACTTATAGCTTTCTTAGAAGTGTTATAAAGGTTATTAAATTTATTTAGATTTTTCACATGGTATGTTTTTGTTGAGTATAAATTATTTTGTGATCAGATGAATTTTTCAGAGTGCTTAAGGGTGTAAGAAATAGTTGTTTTGAGATTTATAAAGGGAAATGGGGTCCAAAAGTGAAATAATTTGATTGGTTTATCAAATGTGCAAGAATGTATGAATTTTTAATGATATTTTATTCATATGAAAAGGGTTATGGGTCATGATAACTTAAAATTTTAATGCAAGGGCATTTTTAGGAATGTCCCCATGGGGTTTTGAGCCATTTTTGCTACTTATAATGTAGGTTTCAGCTAGGCTGACATAATTGAGTCACTAGTAACTATTATATTTCATAATTTTAAATTTTTAATTGATGTATGGGTGGAACCAAATGGAGGTAAAATAGTTTTCCTATGTTTAAAATGTGAAGCATAAAAAAGTGATCTTTTGTGGCCATTTTTGAACTAGTGCTCTTGGAGGGAGGAAGTGTGACCTGGAGGGAGATGTTTTGTATGTATGAGTGAATAGAGCAAATAAAAGTGAAGAAAAAGTAAGAATATGATATATTGATGTCCCGGTGTGTGAGATATGGTTTATGAGATGAAATAGTGATCTCCATTAGTTGTGGAAACAACAAAAAAAAGAGGTCATATATCTTCAAGTGGATGATTTGGTTCTTGTTCATATTTATGGGATTTTATCCTCATTGTGGAGTGGGTGCTTCACTATATTAGGGTTTGGTGCTTCTTATAGGGTTGGTGCTTGATGATTTTTGTCAATACTCTTCATTAATAATGTCAATCCAGGGCTGGTGTTTGATGGTTATATGTAATAAGAGAAAAAATATCTTTGGAAAACAACTCATTTAAACACAATCCAAACTTTCTTAAAATAAATCACACATGTGGAAATGGAAAGGTGCACTTGTATAAATAAATATTACATGAAAGAAATCACACTTACATAAATGAAATTGCTGAATTAAAAAAAATTAAAAATAAATAAGACACCTGCAGATTCACAAAAGAAATTGTATAGAAGGACGGATTACATAACATAAAATCATAAATTCGCAACAAAAGGAAAACTACATAATAAAGAAATGAACATAAAACATTGATCCATCTTCCTTGGAATAAGTGGCTAGTTCATTCCTCGGAAGAGGAATTAATTCATATTTTTAACTTTAATTCAAAACTTGCAAAATAATTTCACTCAGAAGATTGGTTAGAAATAATGGATATATTCATTTCTTGGTATCCAAATATTACATATAAGAATGTGGAAGGTTGCATTTATAATTAATTCTTCCAATCAACTCCCTATTTTTGGGAATAAAATATGATTTTATCTTTATTCCAATCCTAACAACTAAGATCTCCATCTCCAATAAATATGGAGAGAGAGATATTATTGTTGTCAAAGTCTTATCTTATTATTTTAGGAAAATTTTCTCCTAAATCTTCTCCTTGATTTTTGATAACAAGAATCATAATGTTTTTATTTTCCTACTTTATTGGAAGGAGGTTTTTCCTTAAAAAATACTTTGACCAAATACCTCTCCTGGATTTTCAATTTGACTTTTATGTTTCTAATTGTGGAACTTTTTGTGCTCGTTTGATACACTTTTTCCTTATACTGCAGCTCACTAAAAGTTATATTTAAATTTATTGATAAAACCTATAGAAAATATGAATGAGGATCTTATTAAACATATTTCCATGAACAAAAACCTCTCTTAGTTTTTCAATTTTGTTCTTCTATTTTTGTTTGTGGAACTTTTGGTGCCTGTCTAATACACTTTGTCCTTGAACTACAACTCACTAAAAGTTATATTTATCTTTATTGATAAAACTTGTAAAAAATATGAATGAAGTTTTTATTAAACATGTTTCCAGGAAAAAACTATATCTCAGTTTTTCCATTTGATTTTTTTGTTTTTGTTTATGGAAATTTTGGTGCTCATTTGATACACTTTTTCCTTGGACTACAACTCACTAAAAGTTAGATTTATCTTTATTAGTAAAACCTCTCATCTTTTGCATTGGATTCTCTGATTATTCATAATCCTCATTTTACGCAAGTTGTAAAACTAAAACTATCATTCTATTGATGCAAGTTTTGGAATTAAAACTGTCATTTCGTTGATGTAAGTTCCAAAAAAAAATAGTCATTCCATTGATGCAAGTTCCAGAACTAAAGTTTTCATTCCGTAGTGTTCCGAAATTTGAACTGTCATTCCGTTGTTGAAAGTTTCAGAACGAAAATGGTTATTCTATTGATGCAAGTTCCAGAACTAAAATTATCATTCCATTGATGCGAGTTCTAGAATTAAATTCATCATTCTGTAGTTTTCTGAAATTAAAACTAGCATTCCATTGATGTAAGTTTTGGAACTAAAATTTTCGTTCTATTGATGTAAGTTCCAGAACTAAAATTGTCATTCCGTAGCTAACTCCAATTGTTTCGGAGCTAACTAAAAACAACTATAACTTTTACACATGATCGCGGATTGAGGTGATTCTTTTTTTGAACTTACATAATTTTTTTATAAGAATCTAGATATAAAATCATATTTAATTTTAGATATACTATTTATGATCAATTACACTTTTTCCAAAATAGTATTATCTTTCCTTTATGGCCTGCATACACAAGACTTTGCATATTTCCTAAATACTTAATAGGATTACTCAAAAAAATAGATAACAAAATACTTATAAAGAATAAATAATGAACAAGATATATATCCTATATTTCATCTCAATTAAACTATAAGTTCCAAGATTACATTTAAGTCCAATTTCAAAGGTAACTTTGGAAGGACAAAACAATGGTAATTTATGGCCAATTTATGGCCTCTTCATTACCCCACATCTAATATTATGCATGTCCTTATGCATTATATTAGTATCTCCTCTTATTATATTCTTCTCAGCATTCAACTTATACATGTATGCATTCCATATATAGTTCAAGGACATGCTCTTGTGTTGATCTCCTTCCATTGTTTTTGATTTACTTTATTTTATAGAAGATTCTTGTGTGGAGGTTTTTTCTTGCAACCCTTGATTTTATTTATTTTTATAACAGGCTCTTGTGTGGATCTTTTCTTGCTACCCATGATTTTCTTTCTTTTTATAGAAGGTTCTTATGTAGAAAGCCTCCAATTGTGCCTTCTTATTTTTGTAAGACCTTTGGCACAAGTTCTTATGTGGGACTCCTCCTATTATTCTCTTTTTATTATTTAAGAAGGTTCTTGTGTGGAAAGCATCATATTGTGCCTCATATTTAATATCAAAATGCATATCTCATGCATCTCCTTCTCTCCCACACTTAAGATCATGCATGTCTTCATGAATATTGTTTATTCATGGCTTACTGTAAATTAGACTCCAAAAGTTTGATTGAAAATAGGTGCACATATTTTTCATATTTGTAAGGGAGATATGAATTATTATTTTTATTTTTTTGCCTTCTTTGGAAATCTTAAAAGTGGATCTAGCTGTAATAAAAAAATTACAAGAAAACTTAAAAATAAAATAGTAGAACAAAATAACTTGATCATATCTCTAGTTGTCCTTGTTGTCCTATTGTTAACATGGTCAAATAGTGCCAAGAAGGAGGCCACTAGGTAACAGTTGGTTGCCTTTGAAGAAGAGCTACCCATTTTCACTTGCCTTTGATTTGCTAGCAAGGTAATTTTCCAATCAAATTTTTTTTTTGACATTTTGACTTTTTTATGCCATTGATTAGATAACAAGATGTTTTCCAATCAAAGCTTTTTGACATTTTTTTTTTGTCGTATATTGGCCAGAAAGTTGGTTTTCCAATCAAAGTTTTATACATTTTTTTCCTAAAATGATAGCATGGGAAATATTAGAGAAAAATTTGTTCCATCATCAGACTATATTCATCAAAGTGTAGCCTGTGTAAAATAGGAAGCAATGTCTGAGATCTCATAAAAAACCTTTTTGCATACTTAGTAACTCTAATAAGATTTCCCAAAATTGTTTAGATAATTTCTAGGTCTTAAAATCCCAACTTGAATTATGCATTATCAAGATCATCATAGTAATTTTCAATTCTCAAACTTGTGTTCTCAGGAGATGGATTGTGTTATGTCTAGAGGTGTTAAAAGAAAAATTGGAGGTATCTATAGATCCCTTCAAATTGCTCCTTGGTTGATATTGTTCATGCTCAAAAATTTGTATGCTGGTATAAAGAATAACTCTATAAATTTATTTAGATTTAGTACTTAGATGTTAGCATGATAAAAAAATTCCTTGATATTCACAATAATTGTTTCTTAACGTTATACAAGCATATACAAAAATGAAGAAATTGAAGGACATGAAAACAAATTTTTCTAATGGATATGGTTTAGGGATTGAATTTTATTATGGGATGAAAAACTAATTTAGATGGGTGGATTTATTATGAGTGGATTTTTATTTTAGCTCTAATGAAGTCCTTGAATATGGATGGAGTTAATTAGAAATGCTACCACTTCGTTATTACAAACTGGATAAGACAATTGTTGAGTAAGGTTATGTGCAATAAGATCACTGAGTTATTAGTTGATATAAGGGGGGATTGTGGTGGTTGTCAATAATGAAATTTGATATTCCATAAAATGGATCTACTTCCAGATTCAATATCATATTTCTACCATTTCTTCATAAATAGATTCCATATCTGAATTCTTTGTCCATGTCATTATACCTTCTTGATCAAACATCAAAAATATTTTTCTTATACACAAAGTGAGTTTGAGGGGAGGTAAATATTCACAATCTAACATTCCTAATTGAAAAAATAAAATTTTAATCTATATAGCATGAAATAAATATTAATCTATTGGTAGAAAATAAAAGTTTAAAGAAGCTACCACCAAATGTTTCCTATCACAAAATTTTTTAAGAGGTATTCTACTGTCACTAAAATATTCTTTTAGAAAACTTTGAATCTCCTAATAACACCATGAGTCACCACTAATGACATGAAAATTATGAGGGTTGTCAATCCTATTCATTAATAATTTCAATCCAGGGTTGGTGTTTGATGGTTGTATGTAATAAGAGAAAAAATATTTTTAGAAAACAACTCCTTTAAACACAATCCAAAATTTCTTAAAATAAATAACACATGCGGAAACAGAAAGGAAAACTTGCAGAAATAAAGCTTGCACGAAAGAAATCACATTTGCATAAATGAAATTCTTGAATTAAAAAATAAATGAAAAATAAATAAGACACCTGCAAGTTCACAAAATAAATTATTCACAAGGAAGGATTACATAACATAAAATTAGAAATTCATAGCAAAATGAAAACTACATAATAAATATATGAATATAAAACAATGATCTAAATTCCTTGAAATGAGTGGCCAAATCATTCCTCGAAAGATGACTTAATTCATACTTTCAACTTTAATTCAAAACCTAGAGAATAATTTCACTCAGAAGATTGGTGAGAAAGAATGGATATATTCATTTCTTTGTAGCAAAAAAATTAAATATCAAAGTGTGGAAGGTTGCATTTATAATTCATGCATCCAACCAAATCCTTATTTAGGGGAATACAATATTATTTTATCTTTATTCCAATCCTAATTGTTTCAACACTTTCTTTATGGATTTGAAGAATTAGATAAGATGATGGGTAAAGGAGGAATACTTGTGTTGATGGTTGCTGTAAAGGTTATGCGCACATTCTAACTTCGTAAACCAATGTTGACTGTGAGAGATTCCTTTGGCTACTAGGAACTAACTAAAATATAAAGAAAGACCATAAACGAGAGTTAAAAAATATATGTCAATGGGCTACCTAGTGTGTGCTAGATATAGGAAGTGTGGTACTTCCTTAATGGCAGTAAATCCACTATTTAATACAACTTAATGTAAGAAAATGTTGGTGTGTGTGACATGTCTAGTCATCATCCACATCACCTAGTGAGTCATCTCACCTTGCGAGAGTCATAGGTCTTAGGAATTCAAATGAAAAGTGATAAATTATATCATAGAATCTATCATTGTCATTTATGTCAGTGCATCATAGGAGTTACATTCCTTATTTAGAATTGTAACTCCTCCTTTAGTGGCATCATATGCGTCATTCATGTCATATGCATCAATGTCATCATTGATTTTGTTTCCTTGTTTAGGCATGGGGGTTACACAACACCCCTATTTGTACTTCTACTTTTTCGATCTGAGTATGAGCAGACCTATTCTTCTTACTTGTAATCTTCTTTCCATCGATTCGAATCTTACATATTTTGTTGGCTTGACGTTACCATCAGAGTGAAAATTCATTGGGGTGCATTTCTTTTCGACATCAGTTATCATGCATCCCTCTTTAATGGTATCAAATCTAGTTTCATTAAACGTGCACTCTTCATTTCTCAGTTGTTTATTACTTCTGGTTTCTTCTCGTTTCCTCATGTTCAAGTTTTTTTTTATTATCATTTTGGAATTATTCCTCACCTCATATTGAGGTTTCATTAGTTGCAAATTTGAGGTATTTGGTTG
Source organism: Taxus chinensis (assembly GCA_019776745.2). Taxonomy (NCBI): domain Eukaryota; kingdom Viridiplantae; phylum Streptophyta; class Pinopsida; order Cupressales; family Taxaceae; genus Taxus; species Taxus chinensis. The sequence goes on along the minus strand of CM034146.1, from coordinate 32,024,406 downwards.
GTTTGTATTATCAGCTGGGTTCATAATTGCATATTTCTAGATCTTTTTTGTTGTTGTTTATGGGTTTTTTGTGTGTTTCTTATTGGTTGTGTTCAGATTCAGATCCTGCAGGGTAAAAGAAAACTCATTTTTTCTTTGTTCCTGGTTGGCTTGTGTTTTTATTCTACGTGGACGTGTTTACATTGGATTATTCAAGTTCTCCCTGTGGTGATCTAGTCAACCATTTCATTAGCTTCATTGGTTTGGGATTCTACTCGTGAGCTTATTTTCATTCACTAGTTGTACCTACATGGAGAGTATGCTCATTTTGTTCATAGTTTTGATACTTTGCAGGCTCATTTACACTGGTCGATTGGCTCATGTTTTATACCTATAGTCATTGGTTTGGAATGTTATTCAACTCATTTTTCTCACCACTAGTGAATCCTTCAGTTTGAGTTTTATTTTACTGGAGTCTACCGTGCATTGGAATCTTTAATCTATCCACATGTGTTGAGACTATTTTTAAGAGTCTTGTTCATGGTTTTTCCTTCCCTCCATCTACATACATATCTGCACTTCCAAACTTCCTTGCTCACCTCTATTCTACCCTAGTCTCTATGCTAGGCGTGGTGTTTTGAGTACTGGACATAGTTAAAACAACAATATTTCTCAACCCTTTCGACCTACATTTTTTCCTCTAACTTGATCGTTCCAGTCCTGGCCTATAACTCCTCTCCACGAAAGTTTACTCAATCAACCCTTAGCTTGCACTCCTTCAACGGTTGTGACAAGGAACCATCTCCTCCACATGTGGAATAATATTTTCCTGGTTGTTTCACTTCTGGAGGCTAATTGTTCTATGTCAAACGTTACCTTTTGCATGCTCAACTACACCTTCTCTTCTTTGAACCGTTACCTACATTTTAAATTTGTTAAGAACTTTTTAAAATGTTTTTAAGGTGCTAAAAACATTCATTTTATTGGCATTATAAAATTTGGTTTTTTGGCTTGTTTTATTTATCCTTCCTTCGAGTGATGAAGACGGAGGGTGAGGTCCATGATTGGTAGGACACTAATCCCCCCTCGCAATACAAATAAACCCTATCTCAAATTATGTGCCATTTCCAATGGGCATACATATGACACCTTTTTGCATGCATTTAGGGCACTTTTTTAATCCATTTGTAGGCTTATTGGCTTTTTCTCATCAGTTGTGGGAATTGTTTTGCTATAACTTTTGACTCGTTGCTCGGATATGAGCACTTCTTTAGTCAAAGAGGCATTTTTTCAAATTCTAGATGATGGGATTATCTAGAATTGTAAATGTGCTAATTTTTATAAAGTGCTGCATTCTGGGGGGTGTCTTTGTATTGCTTAATTCAGCGCATTTTTTCTTGATCTTTGTTCTATCCCTTTTTTTGCTTGTGGACTTGTGAGCACGTCCGCCACAGTCTTACAGCAAAGGGATCCTTTTGTGTGATGTGATATGCTATTTCTCACAAGGCTTTCTCTTCCCCTTCTTTTTTTCTCTTGTTCTTGTGCTTGCTTGCAGTGTTGATCTGTTGTGCCCTACAATCCTTAATTTTGCTCTCCACCATTATACGTTATTATGATAATTGCAAGGTGAGTGACAGAATGGTTCTCAACACATAGTCATATCTGGTTGTAATCAACACACTGAACTATAAAGTGCCACAAAAAGGGGGGGTTAATATTGTGTTCCTTGGAGGCTCCTCTCATCATGGACTTTGAATTTCATCACTTCGTTATTCAACTAGGACCAGGAAACTACCTACAATGGAAGAATGGGATACTCAATCATTGTATTATGTATAATTTCTTACCACATCTTCTTGGGTTGGCACCTGAACCTATTGACTATATTCATCACCAAAATTGGTTGAACGAGAATGATATGGCATACGAGCTTCTTTGTCTTACTATACCAGAGGACCTTCAATGTCAATTAGAATTCACCGAGTCTATGCATAGAGCCTAGACCTTCATTCAAAATTTTCATGCAGACTTTGATCCTCCTTCATCTGGTTATGGATCTTATGATGATCTTGCATCCATGAAGGAAAGTGATTTCACCATTACCTTTTCTTACAAAGGGCCACCCACACATATTTCTTCATGTGATGACATTTCCATTGACACAGACTCACTTGGTTCTAATTCTGATGGTGAGGATTATGCACCCAGTTCTAATATTGAGAGTACTATAGAGGAATCTTCTCCTCCTTCTCTCACTATTCCAGAGAGTGTTGTCACATCCCACATTTCATCAAATATTGAGCAATCTCCTATACAGTCTCATACAGTCATCACACCAGCCTCTTTTCCACCTTCAGTATTTAAGGCCTCTTTCACTCCTCTACCTTCATTGGATGACTCATACCTATATGACATTGCTCTTCTATTTATTGAGCCCCCTCATTAGGATGAGTATCTACTTGACCTTAGTCATCTTTTCATAGAGTACACCTATGATTTACTGTAGGTTTCTCATCCATCTATAAGTATTTCAAAGGAGTTCATCATCTTTGTTGTTGGGAGTGCGCCCTCTAGGACTCTTACCACTTCCACTTTTCTGGAGACGTTCATTAATCCACCCTTGCTTGTGGATCCATTTTATGTTATGGGGGATGTTTTTTTTCCTTCACATTAGTTGGAAATCCTTTCTACAGGTGTTCCCCTTCTTCACTATGATAGTTCTATGCATGTGGCATTACCTTCAGTTCCTTGGCACTCACTTGTTAGACCTATGTCACACTTTCGTGGACCACACTTAGAGTTCTTCATGTTACTACTTTCGATTTCCTTCATGGAGTGGGTAGAATTTCAGCAGGTCATTTTTTTCCTTCCTATGGGTAGGCACACAGTTTGCTGCAGGTTGCTCTTCTTCAAACCAGAGGCAGAGGATCTCATGATCGACATTATTTTGGGAGACTTCTTAGAGTTGCAGGGTAAATATCTGTCCATGAAACCTTCTACATCCCTCTCGTCTTCCCCTTCTTCTCCTCTTCTTATTTCTAGAAAGATGTTGTTTGTATATGCGCACCTTTTCAAGCCTTTAGTTGTTGGGCCCCATTAACACACCTTTCTTAGTTTTCTAAGGGAGTTTTATTTTTCTATTCTAGCTTACCTTGACCTCTTCCTTGGCTTCGATGAAGAGGGGGTGTTGGTGTGTGTGACATGTCTAATCATTGTCCACATCACCTGGTGATTCATCTCACCTTGCGAGAGTCATAGGTCTTAGGAAGTCAAATGACAAGTGATAGATTCTGTCATAGGAACCGGTCATTGTCATTTACGTCAGTGTGCCATAGGAGTTACATTCCTTATTTGGAATTATAACTCCTCCTTTAGTGGTGTCATATGCATCAGTCACATCATATGTGTCAGTGGCATCATTTATTATGTTTCCTTATTTAGGCATGGGGATTACACAACACCCCTATTTGTACTTCCTCTTTTTCGATCTATGAGTATGAGAAGACATATTCTTCTTACTTGCAACCTTCTTTCCATTGATTTAAATCTTGTGTATAGTGTTGGCTTGATGTTACCATTGGAGTGCAACTTCATTGCGGTGCATTGCTTTTTGACATCAGTTCTCACGCATCCCTCTTTTAGAAATAACATAAATAAATAAAATCCTACTATAGTTAATATTATTTAGGTTTCTCATACAAATAAAATAAGAAAATATAATATAACATGCTAGGTTATGATCAGATCTAGAAGTAGGGTAGGTAGTCAAGGTGTTAGGAAAAATCAGGGTTAGATTCTGGGTAACTTGGGTTTCTTGGATGTAGGTATTTAAATTTCTGTTAGTGGCAAGATTACTAAATATAGAGACTAATGCCAGTGAGGTATGACTAATGATGGCTAAGAGGGAACCAAAGATGGTTAAAGCAAGATGGTAGAAAATCAATAAACTAGGGTTTGAGAAATTTTTGAGGCAATACTATGGGTTTGAGTGAAAATTGATAGGTTTGCAATGGTTCTGGGGGTACTCAAAGGTATTCATGAATCAATTTTATGTGATTAAATCATTGTGGGTGATGGAATGGTTAGATTCACTAAAAGGTAATAGTGGTGGGATGAGAAATTAAAATAGATGCTGACAAACAAAGATGAAGCAACTTTGTAATCTAAATCTACATGAAATGATGCAGGTTAGAGATACACTTACAAGTGTTTATAGATTTGATGGTTAGATGATGGTGATGGTTGAACTATGGAATGGTGCTCAGTGCCATGGTATTGCTTTCCAGAATGCTACCGTGGATGCAAATACCTTCAGGTCCATCTTGGTGCTGGTTATGGCTATCTGGATGTGTGAAAGGGCTCTAGTTCTTGCTTGCATGTAGATATCCTTTGTTCCAAAACTCAATAATATGGCCAAATTCTCAAACAAGGTTACCAAAATGAATATATGGTAACCAAAAAATGTTTAGGGTGACCAGCGTCAATTTAGGGTTTACCAAATTTGATTAATGCGAGAAATGTTAGGTTATCCAAAATAGAAGATCATGGATATATTTTTTTAGCTCTTCCCATTGCTGTTGGGTATAAAATTGTGTTTGGTGCTTAGATAAGTGCACATGTTGTTAGAGGAATAATAGGCATGTGATTTTAGGGTTAGACTAAGTCTTAGTTAATTAAAGTAAGCAAATGTTGAGTTCTAGTCAATTAGGAAACATGTTAAGAATAGGTCTATGATGAGGTGTCTAGGTGAGGTAGAAATTATTTTAAATAAAGGTAATTAAATATTGAATTAAGTGAGGATGAGTATTTATTTAATTATAAATATTTAAACTAATATTAATGTGGGGTAAAAGGGTCATGGTTAGGTGAGTATGTTTAAGTTGGTTATTCGAAAAGGGATTAAGGGGAGTGTGACACAATTTTGGTGTCTAAATTTTTTCCCTTTTTTTGCATGGCTTGTATTCATAAGCAATGCTAAAAACATAGGAAGTGATTTCCCCATTTGTGGGTGAAGGTGATCCCCCTCAAACCAGGAACTGATGAGGTGTAATAAAGAATCATTGAGTGGTTTGATAAATGTGTAGTGGGTGAAGATAGGTGGGAAAGGGTATGAGTACTATGGGAAAGGGTGACGGTCAAGTTGGGTAATACATAATAGGATGGGGTCAAAATTAGGTCACGGGTAATGGAAAGAAAACACACTCACGTGTATAGATTGCAATACGGTAGCAGGTTGAACAGCTTATAAACTCTACATCATCCATGGTCGATATGTTTATCCAAACAAGGGTGAAGTCTTTAGGTATCCAAGGTATAGGATATGGTCCAAAACACAATGTAGGTCAGCTACAAGAATGTTTAGGTATGTTTCGGTACACCAAAGGTTTGGTCAGGATAAATGACACGGTAATATGAAAGGTATGGTTGTTAGGATAAAACAACATAGGTAATAGTATCACAAGGTATAGCGAGTTTTTCATAAGGTCAATGGTCACACCAAGTAGGCCAAGGTCAAGTAAATATGTCGTGGCATAGGTAAGGCCAAGGTATAGGGAGAATAACAAATCCCAAGATGCAACGAAAGAAATGTAGGGGTATGTTGAGCTTATAGGTATGGTTCAATGGGTGTTCAGAATGATGAAAGGTGTGTGGGCCCTAATGGTTTTAGGAAAAAGGAAGCTTAGCAAGCCCAAATAGTCATAAGGGTTGACTGATGTCGGTATAGGGTGACTGATGTCGGTTGTCTAGGGCACAAATCTGGTCGACATTGATCAGGTTGGGTTGGGTTTATGAAATAAAAATTCTATATTTTATGGAATCATTGTTGTGTTGTGACTTTGGAGAAAATGGCAGATCCTTTTGATCCTTTTGTACTTGTTCTGAGAGAGAAGGACATGGCATTGTACCCAGCTAAGGTGGAGAGTATGAGTTGGTAAGAGGAGCTAGGGAGATGGGCCCACGAGATCAGGTAGATTGATTTGATTGGTTGGAGTAGAGGAGTGTATTCGGTGATTTAGGAATGGTAGAGGTGGGAGAGGGTTCAATCGGGCCATTGGTGTAGTGGTTAGACATATCAGCATGCCAATAGCATCATGATAAGGAAGGATTTAATCTTGATTTATCATTTGTTGTTAAAATAGGTTGGAAAAATTGGTGTTGGGTAAAACCGTGTTGGGTGGGGGGTATAATTTCGAATTTGTGGTTAAAATGTTGGAATGAGGGAGGGGAGAGGTCCTAGGTAAGGTAAATATGGGTGGGGAGGGATTTAGGTTAGGTTTGGATAAGGTAGAATAGGTTCCTATGTTAGAATTTAAGAATTTTGGGAGAAATAGGGGGTTTTTTGGATTTGGGCATCAAGATAGTGATCGACGCCGGTCTAGATTTGGCCAATGTCAGTTGGCATTGGCTGACATTAGTCAAGTAGTAGGTGATCAATACCAGTCATGATGGACCAATGTCAGTTAGAAGTGACTAATGCTGGTCAGATTTTGGGAAAAATAGATTAAGAAACAAGGTAGGGTGGGAGAAAAAGATAGGCAATCGGGTGGAAAGGAATTTTTTTTAGAATGAGTAGGGTAATACGTATAAATGGTACAAGTGGATGGGTTTAAAAAGTGGTAATCTATAGGGTTGGTGTATAATAAGAAATAAGGGTTTGGGAATAGGTTTGTTGGGTAAGAGATGTGTTGGGTGTGATGAAGGTTTAACAATGGTATGATTTGTTAGGTGCAGGCTAGGGACTAGTTGTGGATGACAGATAGAGTACTACCTATGTTACTAACGGTACAAGGGAGTGTGATGGTAGATGAGTGGCATCACATTATAGATGTCAGCATTATTGGGGTCCGACAATAGAGGAACATAGTTTGTGAGTCGAGCTTGATGGTTGTACTCATTGACAGATGGGATTCAGTGATCAACACATTTCAGTTGTCGATGGGTGAGATCACAGTCACCCTAGAGGATGTGTACAGATATTACAGTTAGTGATAGTGGGGACGTAGGTTTACTCCATTTCCTTAGAGGCATCTAAGAAGCTGATGTTGATAGTGTTTAGAGAGGGGATGGCAGAGATGAGAATCCATAGCATGAGCTTGAGCTATAGAGATATGTATACAGCCCATCCTCAGGAGATGAGGTTAGTGGTCTTGATCATGGAGGGAGTGTGTTGTTTTGCACTCCTAGATGCAAAGGGTGGGAGATTCCCATGGGCGTTGATGGGATTTTTCCATGACATGATGGAGGATAGAACCCATTTTTCTTGGGCACTAGCATACTTGGTGTAGTTATAGAGGGAGTTATGGGCCGACGAGTTGTTGGGGAGGTTCATTTTGTGTTGCACATTTTTTTACATTGTTTGGCATATGAGCACATTATATGTGTGTGTCTAGTTAGTATGCCTTGACTGAATGCATTTTTTTTGGGCTTGGTTAGAGTTGGGTATAAACATTTGGTTCCTATTGTTGGAGAGCACAAGACTGTCAGGGATACTTATGATGTGGCATATTATAGGAAGGTGTTGGAGGGAATATATGGTGTTGACATCATTTAGAGGTCGTATGTTAGCTTCCCTTCATACTGGAATATGGTCGTTGATTGGGATGAGTTATAAATACTTAGGTGGAGATAGGGGTGTCATACTGGAAAGCACGAGATAATACATATAGATAGATTTAAACGACAGTTTGGTCTGCTCCAGGATGTGCCACCACCATTCCCTCAATACAAGAGGGATGACATGGAGAGCCCTATGCCTCTATGACAACTGACATTGCCGACTGGGAGGGAAGAGTAGGTAGTGGACGAAGAGATTGATGAAATTGGGGATACAAATAGGTATAGGCAGTGGTGGGCAGTCTAGCTATGAGCAACACCACCTAGGCCAAGGCATCCAGACTTGGCTACCCTCACATTTTAGAGGGATACTTTGCAGGGATAGGTTTCCACTTTACAAGCCTAGATTACAGGTTTACAGGGGAATTTGATAGGGTCTGAGGCATAGATGGCAACATTACAGGCATAAATGGTGGCTTTATAAGCCCATATTACCTAGGGACATGCACGCGCACAGGGTGGAGATGTACATGGGTGACAGGTATCCACCCTATTGGTACATGTAGCAAGGTTTCAGGGCTAGTTGGCCACTACACAGATCTATATTTTGGTCCTTCAGGCCCAAGTCATAGGACAAGCACTAGCATGAACTCAGGGACAGGATCCCATGGTACAGGTACAGATTATGAGACCGATGGCACCTCCATAGACAGTACCAATGACAAGGTTCAGGAATCTCCTAAATGAGTCTAGGCACTACCAAGATCATTTGACTACTACCAGGATAGATGTCCCTTCCAATGCATAGTAGAGGGTACAACAAGCCTCAAGTGAGAGGACTAGATCTCACACACATAGTGCTGAGAGTACATGGGGTTGATGAGGGCATAGACAAGGTAAGGGAGAGGTGAGTAGCACATAGAGGCCAGACCTAGCTATAGGCCAGGTAGAGGTGATTGTTAGACCTATACACGGTGTAGAGATGGTGTCAGGGTGTTAGGCTAGAGGAGAGGAGGAGGAGATAGATGAGATCAGCTTGGACATCTAGTGAGGTGATGATCATTCACCATATTTGTTCAAGATATAGATGTTTGTATATTTTTTTATTTATACCAGCCTGCATGCAAAAGATGTTGAGGATGTATATTAGAGTTTGAGAGTATTTTGATTATTATACTGACCTGCGTGCCGAAGATGGTGAGGTTGTATATGAGAGTTTGAAATACATGTATGCATCTGTATTGGCATACATATGTATTGATGTTTCTTATGTGCATATATGTATGGACACACATATTCTGATGATATTTTTAGAGATGGTGATATTTATGGTATGATGTTGTTATTATGGTATTTATAGGCATATGGGTGAAAACCAGGTGAATTAGGCATGATGGAGTCAGGTCAGTTTAGGTGTGATCAAGTAAGGTCAGTTTAGGCATGGAGTCAAGTCGGTTTAGGCATGATGGAGTGAGGTTGGTTTAAGCATGATTGAGTCAGGTCAGTTTAGGCATGATGGAGTTAGGTCAGTTAGGCATGGTGGAGTTAGGTATAGGCATGATAGAGTCATGTCATAGGCATGGTTGAGTCATGGTTTATGGTTTTGATTTAATTTCTAAGTTGTTGATAATATGGGAAAAAAATGATGATGTTTATGCATGTTATGGTTTAAATTTCTAAATATTTGTTACGGTGGAAATATAAAAATGTTAAATGAATGATTTGATGAAGTGGTAAAAATGTTTGTTAATTGGTGCTTGCTTCGTTTAATTTCCAATTATTGATATAAAATGGAAACTAACTAAGATATAATTTGAATAGGAAAGTGAAGGGGAAATTGGTTAGGGTAAAGGGTGGCTGAGCTAACCTCCAAGGGCCTCATGCCCTCAGATTTCTTCCTACATAGCCCAGACAAAAAGGGACCTCAGGCCAATGTAGTTCTCCCATAAGCTAGGGAATATTGTGATCAGGTAGAGGAATGGGTTGGTAGGTTTTATATATGATTGAATGTAGGTCATAGGCATGGTTGAGTCTTAGGTGATAGGCATGGGTTAATTCTTAGGTAATAGGCATGGCTGAGTCTTAGGTGATAGGCATGATTGAGTTGTTTAAATGTAGATGTCAATGGTCTGGTCCTATATAGGATAATCAATTAGTAATGAGGAAGGTGAATGGTAAGAGGTGGTAAAAGAGTCATTTAATTGATAAGAACCCTAATGTGTTTACCATATGTAAGATGGGCTTATGAACGTAAGACCCTAAAGACATTTCATAATGGACTATTCTAAGGGTGAAAAAAGTCACATGATTAAAAAATGTTGCAGTTGCGGCAAGTCACTTGAGAAGAGAGAAAATTAGAGTGAAAAGGCAATGAGGTGAAAGTGCGTGGTTTAGTGTAACTTAGTGTACGATGGAATGCTTATCTAGCAAGAAACCCATGATGAAAAATTTATCATTTTCTTTGTTTATTTTTTTAATAGACTAATCGATATAGGAAGTCTATATGGGATGATTATATTATCTCCTTGAGGTCTTCATGAAGCTAAGAAATGTGGGAAGCTTCTATATATTTTATTTTATTTTTCAATGAGTTTATATAGTTGTCCTTCAAGGGAGAAGTCTATTTATAGTGGCGAGATAGAGAGAAGAGATGTCCTTTTTGAGGGATTCATTTTTTTTCTAGAATTTTGACTCAAGCAGTTGAATCCCATTTTATTTTTGGAAATTTAATTCATGGACAAGACTATAGAGGAATATTACATTCTTTTTTAGAATAAAAAACCATAGTACACATAGGCTAACTATGAAAGAGATGGTTTTGAGTAAAGAAAAACCATGGGATTCCATCTTTGAAAAAGATGAAAAAGTATCCATGGGAATCATGTTATGAGTAGAGCCATGATACTCATATTGAAGATAAGGTTGATAGGTGATGGGTAATCACATGATTCTTGTTTAGTCATTAATCCTCAAAATGGGTAACATGGAAGGTGAAGGATGCTCAAGGGACAAGTGGTCAATAGACAGAAGGTGATATAGGACTAGATTTCAACAATAAAATGGTCTAAGATGTAAGGCATTGAGGGGCTTAGGTTTAGGTTTACCCTCGAGTGAAGAAAAATGATAAGCACCTGATCCATAGGAATGAGTAACGATATAGGGTCCAAGCCCATTAGGAATATATTTTCCCTATTTACTTTTCTCTTCTTTAGTTACATGTTGATTTTCCTATAGAACAAGGTCACTGACCTGGAAGGTTTGTTTGTGGACCCATTTTTCATAGGCATGTTTGATACATTTTTAGTAAATTTAGATATGGTCAAGTGCATTGAAACTAAGTTCATCTAACAACTCAAGTTGTGTTAAATAGTCCTGGAAAAAGTCATCATCATTGAGCATGTATTGTAGTGAGATGTAGAGAGATGGAATCTAGAATTTGAGAGGAAAGACAACCTCATTACCATAGACCATAGAAAAGGTGTGGCAGCAGTCAAAGTGTGAATACTAGTGCGATAAGCCCACAAGTTGAAAGGAATGTGCATATGCCAATCCTTCCTTGTATCGTAAACTACTTTCATAAGAATTTTTTTCAAGGTTTTATTGGTTGATTCTACTTTTCCATTGGTTTGTGGGTAATAAGGTGACAAGAAATTGAGTTGAATGCGAAAACTGTCACACAACTTTCTTAGCGTTTTTTGTTTGAATTTTTTTCCGTTATCAGTGATGAGATGGTGAGGGACGCCAAAGCAAAAAATGATGTGATAGTTTCTGAAATCACATATTTTTTTGGATTTTGTAGAAATGAGGGGAATGGATTCTACCCATTTAGTGTATTATTTAGTAGAGATTATAATCCATTGATGGTGTTGTGAAGAATGAGGATTGATCTCTCTAACAAGATCCAAGCCTCGTTGAGAGAAAGGCCAAAGGTCTCGTGTGAAATGTAAGCAATGAATAGGTGTGTGATGAAGATTAGAATGTTTTTAGCATTTCACACAATGTTTGACATAGTCATAACAGTCACGGTTTAGGGTTATCCAATAATAGCTAAGGAGAAGAATGTGTTTAGCGACAGATAAACCACTAAATTTACCTCCACAAATTTTTTTGTGAACCTCCTTGATGGTGTAGGGAATCTCAGAACTTATAAGGCATCATAAGAGAATACCATCAAAGTCAAGATTATAAAGGATACTACCCATGATGACATAGTGAGAGACACCTTTAATAAATCCACGTTGTCCATTACGATTGAGATCAAGAGGTAGAATGGAAAGGGAAAGGTAGTCTGCAAATTGCTTATACCAAAGGTCACATAGGTTAGGTGCAATGGTTCTGATAGAGTTGACCGCATGAGATAAATAAGAAAGTGATTGTAAGCTTTGTATTGTGACAAATATTTTAGATTCGGCATGTGAAGTGGATATCTGAGAAGCCAAGTAGGCCATGGTATATACAAATTTATTGGTAGAACTTGGGGTGGTTTGAAGTTTGTAACAGTCAAAGGTAGTCAAAAGTATGTCTACATGAAAATAGTACTTTTTTAGTATTTCATTAGGACACTAGTATATACCATTGAATTGATTTACAACCATTTGGGAATCACCAAATATATTAATTGATTTAACATCTAGGGAGATGGCGGTTTGAAGGCATAATATGAGTGCTTCATATTTGGTGATATTGTTTGTGTAATAAAAATATAGATTAAAAGATAAAGGCATGGGTTCACCACTAATAGGAATGAGGATAACACATACACCACCCCCATGCTAAAATTTGGAACCATCAAAGAAGATGGTCATTTCGTAAGTGGTATCTTCCAAGGAGAGTGTAGCAATGGATTCGTCAGAGAAATCAAAGTTAGAGGGTTGATTTCTGGAAAGAGGTGTGTATTCCAGTTGGTCGGCGATGGCCTAGCCTTTGATAGAATTTTTATAGATGAATTCGAGGTCAAGTTAGGTAAGAAGCATGAGCCAATTTGAAACACATTGATGTTGGTATGGTTTGGCATACATATAATGTAGAGGGTTGGTGTTAGTGATAACAAAGGTTTTCTGGTTGAGTAGGTAATGCCCTAGTTTAGTGGCGACAAAAATTAAGGATAAGAAAAGTTTTCCAACATGTGTGTACCTGGTTTCATAGTCTAGAAGGGTATGACTTATGTAATAAACCACTTTATCCTTGTGTTTCTCATCACGATGAGCGAGCATGGCACCTAAAGAATGGTTAAAGGTAGAAATGTATAGGTAAAAGGGCTGGTCATCCTTAGCAGGAATGAGCACTAGCAGTTGAAGAAGTTATTGTTTTAATACATCAAAGTCTTATGGAATTCATCATCCCATTTGAATGAGACATCCTTCTTGAGGAGATGATGAAATGGTTGACAATGGTCAGAAATCTACTAGATAAAATGATGAATAGATTAGAAGTTACCTAGCAGTCTTTGAAGTTGAAAAAGATTAGTAGGAGGAGGAATTTCAAGAATAACCTTCACTTTAGTAGGATTGACTTCTATTCCATGCAAAGAAATGATGAAAGTGAGGATTTTTCCTGAAAGTACCACAAAGACACACTTCTTAGGTTGAAGGTGAACAAAGTACTTGTTGAGGCAGTCAAAGATGATCTTAAGGACTATTAAGTGTCCAGCCCAACATTTGGATTTGGTAAGACGTTCATCTATGTAATCTTCCAATATACGATGTATGATTTCATGGAAGATATAAGTCATGGCTCACTGATATGTAGCACCAGCATTTTTAAGGCCAAAAGGTATGACTCGATAGTAGAAGGTCCCCTAAGGATTGATGAAGGAAGTTTTTTGTTGATTTTTTGGAGTAAGTAGTATTTGATTATAACTTGAGAAACCATCCATGAGTGATAGCATATCATGGTCGGCAGTGAGATCAACTAGTTGGTTAATACTAGGTAGAGGAATTTTGTCTTTAGGTCAAGCGAGGTCGAGGTCACAAAAATATGTGCAAATTCGGAGTTCCCCTATCACTTTCATGATAGGGATGATTTTAGAAATCCATTAGGGATAGTTAATGGGTAGGATAAAAGAAACCAAGAGAAGGTGCTAAAGTACTTATTTGACAAGAATAGTAATGCGAGGATGCATTTTTTTAGCTTTTTTTTTATGGTTTTGGCATTAGGTATGGTTATGATATTGTGGACCACAATTTTTGGGTCAATATAAGGCATATCGACATAGCACCAAGAAAAAGCATTGTTATGGTCCTGGAGGAAAGAATTAAAAGCTTCATGTTTAGCAGCATCTAAAGACAGACCCATATTTAGAATATGTGGGTCATCTTGAGTGATAATGTTTATTTCGATAGTTGATTCATTCAACATGGTTTGTGTCTCATAGGGTAACAACTGGTGAGTATAAAAATCTTTTCCACCTAGACAGGTGAGGATAGACTCATAGTCCTGACATTGAATGATGTTAATAGAAGGTGTATCATCATTGATCATGTCAGGATACATGAAGGGAAGAGAAGAAGGAACCTCGTCATCGCATTGATATCTCATAGGTCCCAGGGAAATCATGTTTACAGAAAAAATATTAGGAGGAATAGATTTGTGATATATAGACTCCATGGGTGAAGATGGTGACATTAATGAATGGGGTGGAGAAGGTTTTTCTTCCTCGATGAGGTCAACATGGGCCTTCTTGGAAGATGAAGAGGAAAATCCAATGCCACTACTATCATTCTATTTACAGGTGGTACATGAAATGATAGTATGGTGACCTTGTTTGTAAAAATTGAAGCCAAATCCTTTCTATGCACAATGGTGAAAGAAAGTGTGGGAGAAGAAGTAGTTAGTAAGGGATTAGAGGTCAGATGAAAATGGTCATGTTTAGGATGGAGGTTTAGGTGAATAAGTGGTGATATCAAGTCCCCCATATGTTAGATTGGTGCAAAGATGGGGAGGACCATAAGGAGAAACCTTTCCTACATGGTAGTCATAACTAGGGTGTTGCCACAGGCTCCCATACTCTTGTGGAGTGAAAAATGTGTTGATATTATATAGGAAGCACTCCTCTATAGTTAAGCATTGAAAAATAACTTCTAAGGGATCAATAGTCAATATGTGGGTGGTGGGGATAGGTGACTCACTAGATGACTGGGCATGAGGGGTAGTGGCTGGTTGGGAAGCAAAGGGCTCCGTTACAGAGGCTGAGGTAGTATAAGGAATAGAAGAGTTATATGTGGGAGAGGACGCGACAACATTTTTGGATGAGGTAATGGCTGAAGGAGATGTGGGAGTAGTGATAGATGCCTTTACTGGTACAAGTACATCATTGGGTTGGTACAACATGTTATAAGTTTTGAATGACGATGCGTTAGCGAGGATGGTATAGTTATTGAAAGAAACAATAACCAAATCATACCAAGCCAAGAACATAGATTCTAATCACACACCACGATCAATAAGATGAAATTAATTTACCAAAATAACTTCACATAAATGTTTGTAACCAAATGAGTAGCAATATCATATATTATTATGGAACTCAATGCAATACAATGATAATAGGACTTGCTTAAATAGGCAAGGAATAACAATCTAAGAACTAGTCAAGGTCATAGATCAAGCCATAAATCAAGGAAATAACTATTCATAAAAGAACTAGTCAAGACCATAGATTTAGGAGAGAACTAGACATTAAGGATCTAGTCAATACTATAGATCAAGGAAAAAACTATACCTAGCAACTAGATAATATCTTCTAATATCTAAATAAGATAAAATAAATATCCACACACATAAGTGGGTGAGGATAAATACAATAAAGGTAAATAAAGTACCTAGGTGAACATGAGATAAGGTAAATACCTACTCTAACACCCCACTCAAGTGAAGCTAGGGGCCAAGATAGAAGTGGCATGTCCATAATATGAGTCCCGGTAACTAGGCCTGATGAGGTACTCATGTACAATAATTGGGAAAAAAGGGACACCGCAAGGTACCCAAAACCAATAAAAACAAAGTAAAGAGAGTAAAAACTCATACAATGCTGAAGAAGTTTGGTGTGCACTATGGTTTGAATTCATTGCTCGATCACAAAACTCAAAAACAACTGACAATGGGTTTCACCATAATAGCTCCATACAAGAAGACTGTCAACGGAGTGATGTCAAAAGTGTAAAAAACACCAAACATAATTCAATCAAATACTACAAATAGGTGTGCCTTGATCCAAGAACAAAAACCAAAGAAATAATGCAAGGACACAAAATCTAGAGTGTCACAATCTAAGAAAATCCAAGGTAACAAGGCAAACACACAAAACCCAAAGAAGTAGGATCAGTACCACACCCTCCCATACTACTAAATGGGTGGAGGGGTGCTAAAAATCTATAAAATTTGTTAAAACATCTACTCAAACACTTAAAAAATAACACTGGAATGCACTAGAATAGATCCCCCATAAGAGATACTGTCAGCATGTCAAAAGTGATGAAAATATAGATACAAAATCTCTCAAAAAACAAAAGACATACACTACACATGCTAAAGAAAAATGCTCAAAACAAGAAGCATCACAATGCATAAGGTATAGAAAGTGAAGCAAGAGGCCTAATGGTGGAGGAGCCATGCCTGTAGATTCCTCTCAATGAATTCCTATGGTGTCACCATGAGTGATCAAATATCCACCCCAAATCAACACGGATGGATGAAGAATATTCCTACATATGACTTGGTGAAAAATGTAGAATGGGTGCATGTAAAAGAACATCAAAATTTGTGTCAGGTTGATCATGTCTAACAGCTGAAATATCATGTTTCTCAAGTTTGAGTGAAGGTCCATAACTCATGTGTTGCTCATGATTCTTAGAAAGAGTCGAGTGAAAAAAAGGAGCTCTGTCAATGTGTGATCCCAATGAAGTATCTACTTGAAAACCAATATCATGATGAGAATTTCACTTAACATGTGGAATAGTGGAAACAATACCCTATGAATTTCTTCCAATGACTCCGCTAGTGAGACCCATAGAACAGAGCATGTGAGAATTGAATGTAGTGGTATGCTTCTCAAAAAATCCATTCAGTTGAGTAGAAGTAGGATACACAACATGTGGTACTGTAATAGGCATAGATGTGGAAGAGCATGCAGTAACAAGCTTCATAGGTGTATGAGCATCAAGAGTAGGAGCAAACTCAAATACTGATAGATCAATATCAGCAGGTTCAGGAGTAATTGGTACAAGTGGACTAAGAGCTGGATATGGCTATCCACCAATATGATGGTGATGTTATAAGATAGCAAGTTTTTTTCTGGAGGAAATATATTATTGTATCCTTATCGTGAATGAGTGATTGTAGAAGAGAATTGTGTTTCTTGATTGATCTATGTTCTTCCACAAATTTTACAATATCCTCTTAAAGTCCACACACTTTAAAAAAACCATATCATTCTCAGAATCCATGATAGATACAAATGCAACTCTTAGAAAGTTTAGGACCGTCAGGCTCAGCCGAAATTATGTCCACAATTGATTACAACACTCCTCCATTTTTGGCACTTTATAATTATAGTGCAAGTCTCAAAATAAATATTTCCAATGGAAAGAGAGCAAAAAAACAAGCACTTTTACAAAAAATTACACTCACAACCAAGGTTACCAATCAAAAGTTACAAACATTTTTAATATGTTGCCACTAAAACGCAATAAATTATTGTTGCCTTCACACACCAAATAAATTAAAGGGGGCTAAAGTTAATTACCTGCTAGTAGGAATTACAAGCTTTAAGCCCTCATATGACCATACCATATGACCAAGGGCTAAGGATTTTAATGGGATATTAAAAAACGTGCATATCACCCATGGACCCCTGCCAAAATAGAAAAGATCCGAACACCTTCCTGTGTGTAAACCGAGATAGATACGCCCACAACAAAAATTTACCTATGCAGATCTCATGAAATCCAACAGACCTAACAAATAATCCCACCACATTTCCTTTCTAGTGGGCATAAATCCCGAGGTGAACCAGTGTCGTTCCCTACAACAACATAAAAAATAAAAACAATGACTGCCTAAAGTAATGCCCAAGTTGTATAGTCAATCTTAGGGTTTTCATGCCTTCTAGATCCAATGGAAGCCTTTATTTTTCATAAAACCACACGTAGCAACAAAATATGACAAAATCCCAAATATATGAATATACAAAGATTTTATTTGCAACATAAGACTTACAAGACAGATTTCAACATCAATCTCCTGCTCTAATACCATGAAAGGAACAATAAACAGATCGTACCAAGATAAGAACATAGATGCTAAATCAAACACCATGATCAATAAGATAAAATTAATTCCCCAGAATAACTTTACATAAACATTTGCAAACAAATGAGCAGCAATATCATATATTATTATGGAACTCAATGCAATATAATGAGAATGGCCTTGCTTAAATAGGTAAGGAATATTAATCTAAGACCAGTCAAGGTCATAGATCAAGCCATAAAGCAAGGAAAATAACTAGTCATCAAAGAACTAGTCAAGACCATATATTTAGGAGAGAACTAGACATCAAGGATCTAGTCAATACCATAGATCAAGGAAAGAACTATACCTAACAACTAGATAATATATCCTAATATCTAAATAATATAAAAGAAATATCCACACACCATAAGTGGGTGAGGATAAATATAATAAAGGTAAATAAAGTACCTAGTTGAACATGAGCTAAGGTAAATACCTGCTCTAACAGTTATGTCGTTCATAGTTTGAATTTTAAACAGTGGTGTAAAGTTTAAGGGACACAACCCATGATGCACAATACAAGGTCTTCTGAGAAATATGGTATACTAGAATGCTCCCTCTAATACGTAGAATAGTTCTGGGATAGTGCGATGTGGCCTATGTGAACCTGAAGGAGAATGGTTGCCAAGGGTGGAGTTAATGGTGTCGTTGAATGAGCACAACATAACTGAGTTATTATGCATATAGTTAGAAGGGATGTGCATTTGACTATATGCACGGAGAGGAGATGATGTTAATACTAGCACCACCATTAACACGACGTGTCGTATGACATATGTTATTGGATATTGATGGAAATGAATAGGGTGGGATCAGGGTCATCTGATTGGAGAAGTACAATCTCCTCATCAGAGAAGCTAAGGGTGGTAACTTGAGGAGTGGGGCATGGGGGTAGAATAAAGAGATGATTTTGTAAGCAACGCCATGTGGTGAGGTGGTAATATGGAGGGCCACTAGTGTGGGGTCATTGGGTAAAAATTTAATGGATTGTAAACCTCGATAAGGACTTATCTACGAGATTCCATAAGTTTAGACGATATCATACCAAGATATATTTAGAAGAGAACTTATGTAATTGTTTTATCATTATGTGATGTGTGACCCATCGGAGAGATAGGGTATGTAGGTCCGTGAATGGCTATTTTAGGTGCCAGTGCAGATGGTATATCAGGCATAAGCTTGGTTGATGGGATAGTTACTTTTTTCTTTCCCTTATCTTTCTAAGCGCGGGTGGCAACGTGAACCATGTTAATCTGAGGGGAGGGTGGATGGAGAGGGGTGTGTCATAAAATTTGTAATGGCATGAGGGAAAAAAACCCTAACGGTGGTTAAGAGCCTTGTGAAATTAGTAAGGTAACAATGACATTTGGGGTGGTAGTTTCGCTAACTCTCTAATACAGAACATATTGATCTCAAATTTGGAGGTGGATAAATGGTTGTGGGTAAGGAGATACTAGTCACTGAATCGGTAAAAGATGTATGATGTGTTGTGACAGGTGAAGGTGGAGCATGGTCCCCCATCAAGAATTTTGTCATTGTCAAAAATATATCAGGAGGGAAAAATTGGAGAAGAATGTTCTTTAGATCCTTACAATTTTTGAATCCATGTTCCTCTCACACGATGATCGGCACAAATATGGTTTTTTTTTTTTTTTTTCATCAAACCTTTTCGTTTGGTTGTTAATAGGAATCAGAGGTTTGACGTGGGGTCATGTGAGATGGAAAGTCTCTAAGAGAAGTTAAAATATGGGTGTAAGAACCACGCTAACGGGTCACAATGGGAGTGAGTGTGGATTGGCAAAGATTGGATGATTGTGAGGGAGAGTTTATAGGATGGGGATGTAGAATGAGGATTCTAAATAAATACGATTTAATCCAACTTACATATTATATAATGTTACAATAAATATTTAAATAAACATTACAAAATAACATAAGTAAATAAGACAAACTGATAGGAAATAATAACACAAGTGACACATTAATGTATAGTGGAAAACCCAAATGATGGTAAAAAACAGTTAAATAACATTTTACTTCAAAAAAAACTTATTTGACATCTATAAGATCACCTCATTTAAACCGCTATTTACCAAGGTAAAACATCACTTCGATTTACACACCTTTCATATATTTCTTAAATATATCAAATGAGGACCTAAAGTCCTTTTTATACAAGGTGGTGGGTATGTCTCTGACCAACCTTTTCAACCTAACTGGTTGACACATACACCTAGTTTATCATATTTAATATTAGAAATATAATTCATTTCCATAATATTAAATATTTAACCACTACAGTATATTAACCTTAGGTTAGGCATTTTTAAAATAGAAATATCAAATCTTTCCTATATTAAATATTAACCTATAGATTAGTGATGGACCAATATACATTAAGGGTTGACCATTTACACTTTAATCATATGTTCCAACACTCCCCCTTAATGTAAGTGGGATAATATTAACAATGCAATAGATTATCTTACCCATGGTACACTGATGATTTATAATCCTTAAACCATAAATGTTGAGGTTAGACATCGGTTGAAGAATTATAACACCTTTTTCATCATACTAAGTTACCTTTTGGTACAAAATAATTTGTAATCCCAAAAGATTATTATTGATCAGGGCTACCGTATTATTTTTTTATTTTACATGTTTCATAAAGGTAGTGAACCCAAGGTATCAGGAGTCTTTTACAACCAGGACCTCCTTTAACATATGCTTTGTACTAGATGTTTACCAGTAAACTCCATACACTAAATATTTTACTAAGACCATCTTAAGAACTTTCACAATTCTTTACTAAAAAATAAGCTGAGGGGTATATGTGCTCAAGATCTTTAAACTTACCCAAAAGGCTTTTTCACTTGCACGAGGTTATTTACAAATGTCCAAAAGGTAAAGTTTTACAAACTAAGTTCATTAGGAGGTACATGTCATTGCACACTTCGGGTTAATCTAAGATTTTCATGAAAGTGACAAAAACTTTGCGCGACACTCAGGGACTTTGTGAAAGATGTCAAGAAGCTGTTGTTTAGCAACATCCAACTTGAGATTTATTCATCATTTGCAACCTTCTCACGGGTGAAGTATATATGTATCTCAATATTCTTCGTCCTTTGAGGGTGAACTAGATTCTTAATCAAGAGTGATACAACTCTAAACACCTATAGAAGATAAATACTGTCTGTACCTTCCATGTGGATCTATACCAATAGCGTTGTCGCCACATGCTTCTTTATTCTTCCATTGTACCTCTCTACCTTTAGTATGAAGGAATGAAGGACTGGTGCTTTTTTAATGTGTTCGAAAGTAAAGTATGGTTCTTACACCAAAAAACTTGAACACATATCCAGTTATATTTATAACAAACATCAGTAGTTGGTTGAATCAACAAAAATCCATATAAGATAGCATTTTTCTTCTTGTATAATACAACCCATAATTGATTTTTCCTTTTCAAATATCTAAAAATTATTTTAAAAGATTCTAATGATCTCCAAAAAATGTTCCTGCTTAAACCTGAAGTTACTTCTACTGTCTAGGGAATATCTGATCTAGATGTTAGTAAATAAAAATATTAAACTAACAACGTATATAAATATTATCACCTTTTTCATATGGCATATTATGATCATATTTATTCCAACTAACAATTGAAGTAGAAAATTGTTTACAATCAATTTTTATAAGAAACTTTTTCAATACATGGTGGCATATTGTGTTTTGAAATAACAATAGAATGAACTACAGTCCTATAAATAACATGATTTGATATAACTAACTCATTACTTCAAAAGTACTACTTCAATTTATATTTATCCTAAGAATTAAATCAAAATTGTCACCAGACATAAGCAAATCATAAAACCATAAGGGGTGAATTCCACCTTGTAAGATCTTATGTCTCACTAAACAAATATTGTAAGATGTGTTTATTCTTATTGAGTCCTTTAACTTTGTGTTTGTAATATAAGAAACGTTTTTGGTTGGGTTTTTTTTTCTCCCGAAAGGGTTTCCACGGTAAAAATTGTTTTGTGTGTTTATGTGCATGATGAATGTTAATATTGGACTAGTGGTGTTTAATAGTTACACACAAATTAAAGAATCTTAATTGACATTAATCATAAAAATCTTTAAGTTTCCTGATTCACCCCCCTAGTCTCATTGTTTGTGATCTCTAACAATTGGTTATCAGAGTGAAATCCTTACAGTAGAAGCTTACATCTTCATGGAGATCCTCCCATCACACAAGATTGGCAAACAGATCAAGAATAGGGAGGTTATTGTGCATACTATATCACCTCTCTTCATAGGAACTAGAAATATCATTCTGATGAGAGAATAAGGATTGAAGACATACTTGATGGAAACTTGGTTTTGACATATACATAATGTGTTGAGAAAGTATACAATGCTCCAACTACACCAATCACCTACTCTGCAGATCAAGAGCTATGAAAAGTAAAGTCAAAGAGCCATGAATGCCATTCTATATGGGATTGACTGAGACAAAAAATTATTTCTAACAATCACTCCATGACCAACAACTATATGGATTGAATGAATAAGCGGTTAGAAAAACATACATAGGATATATGCATGAACCCGTTTGATAAAAAATCTTCTCCGACCAAGAGTTGACAAAAGAGTACTATGATAATGGTGATGAAAAGGTAAAATTATGTCAAAGTCTACAGACCTCAGTTATGAAAATTTGAAAATGCTTAGTCCCCCGCATTTGGAGCCATTCCACTCGATAACGCCCTACATCCTACATGAATAATAACAAATGAAGTGATCAAAATGATCAAAAGCTTAGAAGAGAAGCTAGAAGAATATTTTTATTGTTCAAAAGGTTCTTAAGATCCCTAACCAACATACGATGCAAAAGTTTCAGCCATAGAGAATCCAAAGATATGAAAATCTCACGAGGATGGAATTGTAAAGCACATTATGTGTTAGAATATGAGATGAGGACTATTGGGATCAAGACTACTAAGAAAGAGTTAGCATTCAACTTTTTAGAAAGCAAATCAGCCCAACCAACAAGAAGAAGAATAATATATTCAGGAGACGAATTGGATGATGAGAAGATTGAGGCCATGTTCATGGGAAGACTGAAAATAGGTTGTGGTAATGTACAAAGAAACCAATCCCATTTAAATTTTTGTGCATTGTGGCACTAAGACCTTGATCTAGCAAATTTACCCACAAACAATATAAGGCCCCAATCCTTTTGAACATGAGGAACATCATCAACATGAAACATAGTATAAGAGGGGGCGGTTAAACTGGATATTCTAAAGAAAGATTCGAAAGATTTGAATTTCTTTAAGAAGTGAAGGGGTCTATTTCTCTAAATATTTCAGGAAACATTGTCGATCAAAAAGCCAAGTTCCTAAAAAATTCAGTTTTTATTGATAGATATGAAGATTTCAATCAAAATGCTAGAAAGTATAAAAATGATAAATCAATTACTTTGAATAAAAATAAGGGCGGGTTTGAGTGAAAACATAAAAAGGGGGGGGTAATGTAGTTGGCTTCGTCCTTTGTCCCCCGGGGCCTGCAGGGATGTTTATGAACCCCTGTATATTGAATGGTACAAGTAGTGGGGATAGGTAAAATTGGATCAATATTTCCTATAAGAAAGAAATTTCGCATGAGAAAGGGGTGGGAAGGGGGGGGGGGGGGGTGGGAGGGGGGGTTAAATTCATGGGGTGGGGGGGGGGAAAATGGGGGGGGGGGGGGTGGGGGGGGGGGTCATGAAGTTGAAAGGCAAGAATTTTATTAGAAAATTTAAAATAGAATGCATTTGTTGGTATTAGATGCCCTTCACTCTTTTTTTGAATTAAATAGTCAAACCAAAAGAAAAATTCCCATTAAAATAGAAAAACAAGGTACCAAAAAACAATTAAAAATTCAAAACAAACCAACAAAAAAAACATTCAATGGAAAAAGAAACAAAACCACATCGCTAGGTCCCCCCCCGCCCACTCAGCTAGCTTTTTTTTTTTTTCAGAAAGAACAGAATAAAAAAATAAGCTAGAATAGAAACCAGCAGAATTTCTTTAAGAACAAAAGGAAAAATTCTACTCTAAGGAACCATGGGTCAAGCATGAAGAAAGTAGAATTCTGCCAAGGGAAAAACTCAGTTGAATGAAGATCAATCAAAATGTTCTAGACCATGCAACAGCTTGAAGGGAAGTAAAATTTCTATCTATGGAACGGATGATAGAAAATGGTAGCTCTAAAGGGAAGAAACTCTTGAATATAAATTTCTGATGAAGAAGAAGATGAGGTAAATCTTGAAGTAGAAAATGGTGAGTGCACTTGAAAAACTACAACTATGCAGAAAGAAGAATCAGACATTAAAGATGCACATTAAAGAATTAGAGGAATAAATCCACATCTTTAAGAAGAGACAAGGAGAGAAAGAAGAAGAGGGGGATAGGGGATATGAGCTAAAGGAACTTGAAACACATCTGAAGAAGATATCTAAGTCCTAAAAATCTAAGGAGGATGAGTGCTCAAAGTTGAACATAGAATTGGAGGAGTTGAAATCTGAAATAGACCAAATGTTTGAAAAATTAGCTATGTATGAAAAACTAGAAAATGCCTTTATTTTGCTAACTGATATACTCAACGGTCAAAGAGATATAATTGACAATTCTAGAATTGGCTTGAAGGGAGAAAGCAAGGAGAAAGACTTAATAAATATTGAAGAAAATAAATCTACAACTATACCAAGTACTTCCTCTACTGCAAATAAAGGTTATCACAAACCTGTGAGAAGAAGAATCATTGTTCCTAGGACCACCTATGTAATGAGGTACACACTTTCCTTTTATGGGTATTGTTTTTCTTGTAATCAGTTTGGGACATAAAAATCCGTGAAGTTTAGAATAAATTCTAGAGGTTAGAGAAGAAAATTTTGGCCCATCTTACACCAGTTCAAACTTTTAATGCTGCTGAGTACCCCTATCACAAGAAAATAAATAATTCACCATTAAGGAAACAAGAGCCACCTAAACAAAAAAAGTGGAATAGATTAGAGGTACCTAGCGTCTTTGAAGTTGAAAAAGCTTAGTGGCGGGAGGGACTTTCAAGAATAACCTTCACTTAGTAGGATTGACTTCTATTCCATGCAAAGAAAATGTGAAAGTGAGGATTTTTCCTGAACGTACCACAAAGGACACACTTTTAGGTTGAAGGTGAACAAAGTACTTGTGAGGCAGTCAAAAAGATGATCTAAGAACTATTAGTGTCCCCTTTCACTCTAGCCAACATTTGGATTTGTGTAAAGACTTCATATATTAATCTTCCAAAGATACGATGTATGATTTCATGAAGATATAAGTCATGGCTCATGATATGTAGCACCAGCTTTTTAAGACCAAAAGTTTATGACTCGATAGTAGAGGCCCTAAGGATGATGAAGGAAGTTTTGTTGATTTTTTGGAGTAAGTAGTATTTGATTATAACTTGAGAAACCATCCATGCGTGATAAGATATCATGGTCGGAAGTCAGATCACCTAGTTGGTTAAATACTAGGTAGAGGAATTTTGTCTTTAGGTAAAGCGAGGTTCGAGGTCACAAAAATAGTGCAAATTCGGAGTTCCCCTATCACTTTCATGATAAGGGATGATTTTAGAAAGCCTTAGGGATAGTTAATGGGTAGAAAAAGAAACCAAGAGAAGGTGCTAAGTTACTATTTTGACAAGAATAGTCTGCGAGGGATGCATTTTCTTAGTTTTTTTTATGGTTTTGCATTAGGTATGGTTATGAGATTGTGGAACCACAATTTTTGGGGGTCAATATAAGGCATATGACATGCACCAAGAAAAAGCATTGTTATGGTCCTGGAGGAAAAGAATTAAAGGCTTCATGTTTAGCAGCATCTAAAGGACAGACCCATATTTAGGAATTAAGTGGGCAGCTTGAGTGTAATGTTTATTTCGATAGTTGATTAATTCAACATGGTTGTGTCTCATAGGGTAACACTGGTGAGTATAAAAAATTCTTTTCCAATAGACAGGTGAGGATAGCTCAAGTCCTGCATTGAATGATGTTAATAGAAGGTGTATCGATCATTGATATGTCAGGATACATGAAGGGAAGAGAAGAAGGAACCGTCATGCATTGATATCTCATAGGTCCAGGGAAATTGCATGTTTACAGACAAATATTAGGGGCATGATTTGTGATCTCTCGACTCCATGGGTGAAGATGGATGAACATTAATGAATGGGGTGGAGAAGGTTTTTGCTTCCTCGATGAGGTCAACATGGGCCTTCTTGGAAGATGAAGGAAAATCCAATGCCACTATTATCATTCTATTTACAGGTGGTTACATGAAATGATAGTATGTGCCTTGTTTGTAAAAATTGAAGCAAAATCCTTTTCATGCACAATGGTGAAAGAAAGGTGTGGGCGAAGAGTAGTTAGTAAGGGATTAGAGGTCAGATGAAAAATGGTCATGTTTAGGATGGAGGTTTAGGTGAATAAAGTGAATCAAGTCCCCATATGTTGATTGGTGCAAGATGGGAGGACCATAAGGAGAACCTTCTACATGGTAGTATAACTGGGTGTTGCCACAGGCTCCCAGACTCTTGTGGAGTGAAAAATGGTGATATATAGAGAAGCACTCCTCTATAGTTAAGCATTGAAAAATAACTTTCTAGGATCAATAGTCAATAGGGGTGGTGGGGATAGGTGATCAGAGATGACTGGGCATGAGGGGTAGTGGCATGTTGGGAAGCAAAGGGCTCCGTACAGAGGCGGAGGTAGTATACGGATAGAGGAGTATATGTGGGAGAGGACGCGACAACATTTTGGTGGGTCTAATGCTGAAGGAGATGTGGGCAGTAGTGATAGATGCCTTACTGTACACCGTACATACATTGGTTGGTACAACATGTTATAAGTTTTGAATGAAGATGCCGTTAGCGAGGATGGTATGTTATGAAAGAAACAATAAACAACTCATACCAGCCAAGAACATAGATTCTAATCACACAACACGATCAAAAGATGAAATTAATTACAAATAACTTCACATAATGTTGTACAAAATGAGTGCAATATAATATATTATTATGGAATCCAATTTGCCAATACAATGATACTAGCGACGTGCATTAAAATAGCAGGAATAACAATCTAAGAACTAGTCAAGGTCATAGATCAGCCATAAATCAAGGAAATAACTATTCATAAAAGAACTAGTCAAGACCATAGATTTAGGGAGAGAACTAGACATTAAGGATCTAGTCAATACTATAGATCAAGGAAAAAATATACCTAGCAACTAGATAATATCTTCTCATATCTAATAAGATAAAATAAATATCCACACACATAAGTGGGTGAGGATAAATACAATAAAGGTAAATAAAGTACCCTAGGTGAACATGAGATAAGGTAATATACCTACTCTAACCACCCCACTCAAGTGAAGCTAGGGGCCAAGATAGAGTGGCATGTCCATAATATGAGTCCCGGTAACTAGGCCTGATGAGGTACTCATGTACAATAATTGGGAAAAAAGGGACACCGCAAGGTACCCAAAACCAATAAAAACAAAGTAAGAGAGTAAAAACTCATACAATGCTGAAGAAGTTTGGTGTGCACTATGGTTTGAATTCATTGCTCGATCACAAAACTCAAAAACAACTGACACTGGGTTTCACCTATAATAGCTCCATACAAGAAGACTGTCAACGGAGTGATGTCAAAAGTGTAAAAAACACCAAACTAATCAATCAAATACTACAAATAGGTGTGCCTTGATCCAAGAACAAAAACCAAAGAAATAATGCAAGCCACAAAATCTAGAGTGTCACAATCTAAGGAAAATCCAAGGTAACAAGGCAAAACACACAAAACCCAAAGAAGTAGGATCAGTACCACACCCTCCCATACTACTAAATGGGTGGAGGGGTGCTAAAAATCTATAAAATTTGTTAAAACATCTACTCAAACACTTAAAAAATAACACTGGAATGCACTAGAATAGATTCCCCCATAAGAGATACTGTCAGCATGTCAAAAGTGATGAAAATATAGATACCAAAATCTCTCAAAAAACAAAAGACATACACTACACATGCTAAAGAAAAAAATGCTCAAAAACAAGAAGCATCACAATGCATAAGGTATAGAAAGTGAAGCAAGAGGCCTAATGGTGGAGGAGCCATGCCTGTAGATTCCTCTCAATGAATTCCTATGGTGTCACCATGAGTGATCAAATATCCACCCAAATCAACACGGATGGATGAAGGAATATTCCTACATATGACTTGGTGAAAAATGTAGAATGGGTGCATGTAAAAGAACATCAAAATTTTGTGTCAGGTTGATCAGTCTAACAGCTGAATATCATGTTTTCTCAAGTTTGAGTGAAGGTCCATAACTCATGTGTTGCTCATGATTCTTAGAAAGAGTCGAGTGAAAAAAAGGAGCTCTGTCAATGTGTGATCCCAATGAAGTATCTACTTGAAAACCAATATCATGATGATGAATTTCACTTAAACATGTGGAATAGTGGAAACAATTACCCTATGAATTTCTTCCACATGACTCGCTAGTGAGACCCCATAGAACAGAGCATGTGAGAATTGAATGTAGTGGTATGCTTCTCAAAAAATCCATTCAGTTGAGTAGAAGTAGGATACACAACATGTGGTACTGTAATAGGCATAGATGTGGAAGAGCATGCAGTAACAAGCTTCATAGGTGTATGAGCATCAAGAGTAGGAGCAAACTCAAATACTGATAGATCAATATCAGCAGGTTCAGGAGTAATTGGTACAAGTGGACTAAGAGCATGGATATGGCTATCCACAATATGATGGTGATGTTATAAGATAGCAAGTTTTTTCTGGAGGAAATATATTATTGTATCCTTATCGTGAATGAGTGATTGTAGAAGAGAATTTTGTTTCTTGAGTGATCTATTTTCTTCCACAAATTTTACAATATCCTCTTAAAGTCCACACACTTTAAAAAAAACCATATCATTCTCAGAATCCATGATAGATACAAAATGCAACTCTTAGAAGTTTAGGACGTCAGGCTCAGCCGAAATTATGTCCACAATTGATTACAACACTCCTCCATTTTTGGCACTTTATAATTATAGTGCAAGTCTCAAAATAAATATTTCCAATGGAAAGAGAGTGAAAAAATAAGCACTTTTACAAAAAATTACACTCAAAACCAAGTTACCAATCAAAAGTTACAACATTTTTAATATGTTGCCACTAAAACGCAATAAATTATTGTTGCCTTCACCACACAAATAAAATTAAAGGGGGCTAAAGTTAAGTACCTGCTAGTAGGAATTACAAGCTTTAAGCCCTCATATGACCATACCATATGACCAAGGGCTAAGGATTTTAATGGGATATTAAAAAACGTGCATATCACCCATGGACCCCTGCCAAAATAGAAAAGATCCGAACACCTTCCTGTGTGTAAACCGAGATAGATACGCCACAACAAAAAATTTACCTATGCAGATCTCATGAAATCCAACAGACCTAACAAATAATCCCACATTTTCCTTTCTAGTGGGCATAAATCCCGAGGTGAACCAGTGTCGTTCCCTACAACAACATAAAAAATAAAAACAATGACTGCCTAAAGTAATGCCCAAGTTTATAGTCAATCTTAGGGTTTTCATGCCTTCTAGATCCAATGGAAGCCTTTATTTTTCATAAAACCACACGTAGCAACAAAATATGACAAAATCCCAAATATATGAATATACAAAGATTTTATTTGCAACATAAGACTTAAAGACAGATTTCAACATCAATCTCCTGCTCTAATACCATGAAAGGAACAATAAACAGATCGTACCAAGATAAGAACATAGATGCTAAATCAAACACCATGATCAATAAGATAAAATTAATTCCCCAGAATAACTTTACATAAACATTTGCAAACAAATGAGCAGCAATATCATATATTATTATGGAACTCAATGCAATATAATGAGAATGGGCCTTGCTTAAATAGGTAAGGAATATTAATCTAAGAACCAGTCAAGGTCATAGATCAAGCCATAAAGCAAGGAAATAACTAGTCATCAAAGAACTAGTCAAGACCATATATTTAGGAGAGAACTAGACATCAAGGATCTAGTCAATACCATAGATCAAGGAAAGAACTATACCTAACAACTAGATAATATATCCTAATATCTAAATAATATAAAAGAAATATCCACACACATAAGTGGGTGAGGATAAATATAATAAAGGTAAATAAAGTACCTAGTTGAACATGAGCTAAGGTAAATACCTGCTCTAACAGTTATGTCGTTCATGTTTGAATTTTAAACAGTGGTGTAAAGTTTAAGGGACACAACCCATGATGCAAATACAAGGTCTTCTGAGAAATATGGTATACTAGAATGCTCCCTCTAATACGTAGAATAGTTCTGGGATAGTGCGATGGCCTATGTGAACCTGAAGGAGAATGGTGCCAAGGGTGGAGTTAATGGTGTCGTTGAATGAGCACAACATAACTGAGTTATTATGCATATAGTTAGAAGGGATGTGCATTTGACTATATGCACGGGAGGAGATGATGTTAATACTAGCACCACCATTAATCACGACGTGTCGTATGCATATGTTATTGATATTGATGGAAATGAATAGGGTGGGATCAGGGTCATCTGATTGGAGAAGTACAATCTCCTCATCAGAGAAGCTAAGGGTGGTAACTTGAGGAGTGGGCATGGGGGTAGAATAAAGAGATGATTTTGTAAGCAACGCCATGTGGTGAGGGGTAATATGGAGGCCACTAGTGTGGGGTCATTGGGTAAAAATTTAATGGATTGTAAAACCTCGATAAGGACTTATCTACGAGATTCATAAGTTTAGACGATATCATACAAAGATATATTTAGAAGAGACTTATGTAATTGTTTTATCATTATGTGATGTGTGACCCCATCGGAGATAGGGTATGTAGGTCCGTGAATGGCTATTTTAGGTGCCAGTGCAGATGGTATATCAGGCATAAGCTTGGTTGATGGGATAGTTACTTTTTCTTTTCCTTTATCTTTCTAAGCGCGGGTGGCAACGTGAACCATGTTAATCTGAGGGGAGGTGGATGGAGAGGGTGTGTCATAAAATTTGTAATGGCATGAGGGAAAAAACCCTAACGGTGGTTAAGAGCCTTGTGAAATTAGTAGGTAACAATGACATTTGGGTGGTAGTTTCGCTAACTCTCTAATACAGAACATATTGATCTCAAATTTTGGAGGTGGATAAAATGGTTGTGGGTAAGGAGATACTAGTCACTGAATCGGTAAAAGATGATGATGTGTTGTGACAGGTGAAGGTGGAGCATGGTCCCCATCAAGAATTTTGTCATTGTCAAAAAATAATTCAGGAGGAAAAATTTGGAGAAGAATGTTCTTTAGATCCTTACAATTTTTGACATCATGTCCTCTCACACGATGATAGGCACAAATATTGGTTTCATCAAACCCTTTTAGTTTGGGTTTGATAGGATCATAAGGTTGAAGTGGTGGTAATGTGATGATGGAAGTCTCTAAGAGATTAGTTAAAATACTGGTGTAAGACCACGCTAACGGGTCACAATGGGAAGTGAGTGTGGATTTGGGCAAAGATGTGGATGATTGTGAGGGAAGAGGCTTTATAGGATGGGGATGTTAGAATTCGAGGATTCTAATAAATACAGATTTAATCAACTTACATATTATATAATGTTACAATAAATATTTAAATAAACATTACAACATAACATAAGTAAATAAAGAAATACTTATAGGAAATAAATAACACAAGTGACACATTATTTATAGTGGAAAACCCCAATATGGTAAAAACCAGTTTAAAAATAACATTTTACTTCAAAGAACTTATTTTACATCTAGTAAGATCACCTCATTTAAAACCCTATTTACCAAGGGTAAAACCAAATCACTTGATTTACACACCTTTCATATATTTCTTAAATATATCAAATGAGGACCTAAAGTCCTTTTTATACAAGGTGGTCGGGTATGTCTCTCGACCCACCTTTTCAACCTAAAATGGTTGACACATACACCTAGGTTTATAATATTTAATATTAGAAATATAATCATTTCATAATATTAAATATTTAACCTAAAGTATATACCTAGGTTAGCATTTTTAATAATAGAAATATAAATATTTCATATTATTAAATATTAACCTATATATTAGTGATGGACCCATATACATTAAGGGTTGACCATACCACTTAATCATTATGTTCCAACACTCCCCCTTAATGTTAAGTGGGATAATATAACATATGCAATAGATTATCTACCCATGGTACACTGCATGATTTATAATCCTTAAACCATAAAGGTTTTAGGTTAGAACATCGGTTGAAGGAATTATAACACCTTTCATCATACTCAAGTTACCTTTTGGTACAAAATAATTTGTAATCCCAAAGATTATCTCATGATCAGTGGCTACGTATTATTTTTTATTTTTACATGTTTTCATAAAAGGTTATTGAACCCAAGTATTTAGGAGTCTTTTACAACCAAGGACCTCCTTAACAATATGCTTGTACTAGATGTTTACCAGTAAACTCAATAGCACTAAATATTTTACTAAGACCATCTTTAAGACCTTTCTACAATTCTTTCTAAAAAATAAGCTGAGGAGGTATATGTGCTCGAAGATCTTTTTAAACTTACCCAAAGGTCTTTTTTGCACTTGCCCGAAGGTATTTTACAAATGTCCAAAGGTAAAGTTTTACAAAAACTAAGTTCCATTAGGAGGTTACATTGTCATGCACACTTCGGTAATCTAAGATTTTCATGAAAGTGACAAAAACTTTGCAGCACTCAGGGACTTTGTGAAGATGTCAAGAAGCTGTTGTTTAGTCAACATCAACTTGAGATTTATCTCATCACTTTGCACCTTCTCACGGGTGAAGTATATATGTATCTCAATATTCTTCGTCCTTTGATGTTGAACTAGATTCTTAATCAAGAGTAATACAACTCTAACCACCTCATAGAAGATAAATACTTTCTTTACCTTCCATGTGTATCTCTACCAATAGTCGTTGTAGCCACATGGCTTCTTTACTTCTTCCATTGTACCTCTCTACCTTAGTAGAAGGAATGAAGACTGTTGATTTTAATTGTTGTTCGAAGTAATGGTTCTTACACCAAAAAACTTGAACACATATCCAGTATATTTTATAACACAACATCAGTATGGTTAGAATCACAAAATCCATATAAGATAGCATTTTCATTCTTAGTATAATACAACCCATAATTGATTTTTCCTTTTCAAATATCTAAAAATTATTTTTACAAGATTCTAATGATCTCCAAAAAATGTTCCTGCTTAAACCTTGAAGTAATTCCTACTGTATAGGGAATATCTGATCTAGTTATAGTTAGATAAATAAAAATATTAACTAACAACGTATATAAAATATTATCAACCTTTTTCATATGCATATTTATGATCAATATTTATTCCAACTACAATTGAAGTAGAAAATTGTTTACAATCAATCATAAGAAACTTTTTCAATACAATGGTTGCATATTGTGTTTTGAAAAATAACAATAGAATGAAATACAGTCCTATAAATAACATGATTTGATATACCTAACTCATTCACTTCAAAGTACTACTTCAATTTCTATTTAATCCTAAGAATTAAATCAAAATTGTCACCAGACATAAGCAAATCATCAACATATATACATATAATGTTAATATGTGAGCCTTATTTCTTAATGAATATGTCATTGTTAGAAGAACAATTAACAAAACCTAACTGTTTAAAGAAGGAAATAATTTTTGCATACCAAGATCTAAGAGCTTGCATTAAACCATATAAGGATTTCTCAACTTACAAACATAGTTTTTTTACTAGTTTCTTCAAATCCTTTAAATTGAAACATGTAAAGTTCTTTTTTTAAATTGCAATTCAAAAAAAAAAAATTCTTATCAATTTGGTGGATTTCCCACCCAAATTGAGTGGTGATTGCAAATAAGGCCCTAACAATACTCATTTTAGCTATAGGAAATGTCCCAACATAATCAATACCAGGTTTCTAAGTGAAACCTCTAACAACAAGTCTATATTTATGTTTGTTAATACTACCATCAGTATTATATTTTACTTTGTATATCCACCTAGACCATATAATACTTTGTGGCTCAGGTTGATATAAGGTAATTAATGCATTATAAATATGGTGGCTTCTGGTCATTTTCCTAAGGTTAATAGTATTTGAACTTCCTAACATATATTGAGTCCAATTTATTTTCTTATCTAGGAAGATAAGAGTTTCAAAAACATCTATAGCATCAAAACATCATCATGACCATTTACTAAATCAGAATAAAAACAATAATTTAGAAGCATTTAATGAAGTAACTTCAAGTTAAGAAGAAACACATGCAAATATTTCACTAGATTATATCTATACATTTCATATAAGCTTCGATGATTAACATGTCATAACCTTTCATGCCATAGTTTTGAATTATTCAAACTCTGAGATATAAAATAAGACGTAGAAGAGAAATCATCAAAAATATACAGACCATTTCTTTGAATTTCTTCAAGTGTTATACTCTCATTACTATTCTTGATATACCAAGTATCCTTCATGCATGGATTCTAGTTGTATCCATACATCTTTTAGATGTTCAATATTACCAATGTGTAGAAGGTACTCGTCATTCACATTACACAAAATCATAAAAAGATCCTCTTGCATTCGTTGCAAGAATTTATTCATGTTATCTACAGTTGTTTGATAACCGATGGGAACAACCTCAGATCCAGAAACAATTATCTAGAATTTCCTGGCCATAAATTATGTTTTGACCCAAATGTTGTAGTTTTTTTCATTCAGGATCTGGGTTTTGTCAAGATAGAAATAACTAGATGTCATTGTTTTCTTAAACTTGTAAAATACACCCCATTATAATATACAATGTACCACAGAGTTATATACATTTTTTTAATAATAAAAACAACACTTTTAATAGAATCAAATCTCAATTTTATATAGCTAAAGAAACTATTTGATCATGACTAATTTTGTCATTACAATGCATACTAATTAACCTCCCATGATCAAAATAATAACCCACAATATACAGGGCTCTACATTATACCTCATTTTTATATAAAAAATATATCTGACTATATAGAAGTGAAGAAAAGACCCCTAAGAATGCATAACAACTTTAAATTTCTGAAAAATTTAATGTAGACAAAAATATAGCTAGCTTAAATTTGACGTCTAAATGACCATCATAATGATTTTTTTGTCTATCATGACGGTCATTAGACCATCAAATTTAATGAAGCCAAAAAAATTGTGTATTTCCAAAATGTGAAATTCTAGAATTTCTTCTTCTGTATAATATTAGGGAGGTTATATTTTAATACATTATAATAACCTATTCCAATTTATAATGTAAAAATATATACACTTTAAAAAAAAAAAGGTATATAGTTTCTAGAATGTAAATAAAAAATATTATATAGTTCATAAAAAATATAAACTATAGTATATATGTATATATATAAACAAATAACCCTTATTAAAGGGGTTTAAAGGACATAGACCAAGTTAAAAGAATTTTACCAGGTACAAGTAAATTTATGAGAGTATAAATTAACCTACATATTTACAAAGGGGACAAGTAATTTCACTAGACCAATGAAATAAATTTAAATCCATATTTTCATGAAACTTGTCTCTTTCCTTTATTTACTCTTAATTTTACCCTGCACACATTTAAAACTATGAAAATATTACAAAATATTTTATATAATTCCTACAAACTAAAAACTTTAAAACTTTTATGTAGCTATAACTACCAATACTTTAATAAATATTTACCACACTTCACATGGGCCACCAATAAACTAGCCCTTTTTTTTCAATTCTCCATTTATACTTTAGAGTTTCACATTTATATCTGAGATATTATCTCATTTTATTCTCCACTCCCACTCTTATATAAAAGAAAACATTTAAATAGGTTTATTTATATAGTTTTTATAAACTATAAGATATAAATGAATGGTACCGCCCCTTTACATGGATAATATAAATTGTTAGGGACACATGTTAGGTTTTATTTAATAAGTATTAAGATTTTAAAAGTAATCATTTCATGGCCAAGAAATAAACATGGGCCCCCTTACTAAAAAAAATAAGCACTTAGGTTTTTTTAAACGTATATAAACCATTTGTTTCTTTTTTTTAAAAACAATATATGCTTAGATTTTTAAGTTAAGTTTAAATATTATTTAAACTTAGGCTTAGATTATGGTTTGTTGACCCTCAATCCCATGTAACCATTATATAAATTTTAATATGATGTTTATATAAATTATTATATAAATCTTATTATGTATTATATATTTTTATTTAAAAATAATAATATAGTTTTCAAATTATACAGGATATAGTTATAGATTAACTATAAACTATAGTTTTTCAAATTGATTCCTTTCAGAGGCAACCAAAGAATACAGGTATGATTTTACCTTCCAAAATATTTAACCTACAAACATTTGAAATTATAGAAAACATGAAAATTATTTCATATAGTAAAACATTCTTTATTTTTCTGTATGTGATTTTGACGTATGTAAATATTTGAAGCCTCGTTCACCTGTACATACATCAATCTCCAAACAAACATTAATTCTATATAATTTACAAAATGTAACTGAAAGTAAAAATCATATCATATTACATCTCCCCCCCCACCAAAAAAATTAGAGATTTAAAATTGAAAAACCCTAAAAAAATTACCGAGAGTTTAATTGCACAAATGTAATGCCAAAATAAATTTAGGAAAAAAGAAGGGGACTTGATACTTTTAAATACCTTTTTGGGTTGGTTGAAAAAAATCATACAAATTAAATAAATAAAATACAAAACATTTGATCTTAATTTATTTTATTTACCTTGCTCTGTTACCATGTTAGAATTTGAGGATTCTATTAAATACAAATTTAATCAACTTACATATTATATAATGTTAAATTAAATATTTAAATAAACATTACAACATAACATAAGTAAATAAATAAATACTTACAGGAAATAAATAACACAAGTGACACATTATTTATAGTGGAAAACCCCAATAGGGTAAAAACCACTTTGAAAATAACTTTTTACTTCACAGAACTTAGTTTACATCCAGTAAGATTTCCTCCTCCTTTAAAACCCTATTTACTAAGGGTAAAACCAAATTACTTGATTTTCACTCCTTTTATATATTTCTTGAATATATCAAATGAGGACCTAAAGTCCTTTTTAAATAAGGTTATCAGGTATGTCTCTCGACCCACCTTTCCAACCTAAGATTTTTGACACATACACTTAGGTTTATAATATTTAATATTAGAAATATAATCATTTCATGATATTAAATATTTAACCTAAAGTATATACCTAGGTTAATATTTTTAATAATAAAAATATAAATATTTTATATTATTAAATATTAAACTATATATTAGTGATGGACCCATATACATTAAGGGTTGGTCAAATAACTTAATCATTATGCTCCAACAAGGGAATGGGTTGATCCAATGGTTTGGTAAGTCGAGTGATCTTAGGTTTTACTGACATTTTCTTAGGTAAAGGTGGGGTAGAAGAGGTAGTGAGTTCTCATCTTTTGGTTGCACCTTCTTGGGTAAAGATGATATGGGATTATGAGACACAAAAAGGAAAGTAGATGGTGGAAGAAGATGGGTTACTGTACGATGGAAAAGTGACAAGCGAGCATGGGAATCTATAAGTAACTCTTCCTCACACCCAACCTCCCAAGGTCGTGCCGAGACAGCCGGTGGGGATGGAATATACGTGGGGTGTAGACAAACTGGTTAGGCAATCTTATATCTTTGACGCGCACTAATGGAATTTGTGAATCTAAGGCAAACAAGGCCCTTCTAACCTAAACTGGCATGATAGATCATTTGGCAAGGATGACTGCTCGAAGGCTCTAATCAATATCGAGCTCTGGCGTGATCCAATTTATAGGTTGTGGAATACATGGAAGATAGCCTGTGGGTGCTTCGCATATGTCTCTCGATAGGGTCATGAAAATGGATGATGGATATATGGTGGATTCTACGGGTGATTCTCTAGTCTAGTCGAAAAATCCTTAGCTTGATTAGCTACTATGTGTAGTGAGGATAGTTGTACGATAATGCTTGGTGGAAGTGAAGAGGAACTGAATACCAATGTGCGTAAACCAACGTCAACGTCTAATTGACCTATGGGCCTGTTAGGTTGTGGGACCTATGGATCATAACCATAAGTTTGTGGTTGTTGTGGACCTCCTATGGTCATGTGAAGAATCGATCTCTAATCCCTAATACCCAGTAATCATATTCCTTTTTGGCCTCTATGTTTAGAACTAAAAGTTGTGCAATCTTCTCGGAATACCCTACAAGCGTTCTAGCAACTTGAATTCTTAAGCTAGTGCCTATGTTAATGAGGACGTCTCTTGTTTCTGGCTGTGGGACCAAAGGATCATAATCAAACATTTTCTCTCTTTCAAGCCCTTCTACAGTCATGCAGATATCTATTAAGGCAATATGTAGTTTGGCTGGTTTGACCAAAACGTATGTGCTTTGTCATCTTCTATGTTTAATCCTCTCAGTTGTGCGCTAATTTCTTGTAGGTCTGTTGTTTCTCGGAAGACCTGAATTCTAAGATTTTGGTTTATGTCAGTTATTGCTACAACAATATTGGGTTGAGGCATGATTGACTCGAATACGTATTCTCTAGGCTCCCTAGGTCCCATGATTGTCATACAAAAGGAACAATATAAATCTAATTAAAGCAATGTAAACTAATTATGCAAAGTATATCCACAACATATATAAATTCTCTAATTTTGTATTTTTGATAGAATATTTAATAGAATTAAAATAACAACTATTTAATATATCTAGAAAACGACAACTAACCTAATAACAGAATTAAAACAAATGAGGTAGCTGAGTATAGCTACTTGTCTTCGTAGTTATGAATCTATTCTAAATAACTAAATAACTGATCTAATTTAATTAAAAAAAAATCGATCCTACCTCAAAAGTGAGGAACGAATCATAGTTTGTTAGAAACTATCGATCCCCATGACTTCACCGACAATATCGAAAAATGAATATAACCGAAATGAAGTAATTCACTACTCTATTTGGTATATTTTAACTAAAAATTTGAAAACTTGAACCTAGATTTTGCAAAACAGTGGTGAATCCATTTGTGTGTGGCTTTGTCCCCTCAGTGTGGTCTCCTCGTTCCTTCATGCTCACGTGAATCTAGAAAAGCGTGTAATGCTAGCATCAACAGAAGTAAGTATTGGAACAATGGCAGCTTTGTATGTAGATTGAATACAATGCAAGTAGGAGAGGGATAACACAAGAGAAAAGAGCTTGGCTTATGTAATTCCTAGCGAGATTTATTGCGAGTCATGTAACACAAAACATACAGAACCTAAAACTATCCTTCTTAATGAACAAAACCTGTAACTCTAATGACTTCAGACTAAAAATGAAATTATCCTACCTCAACCTGATTATATGAAACAGTAATAACACTAGAACAAGAATATCATGTGGCTTCTAAACAGAAAAATAAGGCTAACAATGCATGCAACAAATGAAAACTATTGAACTCATAAACAAGAATTGAAAGACTAAATTATTGAAATGAGAAGATGAGGGACAATTTTAAGGGGACATTTTCTTGTAATCAAACCAGCTATTTATAGAATTCCTATTCACCCCAATGTAACTCCAACTAGGATGCTTTTACCATAAACAATGGAGAAACACTATTATAGGGAACCAAAATCTTAAATACAAGCCAAGGCGGTGGAAAAAGCTGGTAAAAGTTGAAAATTCACGCAAGTCACGATTGGCGGAACATACTAGAAAACGCATCCAGGACCGCCACCCTAAGCAAGGGGTGGTTACAGGACTGCTTCCCTACCTAGGTGGCGTTCACGAGACTACCTCGTAGGCAGGGCAGCGGTTTTGTCACTAAAGACAAAAATATAAAAAAAAGAGGGGAAAAGAGAAAAATAAAGTACGCAAAGGCTAAGCGGGGCATGCAGGATGTTAACATACACTTGAAGAGATTTTCCGGATTCCTTACACCTTACGAGGATATCTGTGTCATCATTAGGGCATGTGTAACATCGTTTCGGTGGTACAGTACCCTTACAATTTTGGGTATGTAAATATTGCCCCCTCGGAAAAGCATTTTATCCATGAAGAGGCGTAAAACAGTGGGTCTGAGTATGGCGGTCCCAAAATGGGAGGCTAGAAATTATACCTGACACGTCTGTGTGTTGAAATGACACCATCCAAAATTCCCGCTACATGCAAAATGAAAGGAGAACTCAAGTGCAGATAGATAAAATAAATCGAAAATAAATACTAAAATAATATGAAGTGAGGAATTACCATTTACGCAGGGATAAGAACTTACCTCTGTCTGCATTCCACACCTGTGAAAAGGGGATTTAAAATGAGTCAAAATGCTATATATATAAAAATGGGCCCATTTTCCTATTCATTTGAGCATGTTGATTTGATTTATTTTGAGCTCTGGGACCCACGGTGACGGTTTTTAATAAGAGTATAGTCGAAACATTCGTGACAAGATAGTGATCATGCCTCCGCAAGCGAAACATTGACCTGTGAGATCTCAGGTTAGTTCTTCTTGATTTATACCTAAAATGTAAAAATGATGAAACCTTCGCCATGGGGGGGTAATTTTTGAAATTTCATTTTTAAATGTGTCCTTAGGGGGGACGCCTAATAGGTAGGCTCTCGTTTTAGTCGAAATGGTCATTTTTAGCACTTTTGACCATTTTTAGGGAACGTAACCCATTTTTAAACATGGGACATGACCGCCACCCTAAGTAGGGTAGCGGTTATAGGACCGATGCCCTGCTCATGGCGGTGGTTATGGAACTTCCACCCTACTCAGGGTAGCGGTCCTTTCCAGAATCAGAAAATAGCTTTGTTTTTGACATGTTTTTGCATTTTCCGTTTTCTTGTATGCTTTAATGATTTTTCTAATGTGATTCAAGTACTAACTTACACCTTTTTGCATTTTTTTTGGTGTATGCAGAAGGAGGAATATATCAGATGGAGTGGAGAGAGAGAGTGTGATTGGCTTCCAGCAGTATTGGATGCACTTTTTCAGGATGAGTAGGATACTCTTTAGAGGGCCAGCATACTATGTATATCACGGGTTCCTCATGTCGCACCTTCTAGTCACATACTATGTGACGTGTTTTGTATTGGGATGTTGATCGAAAAACTTTCTGATTTCCAGGAGTCAGGGAGTCAGGATGAGTAGGATATATCTTTAGAGGGCCGGCATACTATGTATATCACGGGTTCCTGCCATGTCGCACCTTCTAGTCAGGCCATGGTATGTGACGTTGTTTTGCATTGGAGACCCTCACTGTTGATTGAAAAACTTTCTGACTTCCAGGGCAGTCTTGTGGGTAGAGATAGGGAAGGTAATATTACCCTGTAGGATTTCTGCCACACCTTATCAGGCCATGGTAGGGTTGTGGGGCAAGGAGACCCTCACTTTGATTTCCTACTCTACTACAGGGCATCTTATGGATAGGATAGGGAAGGTAGAGACACACCCCTTTGATCGAGTGCCTCAGCAGTTCCACCTTGCTTACATTGATATGCTTCCCCCAGTGGTGCTAGTGTTTAGATTAGTTCGGGAGGCTAGGGGAGGTCTTAGAGGCTAGGTTTGGACTATCATTACTCCTGGTGTCCCTATTACAGCTAGGCGGGTGGTACGTGCCTGAGGGAGAGTCGGTGCTCCTCAGGAACCTTTACTTCGGATTGTTGTCAGTCCTTCCCATAGCAGTGATGACCCTATTGATATAGAATCTAAGTCTAAGGTGTTCACAGGGGGAGATATGGAGGAGGATACTGAGGACATGGAGATCAGTGAGTCAAGTGGAGAGGAGGATAGCGATCCTGAGTGGCATGACACTCAAGATATATTACAGGCTGAGAGGGAAGAGTAGAGTGTGGAGAGAGAGACTCTAGTCTCAGAGTTGCCCTCTCAGGATCTAGGTAGAGAGGATGAGTCCATAGTAGAATGCTATGTTTCCCTAGGCACATGAGGAGGATAGCAGTCAGTGGTAACATCTGTGGTAGGCACTAATCCTAGGGATCCCTCTTAGAGGCCTGGAGATCTGAGTGAGTTTTCACTCTTTTTTTAATATTTGTTTTTAGCTAGGATTTCCTTAGGTACTATCTCTCCTTTTGTTCATTTTTATTTTTATCTTTTGATTATTTTCTAATTTTTTTTTCTCCTTTGCTTGCAGAAACTATTGATGAGTGGCGAGACTTGATTTGCTAGGTATGTACTGATACCCTGATGCTCCCCATGGAGAAGACTCGTGCCAAGCTATCTGTAGATCCGGGGGAGCCTTCAATAGCTGGTATGCATACCGATGTTTTTTCCCCTATTTGACATGTGGCCAAGATGGTGACATCCCTCCATACCGAGTTAGCTGGGTAAAGGACTGCAGAGCACCTGATGACGAGCTGCTCTCATAGCGAGACTACAGCTACTTCTCAGGACCATGAGCCCTCAGTACACTCAGACCGCCAGCGTAGCCAGAGTCCTAGATGTGGTCATGTGCCTTCTGAGGGATCTCATAGGGGTTGAGATGCCACTTGCCCCCTTTTGTAGTGATTCTTTCTAGATTGTTTATATGATCATTTTGTATTTTTTGGGCTCATTAAGCATTTTGTCCATGCCTAGCGCATGATGGCATTGTACACAAAAATTGATTATATATATATATTCATCTCTTTTTAGATCTAGATCTCTTTGTACCTAGAGTTTTGTGATTTATTTTCTCATGTATATTAGATGCTTATTAGAATTCTTGTTTTATATGCTTTTCAGAATGTATGCAATGAAGAACAAATGACACAAACGCTTTCTTTTTTTTTGTATTTCGTGATGCTAATGTATGATGATGTAAATGAACTTGTGATCTTGAACTTTAGCTTTCATAAGAAATTTTCTGGTACTTCATATTGTTTTGACAAAATGTAATGATGAACTTGTATGATAATCAGATGCACTTGCCCCACTCCTAACTCCACACAACTAGTAAGATGCGAGGGCTCACCACCAAGAGCTAGAAAGGGCACAAGTTATGAAGTGTGTTGAGATGGTAATGATGGGTGATAGACAAGGAGTTGGTGGAACCAAACTAGGATGCTACAAACCTACCCTACTCAAGTGACTACATAGTTTAGAATGCGACTTACTTTGTAGTTTATCTAGACTTAGATCCGTAGATGGCCACTTGGTTGACGAAATCTAGATTTTAGGGTTTTGAACTCTCTTAGAACTTTGGACATCTGATAAAATTATTTTTGACTCAAGATTTCAAAGGTTTATTTGAGCTATTTGCTTATGACTTTTCACATTTACTGTCAAGAGGACCCCCTACACCTTGCCCCATTCTACTAGTAGGAAGCATGTGCTTATCACCATGGAAAAGGCACAGGTGAGTAAGGGCATTCCCATCCTTTCCCAACCCTACGTCACTAGTAAGAGACGCAAGCTCATCACCGAAGGCTTTTATGGCAAGGAAATGTGTAAAAGTAAAATTTTCTATTTGATCTATATTTGACTTGTTTATTTGAGCAAAATGTCAGTATGTTCTTATTTCCAAAGAGATATATATTCAAGATAGATGTGACACCATGAAGCTTATAAAACAGCCCATAGGCAAGACACCCATCCTATGAAGAAACCAAAGTGAGAACAAGCATGCAGGCCTTGCTATGGCTATCATTAAGACTTTGTCATATCTAGCTTTAAATGATGAAATGATTATGAAATAGTTGATGATGTTATGAAAATGAAGAAGTATGATTTGAATGCTTCTACCAATACCATCAGAAGTTTGTAATGAATTTCTTAAGAGAAAGTCCCTTGATCACCAAGTTTTATGAAACAAGTGAACAAAATGAACCTATCTAAATGAAAATGTAATACAAATATAATTATACAAATAGTGTCAATGCTTCATGTGTAAAACCATTTAAGATGCAAGGAATTGACTGATTCACTGAATTCCTCACCCTCCAGTGTGCATAAGAGATACACACCATTACCGTAGTCCTTTATGACTTGATATGGGCCTAACCATTTGGGCCAGAACTTTCTTCCTTTGCCAGTTTTCTTGTTGATCCAGCTGTCTAGTCTTAAAACTAGGTGTCCTGCATATATTTCTCGCTCATAGGTATTTTTGTTATACTACTGGCACATTCAGTCAGCATAGGCTCTATGCCGTTATTTGGCATTTAACCTGGCCTCATCTAGGCTTTGTATTTGGGAGAGGCATGCCTCTCTATAAGCTTCCTCATCCAAAATCCCTTGTAGTGAGATGCAGAGACTGGGTATTTCAACCTCAAGTGGGAGAATTGCTTCTGCTCTGAATACCAATGAGA
This sequence comes from Taxus chinensis, assembly GCA_019776745.2. Lineage (NCBI taxonomy): Eukaryota > Viridiplantae > Streptophyta > Pinopsida > Cupressales > Taxaceae > Taxus > Taxus chinensis. Next base: position 31,979,990 of record CM034146.1, on the reverse strand, counting down.
AAGGATTTTCTCCTGTTGGTGTTCTTATTGAGGTTTGGTGGGCCCATAAGGCCATATATAACTTTAAATGCCAATCTTGTTTGTTTTCTCTTATCGTTTTGAGGAGAATAGCTTTCAACGTCTTGTTTGTTGCTTCAGCCTGCCCGTTGGCTTGAGGATAGTAAAGACAGGCTGTGTGATGGTTTATTTTTAACTTACTACATAGCTCAAGAACCTCTTCATTCTTAAAGGATGTGCCATTATCTGAGATAATGACTTGTGGGACACCATACCTGCAGATAATTTGGTTTAAAATGAACTTGGCGATCACGGCACCTGGTACAGTGGTAAAAGGCATAACCTCTACCCATTTGGTAAAATATTCGGTGGCAATGATTATGAAGTTATGGCCATCCGTTGATGAGGGAGAGAATTTCCCTATCAAATCTAGGCCTCATGTAGAAAAGGGCCATGGAGTCGTGATTGGTTGTAGAGCTTTTGCCGGCATGTGAATCTCGTGGGAAAATTCTTGGCATTTATTACATCTACGTATAAACTCTACTACGTCGTGTTCTAGAGTGGGCCAAAAATAGGCCATCCAATGTATTTTTTAGGTAGTGGCATGACCACCAAAATGGCCTCCATACATTCCACTATGGGATTCGTAAAGAATATTCTTGGATTCTTTTGTGTCAACACACCTTAGAAGTATTCCATCGAAAGCCTTATGATAGAGAACTTGTTCTATAATAACGTATTTAGCTACGATAATGTGTAATTGTCTTCTTTATTATGGTGTAGCACCTTCTGGATATGTATGGTCCATGATAAAATTGATAATATCAGTATACCAAGGAAATTCCGAGATGGGAGGTTTCGTTTCAATGTAATAGATGCATTCGTTAGGATAATCTAGATCTACTAGATTGCCTTCGTCTAACGGGTTTTTGGCTAACCAATCTATAATGATTTGTCCCTTAATGGACTTCTGGTTTACAAAAGTTAATTCTAATTCACCCATTAAGGTTATAAAGCGTCCAGCCTTTTTAGACAAGGACCCTTGCGTGAGGAAAGTTCATAAATGGTCTATTTTTACCATGACCCTTATTTCTTGATTTATCCTGTAATGTCTTAAGAGTTTGGTTGCAAAGAATATGGCAAGGCATTATCATTTTGCTTGTGTATAACATGTTTCATAATTAAGCAACGTTCGGCTAGTAAAATATATCACACATTCTCACTTATCGTTGTCTTCTTGAGCCAACATGCAGGCTAGTGAGACATCCGTAGCTTGTGAATATAAGATCAAAGGATGATCTGGCCTAGGTGGCATTAACATGGGAGGATACAATAAGAAGTTTTTAACTACTTCAAAGGCCTCATGGCATTCCTTTGTCCAAATAATGCAGCAATCCTTTTTCAACAAATTGTTGATCGGATGAACAACAAAACTTAAGTCCAGAATGAACCTCTGGATTGCACTGAGCTTTCCAAGAAATGATCTAATGCCAGAGTCATCTGATGGTGGGATCATCTCAAGAACAGCTCGGATTTTTGTTGGGTCTACATCGATCCCTAGTGATGATATAATGTAACCTAGGATTTTCACTCCTGTCACTCCAAATACGCATTTTTATGGTTTAGTGTGACTCTGTATTCAATCAAACATGAAAGAATGATGCGGAGCACTTCTGGGTGATCACAACACTTCTTGGCCTTGGCCAACAAGTCATCTACATAGGATTCCATGATTTTATGAATAAGATAGTGAAATATGTATGTCATTACCCGCTGATATGTAGTGACAGCATTCTTCAGATCGAATGGCATAACATTATAGCAATAAGTTCCCTAAGGAGATATAAACATGGTTTTGGCTTGGTCTTGTTCAGATATTATGATTTGATTATATCCTGAGAACCCATCCATGAGAGACAAAATCTCAAATCCATCTGTTGTGTCAACGATGACATCAATGGGTGATAACGGGAAGTCATACTTGAGGCATGTTATGTTTGTGGAGCCTATTTTCATGTTAGAGTGTGGTACACCTTCTATGTGTTACACTCAGGTATTTTTACAGTGATCCCACTTGTTGGTGAGCGGGTTAGGGGGATTTGGGCGAGAAGTCCCTGAAGCAAATTTTCATGGATGGTTTATTAACCCATGGGTAATGGGTAACCATTATGGTTTGTTTTTTGGGCCCATGGTTTTTCTGTACCCATTATTTTGTAAACTCACCTATTCGGCTACCCATAGGTTTATGGGATGATTTTTTTTTTCCCATTGTTTAATACCCACAGTTTTGTAAAACTACTTAAGTAGTTGTCTATTTATATGGTCTTATGCATATGATAGAAAAACAAGAAAATTTATTACAGATGTGTTTTTGAATTTGGGTGTGAATTTTGTAGAGTTTGTTGAGCATAGCTTCAAACAGATCTGGGTGTTGTATTGAGAGAGTGGAGGCTTGTAATAAAATATGATAAAGTGATTCTTGGTGGACGTAGCCCAAATTGGGTGAACCACATTAAATCTTGTATCTCTGTGTTGTGTTATTTATTCTACAATTTTATTTGAGATCTGTAATATTTTCTACATATTAGTTTTTAATGTTGCGATTCTGTAAGGGATTATTGCTCATATTTTATCTCTTATTTCCTAAAAATTGGTATCAGATCCTGGTTTGGTTTGCTGAAGTGTTGAATTAGAGGGAAAGTTTTATCTTGAGTGGGAGCTATGGCAGATGATGGAAGATCTAGGGTTGATAAATTCAACGGGTATAATTTTAGTCTTTGGAAGATGCAGATGGAAGATTACCTTTATCAGAAGGATCTTTATACTCCACTGTCTGAGAAGGTGAAAAAACCCTTGAGTATGACAGATGCGGAATGGGATTTGTTGGATTGGAAGGCACTTGGAATGATCTGGCTGTGTCTTGCATCTTCGGTATTATTTAATGTTTTAAAGGAAACGAATACAAAAGATCTAATGGATGCATTACAGAAGTTGTATGAAAAACCCTCTACCTCTAACAAGATATTTTTAATGAAAAATTTGTTTAATATGAAGATGTCTGAGAATAGTTCAGTAGCAGATCATTTAAATGATTTCAATATGGTTGTGAATATGCTAGCTTCAGTTACAATGGAAGTTGATGAAGAAGTTAGGGATTTATTAATTCTGTGCTCTTTACCTAAAAGTTGGAGTAGCTTGGTAGTAACGGTATGTAACTTGATTCCAGCTAACTCAAAGTTGAAATTTGAGGATGTTGTAGGGGTGATTCTAAGCAAGGAAATGTGAAGAAAAAGCTTTGGATAATATTCTACTTCAGGGAATGCTTTGACAGTGGAAACTAGAGGGAGACAGAAGAATAAAGGAAACCGTGGAAAATCGAAAGATCAGGCAAGGTCAAAATCCAAGAGCATCCAAGAGCAAGATTGTATGTTGGAACTGTGGAAAGTATGGGCATGTAAAGAAGGACTGTTGGGAGCTTCAGGACAAGAAGAAACAATAGGAAGAAAACAAGGAGGCAAATGTGGCATCGGGTAATGTATGCCAAGATGCTTTGATTCTTTCTTTGCATAATATTACTGAATCTTGGGTTTTAGATTCAGGAGCTTCTTTTCATGTTACTCCACATAGGCATTATTTTGTTGATTATGTTCAAGGGGATTTTAGGCATGTTTTTCTTGGTGATGATGAGCCTTGCAGTATAGTTGGAAAAGGTCCTATTCATGTTAAGATGTAGAATGGGAATACATGGTTATTGAAGGATGTCAGACATGTGCCTACATTAAGGAGAAATTTGATATCGGTGGGGTAATTGGGAAGTGATGGTTATACTATGATATTTACAGCTGACTCTTGGAATGTTACCAAGGGTGATCTTGTGGTGGCAAGAGGTAAGAAGGTTGAAACCTTGTATTTATCCATTGAAAGTACTAATGATTGTAATCTTGTGGCTTCAGATGCAGATACAACATTATGGCACTATAGGCTCAGTCATATGAGCCATAAGGGCATAGACATCATAAAAAAGAATTTTCCTGGATATACAGAAACAGGTTTAGATTTCTGTGAGAACTGCATATATGGGAAACAAAATCGAGTAAGGTTTATCAAGGTTGGACCTACGAAGAAAGAGAGTAAGTTAGATTTGGTACATTCTGATGTGTGGGGGCTAGCTAAGGTATCATCTCTTGGGGGTTTAAGTTATTATTTAACTTTTAATGATGATGCAACAAAGAAAGTTTGGGTTTATTGTATTAGAAACAAATTTGATGTATTTGACACTTTTGCTAAATGGAAAGCCCTGGTAGAGAATGAAACATGTCTTAAGCTAAAATGTCTCAGGTCAGATAATGGAGGGGAGTATTGCAGCAATGAATTTAATGATTAGTATTCTATGAATGTAATCTACAGGAAAAATATGGTTCCAATAACTCTGCATCAGAATGGGGTATCAGAAGGGATGAACAGAACGATAATGGAATGTGCTAGGAGCATGAGGTTACATGCAGGACTACCTCTTTCTTTTTGGGTAGAAGCAGTGAGCACAGTTGTGTACTTGATAAATAGAGGACCCTCAAGTGCCTTGGATGGAGGCATACCTGAGGAGGCTTGGTATGGTAAGAAAGTTGATTATTCATTTCTTAGAGTCTTTAGATGTGAGGTTTTTGTTCATATAGACAAGGATGATAGGACCAAGCTAGAGGCTAAATCAGAAAAATGTACTTTCATTGGTTATGGTGGTGATGACTTTGGATTTAAATGTTTGATTATTAAAGACAAGAAAATAATCCAGTTTAGGGATGTGGTCTTTAATGAGAAAGTTATGTATAAGCAATAGTTGCAGGAAAACAGGGAAGAATCCAAGAAAGAATATGCAGTGGTAGAGGATCTTCCGGATGGGAAAGTGACCCATGAATCAGTTCAGGAACCTACTCAACAGGAACCCCAAACTCCTACAGTGAGGAGGTCTTCTAGGTTAAGAAAAGAACCTGAATGGTTTTCTCCTTCTCTTTATTATTTATTACTCACTGATAGTGGAGAGCCAGAGATCTTTAATGAAGTAATGCAGGTAGATGCCAGTAAGAAGTGGGAGCAAGCCATGGATGAGGAGCATAAGTCTCTCATGGAGAACCAGACTTGGGATTTGGTGAAGCTACCAGAAGGAAAAAGAGCATTGCAGAACAAGTGGGTGTACAAAGTTAAAGATGAAGGAGGAAAGAAAAGATATAAGGCCCGGTTGGTGGTCAAGGGGTTTGCACAGAAATAAGGTATAGATTTTGATGATATTTTTTCTCTTGTAGTAAAAATGACTTCTATCAGAACTATTCTTAGAATAGTGGCAGCAGAAGACTTGCACTTAGAACAGTTAGATGTAAAGACTACATTTCTCTATGGTGATTTGGAGGAGGAGCTATATATGTAGCAGCCAGAAGGATATGCAATCAAAGGTAAAGAGGAGATGGCATGTAAATTGAAGAAGAGCTTGTATGGTCTGAAACAAGCTCCAAGCCAATGGTATAAGAAGTTTGATAACTTTATGATGGAGCAAGGTTATATTAGATGTCATTCTAAACATTGCGTGTATACAATGAAATTTGAGGATGGAAGTTATATTATCCTATGTTTGTATGTTGATAACATGTTGGTTGTAGGTAAAAACATGTAGGAAATAAAAGTACTCAAGAAATAGCTAAGTGAATCCTTTGATATGAAGGATTTGGGGGCAGCCAGACAAATCCTTGGTAATAGGATAACTCGGGATAGGAAGGAACTGAAGATGACTTTATCTCAGGAAGAGTACATTAAGAAGGTATTGGACAGGTTTAACATGTAGGATGCTAAACTGGTTGGGACTCCTTTGGCAGGCCATTTTAAGTTATCAAAGGAGTAGTGTCCCAAGAAAGAGTAGGAAAGAAACCAGATGTCCAAGGTACCTTACTCATCAACAGTTGGCATAGTTTGATGTATGCTATGGTGTGCACTAGGCCTGATATTTCCCATGCAGTGGGAGCTATGAGTAGATTTATGAGTGATCCAGGTAAAGAGGATTGGCAAGCAGTAAAGTGGATCCTTCGGTATTTGAGAGGGACCATGGGGACAATTTTATTCTACAGTGGATCAGTTACTACTTTATGTGGTTATGTAGATTCATACATGGCTAGAGATGTAGATAGCAGGAGGAGCACAACAAGTTATATTTACACTATAGGTGAGACAGCAATGAGCTAGATTTCACAACTATAGAAGCTGGTGGCTTTGTCAACCATGGAGGCTGAGTATGTTGCTACCACAGAGGTAAGCAAAGAGATGATTTGGTTACAACAATTGCTTGAGGAGTTGGGGCATAAGCAGGAGGAATGTAAGCTATATAGTGATAGTCAGAGTGCTATACACCTAGATAAGAACTCTGCTTTCCACTCTAGGACGAAGCATATACAATTGAGATATCACTTCATTAGGACAGCTTTGGAGGAAGATAAGTTGAAGTTGGAGAAGATTCATACCAGTAAGAATCCTGTAGACATGATGACCAAGGTGGTCACAAGGGATAAACTAAAGCTATATTCACCTTCACGGATGACAGTGAAGGGTTGAGAAGTTTTCTCAGTGGAAATCAGTCTCTAAGTGGGAGATTGTTATGTTTGTGGAGCCTATTTTCATGTTAGAGTGTGGTACACCTTTTATGTGTTACACTCAGATATTTTTATGGCGGTCTCACTCACCGATGAGTGGGTCAGGGGAGTTCGGGGGAGAAGCCCCCGAAGCAAATTTTCATGGGTGGTTTATTAACCCATGGGTAATGGGTAACCATTATGGGTTATTTTTTGGGCCCATGGTTTTTCGGTACCCATTGTTTTGTAAAACTGCCTCTTCGGCTACCCATAGGTTTATGGGATGGTTTTGTTTTTTGCCCATTGTTTGATACCGATGGTTTTGTAAAACTGCTTAAGCAGTTGTCTATTTATATGGTCTTATGCATATGATAGAAAAACACAAAAATGTATTATAGATGTGTTTTTGAATTCGGGTGTGAAATCTGTAGATTTTGTTGAGCATAGCTCCAAATGGATCTGGGTATTGTATTGAGAGAGTGGAGGCTTGTAATAAAATCTGAGCAAGTGATTCTTGGTGGACGTAGCCCAAATTGGGTGAACCATGTTAAATTTTGTCTCTCTGTGTTGTGTTATTTATTCTACACTTTTATTTGAGATCTGTAATATTTTCTCAATATTAGTTTCTACTGTTGTGATTCTGTAAGGGATTATTCCACATATTTTATCTCTTATTTCCTAACAGAGCATGCCTTGTTAATGTCTCGGAAGTCTATGCAGATGTGTATCTTCCCATTCTTTTTTAGAACGGGGATGATATTAGATACCCACTGAGAGTAATCAACCAGTTTGATGAACCCTACATGGAGTAGTTTCATTACTTCTTCCTTCACCATGAGAGTTACCTTGGGTTTCATTGGTCTTGATTTTTGTTTAATTGGCTTTGCATCTGATTTGGTGACAAGGTTATGTACCACGATGTGTGGTGAAATTCCCATCATTTCTTTATAATTAAATGGAAAATCCTTTTGATGTTCTTTCAATATTTGGGTATGTATTTCTATCTCTTCTGGATTTAACGAAGATCCTAGTTTCAACATCTTTGGTTCTTCCTCCATTTTGATGTTAATATCAGTCCTTCCTTTGATTAAAGAAGTGTTACCTTATTCAAACTTAGGCGGGGCTGGAGGTAGTTCCAGATCTTCTCCATTCTCTACCGCATATATGTCGAGTTCCTTTTGTGGGAGAAGATCTACCATGGGATTTCTAATGTAAGAAGACAAATGTGGGATTAAGGATAAGTCTACCATGTGATGGGTGAGATGTAACTCTACATAGGCGTTTAGGTAATCAAGAGTGGCTCTATCACTGTAAACAGGACCTAAGATAGTAGATTTATTCTCGGCTATGTGCATTAGAAGAGGAATTTTTGACATTTTCTTTACTAACGGTTCAGTACGAAGGGATACCATAAAATAGGTGTCTTCCAACTCACTGTTCAGAGTGAAACGTGAAGCTGAGGTTGTTATTGAATATGTGAGAAGGTTTTGTTCTCGTGGGATTACCTCAATGGATATGAAGTTGAATCCTTTGCTCAAATCTAATACTGTTGTTCTTTAGAGATGTAAATGTTCAGCTCTAGTCTCATATACCTCAGAGACTTGGTTTGTTACTAATTATGAGTCTTCTAACACTCTAATGTCATTAACACTGATCCTTTTAGCTATGATGAGACCAAGGAGGAGGGCTTTGTACTCAGCACCGTTGTTTGTACATTTGAAATTTAATTTAAAGGTGAATGGTAGGATCTTTCCCTCGGGAGAAGTAAAGATCACACCTTCCCTAGCCCCATAGCGACATCTAGCTCCATCAAAATGGAGAGTCCAATATTTACTAGGAAAGATGGATGCTGAGACATTCTTCGCGTCTGTTTCTTCCATTTTAGTTACTTCTACCATGCAAAGTTCCTCTGCTAGAAGAGAACCAACTACTAGGGTACATCTCATACTTGTGGAATCAAACGGTAATAAATTTGGTAGATCTTGTTCCAATAATTTGACAATTTTTGTAGTAGTTCCTAATGATACTATTTCTACAATGTTAGCTTTATCCTTGAGGGTTGGGATGCTCTTGAATAGGTTCGTAATTTCTAGTTCTGTTGTAGGTATCAACTTTTCTTCTGGTTTTGAGTCGATTGGTTTGTTGGGAGTTCAAACTCAGAATGAATGCCTGGTATTTTCTTCAGATCTGCTAGGTGTATGTCAAATGGTTTTGGGTCACCTTTTGATACAAATATATTTCCTAGGTGTAAGAACCTTATTTCCTAAAATAACCTAGAAGGGATTGCCTTCATACGGTGTATCCATGGTCAGTCAAGGATCATATTATAGTTGGTTTCCCGATCTATAATATAAAACTCAGTGAGGATTATTTTGGGTCCTAATGAACTGGTAGTATTATAGTCCCAATCGAAGTGGCTTTAAGGCTATCATAACTAATGGTGGTGAATCACAGCACCCATGAATGTCTGTAACACGATGGGTTAAGACTCTCAGTACGATTGCATAACATGGAGCTTTTCCCAAGTGCGGGACCTTGCGAAATTAAAAAATCTATTCGGATGAAGGCCAGTTCCTATTCCTCTATTTAGATGCACAAATAAAATGCAGAGGGTTTACTAAAAACCTAATCTAACTTGCCAAGGAGACAGGGTAAGAAAATGCATAAAATAAAACCTAAACTACAAAGGTGATGCACCGAGGAATGAAGAACACCTGTCTTGCCAATAAACACAAACCATAAAAAATGCAATGCAAGATCATGCACAGATAACCAGATTCACAGTGAAAGATCAGGAGGATGCAAATCAACATAGAGAGGGTTGAGAATCATCCACAGACATGCATTAATTTTCTCCAAAGATTGATACAACACACTGCAAAATGTCAAGAGGCAAAGTTGCATTACAGTTTCAAATGGGAGGATTTTACTCCACAAGTTCACCTGCCAAAGAGAAGAAGGGAGGGGCAAAATTTTTTTTTCCAACCTTTAGAAAGAAACCCCTCCTTACAATTTGTAGAAAGAATGAGGGAGAAAAGAGAGAGGAATTCCAAATCTACCCCAACCACCTCTAGGTTGCATTTAATTCATCTCATTATGATGGTAGGTGAGAACCCTAGCAAACCCAAAAGTGGTGAACTGTATTTTGTATTTTTAAGAATTTATTCTCACCCAATTAAAGATATCCAGTCATAGTTGGACAAAGGACCTCGTAATATTTCCAAAAAGTCCAACCTTGCATGAATCTGAGCTCCCAGTCAAAAGTTATGGCCATCTGAATATCTGCGCCAGGGTCTGCTTCCTGTCAGCGCTCAAAATGTTGCGCCTCCTAAAGGTGTGCCATAGGCGCATCCATATCTATGTCAACATCCTCTTACATGTGCTAAGGCACAAATTTACCATGTTGACACTCTGTGTCATGCGCCATTTACGTGTGCCAAGGTGTAACTTTTACCATGTTGACACTCTGTGTCATGTGCCATTTACGTGCGCCAAGGCGCAACTTTTACCATGTTGAAACTCTGTGTCATGGGACATTTACGTGCGCCAAGGTGCAAATTTTACCATGTCAACACTCTGTGTCATGCACCATTTATGTGCACCAAGGCACAACTTTTACCATGTCGACATACCCTTACGTGCGCCTTAGGCGCGTCCATTTTTGTGTTGACATCCTCTTCTGTGCGCCATAGGCACATCCATTTTTGTGTTGACATCCTCTTCCGTGCACCAAGGTGTGAATTTTGCCATGTCGACACTCTCCTACCTGCACCAAGGGTGCAGCCATTTTCATGTCGACATCTTCTATCGTGCGCCTCAAACCTGTGCCATGGGCACGACTTTTATCATGTCGACATCTTCTTACCTGCGCCAAGGGCACATCCATTTTCATGTCGACATCTTCTTACCTGCGCCAAGGGTGCATCCATTTTCATGTCGACATCCCTTGCTGTGTACCTCAAACCTGCACCATGGGTGTGAATTTTATCATTTCGACATCTTCTTACCTATGCCAAGGGCGCATCCATTTTCATGTTGACATCCCTTGTTGTGCACCTCAAACCTGTGCCATGGGCGCGAATTTTATCATGTCAAAATCTTCTTACCTGTGGGAAAATCAATAATTGTCGAGGTCCAAGTTTCTTTGATTTCCATATTCTTCTATTTGTCTATATCTACCCGTGGGGAAGATATATACAACAATTTGGCGACTCAATGGGATCACCTGCCTGCTAGGTAGAAGATCAATGGCCTTTTAGCAATCCATTGGGCATGGAGTCATAAGCAATACCTGAAACCATCCTGATACCTGATCCCGAGCTTGATTCTGTAACTCCTTCTCCGAGAGCACGCTGAACTATAGAAATCCAACCTAGGAGCAACAAAACCTGTGCTAAAGAACTTAGGGAAACTGAAACCTAACTACAACAAGACAATGTGCATACGCATTTAGAGGAATTGAAATCTAGGCTAATATTTACAAGGGTAAACCTTTTATTTTTAGTAGCAATGTTTAAGATAGATTTCGTTAACCAGAATCGGGAGTTCTTTTCCATCCAATGTAGACAATTGGAAGGCATTATTATCCTTACATCCCGTGACCATGTAGGGGCCACTCCAAATGGCATCAAACCTAGAATGCCTTCCTGGTTTTGCTCGATCTACATCCCATTTCAGAACTAGGTCCCCTTCCTGGAAGGTCCTTGCTCTTGCTTTCTTATCAAACCATCTTTTTACTAAGGCCCGATCTTTCTCAATTGTTTGAATTGCATGTTCTCTAATTTCTTCCAATTCCATCAACTTTGCATACCTGGTCTCCACTGGTTCGAACTCAGCCAACTCCAACTACTTCATGAACTCCAATGCAGGCAATTCTAATGATATAGGAAATACTGCCTCTTTTCCATAGACCAACTTATAAGGGGAATTACCTGTAGATGTCTTTGGCGTTATTCTGTCAACCCACAATGCTGATCTTAGCTTGGTATGCCATGTCCTTTGGTTTTCATCTAGAGTCCTTCTGATGATTCGTAGTAAATTCTTGTTCGTGGACTCTGCCTGTCCATTACCCTGCGGGTAATAATTTGAAGAGGTGCTCAAATAGATTCCATTCTTGACAGCCCATTCTGTAATCTTGGAACCTATGAATGCCAATGCATTGTCTGATATGATAGTGGCCAGCACACCGAACCTAGTCATTATTCCTTCATAAAATTCTAGTATGTTAGACTCACTTGCCTCTTTGAGCGCTACTACTTCGGTCCACTTGGTGAAATAGTCTGTCACCGTGAGAATCCACTTGTGGCCTTGGCTTGAGTTTGGGTAGATGACCCCGATGAAATCCAATCCCCATTACAGAAATGGTTGGTCAACCAAAATTGGGTGCAATGGAAGCGCTGCTAGTCTTTCTTTTCCCGCGAAGAGTGCACATATCTTGCATTTTCTTATCCATGTATAACAGTCACTGAACACTATGGGCCAATAATACCCTACCTTCATTATCTTGAGAGCTATTACTCGTGGGGTGAAATTTCCTCCAAAATCTCCATTGTGAAAATCTCGTAACACCCTCTCAATTTGACCAGTCCCAATGCACCTCAATAGAACCCCATTGATGTCTTTCTTGAACAGAACACCATCAACAAGCACATATGGAATGGCTTGTAATCTAAAGTATCTCCTCTTTTCTTTACTCATTTCTGGAGGGCATAGGCCTACTTGTAGGAAGTGTATCATCTTCTGAGTCCAACAAGGAGTGGCTACATCATCATTCTCTTGTTCTTGACCATCCTGCAATACCAAGGTAGTCTCTTTTTCATCACCTGCCTCAACTTGTTGACTCAAGGTTAGCTGCTCACATAGTCCCTTTCCACGTACTAGTTTGGTGACCTTGATCTCGATGTCATATTCCATGACATGAGTGATCTGCCCTGCATGCTTCTCATTCAGATCCTTGTTTAGAAGGAAGTCCTTGACTCCCGCATGAGAGACCAATAATTGGATCTTGTTGTTTGAGACTAGGTGCTTGAATTTCTTTAAGCTCTTGATTACTGCAAGGACATGCTTTTCAATGAAAGAGTACCTAGTTTCGTATTCCTCCAAGCCTTGACTGAAGAAAGCAACTAGTTGTTCTAATCCTTCTTTGTTTTGTTGTACCAAGATTGCAGAAATTGTGTCTCCACCGCCAAAGGCATATAACATGAAGCCCTTGGAGAAGTCTGGATTGACGAGAGTTGGATCTTGAGATATAGCCTCTTTTATTGCCTCAAAACTTTCCTTGCCTTCAGATGTCCACTTAAATACCATGCTCTTCTTCAACATCAGCGTTATTGGCTTCACAAGAGCAGCAAAATTTGGAACAAATCTGCAGACAAAATTGATCCTTCCCAAGAAGCTTTGAAGAGCCTTCTTATGACTTGGCAATGGCAATGCTCGAATTGCTTCAACTCTTTCTGGGTCAATCGTCAACCCTTCATTTGAAACAATATGGCCTAGAAGTTTTCCCTCGTGAGCCAAAAATATGTATTTTTTGGGATTCAATGATACCCCAAATATTCTACATCTCTGAAATACTTGCCTCAAATGTAAGAGGTAATCCGCTGCATTTTTTTAGAATACAGTGATGTTGTCAAGATATATCAGAACTATTTTATTGATCAACCCATTAAATGCCATATCCATTGCCCTTTGGAAGGTGGCTCCAGCATTTGATAGCCCAAATGGCATCTTCTTGTAGGCATAGGTCCCCCATTTGGTGGTGAAAGCCATCTTGAATTGGTCATCTTCTTTCACCATCACCTGATTATACCCTGAGTAGCCATGTAGGAGAGAGAATCTCTCTGAACCAGATACTAATTGTGATATTTGTTCCATTGAAGGGAGTGGGTAATGGTCTTTGAGAGATACCCTATTGAGGTCTCGAAAGTCCACACATAACCTAATTTCTCTGCTCTTCTTCCTGACCGGAACCAAGTTTGCAACCCAGCTTGAGTGCTTGATCAGGAATATAATGTTTGTCTCTATTAGCTTGTTTAACTCTTTCTTCATTAGAGGCTCAATGTGAGGGTTGACAGGTCTCTGCTTCTGCCTGATGGGCTTAGAATCTAGATCCAATTCTATGGTATGTTGTGCCAACTTCAAATTGAATCCTCTCAAGTCTTCATAGCTCCAAGCGAAGACATCTGGAAATTCTTGGCAAAGCTGTGTGAAATCTGATTTCTCCTGCTCAGTGGCCACTTTACCAATTTGAAGTGTTTTGCCTTCCCCAACCAGAATTGGTCCCGAATCTTCTCTCTTGACCTGTATGTTAGCCTTTTCCTTATGGAACTGGTCGTTAGGGTTGAAGATAGACTCCAACGTTACTAAACCCTTGGGAAGCTTGTTTGTCCGCAGCTACACTACTTGATCCCCATACTGTTGTTCTAGTCTGTCCTGATTTCTAGCTGAGAATTCAGCCTCTTCTTGTAAAAAATTGATGATTTGTTGATCGTTCTCAAACACCTGCCAGCTTATGTTATTATCTGGAACTGCTAGCCTCACAATCACATGGATATGTGGTTGTGTTTTTTCCCTTCTGATGTTGTCAACCACATTAAACATTGCTGTAACTGCTGTGAGCCTATCTGCAGCTTCATTTTTCTTCCTGGGTATGGACACAATGTTGAAAGCTTTGAAATCCTCAATGAGGTCCCATACCCTGTTCTTATAGCTCTTCAGCAGGTCATTCTTTGTAGCATGTTGTCCCCTAACTTGGTTGACGATTAACTCGCTATCTCCAAACACCTGCAAGTTCTTTATGCCTCTTTTCCTGGCCTAATGAAGTCCATGAATCAATGCCTCGTATTCAGCCATGTTGTTTGAATAGGAAAACTAGAAACGAAAAGCTGAAAAATATTTGATGTCTCATGGTGAAATCAACATTGCACCACCTCGAGCACCTTGTCTACTTCTCGAACCATTGAAAAATAATTTCCAAACTTTGCTTTCATCCTTTTGTTCAGGCTGAATGATGTCAGGAATGGGTGAATTTTCTTCATGTACACAATACATGCCTAATTCAGATTCTTCAATTTCCTTGTATGGGTCAAATTCATGACTCTTGTTTGCCCATTCATCCAAAGTTAAATCAGGAATTCCCTCGACCTTAGTACCTGCTTCTAGATCACTTGAACACTCCTCCTGATCAAAAGCTGAGAAATTTTCTTTGATAGGACCTAGTATATGAGGTTCAATATGGAAATTGGTAATTGGTTCTAACGTGATTGTTGCTTTGGCCCCATACCTTGTCCTGAAAATCATGTGTGACGAATCTACAGATAGATATCTGCCAATTTTTACAATGAAGTCTCTTTATAGACACAACGCAAAGAGTGGTGGAAGGTCAATCACAGACACATCTTACAGAACTGTAACATTAGGACATGAATGTAGTGTTAGGCATAACCCCTTGATGACTCAAACTGTTCCCACTACCGTTCCATCTAGCTGTACTACTCCTTTCAGCACTGGCTCATACTTCAAACCCAGTTGATCCACTATTTGCTTTGGCATCACTGAACTACTTGCCCCCGAATCTATCCTACAGTTGTGTACCAAGTGGTTTCCAACAACCAATGACACATACAATGGTGGAGGCTTCAAATTCTTGCTTGTCTAGCCCCCATCATGTTGCACTACATTAGTGAGAACTTTCTCATGTCCTCGATTTGATACATTTGAGGTAGACAAATTAGCGATTGCAGCTTGCAATAAATCTCGTTGCCCTGGGATCGCAAGTGATTCCCACATGGAAATGTTCACATGTGTCTTCTTCATTTGATTGATGATGTTGAAAGGGGATGAATTTTCCTTTTGTTGTCCCTTGTTTGGCACAGCCTTTTTTGGAGCTTGAACAGGTGCGTGTGTTGCTACAACAGGTACCTTAGGCTGATTTTGTACATTTGGAGTTGTGTTTGGTCTACTGACCCCTTGTTGTGTGAAGTGGGCTGATAAACAACTGGATTAGACGGTTGTCCCTCTTCTATGTTTCTCTTCTTTGACCGTGTGTTGGCCGCCACGTCTTGGAAAGGCTGTTGGTTAATTCCAAATAAGTCTTCCATTCGCCAATTGGCCAATGTGGTTTCTGTTAGAGGTCCTTCTTGTTGCATTTCTTGCTGTTGATTCCCTTCTTGGCTTGGTTCTTGAGGCACACCAATGGTTTGTACCATCAGGGCTTGATTTGGTGCACCATTGAAACACGTTGACTGATGGTGAGGTAGATTGCAAGGGTAACACCAGTCGTACTCCTGTGCCATGTTATTTTGCATTAGAACCAACGCTCTTGAGGATGTCATTATATTTGGATCATACGGTTGAAATGGCCTGGCAGCTTGAGGTTTTCCTTGGTTTTGGTTTTGATTTGCAGCCTGAGGTGATGGTCTATTTTATTGGTATGGGGGCCTAGCCTGGTACTGTGCTTGAGGCTGATACGATCTAGCACTTTGAGCTTGCTATCTTTTGATAGTCACAAGCTCATTTCCAAGGTTCTACAGTTATTTCATGACCTCCTGCAATTCCTTTGAAGTATTTGAAGAAGTCGATGCCTCATTATTGCATTGATTTCTAGGAGTTGGAATGGGATTCAACTCTGGTGCTTGACTGGTTGTAGGATTTCCCATATCTGGATAGAGAGGCATTGGTGGCCTTGGTGCAAGCTTACCAGCTTGAATCAAACAGTTCTCTTCTCTGATAGTTGTGTCGTAGGCCCCTGGCAGCGTTGTTCCTCCCATTGATTGGATCATCATGGCTATGTCTAAATTTATAGCCTTTAAGAAATAAAGGAATGCTCCTTCGGCGGTTGGTCTAACAGCTATTGGAATCCTATCCCATGTTCGTTGGAATCTGAAGTTGAAATCTTTCATTTTTTCGTTAGGAGCCCTTTTGATTGTTGTCAGCTATTCCAATAAAGATAAATTGTCCGCCCTCTCCCCAAATTGGTTGCAAAGAGCTGAACAAAGTTGGTTCCAATTCATAATAGACCCTGCTGCTAGGCTCCTAAACCATTGTAAGGCCTTACCTTTGAAATATGAAGCCAATAACTTAACTGCAACATCCATTTCATTTATTTCGTGGATTACACATGCATTAGCAATATCTTGGATGTGATCAATAGGAGTAGTATGATTTTCTCCTGTAAAATAGGGGATATTCTTTAGCGCTGCAACTGGAATTTGATTCTAAGCATTTAGGGAAAGTGGACTACTACTCGTGAAATTGACAAAGGGATTCGGTGGTAGATGTGCCATTATGATTGACCTAAGAACCCTGGTTGATGCGAGAAAAGGTCTACCAGGTGGAGGTGTAGACAAAGTTTTGTTAGGTGGAGATGGTGATCTTTGTGGTCTCCTTCCTCTCCTCCCTCTGCTTGGGATAGTTTCAAGTGGAAAAATAGCCCCTCTTCTCGAGTATTAGACCTGGTTTGAATTCCTCTCATGTGCTTGGGAAACTTGTGCTGCTACACCACTGAATTCAATCCCTTCGGAGTCGCCAGATGTGTTAGATAATGAGCCTCAAAAGGCTAGATTATGCCAGGTTACACACCAAACCTGACAAAAATTAAACTCAAAATTTTGAAAGACCTGTATTTTTGAGATTTTATTATTTGGAATGACAGTCTCGAAAACGTAAAAAATGCCAGACTTCCGAAATCCTGAAATCCGAAATACCAAAAAACATGAAATTTTGAAGGTCAAAATCTCAAAAAAATAAGAATACCCTTTTGAATATTATCCCCCGATCTATCAACTAGTGAAATTTTGACTTGTTTCGAGCAAGTTAGGTCCTTGAAAATTGATTTCAAAGTTTAGCCTGGAAGGTGAAAAATCTAAAACTGTAAAACCTGCAATTTCTTAGTCCAAATTTCTTGAAAATTCCTTCAAATCCTATGGAATGACCTCTTGGTCCCATCGGGCATGCCAAAACTATTGGTGGTGACTCGTAGCACCCTTGAATGTCTGCAACACAATGGGTTAAGACTCTCAGTACGATTGCATAACATGGAGCTTTTCCCAAGTGTGGGACCTTGCGAAATCAGAAAAGCTCTCCAGATGAAGGCCGGTTCCTATTCCTCTATTCAGATGCACAAATAAAATGCAGAGGTTTTACTAAAAACCTAATCTAACTTGCCAAGGAGACAGGGTAAGAAAACGCATAAAATAAAACCTAAACTACAAAGGTGATGCACCGAGGAATGAAGAACACCTGTCTTGCCAATAAACACAAACCATAAAAAATGCAATGCAAGATCATGCACAGATAACCAGATTCATAGTGAAAGATCAGGAGGATGCAAATCAACATAGAGAGGGTTGAGAATCATCCACAAACATGCATTAATTTTCTCCAAAGATTGATACAACACACTGCAAAATGTCAAGAGGCAAAGTTGCATTACAGTTTCAAATGGGAGGATTTTACTCCACAAGTTCACCTGCCAAAGAGAAGAAGGGAGGGGCAAAACAAAAATGTCCAACCTTTAGAAAGAATCCCCTCCTTACAATTTATAGAAAGAATGAGAGAGAAAAGAGAGAGGAATTCCAAATCTACCCCAACCACCTCTAGGTTGCATTTAATTCATATCATTATGATGGTAGGTGAGAACCCTAGTGAACCCAAAAGTGGCGAACTGTATTTTGCATTTTTAAGAATTTATTCTCACCCAATTAAATATATCTAGTCATAGTTGGACAAAGGACCTCGTAATCTTTCCAAAAAGTCCAACCTTTTATGAATCTGAGCTCCCAGTCAAAAGTTATGGCCATCTGAATATCTGCGCCAGGGTCTGCTTCCTGTCAGCGCTCAAAATGTTGCGCCTCCTGAAGGTGCACCATAGGCGCATCCATATCTATGTCAACATCCTCTTAGATGTGCCAAGGCACAACTTTACCAAGTCGACACTCTGTGTCATGCACCATTTACGTGTGCCAAGACACAACTTTTACCATGTCGACACTCTGTGCATGTGCCATTTACGTGCGCCAAGGCACAACTTTTACCATGTCGACACTCTATGTCATGCGCCATTTACGTGTGCCAAGGTGTAACTTTTACCATGTCGACACTCTGTGTCATGCACCATTTACGTGCGCCAAGGTGTAACTTTTACCATGTCGACATACCCTTACGTGTGCCTTAGGTGCGTCCATTTTTGTGTTGACATCCTCTTCCGTGCGCCATAGGCGCGTCCATTTTTGTGTTGACATCCTCTTCCGTGCGCCATAGGCGCGTCCATTTTTGTGTTGACATCCTCTTCCATGCGCCAAGGCGTAAATTTTTCCATGTCAACACTCTCCTACTTGCGCCAAGGGCGCATCCATTTTCGTGTCGACACCTTCTATCGTGCACCTCAAACCTGTGCCATGGGCGTGAATTTTATCATGTCGACATCTTCTTACCTACGCCAAGGGCGCATCCATTTTCATGTCGATATCTTCTTACCTGTGATAAGGGCACATCCATTTTCATGTCAACATCCCTTGCTGTGTACCTCAAACCTGCACCATGGGCACGACTTTTATCATGTCAACATCTTGTTATCTGCACCAAGGGCGCATCCATTTTCATGTTGACATCCCTTGCTATGTGTCGACATCCCTTGCTGTGTGCCTCAAACCTGCACCATGGGCGTGACTTTTATCATGTCAACATTTTCTTACCTGCGGGTGACTCAATAATTGTTAAGGTTTGAGTTTCTTTGATTTCCATATTCTTTTGTTTGTCTATATCTACCCGGGGAGAAGATATATACAACAATAACCTCTTAGCGTATTTCTTGTTGTGGAACAATTTGTTTCTCCATATCCGAGATTTTGAAGGAAAGAGAAGGGGAAAATGTTAACTTCTACCCCATCATCCACCATTGTGTGTTTAACATAATTGTTATAAACCCATACTTGTAAATGTAAGGTTGGATCACCTTTACGTGCAATTTCAGCATCTGTTGGCATTTTACTTATGTCAAATATAAACTCAGTGTCCTTATCTGGCTGCCTTGGAGAGTGGATATCAAAGTCTATATGGTTTACCTATGATTTGGAAGGTGGAGTGATGTTAATTAAATGACCTAAACCTAATGCTTCTAAAATAGTAGCCCTATGGGTAGGAGATTTCTTCAACAAGTCCAAAAAGGAGATGTGAGAGAAGGTCTTTGTTAGGTCATTAATTAAATCATAGGAACCCACGGGTTTTACTAATGTTTGTTGAATGTTATTTGGCTCTAGTGGGTAACTTGGATTTGGCTGAGAGGAATACTCTCGTGTCCTTGTTATGGCTTCCACGTGTAGCTCAGCATCTAACTCCACTAGACCAACTATCTTGGTTCGTGGATGACTTCCTAATTACAGTGCGATAGGTGGATTTAGTGAAGTTGAGGCTTCATGATCATTATTTCCTATCATTACGCCTTTGTTTTTCCCATTTGGATTTAATTTATTATTGTTATTGTGATTTACGAGTGGATCATTGAAGATATTTAGAGGTGTGTTTTGAGGGGAGACTGCTCCCATGAAAGTGTTTGGCACAGGTGATGCAGGATCTGCTAGGAACATATCTATGAAGATTTGTCTTTGATCTTCTGGCAGACGTTGCATGAACTTATTGTAATCATGGAAAGTCCTAGTGTCATGGCCTCAAAATTTATGGAAACCACAATACGAGTTGGGATTATAACTCCTAGGTTGTTGGTTTGGCAC
This sequence comes from Taxus chinensis, assembly GCA_019776745.2. Taxonomy (NCBI): domain Eukaryota; kingdom Viridiplantae; phylum Streptophyta; class Pinopsida; order Cupressales; family Taxaceae; genus Taxus; species Taxus chinensis. Next base: position 31,959,658 of record CM034146.1, on the reverse strand, counting down.
GTGTTGTGGTCCAAAACTCTGATTAAACCGTTGACTATTAGGATTAAAGTTTTGTGTTTGTTGCCTTTGGTTTTGATATCCAATTGAGTTTTGACTTGGACCCTATGTCTAGATCTTCCATTGTTGTTGTTGTTGTTGTAGAGGATTAAAATCCACCGCATTGATTGTTGGGGTAAAATTGTTGTTTTGTTAATTGTTAACTGGTGGTGGAGCATTTACAATATTTTCTTTTTTTGCTTGGTCAGTTACTCCATCTGTTGTCACCCCACAGTTTTTGTTAAGGATTTTAGGTCCTTGATTGACATTTGTGGTAGTAGGATAAGTTGTAGTATTTTGGTTGGGGATGATTAACCTCCCATTTGTTCCATATGCCTTGCGACTGCTATCTATTGTAGCTTGGTCTATCCGGAAAGTGCCCTTGAGCACTTCATCATAAGTTCTTAGTGGGAACTTCTGGAATTCTTCCTTTATCTCTCTACTGAGAGAATGAAGGAATAAATTGCATAGTTCCATCTGATCCATGTTTGGAGTGCTTGTTGAAGAATAGAGGATTGTACGCCATCTTTGGATGAAATGAGCAACAGATTCATTGTGTTCTTGCTTAATATGCAAGAATTCCCTGATTCCTATTCTCAACAATTTGTTCATGTCAAACACCTTGATGAACTCTGAAACAAGTTGTTTAAATGAATGTACTGAGGCTTCAAGTATTCTGTAATACCAATCGACGGTGATACCCTCTAAAGTTTTGGGAAATATTTTAGCAACTCCATCCCAAGGGAGTAGTTCTTGAATGGCTATGGCATAGGCCTTAATATGTGCATTCAGGTCTCCCTCTCCTTTGTACTTGGGTACATCAAGGAGAGGTCTTGGAAGCATGATGCTTCATATAGTGAAGTCCAAAGGTTATTTCAAATATTCTGAATAAGTTCCTATTGCATAGGTTTTGACCATTAATGGTTTTTGCAGAGGGGGTGGAGGTGGAATGGGTTGTTGATATGGCATAGCATATGTATTTGTAGGGGCATAAGGAAATCCCTATGGTTAAGCGAACATGCCAGGAGAAGAGAACATATCTTCCTGTGGTGACTTGGAATACATGTTTACATATGGAGGAGCATTATTCAGAAATGGATTGTTTTGTACTAAACCGGGAGGTATCATATTTTCCACTGGAGCATCATTAGGGAATGTGGTTCTAGTTGGTGTTTTTTGTGAATACTGAGGAGGCATGCTTAATGTTTCTATTCCTGTGAGGAGGTCTACTTGGCTGGGATGATGTGGAGGATTGGAAGTTCCTACTTACATGAACTGAGAATTTTGATTTGCTTGAGCAAGTTCTAACCCTCTAACTTTTTCTACTAAAGTTGAAATGACTTCATTTGGTGAATTCACAGTACTTTGCCTCAGTGGCATTTTATTTTATTTTTTGAGGTTGTATAGGCATATGGTACCCAGCTATGAATTGATCGGTGCCCTGCCAAGTTTCACCAAGGGCATTTCCTATAGGTGGAGGGATGGGGGTGTTTTCTTAGAAGAAGACCTCGGGTTGTGTTTGTAAACCTCCTATAGATGGGTACATATTTTGAGAGCATTGTTCACTCCTAGCATAACGTGCTAAATGTTCATCATCTAAAAATAGATATGGATCTGATTTTCTACTAATTTTTTATCTAAGCAACATCTGAGGAGATGAACCAGATTCACCTGTGAGTGTCATATTGTTTGAGCTTGAAGGCTCTAGTTGTTGCGTTCGAGTGAGCTGATCCAACTCCGCTATTTGGAAAGAATAACTATATCTAGTCCTTTGAGGTGGAGTTTGTGTTGAGAACCGGTTAGTTGAATAGTTTTCACCCCATGCTGAGAGCAAGGGTGATGATTGTTTATTCAGTTGATCGTAGTATGCTTCAAGACCTAGGAGAGGTCTACCATATGCATCGAATCTTGACATATTCGGGGGGTATATGAATACCCACAGAATAATGGGAAGAAGTGAAGGTGGTTGAAAGAATACAAAGAGGAAAAATAGTTTGGTTCACATCGGGTTCACCAATTTTGTTGGTGAAGCTGATCTTAAGGCTAATGACGTGGAAAAGATGAAAAGTATACTAATTAGAAGAACAAGTAGAAATATGACTTCAAATCAGAAGGTTACGTGTTTGATTCACATTGGGTTCACCAATTTTGTACAATAGAAAAGTGACAAGTGAGCAAGGGAATCTACAAGTAACTCTTCCTCGCACCCGACCTCTTAAGGTCAAGCTGAGATAGCCAGTGGCGATGGAATATACGTGGGGTGTAGAAAAACTAGTTAGGCAATCTTATATCTTTGACGTGCACTAATGGATTCTATAAATCTAAGGAAAAGAAGGCCCTTCTAACCTAAACTGGCATGATAGATCATTCGGTGAGGATGATTGCTCGAAGGCTCCAATTGATATCAAGCTCTGGCGTGATCCGATCTATACATTGTGGAATACATGGAAGATAGCCTCTGGGTGCTTCATATATGTCTCCAGACAAGGTCATGAAAATGGATGATGGATATATGGTGGATTCTATGGGTGATTCTCTGGTCTAGTATAGAAATCCTTAGCTTAATTAGCTGCTACGGCTAGTGAGGATAGTTGTGGAATAATGCTTGGTGGAAGTGGAGAGGACCTGAATACCATTGTGTGTAAACCAGTGTCAACGTCTAATTGACCTGTGGGCCTGTTAGGTTGTGGGACCTATGGATCACAACCGTAAGTTTTTGGTTTTTATGGACCTCCTATGGTCATGTGAAGAATCAATCTCTAATCCCTAATACCCAGTAATCATATTTCTTTTCGGCCTCTATATTTAGAAATAAAAGTTGTGCAATTTTCTCAGAATACCCTACAAATGTTCTTGCAACTTGAATTCTTAAGCTAGTGTCTATGTCAATGAGGATGTCTCCTGTGTCTGGCTGTGGGACCAAAGGATCAGAACCAAACATTTTCTCTCTTTCAATCCCTTCTACAGTCATGCAGATATCTATTAAGGAAATCTTTAGTTTGGCTGGTTTGACCAAAACGTATGTGCTTTGTCGTCTTCTATGTTTAATCCTCTCAACTGTGCGCTAATTTCTTATAGGTTTGTTGTTTCTTGGAAGACCTGAATTCTTATATTTTGGTCTATGTCAGTTATTATTGCAATAATATTGGGTTGAGGCATGATTGGGTCGAATACGTATTCTCTTGGCTCCCTAGGTCCCGTGATTGTCATAAAAAAGGAAAAATATAAATCTAATTAAAAAAATGTAAACTAATTATGAAAAGTATATCCATATCATATATACATTTTCTATTTTTGTATTTTTGACAGAATATTTAACAGAATTAAATAAACAACTATTTAATATATCTAGGAAACGACAACTAACCTAATAACAAAATTAAAACAAACGAGGTAGCAGAGTATAGCTACTTGTCTGTGCAGTTGTGAATCTATTCTAAATAACTAAATAACTGATCTAATTTAATTAAAATATTTTTGATCCAACCTCACAAGTGAGGAAAAAATCATATTTTATCATAAACTATCGATCCCCATGACTTCCCCGGTAATATCAAAAAATGAACGTAACCGAAATGAAGTAATTCACTACTCTATTTGGTATATTTTAACTATAACTTTGAAATCTTGAACCTAGATTTTGTAGAACAGTGGTGAATCCATTTTTGTGTGGCTTTGTCCCCTTAGTGTGGTCTCCTCGTTCCTTCGTGCTCACATGAATCCAAAAAAGTGTGTAATGCTAGCATCAACAAAAGTAGGTATTGGAACAATGGCAGCTTTGTATGTAGACTGAATACAATGTGAGTAGGAGAGGGATAGCGGAAGAGAACAGAGCTTGGCTTATGTAATTCCTAGTGGGATTTATTACAAGTCATGTAACACAAAACATATAGAACCTAAAACTATCCTTCTTGACGAACAAAACCTGTAACTCTTATGGATTCAGACTGAAAACGAAATTACCCTACCTCAACCTGATTGTATGAAATAGTAATAACACTAGAACAAGAAGATCATGTGGCTTCTAAATAGAAAAATAAGGCTAAAAAAGCATACAAAAAATGAAAACTATTGAATTCCTAAGCAAGAAATGAAATACTAAATTATTGAAATGAGAAGATGAGGGACAATTTTGAGGGGCCATTTGCTTGTAATGAAACTAGTTATTTATAGAATTTACATTCACCCTAAGGTAACTCCAACTAGGACTCATTTACCATAAACAATGGAGATACACTATTACAAGGAACCAAAATCATAAATACAAGCCAAGATGGCAGAAAAAGATGGTAAAAGTTGAAAATTCACGCAAGTTGCGATCGGCGGAACATGTTGAAAATGCATTCAGGACCGCTACCCTGAGTAGTGGGTGGTTACAAGACCACCGCCAACGCAGGGTGGTGGTTTCATCACTGAAGACAAAAATACAAAGGAAAAGAGGGGAAAAGAGAAAAATAAAGTATGTAGAGGCTAAGCAGGGCATGTGAGATGTTAACATACACTTTGAGAGATTTTCTAGATCCCAAACACCTTGTGAGGAGATCTGTGTCATCATTGGGTCATGTGTAACATCGTTCTGGCGGTACAGTATCCTTACAATTTTGGGTACGTACATTTACCCATGGGAAAAACTAAGTTGTGGTGGAAGTGGTTTGTCGAGGTTTGGTGGACGGTATGGGGTTAAGTCGTATAGATAAAGTTAAGGGGATAGTAACTGGTTGAGGTATAGGCTATAAAAAGTGAAAGGGTAAGGGTAAGGGTGTTTGATTTTTAGGTGAATGAGGTGTAATGAAGGCTATTAAAGGAATGATAACCAAATCATACCAAGCCAAAAACACAGATGCTAATCAAACATCATGATCAATAAGATAAAAGTAATTCACCAAAATAACTTTACATAAACCTTTGCAAATAAATGAGCAGTAATATCATAAATTATTATGGAACTCAATGCAATACACTAAGAATGGGCCTTACTTAATTAGGCAAGGAATAACAATCTAAGAACTAGTCAAGGTCGTAGATCAAGCCATAAAACAAGGAAATAACGAGTCATCAAAGAACTAGTCAAGACCATAGATTTAGGAGAGAACTAGACATCAAGGATCTAGTCAATACCATAGATCAAGAAAAGAACTATACCTAACAACTAGATAATATCTCCTAATATCTAAATAAGATAAAAGAAATATCCACACACATAAGTGGGTGAGGATAAATACAATAAAGGTAAATAAAGTACCTAGGTGAACATGAGCTAAGGTAAATACCTACTCTAGCAGGCTCGTGATGTAGTAGTAGGTTATTTAGCTTTTGACTGGCCTTAGGTAAGAGACTTTCTGATCAAGGTTGATGGATGGGGCCCTAGGATGGAAGGAAAGGGGGAAGGTGACAAAGGTGTGGTAGGCGAGACCAGTGTACGTGACCTAGAAGATTAAATTTTCTTTTTAGGTGGAAATAATGTTAGTGCAATTTTCAAATGATTTTTCGAAGTCCAATTTGACATGTGGGTGAGTAAGGATTGATATTGGCATGACAGCCAAAGTAGTGATGGGCCTAGCTACATGTGAGGAGAGAGGTATGGGTAGGTTTTTAGGTTTGGGAACAACTTTAGTTGTGGGTAGAGGTTTAAATGTAGGTAGGGATGATGAAGAAGAAGTGTTTCAATAGGCATGATCAATTCTGATTTGGTTTCTGAAAATACCCTTAGGTAGATCGTGGAAGTATCTTTAGGAAAAGTTTGCATTTGGGTCAAAAAGGAGAGTCGAAGACGTCCCCAGAGCATGGAATTATCAACTTAATCTAAGCAATGGGCCATCCGTGAAAATGGGACTACTGAAGAAGAAGATAGAATTGGTTTGGTGGTGATCCCTATAAAATATGTCTAGAAGATAGGTAATTGACTAGCCTCAAACTATGTAGGTAAAAGAGCTAAGATTATGTCAATAGGGTTCTTGAATACTGAGGGGGGACTGCCCCTAACAGGTACTGGCATGTCTAACGAGTCTCCCATGGGTAGGAGAGATAATAGGTGAGGTGATGTATACTTCTCCCTTGGTAGAGGAGAAGGTGGTCATGATTCTTCTGTGGATGAGAGAATTAAAAGTGTTTTATATTTGGTAGGTCATGAGGTAGATGATGAAATTCCATTGGTAGAAAGTGTGGGTTTCTCTATGGGAGAAGGGAGAGATGAAGGGGAATCCTCGAGGGGTAAAGGAGTGGAAGAGCTATGCCCCTATATGAGTGAAAGGAGAAATGAATGGGAATCCTTTGGGGGTGAAGGAGTGGAAAATTTATGTTCCTCAATGGGTAAAGGAGCTCATGCTATAATTTCCTCAGTAGAAAAAATAGATGGGATTTGAGGAATGGTTGGTATGATATCAAAAACCACGTGGACTTCACAGACATTATTGTCACTGGATGAAGGTTCACTATTTTGATTAGATGGTGGTTTATGATTAGGGAACAACATTTTAAATATGTGAAATATTTGATTTACTAGCGCATTCGGGTTGTCCATGACAAAGTCTCCATTATCTATCATCTCTTGGAAAATGTTCTTAAAATTTATGTAGTTACCATCACTATGGCATTTGATATGATGGTAATTATAGTAGTCATGTTCTTTATACCATGTAGGCATAGGACGGGCAAGATCAAAACCTTTATGAGGTTTTATTGGAGGAAGTGTAATGGCTCCATATTTAATAAGCTTTTCCAAGACTTAAGAATAGGGCTCTTAAATTGAAGTTTACCTCCATTACTCATGCCATATTCGAAAGGCCTAGATAAGGGAAATATTGGAAGAAGGTTGGGCTTGAGTAGAAGGATGAGATGGTCCTTCCTTGAGGACTACCGTGTTGGTATATCCTTTAGGCTTTGAATAATTATTTTCAAGTTTTGAAGATGAAGAGAAATCGTTTGATTTGAATGGGGAATTCTTGTTTCGTAATTAGATTTTTTTTTCTTCAATGGCACAAATTTCTAGCTTTTGTGTCATGGTGAATGCTTTGTCAAATGTTCAAAAGGTTTGTACTTACAAATTTGTTGAGATGTGTCTGACACAATATTTAGTGAATAACTCAATAAGTTCAGTCTAAAGTAGCTGCAATGTCAATTGGTTGATAACACTCCCCTAGGGGGCAACAAAATCTGTGATAGATTCATCTTCATACTGTCGTGTCAAATATAGGTTGGTAATGTTGACCTTCTTGAATACATTGATTGATAAGTGGGCTAAGAAATATTGGGATACTTGATTAATGGAATTGTTATCTAAAATTCACCCCTCGAGGTAATTTTGATAACGTGCCACAAATTCTTCAGTCCCGAGTAAGAAAAATTGATTCAAGGCCCAAAATTGTGTTTTTGGGGCCCCCTTGGCTTCTCTCAAGCTTCTCATCAAAGGAAAAAATCCAAGAAGTTAGGAAAAAATCAAAAAAATCCAAAAAATGAAGTCGCAAGCTTGTTTTAAAGTATTGCGGGTCTGAAGGTCGTGGGTCATTCCAGTTTGGATCGTACTAAGGTTCTTCATACCAAGTTTATGGCTTAAATACAAAGGAATCAAAAAATTTATAACTTTTTGTTCCAGGTGGTCCGCGGGATAGTTGGGACGTCGGGACGCGCAAAGCCAAAATGGTCATAGATAGTGAAGATTGATAAAAATGGAAGTTTTTGTTCCATGTAGTTTGGGACAGCCGAGACAAAAGTACATGTAGGACACGAATCATTTGATTTTCCACAAGTCAATCTATTGCAGGTGGTACGGAGATTTTCATCCGAGACAAAAGTACGCGTGGGATGTGCGGAATGCAAAAGGGCAAAAAGGCCACAAAATTGGACAAGGAAGACCAAATCAGCCGATGTGGAAGAATGTGTCTGGGATAGCTGGAACACGCAGACCTAATTTTTCTGTAATACCCACAACTCAAAGAAAAAGTAAATGTTTGACTCTTGAAACTTCAAATGGCCATAACTTTTGACTTCGAGCTCCAATTTTCACAAAATGTGACTTTCTGGAATGAGAACAACGTCCTCTACGTCAAAATTAGACTTTCTTAATTTTAATGAGGGTAGATTTATTTAAATAAAATAAACATATTTGACTCCATTCAATCAATGCTCATTCCTGTCAAATGACAGAAAATGCCTGCCAAACCCAAAGTAGGTGCTCACACTCAGAAGGTCATAAATTATGTATTTCTCAACGAAATCACACAAAATTGGTACCATTGGAATTGTGGCTTTGATCCCAATGCACAACCATTAAGAATTTCTAGATTTGATGAGAAATTGATGGGTATTTTTTTATAAAATGTGTCTGGGTTCATGACAGTTTTTTATTTGGTAGTTGGGAGTGCAATTAAGAGGCATGATCATCATTCTTTCTTTGCTACAGCACCTGAGATAGTATGGGGAGCCTTTTGAAAGTAACATACAACCATTTTATTCCTTTTAGTGCCTCTTAACAGATTTCAAGATTTCTATTTTTCCCTTCTCTCTCTTCTCTTTTTCTATAAATTGGAGTGTTGGGCTCATTGTAAGAAGGGAGTTTTCAGGTAGCAAATCTCTGTCAAAATTGCTTTGTGAAGCCAATATGCTATAGGCCCTTGTTTTGGACTCCTTACATGGTGATCCAGGACCTTATCTTGTAATAGATTGAACTGTGCATATCATGAAGTAATAAAATATAAGTTTGTGGATGCATCTTCCCCTACTGTGTTTTCTTGCATTCTTCTTTCCCCTTCAACCTTGATTACAAGTGTATTGTGTCTATATTTATGCTATTGTAAGGATTTATTATTATTGTGCATGTATGAAACATTCTTGTGAATGCATTTTTAGATTGTGGAGAACTGTTATCACCCCTTCTAATATGCACTTTATTCCTAGTTTTCACACATTGGAAGACTACTCTCACACACTCCTTTTCTAGTGTATCATCGCTTTAGTCTAGGATTTAATTTTATACATTCTCTCTCCTTGGTCCCTTTCAAAGTTAGATTAGAACAGTTAGTTTACCCTGCATTAGATTAGATTGTGGTAGATAGTTTAGGAGTAAGAACCATCTTTCTTTAGAGGTCTATCTTAAGTAGCAAATCCTAGAACTTGGAGATAATACCCATGTTATCCAATCACACTGTGAGGTCAAGTATATGCACTTGTGTAAACATAAGGGTACTGTGATTTGGTGATAACAAGAATAAATGGAATTTTTAGGTAGTCCACTATACCAATCCAATGTTGGTTCTATCAAAGACATTGGGAAGGTTGGTAGGAGTAAAGCATCATCATGGGCGATTAGGTAGCACTCATGTTTGAATGACTGCAAGTGTTGTTACGGGTCTTCTTTACAGTTGAAAAAATTTAATTTAGGCATTTCCTAATGAACATGGTAGGGGAAAATGGGAATAGATGGATGGATAGGATCATTATAGATTTCATTATAAGTTAAAGAATTACGGGAGCCAGAAACAGATACTTCTAAGGTCTACATCTTTTCCATCATCATTTTAATGAGGTTGTTAGTAGGTTGTGATGAATGGGTGCCCCTGTAGAAAAAGGGGGTTGATGTTGAATGTATGATGTGGGTGGTATGTTAGTGTATGGTGGTGTTGAGTATGAAAACTAAAAAGGAGGAATAGATGTAGGTGGGACATAGCCAGAATAAGTGACAAATGAGGTTGGGGGTTGTTAGTAGTATGTGTAAGTAGGTGGGGTAGTCGTAATAACTCTAGTGGTGATTGGGGGTAATGACTATGGGATAGAAAGGATAACGTTCTGGAAAGGGGTGTAGGTTTGTGACATTGGAGGTGGTTGCGATGTAATATGTATATGTGAGGTAGCGGGTATAGATGGGGCTATACTTAAGGTGGATGTTGGAGGAACCACTAACATCACAGGTGCGAAAGATAACATAGATGTTGTTGTTATAGTGGCTATGGGACCTAGCTGAGACACCACATGTGGTAAATTGGATGACAGTAGTGCTAATTTGGTGCTAGCTGACGTAAAGGTGGGGGTGATAACAGGAGGGATATATATGGGCATGTCATATATTAATTGTCCTGAGGAGTCCCGAGTGGATGAGTGGGTGAGATAGTATTGTATTGCCATAGGGTTCTGATCAAGGAGTCTTGTGAATTCTTTTTCATCGGTAGCAATGGGGAAAATTTGAGTCAGATCTATAGGTGCTAAGATGGATAAGGTGGGAATGGATAATGGCTAGCATGAAATATGAGGGCGTTAGTTTGGTTGTGAGTCAACACCATGTGAATAAGTGTTGACCTGGTAAGACTGTATTTTGTAAATGACACAGAAAATAGTAGGGATGGAAAATAATTGATTATGAGAGGTGAATTGGCAGGTGTTTTGATTAAAAATCAAAATAGACAGACCAATGCTAGGTATTCCAACTGATGATGATCACAGTAACCGATGTCGATTACTATAGGAAAGTAACAGTTTGAGCAAGTGAGACAGAAATTGGGGAAAGTCAACTGGGGAAGCTATATTTAGTCAATAATATCATAATACAAAGGATATGGTGACATCTAGAGATTTTAAATAGAGAAGAAGATAAGATGCGTGTTCTTTGTGTAGACTAGCCAAAAATAAAGGGAACCGACACCGGTCAGGTAAATTGATGACGTTCAGATGTAAATCAATGTCGGTTACTGTGAAATCTATAGAATGAAGAATTTTTTTATTTTAATGAATTAAGGTTGAATGAGACACCAATCCAAAAATCTAGATATGGTAAAAAAAATGATTCCTGCACACTCATAAATATTCAAAATACACCAACTATGATTATGGAGAGTGAATGAAAATAAAAATCAAGAATACGACCTCATACCTCAAAACGCAAGTCAAGAACAAAGCTAAGAAAAACACATAATCCTACAAGTGAACTTAGTGTGTTTATCTTATGCTATTTAAGGACTGGCTCGTGAATTCAAAACAAAATTTTTTGGGGGAAGGCTTCATATGAAGAATGAAATTCTAAAGGTGAGGTTTCAGGTTATGTTTTGGCAGGGGTGGGCCTTTCTCTGAGGTGATGACTAGAAAAAGATAACTAGTCGGGTGCCCGTTGTCAATCCTCTGATCTTGTGATCATTGAAAAATTCTTCTGGGTGGGATTTTTTTAAGAAGATGTATATATTCCAATTTGTGTAGTTTGGCAAAGAGATAGAAGAAAGGATGTGCTTTTTATGATTCAGTTGTGTCAACCATCATCTGATCATGACTTCCAGCGTATAGGTTGCCCTCGATTTTAATGTGAGATATAATGCAATAAATTAGAATTCCATGAAAGTGTTTTAAACCCAAATCAAAATGTGATATTCTATGTAACAAGTGATGAACAGGAAGAGGAATGCTATTTAACTAATGCAATACTAATGAAAGAAAGAAGTATTCTTTTTAAAGCACTAAAAACATGATTGATTTTAGACAATAGAAAGAGGGGGAATATTCTAAAGAATAAAATTAATGTGGAAGATTTTCAAAAGGGAACCAAACACACAAATTTCACCTAGGAATGAATAAAATGCAAAATAACCCCTGATGGGTCCCACCGAGGGTACCAAAATGTTTCAAAACTTTCTTTATGGATTTGGAAAAATAGATAAGGTGATGGGTAAAGGAGGAATACATGTTGTGATGCTTTGTTTAAAGGTTGTGCACACATTCTGACTTCTTGATCCAATGTTGAATGTGAGAGATTCCTTTTGGCTAGGAGGATCTACCTGAAATACACAACAAGACCAAAAAAGAGAGTTAAACAATATATGTTAGTGGGCTGCCTAATGTGTGCTAGATCTAGGAAGTGTGGTACTTACCTAATGGTAATCAACCCACTATTTAATACAACGTAATGTAAGAAATAACATAAATAAATAAAATCCTACTGTAGTTGATATGATCTAGGTATCTCATCCAAATACGATAGGAAAATATAATATAATAGGCTAGGTTGTGATCATATCTAGAAGTTAGGTAGGTAGTCAAGGTGTTGGGACAGGTCAGGGTCGGATTCTGGGTAACTTGGGTTTCTTGGATGTAGGTTTTAAAATTTATGTTATTGGCAGGATTACCAGATACAGAGACTAACGTTCGTAAGGTATTACTGACGATGGTTAAGAGGGATCCGATGACAGTTAAGGTGGGATGGTAGAAATTCAATAAACTGGGTTTTGAGAACTTTTTGAGGCAAGACAGTGGGTGTGAGGGAAAATGGTTAGGTTTGTAATCATGTTGGAGGTATTAAGAGTTATTCAGGTATATGTGATTAAATGATTATGGGTGATGGAATGGTTGGATTCATAGGAAGGTAACAAAGGTGGGATGAAAAATGCAAATAGATGTTGATAAACAAAGATGAAGCAACTTTATAATCTTAATATGCATGAAATTATGCAGGTTAGAGATACACTTACTGGTGTTTATAGATTTTATGGCTAGATGATGGTGATGGTTTACCTATGGAATGGTGTTTAGTGCCACGAAAATACTTCCCAGAATTCTACTGTGGATGAAAATACCTTCAAATCCATCTTGGTGTTGGTTATGGCTATATGGATTTGTGAAAGGGCTCTGGTTCTTTCTTACATGCATATCTCATTTTTTCTAAAACTTGAGAATGTGGCCAACCTCTCAAAGAAGGTTACCAAAATGAATATATGGTAATCGACGATGGTTTAGGGTGACTGGCATCGGTTTAGGGATGAAATCCTAGGTTGCCCAAAATAGCAGATCCTAGCTATCATTTTCTAGCTCTGTCCATTAGTTTCAGGTCTAAAATGATTTTTGGCACTTAGATAAGTGGGCATGTTGTTAGAGGAATAATAGGCATGTGATTATAGGGTTAGACTAAGTCTTGGTTAATTAAAGTAAGAAAAGTTAGAGTCCTAGTTAGTTAGGAAACATGTTAAGAATGGGTCCATGATGAGGTGTCTAGGTGAGGTGGTGGGCTGAGGTGTCTAGGTGAGGTGGAAATTAGTTTAAATAAAGATAATTAAATAATGAATGAAGTGAGGATGAGTATTACTTTAATTATAAATAATTAAACTAATATTAATGTGGGGTAAAAGGGTCATGGTTAGGTGAATATGTTTAAGTTGGTTATTCAAAAATGGACCAAGGGAAGTGTGACCCAATTTTGGTATGTACACTAACAACTAGGATCTCCATCTCCACAATATATGGAGAGAGATATATTATTGGAGTCAAATCCTTATCTTGATATTTTAGGAAGATTTTCTCCCAAATATTCTCCTTAATTTTTGGTAACAAGATTCAAAATGATTTTATTCTCCTACTTTATTGGAAGGAGGTTTTCCCTCAAAAAATTACTTTGACCAAATACCTCTCTCAGATTTTCCATTTGACTTTTCTATTTCTGATTGTGGAACTTTTGGTGCTCATCTGATACACTTTTTCCTTGGACTTCATCTCACTACAAGTTAGATTTCTCTTTATTGATAAAATCTGTAGAAAATATGAATGATTTTTTTGTTAAACATATTTTCGTGAACGAAAACCTCCATCAATTTTTCGATTTGATTATTCTATTTCTATTTGTGGAACTTTTGGTGCTCATTTGATATACTTTTCCCTTCGAATGCAACTCACTAAAAGTTAGATTTATCTTGATTGATAAAAATTGTAGCAAATATGAATGATATTTTTGTTGAAAATATTACCATAAACAAAAACATCTCTTAGTTTTCCATTTGATTTTTTCTGTTTCTATTTGTGAAACTTTTGGTGCTCATCTAATACACTTTTTCCTTCGACTGCAACTCACTAGAAGTTAGATTTATCTTTATTGGTAAAACTTGTAGAAAATAAGAATGAGGTTTTTTTTAAATACATTTCTATGAAAATAAAATTATCTCATATTTTTCATTAGATTCTCTGATTATTCATAATTCCTCATTTTATGCAAGTTCTGAAACTAAAATTGTCCTTCCGTTAATGCAAGTTTCTAAACTGAAACCTTCATTTCATTGATGCAAGTTCTGGAACTAAAACTGCCATTTCATCGATACAATTTCCATAACTAAAGTTTTCATTCCATATTGTTCCTAATTTAGAACTATCATTCCATTGATGCAAGTTCCGAAACTAAAATTGTCATTCTATTGATGCAAGATCCAGAACTAAAACTATCATTCCATTAATGAAAGTTCCGGAACTAAATTTTTGATTCCGTAGTGTTCCAAAATTATAACTATCATTCCATTGATGTAAGTTCTAGAACTAAAACTTTCATTCTATTGATGTAAGTTCTAGAACAAAAACTGTCAGTTCCAGAACTAAAATTGTCATTCCGTAGCTAACTCTAATTGTTCCGAAGCTAAGTAAAAACAACTATAACTTTTACACATGATCTCAGATTGAGATGATTCTTGTTTTGAAATTTTATAATTTTTCAATAGGAATCTAGATATGAAATAATAGTTTGTTTTAGATATACTATTTATGATCAATTCCACTTTTCCCAAAACAATGTTATCTTTCCTTTATGGCCTGCATACACAAGACTTTGCATCTTTCCTAAATAATCAATAGGATTAGTCAACAAAATAGATAACAAAAATATTATAAAGAATGAGCAAGATATATATCCTATATTCTATCTCAAGCAAACTATAATTTCCAAGATTACATTTAAATCCACTTTCAAAGGTAACTTTCGAAGGACAAAATAATGGTAATTTATGGCCTCATCTATGCTCTACTAAACTAGGAGATGGTACTTCACTAAATCAATTTATTTTTTTTAATATAAGTAGAGTTTTAGTTGGTTTTCATCCCCATGAGGGTCTCCCTCTTAATTTTTATTTCTTGTTTACTCTTTTTCTCTACATTTTTCTTATGGTTGTTTATATGTTTAAGTTAACACACATATGGTACATGGTTGAATGAATGGTTGTATTAATGGTAACAAATGATAAATTGAAAATGAAATAAAAGTTTTGTTGGACTAAATCACCCCCCTCCTACTCAGTCCCTCTTTCTTCTAATGATTGGTATCAGAGATGGTCCTTTTTGTTGAAGTTTGACAACTTGACAAGATATACATTGAACCAAAAATAATGGGTAATGATTTAGACATAGAGGCTATATTGAGAAGAAGGAATGAAATAGCTTAGTCATGTATTGGGGGATATCAATTTCAATTCAAGGATATAGAAGCCAATTATAGTCAATACATTCTTGCTTTGGAATCCCAAGTTGAACATTAACAAAATCCCTAAAGGAGAAGGAAAGAGTTTTTTCTAGGTAGTAAGACAGGTTGAAATCCCTTTAATAAGATTTAGAGGATGCTTCTAATAGGTTGAATATGTATGAGAGACTTGAGAATATATCTAAATCTCTTGATGATGTTCTAGAATGTCAAAAGGCCCTATAATACAAAACAGACCTAGGGTTTGAATTAAATAATGATGATGAAGCTTGTCCAATTACCAAATTAGTTGAGAAGGTGATCAAAGGGGATGATCCAAGAAATTCTAACTTAGTTACAAAATCTAATGCTATCAGGTATGGATCTTGTTTTAATGGATATTTCTTTATTTGTTATGATTTTGTTCATAGAGCTAGAGATTGCAAAAAGAGGCCTCCTAAGAATGATGTAGATATTTTCAAAGGTGAATGTCACTCATGTTGTGAATATGGAAATAAAGACAAATATTGTGGTTGGAATTTAAGGGTGTTTGAGCCTAGAAGAAAAATGAATGTTGTTTGTTTCAAATGTCAATAATCAGGTCATAGTGTAATATTTTTCAAAAGTATGAAGAAGTTCATTATAAAAAATGATCTCATAGTCAAGAAGAATGTTAGTTCAAACTCTAATGGAAAGAAGATGGTTGTTCAAGCTAGTAAGGTCAAGAGAATCAATCCTAAGTGTTCTATTCATAACATGAAGTTGGTCATGGAATATTCTATTGTTATTAAGTTTGAAAACAAGGTCAACAAGTCAGAATCCACTCAAAGGAGCTTGTTTTTTCAAGTTCAAGAAGATCGCATGTGTCTCCATGCTTCATTTCATGACAAGCTGAGAAAGCTAGGAGTTTAGGATGCCACCAAAGTAATAGGGTATGAAAATTAATATTTCCAATGTATTTTTCTCTTTGTTAGGTGTAGGTTTCTGAGTCTATTAGTGTGTGTAATTCATCATGATTCTAATGGGTTTTTTGTCATGATTAAAGGCTTCTTAGTTCATTTGTTGTACATGTTTCACCACAAAGTATGAGATAAAATAGATAATAGGTAAGGGAAAGGAGGAATAATTTTAATTATGTAGAAAGTGTGCACATGTAAAATATTTACCAATCTGATTGTGATAACTTCCCTTTGGCTAGAAGGAACAACCTATAAGAAAAACAACAAGACCACATAATAAGATTAACAATATATGTTATTGGACTACCTAGCGAGATATAGATCCGAGAAGTGAGATACTTCCTATAAGGCTTTCAATCCACTTTCAAATATAACTTAATGTGAAAAATAACATGAAATAAGGAAATCCTATTGTAGTTGTACAATTTAGGTGTCTAATGCTAATACAATAATTAAATATAATCTAACAGGAAAAGTTACGATTAGATCAAGATGGTTGGTAGGTTGTTCTAGGTTTTCAGGTCTAACATAGGTTGTAGGTGTTGGTTTCTCAAACGTGAACCCATGTCTTGGATCTATGAAAAGTGCCGAGGTGTCTAAGACCATAATGGAACCGTCCCCAAGTTGTGGGACCTTGTGCACTTGGGACGGATATCCAAAGAAGGATGGTTCCTCTACCTACCTCTAACACTACTGCTACTCCTAATATTGAATGCAAATCCTAGACTAAACATGCCAAGGGACTAGGGATAGAAGGATGTATAGAAAGGGGAAATCCTAAGCTAAGGAAGGTGATAGTGTTAGAAGGAAAGGGTCAATCTCTCTCCATGAGTGATGAAGGAGAAAGAGAGGATGTGGGAGACAAGGACGGATGATGCGTGCCACAGATCAACACGTGGGATCATCCTCCCAGTGTATGTAACACATGAACATGGGGATTGCAAGTAGAGGGATACACACAGCATGCCAGAAAATATGCACAACATGCCAGAAAATGCAAACAGAGAGGTGAGATGCAATGAAAATGAGAGAGGGATGACAAGAGTTCCACAAAAAAAGATTTTATTACTTAAGGGATGTACAATCATTTACATTCATCGTAGGAGGTGAGAATACATTGTAGAGACCATGCTAATGTCTAAGACCTATGAGAAGTCAACCACCATTTTGGCATGGTTCCATTACCACAAGGAGATATATTTTTACAAAGTAGGACTCTGCTATTTATAGAAGAAGGAGAGAAGAGAAGGAGAAAGGGAGGGAATCTCATATTCAAATCTTTAACCAACAATAACCAGTGATAAATGTCTACAAATATGAATGCAAGGCTATCATATGTACTTTTCCATGTCTGTTTGGCATGTGGAATAATGAAGAAGGAAAGATCTGATGAAATCTGGTGGTTGAGTTTGATTGGATGTATATTGATGAGCTATGAGACATTTCCATGTATTTCACCTAACAAATACAATCTATATTTGAATTTGAAAATTCCAACGAGTAGCTTATGTCAGCATATTTCGAACAAGTCCAGGCATGTGTTGATCTGAGCTATGTAGAAAAAGATATGGTTGTGAGAAGATGTCAGAGCCATCGACGGACGGAAAACATGTGGCACACGCAGGTTGGCATAAATGATGGCCAACTATTCATTTATTGTCTTTTCTACCACATTTCATGCACTAGTTGGTTGTCCAGATTCAGATCCCTACAGTCATACTTTAATTGGTTACATGTGACACACTCAAGTTTGACAGAAGATGACTTAGCATAGAAGGGCACAAAGGAGAAGGTGTAAGGGCATGCGTGGAAGAAAGAGGCATGGGAGGAAAGTAGAAAGATGTGAATGAAAGCACACATGAAACATGGGAGTGAGAAGAAAGTGTGTGAAAGGGAAATAGAGGGGAGGCATAGAGGAGAATGCATGATGTGTGCAGGGAGATGAGGAACATGGTGAGCAAAGAACGTACGGTTAAGGCCCAACTATTACAAGGTAATGGGTGTGGCACATGAAGGGCCAAGGAATTAGCTGATAGAAGTAAGTGCAAGGTGCACGGGAAGGGAAAAATGGAGGAGATAAAATAATTTAAAGGGGGTCAGGAAGGCGCATAAGGGCATGTAGAAGAACTGCAACTATGCCAAGGTGTCAAAAGAACAATATTGAGTGCGCACAACCTGAAATGTGAAACACTAGAGTCAAGATGAAAATATAAGTTATCCAAATAACTAGGAGATTTATTTGGATAACAATTTTGATGACTTTCGGGGGCCATCTACCTGCTAGATGAACAGACTACTAGCCTTAGAATTCCATTAGGCATGGATTCAGGTGCTAATCTTGAATACCTTATCTACAACTTTGAAGAACATTCCTCAATTCACTTGAAGCTCTATTTGAACTCTGAACTGAACTGTTGTTCTCATATGAAGATATTCTAAATTGGATTGATGAGAGTAAAAGCTATGCACTGACCGTTGGAACTATCTCTACCTAAATTGAACTAATATCCCAGAAAGCAATAAAAGGGGTGTGTGGGCATGACAACAAAGGAAAAGTCACCTGAGGGAGTGTGCCATAATAGAAGCACAACACTATGTACAAAATCTGAATATCATACATGTCCCAAATGGAACATGTAGAGTGTGCACAAGCACTTTTCTTACTGAAATAAAACCTAAACTAACCTAAACTAACTAGAGGCAAGGGTACTTAAGTAAAACCTGCAACAGGCAGAGAGAAGTAGCTACCCTTCCTCACAAATTGTGACCATGTAGTTGATTCAGGCGTTGAACATGGTTGGAAATGAGAGTGAAAAACCAGCTTACTGATGGTGTTTCACCCTCCTCAAAGTATCAAAAAACATATCATACACCTCCTAGAGTTTTTCTGTACTTGGATCTTGGAGGCACTGCTACTGACCTTTGGCACGTTGAAGCTCTACCTGATGCTATGAAATGAGCATGACCGGTGGCAACTCTGGTTTTGGCTCTAGGCTAGCCAGATATTTGATTGGGCACGGTCCGATCCTTTTGGTTTTCCCATTACTTTGAAGATCAATCCTAGAGATGGGATTTTCTTGCAAACTTTCCTTCTGAAGGGGAGTGCTTGTAGGTTAGAGTGTGAAAATATTTGGTGTGCATGGTTCTTCCTCTACAAGCAACTTCATCTCCTCATGGACATCGCTCTCTGGAGATAATTAATTCTCATTTGGAATAGACACCCGTATGATTTCCTCTTCCCAGTCAGATTCGTATGACTCATGTCATTCTTTAAATGTCCTGCATTCATCAAATGTGATGACATTAGTTGGGAGAGGCACATTGGTTGGGGGCTATTTATTTATGGTGAAGCTAGATAGAGGGGACTCAGAAGAAAATGGAAGGGTGGACACATAATGTAACCCCTTGATTTTTGTAAGTTATCATGGTAATTACCTTTCATGATGTTGTAACTGCAGAAATGAAGATAAATATGTTAAGACACATCTTTTGATCTTAGAGGAATGTGTTGCTGATCTGGACCCTTGTTTGCTGTAACTTGATACTTGGGATAGAAGTTATTATTGCTTGTGTGATTGCTAATGAGACAATAGACTTGTTGTATGCTTGATGAACTCTATTCACTGATTGAAAGCACGCCTTGAATCAATTCCATTGATCTAAGGTATGCTGTGGCCTTCTTATGATCGCTTTGTCGATTTACTTTTAAACCAGACTGAAGGTTGATATAAATGTTGCAGCACTTGATTTCAGGTATGAATATCTAGTACGTAGATTCCAATGAAAAAGGTTTGATTCTTGAACCACACACCATTGTAACGCTAGACAACGTAAGATGATGAGGGCCTGGATGCAAGTGGCACAGGTATGTGGAACTTAGGATGAAATGTCATGCTTAATGTTGAATATGACTGTCAGGTGGAAAGACTTAATATGGAAACTAGTTAATTAAATATTAGAGGATTAAACCCTAACCTACCCCTAAGTTTTATCTTATACCCTAACTACTACCCTATATGGATTTTAGATTTCATAAGGGAGAAAATAGATATAAATTCAATTAACCTATGAACTAAGCGAATGACCTAGATATGGACTATTAAAATACTAGACTAATCCTAACCTAAGGAAGGGGATGCATAGACCCATGTGGATGGAAAGGATAGGGGGGGGGGAGGTAAGAAATTTAATAGGACAGTAAATGAAGCCCTTACATGTACAACGCCAAGTTTGGCAGGAACAAAGAAAAGTTGGAGGCGTCCAACTAGCTCAGAAACTAAATGGAATTTATATGTAAATTTGAAGTTTGGAAACTCACCAACCTGAGTCGGCGGTGGCGTGAGGAATGAGGAAAGGCAGTGCATTCAATGCATTAATTATCTTGGTCCTGATGTGACCAGCTCACCTTGGAAAGAGGATAGAGGAAAAAGGAAAATTGTTGTTGCTGTGTGCATTTGGATTTTAGTTGCTCTGCATTTTATTTCTCCATGGTTCTATCGAACCAGCTATGTTTTGATTATTATCTCTATTCTTTAGAAAAACAAAGGCTATTCTTGAGCATGTGGAATTTAGTGACTGGTTGGAAAGCCTGGCTGAGGATGTCATGGAGAGAAACAACTCCAGTGGGCGCGGTTTTCTTCAAGCCACAAGAAAAATTAACAGGCATGTTAAGCCCTTCTCCTTAAACCACTTACTTTTGCTTAATAGTCTCATTAAAACAACCCTGCTATTACGATGGGGGTTTTGGTTATTTGATTTGGTTGTTACGTTGAGATGATTCGAGTTGAGTCATTTTCTTTTGTTGTACATGGCTTGAGCATTATTTACATAATGATTAGTTGAATACATTGTCCTTGCTGTGTTGTTCGTTTTGGCAGTGTTGGGTATTCGATTTATTACCATTTTGGGTTGTGCTAATAAATACATTAGCTAAATGAATATCACTTCTGAGTTCTAAGCATTCTTGTGAAAATGAAAAGATGAGATGATTTTTATGTCTGGTTGAATTGTCCTTAAAAGAATGAACATGACTTGGGTATTCTCCCGGTGTTTTAAATAAAATGATTGTTCTTCTTATTGAAATCATTAATGAATTATGTTTTCCTCTTTGCTCCTTCAAAATATGAAGGTAATAGGAAAGAGGATTTTATTGTGCATTTTGGATGCGGTTTGATCTTCTAGTATGAACTGTCATCATAAAAACGAACATGGCTTAGTGTTTCTATGCAAATGAATGAAACAAATGAGATTTGGCTTGCTGTTGAGATTTTTTTGATTGTACCTTGCTTGCGCATCTATTACCCTATGTGGGTTTGCATTGATAAAGGCATTGTTATGTGAATCTTGTATTTCTGAGTTCAGTGTGTGGAAACGTTTGGGAAAAACAAATCTGTGGTGATATTAATAGACTATTATGCGAGTTATAATTCCTTGATTTTTTTTTTATTTGCATAAACACGAGCTCCCTGGGACAGTATGGTTATTGTAGCATCTTACTTTGCTGTACTAATTTGATATGGTATTCTGCCTACTGGCTCTTTTGGTACTAATGTTTATAAACTAGTTGCAATGAACTCTGGTCAACTTTTTGGAAAGGTAATAATAGTTTTCAATTACTGAATATACTACTCTAAATGAATTATACTATTGGAGCATGTCTTCTCTAAATAAGAGGTATTTGGATAGACAGTACAAGAGGTGATATGATGTTGCCCCCTTATATTCGATTATTGATTTTCAATTATTTCTCTTTGGACTATTATCATTGATTGATATCACGTTTGGATTAAAACTTCTAGTATAGCTATGGGGAAAAGAAAGAGAGTGTAAATGGATAATTTGAATTAATGATCATTTTTATCTCATACAGTTGGAAATCTATAATTGTTATGGAACGAATTTTGTACTGCTTGGGTTAAGCATTGGTATTTAGTTGTTATTTTCTTGTTCTCTTCAGCGTTTGATTGCTTGAAATCAGATGAGTTGTATGAAGGAAGGGACAATAATTCGGTTTAGATTTTAGTTAAGATCTATCTTTTGAATTCACAACTATTGTAAGAGAATGGAATTGATAGCATTTATGTTAGAATAGTAGTTGCATAGTTTTTTTTTAGTTTTTACAGATGTTTGTAATCTGGAACTGTTGAAGGAAATTACTTCTCGTAATAATTATTTGGGAAAGAGGGCAGTAATCCTTCGTCTGATTAGGAGGGTTATTAGATGATTGAGTTGATATGTTGTTCATCCTTTTTGGTATTTAATTCTTGATTGATGTTCATATTAACGTTTCATAAAATCAGGGTTCTTTTATTGAGATAGTTAATTAAAAGCACCTCATTTTAAAGACAAGTGCTTTAATATGCCCAGTTCAATGAACTGACCCGTGCAAGTAATTTTGTAGATGAAACTTGAGTATAAATGAAGACATGGTTGTTTTCTGATACTTCTTTGATTAACTGAAGATGGATTGTATTGATAGCTATTACTCCTCCATGAGGAAATGAGAAAGGAAGAAGTTACATTCTTCTATCTTCATGAGTTGTAATGTTGTTTGATATAAACAAAGTCCAGTCGTTTGGACTGGAAAATGTATAGATTGTAAATCTGATGGATGAATACAAAGTAAAAGTGTGGTATTTTCAATAACTGTATCAATTTGATATTTTTGAATAAGTTTGAGAATATAACATTATTCCTTGACTTGGAATTATTCAAATGTTAATGGATGAATTTAAAAGGAAATAACATCTATTCTTTACCTGAATGCAACTTTTACGTTGAAATGTGCAATTAGTTCATACTTGGGTTAAGATGAATTTTGAATTGACATTAAAAAGACTTAGATAAACACAAAATCCTAATTAGAAGGTATTTAGGATTAGTTTGAAAGCTAAGGGATATCAAATAACTTAGGGGCAGCCAAACCTTGTATTCGGACTCCGTTAATAGCTTCGAATGTTTAAATTCAGAAAATAAAGATATGGGAAATCATATCTATTGTTAACAGACCTTAACTAAGTAAGGTTAAGGAGGATAAATGAATAAATTAATTTAGAATTAGACCTCATTTAAATGGTGTCTAATAAGATGGAATTCTGAATTTGTTTACAGTTGTGGAAAAACTTGGTTAAGTTTAATAGGTTAAACTTATTAGGTTTATCGATAATGGACTGATTAGTCCAAAGAATAAGAAAGGAACCAAGAAGTGAATATGCAACCCTTCGGTATGAAGGAGGATATGCGTATTAAGCTAGAAGACGGATTAAGTCTCTCTCTTAGCTGCATACAACTGTAACAAGAACAAGGATAAAGGATCAACATGGCTGCTGAAAGTTGATCTTAAATACTAAGATTATAACCAAATCATAATTGAGCTGGATGTGTACCCTCGATGAGAGGATTCCGTAGGACATTGACATACGCCAACTACAATATGGTGTCTTTGTGAAGGTGGGGCCTTCATGACGATACAATGCCCTTCCGAATTAAATCATCAAGTTTACATAAGCTGGATAATAAGTTCTTGGCTGGAGATAGAAATTTGATCACGTATACGGAGTGACTCCAGAGGACTAAAGGTAACTAGACACACGGATTCGTCTAGGAACGACATCGTATGTCTGCGTATCTTTAGTTACCATGAGTAACTTCCTATACTCGTTCATATTGCTAGTTGAGGTTAGAGTTTGACCTTAAATGGAAGGACTGGTAGAGACCAGGAAAGAACATTCTAGGTAACAAATGAAGTGAGGTGAAGGACGTATTCCATTGGTGTGTATCACATCTAGGAATATGATCATGTAAAGCATGTGAAAATCTTTGGCCAAAGTATCGCAAGTGCCGGTTGCGTTGTCCTAATCACCTAGTTTAAGATGCAGGATGTTAGATGAATATCAGTAACAAATATTGAGATAGGCTTCTTAAATAGATCACTTCGATAACCAGAAATGGTAAAAGAACCCTGTATATTCATTATACTATGCATGAATTAACATGAAGGATCAGTAAGTCGCCGAGTCATGAAATGAGAGATTGCTGAAACTCCGAGCCATAATGTGGGAGGTCGGTAGTTTTTCGAGTCATTTACAACAATATATGGTATCTATTATATGATTGAATGGAACTGAATGTGTGTTCCATATTGCAAATATGTGAACAGAGAACATTAGTTTTTAAAAGGAAATTGTGTGATTTAAACTATATTAATTGGACAGAGAACAATTATTAAAACTTGAACATGTGTTTGAATTATATAATTCATAACAGGGAATGTTGTATATAAATAAAAATAATAATTCCCTTGTTCTAGTATCTTAAAATGGGGATGTTATACATAAGGGATGGAAGGTGCACATGCAAGAGGAGCAGAGGCACGTGCAAAGGGTAATGGAAGAGAAATGAAGGTGAGATGAAAGTGAGGGAGAAGGGATGGATTTCTTAGTGAGGGAAGCATGCAAGAAGCTAAGAACATGTGTAGTGGGCTGAGATGATGTAGGTTGGAGTGGAGGAGTGGGAGGGATGTAGGATGGTAGTGTAGGGTTACCGCGTGCTAGATTTTTTATCATTCATTTCTTCCGCCCACTCGGTAATCTGTGGCAACATCTTAGTGATGAAGTACAACTTTTGTTGGGCACTAAACTAGCCTGGTATAGAGCCGACCCATGGATAAGGGACCTTGTAGCCAACTTTAGTTTCCTTTATAGAGCACTTGAATTTGAGCTGCATCATGTCCATCTCCATCTCTTGTACCTACCTCTCAAAATCAACTTCAGCCAAAGAATAGCCACCATCATATGCATAAACTTGTTCTTCATAAAGATTTCGGTTAGAAAAAAGTGGGTTGTATGCACTTTAAGGATAATGGGGCTTATAAAACTTATTTACATGAGGATTTTGAAACTATGGGCATGGAGAGAAATAGTTCTGCTACTGCAAATGAGAATTCCATGATGAGAAAGAAGTCATGATTGTACAAATTCAAAAGAGGAATGTGTAATGATGGAAAAAGGAGAAATGAATGGAGGAATGAGGGGAGACTGATCTACACATAAGATAATGGGTGCGTTGAATCAGTGGAGTCACCTGATGTGTTGAAAAATGCCTCCAAAGGCTGGATCTCATTAATATCACATCAAACTTGTTGAGATTAAGATGTAAAGCTCTTCAGTCTGGTCCCACCCGACATGCTAGAAACTATTGGTTTCTCAAACGTGCACCCATGTATCAGATCTCTAAAAAGGGCCGAGGTGTCTGAGACCACAATGGAACTATTCCCAAGTTGTGGGACCTTATGTGCTTAGGATGGATCTCTAGAGAAGGCTGGTTCCTCTACCTACCTCTAATGCTACTACTACTCCTAATGTTGAATGCAAATCCTAGACTAAACATGCCAAGGGACCAGGGATAGAAGGATGTGTAGAAAGGGGAAATCCTAAGTTAAGGATGGTGATAGCACCAGAGAGAAAGGGTTTATCTCTCTCTATGTGTGGTGAAGGAGACAGAGAGGGTGTGAGAGAAGAGGGAAGATGGTGCATGCCACAGATCAACACGCAGGCTCATCCTCCCAATGTGTGTAACACATGAAGGTGGGGACAATAAGCAAAGGAATATGCATAGCATGCCAGAAAATATGCACAGCATGCCAGAAAATGCAAACAGAGAGGCGAGATGTAATGAAAATGAGAGAGGGAAGACAAGAGTTCCACAAAACATGAGTTTATTACTTAAGGGATGCACAATCATTTACATTCACGGAAGGAGGTGAGAATACATTGCAGATACCACACTAAGGTTGGAGACCCATGGGAAGTCAGCTACCATTTTGGCATGGTGCCATTACCACAAGGAGAGATATTTCTACAAAGTAGAACTGTGTTATTTATAAAAGAAAAGGAGAGAAGAGAAGGGGAAAGGGAGTGAAACTCACATTCAAATCTTAAACCACCAACAACCAGCAATAAATACCTACAAATCTAACTCAAAGGCTGTTAGATACACTTCTCCATCTCTGTTTGGTGTGTGGAATAAATAAGAAGGAAAGATATGATGAAATCTGGTGGTTGAGGACAATTGGATGTATATTGATGAGCTAAGAGACATTTCCCTATATTTCACCTAAAAAATCCTACCTATATTTGAATTTAAAAAGTCCAACATGTATCTTGTGTCAGCAAATTTCTAACAAGTCTAAGCATGCATCGATTTGAGCTCTATAGTAAAAGATATGGCTGTTAGAAAATGTCAGAGTCATCGATGTATGAAAAACATGTTGCACACATAGGTTGGCTGAAATGATGGCCAAATATTCATTTTTTGTCTTTTATACCACGTGTCATGCACTGGTTGGTTACCCAGATTCACCACCATATTGGCACACTTTGATTGGTTATGCATGGCACATTTAAGTCTAATGGAGGATGACTTGGCATAGAACGGTGCAAAGGATAAGGCGGAAGGGAACACATGGAAGGGGGCGCAAGAGGAAAGAAGAAATAGGAAAATGAAACCACGTGTGACACTCAGGAGTGAGAAGAAAGCATGAAAAATGGAAATAAAGGGGAGGAAAAGAGGAGCACACGCGATGCGCATGGGGAGACAAGACAAACTAGTGAGCAGAGAATGTATGGTTTAGTCACAACTATTACAAGGTAATGGGCATGGCGCATGAAGGGCCAAGGACATAGTTGATAGAAGTAAGTGCGAGGCACACATGAAGGGAAAAATGGAGGAGATATAAGAATGCAAAGGGGATCAAGAAGGTGCATAAGGGTGCACATAGGAACTGCAACTGTGCCAAGGTGTCAAAAGAACAATCTTGAGTGCATGTAACCTGAAATGTGAAACACTAGAGTCAAGATGAAAATATAAGTTATCTAGATAACTAGGAGAGTTATTTGGATAATAGCAGGTGAGGTCTGGATGAAGTTTGGTAAGGTTCTAGGATGTTTGGGAGAAGTTATGAGCTTTCTGGTTTTGGATATATTATTATTCTCAAAGACTGAAGTCGGATGACAAACTGATGCTGACTATTGGTAATGGACTACAGAAGATAGAGTAACCATGTCGATATGGGAAATTTGGAAATAATATTAAAAATTGGGTTTTGGGAACTCTCTAATATTACATAGAGAGTGAGGGAGTTTAGGTGAGGTTGTGGCATTTCTATAAGGACTCAGGGGTAGAAATATAGCGTTTTGGACAAGGTATGGTGGTTAAATGAGAAGATCATTAGATGGACATAATATAAGAGAGATCAGGGTGAGGTATTGTTAGGATTATACTAGTTGTATAGATAAACAATGTAACATCCTCATTTTAGACAATAGAACAAGTCAAATTTTTTTTTTTGATAATTGCATACTGGTTCTAAATACATAATTTAGAACTCACAATTCAAATAACCATTTATATAACAGACAACCATATGCAGCTGTAATGACTCGGAGTACCTCTGATCTATTCATTCCATGACTCGGTAATCTACCGATCTATTCATGAGTAATAAGAGTCGGTGTTTTCATTTAACACATTACTCTTGCGGTTCTCTTCCCTAATCTGGGATTCAGAATGCTCTGTCCAAGGAATCTAACTAAATAATTGTTACCATTATTCATCGGCATCTCATCCCTTAGACTAGGTGAATTAGGACAACGCAATCAGCAGCTTGCGATACTTTGGCCAAAGATTTGAAACATACTGTTCATGTCTCGTATTCCTTAACGGCATACTCGTCAATTTGGAATACGTCCTTCACCCCATTCATATGTTATATAGAATGTCTTATACTGACTACTGTCAGTCCTTCCTTTCACAACTGAATCACTCGGAGGTAGATTAACAAGGTGATAATGCTATATGGATGCCCACGAGGATTAGGGATATGATGACATACTGGTTCAACCTTGCAGTTCAACCAGTGTGTCATGATACCCCAAATCTCCTAGGCAGCCTTATATCATGACCACGTTCTTAATCGGTCCCAGGATAACTCGTGCAAAATCAAGTGTAAATCTTAGCGATCAATGCAGAGGGTGTCGCCATAAGTCATCTGCATTATTGTAACTTCGAGAAGATCCTAATCTTCTCGGAGGTACAACTCTGCAGTTGACTTATGTCGTCAACCTTTAAATCCGCCTCGAAAAGATCTACTCAGTATCCAGCGTTACGCACTAGGGTTTAAATTAATTTTAAAGACTTTTCCCTAAGGTTAGCCTTTCCAAATCCCTGGATTCTTCGTCTTAAGACGACCCTCCTCTATAAAAACCCATTACATGGTAGAGGTATTACGGTCAGTTCTCATCAAGGAGTCATTAGAATACACTTGTTTCTAAAGCAACAGAATCGGACAATATCTCATAACCTTTGTTTGAGATTGCCTTCTGAACTCCATTTGTTTGCATATCAGTTCTCTTAACTGAATTTATATCATACTTTTTATTATAAAGATATAAATGATTAAGAATCCAATTTAATATTGCCTTGTCATACTTAGGACTAGGGATTAGTAATTTAATCCAGTTTGTTTATCGTTCACTTTTAAGCTCACTTTTAACCTATCTTCTAGAAAGACAAATATTTAATTCCAATATTGCTTTCGCTAGAACAGATTAGAACTTCTAAATACTCATAAGAATTCAATCTCATTTTCTTGCAAGCTTCCATTGTCAATCACAAAAGCATCCATATTATACAATGATAACAATGCCCCTTCATTACATAAACCGAAGAAGGTCAACTTTCAGAAATAGAATACAACATATGTGTATCAAACACTTATTTCCATTCCTTTCAAAACTATACAATTACATTTTATGCAACAACATACTTGTTACAATGCTTAACGGAAAAGAAACATCTTTTCTCATATAGTCCATCTATAAAATCAAGATGCAATTTATTATAAATCAAATAAACAATCTGATCAGCCTATCAGATCTGCATTTCTTTTACCTCTTACGGCAACCATCTGCAAAAATAGTCAACATGAGTCAGTTCAATGAACTGAGCATGATAAGCACTAACTTTTAAAACAATTGCAATCCATCAATTGTTTTCATTAAACACCCTGTTTAAATGAGATCAAATATCCAAATAAGTAAACATATTCAAACTATGTCCTTGTAATACAGAATGATTACAAATATGTAACTCTATCATTGTTACAAATAGTCTTATTCACTTTCTAATATTTCATCAAATATTAAAAGAATCAAGGAACGAATGTACACAACAATCATTGAATCCAAAATCACAACATTGGTCAGATCGTTTCATTCTTCCAAAAGGGAACAACATAACAATTCGGAATTCCACCAATATGTTACAAAACAATTTCCCACTGTTAGATAAATATCAACAAGTATTAAATAAAGGAAGAGAAAGAACCTGTCCATTCATACTTCCTTTCACATAAGTTTGTCACTGTACCGTCCTTAGATATAAAAAAATTCAACCAGCATATAAATGAACAGGTTAAACAAGCAACAAGTAAGATCGTTGTTCTAAATCAAGAAATAGAAACACAGCAAAACTCCTGTACAGCAACTGACACATCAACAATTCATGTATCAACCCTAAGCCCAATGCTAGTTCCTTTTACACAGTAAGGCTTTGACACAAGTTGAAAACAAGAAACTACAAGCGTATCGCTGAAAACAACAACCTTATTGCATCAAGCAATTTAAGGTTTCCAAGGAACTATGCTATGTTGACCACACAGTATTTCCAAATCATGCTCAGTCAAATCAGACTGAATAAATGGAAAGGAACATAGCATACTTATTCTTGCTCAGTCAAAATCGGACTGAAGTAAAAGAAATGAATACAACCAATCGATCCTTACCTTGGCGCATGCAAGTCTTAGTGTGATATTCGCGACTTACCCAAACAAGGCCGGAACACGAAACAGTCATCCATACTCAAGGATCTCAACAATGACAAAGAAAATGTCCAAAGTCAAGTTCAGAAAGAGACACAGAAGTACCAGCCTACCTTTCCAGAATTCTAATTGATTCAAACAGAGGTAACAATTCAAGCAAATGCATATGAATTCATACTGTTGTTCATCAACGAATCATAATAAGAATCAGACGAACAGATTAATCTCTGATTTCAAACCAAGAACCCGACTGAACTCTGCCAACCTTTTTACACAAATTTGTACAGGTTGAAGATGTACATGTCCACCTAAGAATCTGTACCTCAAAATCCCTAAAACACGAAGGAATTCCAATCGCAATAACAAGATCGAAAAACATGTTATTCCATTAAGTCGTCGGCACATAAAATACCAACAACTTAACTTTACTCGGCTCAAAAATAAAAATAATCATTCAATCGACTCCTCATAGTCGTCCAAATCACAACAGTATAAATCTATATATTCACATTGTAAACTGTTAATGGTTTTGTACTCATAACCACTGAGCCCTACAGCAACGTACTATGAAATTGGTTGATAAATCCATCTATGCCATTCATGGCAACATTCAGAATGAAACAAGTGAAGCAAATCGAATACCCATTTCAAGCAAGGAAATCAACTGAGCCGCCTTGAAACTTTCAAACAGCTTTCACAAAGAAATGGCAATACATACCTAGGAAATCTATACTCATTATTTATTGCAAATAACTGTGGTCAGAAGGCCTGTTCCTTTCTCTATAAGGCTTCCACTAAATCAAATAACAAAACACAAGGATGAATCTACATCCACAACAGTAGATAGCTATATATAATTCAATCAAGGACTCCACTGTGTCGTTATAATAAAGTATAGATGTAAGAATATTATACACAGTCAACAATAATC
Source organism: Taxus chinensis (assembly GCA_019776745.2). NCBI lineage: Eukaryota > Viridiplantae > Streptophyta > Pinopsida > Cupressales > Taxaceae > Taxus > Taxus chinensis. The sequence continues at coordinate 31,928,681 of CM034146.1, read as the reverse complement.
CCGTTTCCACAATAACAAGGAAAACACTTCCACTGGGTCGTAAAGACTACGGTAACACAACAGTTGCCTGTTCCAAGCCAAAAATTTGAAAACAAATGAAACCCGAAAGTATCATTAGTCGCTGTCAACAAATCCCACGACAGAGTTCCCAAAGAAGCAATAATACTGATCAATCTTACAGTATTCATCAGAATCATTCCATACAGTTTCCATAACAAGAAACAACGACCACTAATCAAAAACATACAGTGGTCTTATACTACACACATGGTATATTCTAAGGGCTCACGCCAAAAAGTCTCCGAACACTCAAACTTTTATAATTAAATACCTCGCATGTATAAGCCAGAATGAATACTCAAAGCAAATAGAGCCGAAATTTGATTTCAATAAACACCCATCAAGAGGAAATTGAAAAATCAAACCAGAAGAGATACAGTGCCAAAAATCAAACAAGATCTCCATAGAAAATTCATCTAATTTTCACAAAACATTTGAACAGAGTTGTTCTAATGAAAGCACTTGAAAGACAGCAAGATATTTAAAGGTTAGGGCCTAACATGCCTGTATTTTGATAAAATTTCCGAAGCAGACCACAGGAAGAGCTCAAACTTCCTTTTCTTTTCCTCGATAAAGCGACCAACAAAATTTCACTGTCTCCATCACATATATATCTTCCAAGACAGAGAAAAGAGCCAGAGAAATTCATTCTTGCCATGCAACTCAAGGAGAACTGGTGCGAAGAACCAGTAAACAAGCAGAGAGAGAGAGAGAAGACCGAAAATCGCGACAAACCAAACAAACCTTCAACTTCCCAATTTGCATGCCTTCTCGCGAGTTCCGAGCTCGTCTCCCTAGAACATTGAATGTCATTAAACCAACTTTCCCGCTTAAACTCAACTTCCACCGACCGCCAGAATTGGCGACAGTCCAACTACAACTCATGCTCATTTCCAAACTTAGCGACCTGCCACGTCTGCACAGGTTAGCCATCGCCTAAACCTCTGCCATGACCTGTCCCTCATCCTTATCCCCAGCATTAATTGCCATAGAAAATGCCACCCATTGTTCACACCCCCTTCCATAGGCCCCTTTTCCATTATCTCCTCATTAGTTAGGTTAGTATCTTAGGTTAGAATTTAGGGTCATACCCATACTAACAAATTTACACATAGATACTAACTTAGGATATTAACACATAGCCTAGGTCTAGGTTAGATTAACAGTAATCTAACCCCTAGGTTAGGTTTTAGTTTAAGGTTACTAACCATTAATAATTCCTGTTAGGTATAACATTTTATATGCCAAGGAAAAGACCTAAAATCATGCATCTCCGAACAGGGTTTACTCTACAGCCGTTAGGCTACAGAAATATACATGACAGAATTATTACTGGGTCCACGACCGAGACCTTCCAGATATACCTCCATATCGGGAACCAATTCATTTCTCAAGATCAGCCTGAGTCATACTCCTGACCAGCTTAATCAATGCTTCCATACCTTGCAACCTGTTCAAGGTCTGTGATCTAATTTATCACAAACAGATTTAAAGCATTACTTGGATCAATTCCACTGATCCAAGTCTAGATATTATAGATGAATATCTCTATAATTCATTCCGTGATCAGATTAATATTCAGACACAAAATGAAATAAATAAAAGAGTCTATTCATATTTTGACTCAGTCAAGATCTGCAATCTGCAAGAAAATTCAGTACATATCAAGCATGATTTCTTAATCGAGGAACACATCCTTTTACAAGAAATCACATATCAACACTTGTATGCTTAGGAGAAAGTAACAACAGTTCAGGGTGTTACATGCTTCCCTCCTAAAAAGATTCATCATCCCGATGAATTTCATATTAAATTAACCTTCAGGTCAATCAATTTATTAGTACACAAACAATGTGACTACTTCCATATTAAATAGTTTCAGAAATCAATGTCACAACACATTTATTCAACCTGAATAAAGTTTGCCTTAATCAGTTCATAAAAGTATATCTTTGTCAACAGTTTTCATTCTGTTGCAAAAAGAGAAGGAAAAGCAATTTTCATCTCTTCCAGGTTTTCCCAAGTTGCACTTTCTTCGTTAAACTGGTCCCACTGGACCTTACATTGCTGAATATCACGATTTCTCAAGTGCAATTGGCGAGTTTCCAGTACTCGTGTGGGTTTAACCACGATTATTCCTGGGTCTTGGACCTGCACGGAATTCCAATTTAAAACATGTGACAGATCTGAAACGTACTTCTTAAGCAAAGAAATATGGAAAACATCATGCATGCGAGATAAAGCAGGTGGCAATGCTAAACGATACGCTATAGGATTGATTATTTCGACAATTTCGAAAGGTCCCACAAATCGTGGTGACAACTTGGTAGCCTTGCCAAAAGTTATAGAACTCTTTCTGGGTTTAACACGCAGGAAAACCTTATCACCAAGCTCAAACTTTCTATCAACCCGCTTAAGGTCAACATAGCTCTTCTGTCTATCCGCTGCTTCCTTTAATCATTCACGAATCAACTTAACTTGCTGTTCCATTTCTGTGAGAATCTCTGGTCCAATTACCACTCTATCCTCAACACTGTCCCAACTTACAGGGGTTCTGCACTTTCTTCCATAAAGTGCTTCAAATGGTGCCATCTTTAGAGATGAGTGATAAGTGTTGTTATATGCGAACTCAACTAATGGAATATATTCTTCCCATTTATACTGTTGATCCATGCAATACATTCGCAACATGTCCTCCAACACTTGATTTACCCTCTCAGTTTGTCCATCCGTTTCTGGATGATATGCAGAACTGAAGTTCAGTTTTGTTCCTAGGGCTGCGTTAAGCGTTTTCCAAAACCTTGACGTCATTCTAGGATCCTTGTCAGATATAATCAATTCTGGCACACCATGCAATCTAAAAATTTCGTGTACGAACCTCTTGGCCAGCACTGGTGAATCATCCTTTAGATTTCCAGCGATGAAATGAGCTACCTTAGTCAGTTTGTCTACAACTACCAGGATAACATCATGCTTATTCCCTGGACATAGGTAGTCCTTGTACAAAATCCATGGTTATTACTTGCCATTTGTACTGCGGTATGCTATGAGGATATAACAGTCCAGCAGGGTGCATATGCTCTGCCTTCACCCGCTGACATTCCAGGCAATGAGTCACAAAATTTATCACATCCTTTTTCATACCTTTCCAGAAGTATTGCTGTTTCAAATCAGCTAGCATTTTTGTGATACCTGGGTGTCTAGAGAAAGGTGAATTATGAAATTCAACTAACAACTTCTTTCTCAAATCATTCAGCACAGGTACATATACCCTATTTTCATAACGCAAGATTCCTTCATTATCAAAATGAAAACCTTCATACCTTTTATCCTTAGGTTCTGCAGCAAGCGCTGCTTTTACTTGCTGGAAGTATGCATCTGATTCTGAGGCACTTTTTACCTCATCTTTAAACTGAGTTCTCAATGTTATAAGAGCAGAAATGTGCCTCCTACGACTTAGAGCATCAGCTACTCTATTCTCCTTCCCTTTGATATAGCTAATATCAAAGTCATATTGTGATAAAAATTCTAACCACCTTCTTTGTCTGGCATTCAGATTGGGCTGAGTAAAAATATATTTCAGTCCCAAGTGATCAGTTTTCAACTCAAAAGGTTTTCCAAGTAAATAGTGTCTCTAGACTTGAAGCGCATGAATAATGGCAGCAAGTTCCAAATCATGAGGGGCATAATTCAGCTCATGTAACTTAAGTTTTCTACTTTCATAAGCTATGACCTGATCATTTTGTAACAAAACACCTCCAAGGCCTTCCCCAGAAGCATCCGTTACAACAGTAAAATTCCCATTAGGGTCTGGTACAGCCAATATAGGTGCAGAAGTCAATTGGTCTTTCAGACTTTTGAAAGCCGCTTCGCACTTGTCATTCCACATGAATTTCTTATCCTTCTTCTGCAATGAAGTTATTGGTGCAGCTACCTTAGAAAAATCCTTTACAAATTTTCTATAGTAACCTGCAAGACCCATGAAGCTTCTTACTTCGTGCACATTCTTTGGTGCAGGCCACTCAGTTATTGCCACTATTTTTGAAGGATCTACAGCGATTCCTTCTTTACTTATGACATGACCCAAATAGTGAACTTCTGAATCAAAGAAAGAACATTTGGATAACTTACCATACAACTTTCTCTTTCTCAAAATTCCCAAAACTATCTTCAGATGCTCATTGTGCTCTTCAACACTTTTAGAATAAATGAGAATATCGTCCAAGAATACAAGTACAAACTTGTCCAGGTATTCTTGAAAAATATTGTTCATTAAATTCATAAAGGCTGCGGGTGCATTAGTTAACCCAAAGGGTAGAACTGTAAATTCATAATGTCCGTACCTTGTTCGGAAAGCTGTTTTATGAATATCTTCCTCTTTAATCCTTAACTGATGATAACCAGATCGAAGGTCTATCTTAGAATAAACCGCTGCTCCACGCATCTGATCAAACAGATCATCGATCCTAGGAAGTGGATATCGGTTCTTGACTGTTGCTTTGTTCAACATCCGATAATCAATACACAGCCTTAGTGTTCCATCCTTCTTTTTCACAAATATCACAGGTGCTCCCCAAGGTGAAACACTTGGTCTAATCAATCCTTTAGACAAAAGCTCTTGCAATTGTGCCTTAAGCTCGACTAACTCAGTAGTAGTCATCCGATAAGGCGCCTTGGAAATAGGTTCAGTTCCAGGCTTGATTTCAATGGTAAAATCAAATTCTCTCTTGGGTGGTAACCCTGGTAATTCCTCAGGAAAAACATCCCTAAAACTTTGTAACAGTGGAATTTGCTTCATGTAATCACCATCTTCTTCTGAAGATTCAGATATCTTTACTGCATAAAGAGTACATCCTTTATTCTTAGCCTTTTTAAGCTGCATAGCTGACAGTTTTCTAACTGAAATTTCTCGTTTCACACCTTGAATCTCTGCTGATTCCAGCTGATCATCTAAACATTTTATGTTCTTTTCATAGCAATCTACCTTTGCTTTATGGTCAGCTAACCAATTGACACCAATAATAATGTCATACGATCCCAAAGGTGCAACATAGAGATCAACTTCCGTGGAGAAATTAGGTAAATCAAGGACTGCTCCAAAGAGACACATACTCACTGTATGAACAGAATTATTACCATACTCTACAGTCCAAGATTTATCCATTTTCCCAGCTTTTCTTTTAAGTTTAGAAGCAAGTTTATTAGAAATAAAACATTCAGTAGCTCCTGTATCAAAAAGAATAGTGACAGGTATGCCGAATAACTTACCCGGAACTTCTATAGGTGTTGCTTGCTTTTCAGCTTGCTTGTCTGCTACTGCAGCATGTATCTTATGCTGCTGATTACGATCATCCTTCTTTAAAGGACATTGATTTGCGTAATGATCTTTACCACAAGTGTAGCAGCCTCCTACAGGTCCCTTCTTAGGCTCAGCATTACCTCCAGCCTTGTAATTGTCACGCTGTCCTCCATAGGACTTCTGTCCATTATTATAATTTTTAACAAAATTATCCCTTATATTTCCAGCAGGCTTATTTACTGCTGCTTTCTTATTGTTATCTCCTGGAAACTTACCCTTGTTTCCAAACTTTTTCCACGGTCCTTTTCTGGGTGCTAGAGAGGTTGAAGAAGGGTTTGCAGTCTTCTTCCGCACTTCCTCCTTATGAGCAGAAATAGCCTTTAATTTCTGTTCTTGCCTTATGGCCTTTTCAACAACTCCTTCCATAGTGGTTGGACTGTGAACATCGACCTCTCCCCCTATCACAGGATTCAATCCCATGATGAATTTTCGTATCCTGAACTTTTCGTCAGTTTGATACTGCGGTACATACTTGAGGAGTTTTGTAAACCGCTCCCAGAATTCAGTTACCGTTAGCTTCCCTTGAACTAAGTTCTGGAATTCTGTCATTTTCTGATCATAGAAAAGTTGTGGCAGCCACCGTTGCCTAAAATAGCCTTTAAATTGATCCCAAGTAATGTTGGTCTCATCAATGTTTAGCTCAGCTTTTCGGCTATCCCACCACGAAGACGCTTCGTGAGAAAGCTGATAGGCTCCCCAAATAGCTTTGGTTTCCTCCGAGAAGTTCCTTATAGCAAAGTACTTCTCCATTTCGCTGAGCCAGTTCTCAGCTCCATCTCCTAATGTGGTGCCATCATACTTAGGTGGACTTATCCTTTTTATATCATTAGTGAGTTCTGCTGCCAATCTGGCCTTTTTGTTTTCTGGTTGGACAGGTGCATTTCCAGCATTAACATCAACACCCATTTCGGGGTTGTCCTCAGGAGGTTGCTGATTATTATTATCAGCCTCTTCATCCTCCTCATTTCCCGTCACCTGCTGTTCAAGCACAGCTAAGCGATCTCTTGTGTCCAACAGGGCAGCAAGGATCTCATCAAGTTTCTGGGTTGTTGCCGCTCCTCCTTCAGGTGGAGCATTACTCGCAACGTTCCCCCTTGTTCTAACCATTTTCTGTTACAAGAAAAATTCAGGTTTTTATCAGATTATGGACTCAATAGGTCCAAGAGCTGCAACCTTCAGCTCTGATACCAAGATGTAACATCCTCATTTTAGACAATAGAACAAGTCAATTTTTTTTTATTTTTTTTTTTTGATAATTGCATACTGGTTCTAAATACATAATTTAGAACTCACAATTCAAATAACCATTTATATAACAGACAACCATATGCAGCTGTAATGACTCGGAGTACCTCCGATCTATTCATTCCATGACTCGGTAATCTACCGATCTATTCATGAGTAATAAGAGTCGGTGTTTTCATTTAACACATTACTCTTGCGGTTCTCTTCCCTAATCTGGGATTCAGAATGCTCTGTCCAAGGAATCTAACTGAATAATTGTTACCATTATTCATCGGCATCTCATCCCTTAGACTAGGTGAATTAGGACAACGCAATCAGCAGCTTGCGATACTTTGGCCAAAGATTTGAAACATACTGTTCATGTCTCGTATTCCTTAACGGCATACTCGTCAATCTGGAATACGTCCTTCACCCCATTCATATGTTATATAGAATGTCTTATACTGACTACTGTCAGTCCTTCCTTTCACAACTGAATCACTCGGAGGCAGATTAACAAGGTGATAATGCTATATGGATGCCCACGAGGATTAGGGATATGATGACATACTGGTTCAACCTTGCAGTTCAACCAGTGTGTCATGATACCCCAAATCTCCTAGGCAGCCTTATATCATGACCACGTTCTTAATCGGTCCCAGGGTAACTCGTGCGAAATCAAGTGTAAATCTTAGCGATCAATGCAAAGGGTGTCGCCATAAGTCATCTGCATTATTGTAACTTCGAGAAGATCCTAATCTTCTCGGAGGTACAACTCTGCAGTTGACTTATGTCGTCAACCTTTAAATCCGCCTCGAAAAGATCTACTCAGTATCCAGCATTACGCACTAGGGTTTAAATTACTTTTAAAGACTTTTCCCTAAGGTTAGCCTTTCCAAATCCCTGGATTCTTCGTCTTAAGACGACCCTCCTCTATAAAAACCCATTACATGGTAGAGGTATTACGGTCAGTTCTCATCAAGGAGTCATTAGAATACACTTGTTTCTAAAGCAACAGAATCAGACAATATCTCATAACCTTTGCTTGAGATTGCCTTCTGAACTCCATTTGTTTGCATATCAGTTCTCTTAACTGAATTTATATCATACTTTTTAGTATAAAGATATAAATGATTAAGAATCCAATTTAATATTTCCCTGTCATACTTAGGACTAGGGATTAGTAATTTAATCCAGTTTGTTTATCGTTCACTTTTAGGCTCACTTTTAACCTATCTTCTAGAAAGACAAATATTTAATTCCAATATTGCTTTCGCTAGAACAGATTAGAACTTCTAAATACTCATAAGAATTCAATCTCATTTTCTTGCAAGCTTCCATTGTCAATCACAAAAGCATCCATATTATACAATGATAACAATGCCCCTTCGTTACATAAACCGAAGAAGGTCAACTTTCAGAAATAGAATACAACATATGTGTATCAAACACTTATTTCCATTCCTTTCAAAACTATACAATTACATTTTATGCAACAGCATACTTGATACAATGCTTAACGGAAAAGAAACATCTTTTCTCATATAGTCCATCTATAAAATCAAGATGCAATTTATTATAAATCAAATAAACAATCTGATCAGCCTGTCAGATCTGCATTGCTTTTACCTCTTACGGCAACCATCTGCAAAAATAGTCAACATGAGTCAGTTCAATGAACTGAGCATGATAAGCACTAACTTTTAAAACAATTGCAATCCATCAATTGTTTTCATTAAACACCCTGTTTAAATGAGATCAAATATCCAAATAAGTAAACATATTCAGACTATGTCCTTGTAATACAGAATGATTACAAATATGTAACTCTATCATTGTTACAAATAGTCTTATTCACTTTCTAATATTTCATCAAATATTAAAAGAATCAAGGAACGAATGTACACAACAATCATTGAATCCAAAATCACAACATTGGTCAGATCGTTTCATTCTTCCAAAAGGGAACAACATAACAATTCGGAATTCCACCAATATGTTACAAAACAATTTCCCACTGTTAGATAAATATCAACAAGTATTAAATAAAGGAAGAGAAAGAACCTATCCATTCATACTTCCTTTCACATAAGTTCATCACTGTACCGTCCTTAGATATAAAAACATTCAACCAGCATATAAATGAACAGGTTAAACAAGCCACAAGCAAGATCGCTGTTCTAAATCAAGAAATAGAAACACAGCAAAACTCCTGTACAGCAACTAACACATCAACAATTCATGTATCAACCCTAAGCCCAATGCTAGTTCCTTTTACACAGTAAGGCTTTGACACAAGTTGAAAACAAGAAACTACAAGCGTATCGCTGAAAACAACAACCTTATTGCATCAAGCAATTTAAGGTTTCCAAGGAACTATGCTATGTTGACCACACAGTATTTCCAAATCATGCTCAGTCAAATCAGACTGAATAAATGGAAAGGAACATAGCATACTTATTCTTGCTCAGTCAAAATCAGACTGAAGTAAAAGAAATGAATACAACCAATCGATCCTTACCTTGGCGCATGCAAGTCTTAGTGTGATATTCGCGACTTACCCAAACAAGGTCGGAACACGAAACAGTCATCCATACTCAAGGATCTCAACAGTGACAAAGACAATGTCCAAAGTCAAGTTCAGAAAGAGACAGAAGTACCAGCTACCTTTCCAGAATTCTAATTGATTCAAACGGAGGTAACAATTCAAGCAAATGCATATGAATTCATACTGTTGTTCATCAACGAAGCATAATAAGAATCAGACGAACAGATTAATCTCTGATTTCAAACCAAGAACCCGACTGAACTCTGCCAACCTTTTTACACAAATTTGTACAGGTTGAAGACGTACATGTCCACCTAAGAATCTGTACCTCAAAATCCCTAAAACACGAAGGAATTCCAATCGCAATAACAAGATCGAAAAACATGTTATTCCATTAAGTCGCCGGCACATAAAATACCAACAACTTAACTTTACTCGGCTCAAAAATAAAAAGAATCATTCAATCGACTCCTCATAGTCGTCCAATTCACAACAGTATAAATCTATATATTCACACTGTAAACTGTTAATGGTTTTGTACTCATAACCACTGAACCCTACAGCAACGTACTATGAAATTGGTTGATAAATCCATCTATGCCATTCATGGCAAACATTCAGAATGAAACAAGTGAAGCAAATCGAATACCCATTTCAAGCAAGGAAATCAACTGAGCCGCCTTGAAACTTTCAAACAGCTTTCACAAAGAAATGCAATACATACCCAGGAAATCTATACTCATTATTTATTGCAAATAACCGTGGTCAGAAGGCCTGTTCCTTTCTCTATAAGGCTTCCACGAAATCAAATAACAAAACACAAGGATGAATCTACATCCACAACAGTAGATAGCTATATATAATTCAATCAAGGACTCCACTGTGTCGTTATAATAAAGTATAGATGTAACAATATTATACACAGTCAACAATAATCCCGTTTCCACAATAACAAGGAAAACACTTCCGCTGGGTCGTAAAGACTACGGTAACACAACAGTTGCCTGTTCCAAGCCAAAAATTTGAAAACAAATGAAACCTGAAAGTATCATTAGTCGCTGTCAACAAATCCCACGACAGAGTTCCCAAAGAAGCAATAATACTGATCAATCTTACAGTATTCATCAGAATCATTCCATACAGTTTCCATAACAAGAAACAGCGACCACTAATCAAAAACATACAGTGGTCTTATACTACACACAGGTATATTCTAAGGGCTCACGCCAAACAGGCCGAACACTCAAACTTTTATAATTAAATACCTCTCATGTATAAGCCAGAATGAATACTCAAAGCAAATAGAGCCGAAATTCGATTTCAATAAACACCCATCAAGAGGAAATTGAAAAATCGAACCAGAAGAGATACAGTGCCAAAAATCAAACAAGATCTCCATAGAAAATTCATCTAATTTTCACAAAACATTTGAACAGAGTTGTTCTAATGAAAGCACTTGAAAGACAGCAAGATATTTAAAGGTTAGGGCCTAACATGCCTGTATTTTGATAAAATTTCCGAAGCAGACCACAGGAAGAGCTCAAACTTCCTTTTCTTTTCCTCGATAAAGCGACCAACAAAATTTCACTGTCTCCATCACATATATATCTTCCAAGATAGAGAAAAGAGCCAGAGAAATTCATTCTTGCCATGCAACTCAAGGAGAACTGGTGCGAAGAACCAGTAAACAAGCAGAGAGAGAGAGAGAAGACCGAAAATCGTGACAAACCAAACAAACCTTCAACTTCCCGTTTGCATGCCTTCTCGCGAGTTCCAAGCTCGTCTCCCTAGAACATTGAATGTCATTAAACCAACTTTCCCGCTTAAACTCAACTTCCACCGACCGCCAGAATTGGCGACAGTCCAACTACAACTCATGCTCATTTCCAAACTTAGCGACCTGCCACGTCTGCACAGGTTAGCCATCGCCTAAACCTCCGCCATGACCTGTCCCTCATCCTTATCCCCAGCATTAATTGCCATAGAAAACGCCGCCCATGGTTCGCACCCCCTTCCATAGGCCCCTTTTCCATAATCTCCTCATTAGTTAGGTTAGTATCTTAGGTTAGAATTTAGGGTCATACCCATACTAACCAATTTACACATAGATACTAACTTAGGATATTAACACATAGCCTAGGTCTAGGTTAGATTAACAGTAATCTAACCCCTAGGTTAGGTTTTAGTTTAAGGTTACTAACCATTAATAATTCCTGTTAGGTATAACATTTTATATGCCAAGGAAAAGACCTAAAATCATGCATCTCCGAACAGGGTTTACTCTACAGCCGTTAGGCTACAGAAATATACATGACAGAATTATTACTGGGTCCACGACCGAGACCTTCCAGATATACCTCCATATCGGGAACCAATTCATTTCTCAAGATCAGCCTGAGTCATACTCCTGACCAGCTTAATCAATGCTTCCATACCTTGCAACCTGTTCAAGGTCTGTGATCTAATTTATCACAAACAGATTTAAAGCATTACTTGGATCAATTCCACTGATCCAAGTCTAGATATTATAGATGAATATCTCTATAATTCATTCCGTGATCAGATTAATATTCAGACACAAAATGAAATAAATAAAAGAGTCTATTCATATTTTGACTCAGTCAAGATCTGCAATCTGCAAGAAATTCAGTACATATCAAGCATGATTTCTGAATCGAGGAACACATCCTTTTACAAGAAATCACATATCAACACTTGTATGCTTAGGAGAAAGTAACATTAGATCTGTGACCTAATAAGGAATGGTCCATATTTCACATCGCATAAATACATATAAAATTTGGATTTCAGGGGTACTACCCCCAAGCCCCCGTTGGGAGGGGGCATCCCCTCAGACCCCAAAAGGAGGGAAAATCCCCCCTTGTAACCCCCATCACTATCAAGCTACACAACCAACAATCTCCCACTTGGAGATTGATTGCTGTAACTCCACCACTACAACTCCTACTTGAACTTTTCTTCTTGTCTTGATTCTTCCACTTCAAGATCAATCTTGAAGACCCACATAAGTTAAATGCAAATCTAACTTTTCCTTTTTCATTGGCTCAGTAAACATATCAACAGGATTTTCATTTGTATGAATCTTCACTAACTCAATTCACCCATCCTCCAACACATGTCGTATGAAGTGATATCTTAGCTAAATGTGTTTCGTTCTAGAATGGAAGGCCGAGTTCTTTGCCAGGTGAATTACACTTTGATTATCACTATAAAAAATACAATACCCTTGATCCTTACCTAACTCCTCCATGAAACTTCTCATTCATAACATTACCTTACTTTCCTCAGTCGCTATAACATATTTTTCCTCTGTAGTAGATAGGGAAACTACCTTCTACAAATTTGAGATCCAACTCACTGCGGCACCACCAACTGTAAACATGTATCCAGTAGTTCTCCTCCTGCTATCCACCTCTCCTACCATATCTAAATATACAAATCCCTGTAAATTATAATCTAACCCTTCAAAGCACAAGTGCTTACTACTAGTCCCTCTCAAGTACATGAGAATCCACTGGACTTCCTTCCAGTGTGCTTTACCTAGATTTTCCATATACCTGCTAAAAACTCCCACTGCTTGGGAAATGTTTGGCTTGGTACAAACCATGGCATACATGAGGCTCCTAATTATTTAAGAATAAGGAACCTGTGTGATATAATATTTTTCCTCTTATGTTTTTGGGCATTGCACTTTACTTAATCTAAAATGCCCAGCCAATGGTGTACTAATTGTTTTCACATTCTACATTTGAAACCTCTCTAACACCTTTTCTACACAGTCATCCTAAGACAACACCAATTTCTTATTTTCCCTGTCCCTCTTGATTTGCATACCGAGGATTTTCTTTGTTGTACCCATATCCTTTATTGCAAATGTTTGTGCAAGCTTTTCCTTAAGCTTTGCAATTTCCTACATATTAGGCCTTGCTACAAGCATATCATCTACATATAACAAAATAATAATGTAGCTCCCAATATCCAACTATTTAAAGTAAACAAAATGATCTGATTGACATCTAATAAAACCATGCTCATGCATAAAACTATCAAACCTTATATACCATTAGCGGGGAGCTTTCTTGAGCCCGTATAGGCTCTTCTTCAACCTGCAAACCAATTTCTCCTTACTCTTCACCTTACACCCAAGTGTTTTTTACATATAAATATCCTCCTCCAAGTCACCATGGAGAAATATCGTCTTGACATCAAGTTTCTCAAAGTGTAAATCTTCAACAACAACTAAACTTAATACAATACGAATGGAAGACATCTTTACAATAGGGGAGAGAATTTCATCAAAATCGATACCTTTCTTTTATTCATGCCCCTTCACTACAAGCCTTTATTTATACCTTTTTCATCCACCTTCTTCTTATTCACACATCAGACCCATTTGTTTTGTAGAAATCTATTCCCAGATGGCAATTTAACTAAATCCCATGTTTGGTTCTTCTCTAGGGATTTCATCTCCTCATTCATGCCATGCTTCCACTCCTTAGGGGATTCCATCTACATTGCCTCATCAAAGCTCTTTGGCTCACCACTATCTATTAGTAACAAATAATATAAAGTAGGGGAAAATCTTTCAAGATTCTGTTAATACATTGTGACCTTCTTCTTGAAGATGGGGGTGTCACGAGATTGTTATTTATTTGCTTCTCATTTTCTTGAATTTATGACAAAGGTGCCGATGCCGACATTGGCTATCATGTTCGGCCTATAGAACTATCAACCTCAGTACCTATAGGTGGATAAATTCCACCCAAGAGTTCATTTTTAAGAGCTATATCCTCAACTAATTCTTCCTTGGGACTTTTTTCATCTTGTACCTAGTCCCTGTACATTCTATTTTCACACCAAACAACATCACGACTCCTAATTATCTTAGATTCATCTAGATCCCAAAACTGAAATCCATATTCACCATTAGAACCATAGCCTATGAATGTACAACGTTTAGATTCAAAATCCAATTTCTTCCTATTTTCTTTATTAACATGCACAAATGCATAGTTTAAAACTCTCCTATCCAAATTGTCATATGATATCCACCCCTCACAACATGCTCAATGGTTTTTTGGAGGGTTGATCACACCATTTAGGAGGGCATTGTCACATAAAGCATTCACTAACCCACACGAGAATTTAAAAGATGCCTTACACCCTAAAGTTGTTGGGAGTATGGATACTGATGTTAGTCCATTTTCAGAGGTCCAAATCACCGCAATGGCAAAGTAATTAGAGAAAATCTCTGTGAATTTAGCGCATGAGGTCCATAGTGGAATTTAGTGTATAACATGAGAAGTGGAGGGTCATTTAAAGGATAGTTTCACGCTATGGTAGTAGACTGTGAGATCTGCCATGGAGATCATGATATGCAACGCGTAATCTGCAAGAAGTTGTTTTGCTACTGCAAGATATGCACCTCTACAATGTTAGGTTAATTAATTATGCATAGTATATACTAATTATTTAATTAATTATATTAATTAAATAATGTTGTAATATGGTTTTCAAACCATATTTGTCTTATTCCATAGTTATAGGATTATTTGTTGGATAGTTGAAACTTAATTATTTGTTTGTATTAATTTAATTATTGCTTTCCAGATGTATTATGGAAGTTGTATTTTTTGTTGTACCTGTGCAACCTCTCTTTTGTCTGCACATGACTATATAATACCTATAAGTATTGCAGTCCATCTATTGTAACCTGGTTGATTTCACATTAATATAATTCACAGGCTATTATCCCTATTTTGTGAAATTACATTTGGTACTAGAGTGAGAATCTAGACCTGTGAGGCTGTGAAGGTGTGGAAGAGAGAGCAGTAGTGAGAGAGGATATTGGAGAAGCTGTTGCAGCATTTGAGAGCCTATGTAGCCTCGTGTAACCTCCTAGCCCCATCCTTGGCTCCCCTAAATCCTCCTGCTCGTTCCAGGTGTTTGGAACGTAATTGTTTTTGCACTGGTGCACCTAGCACCAGGAAAAACTTGCTGCAGGTATCGAGAAAAAATATATTTTTCTCACCATTAGGGGTTTTATCTCTAATATTAGAGATATATTTATTCTCTACAAAAACTAGCAAGATGCTACATTTAGAGGTTTCTTTGCTATATTTTGGAGGTCTTTGCATCTTGCATCTATTGAGCTCTTCCACAGAGTTCCCTGACAGGGCTTCTTTTGCATGTTGAGTGAGTTATATTTGAAAGTTTGAGCTCTTTGAAGTCTTCTACAACAAGCGAGCCAACATGTTGAGATCTCAAAACTGAGTGCCATCTCTGGCAAACACAACACCATGGAGATCTATATTGTAGCATCAAATAAACTTGGACCTGTAGAGGAAAGAACAAAACTTCCACACACTTGTACAAACCATTTTGTTCCCTTGCATAAAACCGTAGGAGCATACCTACACAAAACAATATAATGGTACAAGAAAATATGTGAGGATATCAAATTTTAAAAGAAAAGAGCCTAAAGATCCAATGCAGAAGCTGCGCAATGAAACAAATTTGTGAGAAAAATCAAATAACAGTGAAAGGAAAATATAAAAAGGTGGTTATAAAACAATGCAAAGGCATCTCAAAAGGACATAAACTCACTTTAGATCTAGTTTTAGTACATACGTGAGCCCTAACTTCCCTTCTCCAAGCAAGCTCTGCATGGAATCCTCAGCTGGTTCCATTCTTTCCAAAGGTTAGTTCAAAATTCCTTTATTTAAATATAAGTTTGTTCTTTTCATACACCAAGTGCTCATAGAGCCTATGTGGATAGAGGAAAGGACTTATAAGTGTGAGGTGCATGGTTCAAATCACACTAAATAACACAAATTTTGAAATTTGGAGAAATATTTAGTGAAACCGCCAAGTCTAGAAGGCGATTTAATGGAAGAACCTTCACTAAACAATTTAGTTATAACTAAATGGGTCTCTACAAATTTAGTGAGAAAATCCCTTAATTTAGGATAAATTTTTATTTCTCCATTAATCCTGTTTTGTCATTTGGGGTAACTTTTTCCAAAGGAGGGATAGCCAAAAATTGCATTTTCAGCTGGTTTTTTACAATTCCTTGCATTTTCAGTCGTATTGGGCACCAAAGGCCACCAGGGCCCGTAAAACAAAAAAAATTACCTACCATTCAATTTTTTCTATATTTTTGAATGTATCTTCATGCTACATTATATTGTACTAATTTGCAGACTGCCATAAGTCAACTGCAAACTTTGTAACTGATCAGAAACTGGTAAAATTGTAATCAAAATAGTAAAAAAAATTGGTTCTGTAACACTCACGAGATCCTAGATCTCATTCGCAACGTTCGTTATATACGGTGCCTATAGGAAGCACTTACAGGTAAATCCATCGGGACTACTACAATTAATGCCTAATATAGCTACAAAAACATCATCTGGGCATCAACCCTTTAAATCCATGGGGAGTAAGAAGGTCATAGTGCACACACTATGAGCCATCCCATCCGTCTATGAATGATTGCACGACATAAATCTGGACTAAGAAATTATCCAAGTATATACTGAAATTACACATGTTTATGAGGATATTTCTTTGAGCCAGTGTCAATAATCACATAGACCCCTTTCAGTATTATCTTAGTACCATGTATTTAATTCTTTCACATATGTTATTGCCTCTTTCATGTACTGCTAGGTATATAGAAAGGGTGAGCTTCTTCCAGTACCAGCGGGTATATCAAAAGGGCACATATATAGAAAGGTTCGGTATATCAAACTCATGGTATGTAGATCAGAAGACCTTATACTTGGATTGATAAAAAAAAAAAACTTGTTAGTGATCTCTGCAAAATGGGCACCAATGCCCCCCAATTTTTTCTTCTCGATTCACAACTACTCAGAGGAAACAACTATGTTGCATGGAAGAAAAAAATCAAGACACAACTTGAGTTTGAAGAAATATGTCCTTCTATGAATGGTATTCTGACTAGATCAACTACTGATACAACACAACAATGATAGTTTGATAAAGTAGATCAAAAGGCCAAACTCGTCATCTTTTTTGGAGTTTCTAGTGATGTGCAACCCCATATTTGAGATGCCAAAACTACAAAAGAAGTGTGGGATAAGATGAGCACAGTCTACGAGATGAAGAACAAGAATGTTATACTGAATTTGTAGAGTCAGTTACACACATTGAAGTTCAAGCAGAATGAAAAAATAGAATCTTTCTTAACAAGAGATGCAGAATTGAGGGCTTCATTTCTAGCCCTAGGAGAAGTGGTATCAGATGATGCTCTCATTCCCATTGTTCTGAGAGCACTCCCCTCTTCTTACCACATTTTTGTAACAACACTAAACATGTCAGATATGACCGTTAGTTTTGACAAATCGGTAAACTTACTGCAACAAGAGAAATCCATACATAATAAGGATGATGAAGAGGAGAAAGCACTTTCTTCACATCAAAAATGGAAAGGAAAAGGTAAAGGAAAACCTAATTCCTATCAAAAGTCCCAAAATCAAAATCAATATCAAGGGGATAGACAACAGAAGAAGCAATGTCCAATCTGTAAAAGAGGACATAACCTATAATATTATTGGTATAATACTTAAAAGAAATGTTCATCTAGAAAATTTAGACCTCATTAACAACAATATTACAAGGGAAATTCAAACAACAATCATGGGAAAAAAAGGGGAACTAGAAAAGAAGATCCCATCCGCAAGGTAATATTGCTAAGAAACAAGAACATTCAGATAATCAAGACTACTTGTTCACTACTCAATCTAGTGAACCATCCATGTCATCTAGTGATGTCTGGTATGTTGATTCGGAATCCACTTGACACATGACCAGCCATAGAGACTGGTTTATTTCAATGAGGCACACACCATTAAAAAATCATGTTTCATTGGGAGATGATTCTTCATATACATTTCAAGGGATTGGGAACATTTATCTACCCCTTGGTTCATGCAATTGTAGACTTTTAGATGTCTTATATGTCCCTGGGTTGATAAAGAATCTTCTTTCAGTTAGTCAACTCCTTGATCACAATCTAAAAATTGACTTTCATAATCATTCCAGAAAGAAAATATGTTTTATTTGAGACAAATCAAGAGGCTCTAAAATAGTTACAAAAACCTCTAATGTGGGACGCATGTTCCAACTTGATTTTGTTCATAGAGATGATCAAGCACTTATGGCTAAGAACTCCACCTCAACACATTTGTGGCATCAGATACTTAGTCATGTAAGTTTCAAATATCTTGAGACACTTTGTCAGTGTAATATGGTACACGGGCTACCATCTCTTCAAAAGGATATAGACAAGTGTCCTCACTTCCTAGCAGGAAAACAACACAGAGCTTCATTCTAGAAGAGTACATTTTGAGCTGATGGAAAACTTTACATGGTTCATACCGATATTTGTAGTTCACTACAACCAATTCATTTTGGTTTCCAGTACTTCATGCTTTGTGTTGACGACTACTCAATAAAAATGTGGATTTTTTGTCTTCGCAAGTAAATTGAAGCTTTTGAAACTATCAAGAAGTTCAAAGTAGTTGTTGAGAATGAAATTGGTCATCACATCGAAACTCTCCACTTAGATAGAGGGGGGGAATTCACCAGTAATGAGTTAAAAGACTACCTACAAAATCATGGGATTCTTCAACAAATGCCTCGTCCACACACACCACAATAGAATGGTGTTGAAATAAGAAATCGTACTATCATGGAAATGGTGCATTGCATGATCAATGACTCTGGCCTTGGAAAGACATTCTGGGATGAAGTAGAAAATACAACAATGTATTTATTGAAAAGAGTGCCCATAGTTGCTCTTGACATAGTAACACCACAAGAAGGATGGTCAAATTAGAAACCATCTATTTCATACCTTAGAGTATTTAGGTGTAAAGTGAGCATGCACATACCAAAGAAGAACAAAAATAAACTGGACATGAAGTCACAAAAAATCATCTTCATTGGGTTCAGTGAAGAGATTCTTGGGTACATATTGATGGATCCTAAGACCAGAAATGTCTACACCAACATATATGTTGAGTTTTTGTGAGAAGAAGGAAGCAGAGACTCCTATAAACTCACCAGATGTAAATTTTTCTCTAGTTGTAAAAATTGAAGTTGATGTTCCCTTAGAAGATGAAAGTGATGATGGGGATGATGGTGTTAATCAGATAAAACCACAACCCACAGGAATAGTTCAACATATTCCCAAGTGGTGTACTAGCACATTACAAGATGTAAGAATGGATGCTCCACTGGATACATCCACCCCTGGACCACGGACTCGTAGTAAAGAAAGAGAAGAAGTTAACTTTTCTTTGATGAGTAGAGTTATTGAATCTAATGAGCCCTCTACAGTCTAGAAATACCTATAGTCAAAAGTTTTGAAAGATGCCATGGATTCTTAATATCAATCAATGATGAAGAATAACACTTGATAGCTTGTCGATCTTCCACCAGGAAATAAACCCATTATATTTAGATGGATATTTAAAACAAAGTGCAAATCAGATGGGACAGTGGACAAGTATAAATCATTACTAGTATCAGAGGGGTATGCACAAAAAGAAGGCATAGACTACAAGGAGACATTTGCTCCCATAGCTAAGATCAAAAAAATCAAAATGATCTTTGCTCTAGCTACATAGTTTGGCTAGAATGTCCACCAGATGGACATAAAAAGTTCCTTCTTGAATGGATATTTACAAGAAGAAGTCTACATGACTCAACCTGAGGGATATGTAGTACCTGGTCAAGAAGAAAAGGTATACAAACTCAAGAAATCTCTGTATAGCCTTAAACAAGCACCCCAAGCATGGTACATCAAGATTGATGAGCATCTCATACAACATGGATTTGTTAGAAATCCATACGATCCCAATCTTTACAACAAAAATCAAGGGGGGAGATTTTGATTGTCATTGTCTATGTCGACGATCTAGTCATCACTGGAAGTTCAGTGAAGATGATCGATGCAATGAAGAAAGATCTTAATCGATCGTTTGACATGAAAGATCTCGGGCTAATGCATTATTGTCTTGGATTGGAAGTATAGAAGAAAGAGAATCACATCTTTGTTTCTTAGATGAAATATACCAATACAACACTCAAGAATTTAAGGATAATGGATTACACACCAATTGCTACACCTATGGAGAAAACATTATAGCTATCTTTTTCATATCCATCTCCTGAGGTAAGTGCCACTCTCTATCAGTAGTTGATTGGATGTCTCATTTACCTAACCTACACTAGACCAGATATCAGCTTTGCATTAAACTATCTATCCAAGTTCATGTAGGAACCCAAAGTTTTTCATTGGAAAGCAGCAAGGTTCATTTTGAGGTATCTCAAAGGATCAGTGGATCTTGGTCTAGAATACAAGAAGAATGAAAACTTCTTCTTTACTGGATATTCAAATTCAGATCATGCAGGAAATATTGATGACAAAAAATCAACTTCTGGATTTGTCTTCTCTATGGGATCTAGACCAATATCATGGGGAAGTAAGAAACAACACTTCATTTCTCAGTCTTCCATAGAAGTTGAGTATCATTATGCATGAGAAGTTGTCTGTGAAGTGATTTGGCTACATCGCATACTAGAAGGACTTGAAATACCACAAGACAAACCAACCACCATGTATGTTGACAATGAAGGTGTTCTTAAATTTTTTCACAATCCAGTTGTTCATGAGAGAACAAAGCACATTGAAGTATAGGTTCATTTCATATGTGAACATGTGTTGAAGCACAACATCTAGCTTCAATTTTGTCCAATAGTTCAACAACAGGTAGATATCTTCACAAAATCACTTGCATGTGACAAGTTCGAGTTGTTCAGAGAGTTCCTCTCCTCATCTCTTGAGACAATGCACAATTACGGGGGGCAATGTTAGGTTAATTAATTATGCATAGTATATATTAATTATTTAATTAATTATATCAATTAAATAATGCTTTTATATGGTCTTTAAACCATATTTTTCTTATTCCATAGTTAGAGGATTATTTGTTGCATAGTTGTAACTTAATCATTTGTTTGTATTAATTTAATTGTTGATTCCTTGATGTATTATGGAATTTGTTGTATTTTTCGTTGTAACTGTGTAACCTCTCTTTTATCTACACATAATTATACAATGCCTATAAGTATTGCAGTCCATCTATTGTAACCTAGTTGAAATCACATTAATATAATTCATAGGCTACTATCCCTATTTTTTGAAATTATATACAACCCATGACACCAAGGAATGCATTATGATTGATCAGATCCATGATGCTATTTATTTGGGTGTACGCCAATCTAGCCTTGCTGGTAGTTCTAAGGATGATGACTGATGTTATGAAGGGAACACAGATGGAGTGAAACATGGAAGATGTTTTTGCAAAGGAGTTCATGGTCGCGGTAACCGCAGTAGAGGGAGAAGTGATTTCTCATGGGGAACATGTTATAATTTTGCATCTACAGAACATTATAAATGCGAGTTTCTTGATTTATTACAATGCTCATGATACAAGAAGAAGCACAGGTATGAAGAGTGTCCATAACTCTATGAGCATATGAACCAGTAGCACCGGAAAGATAAAGGTGCTACTATGGTGAGAATAAAAAAGGTCGATTCATAATGAATACCAAGAGTGGCACTTGAGTTAGAACTAGAACCTATATTGGTGACAATGCATGAAGAGGCCACGTGCACCAAAGAGATGCCAAGACCAAGGACACTAGTTTCTAGAGACCAGGTGTTATATGGAAAGCATCTGGACCCTACCCATTAGAAAGAAGTATACCAGGAGACTATGGACATGATTCAGAGTTTACAAGGGGAGATATAGTGTCTCAAGGAGCAATCGAGGAAGGTAGGGTAGAAGAAGGATAATGAGGTCCCAAGTAGTGACTTGGATGAGGTCAAAGAAGTATGTAAAATGTTGAGGCAAGAGAATATTATTCCCTTGCTGGGAGAATGGCTGAGGGAGAAGGTACCACATGCTAGAGTGGAGCATGAGAGACAAGTTTTACATGAAAAAATTTCTCCACATAGCCTTGACTATGAAAAAGAGATTAATCTAAATGCGGTAGTTGATGGATGGCTTCTGAGCAATATCCTCATCGACATGGGAGTAGAAGTTAATGTTTTTACCTTAAATTCTTGGCATTAGATCGGAAGGCCCACGTTGCAGTCATCTTCAAATGTTTTTGAATATGGAAAACAAGACTAAGTCAATTCCCATTAGAGTCCTGAAGGATGCAATTATCACCATTCAAGGGGCCAAGTTCACTAGAGATTTCAAATTCTTGGTGCTCTCCGAGGTAGAAAACTTTTCAGCATTTTGTGAGCACTCATGGTGTTACAAGAATAATGCTGACATAAGGTAACAAAGGATATATCAATTTTGAAAACAAGGAATAATGGGTGGTCATCCCTATGACGGATGGGAATTCAGTGCCCTACACAGAGCCATTGGGAGAAGAAGTCCTTAATAGAATCCATGTATGCTCCATCAGAGATCCTGAGGTAATTCATCCCACGGAGGGGGTCATCTTGTTTGAGGACACTCATTTTGTGAGTAATACCACTAGTGTGGCGTGTGACAATTGGGCACACAGGACCTATGTTTAATTGGGTGATAATTAAAAGAAATCGTAACAAGGGTGAAAAATATACACTCAGTCAAGCTCCTATGAGGAAATAAGTTGCCTAGCTACTTGGGAGGAGCATGTCCTGAGATTTTCCTGCAGGAAATGGAAGCTCAGTGGATAAATGAGGATGAAAGAAGAAGAATTCTTAGTTATAACCTACTTGGGACTATAACACATTTGTGGGCTACACATCAGGAGAACCTCTTGGAGTGGCGCATGGTAAGAATCACACTCTCTCTAAGGTTTTCAAGAAGCAATAGAAACATGGCCATATAAGAAACCATAGGAAAGAAACCACTTCATTTCATATACAAACATATGAGGAATCCTAGTTGGGAAGCGCAGAAACATTACCACCTTCATTGTGGGTACAAAAGTTATACTCCACTTTACAAGGTTATGTGCACACATGGTATGTTCATCCAAAGATGTGTCTTCAAACAAGTAATTGGCAAGAGTTGGTGGCTGAACTTATTCAAGAATTTGAGTATAGAAGCACCAAACCATCAGTGGATAAGGCATTACAAATAATAAAGCACCTTACAATGGGAGATAGTGCCATGGTTGAGGATAGGATGCTGGAATTACTAGAAAATCCTGATGTAGAGACATGCCCCTATGAGGAAGAATTAGAGGAAGCACATTTTGAGCGTGCATGTATGGAAAAAGAAAAGGGGAAATTGGTCTATCTCATAGACGAGGAAGAAATGGAGATGTTATATGTTGATCATTTAGAGGGTACATGTGAGGTCATTGACAGTGCTGGTGAGAAAGCACATGCCTACTATGAGCCCTTAAAGAAAAAGAATGTTAACATTGGGACGAAGGCCAAACGTGAGGCTATCATTAGTGACTATTGGTCAGAAAAGGAAGTTTCAACGATCATTGATCTATTGCACGAGTTTTAATATTTTTTCCCTCATGGGTACCATGAACTCAAAAGTTTTTACCATTCCTTAGGAGAAATGAAAATAAAGTTAAAATAAGGAGTGCACCTGATTCAGAAGAGACCTTATCAGATGAATCCAAGTTTGTGCATATGAGTTAAGGAAGAGATAGACAAAATGATAGCGTCAGGTATCATTGAGGTAGTTGAAGAGTCAGAATGGATAATCCTAATGGTCATCAACATCAAGAAGGATGGGAGGATCAAGACCTGTGTTGACTATAGGGACTTGGATACAGTATGTGTCATTGATCCTTTACCTAATCCATTTACTGAAGAAATATTAGGATTGGCCGGGCGTGAAGCTTACTCTTTCATAGATGGTTTCTCAGGGTACCACCAGGTATGGATTATAAAGGAAGACCATAGAAAGACAACTTTTTCCACTAGATGGGGAAGTTTTTCCTACACAGTCATGCCTTTCAGGTTGAAGAATGCACATGCTGTGTTCTCATACATTATAGTGCAAGCCTTCCAGGACTTCATCCATAAATTTCTTCAGTTCTATTTGGATGATTGGACTATATATGGTCTCATCAAGGACTGTTGTGATAACTTGAGACTAATGTTTGAAAGGTATCGACAGTTGAGGATATCCCTCAACATCAAGAACTGTGTGTTTGCTACCCCATTTGGAACCTTATTAGGGCATATCATATGCAAGGAAGGCTTACTAGTAGATCCCGCCAAAGTTGTAGTAATTGTTGGTTTGGGGGAGCCTACTAGCCAAATCATCATGCGTGGATTCCTTGGACACATGGGATATTATAGGAAGCTCATTAAGGGGTGTTGCAAAATTGTTGCAACTTTAGAATAATTGTTAAAACATAAAAGTGCCTTTCATTGGGGAGAAGTGTAGTAGAAGCCATTTGAAACTTTAAAGGAAAGGGTTGTAACGGTGCCCATATTACATTTCCCTTCTTGGGATAAGCCTTTCCATGTGCATGTGGATGTCGCAATGGGGGCAGTACTAACATAACCTGGGAAAGAAGTTGTCGATCATCCTTTGATCTTTGCAAGCAAGAAATTGACACCAGCAGAGTAGAATTACACGACTACGTAATACAAAGCATTTTCAATGATCTGCGCGTCACATAAGTTCAAGAAGTATCTGTTGGGAACACCATTCATATTCTACACATATCACATGGCATTAAAATACTTAGTCAACAAACCTGTTCTACAAGGGTGCATATGTCATTGGGTCCTCCTATTTCAGGAATTTGAATTTACGGTGGTGGTAAAGTCAAGAAAGAAAAATTTAGGGTCTGACCACTTGTTAAGGATTGATTCAGGAGAGGATGTGAAAATATTTGAGGATACCATGTTAGATGCACAACTATTTATATTATGGTGCGCGCACTTAGACTTGGAAGATATTGTAGTGTTCTTAAAGACATGTGTGGCACCAGAAGGGATGAGGGTTGTGGAGAGAAAGTAGTTGGCTATACGCGTCACACACTACAAGATTATTAGCGGAGATTTATATAAGTTAGGCCATGATGAATTTCTGCATTGATGCATGTTAGTACATGAGCACATTATAATTATGGAAGAAGGGCATTGTGGGATTGTAGGAGGACACTATGTGGGAAATGCAACCGTGTAGAAGATTTTTCTTGTAGGGATTTCTTGGGAATCCATTTACCAAGATTGTATTGAGTTTCATAAGGCTTGTGACCATTGCCAACTCCTTGGAAAACCTAGAAAGAGGGATGAAATTCCCTTATGACCAATATCTAGCCTAGAACCATTTGAGAAAAGGTCTATTGACTTTGTAGGACCAATCTCACCAGCAACATGAAGGAATGGTTTGTGGTATATCATCACTTTCACTGACTATTTAACATGGTGGGTAGAGGAAGAACCTACAAAGGACTGAACGATGATGAGAACTTCTAGATTCTTATGGGAAAATATAATCAGCAGATATGGTTTCCCTTTAAGTTTAAAAAGTGATAGGGGTACACACTTCCTCAATGAGATAGTTAGGATCTTGTTGGAAAAATTTATGGTGGCCCATCATAAGACAACCCGGTATCACCTTTAAGCAAATGGGACTGTTGAGACATTTAATAAAATACTAAGTCATACGTTAACTAAGATCTGTGACGTTGGAAGATATGATTAGGATGATAAGGTATTAGTCATCCTATGGGCATACAGGAAAACCTATAAAAGGTTGAACAAGGCCACAACATTTCAATTGGTGTTTAGTAAGGAGGTTGTTTTACCATTTAAATTCATGTTACCTTCATTGTGTATAGTGCGTGTAGGAGGTTTTTCTAATGAGAAAGCACAGGAAGAAAGAATTGATAAATTAATGAAGTTTGAAGAAATTTGATCACTTGCTAAGTGGAGTCGAAAGAAAAAAAAATCAAGACAAAAAGCATGGCATGACCATCATATAAGGAATAAGAATCTTGAGGTTGGGTAGTTGGTGTTATTGTATGATTCCAAGTATCTATGCCATCATGGGAATTTGAAATTCCATTGGTTGGGACCTTACCTCATATCATACATTATTGATTCAGGTGCTTGTTAGTTACAAGCATTAGATGGGACAAGATTACTAGGTCACTTGAATGGGAGTAGGATGAAGCAATACTACAAATAAGTATTCTTGGTGTTTGTAAATAAGGTTGTGTCACCAGTTAGTTTAGGTTTCTCTTTATACATTTTCCTTTTCTGTGTTTTCCTTTCTCGTCATTTGTTCTGTTGTTTGCTTTACGTTTAGGGCACTGGTAACCACATTACTTTTTGAAGGTTGTGCATGCATAGAGGACCATGCATCCATTTTAGTGTGGGGTGGAGTGATGTGGAGTATAGGTCTGTAATATGAGTTGAACTAGAAATAGAAGTTGCGGTGAGTGAAATGATTAAATAACTAAAGGTGTGCATGGGTAATAGGTGGGTAAAGAAGAGATGGACGTAAATGGTTGGTTTCAATAAATCCTTGAAGAAACCACATACAAAAAAAAGGAAGAGTACAGGAACAACATGACGTAGGCAAGGGAAAAAATAGGGAAAAGAATATAAGAAGTGTCTTCGGTGCTAGGAACGCATGCGGAAGAGGCTTTAGTCAGGTTGTATTTTTACATGCTAGAAGGTTATAACGAGTTTTGTGTGGAGTTTTTGGTGCATGGGAAAAAGTGCTCAAGACTGGCTTAGTGGAAAAATTTGCATTTAAGATTGAAGTACGGTGGTGGGTGAGAGATCATTTAATGTTGGGAAAAGAGAAAAACTATAAATAATAGATTGAGTAACTCATTATGTACATTTCATTTACGAATAAAAGAAAGATCTTGCGAACTATGACATCCAAATAAAGATCCTTACATCAAAGAAATTATTTGAGAGATCTAAAGTGCATAGCTAGGGTAAAATCACAAACCAGAAGGAAAGGAGTACACGGGCATGGAGAAGTTAAGTAAGCAAGTGCCATATTTTGGAAGGGTTTTTCCGGTTATGGTTTGCCAACTAGGGTAAAAATTTAGAAGCAGTTTTTTACAAAGATCAAGATTGGGGATAGATAGAGTGGTAGAGCAGAGTAATAAAAAGATGTTTAAAGTGATAATCTAACCAGAATAATGGCACCAAAGAAAGCAACAGTCTCACCAAATAAGTATAAGGGTAAAGGGAATCAAATGGCTACTGTCACAAGCACAAATGAAGAATGGTACGTAGAAATGCAGTATCTAGACGGGGTGTTGTTGGGAAAAGAATGGGAATCACACCTGATAAAAATGACTATGTGTGACTATAATTACCACACCGGCACAACAGAGAAGGATATGGATTTGGAGTTAGTTCACCCAAAAAATAAGAGAACGCTAGAAGGCATGTCCATTTTGCAGTGACAAGGTAAAGGTTAATTTGGAGAAGGCAGGTTGCTACAACTTTATGAACTGCCATACTTCAGAAAACCTGAGCACCTCTACCAATGGCTAATGGCACATGTTTAGGAAGACCACTTTTATTTTGTAGGGTGCAAGATGCACATAACCCCCTAGCTAATTTCCAAGTTCACAGGCCTTATTTGTTAAGGGGAAAACATTGATAATGACCTAAGCGACAAGGATGCCATCAAGGAAACAGTTTCTACTTTTGACTATAAGAAAGGATTGCGATAATTTGACATCATTGAGATCCAAGACCCCATAATGAGGATGGCCATGTGCTTGGTAACCAAGCTCAATGATCAAGAGAGATGGAATCAAGTAAACAAGGCATGGCTAAACATGTGCCAAAAAATATTTAAGGGGACCATCTACAACTTGTCTACTTTCATTGCAGATGAGATCATCAGCAGTGTGCCAGAAGGTGAGAATATACTATTTTTTAATGTTCTCCTCACAATTTTTTTCTTAGAATTTGGAGTGCTCGATGGCCATAAAGGTTTATTTGGGAGTACCCAAGAGAGGATCCCTCACCCATGAAGTGGTTTGTAAAGTATACTTGTGAGACTGTGACAGCCACTCACAAGGCACATCTAGAAAATGGTACAAGCACTTGAGGGATGCATTCGGGGCAGAATGGAGGATTCAAGAGAAGTTACCCACACTTGTAAAAGGAGAAGCAAAATTTGTAGTATATCAACAATTCTGCATTGGCATATTTAGATTGACAGACTAAACAATGAGCCCATGGTGAAAGCTTCCCTTCTCTTTCACCACGCTATATTTCCAAGAAGGGGTGAAAAGTTTTAAAGAGGCCAAAAGACTAAGGTTCAACCTTAGTGAAGTAGATCAAGACCACATAGAGCTGTGCAGAAAGTTGGTTTACCTTAAGAAGCATGCATACATGGAGAGATATGTATCCCACAAGATACAAATGATGAAACCAGTGACTTTTCCAATCACTAGAAGGGATGGAGAAAGAATATACCTTTACATCAGGCCAAAATTCGAGAAGGTCATGTAATTATAAAATGATGTAACCATCCCTGAGGACCCCATAAAAAGAAAGAAGCCCACGCCAAAGAAGAGGAAAACATTGGAGGTGTAGAAGGCACCACGTGTTCAGGCTATGCAAACGGTAAGTGTGCCAGAGACAAGCGTTAAGCCTAGTACTTAAACGTGGAGAAATAAGTCCCTGGTGAAAGCAAAGACTCTAGAGGAAGAAGCGTCAGAGCATGAAGAACCCTCCACCTAGGAGAAGTCACCAGAGGAAGAGGAAAAGGAAACAAAGTCTCCTACCAGGAAGAAGCATAAGATGGTAGATGGAAATGACTCGAAGGACATAGAGAGCTTGAAGGCCTATAGAGGCAAGAGAGATGACGATGATGAAGATGAACCAAGAGGCAAGGGCCATCCTATCTATGAGGTTCATGACTCAGAAGACTGAGGAGAGGAAGAATAAAATGAATACATCTTTTCTAGAAGGGATGATAACAAGGAAGAAGAAGACACTCATGATAGAGGGGTAAGTGAGGAAGTTATAAAAGAGAAAAGGACCCCAAGCCTCACCAAGAAATAGATAAACGAGGTTGTGGAGAAGGAAGTAGCCAAAATCATTGAAGACCTAGTGGAACAAGAGATGGAATGTAGTGTGGACCTAGTGATGAAGGAAAGATAGGAAGAAAACATAGAAAAATAATTTGACAGCATGGGAGGGGATCCCAGCATGGCTATGAGCTTTCCTAATGCCACGCGCATGGGGAGAAGAAGCGTAGAGACATCACATGTTCATAGAATGGGCTATATTAATGATCCAAACAAGGTGTTGCATGTTCTTTTTCAAATCACCATGCCAACAGAGAAACTCTTCGCCATGGCATCATTTGATGAGGAAGGTGCATACACTCGAACAAGGAAAATGTTCTCTTGGGAATTTGAGTCCCACATCAATGAACAAAAATTTGAAGTAATCCAAGGGGTAAAAATGAAGGTACCAGAGTCAAAAGGTGATAACCCCTTGGTAAATGCTCAGTAGCTATCAGAAAAAACAAATATGTAACATGTTGAACAAATTTTTAGTAGAAGTAGAAGCCAGACTCTTTGGGAGAAATTACAAAGTGAATTTCCTAGAAGTAGATCTGGAGAAGAGGGAAGAGGAGTTGGAGAAATGAATGAAGGAGTTAAAACATGAGGAACTAGTCAGTGCTTAGCTAATGTGAGAATTAAAAGAAGAGAAAGCAAGGGTACATGAAGTCTACAAGAAAGCAGAGATGATCACAGATGCCATTTTCTTGAAGCATCCAAATCTAACACCACCTACGCAGAAGTATGGATCTACCCTAGAGTGTCTATAGGACCTGACCTACTTCCTCATAATGGAAAGATGACCCTTGGCCTTGGAGTCTGCAGAGGAGGTGTCGACACCCAAAGAAGAGGAGGACAAGATGAAGGTTATGGCCATTGTGGCCCAGTACAAGAAAGTCCTCCCAGATGTGAAATTTGTCACCCAAGTCATTGATGCCACCTATGAAAAATGAACCAATAGAGATAGAGTGGCGAGCATTTTGTTCACCACCCATGAAGCGAAGCTCAAGGAATTCTAGGAGAAAAACAAGGGGAATAGGGCAGAACGTAAAAAAATTCTAGCCGAGGTTGAGAAAAATTCTGAGGCTATTGAGACCTTGTGGGGCTCAATTAAGAAACGGCTGAAGGAGTTGTATACCCAGATCACTCATAGAATGGATGTACTTGAGGATTTGGAAAAACAACTGGAGGGGATAGAGGAAGTAATAAATACTGTAGTGCCCACATTTTTATACCTCAGTTACTTATTGTTCCTTTACTCATTGACATGTTTCAGTAGGGACTTGTTATATTTTAAACATTACATTTGGAGATCTGATCTTATTAGACATGTATGGAGATTTAGGCATATAGCGCCAATTTAGCTTGATTACTATGTTGTCACCTTATCTTATGATGCCGTGGATACTAATTGATATGATGTTATTTTGGACTGTAATTATATTGATGGATACTTAATTAGTTGCATGTTGGGATTCTATGGATACATGTCACTTTATCATTATGACTAACTTATGGTGAATTGTGTATAACTGTGCACATTGTCACATTTTTTATTCCAGAAAGATGATATGTTATTCTATAATTCATTGATATCTTATTTAGTAGTTCATTCACATTTTATCAGACAGGTGCATTTAATGTGTGCAATGAGTGTGTAGGTGATAGGTCACAGGAGAACGTGGGATTCAGACCAGCTACACAATTTTACACAACCAGCCCATGGGGCTAAGTCCTAGCTGTGTTTATTGCATGAGGCATTACTGTTACATTTCATTGTTTTTGGCATCATGAGTGACCCTCATTTGTAATGTAATATGTCTTGTATTATTAATCTTGCTCAGGGTGTTTAGTTTGTGTTGTAAACTTGTTTTGGGGAATTAATGGCCCCATTTACATTAAGTTTTGAATTTTTTTAATGATGTACTTAATCAAAAAGGGATTAGGGTCACATGTGAACCCTTGGGTGTGCCCCACGCCCTCTACCCTTGTGCCCAAGTGTGCCAAACCCGAAATTGGGTTATTTTAGGAATTTTTAGGGACCCCTTTTTAGTTTGGGAGTTCCCTTAGCATGAAAATGGGCCCTTGGACCTTACCTAATAGGTAGGGGGGCTTATTTCCAAGGATTAGAGGGAGTTTTCCCTCCCATTTTTCCTCCCTTCGGTCACATCCATGTAAGGGGTATGGATAAGTGTGCTTTGTTAAAAGTTGCACAAGATTGTTTTGTTATCTTTTTCGGTAATTTGGGAGAAGAGGGCTAAAATTCATTATATCCTCTCTCTTTTATCTTTGACATCTTTAACCTTGAAGGAAGAGAGGGGTGACACATGTCACCCCCTCATTTATGAGGATTTTTTCTTGCTCCTCTTTAAATTCTCCCTCATGGGGTAGAAGATAACTTTTTTTTTGAGCTTTTGCTTGGAGGCTTGTGGATTTTGGAGCTAGAGTTGCTTGGGTCAAGAAGTGGGAAAAGATTGAATTTGAAAAGATTTTTGGAGGTAGGCTTCTTGAGCTTTATTCTATGTGTTATATCATGCTAGATATTAGTTTTTTACTTGGAAGTGTTTGTTGTTGCATGTAGATTTTGTTTGTTGTTTGCTTGATTTTGCTCCATCCATCATATGGCATGATGGAGTTTTAAAGTTTGTGGGGGAAGAGAGAGGGGATTTTCCTTCTCAATCCTCATGGCTTGACAGGAAATCCTTGTAGGATTTTAGTTACTCCCCTCAAATGGTTTGAGGTGGGGAAGGTGGTTCATTTGGCTTGAACCTCTTTCCCCATTCTTGGTGAGGGAACCCCTTTGGGGTTTGAAAATGCTTCCAAGGAGGATTTGGTGAAAGGGTGGAGAAATAAGGAGGGTTTTAAATGAATTTGCAGGAATAAGGAGGGTATGGAGATCTTGGTTTTTCGCAACTAATGTTGGTTACAAATTTTAGAGAACTCCTTTCTTCTCTTCCCCATTTTAGAGGTAGAATATGGTTTCTCCTCTTTTTCATCTTTGTAAAATTTGGAGTCTTATTTTTATATTTGTCTTGTTTCATGTGGATGTAATATGGTTTGTTCATCGTCACTCTTGTGTAAAGTTTTGGATAGGAGTTCTCTTTCTCATGCGCTTAGGGGAGGCTAGCATGCATTCCAACCTTGGAAAGGCTTGTAATGATGCCTATGGTTGCATGGTAAAACAAGCTTCTTCTCCTTATATGGATTCCTTGAAGGCATTTGAAGTTGGATTTCAGGATGGAAGTTGGTGATAGTTGGAGCTTCTTTGTCCTCTCAAATCTTTATGAAACATTACTTGCATTGTAACCTCTAGAGTATGACTATGTGGGAAGATTCTTGGGCATGCAAAAAGTTCTCATCTTGTGAATTGAAAATCACTTGTAAGATTGGTATTCCATTTGTATTTGAAAGTTTTCTTCTAATATTGGGAAGGAATTTGCTGGGTTGTTTTCTTATGTATTTTTAGCATGTTGGATATATGATGTATTAAGGAATTTTACAAAAGAAGTCTTGTAAAATATCTATATTTGTTTAAAATGCATTTAGTAGGATATATTTATATTCCTTTAACATGCATTGTTTTTTAATATCATTTTGGTAAAGAAAGATTATTTAATAAATAAGTGTTTCTACAAAGGAAATAATATTGCTTTGTTGACTTGTTTAAAAATCTGAAATGATCTTCTAGCATTACATTAGAAAAGAAAGTACCTTCTCTTTATATTTTTGTAATATTATTGAATGGAATTAGTTTTTTTTTCCTTTCCCATGTGATTCTTAACAAACAAGTGTAGTAGGAAATCCAATGTTTACTTACTTCTGCTTCACTAAATTTTACATGGTTTTCCAAGCTTCTCTTCTCATTTTCAATACTATGTTACATTTCTCATTACATTAAAAAAATTAGTAATTTTTTTTAACACAATTAGATGTTGACAATTTCCTTGTTCCATAATCCACAAAATAACAAAATAAAATTTGTTATTATCAACTTGAAATAAATTGTTCCTAGATTGTAAATACTACAAATATATCAAAAATATGATGATAGTTTATAACAGAACTACATTATGTTTAAACATAGTTATATATATATATATTACTTAGTTAATATTATCATTGCTATATTAAAATAAAAATATATATAATATATATATATATATATATATATATATATATATATATATATTGTTGGTATCCAATTTTACTCTCCTTCACAACTTGAACAACATCATAAATTTGAACAAGACACTCAAGGATAGATAGATGTTTTCTATGTCGTTTGTATCCAGGGAAGCACACGTATCTACTTGTTTAAATTCAATAACTGAGGGAGTGGATAACACCTTCAAGAGGCTTTTGATCTAACCCTCACTATTTTAGGTTGTGCCTATCAACCAAGGCAAGAGAACCTATTTTTTAGCAGTTATATGGTAAGGAGATGGAGATATCCTTGTGTTTTGCATATGACATAGAAGAGGCTTTTTGAAAACATGATCAAGTATCCATTATCCAAATTCAAAGGAGTTGTCACTACTAAATGATGAAAACGGTTCCAAAACAAAGCTAGAGATGCTAAAGACATGATAAAACCTTGATAAGCTTTGTGCATTTTAGTGAAAGGATTGAATTCTTTTGTGGACACACAATGCAAATACAAGGGTATTGTAGGTAGGATGAGTTAGTTTAAAATGAATTTCTGATGTGAGATGATGGGAGAAGAGTAGCTACAAATAATCACCTTCTTTGGGAAGCTTTGCAAATAAATTACAACACCTAAACATCAAAGATGTTTCAATGAATTTGAAGTGCTCTTTTAACCAGGATATGTGCACACATGGATGCCCAAATTTGCACTATTGCATATAAACTTTAATTACCTGCCACAAAGGCTTGAAGCAAAATATCAATGAAGCATTTAGAAACCCTTATTAGATCATGACCTAAGGTACACCCAAAGGTTTACAAACACCCTCAATTTACAAGGAAGGTAAGATGAATTTAAATGTGTTTATATTCACTCAAATGAATGCTCTTCTGAATGGAATATTGCAGATGCCTTCAAACCATTTACCAGAAATGAGACCATGTATGACCAATAAAGATCCCAAACACAAGATTGCAACATGAGCATGAAACACAAGTTGAAAACATACTGAAATACAAGTGTATGTAAGCTTTTCCAAGAGATAAAACTGGTTGATCCAAGAATTTGATCAAATATATCAGCAAGGGAATGTTATTTAGACAATATTAGAGCTCGTTGATGGCTTTATAGCTGAAACCAACTCAACATAATGAACATTTGATGCAAACAGGAATCAAAAAGGCTCTCAGGTAGTTTCTCCAAAAGAAAATGGACTTCTTCCAATTTTCCTTGTGAAAATTCTTCTCTCTTTCTCCAAAATTATCAAAAAACCATACCAAATGCCTCTAAAATACATAATATACCCTATGCCAGCTTAGATCCTTGCATCCCAAGCAAATAATATGCCAAAGGGAACAAATTTGTTACAAAACCCTATCCATCTGATGAAAAATGATATAAAACTATAAAACAACTTGCCAAATGCCAGAGATGCACAAATATTTTAAAATATTGCATTAATTCAGATCCTAATCCATCCCAGGGTCATGTTTTCTTCATTCCACGATGGAAGCATGCATCTGTAACATTTTCCACCTTTTACCTCATCATTTTTTACCTCTGCAACTTTAATTTTTCACTTTTCACATTCTTTCACGGGCTAAGGAAAAAATTTCATCAAAAACATCATAGGACATGAAATTAGCTCAAAAGAATGGTGTCATTGCATCCAGAAGGCTGAGGGGATGTGATTTCATATAAAATTTCACATGATTTAGAGCAGAAATGGTGAATCCAAGCTTCCTGGAGCTTCTATGGCGCCCAAAAATGAAAACACTCAGCAACCATTGATTAGAAATCAACTTTAAATTTCCACCCTCCACATGTCTTGACGAGATTCGGCATGCAGGCTCAAAAAATATCTTCTTCGGCTTCAAATAAGGTGGACATGAGTCCAAATACAATTGGACTGGGTCTCCAACCTTAAAAATGTATTTCAAACCTTTCTTGATCTCAAAAAATTTTGAAAATTTTCCCCGCATGCCCCCTGGACATGCCACGTGTCTATGGGTTGACCCTATCAAGATCCGCGGGCCAGAATAACAAATTTTGCTCCTTTTGTGAAAAAAGGAAAAATTCCTCAAACATATCCATGGGCTCGAACACCCGCTGCTTCTTCTGCCACATGGAGGTCTCCCATTCACCGCGGAGCCGACCCTTCCTTTTTTTCTTTCATCCCTCTGTGGGTACAAAATCCTCTAGCGAGCCTGAGCTTCCTTTTAAAATTTTGAATAGTGCCACGTGTCTCCCCCTGATTAGCTATGGGGGAACACCTCCAAAGTTTCCATGGATCAATTTTTCACTTTGAGATTCTTCACCAAAATTTCACCAACTTTTCCAATTTATCTCTGTGCTTCAAATCTCTACCAAAACCGAGACACGTGTCCTCTTCCTATTTGTTGAGGGCTTCTGTCAAAATATTTTCATCTAGCATTTTGAAGCCAAAAAAATCAAAGTTTTCCAACTCTCCACTTTTCCATTTGAACTCCCTGGACACGTGTCCACTTCCCATTGGCCACAGGCCCATTTTTTAATTTTCACCTATGTAAACATAAAGGCCAAAATTCATAAAATTTTCCTTTGGCCCCTATTCTAATTTCTCCTAATGGACACATGTCTTCCTCCTACTGGTCGCGGGATCTCGAGCCAAATTTACACTTTGACATTTTGAGATTTAAACTTCAAAATTTCCACATCCCCCACTCACCCATGCTGATTAATTTGGAAACGTGTCCACCTGCTATTGGGTCAGGGATTTTGAGCCAAATTTTAGTACACAAGGCAAAAAGAACAGTAAAATTTTTCAAGTCCCTCTCCAACCACATGCTTCCTATGCCATGTGTCCATTTCCCATTCGTTCAGGCCTTCGGGGAAAATTTTGATTTTGAGAAATTTGTAAAATGAAGGCAAAAAGTCTAAGTGCGACCCGCCACCCACTGATCCTCCAACAAATCACATCATGCCATGTAGGCATTTCACTGTAGCACTGCAGGGCTGTGGGTAAAATGTTTCCTTTGGTGGGGCTGTGGGTAAAATGTTTCCTTTGGCAAAAACTCAAAAAACAACAAGTTATAACATTTTTCCTGTGCATCCTCACCTAATAGGAACCTGCCACGTTAGCAGTATCTTGCAAAGATAATTTTGACAGGCTGTTGACACCCGTTTACCCGTCAAAATCATAAAAATGCACAGAATGCCCTGAAAATCAGATCTTTTCACAAGGAATGTAGATTTCCCATTTTTAAATCAAGTGAAGAATGATTTTATATTGATTTCAACCAAGGGAGCAGGGTTTTTAACCTCAAATTACTCGGAATCAATCCACTTAAAAAAAATTCATGATTTGGCAAAGGGGAAAATGGCTCAACCCGTGTAAAAAATGAAAAAAATAGGGCACAACAAAGTGGAAACATGGATTTTGTTTTAGATCAAGGTGAAATAATACAAACTTAGGAATTTTGAAGGCACTGAACTGGATAAAACGATTTGCAGATCACCCACTGGAGAAAATAAAACATTTCTTGACAAATTGGGAAAAAATGGATATAGAAAATTAGGGAAAAGTGTGTAAAGTGAATATTTACACCAACATTGGCTCTTGGTTGGGGATGGGCACTCCCAGAGGGTACCATAAGATCACAACGTAGACCAAGTGCCAAAAATCCATTGGGTAAGAAGTATAAAAATGTAGAGTAGCCCCAAAAAACTAGAATTTTCACTAAAAAGGACCGAGAACACTAGAGCAACAAAGGCTTCCAAGGACAAAAGGGTAAACCGCAAGACAGCAACAACAAGAACAAAGCAAAGACAAAACAAAAACAAGGGCTATACAAAATGTAAAACTTGTGCATACCTCCTTTGGGGATTTAATCCAAAAATTGTTTTAAATGTCTGCCATTAACAGGCAACTCCAACAAATCCCCATCCAAATCCTTGGGAAAGAATGTATGCTCTCCAATTTTGATGTCAATGGCATAAGGGCCCATCCAAAGAGCATAAAACTTTCCATGCTTTCCCTTATCTTCATGCCTACTTTCCCATAGCAAGACCAGATCTCTGACATTAAAGGCTCTAGGATTGACCTTCTTATCAAACAACTTCTTCAACTTCTCCTTAAATATGACATGTCTTTGATGAGAGGCTCTTCTTTATTCATCCAACTCAATGATTTGATTTATCCTTGATTCATATGGACCATGTTCTTGATCTTCTAACTTCTGGGTAAACTGAAATGTGGACAATTGCAAATGTAAGGGCAGCAATGCTTGTGTTCCATAGACCAATTCAAATGGACTCTTACCAGTTGCTCTTTTTGGAGTGATCCTATCTTCCCAAACTGCAAATTTTAATTGGTCTCCCCACTTTTTCTTATTGATTTCCAAGGTCCTTCTAATAATCTTGAGCAAGTTCTTATTACTGGACTCAACCTGTCCATTACCTTGTGGATTGTAGTTTGAAGAATAAGTTAGATTTATCCCATATTCATTACACATTGCTATCAAAGGCTTGGCTATAAAACACATAGTATTATCAGACACAATCTTAACTGGGGCTCTAAATATGCATATGATATGATTCAACAAGAAATCCAGTACCACTTGGTGTGTTGCCTTTCTAGATGGAATGGCCTCAACCCATTTTGTGAAATAATCAGTTGCAACAAGGATCCACTTATGACCATCACTAGAAGGATTTGAAATTTCACCTACGAAGTCCATTCCCCATTGTTTGAAAGGGGATTCAACTGATATAGGCTACAAAAGAAGGGATCCTGAAGCCTTCAATCTTCCTGAGAAACGTTGGCAACTGTCACATCTTCTAACTAGCTAGTTTGCATCTTCAAAAAGAGATGGCCACCAATAACCAACTCTTAAAATCTTGTGTGTTTTCACTCTACCAGAAAAATTTCCTCCACAAACTCCCCCATGGAATTCAACAATCAAATTGGGAGCTTGATCTTCAGTTATGCATTTCAAGAGGACACCTTTAGGGTTCTTCCAAGCCAGCCCAAGGTCTGTTATGATATATTTTTGAGAAGCTAGCTTGAGGGCTCTTTTCTAATTTTTATTCAAGTGACTAGGACATCATAGATGCTTGAGGTAGAAGATCACATCCTTGTACTAATCAAAATTCATCAATTTTTCAAGTAGATATGCCCTTTCTCCCTCTAGCCGATTCACTTTTACATTTTAAAAATTACTCTCAGCGATGAGCCTGGCAAGACCCAAACCTCTTACCAGCTTTGTAGTTTGAATGTCCATGTCATATTCTTGAATTTTGTTAACCCACCTACATATATTTCTTGAGATTTACATGTCAGATAAGATGTCTTTGACCATTGTATGAGGAACATAGGCAACAACCTTTAAACTCAAGATGTAGGGGCTGAAAATCTTTATTGCCTTCACCAATGCAAATACATGTTTTTCCATGATTATATACTTCAACTCATCTTCCTGTAAAGACTTGCTAAATAAATCAATAGGCCTTTCAGCTCCCTTTTCATCTTTTTGGAACAAAACTGAAGCAATAGTAAATTCAGAAGCAAAAGAGAAGATTTAGAAAGGCATCTTATAGTTTGCAGCTGCCAAAACAGGTGCATGCTTGAATGCATTCTTTATTCCTTCAAAATCTTGGATGGAAGCCTCTTCCCACTTAATAACTTGATCCTTTCTTATCATGCTTGTGATTGGGAGAGTTAGCTCGGTAAAATTAGAAACAAACCTTCTAATGAAATTGATTTGGCCAAAGAAAGATTGAATACTTTTCTTGGTTGTTGGAAGGGCCACTTTGTTGATTGTTTCTACTCTCTCTGGGTCTATCATAACACCTTCCTTGGATACAATATGTCCCAGAAACTTGGCCTTTTACACACCAAAATGACATTTCTTTGGGTTAAGGGAAATGCCATACTCTCTACATCTGATCAGCATTTTTTCTAGGTGTTGCAAATGATCTCCTCGCTGCTTGAAAAAATAGTCACATCATCTTGGTAAACTACAATAAACTCATTGATATAACTAGCAAAGGAAACATCCATGGCCCTCTAAAAAGTGGCACCAGCATTCATCAATCCAAAGGGAATCCTCACAAAAACATAAGTCCCCCAAGGAGTAGTGAAGGTTGTCTTTAATCTTTCTGATTCTTTGACAACTACTTGGTTATATCTGGAGAAACCATCCAAGGTAGAAAGCATCTCTGACCCTGTTACAAGCTGTAACATATTCTCCATGTTTAGCAATGGGTATTTGTCCTTCATAGATGGTTTTTTTGGATTCCTAAAATACACACAAAGTCTGATATCACCATTCTTTTTCCTAACTGGCACAAGGTTGGCAACCTAAGAAGAGTATCTAGTAGGCTGAATGATGCCACCATCTCTCAATTTCTTCAACTCTTCTTGCATATTCATGGATATAAGTGGATTAATGTGCCTTTGTATTTGTCTAAATGGCTTAGCTTTTGCCTCAAGAGGAATCTCATGTTGGAACAAATCTTCCGTATATGCCTTTAGCTCTGAATAAGATCAAGCAAGGCAGTCTTGATATTTCTTTAAAAGTTGGGCATAGGACTATTTTTCCTCCATGCTGAGATGGCTGCCCAACCAGATTTTCCTTGGTTTATCCTTGGTTCCCAAGTTGCTTTATTCCACATCCCTTGAAGCAAACAAATTTCTATTGATGATACAATCAGCATTGCTAAAGTTGGATTCAAGTGTAACAAGACCTTTGGGAATGGTGTTTATTTTCAATTGTATAATATCCCTATCAAACAAAGTTTCTCTACCTTCATTCATGCACACCATTGGTTCCCAATCAATGTTTTGACCAGAAAACTCACCTTGGCATTGTAAGAACCTCAAGATTTGTGCATCATCATCAAAAATCTACCAAGGTTTTACATTGTCTGGGACAACTGGCCTTCTTAGTACTTCAATGTCATATTCACAAAAAGGTAAAATGATGTAATTGTCAAATCTAGAACCAAGGACAGCCAGCCTATCAGTAGTAGCATTAAGACTTCTATCATGGTAAACAATGTTAAAGGAATCAAACATTTCAATCAAGTCCCAAACAACATGCTTATATTGTTTCATACGTTGATTTTTTGTGGCATACATCTTCCTTACTTGCTTGACAACCAGCTCTAAATCCCCCTTGGAAACAATATCCTTCACTCCATATTTCCGTGCAATCCTTAGTCCCAATAATAATGCCTCATATTCAGCTATATTGTTAGTGCATTCAAAATTGAGCTTGAAGGAAAAAGGAAACTCTTCTAAACTAGGAGAAACCAGCACTATACCAGCACCATTCCCAAACTTGGAGCAAGATCCATCAAATACCAATGTCCATGGAGAACCTACCATGCTAAGGTACTCTGATTTGTCCATCTTATTCTCTTTTCCATCAGCAAGACCAATGAAGTTGTCAACATGTACATCAGCAAACAACACTTCATAAGAAGCATTGTTGGGATCTTCAATCAAGTGTAACATCTTCTTTTCACCATAGAGTTTGACAAGGATTTCCTCAATGGGAATGGTGGAAAAATACATGTCCATTTGAACACAACACCAACAATTGCAGCCCATTTTCTTGACAAAATCATACCCCATTTGGTAGGGAAGTCAACAATTATAACATCAAGTTTTAGATTCTTACCCGGATAGGGTGCAAGTTGAACTACTAAACCCTTCACACATCCAACAACTAGAACTTCCCTTGAATCCATGGATGTACACTTCCAATATACTGCTTTCAACTTTATATCCAACTCATTCATGACTTCTAGAGGCATGCCATTACATGATGCACTGGAATCAAACATGCAATTGTGAAGCAACCTATCTTTTATGAGAAAAGTTGTGAAGAATGGATCAACATTCAATTGGGAATCAACCAAGGATGTATGTAAATATACTTCAGGTGCCTCTCCAAAATCTTCCATTGGTGGTGGTGTTTCAAGGCCAACAATGTTTTGAAGAGGAGTCTCAACAACATTTACATTTCAACTTGGGGTAATATTTTCTTCTTTCAATCCCAAGTACTCAAACGCTCTCTTTTTGTGCTCAGGAATTCTAAGCAATTCAATAATTGGATCAATGACCTTAATTTGGCTCAAAACCTGGGCTATATCATATGGAACATTCTTTCGTAAAATAGCATTGGAAGGGAAACAAGAAGATTCATCAGATGGAGAAGTATTCTTGGCATCCTGGGCATTGTTATCTCATTTTTGAGTTTACACCAAAAATGAGATAACCCTAAGAAATTTTGAGCTGATTTTCTAAGGATCACCTTTTAGAGAGATAATCAGGTTTTTGGGTTTCACAAGCAAGACAACATATGTTTTGGATGCTTCATGTCATGTGTGTCACGAAACCCAAAACCCACATCAAGTAAGGCGAGTCGGGTTTGTGGACCTTCCAACCATCGGAACATGCCTTCATTAAAACATGATTCATGTTGCATGTATTCCGATCCCCGAAGCCCAATTTACTCCTTTGTTTCAGGCTTCCGGGGTCATCAAGGATGATGCTTCATGTCACTTGTTTCCCGCAACCCGAAACCTAAATTTCTCTAAAAACCCTTTCTGTCGGGTTTCCGGATATCCCAAGCATGCTGACATGGCATTAATGTTGAGTTGTCAGGTAGTTGGCACGTGTCAACTGAAGTGTATTAAATGTGAATTTTCTTATATATATTTGGATTTCCATGTCATTTTTACTAGACGTACTTTTTACCTCGTCGATTTTTGTGCATGCATCTTCGACCCAAAAACCTGAATCGGTTCTGTACCTAATTGCATTGCTCATTTTTGATCATTTCTTGTCCTGGTTGAAGGTATTTTTCTTCATTCTTTGTTTGTGGTTTTCGTGTAATAATTGTGGAAAGAATTCTTCCAAGTTTCTTACCAGGATTGTTGGGGTTTTATCTTTTCCATTTTGGGGGTTATTTTCTAAATTAGGTTTGTGTTTTAGGGTTACCCCTTTGTGAATTATCACTTTGTTTTATTCCTTAAAGATATCATTGTAATTAAAAATATATTGGGGATATCAACATTGAAGAAAAACTTGCATGTTTCAACTCATCAAACTACCCCCATTCCCTCTTCTCGGGTTTCACATGGTGCTTTGGCAGTGTTCAAAACCCGCAGTATATCAT
The DNA here is from genome assembly GCA_019776745.2 of Taxus chinensis. NCBI lineage: Eukaryota > Viridiplantae > Streptophyta > Pinopsida > Cupressales > Taxaceae > Taxus > Taxus chinensis. The sequence goes on along the minus strand of CM034146.1, from coordinate 31,886,073 downwards.
AAAGTTTAAAGTATCAGGTTTTCCAAAGTCTCTGGCATCCACTCAGTGTGTCAGGTTTTCTAAAGTCTCTTGCATCCTCAGTGTGTCGGGTTTTTTTTTATCATTCCGGCATCTCCAGTGGTGCCAGAGTTTTCTGAAGTGTTCAACACCTTTTGATCTCCGACACTCTCCTCCTTTGAAATTCCTCATGTCGGACCCTGGTCCCATCACAAGATAAGACTGAAAAATTAGGGATGGATGAAGTACAAATTCAGGAAGGTGGAGTCTCCCTCCTACATTGACTGTAATTATGACATCCAAGATACAGAGCTCAGAAACATAGATATGGAGGATTTTTGGAATAGGGTCAAGAGCTCTTCTTAGACTCCATGGATGAAATCAATAGTTAAAAGTGGTCTACCTCTTGCAGTAGGTTTCCCTATGTCCACTCAGTGCCCCAAGTTCATCTTAGCCTGTGCTTCGAATTATGACTTTGCTTCTCATTCTATGAAAAAACCAGTGAAGAAGAAGTTATAATCAAGTTGGACGGGAGGTTACTTCGATGACCTTCTCAAGCTACCTAATTTTGAGGAATCTGGAGATGTGGATCTCAAGTCAGCCCAAAAAGCCTGGGACAATGAACAAGAGGATTACATCAAGCACGTGAATAAGAAGTTCCTAATCAAAGCCAAACCGGTTATTTCCAGGTTCCCAAGACTTGTTCCCAGAAGTGATTTCATTCAGGAAATCAATGATATCATTACTCAGTTGAGTCTAGTTTTTGGTTTCCCCGAATCAAATGTTTTCCAAGGATGGATGTACCAGTTCATGATCATTATTAAGAAGAATCAACAGGGAATTGATTGGGGTACTCTTATCAGTAACGAGATAGATTCTCAAATGACAACAGTCCTGTCTACGGGAAAGTTTTATATGTCCTCGTATGTCACCTATGCAGCGGCCGACATGAGAAACTATCCTGGGTTGGACACAGAGGGGAACAAGATAGTGGAGCATGTTTATCAGTATTTTCCTTAGCTGATAAGAAAGGGTCTGAAGACCAATTCAGAAGGGTAAACGATGCCTTCTTTTAGGAGAACATTTGTAGGTTAAACCCTGAACTAAGGAAAACAAGAGCCTCTGATGAGGCATGGGCTGAAGTTTCAAAATGGGGTCGTGTCTTCTTGCAAATTTAAGAAGTTCACATATCTTTGAGTAGTCATGTACCCAGGGGATCCTTTCCATTTTCTGAGATATCCAAGGGAAAAACTAATCTTGGTGGAGTTGGTCAGGCAATTGTTGGATTTTCACAAGTTCTAATAGAGTAAACACAAGGCCGCTGTATCTTTCCCAATTTCTATTGGAAGGTATACTTGTTCAACAGTGGTGAAAGCCAAGATCGTTTTCCATGAGCTTCAAGATAAGTTGAAGAAGCACATGAAGCCTCGAGATGGGTTTGATTTTTGAGGAGTCCTTAAGGCATATGGAACTCTTCACCTACACGTGGCAAGCATAGAAGACATCTGGATTGATTTACGTGATGAGGTTGCTATCCGAAGAAAAGATCATAGCAGATTGAAACTTGCAAAGATTCAAACACTTGAGCTCGCTAACATACCACAAGGTACTAGCGATATTGAAAGTGTTCTGGATCCTTCCTACGATTGATTGAATGAAGATCAATATGTTTTCCCACCTATTGATTGGTCTATCAGTGAAAAAGCCTCCGTTATAGATAGATCAGCTCTGATTCTTGCATGCACCAAAGCATGGCTCACCTCTTGGGGAATGAGTTTTAAAGATGATAATTTTTCAAAGTTGGTTACTATAGAGGCGGGGACCTCCAAAAAGGGAAAATACAAAAAATCTTCTAAGGGACCTATAAAGGTCAAGTTTGTCAAGAAGAGAAGAGAACGAGAAATCTCTTCAATTGTTTCTCCATTTGAAATGGTGAATGTGCTAGAATCACCAACACCACCAGAAATAAGAGAAATTTCTTTGGAAGGAGAAGTAAGCCAGCCTCTAGTTTCACCATTTGTTGACTACACAATTGAAGTGACCTTATCTCTTAAATCCAAGGCTTTGGAGTCGGGATCTGCGCTTCCTCCTTCACTACCTCCTCTTTCCCCATCTACTTCTTCATTCATGGCCAAAATTTTCTCTGGACTCTCACCCCTCTCTGCTGGGACCAAAATAATCTACCAACACACCTCCCTCTTATGCCTCTTTTTACTGAATCTACTACCACATTGGTAACTGTCCCCACTTCACCACTGGATCCCTCTCCCCTTGAAAGTATGATGTCAACTTCTACAATAATGGCAACTCCCTCTGACACGCCTCAATGGCTACTTGAGGAAAACTCCGAGGAAGAGGAAGTTGATTGTGCCCATACCAACCTTTGATTTTAGTTCACTCAAGGCTTCTACTGCTAAATCAGCCAAGAAACCCAAAATAGTTTTCAAGGGTTTTGGTGGACGCTTTGGGGCATAAGTCTGTGCAAATATTGCCACTCCTGCGACTTAAAAAACCAAAGATGACATAATGACCTTCTGACTATCAGATAACCATGGTGGCTCTAGGAGAAGTGAAAACAGAAGGAGCACAACAGGATGCATGGGATACTATAAACGTGTTATGCTAAAAATTGAAGGAAACAAAGGACAGCAGAGATGAGCTTAAAGGAAAGGTGGAGCAGTTAACTAAGGTATTGCTTAAGCTCTCACAAACCCCTTGAATCCATATCATCTTCCTCTGTCCTTGTCAGGTTTTGATTTCTCATTAGTTCCTATAATCGAGAAGATTAATGAAAAAGGAAGGGTAGTCGATGAGTGGACCCAAAGGCTGCTCCAATAGGGGACAAGAAGTGATTCAGGATGCCGTAGAAGTCTATCAATATTTGGGGAATATACAGAGTGATGGGGAAAATATGGATGATGATTTTTCCCAAGAAATTAGAAATCTTGATTTGACTTTTGAAGTTCTCCAGGTGTTGAAGAAAAATTCCATCACGCATCTTGGTAGAAGAAGGTGTCATCCCACACATAGATAACCATTTCCAGATGACCAAATCCATTAGGTTCAGGGTAAATATTCTTAATGAAGCTTGCGGAAAACTGAGAGAATCAAGAGATAAATTGATTGATCGGCAAAAGCGACCTGGAAGAACTGCTAAAAATTTGTGCAAAAGTGTCAGTTGGAAATTCGGGCATCCTACCAGCTGAAGATCTTTTCAAAAAATTCAAAGAATCTATTCAGCATGAACCTACTCATGGATTTGGTATTGAAATCATCGACAGTTTGTAAACATGAATCAGCTCACGTATTTGGCATTGAAATCATTGACAGTTTTGTAAGGATTGAACATTATTTGGAGGCCTTGAGAAAACTCAACAAAAGATTGAGAAAGCTTCCCGGTAGTGCCAATGACACTCATGAAACATGTGAAGTCTTGAGTGATCATTCCACTGTGCCTGATGAAAATGAGATGCAAGGTATAATTCGGAAGTTCCAAGAATTTCAGAACAAACAGGCTTAGTTGGAGGAAGAGAAAGATGAAGAAGCAAAAGATGACGATTCAGACTAAGTCTTGATTGCGACGTTTGTCATTTCAATCTTGAAATTGACATATCTTTTTCATTTATGTTTCGTCACATTTTGAATCATATTGTGGCTTGGTCTCCTACGTGAGATCCAAGCAAAATAGGACTCTTTTTAAAAGATTGCTTTATAGGGTTTGTCATATTTTCTCTCAACTATTTTAATTATAAATAAGGGATGTGTGTACATTCCAAAGGGTTGAGATTTTTGAAATATTGGGAGCTATTGTGAAGAAGAAAAACTTTGTGTTTTCTTTTAATCATTTGAGGAATAGAAGTTGATGCTATTTTACAAACTTTGTGTTGTGAGATGTATCTTTCTTAAGATATTGTTCTTATGTTTGTAATCTTAAGCTATTATTTGTTTAGCATCTTGATGATTCTAATCATTTCAAACATTACATTTGTTATCTAAATCTCGTATGATTATTTCTTGCTATATGTTTACTCGAAAGAAAATGCATTCCTCTCCTTTCCTTTCCATTGTGTTTCTTCCATTGTAATAATTTCCAACCCAGTCCATTTATAAAAATGACATCTTCCCAAAGTGTGGATATGGATTTCGGGATTCTATCCCAACCCCAATGGTTAGATTAGTGTGAATACTGTATATATTTTTTCTGTTGTGTTTTAGATTAGTAATAAACAAGCAGCCTCACCTGTCTTTGAGGAGGGATTTAATCCCATGTACTATGGTTGAACCTCATATTTTGGATTGAAATAATATCCAGCCAATAGTTTTTTGTGACTCCACTAGGGAATATGGATTTATAGTGTAAAGCTTATCCTCTTGGTGTCTGGAAACTCCGTATTTTCCTTATTTTCAACAAGATCTCTTTCCCGGTTCAAGCTAGCTAGAAAGATCTTCACTTGGTCCCGCCAAATCTGGGGTGAAAATTGATCCACTCTTTGAATTGCTACAACGGACACAATTTCAGTCTTTCCCCCAACAACGTTTATTTCTAACTGAACGAGAAGTTATTCACCTATTTGGAGAAACTGGATCCCCGTGAAGAACAAGAAGCTGTCTGCAACTTGTCGCACATTATTCTTGTCCAACACTCAGATCCCTACACACACTCTTTTCAGAAGGATGGTAGCACAACCTGTGCCTTAGGGTTCTGCTATTGGTCCTCTTTCTTTAACTCCGCCATTGCATGAGTTATCACATGGATCACGTAAAAAACATTCCGAAGTTTAATGGAGATGGGAAGCAACATCCTGATTAACACATTACATCTTTCTTTGTAGCATGTGGTGTCCTCGGAGTAGCTCATGAAGATGTCTCTATTTGACTCTTCGTTGAAACATTGCACGGTGCAGCAGCCGAATGGTTTTATCACCTTTCGAATGCGTGCATCATAAACTGGGCTACCATGTGGACTAGATTTGAAGCACGTTTCAAACCAGCCAAAGACTCTCATGCTTTTTTAACACAACTTACCCATATGAAGAAGGAATCGCATGAACCCATGTGGGACTTCATGGAAAATTTTAACAAGCTGATCCGAAAGATTCCAGAAATAGATGTACCAACTCTAGAAAATCAGAAATGCTTCTTCATTAATGCTCAGCCTCCCGATGTGAGCTTTCTATTAAGAAGGTCAGCCATCCCAGATTTGGCTATCACTCTGTCAACAACTATTGAAATAGATGACGATCTCATTTTAGCCGAAAGAATTAGGAAATATGTACCCAAACCTAAAAATCAAGGTTCTTCTCAAGGTAATACTGACCCTATGATCCAAAAAATGGCTAATGATTTGATTGCTTTAAAAAAGAAAATGTCCTAGCAGGTGAGTAATGTTCCTTATTGGGATATCCCTAGACGAAATTTCAATAACACCAATGGTGCGCCTGTAGGATATAGGCCGTGGTTAACCCCTGCTCAACCGAGGATGGAAATCGAAGCTCCTCACATCAATGCAAGAGTAGAAATAGTTGAAGAAGAGGAGGAACCTGAAGAAAAAGATTCCCCCAAGGCTTTTGAAGCTTCAGGATACGCTGATGAGTCTTATGATGATTTGGCTGGTGACTCCAACATTGTTTATTTGGAATATGAAGAGGATAAATGTGCTCCTAGATGGTCAGTCATTTGTTGTCTTCACTCAATCCCTAATCTCAGAATCCAAGAAAACATCTTGAAAGCCCCAAGGAGAAGAACAAGGAACCTCCCATATCCATAGTTAAGAGAGGTGCTCCTATTTCAGCACAAACTAAAAGAGAATTCACCAAAAAGGTAACAACTTCTCCCCATCCTCTTTCTCCTAAGGTCAGTGCCCTAGCTCAAGCTCACGCGATTAGAACTGAGCCTACCATCACCCCTTCTTATACTGACTTTTGACATTATCGATCAAGCAAAAAGAACCAAGATCCAAATGTTAGAAGTGGAATACCTTCAGTCAAATCCTGAACAATTCAAAAATCTTGCCAAATTCATTAGAAGTAAAGCCACCATTATCTCACCTCCAAAAGGTCTTTCACTGAATCCTACTCAATCCCCCACCTTAGAACAATCTGACCTCTACTTCTTCTTCAGGAAAGATTTGAAACAATTTTATTTTTCTTTTCTTATAAATGGGTTTAAATTCAGCAATTGCATCATCGACTCAGGGGTCTCTAACAATGTTATGCCCGCAAAATTAGCTCATGCCCTTGGGGATTACTTTGACTAAGTCATATGGACGATGTTACTCCATGGAAACCAAGAAAGTTCCCTTGATTGGTCAAATCAAAGATGCACAGTTTACATTCATTGCCTTCCCAGATAAGAGAGTGAAAATGACTATTCTAGTTGCCAACATTCCTGCAGCTTACGGTATCCTCTTGGGTAGAGGTTTTTGTAAAGACATCGGAGGAGAGATTAATATGGATTGGACCAAGGCAAGGATTCTAGTCAATGGGGGTTTATCATGTTCTCCATCCCGAGCCTCAGGTGAGGTATTTGGTAACTAAATTAGATGACCCTAATGCTCAAATTCTTTTTAAATATGCTAGCTTTGGAAATTATTTCATGACATCAGAGATATTGGTGGTAGATGTTAAGAAAGAAGATTCTAATGATATTTGGACCCTCGAATTTGATGGTAGCTGTTCAAACACCGGATCAAGCGCTAGTGTAGTTCTTATATCTCCTAATCCTGAGATCTTCCCCTCTACTTTCAAATTGTAGTTAGATAATAATAATAACACGGTTGAATATGAAGCTCTGTTACTAGGATTAGAAATGGCCAAACAGAAGGGAATTCAAAATCTCAAAGTTCAAGGTGATGCAGAGATAATTTTCAATCAGGTCAAGGGAATCTATCAAGTAAAAAATGATTGCTTGAGAAATTATAGGAACAAATTTTGCGATAATATAGAATGCTTTGATGCATTCTCCATTAAGGCGGTTTTTGAGAGATTATAACGACAAGGCTGATTATTTGGCTATGTCTGCATTCCCTCTTTCTCACTCATCCCCTAGTTCAAACAATATACATACACCATTGAGATTGTGTATCATCCCATTATCTCAGATAATGCAGCTCTTTTGCAAGTGTTCAATGATGATCAATATGTGTTGACTTTTCTACAAAAAGTTGATAATTTTAGTGACCTGTACTTTGAAGGTTCGGAATCAGCTTTCCGTGAATATATCTTAGATCCATATCAAGAGGTTGATGGTGAGTTTATTTAGCTTAAAGACAACAAGATACCCAAAGGTATAGTTTCTCTACAGGGTTTGTTTGACAAGCATGATCGTTGTATTCAAAACAAAAGACAAGTTGAAGGAGCTTCTTCCTCGAAAGTATTTCAAGTCAATCTAGGTTCGTCTGATCAACCTCAGATGGTGAATATTGGGAAATGTTGTTCCCCTAAGGAGAAAGTTGAAATTCACTTCACTCTTGAAGAAATACATGGATGTCTTAGCCCGGTCTTATGCAGATTTAAAATCCTTCAAGCCCAAAGATGTACAGCACAGTATCCCTTTGAAGCCTGATGTAAAACCATACAAGCAGAAGCAAAGACATTACAATCCCAAGATCTCAGGGACTATCCTTGTGGAAATTTAGAAAATGTTAGATGCCAGAATTATTTTTCCAATCCATCACTCCACTTGGATTGCTAACATCGTCCCTGTCAGGAAGAAGAATGGTGAAATCTGGATTTGTGTTGATTTCTGGAACCTAAATCAGTCTTCATTAAAAGACAATTATCCCTTGCCTATCATGGATCAGGTGTTATAGACCATTACTGGATCAGAAATGCTATCCATGCTCGATATATTTTTAGGATATAATCAAGTTGAGGTAGCTATGGAGGATCAACACAAGATGGCCTTCACAACCCCATGCGGGACCTTTGCTTATAGGAGGATGCCTTTCGGCTTGATCAACGCCGGAGCCACCTTTCAGAGAGCTATGGACTTGGCATTTAAAGACCTGATGAGAAAATTCATAGTGGTATATTTGGATGACTTGACCATTTTCTCTAAAAACGGAGTGATCATTATGATCATTTAGAGCAAGTACTTTTGAGATGCAGGCGTCACGGGATTTCATTAAATCCCAAGAAGTCCATGTTTGGAGTGACCGAAGGAAAGTTGTTGGGTCATATCGTGACTAGAGAAGGAACCAAAATCAACCCAGAGAGGGTAAAGGCCATTCAGAGCCTTACCCTACCCACAAGTAAAACTGGAGTTCATTCCTTCTTCGGAAAGGTCAATTTCCTAAGAAGGTTCGTACCTGATTTTGCTGATAAAACCAAGGATATCCTTGGGATGATGAAAGGAAAAATTCCATTTCAATGGAGTACTGAAGGGAAGCTTGCATTTGATGAAGTCAAAAGGGTAGTTGCTTGCACTCCTATCCTAGTATGTCTTGATTTCAAAAAATATTTCATCATGTACAACTACGCCTCTGCTCACACAGTGTCGGCCATCCTGATGCAGGAGAATGGGGAGGGCATTGAAGCTCCCATCACTTTTATGAGTTGTCCATTAAAGGAACATGAGCTAAAAATGTCACAAATTGAAAAGCATGCTTATGTAGTGGTACGAGCGGTGAAACATTTCAAGTACTATGTCCTAAATTTCCATACCCTCGTTCTCGTTCCTGACACCGCCGTTAAATCCATTTTGACTCAACAAGAACTGGGGAGTCAATGAGGTACCTGGATAGCTAAAGTTTAGGAGTATGACTTGGACATTAGACCTACCAAGTTGGTATGAGGAAGGGGCTTGTGCCAATTGATCGCGGAAAACCATGTTGAAACAGAATGTGAAAAGACTGAAGATACCTCTTCAAAGTTGCCCATGGTGCTTTTCGTGAGTACAACTGATGAATGGTACACAAATATTGCTTTCTTTCTAACTTATGGTGAATGCCCCCCACATTTAAGCCAAAAGGAGAAGAGGACGGTCAAGTTAAGATCTGCAAGATACCTCCTGTGGGATAACTGGGATATATAAGAAAGGTATTGATGGTGTATTCCTGCACTGTGTTGATAAATCACAATAGGTAAAGTTATTAGAATCCTTCCATAGCCTACCATGCAGAGGAAATTTCTCATCCTCTATAACAACTTATAAGATCCTATGGGCTAGGTACTATCATGGCCTACTCTCTTTCGGGATTTAGTAGAGTGGGTGTCCAAGTGTGAAGCTTGTCAACATTTCGTTGGTCATCCCAAGCTAGCAGCTCTTCCCCTGAAGCTCGTAGTGATTGAAGAACCTTTTCGCCAGTGGGGAATTGAACTTCATTGGAACGTTGAATCTTACCTCCAGTGCCAGACATAATTGTGTGATGACTGCTATAGATTATTTTACCAAGTGGGTGGAATCCGTGCCAATCAAGAAAGCAACCTCAGAAGCTGTGTGCAAGTTCCTTAAAGAAAATATAATTGTCAGATTTGGTGTGCCTCACAAGATTGTGGCTGAAAATGCCTCCAATTTCTCATCACATGAGTTGACAGAATTTTTCTATGGATTTGGCATCACCCTGGCTCACTCATCTGATTATTATCCCCAAGGACATGGGCAAGCTGAGTCCAGCAATAAGAACTTGTTACCATAATTAGAAAGCTAGTAGATGAAAACAAAAAGATGTGGCACAAAGCATTGTATGATGCATTGTGGGCTGATCGGATTACCCCAAAGAGGGCTATAGGAATGTCTCCTTTCCAAGTACTATACGGGATCGATGCTAAGATACCTATCTCAGTAGATTTGCCAGCCTTACAGTTGGCCAAAGTAGTCGAAGATGCGACCTTTCAAAATTCTATTGAGAAAAGGGTTATGTACCTAGCTAGGCTAGAAGAGGAATGAAGCAAGGTGGTTGATCGCATTGCAGACCATCAAAGCAAAGTAAAGAAATTTTTTGACAAGAAATCAAGGCAACGCCATTTCCAAATTGGAGACCTGGTGTTGCTTTGGGATAAGAGGAGGGAGCAGAAAGGAATGCATGGAAAGTTTGACTCTTTGTGGAAAGGGACCTTTTAAGATCTCATCAGCTGAGTGGTGAAAATAGTTTCCATCTATCATATCTTGATGGAGAGTTACTCCCTTTTCCCTTCAATGGCCAACATATGAAGTTGTTCCATCATTAATGCAAGATGCTCTTTTGCATTATACATACTTTATTTTCTGTTATGTGTTTACTTTTGGTCTTCTTTCTTTCCTTGCTTTGTTTTTTTTTGGTTTTCTTCTTTTCTAACTCCGTAGCCCAATGGATAAAGCCAGAGATTCTGAGTTCTCTTCCTTTGATATCATAAAGAAATTCCCCAACTAGAGCCATTTGTTATCTCATTTTTGAGTTTACGCCAAAAATGAGATAACCCTAAGAATTTTTTGAGCTGATTTTCTAAGAATCACCTTTCAGAGAGATAATCAGGTTTTCAGGTTTCACAAGCAAGACAACATGTGTTTTGGATGCTTCATGTTGTGTGTTCCTCAAAACCCGAAACCCGTATCAAGTAAGACGAGTCAGGTTTGCAGACCTTAGAAGCATTGGAACATGCCTTCATCAAAACATGCTTCATGTCGCATGTCTTCCGATCCCCGAAGCCTGATTTACTCCTTTGTTTTGGGTTTCCGGGGTCATCAAGCATGATGCTTCATGTTGCTTGTTTCCCCAACTTGAAACATCAATTGCTCTAAAAACCCTTTGTGTCGGGTTTCCAGATATCCCAAGCATGCTGACATGGCATTAATGCCGAGTTGTCAAGTAGTTGGCACGTGTCAACTGAAGTGTATTAAATGTGAATTTTCTTATATATATTCGGATTTCCACATCATTTTTACTAGACGTACTTTTTACCTCGTGGATTTTCGCGCATGCATCTTCGACCCAGAAACCTGACTCACCTCTGTGCCTGATTGCATTGCTCGTTTTTGATCATTTCTTGTCCTGGTTGAAGGTATTTTTCTTCATTCTTTGTTTGTGGTTTTTGTGGAATAATTGTGTAAATAATTTTTCCAAGTTTCTTATCAAGGTTGTTGGGGTTTTATCTTTTCCATTTTGGGGGTTGTTTTCTAAATTAGGTTTGTGTTTTAGGGTTACCCCTTTGGAATTATCACTTTGTTTTATTCCTTAAAGCTGTCATTGTAATTAAAAATATATTGGGGATATCAACAGTGAAGAAAAACTTGCATGTTTCAACTCAACAATTACCCCATTCCCTCTTCTCGGGTTTCGCAGGGTGCTTTGCAGTGTTCAAAACCCGCAGTATAATGGAAAGTTTAAAGTATCAGGTTTTCTGATCTCTTCAGCATCCTCCTAGTGTGTCAAGTTATTCCACCTTTCCAGCATCTGCAGTGTGTCAGGTTTTCCAAACTCTCTGACATCCTTCCAGTGTGTCAGGTTTTCCGAAGTGTTCAACACCTTCTGATCTCCGACACTCTCCTCCTTTGAAATTCCTCATGTCGGACCCTGGTCCATCACAAGATAAGACTGAAAAATCAGGGAGGATGAAGTACAAATTCAGGAAGGTGGAGTCTCCCTCCTACATTGACTGTAATTACGACATCCGAGATACAGAGCTCAGAAACATAGATATGGAGGATTTTTGGAATACGGTCAAGAGCTCTTCTCAGACTCCATGGATGAAATCAATAGTTGACAGTGGTCTACCTGTTACAGCAGGTTTCTCTATGTCTGATCAATGCCTCGAGTTCATCTAAGTCTGTGCTTCGAATTATGACTCTGCTTCTCGTTATGTGAAAAATCAGGAGGGAGAAGTTGTAATCAAGTTGGACAGAGATTACTTCGATGACCTTCTCAAGCTGCCTAATTTTGAGGAATATGGAGATGTGAATCTCAAGTCAGCCCAAAAATATTGGGACAATGATCAATAGGATTGCATCAAGCACGTGAATAAGAAGTTCCTAATGAAATCCAACCTAGCTATTTCCAGGTTCCCAAGACTTGTTCCCAGAAGTGATTTCATTCAGGAAATCAATGATATCATTACTCTGTTGAGTCGGGTTTTTGGTTTCCCTAAATCAAACGTTTTCCAAGGATGGATGTACCATTTCATGATCATTATTAAGAAGAATCAATAGGGAATTGATTGGGGTATTCTTATCAGTAACGAGATAGATTCTCAAATGACAACAGTCCTGTCTATGGGAAAGTTTTATATGTCCTCGTATGTCACCTATGCAGCAGCCGACATGAGAAACTATCCCGGGTTGGACACCAAGGGGAACAAGACAGTGGAGCATGTTTATCAGTATTTTCCTTAGCTGACAAGAAAAGGGTCTGAAGACCAATTCAGAAGGGTAAACGATGCCTTCTTTTACGAGAACATTTGTAGGTTAAACCCTAAACTAAGGAAAACGAGAGTCTCTAATGAGGCATGGGCTAAAGTTTCAAAATGGGGTTATGTCTTCTTGCAATTTAAGAAGTTTACATATCTTTAAGTAGTCATGTACCCAGGGGATCCTTTCCATTTTCCTAGATATCTAGGGGACAAGCTAATCTTGATGGAGTTGGTCAGGAAATTGTTGGATTTTCACAAGTTCCAATAGAGTAAACACAAGGCCACTGTATCTTTCCCAATTTCTATTGGAAGGTATACTTGTTCAATAGTGGTGAAAGCCAAGAACGTTTTCCATGAGCTTCAAGATAAGTTGAAGAAGCACATGAAGCCCTGAGATGGGTTTGATTTTCAAGGAGTCCTTAAGGCATATGGAACTCTGCACCTGCACATGCCAAGCATAGAAGACATTTGGATTGATTTATGTGATGAGGTTGCTGTCCGAAGAAAAGATCATAGCAGATTGACACTTGCTAAGATTCAAACACTTGAGCTTGCTAACATACCAGAAGGTAATAACGATAATGAAAGTGTTCTGGATCCTTCCTATGATGAATTGAATGAAGATCAATATGTTTTCCCACCTTTTGATTGGTCTATCAGTGAAAAAGCCTCCGTTACAGATAGATCAACCCTGATTCTTGCATGCACCAAAGCATGGCTCACCTCTTGGGGAATGAATTTTAAAGATGATAATTTTTCAAAGTTGGTTGCTACAGAGGTGGGGCCCTCCATAAAGGGAAAAGACAAAGGATCTTCTAAGGGACCTATAAAGGTCAAGTTTGTCAAGAAGAGAAGAGAATGAGAAATCTCTTCAATTGTTTCTCCAGTTGAAACGGTGAATGTGCTAGAATCACCAACACCACTAGAAATAGGAGAAATTTATTTCGAAGGAGAAATAAGCCAGCCCCTAGTTTAACCTTTTGTTGACTGCCCAACTGAAGTGACCTTATCTCTTACATCCTAGGCTTTGGATTCAGGATTTGCGCTTCCTCCTTCACAAATACTTCTCCCTCCTCTTTCCCCATCTGCTTCTTCGGTCATGGCCAGCATTTTCTCTGGACTCTCACCCCTCTCTGCTGGGACCAAAGTAATCACCAACATGCCCCCTCCTGTGCCTCTTTTTATTGAATCTACTACCACATTGGTGTAGTACTCACTTTCCTTGGACACTATTCAGATACTGATCCTGAAACTATTGGTCACATTTTGGATATTATTATGGTTTGATGTAGTATGATGTATCATGGATTATTATGGAAATTATTATGTCTTTATTAGTATGATGGTTAGATGTTAGATCCTGGATTAATATTGATCTGGATTCAGATGTTTTGCTTGAGGATCATTGAGACATTTTTATTGTTATGTGGATGATGATATACTAGTTGACATGGACAGGTTATTGATGTTAATTTTAGACATGTGACATTGATTATTATTAATAGCTCTGGTATATAAATCTAGTGGATGATGATATAGTTACAAATTGAAGTTTAATGATAAATATTGAATCTTGACATTGTCGTGATTTGGATCTAATGTTTATATATCATTTAGATGTTCTGAGATGGCCATGAGGCTGAAGGAGGTATTTTGCATTTTGCAGGTTAAAATCACAACAATGTTGGGGGACTGGAGACTAACCATATTGAAATTCAGTGTGAAATCAACAAGGTCACCATGGAAACTATGTTTTATTGTGTGTTTAGTTAGGATTTCCCATGGGGGGGATTTCCATTATTGTGACCATAGGGGCATATGTGTGTTTTTATTATGTGTTCCCTTTTTAATTATTGTTGTATGTATTTTATTTGTAATGTGCTTTTGTTTTAATTATTTAAAAGTGATAGTAGGATGTGAGAGTCATATAGTTAAAATTTAATTAAATTAAATAGGATGTGGAAGGTGAAATTAAATGTTATTGTCTTGGTTGAAAATGAAATTTATTTACATTTTATAACCATATGGAAATTAAATTTGATGGTTGTGTCTAAAGTTTGTAAAAAAAAAACTAAATGTCATAAAAATAAATGCATTTTAAAAGAGTGTGTAAGTTACCAAGTATGGGTTGTGTAAGTGAAGTGATAGATTGTGTAAGAAATTGTAAGAGGTTGTAAGAAGATTTTGGAAGGTCAAACACTCCATCTCTCTTTTGAAATTCGAATTTGAGCTTGGAGGACAAATTTGGAGGCTTGTGGGACAAGTTAAACTTGTCCCACACCTCTCAAAATCCTCCACCAACCATGTCTATTAATTTGGAGTCAAAATCATATTATTTTATTGTATTTTGACATGTTTTTGTGTAAGTATTGATTGCACTTGTCTTACAAAATTTAAATGCATTCATTTTGGGGTATGGGCTACATTTTGTATGTAAGTAATTTTGTCATTTTCATTTATTATGATTTATTTTTCCTTGATGTTGAATGCTTTTGGGATGAGGAATAATGATGTGGCATCCCACTTGGAATCCACATCATCCTCTCCCTCCATCTCCTTTAAAAATTAAAATTTCCTCTCATTTGAGGTTGTTGAAAGTTGGAGATTGCACTCTTGGGTCAAATTTCTCTTGCATTTTGGAGTTTTCGTGGTGGAAGAAGAGGATTTGACTGTGCATACATTTACCTTGCTGATTTGGGACTGGGTTTTGATGTAATAAAGACTGCTGTTTTGGAAGCAAGTCTCCATCATGGAGAGGTAGGCTCTCACTTTTTAATATTGTTGTTGTTTCCCCTTTTAGCATGAAATTTGAATGTATTTGTGTTTGCAATTCTTAGAGGGATGGGTAGAATGCTTAGGGAATGGTGTGGAGAGAAGACTATGAGGTTTATCAGAGGAGGGATAAGGGATTTACCATTGGCACTTGTCTTGTGGAGGGAGTGTTGGTTGAGATCCACCTAGGGAAAAGAATATGCTTGCATTTCTTACTTTGGGGAGGTATAAGGGATAAATTTGGAGGAGGGATAAGGAGGGGTTGAGGAGGGATAAATTTTATGGGATGGTTATGTTTTGGTGGTTTGTTTTAGGTGGATGCCCAATTTCAACATGGAAGGCATAAGGAGACCTCCATAGTTCTTGCTCTTGTTTGGCTTGCTTTCTTGGAGAAGGAGATTTTGTTTTGTTTGGAATTGATTGTTGTAGTAGAGAACTACATATTCTTTCCTTTTGTTTATTTGTGTTTGTGAATGTATGCTTGTATGTGAAGAAGCCATGTTTCCATGAGTTGAATTATCATGCTTCATTTCAATATGGTTAGGTCTCAGGGGGCAATGGGGAAAGATGGCTTCTCTTTTCCCATTGGATGTCTTGGTTGGGTGGAGAGTGTTTCCTTTCCCCTTCCCTTGTTGTGATTCAAATTACAAGAATGAAGAAATCAGCAAGCTGCTATTTGGAGAAAGAAGAATATAGTTTGACAATCATTCTTTTGAGAAATGTTAATGTAACCCCATCCACCTCAGGTGGATGAATGTAATTGATATAGATATGTGAGATGTAATCAAATTTGAGGAATGTAGAGAAGAAATGTAATTCTCTATTTTACTTGTAAAGAAATGAAATTGAAATGATATACTTGTATCCTTTTGGAAATTGAAAATGGAAAATTCAATCAACTGGAAGGGAGTTAAATTGTAATGTGTTGTTTGAAATCAATGAAATAATCATGTTCCTTGTTCAATTGCATTGTTGTGTTGTAAATTTTAAGGACTGTTATATCATGCAAACGTTGTTTTAGAAAAGAGAGTACATATAAAGGAAACTGACAGAAATTAGATACTTTGAATTAAGTCTTAGAATTGAAATCCACTTTGCATTTTGAATGTAAGTGTGTGTTGAATCAATTTGATGACTGAGAGAGGAAATTGGTATGTTTTCCCTTAATTGAAATCTGCATATTAAATTGTAAACTCGTGCAAGAAATAACTCTGTTTTAAATTGTAACTCTGGCTTTTTAAAAAATAAATAAATAATGCAACTGATGTACAGTTTAGATTTATGACTAAAATTAAGGAATGAGACAATGAAATTAAGATGTACTAATGTATAAGAAACCTTGTGGCACTCAGCAATTAAAATGAACAACAAGATCCCCTTCAAAACTAGAAATTATACTTGCGTAATTTGAATTCTTCCAAAAGATGTAAAAATGTAAGTGGGAAAGCAATCAACGAATTGAATCTTGGAAACAATCTTAAACTTATCCTATATTATTCCTTCATGTTTTGGTTGCATGCTGAGGAGAAAAGAAATCAAATTGAATAAAACTTAAAAGTTATAAAAATTGTCAGTCTTAAATTACAAACCCTGCAGATATATTTCTTGAAATTTTCCCTCAAAACATTATCAAATTCTAAAATTGATGATTTTTTTGCAACGAGGACTCCGAGATCTTTCTAGAAAGTCCAAGTTTACCAAAAATGGAGCTTCCTATCAAAAGTTATGGCCATTTGAAGTTTTACTTCAAAATGGCCATCCCAAACCTAAAATGAAATAATTCGACCTTAGAAAAATTTAAATTTTAAACTTTGGAAAAATTTCTGTGGCCCCACCACCCTCTCATCCTATCATAAGTTGCCACATGGCACCTTGGAGGGACAGACCATTATTAAAAACATAACTTTTAAAAAAATTTGCCTTGGGAAAATTTTCACAAATTTCCCCGCAAACCCGCGGCCCCAACCAATCACGTGCTGAAACATGGCAGGGGGGTGCGCGGGTCAAAATGGAAAAATTTCTCTTTTTCCTCTGCTAACCCGCATCCCCATAGCTAATCACAAAGTGCCACGTGGCCATTTGAGCAAGTGCGGAGGCATGGAGGAAAATTTTCCTTTGGAAAATTAAGACTTTGGTTTTGAGAAAAATTTCAAATTTTTCCCCATGACTCACTCTCCCACATCAATCACATGATGACACGTGTCATTGGGAAATTTTTCCCAATTTTCTCCCTATCCCTGCAGACCTCCAATGGAAAATTTTCCCCTAAAACTCCGCCCGGCCATAACTTGAGTTTTACAAGGAGTTAGGAGGACTTCTTTATATGGTTGGAAAGGTGATGAAATTTCCTATTCAATGAGCCTACTTTAGGAAAGTTTTGATAAATATAAGTGTGTGAAAAATCTAGTTGAATTTCAGGGCTTGATAGAGAGTATGCCTGGTGATAAATTTCTCCCTGAACCTTAGTAAAACTTGTAACCCCCAAATTGGAACCTTGCAAACTTGTTATAAGATAAAGATGGAAATATTGTGTTTGGTTAATCAGAATCTATTCCGGAACCTATTGGTTTCGAACTAGTATCTTACTACTTGTTTGTAAACCCTTCTTACAAAAAAAAAATTATTCCATAATTTTCCTAGTTTGTTTCTTGGTCTCAAGTTGTAGTTGAAGCAGGCATTACACTTGGTATCAGAGCAGTGGTTCAAAATCTTGGACCATTGGGCACACTAGAAACATTTAGACTTGAAACCTAAAACTAGCAAATTGATAATCTAGAAAAGAAAACAAATTGAAAAAAAATGAACATGTTAGTAAACTTAGAAAACTGAAGAAAACTCAAGGTAATGAACTAACTCCCACTCTGGTCTGTGCAGGGAGCTCAGACGAAGCAGGATGAAAGTTCGCAGAGGCTCAGAGTCACCGCCACCACCACCTCCACCACCGCCACCACCACCACCAAACCAGGGTTTAGCAGTTATCCTAACACATATTTTACAGACCCTCCAGGATGTTAATGCTGCCTTACGTGGAGGATCAGTAGGAGGGTGCTCAGGAAGACAAGATATAGATACTTCCATTGAGGGACATGCACCTCCTCCACATGGTGAGGAGGATGGAGGAGAGAATTTTCATGCAGATTCAGTCAGAGTAGATTCACCACCTAGGAGGTAGGGTGACAGAGTTCTAGAGCATAGAGAGAAGTCTCAGAGCCCTAGGCTTAGGGATGAGCTTATAGAGAGGCCCAGAGGCCGTCAGACCACAGCTGTGGATCATATCAGGGAGATCCTGAAGCTTAGGACCTCACATTATTCAGGTGACATAGGTGGTTTCCAGGTAGAGGCCTGGCTAGTTATCTTGAGTGGTTGCTTTAAGCTTTGTCCTTGTTCTAGCAACACGAAAGCTCGTGTTGCGATTCATCTACTGAAGGACGGAGCTGGAGTATGGTGGAGGACAGAGCATCATAAGCTCCGTATAGCTTCGGAGACAGTCACTTGCAAGTTGTTTGAGGAGAGATTCAAGAGTAGAAACTTACCACGGAGATTCATGCAGCAGAGGATCGATGAGTTCCATGACCTTCGATAGGCTTCCCTTACAGTGGCCGAGTATGAGAGTAGGTTCTTGGACCTACTTCAGTACGTTGATTACATGCAGGATGAGTAGGTGCGGATCCACAGGTTCATCTGGGGCCTTAATATAGACATTGGAGGTGTAGTTCAGATCCACTACCCACAGACATTAGCAGAGGCCATTGAGAAGGCCTACATTACAGAGGAGACTCGGGGTAAAACCCATCAGGCTAGAGACTGGTTCAGGAGCCGTATTTATCAGTTACATGATAGTAGATCAAGGGGGTCAACTCTTCTTCCTCGTGGTGGTCAGCATTCTTCGCAGTCATCTTTTAGACCATAGCAGTAGTCCTGCCCACCATTTAGGCCTCCTCAAAGAGCTGATGCACAGAGAGGTCGCAGTATGGGGCCTCCTCCTAGGGGACCCACCAAGACACAGGGTGGAGCTAGAGCTCAGTCGGTAGGAGCTCGACTATAGAGGCCACAACAGACTATAGCTAGATCATCAAGATCCATAACACCTACCTCTAGGGCACCTTCTGGCGGTGCTGCAGTTTGGAGGATGTTAGGTGGTTGCTTCGAGTGTGGAGTAGTGGGACACTTTTGGAGAGGTTGCCCCCAGAACCGTAATAAGGGTAAGGCACCCATGTTAGAGCCTACAGTCAGAGACATGGGATGGAGTCACAGGATCTACACAGTGGTTGAGAACCACCAAGCCGAGCACCAGAGCACGGTCATTGAGACCCCAGGTAATATCAGAGGTGTTCCTACCTCCATATTGTTTGACTCCAGTTCTTCTAATTCATTTATTGTACCATCCTTAGTAGAGCGATGCAGGCTAGTGGCTGTTAGATAGGGTCATAGTTGGGATGTCGAGATGGCTTCGGGAGCCAAAGTCTTTGTAGACTCCTTAGTAAAGGAGTGTGTTGTTAACTTGGGACCTTTCACCACCACTTCAGATCTCCGTGTAATTCCTTTGGGCTCATATGGAGTCATTTTAGGCATGGATTAGTTGTCTACACATAGGTCCAGGATGGATTGCTATCATAAGACTATATCTTGTGTAGACGATCTTGGAGTTGAATCGGTGATTTTTGGAGTCAGGAGACCTGTTTCTATTCGCACTATCTCTACTATGCAGCTCAAGCAGTGTGTGCGATGGGGTTGTCAGATGTATGCAGTCACAGTCAGTGACTGGATAGACAATGGGTCTAGTGGGCCATTGCTAGATGACCATCCCATTTTGAGAGAGTATGCAGATGTTTTTCCAGAGGAGCTACCAAGGATGCCACCCCCACATGAGATTGATTTCCATATTGATCTTTTTCCAGGAGCAGAGCCTATCTCACGAGCTCCTTATCGGATGACCACCCCAGAGCTCTGTGAGCTCAAGTTGCAGCTGGAGGTCCTTCTAGAGAAAGGCCTTATCCATCCTAGTGTATCCCCTTGGGGTGCACCGGTTATTTTTGTTAAGAAGAAGGATGGATCCTTGCGGTTGTGCATAGACTATCGCTAGCTGAATAAGGTAACGATCAAGAATTGTTATCCCCTGCCATGCATTGATGACTTGTTTGATCAAATGAAAGGGGCCACAGTGTTGTCTAAGATTGATCTCAAGTCTAGGTATCATCAGTTGAGGATTACAGAGACAGGCATCCATAAGACTACTTTTTGTATGAGGTATGGGCACTATGAGTTCATAGTGGTGCCTTTTGGTTTGACGAATGCCCCCATTATGTTTATGAGTTTGATGAATGGGGTATTCAAGACCTTTTTAGACCACTTCGTGCTCATATTTCTTGATGAAATTTTGATTTACTCACGTATGCGTGAGGAGCACGAGGGGCACCTTCGTCAAGTTCTTCAGTGTCTTCGTGAGTAGCAGTTTTACGGGAACTTGGAGAAGTGTGCCTTCTTTCAGTCAGAGATTCAGTACTTGGGTCATATCATCTCAGGTGAAGGTATCGTAGTCAATCCTTCCAAGATTAGAGCCATTATGGATTGGCCAGAACCCACTACAGTGACAGAGGTGTGTAGCTTCATGGGGTTAGTAGGCTACTACAGGAGATTTGTTCAGGACTTCTCTCAGATAGCACACCCCATCACTTCCCTTCAGGGGAAAGGGAAGAAGTTTGTTTTGTTAGATAGGTGTGAGAAGGCCTTCAGGATACTGAAGGAATATCTCACTTCAGCACCCATTCTTGAAGTGTCGGATCCACATGGTGAGTTTTTTGTTTGCACAGATGCTTCGTTGGCAGGCCTCGGAGGTGTTCTTATGCAGGATGGCAGAGTTGTATCCTTTGAGTCTCACAAACTCAAGGATCATGAGCTTAATTATCCTACCCATGATCTTGAGCTTGCGGCAATTATGCATGCTTTAGTTTGATGGAGACACTTTCTTCTTGGTCGGAGATTCACACTCAAGACAGATCATTTGAGTCTTCGCCACCTCTTCACGCAGCCCAATCTAAATGCTCATCAGATACATTGGATGGAGTTTCTTTGTGAGTACAACATGGAGATAGAGCATGTGAAGGGGAAGGAGAATGTGGTTGCAGATGCTCTCAGCAGATGGAGGCATTTGAGCATGGCTACTTCAGTGAGCATAGATTTACGGAGCAGGATCCTTCAACAGCTTCCTCTTGATAGTTTCTACATTGCAGCCCGAGCAGAGATTGAGTCCCAGAGACCCCTTGAGGGGAAATTTGATGGTTTCTCACTAGAGGTAGATGGTCTTCTTAGGCATAGAGGTTGGATTTATGTTCCTAAGGATAGAGACTTGAGGCAGGACATCTTGACAGAGGCACATCGTGCACCCTATTCAGCCCATCCTGGGGTGAAGAAGATGCATGCCACCTTGAGATAGTTATATCACTAAAGAGGTCTTCGCAGGGATGTGGCTCAATTTATGTCACATTTTTTAGAGTGCCAGAAAGTGAAGGCCGAGCATCAGCATCCAGCTGGCCTTCTCTATCCTCATGTTATACCGGAGTGGAAATGGGACACCATTTCCATGGATTTCATTGTTGGGTTACCAATGTCGAGATATCATCACGACGCCATCATGGTCATGGTTGATAAATTGACAAAAGTAGCTCACTTTTCACTGGTAAAGACCACCTATAAAGCTAGTGCGGTGGCACGTGTTTACTTGGATGAGATTGTCAGGTTGCATGGGATTCCACGAAAGATCATTTGTGACCGCGATCCTTTATACACTTCCCATTTCTGGACTACCATGCAGTATGTTCTCGGGACGAAGATTAACTTTAGCATAGCCTATCACCCAGAGACAGATGGATAGACTGAGAGGGTGAATCAGATTTTGGAGGACATGCTCAGGATGTACATGATGGATCATCAGTCTAAGTGGGAGGAGTATCTGTACCTTGTGGAGTTTTCCTACAATAATAGTTTCTAGAGTTCTATAGGCATGGCTCCTTTTCAGGCCTTGTATGGTAGGGAGTGCAGGACACCCCTTAGTTGGGATAGGTTGGAGGATAGAGTATCCCTTGGACCAGATCTCTTACAGGACATGGAGCAGTAGGTAGTGTTGATCAGGTAGAGATTACAGGAGGCACAGGATAGGCAGAAGAAGTACGTTGATCAGCATAGAACTGAGCGTAATTTTTATGTGGGCATGAAGGTTTTCCTTCGTGTTAGGCCACATAAGAGCCCGATCCATTATGGAAAAGGTTCTAAGTTATTTTTTTGGTTTGTTGGACCTTTTGAGATCTTGGAGTGTATCAACCCATTGGCCAACCATCTAGCATTGCCACCCAGCTTGTCTCACATACATGATGTGTTTCATGTTTCTGTTCTTAGGAGATATATCACAGATCCTTCTCATGTGCTGGATTAGACATCATTGTAGGTGCACGATCAGGGACAGTTGATGGTGGAGCCCGTCTGTATCATAGATCATAGGACCCTGGGCCTTCGAGGTAGAGAGATTGATCAGGTACGGGTGCAGTGGGATAGATATGATGAGACTGCAGCCACTTGGGAGGATGCTACTGCTTTACGAGTATAGTTTACACATTTGTTTAAATGACTTCCAAGAGGAATTCGAGTCTAAGGGGAGGGGGATGTAGCACCCACTTTCCTTGGACACTATTAAGATACTGATCCTTACACTATTGGTCACATTTTAGATATTATTATGTTTTGATGTAGTATGATGTATCAGGGATTATTATGGAAATTATTATGTTTTTATTAGTATGATGGTTAGATGTTAGATCCTGAATTAATATTGATCTGGATTTAGAAGTTTTGCTTGAGGATCATTGAGACATTTTTATTGTTATGTGGATGATGATATACATGTTGACATGGACAGGTTATTGATGTTAATTTTAGACATGTGACATTGATTATTATGAATAGCTCTAGTATAGAAATCTATTGGATGATGATATAGTTACAAATTGAATTTTAATGATAAATATTGAATCTTGATATTGTTGTGATTTAGATCTAATGTTTATATATCATTTAGATGTTCTGATATGGCCACGAGGACGAAGGAGGTATTTTGCATTTTGCAGGTTAAAATCACAACAATGTTGGGGGACTGAAGACTAACAATATTGGAATTCAGTGTGAAATCAACAAGGTCACCATGGCAACTGTGTTTGATTGTGTGTTTAGTTAGGATTTCCCATGGGGGGGATTTCCATTATTGTGACCATAGGGGCATATGTGTGTTTTTATTATGTGTTCCCTTTTTAATTATTGTTGTGTGTATTTTATTTGTAATGTGCTTTTGTTTTAATTATTTAAAAGTGATAGTAGGATGTGAGAGTCATATAGTTAAAATTTAATTAAATTAAATAGGATGTGGAAGGTGAAATTAAATGTTATTGTCTTGGTTGAAAATGAAATTTATTTACATTTTATAACCATATGGAAATTAAATTTGATGGTTGTGTCTAAAGTTTGTAAAAAAAAATATAAATGTCATAAAAATAAATGCATTTTAAAAGAGTGTTTAAGTTACCAAGTATGGGTTGTGTAAGTGAAGTGATAGATTGTGTAAGAAATTGTAAGAGGTTGTAAGAAGATTTTGGAAGGTCAAACACTCCATCTCTCTTTTGAAATTCGAATTTGAGCTTGGAGGACAAATTTGGAGGCTTGTCCCACACCTCTCAAAATCCTCCACCAACCATGTTTATTAATTTGGAGTCAAAATCAGATTATTTTATTACATTTTGACATGTTTTTGTGTAATTATTGATTGCACTTGTCTTACAAAATTTATATGCATTCATTTTGGGGTATGGGCTACATTGTGTATGTAAGTAATTTTTTCATTTTCATTTATTATGATATATTTTTCCTTGAAGTTGAATGCTTTTTGGATGAAGAACAATGATGTGGCATCCCACTTGGAATCCATATCATCCTCTCCCTCCATCTCCTTTAAAAATTAAAATTTCCTCTCATTTGAGGTTGTTGAAAGTTGCAGATTGCACTCTTGTGTCAAATTTCTCTTGCATTTTGGAGCTTTCTTGGTGGAAGAAGAGGATTTGATTGTGCATACATTTACCTTACTGATTTGGGATTGGGTTTTGATGTAATAAAGAATGTTTTTTGGAAGCAAGTATCCATCATGGCGAGGTAGGCTCTCACTTTTTAATATTGCTGTTGTTTCCTCTTTTAGCATGAAATTTGAATGTATTTGTGTTTGCAATTCTTAGAGAAATGGGTAGAATTCTTAGGGCATGGTGTGGAGAGAAGACAATGAGGTTTATCAGAGGAGGGATAAGGGATTTACCATTGGCACTTGTCTTGTGCTGGGAGTGTTGGTTGTGATCCACCTAGGGAAAAGAATATGCTTGCATTTCTTACTTTGGGGAGGTATAAGGGATAAATTTGGAGGAGGGATAAGGAGGGGTTGAGGAGGGATAAATTTTATGGGATGGTTATGTTTTGGCGGTTTTTTTTAGATGGATTCCCAATTTCAACATGGGAGGCATAAGGAGACCTCCATAGTTCTTGCTCTTGTTTGGTTCGCTTGCTTGGAGAAGGAGCCTTTGTTTTGTTTGGAATTGATTATTGTAGTAGAGAACTACATATTCTTACCTTGTGTTTATTTGTGTTTGTGAATGTATGCTTGCATGTGAAGAAGCCATGTTGCCATGAGTTGAATTATCATGCTTCATTTAAATATGGTTAGGGCTCAGGGGCCAATGAGGAAAGATGGCTTCTCTTTTCCTATTGGATGTCTTGGTTGGGTGGAGAGTTTTGCCTTTCCCTCTTCCTTGTTGTGATTCAAATTGCAAGAATGAAGAAATCAACAAGCTGCTGTTTGGAGAAAGAAGAATATAGTTTGACAGTCATTCCTTTGAGCAGTGTTAATGTAACCCCACCCACCTCAAGTGGATGAATGTAATTGATATAGATAGGTGAGATGTTTACCTTTTTATTGAAAGATGTAATCAAATTTGAGGAATGTAGAGAAGAATTGTAATTCTCTGTTTTACTTGTAAAGAAATGAAATTGAAATGATATACTTGTATCCTTTTGGAAATTGAAAATGGAAAATTCAATCAACTGGAAGGGAGTTAAATTGTAATGTGTTGTTTGAAATCAATGAAAGATTCATTTTCCTTATTCAATTACATTGTTGTGTTGTAAATTTTAAGGACTGTTATATCATGCAAACGTTGTTTTAGAAAAGAGAGTACGTATAAAGGAAACTGAAAAAAATTAGATACTTTGAATTAAGTCTTAGAATTGAAATCCACTTTTCATTTTGAATGTAAGTGTGTGTTGAATCAATTTGATGACTGAGAGAGGAAATTGGTATGTTTTCCCTTAGTTAAAATCTGCATATTAAATTGTAAACTCGTGCAAGAAATAACTCTGTTTTAAATTGTAACTCTGGATTTTTAAATAAATAAATAAATAATGCAACTGATGTACAGTTTAGAGTTATGACTAAAATTAATCACAAAGCACCACGTGGCCATTTGAGCAAGTGCGGAGGCATGGAGGAAAATTTGACTTTGGAAAATTAAGACTTTGGTTTTGGGAAAAATTTCAAATTTTTCCCCACGACCCGCTCTCCCAATTTTCCCAAATTTCAAATTGATGACACATGTCATTGGGAAAATTTTCCCAATTTTCTCCCTATCCCCGTGGACCTCCAATGGAAAATTTTCCCCTAAAACTCCACCCGGCCATAACTTGAGTTTTACAAGGAGTTAGGAGGAATTCTTTATATTGTTGGAAAGGTGAGGAAATTTCCTATCCAATGAGCCTAGTTTATGAAAGTTTTGATAAATATAAGTGTGTGAAAAATATATTTGAATTTCAAGGCTTGATAGAGAGCATGCCTGGTGATAAATTTCTCCCTGAACCTTAGTAAAACTTGTAACCCCCAAATTGGAACCTTGCAAACTTGTTATAAGATAAAGATGGAAATCTTGTGTTTTGTTAATTAGAATCTATTCTGGAACCTATTACTTTCAAACTAGTATCTTGCTACTTCTTTGTAAACCCTTCTTACAAAAAATAAAATATTCCATAATTTTCCTAGTTTGTTTCTTGGTCTTAAGTGGTAGTTGAAGCATGCATTACAATTGGTAACTATCCCCACTCCGCTAGTGGATCCCTGTCCCCCTGAAAGTATTATACCAACTTCTACAATAGTGGCAACTCCCTCTTACATGCCTCAATGGCTACTCGAACAAACTCTGAGGAAGAGGAAGGTGATTATACCCATACCAGCCTTTGATTTTAGTTCAGTCAAGGCTTCTACTACTAAATCGACCAAGAAACCCAAAACAATTTCAAGGGTTTTGGTGGATGCTTTAGGGCATAAGTTTGCAGATATCGCCACTCCTGCGACTAACAAAACCAAAGAGGACATAACAACTTCTGACTATTAGATAACTAGGGTGGCTCTAGGAGAAGTGACAACAGAAGGAGCACAATAGGATGCACGGGATGCTACAAACGTGCTGTGCCAGAAATTGAAGGAAACAAAAGACAACAGAGATGAGCTTAAAGGAAATGTGGAGCAGTTGAATGAATTATTGCTTAAGCTCTCAAAACCCCTTGAATCCATACCATCTTCCTCTATCCCTGTTGGATTCGATTTCTCATCAGTGCCTATAATTGAGAAGATTAATAAAAAAGGAAGGGTGGTCGATGAATGGATCCAAAGGCTGCTCCAATAGGGGAAAGAAGTGATTCAAGACACTGTGGAAGTCTATCAATCTTTGGGGAATATTTAGAGTGATGGAGAAAAGATGGACGATAATTTCTCCCAAGAAATTGGACACCTTGATTTGACTTTCGAAGCTCTCTAGGTATTAAAGAAAATACCATCATGCCTCTTGGTAGAAGAAGGCATCATCCCACATGCGGATAAGCATTTCTAGCTAACCAAAGCCATCAGGTTCAGTGTA
Source organism: Taxus chinensis (assembly GCA_019776745.2). Classification (NCBI taxonomy): domain Eukaryota; kingdom Viridiplantae; phylum Streptophyta; class Pinopsida; order Cupressales; family Taxaceae; genus Taxus; species Taxus chinensis. Next base: position 31,858,994 of record CM034146.1, on the reverse strand, counting down.
AAGATTCTCAACAAAGCCTATGGTAAATTGAGAGAATCAAGAGATCAATTGATTGATGGAAAAAGTGACTTGGAAGAAGAATTGCTGAAAATTTGTGCAAAAGTGTTAGTTGGAAACTCAGGCATCCTACCAGCTGATGATCTTTTTAAACAAATCCAAGAATCTGTTTAGCATGAACCAACTCATGGATTTGGTATTGAAATCATTGACAAGTTTGTAAAGATTGAACATTCTTTGGAGGTCCTGAGAAAACTCAACAAAAGATTGAGAAAAATTCCCGGTAGTGCCAGCGACACTCACGAAACATGTGAAGTCTTGAGTGATCATTCCACTGCGCCTGATGAAAATGAGATGCAAGGTATAATTCAGAAGTTCCAAGAATTTCGGAACAAACAGGCTCAGTTGGAGGAAGAGAAAGATGAAGAAGAAAAAGATGACAATTCAGACTAAGTCTTGATGTGACATGTCATTTCAATCTTGAAATTGACATGTCTTTTTCATTTCTGTTTCGTCACATTTTGAATCATATTGTGACTTGGTCTCCTGCGTGAGAGCCAAGAAAAATAGGACTCTTTTTAAAAGACTATTTTATAGGGTTTGTCCTATTTTCTCTCAACTATTTTTATTATAAATAAGGGATGTGTGTACATTCCAAAGGGTTGAGATTTTTGGAATATTGAGAGCTATCGTAAAGAAGAAAAACTTTGCGTTTTCTTTTAATCATTTGTGGAATAGGAGTTGATGCTATTTTTCAAAATTTGTGTTGTGAGATGTATCTTTCTTAAGATATTGTTCTTATGTTCATACTCTTAAGCTATTATTTGTTTAGCATCTTGATGATTTTAATCATTTCAAACATTACATTTGTTATCTAAATCTTGTATGATTATTTCGTGCTCTGTGTTTACTCGAAAGAAAATACGTTCCTCTCATTTCCATTCCATTGTGTTTCTTCCATTGTAATAATTTCTGACCCAGTCCATTTATAAAAATGACATCTTCCCAAAGTGTGGATATGGATTTCGGGAATCTCTCCCAACCCCAATGGTTAGATTAGTGTGAATATTGTATATATTATTTATGCTGTGTTTTAGATTAGTAATAAACAGGAAGCCTGACCTGTCTTTGAGGAGGGATTTAATCCCATGTACTGTGGTTGAACTTCATATTTTGGATTGACAAAATATCTAACCAATAGGCATGAAGAGGACTGATATTCTTGCATGGGACAATAGGGTTCTTGGCAATTGTTTCTTTTCTAAGATTTTCCTTGGGAATGCTTGTGAGCAAGGGTGTCTTTGGTATGGCTTGAGGACCATCTCCTCTAACAACTTTACTTATAGTATTATACTCTTTCTCTTGACCAACCACAACATTCATTAAGAATTGTCTATCTTCCTTTGAAGGAATACCACCATCATACTTCTTGATCATTAAATCCCTTAGATATTCAAAGTCATTATTAGGAATTTCAAAGGCCTGAACTACATCTACATCATGATTTTGAGGAAGAGAAAGAAATGGTACCCTCTTTATGCATTCCCAAAAGGTTATAATAGTCCTTGCACTTATCACATTTGTTTATGTTGCTGATTTGTGTGAGCCTGAAGAGCTTCCCATCATGCAAATGTCATCATCCACTTCATTTTCATTATCATATTCAATATCTTGCTGGTCCATTTCACATGGTGGATGAGGAAGAAAACATCTGTCACACCAATCCATATCAGCAATTTCTTGAACAAAAATAACTCTTGCAGTCAGAGGGTCATGCAACACTCTATTTTCATGTGCTTGGGGCTATCTATTTGCAGATCCAACAGGCCCTTTACCTCTATCATCTTGTCTTTGATCACCCCTAGGATGATTTCCAAATCTATCATGGTTTTAAGCTCTTTGTTGTCCTTGTGAACTTTGCCCAATTCCTTTCTCAGCCCAGGCTAATTTTTAAGAAATTTCTTTAACAGCCCCTGCCAAATTTTTAACTTCTTCTGAATCAGCACCCTTGCTAGCTTGAGGCTTCTCATGGTTTATCAGCTTCACACCATCCCTCTTAAATAGTTTACAAATAGCTTTAATATTATTTTCAGTTTGGAGTGCCATGGTGAAAGCTTGTCTCAAGTTTGTAGGATTTTTGTCTTTATCAAATGCATCTGCATATTTGATCAAGCAAGATTCATCACAAGGCCTCAAAATGATAGGCAGCCTTCTCAATGTTTTATTAAATCTTGTATTAAAGTCACGGACTATCTCATTAGGGTTTTTCTTGATGTTTTCAAACTCAGATAGATGAAACCTTGAATCTGTTTTGTCTCCATACTGTAATCTAAATGAATTACTCATCACTGCCCATGAGTCAATAGAGTTATCAGGTTGATCTTTGTACCAATCCCGAGCATATTCCTCAAGTGTATGGATAAATAGCTTGATATATACATCCTCAAATTCTATCTCAAAGTCTTCCATCATGTTAACAAAGAGTTTGAGATGTTGATCTCCAGTTATGGCATTATTACCTTGGAATTTTGGTAACCTATATCTCACATCTTGTGGGATAGCATTTGGATAACCATCCATCCCTCCAAAATTTATAAGACCAAAGGTGTCAACAACAAATGGAGGTCTAGGCTGAGCCATATTGTTTGGTGGGGTGATCTTGGAGGTGAAACAAGCTGATGAGGAGTAGTAATGGGTGTGATTGGAATAGATAAGTGATCTCTAAAATGATAACCCCCCAAAATCTCTCTCTCTTGATGACTTTAGCAAACTTAGAAACCACACAAGCAGATTTAGGAGCAAGTTTTTTAAATACACAAGAAGGTCCCTCACCTGATGGAGAATGAAAATCAGCAAGAAGATTACCTGAATTAGATCTACTTGAAGAATAATTATAATCTTCAATAACAGGCTTCTCTCCTTCAAATTCAACTATGGGGATTTATTTTCTTGCAACCAAATCACCAACCACTTTCCACACTCTTCTTCTTTCTAGTTATGAGCTTCTTGATTTAGTGAGCAAATTCTTAGAAGATTCCTTGATGAAGAGGGATCTTCTTCCCTCCAGCTTGAAAAATTTAAACAAAAAATTTCAAATAACAAAAATGTGTAAGACAACTAGTATTTCAAGATCCCAACAGCATGGAGTCGCCACTAAGGATTTCCACCTTAGTTGTGCAAGAAAGCACTAAAATATTCTGTCAAATGTATGCTATGACTGAAAACTTTGTAAGGGTTTACAATTCAGATCTTCTTCCTCTTAATTCAACCAAAAGAAATGCATCCAAATCATATAAAATACTAGTAAATGAGAAGAGAAAGCTGAGTTTGAAATATTTTTTACCCAAAACATGCAGATCTGAAGTATGAAATGATATCTCAAGAATGTAACAGCTCAAATAATTGATCATACAAATGCTCAAACCCTTCAAATACTTCAAAACCACCAAGAAATTCAAAAAAATTCAATGGTAGTGGCGCCACTGGGGTGTTGGTATCCAATTTTACTCTCCTTCAAAACTTGAACAACATCATAAATTTGCACAAGACACTCAAGGATAAATAGATGTTTTGTATGTTGTTTGTAGCCGAGGAAGCACACATATCTACCTGTTTACATTCAAGAATTGAGGGAGTGGATAGCACCTTCAAGAGGATTTTGATCTAACCCTCACTATTTTAGGCTCTGCCTATCAACCAAGGCAAGAGAACCTATTTTGCAGCCCTTATATGGTAAGGAGATGGAGATATCCTTGTGTTTTGCATATGATATAGAAGAGGCTTTGTGAAAACATGATCATGTATCCATTATCCAAACTCAAAGGATTTGTCACTACTAAATGATGGAAATGTTTCCAAAACAAAGCTAGAGCTGCTAAAGACATGATAAAACCCTGATCAGCTTTGTGCATTTTAGTGAAAGGATTAAATTCTTGTGTGGACACACAATGCAAATACAAGTGTATTATAGGTAGGATGAGTTAGTTTAAAATGAAATTTTGATGAGAGATGATGGGACAAGAGTAGCTAGAAATCATCACCTTCTTTGGGAAGCTTTGCAAATGAATTACAACACGTAAACAATAGAAATGTTTTAATGAATTTGAAGTTCTCTTTCAACCAGGATGTGTGCACACATGGATGCCCAAATCTGCACTATTGCATATAAACTTTGATAACCTGCCACAAAGGCTTGAAGAAAAATATCAATGAAGCATTTAGAAACCCTTGTTAGATCATGACCTAAGGTACACCCAAAGGTTTACAAACACTCTCAATTTACAAGGAAGGTAAGATGAATTTAAATCTATTTATATTCACTCAAATGAATGCTCTTATGAATGGAAGATTGTAGATGCCTTCAAACCCTCTACCAGAAATGAGACCATGTATGACGAATAAAGATCCCAAACGCAAGATTGCAACATGAGCATGAAACACAAATTGAAAACATACTGAAACACAAGTGTATGCAAGCTTTTCCAAGAGATAAAACTGGTTGATCCAAGAATTTGATCAAATATATCAACAAGGGAATGTTATTTAGACAATCACAAAGCTCGTTGATGGCTTTACAGCTGAAACCAACTCAACATGATGAACATTTGATGCAAATAGGAATTAAAAAGGCTCTCAGGCAGTTTCTTTGAAGGAAAATGCACTCCTCCCAGTTTTCCTTGTGAAAAATCTTCTCTCTTTCTAAAAAATTCTCAACAGACCTTACCAAATGCCTCTAAAATACATAATATACCCTATGCTAGCTTGGATCCTTGCATCCCAAGAAAATAATATGCCAAAGGGATCAAATTTTTTACAAAACCCTATCCATCTGATGAAAAATGATATAAAATTATAAAACAGCTTGCGAAATGCTAGAAATGCACAAATATTTTAAAACATTACATGGATTTGGATCCTTATCCATCCCAAGGTCACATTTTTGTCATTCCACCATGGCAGCATGCATTTGTAATCATTTTCCACCTTTTACCTCATCATTTTTTACCTCTGCAACTTTAATTTTTCACTTTTCACGTTCTTTCACGGGCTAAGAAAAAAAATTCATCAAAAACATCATAGGACATCAAATTATCTCAAAAGAATGGTGCCATTGAATTCAGAAGGCTGAGGGGATGTGATTTCATATAAAATTTCACATGATTTAGAGCAGAAATGGTGAATCCAAGCTTCTTGAAGCTTCTATGGCACCCAAAAATCAAAACACTCAGCAACCGTTGATTAGAAATCAACTTTAAATTTCCACCCTCCACGTGTCTTGATGAGATTCGACATGCAGGCTCAAAAAATATCTTCTTTGACTTCAAATAAGGTGGACACGTGTCCAAATACCATTGGATTGGGCCTCCATCCTTAAAAATTCATTTCGAACCTTTTTTGATCTCGGAAACTTTTGAAAATTTTCCCTGCATGCCCCTTGGACACGCCACATGTCCTTGGGTGGACCCTATCAAGATCCGTGGGCCAGAATAAAAATTTTTGCTCCTTTTGTCAGAAAAGGAAAATTTCCTCAAACATCTCCGCAAGCCCAAACACCCACTGCTTCTTCTTCCACGTGGCGGTCTCCCATTCGCCGCGGAGCCGACCCTTCCTTTTTTTTCTTTCATCCCTCCATGTGTACAAAATCCTCTCGCGAGTCTGAGCTTCCTTTTAAACTTTTGAATAGTGCCACATGTCTCCCCTTGATTAGTTATGGGGGAACACCTCCAAAGTTTCCATGGATCAATTTTTCACTTTGATATTCTTTGCCAAAATTTCACCAACTTTTCCACTTTATCTCCACGCTCCAAATCTCTGCCAAAACTGGGACACGTGTCCTCTTCCTATTTGTTGAGGGCTTATGGGAAAATATTTTCCTCTAGCATTTTGAAGCCAAAAGCATCAAAGTTTTCCAACTCTCTTCTTTTCCATTTAATCTCCCTGGACACGTTTCCACTTCCCATTGCGCGCGGGCCCATTTTTCAATTTTCACCTATGCAAACATAAAGGAGAAAATTCATAAAAAATTCCTTTATCCCCTATTCTAGTTTCTCCTAATGGACACATGTCTTCCTCCTACTGGTCGTGGGATCTCGGGCCAAATTTGCACTTTGACATTTTGAGATTTAAACTTCAAAATTTCCACATCCCCCACCCACCCATGCTGATTAATCTGGAAACGTGTCCACCTACTATTGAGTCAGGGCTTTCCGGACAAATTTTTACCTTAGTACCCGAGGTAAAAAGAATAATAAATTTTTTCAAGTCCCTCTCCAACCGCATGCTTCCTATGCCACATGTCCATTTCCCATTTGTGCAGGCCTTAGAGGAAAATTTTGATTTTTAGAAATTTGCAAAATGAAGGAAAAAAGTCAAAGTTTGACCCACCACCCACTGATCCTCAAACGAATCACATCATGCCATGTAGGCATTTCACTATACACTGCGGGGCCGTGGGAAAAATGTTTCCTTTGGCAAAAACTCAAAAAATAACAAGTTATAACATTTTTCCCATGCATCCTCGCCTAATAGGAACCTACCACGTTAGCAGTATGTTGTAAAGATAATTTTGATGGGTTAGTGACACCCGTTTACCTGTTTAAGGCGTAAAAATGTAGAGAATGCCCTGAAAATCAGATCTTTTCACAAGGAATGTAGATTTCTCATTTTTAAATCAAGTGAAGCACGATTGTATATTGATTTCAACTAGGGGAGTAGGGTTTTTAACCTCAAATTACTTAGAATCAATCCACTTCAAAAAATTTCATGATTTGGCAAAGGGGAAAACAATTCAGCCCGTGTAAAAAATGAAAAAATTAGGGCACAACAAAGGGGAAACTTGGGATTTGTTTCAGATCAAGGTGAAATAATACCAACTTAGGCATTTTGAAGGCATTGAATTGGATAAAATGAGTTGTAGATCACCCACTAGAGCAAATAAAATGTTTTTTGACAAATTGGGCAAAAATGGATATAGAAAATTAGGGCAAAGTGTGTAAAGTGAATATTTGCACTAACATATATAACATACTAAATACAAAACTAAATTTAAATTTAAATCTTATGAACAAAAAAAATATAAACAAAAATGAATTTATTTTTATGTATGGTTTGGGGTAGGGCCGAATCCCTCCCCCCCATCCATCTGCAATCATATCCAACTCTACCACCACCGCTACCCTACACATCTACCCTGCCGCACCCCCGCACCCGGCGCCGCTGTTCCCCTATGACCCCACTTCGTAGCAATGCTGCCCCCCCTCCATGCTACCCTCCCTCACCACCATGCTGCCCTCCCCATCCCCCATATAGACAATGTCCCTTCCCACACCGCCCCACACGCACAGCCCTCCCCTTAAAAAAAAATTAATATATGTTAAAAAAAAAGGGGAAAAGAAACATTTTTTTTAATGTATGAATCTCTCAAAAAAATTTATTTCAGATTCAATCAAAATCCATAGCTCCTCCATAACCTGCACATCGAAAAGACAACACAAATCAAAATGAGAAGTAAGATTAGAATGGATGAGAAAACTAAGAGATGTTTAGGGCAATTTTAGGGTGAGTTTGAAATCAAGGGTTAGGATTGAATTGATCCTAAGGTCCTCTTTTAATCCTGCACTTTTTGAGTCAAATTATTTTAACGGGATTGTTAGAATAACAATTGTGGGGTGTGTTGAAGACTATTAAAAAAAAATGAGAACATGAAATAAAACCCAAGGAGGACAAGTGGTGTTAAAGTAGTATGAAAGGGGGTGTAAATTTCTCAAGTGACCCTAGTGATGTTAGTAAAGTAAATTCAATATAGTGTTATTAAATAAATAATCAAAATCAGGGATTTAGGCGGGAAGTTCAATAAATGAAATTAATTAGGGGTTAATGTTTTAGAAATCAGGTAAATCAATCTAGATTAAAAAAAATGGGAATCTGAATTGTAATAATAAGTACTCACTTCAAAAATAAATTTACTGACTTATTGGTCTTTTTCCGGTGTCCTGAGGAGGGGCACTACATTTTGGTATCTGAGTAGAGGTTTGCACATGCGGACACTCTGGGTAATCAATCAACTAATTAGCAAAATTTGTAATAACATTAAAGTAAATAAATAAATAAAATAATTGGTTAATAATTTTCTGTAACCATTTAATTATAATTGAATAACCTCTTCGCTCACCTCATGCACAGGATGGAACCCATGAGATGACAATCGATTAGGGGTTTGGGATGTGGTTCACCGATGCCTGAACCACCAGCACTCGAGTTAGGGCATCAGATCTTAGACGCTCTTCAGTAATTGATCGACATTGTGCAGCAGTCTCTCCCACCACCACAAGAGGCGAGAGAGGAGAACATTCAGTTGGGAGATGAGGAGCCGATAGGTGAGGACATGCATTCAGAGTCACTAGAGCATGATACCTCAAGGCGGGAGAGGTCACATAGCCCTTCCATTCATCACGATAGGGTATCCTTGTACCATCGTAGCCGCTCACACAATCTTGAGGGACCATTTGGCGATAGGTGATTCCACTCACCTATTGGTTTACATCACCATGATTGGGATACAGGAAATGTGATCAGGGACCTTCTTCACTTATAGCTGCCTACATAAATTGGCTCTATAGATGGCTTTGGAGCGGAATCATGGCTCCTTAGCTTGGATAGTTACTTTGGCTTGCACTCATACAAGAGCAATGTCAAGGCAAGGTTTACCATACACCTCCTCCGAGACACAACAGTTGTTTGGTGGAGGAATGAGGAGTGCAAGATCCTTTTGAATCGAGAGAAAGTGACCTAGGAGTTATTCGAGGATCATTTCAGGGCTCGTTATATGTCAGAGCATTTCGTGCAGAAGAGGATCGATGAGTTTCATGACTTACGATAGGGATCTGACACTGTAGCATAGTATGAGAGCCGGTTCTTGGATCTTCTTCAGTATGTGGAATACCTGTAAGATGAGAAATTATAGGTTAATAGGTTTATTAGGGGCCTTAATGTAGATATAATAGGAGCAGTTAGGATGTTGTCTCCTCCCATGCTTGAGAAGGCTTACTCAGCTGAGGAGAATAGGACCAAGGCACAAGAGCACCAAGATAGAAATAAGAGCAAGTTTTAGGATAGGATATAGGCCTTTCAGAGTCAGAGGTCATGGGGTACATTACGACCCCTTAGAGGAGGATTCTGGCCTCTGCCAGCAGCCATGAGGGCTCCACCGCACCTGCAGCAGTAGATGCAACACCATGGCCACTAGCAGTAGAGGGCTAGATAGACTCAGAGGTTTCAGAGAGGGGGCACTAGAGGAGGTTTGGGTGGATCCAGGGATAGGAGGTAGGGTACTTAGCAGGTATAGCCAGCTCACATGTAGTTGTTTACTAGGGTTGGACCGGCAAGATCAATGCACCAAAATATAGGAGGGACCCCATCTCAAAGGGGTACAGGAGGATGTTTTATTTGTGGGTCTCCTGATCACTATGTGCATATGTGCCTGCACAAACCTAATACCATGGATACATAGAGAGCCTCTAGATCCGAGCAGATGGTGGGAGACGTGGGATGCACTCATCATGTTTATGCAGCGGTTGACAACCACTAGGCTGAGCATCAGGCCATAGTCATTAAGGTGACAGGTACTATCAGGGGTATTTCAGTCTCAGTATTTTCTGATTCAGGAGCTTTAGATTCTTTTGTATCTCCTTCTATAGTGGACTAGTGTGGGCTAGTGGTGGCTAGGGAACCAGTTGGTTGGTAGGTTGAGTTGGCCTCTGGGGCCAAACTCAGCATGGAATCATATGTGGAGAGTTACGTACTTGATTTAGGAGCTTTCTCCACTACACTTGACCTCTGAGTTATTCCTCTAGGATCTTATCAGGTAGTTTTGGGTACGGACTGGCTTGAGGCTCATTGAGCTAAGGTGGATTGTAGAAATAAGCTCATTGAGTGTTAGGATGATCTTAGGAGTGTATTTGTGATATCAGGGATGCAGAGGCATATCTCCTTGCGCATGATCTTGGCTAAGCAACTCAAGCGGAGCATGCGTAAGGGATGTCAGTTGTTTTTTATCAACATCAGTGATTGATTAGAGAGAACTCTAGAGCATTCATCCTTAGATGATCATGTACTTTTGAGGGAGTATGTAGATGTGTTTCCGGGTTAGCTTCCAGGGATACCACCCCGAAAACAGGTGGATTTCACCATTGATTTAGTACCTGGATCTGCACCAGTTTCTAGGGCACCATATCGGATGATGACCCTAGAGCTTCATGAGCTCAAAATTCAGTTAGAGGAGTTGTTGGAGAAGGGTCTCATTCACCCTAGTGTATCTCCTTGGGGAGCACTAGTCATATTTGTGAAGAAGAAGGATGGTTCTATCAGGATTTGTGTTGACTTCAGACAACTCAACAAAGTCACAATAAAGAACTTTTATCCACTCCCTAGGATTGATGACTTGTTTGATCAGATGCGAGGAGTGAGAGTGTTCTCCAAAATCGATCTCAAGTCAGGGTACCATCAGTTGCACATATCAGATGCAGACATTCATAAGACAATGTTTCTCACACGTTATGGGCATTATGAGTTCACCGTTGTTCCATTTGGATTGACTAAGCCACAAGTGTATTCATGAGTCTCATGAATGGAGTATTTAGAACCTTTCTAGATCACTTTGTCTTATTGTTCCTTGATGATATATTGATATATTCTCATTCCAAGGAGGAACACGAGGAGCATTTCAGGCAGGTACTTTAGGTTTTGAGAGAGCAAAAGTTATATGGGAACTTAGAAAAATGTAGCTTCTTTCAGACATAGATTCAGTACTTGGGTCATATCATATTAGGAGAGGGTATCTGAGTAGATCCCTCTAAGATACAAGCTATTATGGACTGGCTAGCACCTACATTAGTTACTGAGGTGAGGATTTTTATGAGTTTAGCAGGTTATTACCATAGGTTTGTATAGGATTTTTCTAGGATTTCTTACCATATTACTTCTCTTCAGAGAAAAGGGAATAATTTTGATTGGTCAGAAAAGTGTGAGCAGGCCTTTCAGTTACTTAAGGAAAGGTTAATCATGACACTCATCTTAGCAGTTCCAGACCCTACAGAGGATTTTTTTGTTTGTACTGATGCATCACTAGAGGGTTTGGGAGTAGTTCTTATGCAGGAGTGTTGGGTTACTACCTTTGAGTCTCGTAAGCCCAAGGACTATGAGCTTAATTACCCTACTCATGACTTGGAGATTGCAGCAGTTTTTCATGTACTTGTGTGTTGGCGAAACTTCCTTTTGGGTAGACATTTCATTTTGATGATAGATCATTGTAGCTTGTAGCATATCTTCTCACAGCTGAACCTCAACAATTGTCAATGGCATTGGATGGAGTTCCAATGTGAGTATGACATGGAGGTGCAGTATATCAAAGGGAAGGAAAATGTTGTTGCAGATGCACTTAGTAGATGATGACATGTTCTTACTTCATTGACACTTCAGTCAAATTTGAGAGGTAGGATTCTTGAGCATCTTCTAGAGGATAGGTTTTATGAGGGTGCTAGACAGATGTTAGAGTCACAGGGTTCATTAGAGGGAAGATATTCAGGATGCATGTTAGAGATAGATGGTTTACTTTGGTTCCATAGGCCCATCTACATGCCTAAATCAGGTGATCTACGTAGCTTCATCCTTACAGAGGATCATCGAGCTCCATATATGGCACATCCAGAAGTAAAGAAAATGCATGCTGATCTGAGAGAGTTATATTATTGGCCAAGTCTTTGACGGGACATGGCAGATTTTTTACACGTTGTCTTGAGTGTCAGAAGGTCAAGGCAGAGCATTCTCATTCCGCAAGACTTTTACATCCTCATGATATTCCTGAGTGGAAATGGGATATGATCTCCATCGATGTCATAGTCAGACTTCCTATGTCTTCTTATCATCATGATGTCATTATGGTCACCGTGGATAAGTTGACCAAGGTTGCACATTTCTCACCAACCAAGGTCACCTATAATGCACAGGCCATTGCCAAAGTATTTATGGAGGACATCATTAGGTTGCATGGGATTCCAAAGACCATCATCAATGACAGGGATACCATCTACACTTCTATCTTGTGGACTTCCTTTCAGGCCACTCTTGGTATTCAGATTAATTTTAGCTCAGCCTATCATCTGGAGACAGATGGATAGACAGAGAGGGTTAATCAGGTGTTGGAGGACATGTTGAGGATGTATGTGATGGACCAGCAGAAGAAGTGGGAATATTATTTGCATTTAGTTGAGTTTTCCTACAACAACAGCTATCGTAGCTCCATTGGTATGGCTCCATACCAGGCTTTGTATGGTCGACCCTGCAGGACACCTTTGAGTTGGGATAGAATAGATGCCAGGATTATTCTGGGATCAGCTTATCTTTAGGATTTAGAGTAGCAGGTTGTTCTGATTAGACAACATCTTGAGTAGGCTAGAGCACACCAGAAGGCATATGCAGACACTAAGAGGATTGATCATCACTTCTCGGTTGGTGAAAAAGTCTTCTTGAGAGTTCATTCACAAAAGAGTCCAATGTGTTATGGAAAGGGTTTGAAGCTATTGCCTCATTTTGTGGGGCCTTTTTATATTTTAGAGGTCATCGGTCTAATTGCCTACCACCTAGATTTACCACCACGCCTTGCATGAGCCCATGATATTTTTCATGTTTATGTACTACGTAGATATGTACCAAATGTTTCTCATGTTTTGGATTAGTCAGCATTATAGGTAGAGGATGGAGGAAAGTGGAGACTGGAGCTAGTACACATACTAGAGCACTAGAGGTTGGCCCTTCAAGGTCGAGACGTGGACCAGGTTAGAGTGCAGTGGGACCGATATGATGAGACAACAACTACCTGGGAGGATGAGACACCTTTGAGGGCTAGATACCCCTACCTCTTTCAATGACTTCTATGAGGAAGTCTAATTTTAGTAGCGGGGGATGTAGTGCCCACATTTTTATAGCTTAGTTACTTGTTGTTCCTTTACTCTTTGACATGTTTCGGTAGGGACATGTTATATTTTGGACATTACATTACGAGATCTGATCTTATTACACACGCATGTAGATTTAGGCGTATAGTGCCAATTTAGCTTGATTATTATGTTGTCACCTTATCTTATGATGTCGTGGATACTAATTGATATGATGTTATTTTAGACAGTAATTATATTGATAGATACTCAGTTAGATGCATGTTGGGATTCTATGGATACATGTCACTGTATCATTATGACTAACTTATGGTGAATTGTGTATAATTGTGCATGTTGTCGCATTTTCGATTCCAAAAAGATGATATGTTCGTCTAGAATTCATTGATATCTTATTTAGTAGTTGATTCACATTTTATCAGACATGTGCATTTAATGTGTGCAATGAGTGTGCAGGTGACAAGTCATAGGAGAACGTGGGATTCAAGCCAGCTACACAATTTTTCATAAGCAGCCCATGGGGCTAAGTCCTAGCTGTGTTTATTGCATGAGGCCTTAGTATTAGAGTTTATTGTTTTGGGCACCATAAGTGACCCTCATTTGTAATGTAATATGTCTTGTATTATTAATCTTGCTCAGGGTGTTTAGTTTGTGTTGTAAACTTGTTTTGGGGAATTAATGGCCCCACTTACATTAAGTTTTGAATTTGTTTAATGATGTACTTAATCAAAAGGGATTAAGGTCACATGTGAACCCTTGGGTGGGCCCCACACCCTCTACTCTTGTGCCCGAGTGTGCTAAACCCGAAATTAGGTTAATTTAGATATTTTTAGGGACCCCTTTTTAGTTTAGGAGTTCCCTTAGCATGAAAATGGGCCCTTGGACCCTACCTAATAGGTAGGGGGCTTATTTCCAAGGCTTAGAGGGAGTTTTCCCTCCCATTTTGCCTCACTTTGGTCACATCCATGTAAGGGGTATGGATAAGTGTGCTTTGTTAAAAGTTACACAAGATTATTTTGTTATCTTTGTGGGTAATTTGGGAGAAGAGGGCTAAAATTCATTTTATCCTTTCTCTCTTTTATCTTTGACATCTTTGAGCTTGAAGGAAGAGGGGTGACACATGTCACCCTCTCATTTGTGAAGATTTTTGCTTGCTCCTTTTCGAATTCTCCCTCATGGGGAAAGAAGACAACTTTTTTTTTGAGCTTTTGCTTGGAGGCTTGTGGATTTTGGAGCTAGAGTTGTTTGGGTCAAGAAGTGGGAAAAGATTGAATTTGGAAAGCTTTTTGGAGGTAGGATTCTTGAGATTTATTGTATGTGTTATATCATGCTATATATTACTTGTTTACTTGGAAATGTTTGTTATTGCATGTAGATTTTGTTTGTTGTTTGCTTGATTTTTCTCCATCAATCATATGGCATGATGGAGTTTTGGAGTTTGTGGGGGAAGAGAGAGGAATTTTTCCCTCTCAATCCTCATCGCTTGATGGGAAAGCCTTGTAGGATTTTAGTTAATGCCCTCAAATGGTTTGAGGTGGAGAAGGTGGTTCATTTGGCTTCAACCCCCTTCCCCATTCTTGGTGAGGGAACTGCTTTGGGGTTTGAAAATTTGTCCAAGGAGGATTTGGTGAAAGGGTGGAGAAATAAGGAGGGTTTGAAATGAATTTGGAGGAATAAGGAGGGTATGGAGATCTTGGTTTTGTGCAACTAATGTTGGTTACCACTTTTGGAGAACTCCCTTCTTCTCTTCCCCATTTTAGAGGTAGAACACGGTTTATCCTCTTTTTCATCTTTGTAAAATTTGGAGTCATGTTTTTATATTTGTCTTGTTTCATGTGGATGTAATATGGTTTGTTCACCCTCACTCTTGTTTAAAGTTGTGGATAGTATTTCTCTTTCCCATGGGCTTGGGGGAGGCTAGCATGCATTCTAATCTTGGAAAGACATGTAATGATGTCTATGGTTGGGTGGTAAAACAAGCTTCTTCTCCTTGTATGGATTCCTTGAAGGTATTTGAAGTTGGATTTCAAGATGGAAGTTGGTGATAGTTGGAGCTTCTTTGTCCTCTCAAATGTTTGTGAAACATTACTTGCATTGTAACCTCTAGAGTATTGTTATGTGGGAAGATTCTTGGGCACGCAAAATTTTTTCATCTTGTGAATTGAAAGTCACTTGTAAGATTGGTATTCCATTTGTATTTGAAATTTTTCTTCCAATATTGGGAAGGAGTTTGTTAGATTGTTTTCTTATGTATTTTAGCATGTTGGAGATATGATGTATTGAGGAATTTTGCAAAAGGAGTCTTGTAAAATATCTGTATTCCTTTAAAATGCATTTAGTAGGATATATTTATATTCCTTTAACATGCATTGTTTTTTAATATCATTTTGGTAAAGAAAGATTATTTAATGGAAAAGTATTTCTACAAAGGAAATAATATTACTTTGTTGAAATTCTTACTTGTTTAAAAATATGAAATAATCTTCTAGCATTACATTGGAAAAGAAAGTACCTCCTCTTTATTTTTTTTGTAATATTATTGAATGGAATTATTTTTTACTTCCTTTCCCATGTGATTCTTAACAAATGATTGTAGTAGGAAATCCAATGTTAACTTACTTCTCCTTCACTAAATTTTAAATGGTTTTCCAAGCTTCTCTTCTCATTTGTAATACTATGTTACATTTCTCATTACCTTAAAAAAAAGTTTAGTAAATATTTTTTTAACACAATTAGATATTGACAATTTCCTTGTTCCATAATCCTCAAAATAACAAAATAAAATATGTTATTCAGTCAAAGCACAATAAAATCTCACACTTTTTGGTATGTTTTGTACCTTTATAAACATGAATTTTTAGTTTCATTGATTTTCTATTTAGGTAATAGCCACAAAACCATACATATTCATGAAATTCCACAAACTAATAAAATGTTGTGTTTAGAGTTTAGAATACAAGTATATTTTTTAAAAATAAAATTGGTAAAAATATGGTCTTTTTAAAAAAAAAATTCATATGTTGTTTCTTATGTTATAAAAGAGTAATGACTGTCCTCGGGTGGTTTATTTATATGCAAATTTATTTTTTGACCATGAAATTTTAGATGTATTTTTAAGATTTGACTTTTGAGATTTTATCAAATTTTCATATTTTTTTGACTTATATTTTTTTTAATTAATTATTTAGTAAAAATATTTTCAAATAAATAGTGTACATATGTTTATGCCAATAAAATTTAAGATTTATATTGAAATTGAGGTTTTTTTTCACAGGTACGAAGAAGACTTCAATAAATAGTAATTTTATTTTTTCAATATTTTTTAATATATTCTACCATTTAGCAAATTTGGTTGATTTTGTATTATTGATTGTCCTAAAATACCGTATGTTAGTAAAAATTAAAAATAAATAACAAAACATATTTTTAAAAAATGAAAATTACATTTTTAGAAAGCTAATAAAAATATAAATTTTGTGTCAAATTTTTGTAATTTAACTAGTTCATTTACCCTAATTACGTGGCACTTGAGTGACATACTTTGACTCACAATTATGCCCCAAAAGGATTTGGAGCCAAAATGTGCCACCCAGGTGCCACGTCAGTGCCACTCAGAGGAGTTCATGTGAACGGGGGTTCGCGTGAACCATGTTCACATGAACCCCTCTAAGCTGCATTGACGCACCACCAAAACGTCTCCTTCTAAATTTAATGTTTTAAAAGTTACTTATTTAATATTGTTCATTTTTAATGTTTTAAATTTACTTTTTTACATATTTTTTGTTTTAAACTAAGTTTGTTTTTTTAATTGTTTTTTACCAAAAATATGTAATCTTAAATTAGAAAAGTTGTTTTAAAGTTATAAAAAAACTAAAAATTAAAAATAACCTAATTTCTATTGAGATTTGTACATAAATAGAGTTGCATGCAAATATAGTTTTGTATCGAGTTTACTCCTAGACATTCAAATCTATCATGATTTATGTGTGCAGGTGAAAATTATTGAAGTGGATGAATCATGGGAAATTTAAAGAATGAGAAACACAAATATACCGAGGAAGAGAATGCAGAGAAGAATGCTAGAAGATCTGTTTATAGGAAGGCACAGAAAGAGAGAGAGAGAGAGAGAGAGAGAGAGAGAGAGAGAGAGAGAGAGAGAGAGAAGACACAACAAGTGAAAGACAAGGCTGAAAAAATTGGTACATATGTATAAAAACCCTTGATAGATCGTAATTTTTTTTAGTTCTAAGGTTTAAATATGATAATAAGTTTTTTAGATTGGGTTAAGGCAAGGGTTTTTATAGGATCCCATAACCTAAAACAATAGAAATAATACATGTGAAAATAAAATCATTTGACATAAGAATGATGTCAATAACAACTAAAAAATAAGCAATGGTTATATCATAGAGAATGTGCAATCATCATATGTTTCCTTTAAAGTTATAATGGCATCCTCTAATTTGTCTATGTAGAGAACATACAAAGTAGGAGAAATTGGACAACCAAGTTTAATACTAATGATGATATTGATATCTAGTGTAAAACCAGTATGAGTTCAGACCTGTCAAACCACCTTCTCATCAAGTGTCATCAGAAGAAGACTCAAATGCCTTGGAATATGTAGATCTCAAAGATATTGGATTAGAATCTATTTGGGAATTCATATTTTTAAATTCCTTCCAACAATGATCAACAAAACAACAATCAACCTTACACGTATTTGGTTTTTCTTCTTTGATTTTAACCCTAAGTTCCAATATATGGTATATTATATAGTGATTCTACTTAAAACCAATTTTCCTTATTTATCTAAGTTTCTTGAACTTGCCCAAGTAGAAATATTTGAAATTGGATTGAAGTGCATTAATGTCATGGATGGTTCACTTGGTAATAAATGTTCAAAACATTTGCTATCATAGGATTCCAAATATTATCACTTATTTTATGATTGACCACTACGTCCTATTTTTCTACCAATACTATGATACAAAACCTGTACATAAAAATTATTGGGCTATACAATTGCAGATGGTATGTATCATCAAAAACAAGGTTAACTTGCCCCCCCAGGTGATTAATCTAGGGGATATATTTGATGGTCTACCATACCTTTCATTAAAAAAATTGTTACAATTTACTCTCTAATATTGACCTTCACGTGATAGTATATTTTGAATTTCAAGAGTCATTTTCTTAGTTTATATAGTTTATATGTCATGTATTGGATTAATAATGATCTCATATATATATATATATATATATATGTAAATTATTGACAAAATTTAAATATAACTTGTTGTACATAATATAACATTTGAAAGAAAATTTTTCTATGAAATTTATTGGGTATAAATGTTGTGGTAGATCTTGGTAGCATTCTAAAGAAGACATCATTTTGAATTGAACAATGCAACTTATGTATTCTTCTACACTCTCTCTTCCCTATTGAGCTCGTAATTAAATTATTAGTGATGTTTACTCAATATTTTAAATATAGTACAAGATTTTTGGGTTTTATGTGTTGAAAGTTTTTGGTCTAGGTTTGATTTGAAAATTAGATAGCTCTAACACCAAATATATATATATATATATATATATATGTATGTATGCAACTTATGTATTCTTCTACACTCTCTCTTCCCTATTGAGCTCGTAATTAAATTATTAGTGATGTTTACTCAATATTTTAAATATAGTACAAGATTTTTGGGTTTTATGTGTTGAAAGTTTTTGGTCTAGGTTTGATTTGAAAATTAGATAGCTCTAACACCAAATATATATATATATATATAGTAGATTTCAAGAAGGACCTCATGAAGTTATCTAAGTACAATTTTAGCTTGGTCAACTTAATATTATTTTTTACTAGATAGTAAGTTAATTTTGTAGATATTTAAGTGTTTACTAGTTTGGTCATTAATGGTGTGATCACATTTGTATGTTAATTTTTTTTGCAAATTTTGGTGTACTCATATGTGTATGTTTATGGACACAGATCATGATGCGCAACATTATGTTGAAGTTATAACAAAATTTATAGAATTACTTCCCAAGAGAAATGTGAAACACTTGGTGAAGGTGGATTTACAAAAATTAAAAGAATTTTCCCATCAAGAACCACTATCACGAAAGAAAACAACAAAAATTGTAGAGATAATATATGGTGAATTTTTTAATTTGACTACAGTGCTAGAGCACATTTGTTGGTTACATTCTTGAATCATGTTGATATGAGGAACACATTAGAATTGTTGGGTGTTGATTTTGGATGGAAAAATTCAAAACGTGTAGAAGAAGAATTTGTTGGGAATGTTTTTAAAGGAATAAGTTCTTTGGGTACAAAAACTAGGTCTGCTGATAAGAGTATTTATCTTAGAGAAATATTAACTTCAATTGTAAGTGAAGATACAAGAAATAATCATCATGTTACCACTGTTGCCAATGCATTTGGTTTATCTAGAAAGATGGTCAAAAGGTATGCAAAGAGGAGGAAGACATTGGATGAGTCTACTATGGAAGTAAATTGGGCACTAATGTGTAGAAATCCACATTCTGATAAAATAGAGGATAATATTGTGAAGATAGTTTCTAATTTTTGGACTGAGAGGACTCGTCCTTCTCTGAATGTGAGGGATGTTTTAAAACACAGGATAACTAGCAATAACTATGATGAACATATAAAAAATTGGCTTGAAATAACTCAACATGAGATGTACATAAAGTTTATAGAAGAAAATCTAGATATTAAGATTGGACAATGGATGTCTGAAAATTTGAAGCCTTGGTATGTGCAAGCTAATAAAGTCCTTGACACATGTTGTTGTCACTATCATGTTGAGTTTGATTATCACTATCGGGTACAAAAAAATTTATAGATCATGTATAAATATTTTGAGGCGTGCTTTCATTTATATCTATATATTTGAAATTTTTTTAAAAATTGTTTTTTGAGATGTGATTTAAAATTAATGTATTTCAAAATCTATGTTTTTTTCAGGTGTATAGAAATTTACGGGAAGAAATTGCCCCACCTACATGTGTCAGTGAATTCATAACTTCAATTCTTTTCACAATATCCGATGATCATGTCAATGATCATATGACTTGCATCAAAGGTGTCTGTGACAAGTGTGGGGACTTGAAATTATTTCCAAAAGAAAATGAAGATTTGGACACAATTAGAATGGTTGCTTGCAAGAGGTGATATATATAAATTTATGTTTTAAAATTTGGATATTAGATTTTATTTTGATTTTTATGTTTACTGTAAATGAATACATGACAATTTGTCCATGTTATGAATTGATTTTGTAGGTTTGAATACATAAAATATTCAACAAGGCTTGGAAAATATGTAACCAGGTTATATTTGGTAGAAGAGGAAATCCCCATTGGTATATTCATGCAAAGGTTCTGAAGTTTAATTAGTCCGTACATCAAACATTCTCGCTATTCAAAGTGGTAGGATACACAATTCAAGACTAATAGAGACACATTCCCTATTGGTTCCATATTGTTCATGGTTGATTTTGCTGAGAATTACTCATTTTCTCATCAAAAATAAATTCAAACACAGTATTATCATACTGACCAGGTTACTATCATGGTTTAAGTATTTTATAGGCATGCACAATTTGATTTGGATGGGGTTGAAAGTACATATGTGAAGCGAATGATCAAGAAGGAGTATCACTTCTGTATAAGTGATGACAAGGAACATGACACCCACTTTGTGTAACATTGTTTTAGTTTGTTCTTTTAATATCTTCATTAGCGAGGAATACAAATAGATCAACATTTTGTTTGGTCGGAAGGTTGCACATCACAATTCAAATCCTCTCACCCTTTCTTTGCACTCAGTCATTATCATCATCATCACAAAATTACTCATTTATGGAGATTTTTTTAGAGTGTTTATGGGAAGGGAGAACACGATGGTGTAGGTGCATGCATCAAATGTGCTCTAAAGAAACAAAGCTTTGATTATGATGGAGATCGATTAATTGATGCCCACACCATTGTTGAATGGTGTAAGAAACATTTTACAGTTCAAGTTTCAACCTCACAGACTTCAACATCACATGCTTCAACCTCACAGGCTTCAACCCCCACACAGAGTGTTTTGGGAGATAGCAAGTACATGCACATTTAAAACATAGATATGTAGATCTTGATGTGATTTATTAAGTGAACTACAAGTTACTAACTTTAAATTTTTTTATTCTAAATTTTGATGTTTGTTTTAAACTTTACTGATCTTTTGAGCATGATTAAATGAAGGTATTGATCAAAGGACAAAGTATGGATGTGAAAGGATTGCCAATTCTAAGTCTTTGCACTCTTTGATGACTATGGATAGTAATAATTGGACAATCTGTACAAGAGATTATTCTTGTTTTTGTTATGAATGCATGAACAAATCATATTCAAAGTGCAATAGTAAAAAACATTGGTATGTAGGTGAGTGGAAGCAAGTTCCTTTAGTTGTGGATGACACATATGTATCAGATCATGATGATAGTTTTGAAGATGTGCCATTAATTTCAACTGATTATGACCGCATATCTAGACTGGTTTTTTTTATTAAGGGCAAATAGTTTTGAAGGGACTATACCCTGATACAAAAGGGCTCAAAATCCAGATATCAGAAGTGAGAGAAATAGCCCAGAGAAGGGAAAAAAAACTAACCTCAGAGGGCTCATTAGCAAGATAAAACAAAAAATTAGAAGAAAGGATCTAGTCATACAATGATCCAAAACATGGCAGAAGAGGTCAAAAAGAAAACTATAGATATCTATCATAGAATATCTTCGCCAAAAATAGCTCCAGATATGCTAGTCATCAGCAACTTCGCATCCAGTAAACAACAGCACAGCACCACGTTACTTGATAGCCCTGTCAATTTTGGTTTTGATTGCTTACAACGAGATAAAGAAGGCAATGGCTATGGTCTGAGAGGAGTCTTTCATATCCACCTGAGAAATTGCCATATCCCTTTTCTCTTTGGGGCCCCAAATGTCTTCATTAACCCCGCTTAGGATGCAAACACTATGAACATGTTGTTCAATGAAATTATAAATACTTTTAAGAGCAGATAGGATGCAGTCATTACGACTTTTTACGTTTCCCATTCTGCCATCCAAAGACTGTAGCTTCTTGAATACTTCAGCAATAACCCCCTCCTCATCATCATTTTGTAGCAATCCTTTTCCCTTAGCTTTTTCCATATTTTTGATAACCCTTTTGAGCTCTTGTATCTCCATTTCCATCCTATCCACTCTAACCATCAAATCCTCCTCCTTAGGCTCCTCCATCGGTTGGCTGATGTGCAGGAAGTTTTCAGCAAGCTCAAGGTCTTTGTGGCTTCTAAGCACCCTCTGAGAAGTAGGGATCTTGGTCTTCATTCCCTTTCTTTTCTTGCTAGATGCAGCTATTTCAATCTTTCTTTCAAGCTGGGGCGGAATGAAGGCAGTGTGAGCAGGGGGAGGAATGGAGGAAGAGGGTGGGTCAAGATTCACACGAGGACTGTTTGAACAGTGGTGATGTATAAGCAGAATTAGCCCTTGATGCAGAGGGACTGCCCTAGAATGGCTCTGCACTTCCCTAATGGATTTCTCCAGAGAGTTTATCAAGTAGTGAGGGAAGCTGATGGTTATATTTCTACGAAAGTGGTTAAGAAATATAAAATGCTTTTGTGGTATAGTAACAAATCTCCCTTCAAGAGTTACATGCCTAACAACCATCGTGGCTAGCTCAGCAAAAGGATCAGGAATCGAAGCCACCTTGATGCCAGCTGTCACAAACTCAAGAATTTCCCCATCGTCTAGGAATTTCTTTGTCTCCACCTCCTTGTCTACCTTCTTATTGAAGAATTTCGTGCCATCAAGACTGAGTCCCAAGATTTGGGCGATGAGCTCCTCCGTGATCTCAACCTCCATGTTGATGTATTTAACAATCTGATTCTTCCATCCCTGTGTGAATTTAATAGAAATATCTTGATCAAAACCTTGAATCCTTTCTATCAAATTCTCCAGCCCCCCAATTTGAAGGTAGTTCCAGAGCACGACATCCTCTTTCCATGCCAGATTGTGGGTGGGCTCTATTTTGCATGGCGGACACCCCATTTTTCCACTGTTTCTACTCTCAACAGTACAAATGTTAGAACTATGTGTAACAAAAATAACTTTGTTTTTGAATCTTTCCCTTCCGTGAAAGAAGATGTAATTATTAGAGCATACTTTGTAATTAGTGGCCCGCTCCTTGGCGTTCTCCCTATGACAAGAAATGATGGCTGTCTAGTTCACACAAATTTCATCAATCACACAAATCTTAAATGATGTCATCATTCTGTACTTAAGAATCCACTCATTAGCATCAATATTACAGCCGTTAGTGATGATTTTCGTGGCCATGTAGATAATTGATTATGTCTTTATTAACTTGAATGGGAAAAACATCCCCCCTTAGCCAAGTTTGAAAAGTATTGGTAACTCCAAAGTTTGCCAAATCATCTGCGACCCTATATCTGGACTGGTCAAACAAGTTATATTTTATTTAAAAGGATTGTATGATTTTATAATTAAATATATATTTATACTATACATGGATCATTGAATTTTTATTTGCATTTTTTTGTAGGTGATGTATTTACAGTCATTTATGAATAAGAAAATGTTGAGAAATTGGATTACTACTTGTTGCGTTGCACAGAAGAGAGAACAAAGCTAACATGTGAAATAACAAGTCAAGAGACAACATTTTATACTGGCTTGGTTGTAGTGCAGGGAACATACTTACAACAAGTGAAATCCCTTTAAAGTGGGATTCACTTTGTTGATTACAAACTAGAAAGAAAGGTGTATCATTACACCCATCACATAATTGCTACAGGGTTACAATTGCAGCAGCTGAAGACTAAAACTAGTCAACACAAAAAATGGAGACTAGATGTAGAAGACCTTGAAAATAAAATATAGGTCATTGAACAATAAGCAAAGCCACTTGGTATTATATAGAAGGACATGGAATATTATAAATTCATGTCTTCCAAGAATTTAAAATATTTTATCTATTTTATTTGTCATTTGGCATACATATTTAACAGCTTTACTACTATGATATTAAGGATGGGTTCATTAATGATGTAATTTTGTTCCCTAGTATCTCCAATAATATTATTTCCATTTATATCTATATACAAAAAATGAGATTTAAAAATTTAGTATTATTTTTTCCTCATTTTAGTTTCTCTTTTCCAACATCTTTTATAACAATTCGAAACAAGATCTCTTAGTGTCAATAAATCTAAGTTGAATCATTTAAAATGTCATGTGAGCAAAATGATAGACAGTTAAATTTTGATATAGACGATAAATAACTACATGAATCTTGTATTAATAAAATATCTAGAGCTTGTATTTATCCAAATATAATCATTACATGTTTATAAGATCTTCATATCAATTATGATTCATATATCATCTTTGCACATAATATATATCCTAAGTAGAATAATGGTTATGATAAGACCCCAATAAGGCCTCCAACAATTGGTAACAATCCTTGAATTTAGTTATAGTGCATGATTGTGTACACTTGTAACTTGTTGGCGTGCTCTAAGGATGTGATTATGTGATTTTTTAATTATTAGGGCCTAAAGTCCTTACAGTTCTTTAGAATGAAATCTTGTAGATGTCTAAGGAGTTAATAGATTCCCGAATGTCTAGAGATGATAATTTCATGTGGGGTCACTATAAATATAAGCGATCATTTGTGTGCTCTTTGTAAATTTCTTGTAATTTTTAACCCATGAATTAAGCCTAGGTTGACCTAATGAAAGTGCTTGTGTTTAAAAGGCAACTATTTCCCCTGTGAGGAAAATGATGGTAGAGGAGGACAATAAAATTCGACAATAACAGATCCAAGGTAGAAGATACCATTTGGAGACTACAAGTACGGGTTTTTGAGATGGATAATGTATGTGTAGGTTTTATAATACATTCTTGTATATATTCAACTAATCCTGAGTAGGTATAACTTGGAGATAAAGGTGACTAAGATGATGTATGGTAAATTAGAAAGAATGAAAGTGTGATAAAGAGCCAAATATATGTCAATCATCCAAATGTGCTAAAGAGTTTCAAATTTAATGTTTCCAAGTGTTAAAGACTAGGTTTACGTGTCTATAATGGCATGTATTTACTGGTGAATGTGCCTACTCCATGTTGAACATCTCTCAGATGTTTTCTTTGTGCTTGATTATATGCTTGACATGGTTTCTACCATACTTATTTTCATTAAATGTTTACCATGTTTTATGGTGCCATGATCCACATCATTCATAATTCTATTTTCATACTTACCTATGTTATCATGATTCACATCATACATCTATTGGGGACAAGGACCCATAATTTTACTTTACATTGATCATATATTTTTTGATGATCCACATCATTTGCATCTTTCCCACACAAGGATATATTATTTTCAATGGTATATCATTTAAATATAGTGCCCTCGTGATTTAAATATAGTTCCCACATGGGGCACATCATAATCCTATGTTCACATTCCTTCACTTTTCTTAGACGGGGATGGAAAATTCCAACATTTTTATATTTCTCATATCTTGACCATATGGGATAGCTTATTCCTATGATTATTTTGACTACATTTTCTTACTTGGAGCATATTATCTTTTTGGGATTTCTTTGATTATACTTCGTTCATATGGGGCATCTTATTCATGCACTTTCATTGCCTATATTTAACCCATAAAAGACATCTTACACTTATGCTTATATAAATTATATCATAAATCCACATGTGGAAAATTTCATATTACATATATGTTTTATGCACGTTTTCAAGGTGAAATCTTACAATATTAGACATCAACGATTTTGTTTCATATTTAACCCATGATGCACGTAATCCTTTTCTTTTGAGATACATGCTTCATAATTTCATCACACATAATATCAAAAAAAAGGGCATGTATTCCACTCATTTTATTTCTACACTTTGTGACCCATGACATTCAATACCATTTTTTGGAGCAACTTACTTTAATTGCATATTATTTTAGTTGAGTCCCCTTTGAGAGAACCTTCAAATCATGGGTTTATGATGCATGGATTATGCCTCACGGTGTCAAGATTTACGGAAATAAAATCTTAATCAAGTGTTTCTTTTTGTTCTAACTATAACAATGTTGACCATTGTAGAGATATCATAGCTAATGGACCTTGGTTTATTTGAAACATAATTATGATTTTTCCCATTAGAAATGGTATTTTGTCATCATTGAGAAAGCTAATTCATCATTTTCATATATGGTATAAGGTATTTTGTCATCATTGTCATAGGGTTTGATAAACCTAATTCGTAAGGACCTTAAATTATTATTATCAATTCAATTTAACTAATCCAAAAAAATAATATGATTGAAATTAAAAGTAATAAAGAGTTCTGATATAAATTAATGTGTAAAATAAACATTCAAAACACATACATATAATTAATAATAAAATATGCAAAATACATTTATTACTTGTATTGAAATATATTATGACTCAAGGTTAATAATATTACAAATGGTGGTAGAAATGCGAGTGAACATATTACAAATGTAGATGAAGACTTATTACTCTTTATGAGGTAGGATGGCACGAGTTGTATCTCCAAAGACTTTGGTTTACAGAGAGGTGTTTTACGTTAGGTGTTTTAATAGTACAAATCTCCAAATAAAGTCAAATTTACAATTACATTAAAATAGTATAAATCATGGAAATGTATTGCATTACATTTACTTCATTTTCCATCATTTTGCACACTTGTAACAACACATGAGTTTATATTTCCCGAGTTTAAGAGAGAGGATAGATAAAGAGAGGGAATCTATTATTTTCACAAGCTTTTAAGTTACTATAGATTTTTAGAGAGATAGTTTAATACTAACAATGTATTTTGAAAAGATTTGACAAGTGCATAAGTAAAGAAGCATTCACTAAGCCATGGAAGGTTTAATGTAACATAAAGTATTACTAAAATATCAAAAATCATGTCTAATGAGTATATACATGTCTAAAATCTCTAAAAGTATGTCTAAAATGTCAAAAAGTATGTCTAAAATCTCTAAAAGTATGTCTAAAATATCAAAAATTATGTCTAATGAGTATATACATGTCTAAAATGTCTAAAATCTATAAAATATCACTGAAGTCTCCTCCATGCACTAGGGTGAGTGCCAGACCCCTCACTACGCTCTGTTGCACCCTGCATGTTAAAAAAAAGGAATATACACGTCATAAACTATATATAGCATGTACCATATATTAAAATATATAAGCAAAATTCTACAACAATTTCTTGATTAATTCAATACATCATATAACAGATATGTACAATTGATTACCTTAGTATCTGTCCCTGGGCGGATGTTGGGAGTATCTACACTATGTGTAGATCTTTGTCCCGTAGATCCCTGTGAAACAAAATAAATAAAATGTAAGAAGTTGATAAATAAGTTTTTTAAATAAAGTTCATTAATTTCTAACATTTCAATTTAGATTAAATATTAATTCTATTAAAACACAGGCTTCTATACCTCTGCGGAACGCATCTCCAAATCTATGGGATTGCCACCCATGACCTCAACACCAACAAATATGTCACCAAGTGAGCCAAGCTGACTCAGGCCCAGAACATCAAGATCCATGTTGTGCTCTGTCAAGAGCTATGTGTATGTCACATGGGTAGATGGTGTGGGCTGTGAAGCTCCACACACTGGAGCAGAAGCCTAAACACAAAAGTACATGTTTAATTTTAATATTAATAAATTGTAAAGTAATGATGAAATAAAATAAATTTTAATTAAATATTGGGTGTTTAATTTTCACACAGAATAGAAATGTGTTGAACATCAGGTGTGATGATCCCAGCAACAAGAAGTCTATCTGTAGCAGCGGCAGTAGTACCCTAACTAGAAGATACACTCCCACTCTGACTCTATAAAATCTAAAACCCTCGATAGTGGAATGTTGCAATGCCATGAAATCACCTCATATGCACACAACAAGTCAGCAGCCATGATGCATCCTAGCCGACGTGCCTGAGCGGGATCTGTAACTAGCTCAAAGTCATCTGGGGAAATAAAAGATGCACGAGCATATACCTCATTGTGTGCATCACTGCTGCTACTAGCACCTCCACTACTAGTATCACATCTCTGGAAGGTACTAACCAACACAGTCAGAAGATATCAATTGGGTCTCGCGAGCAATTCCAGCAAGACCCTTGATAGCAGCCTCATGTGCAGTCATAACGACAGGTGTTGCGACATCCTGAAAGCCTGATAAGAATGGTTGTGGCCTTGGTACAAGCTACCGCATGTCAACAACTGCAGGAGCTCCCTCCTTTCTATATGCCTCCCTGTGGCTAATTCAGCCACGCCCCTGCCCCAAATAACTAGGGATGTCTAAATAGTTCACCTTTAGGTTTAAGTGAACCTCAGCATGTAGCATCATTATGAAGTATAACGGTAATTGGTCATTATTCAGAAATTGGCCTTGAGAGGCCAAAAATCTAGGATAAATCAAAGGGGCACATAGGGGACATGAACATTTGTTTACATAATATGCCCTTATTTTCCTTTTGTCTGCATAAAAACTCCAACAAGACCTCTTAACGACTTCCTTATCAGAAAGTCGTGATGTAATCTCATTATAACCTACATCTCCTGAGACACTTGATTTTAATGAATCCATAAAAAATTTTATTGACTCAGAATCAAATGGGTTATATGTTTTCAAACTTGTCTCTATTCTACGAAGATCAACCAATATTTTTTCACAATGGGCTTTATACTACCCAACTGTAGTTGGATTTTGGAGAATAGATTGCAATTTTGCAATCTCTAAATCGGTCCTCTCAAACAAATTAGGAGCAGAAGAAGCCATGACTGTAAAAAAAATGAAAGTAAAATTCAATTAATAGTACTTTTAATTAAAAAAATTCTAAGATATTCTCCTATTTTAATGAAAATAGAAACATGATTTTCAAGCTTCAATGCAAATAATTTAGAAAATAAGAAATTACATATAAGAAATTGCATAGATTTAATGGAACTAAAGGAGGAATGAATTATCTAGAATGTAACATGCAATTTTTTTAGAATCTAATCAAATGCAAGAAACATATTGCACATATCGTTGAGTTCCTACGTGCAACATCACACAATAAATTTTGGTGCACGTAATTAGGATACCAAGACATTATATTTTAGGTTTCTTATTAACAGGTTTATTATTAACAAATAAACCAAGACATTATAAATATACATTTCTTATTAACAAATAATCGAATATAAAGCACAATTGAACTAACATTATCATCAAATGTAATAAACCAAGACATTATAAATATTTATAATAAAAGTTCGTGACTTTATTTAAATGTTTTCATTTAGAGTTTTTTGGTACTAATTTATGATTTCAAATGTCTATATAAAACTTAATATCATTGTAAAGTAGCTAGTAACCACATTTAAGATATACAACCTCCACCCACAACCTCTTAAAATTAAGGACACAAAAAAGTTTAGAAGAATGTTATTTGACATGATGCCTACAATTGGACACAACCAAAATTCTTATCAAAAGTTAAAAATTAAATGGAATATAAACATGATAACAATCGAAATGAGTATCTCACATGATCCCTTATTTAAAACAATGAAATGGAAAACTCCTATAGAAAATTGGGAAGATAGGAAATGTTAATTTCCCCCCATATGTGTAGTAAAGACAAAGGAGTTTAATGATGGGGTGCATAACATTATGTGGACACATTAAGAGATGATTTTATAACCCATACTTTGATTTAATTAAGAAGTATTGTGTCAAACCCACATGCTAGTACAAATAAAAATAGAGGTTTAAGCTCATTGGGGTTTAAATATTGATAGGTTACATGGAAGTTATTTATAGGGATTATCATCCAAACATTAAAAAGAGATGCTACAAGGTCAAGGACTCGATAAAAAGGAAAATCTAGGTTGGTCGAAAAATCGATGCTTTATGCAAAGTGACGGAAACCACAACTTTATGTATAGTTGTGGACGGAAACCACAACCAAAACATGATGATTATTCCAATCAAATGACTCACAAGGTTCTTCAGTGCACACGAGAACATTCCAAACATGTTAAATAGGGGAGTTGGGCTTTGAAGGAGGAATTAATTATCAAAAGAAAAATTACAAATTGTACTTGGTTGTCTTAAGTTAAACCATTTTGATTCGCCATATGAGAGAGTATATTTTGACACTCTTTGCAATAATGAAACCATAAAAAAATATTTTGGAACTAATGTGGATTCACCTACATATCATCATGTAAGAATAAATTCCCTTTTACATTGAGAGATATCATGCTTATTTGGGGAAAGTGAGTCGTTGTATAGTGATGAAGAGATTATATTGGACCTTTTGGATTCCTTGTGGGGATTGTATCAATATTATTAAATGAAATATGATATTAAAATTGGCATTGGAGAGGCATCCAAAATGTTGAGTTAGGTGTCTCATCGACTCTCATAGAGAAAAAAGTTTATATTGGGTTATTAATAAAATATCAAGATATTGTTACGTGGTTATGTGCATATATGTTTAATATGCCTACTTTTATCGTGGTGCATAATATTGTTGTGAATCATGATGTCAAACACGCAAAGTAAAAAGATACATCCTAAAGTTTCCTAATAAGAAATCCAAATTTTTATTTCAATTATGATTTTGTTAAACCTATCGATAACTTTGATAGATTTCCCACATTGTCCCAATTGGTAAGTCAACTAAGGGCATTAAGATATATACAAATTTTTGAGATATTAATAAAGTATGCCCCATTGATGATGTCATCTTTCCCTATACTAATATGATTTTTAATTTCAATGTTAGGCATAAGATTCCTTCTTTCATGGATGGGTTTTATTCGTTACAATAAAATAAAACAATAATACTCTTCAATCAATTTCTCTCATACTCAAAGTTGGCTCTTTTAAAGATGGTAATACTCATTGAACTAAAATTCACTCAAACCATGATTTTAAAAATTATTGAATAAAGGCTATTATACCAAATTATGTAGGTAATTATTATGGAATGGATTGAAAAGTAGATATTAAATATAGTATATATACTATATATGAAATTAGTGTTCATTGAGTCATGCCTAGAATTACTAGTTGTCTATCTAGTATCGTTGTAAGAGAGATTTCTATCAAATTATGAACTCCATAAATTCAAATGGAGTTCTCAAGAATTACAACATTTCCCTTCCATTTTACTACTCTCATTGAATTCCTCACTTAAATCAAGATGAATGGATGACTACTATGAAATAGTAAGGACTACTGATATTAGTAATGTCATAAGGGATATTAGATCCTAAAATAAATTTTTAATTATTTCACTTCAAATGTATGTAAGCTACCATATGAAGATAGGTTGGAAAAGATGACCTATAATCCCATCAAGGGGATTCTTAAGTGTAGGTCATGAATACATTATTTTTCTCTCCTAAAATTCAACTTCTTATTCTTATGAATAATTTATGGAAATAAATCATGTATCCTCCAAGCATCTAAGACTTTTCCTTCTGATGATACATTGGTCCAAATATTTATGGCTATGATTAAATGGATTACACATGAAGTTATGTAGAACTCATGCATTAATTCTAGATTGATCAAGGCCTCATAAGTGTTGTCACTTATACTTTGGTTGCAGTCAATTTATTGAGTCTTGCAAAAAATATATATATATTAATGGTAGGCTCACCCATCACTTTTCTTATGAGAGTGATCATATTGAAAATATCTTCATATAAATCATCTCAAGAAAAACTTATTTGGAAATTTATAGGAACCTTTTCTCTACACCTTTATCCAAGATTGTGCCAACATAGTCAAATATGTGTTATTTTCATTTTCACATTCCCCGTAGCATATCTTTTTGTGAGGTTCACTAATATTTTCATATTTCTTAACCCCGAGACTAAGGCGAGATCAAGTTGATGAAATAAGTAACCGTTAGGAGTCCTGACTTCATGAGTTTATTAATTTTAACATCTCACATAAACAAGGACCAAATCATTGCATTGAATAGACAATGGAAATCCGGTAGCTTAAAATATCCCACTATAGTAAATATGGTATCCTAAAGGAATACATTTTCCTTCAACCATTCGTAAATTCCACGTGCTCAACATTTCTATTACTTATGTTAGGGATGTAAATGACCAAAATAGATATGTACTCGTAGCCAAGTATTTGAACTTCATTTTTTGTCATTCGTCAAAGTTTACTTTTACACTCATTGCTTATATTTAAATGTTCTTTTAGCAAGGAACATAGATATTTTTAGGTTTTTTCAAGTCTAAGATGAGAAAAACTTCCAAAAAAAACCAATAGGACATAACAATGACAAAACAAAATTCAAAATTACTCACCATTGAAACGATGATACAGACAATTTTTCAAGAAAATAGTTGGGTGGAATGAAATATATGATTAAAAATTGGTCTTCAGGGTCACACTAAGATAATGAGGGAATACAAATTTTCTTGGATGAAATGATTTTCAATTGATTTGAATAGTGATTTTAAAGGAACATTATATTATGAATTTCACCTTTATAAGGTGCAAGTAGGGATCGAAAACTAGATTGGGATTTTAAATGGAGTTTAGAAAAAGTTTGTATATAGTCATAATATTTGTGAAATGTTGTGGAAATTATTTTTCTCATGATCTCATCAAGATTCATGAGTATAGTGGAACAAAGATGAAAATAAACCCTATCACCTCTATCGTCATTTCACAAAATAAAAAACACAAAGGAATTATTCTAAGGTTCCTCAAAACTCATAAGTTCATGATACACTTGAAGGTTCTATTACTTAGTTGAGTCTGAGAGGCTAACTTGGAACCTAATTCAAGTCAAAACCAAATTAGGTGTATTGTAATATTTTGGAACAAAAGAAAATATATATTAGTTATTGAGTTCCATGAAAGTACCGATTGCATGATTTCAAGGTAAAATTAAAATTTAGATTTACTAGGTAAGACCCAATTATTTTTTGCAATCAACATGGAACCAAGGAACAAGTTATTTGTTTCCCTAATATGAATGATGGACTGATAAGATCTAATAATTCCCGAAACTTAGAAAATGAAAAAGAAAAACTCGGTTGTTACACTAAGTGTTTATATTCAATATTTTTATCCCAAGGTTTAGCAACCATAGCCACAATTGAGGGATTTCAAAAAATGTGGTTTTCATATGATAACACTATGCAAATTATTATCCATTGTTTCATTTTTTCTTGTTTTCTTTTCTTGACAACCATAGAGATTTGGTGGCATTTTTCTATGTTGAGATTTCAAATAAAAAACTAGGGTTTCATTTATATTTTGCAATTTGCTAAGGAACTTCCATTTTCACCAAAAAAACAACAAAATGCATACCCGAATGGCCTCCTCACTCCTCAGTGGGCTCGTTGGGCATGGTGGGTGCTTGTGGGCTCAGCTGGTATACGTTGTGGGCTCTGGATGCTTGTGGTCTGCTCTATTTAAACTTCACGCTATGGGCTTGGTCTTTGGCTGTGGGCCTGGTCTCCTTCAACGAGCTTTGGTTGTGGGCTTGGATTGTGTAAAGTTTACGCGAACGGAGGCAAGGCGGAGGAAAGTGATTTCCTCCATAGCACCTAAAATATATAAATGGGGGTGTTCACACGAACACCCTTTGAGCGCATAAAGCGGGTTCGCGTGAACACTCCTTTTATGAACCCTATTTAATGGTATACGCAGGAAAAAAATAGCCAACGTGTCGGTTCATGCGAACAACATTCGCGTGAAGGGAGTGTTCGTGTGAGCCATTTCTTTTTACCACCCAAACTTACTCCCCACTCATGTTTTCGGGACAACAAGTGGGACTCAACACCAGAAACAAAAACAAATTTGTTTTCATGCATGGTTTGGGGGAGGGCCGAACCCCTCCCCCCATCCATCCATGGTCGTCTCCAACTCTGCTGCAACTACTGCCCTATGTAGCTACCCTGCCGCACCCCTGCGCCTAGCACCACTGTCCCCCTACGACCCCACTGCACAGCCATGCTGCCCCCCCTCCACACTGCCCTCCCTCATAGCCACGCTGTCCTCCCCATCCCCCACACAAACGTTGTCCCTTCCCACGCCACCACACATGCACATCCCTCCCTTCCTCTCTAGATTCGCATCCCTCCCCTTCAAAAAATAATTAATATATGTTTAGAAAAAAGGGGGGAAAAGAAACATTTTTTTAATGTATGAATCTCTCAAAAAAATTACATTATGGATTCAATCAAACTCCATAGCTCCTCCATAACCGACACATCCAAAAGACAACACAAATCAAAATTAGAAGTATCATTAGAATGGATGAGAAAACTAAGAGATGTTTAGGGCAATTTTAGGGTGAGTTTGAAATCAAGGGTTAGGATTGGATTGATCCTAAGGACCTCTTTTAATCCTTCACTTTTTGAGTCAAAGTCTTTTAATGGGATTGTTAGAGTAACAATTGTGGGGTGTGTGGAAGACTATTTAAAAAAGAAAATGAGAATGTGAAATACAACCCAAGGAAGACAAGTGTTGTTAAAGTGGTATGAAAGGGGGTGTAAATTTCTCAAGTGACCCTAGTGATGTTAGTAAAGTAAATTCAAGATAGTGTTATTAAATAAATAATCAAAATCAGGGGTTTAGGCAGGAAGTTCAATAAATAAAATTAATTGGGGGTTAATGTTTTAGAAATCAGGTAAATCAACCTAGATTAAAAATAAATTAAAAAAATAATGGGAATCCGAATTGTAATAATAAGTACTCACTTTAAAAAAAAGTTTTACCGACTTATTGGTCTTTTTCCGGTGTCTCGATGAGGGGCACTACAAATACCCAAGGAGAAGGGCTAAGCTTTTAAGAGGTGAGCACCCTAGTCGGCAACCTTTGTCGCCAACCACAGAGTGAAGTCAATACCTGGAATAAGTTGGACGATGACTTAAAACGAAATATTTCCCTCTCCTCTTACACAAATAATCAAAGTTCCTCATTCTTTCTTTCTTCCCCAAAATTCTCCAGTACTTTATTCTTTCCCCAAGTAATTCAAGAATGGTCATTCTTTACTCTTTGAGAAAATTTTCCCGTGGATGGAGAACAGGCATAGTGTGGGGTAATGTTGGGCCCCTAAAATATTGGCCAAGTACAAGAAGGCGCGTGGGTGCACAATGCCTATTTGAAGACGGGAACACAAGGATAAAGCACGCAAGACAGAGTAAATTTTTTGGGGACTTAGCCATACTTGGTGTATAAAAAAAAAGACAAGAAAAGTGTGACCCAGATGTGCATGTGGAATGGATAAGGTGTCAGCTTGGTAGCTTGGTGCCCACGGAAGGAATATACCTTGCGATGGAAGATTCTAGAAGGCCATCATTAGAAAGAGTAGAGATATTGATCCTGAAGAAGCATGCTCCTATGGAGGACCACTTTGGACACTTGGCAACAGATCTAAAAATTCCGTGAAATCTTGAAGATGTTGGAAAAGGCTATAAAGACAAGCACCCGCTAGAGGAAAAGATATAGAGAGAGGAAGAGGCGAAGCCATGTAGGAATACTGTGAGAGCTCCATAGGTTGGGTTTAAAGGATCTATAGGAATATGTTGTACTAAGGGGATGGTTTTGAGCATTTTTATTTGTACTATGAAGGGCCCAAGTCTAATTCTGATGCACAATGTTGATCTGCATTACCACATGAATTTGTGATTACCTGAGTTATTGTAATATGGTTATCAGCATGCTTAATATAAATATATGTGTGGTTCTAGTTCTAATACATGATTATATGAGTATTGCATATAAGTGGGTGTAAACCACTATGCATTTCTTTTCTGTTATGATTCATAGCTATATTCTATAATGCTTTCCTCATATGAATGAATGCATTGGTCTAGAAGCCATTCTGAGCTCTAAGATGAATGTATGGTTTCCTTCCAATCTGTTCACTTAATTTTCTATCGTAAATAATGCATCCTCACACAACTCACATAAAGGAGGGTCTCGGCGCTTGCGCGTGCCTTGGGTGAGCAGCCAGTTCCCGCTGGGTGATAGGATGACGCACATGGGATTTCATTGTTCTTTGAGGAAGGCTTAAAAATGACTACATCCTCATCCACACCCAAAAATGTGGAAGAGGTATAAGGGATGTCCAAGAGGTTTTTGGATGTCTCAGAACTACTCAGGGACAAAGAAGGATTGTCGGGCTAAGATCCACCTTGAGAATGGCATAGATCTGATTTTTTGATTGTGTGGAAAGTTTCCCCTTTGGGCATGATTTTCTTCTATTAATGGGATTTTGGTTTTTTTAAGGATTGGATGAATTCTCTAAATCATGTAGGTGGGATTGGGTTGCTTTGGGATATATTTAAGTTAATTAGGGCATAGAAATAAATAGAATAAAAGATAGAAAAGTAAGGTGATGTGTGTAGGATAAAAGCATCCTAATTAGAAGGTTGGTTAGAGAAATGGATGAAAATTAATTAATTAATATGAATTAACTAATTATTGGGCATGTAAGATATTAAAATGATTAATTAATTAATGCCACTTAATTAATTAATGAGGATTGAGAGGGAATTTAATTAAATAAGGGGGATGATTGAATAAAATATGCGCACGAGGGCGATGAGGGTATATATATCGAATTTAGGTGCCTAAAAATGTACTTAAAAAGATAAGAATTCAATTTTGGAAACCTATAGGGAGAGGAGAAGGTACAACATTGTATCAGGATTGTTTGAAGCTAAATAAAACATGGACCATCTCAGTCGAATCTAATGTAGATATCAATGTGGATAACAATATCTAGGCATGAACACTAAACAAAAATTGGAAAAGTGAATACTTAAAGATACCCAATAAAGGGCGTGTGGCCATTAAATCATACCTTGAACTACTTGAACAGGATAAGGAATGTTGACTTGGAGAAACTATTGAAGATCATAAATTTGTATGTTAAATCACGTTGGCTCGGGATGTGGGTTTTTTAAAAAAATTCCAAACCTTAGTCATATTAAACTTTATAGTTGTACTATTATTTCAAAATTAAATGAAAGATTGAGTATTATATTACTTTGGAATATTTTTCCTTAATATAATTCTATAAAACATTTTGTAACTGCTTATGGAACTCTTGAATCCTATTAGTTTGTTATTAATAATGTAATTTCCACCATGCACTTAATTTAATTTGAAAAAAATCCTTAATTATGCTCTAAGTAAGTTTCCAGGGAGATGGATCTTGTGATTTGAGGGGAATAGGATGTGACTTACAAGGAATTCATTTCAAAAGATTAATACTTTGGACATTTCTAGGAATTAGTCTTTTCCTATATGGTCTTTTCCTAAA
Source organism: Taxus chinensis (assembly GCA_019776745.2). Classification (NCBI taxonomy): domain Eukaryota; kingdom Viridiplantae; phylum Streptophyta; class Pinopsida; order Cupressales; family Taxaceae; genus Taxus; species Taxus chinensis. Next base: position 31,821,549 of record CM034146.1, on the reverse strand, counting down.
GCTATATGTAAATGTCTAGATAACTTATTTTGTAATTGTTCTAATAGCTTTATAAAATGTAAACCTTTATGAAGTCTAGATATTAAATTATATGCGTAGAATCCCCAATTCTTGAATGCAAAACTATAGTATTTAGAGTGCCAAGATATATTATTTAATTCTCTCAACAATATTGTTTGGCAATGCACCATGACTTAACCTATTGTATGCCAAGATATAAAATTTCAAAAGAGGTAAACATCCCTAATATATGAATTATAGAAGAAGAATAGATATAAAATTCATATATATAAAAAAGAATTAGGAGCATACATGTACCATGAGTGTGATGAGTATAGGCATATGTTCATTCTCACAAACTCAGTATTTGTTTCTTATTTCATAAAACATGTACCCATATCACATTGTTTTAATTTTCAAAAGGGATCAAAATGCCTCATAATATAGGAATCATAGAAAAAGAATTTAGATAAAGTAGATACACAAAAAGAATTAGAAAAATACGTGTACTATGAGTGTGTTGAGAAAGGGCATATTTCCATTCTCATAAACTCAATATAGAAATAGGAACATACTTGTATGGCATAGTGTAAAAAAAGGAATCTGATATTACACTATTTAAAAATCAATAATAAACACATTGGAATCTGATATCACAGTAGATAAATACCAATAATGGCAATTTAGGAATCCAATTACAACAATTATGAAACCAAAAATAATAATACTATAAATCTAGATTCTTAGTAAAATGTCCAAATTTAACAAAATTATGGCTAAAAATATTGAGCAGCAAGTAAACAAGATTCCCAAAAGATAAAAGAGGCCCAAAAAGGAGCGAGCAAGATACAAAGAAGTCAGGGCACCCAAAGGGGATGAGGGCGCCTAAGCGCTGGTGTCTAGAGTCAATAAAGGTAAACAAGTAAAACATGTAATGGGTTCTGGGGTGTGAAAGACCAAAGTGATAACTAGAAAGACAAATAAGAGGCTAAAGATAGATGTAAATTAATAATTTTCTCTCTTAGGAATCATATGAATAGTGGTATGAGATTAAGACCTAGAAATGTACCCAAGTGTGTAAATTTTTGTCTAGAGAGACACACTATTGTGCTTCCACCTAGATACAAAAGTGTTCTTTAATGATTGGTGAAGCACCAACTAGGGTGAGAATAGATATCATTTGAATTATATAATAAATCATAAGAGAAACACATCACTCACAGGATCAATCCAGGTGATAGAACCCGCCATAATATACCTGCACAAAATTTCAGATAATAATTAATGTAGTATTATTTATTTAACACTCCAAAACAATAGTTGATGTTCCACTAATTCTCTCTTTCTTTATTAGTCAAGATTAGAAATAGGGAGAATATATAGGACTCCTAGTTTGTTGCATGAAAAAATTCCTTATGGTTGCACACTAAATTAGGAAGATATTTCATTCCCTATATTGATATGCATACTAAACCTACACAAATATAATAGTTGTGAGAATCACAACTACATAACAATATAATATTAATAATAATAGGATAACTCTAAACCTATGTGTCTATTATGCCCTAAGTGAGGTTATTGCAATTATATTATTTTTTACTATTATTTCAATTTTAAAATAAAATATACTTAGAATTATCAATATAATTGTGATGGTTCCAATAAAACATAAAAGGGATGTATGTAAACTATCATGTAAATTAATCATTTAATTATTGTTATGAAGGGTTTTGATGGTTATAACTACCCATTCGATATCATAAAATGGGGTAATCTCTTGATAGATGGAGGAAATATTTGAGAAAAGAGATTTGAATATAGAGAATGACTATTTATGACACCATCTAGACTAGATCTAAGAGCAAACACCTTACAAGTCGAAAAGGGTGTACAAAGTGCATATGATTAGGGGTACAAAGTACACCACATACATTTGTGGTAAGGGATATTAATATGGGTACATGTGTTCATGATATGAATTTCCTCATCTTTATAACCTTTTTTGTGTTGAATTCCTTCTACATGAAGTGCTTACTTATCCATCTGTGGATGATCCAGGTATCTAAAGTACTTAAAACCTCTTGAGTAAATGCAAAAAAAATGGTTTTTTAATAATATTCATTTTTCACATATTTATTTTTAGGCTTATAATTAGTAAACTGTTTTAGAGCATTATAAGTTTTTTTTTCTTATAATAATGTTATTTATTTTATTGGGAAGATTTATGTTCTACATTAAACATGCCTAAAATATGTTAGGAATATTAATATTTGCATGGTTGTGAGAATTACCGTAGTTAGTAAATATTTTGTTTATATTATTATAATATATTGTTTTAACAACAATATACATTGTAGAGGTTTTTTACACCTGTAACATTGTATCACTTCCTATTTTATAGGAAGACGTTTTGCTATTATGTTGGCTATATATTAGCCAAATACTTTGTGCTTCAATATAAAAATAATATTATTATTTTGTGAATGTGTTCTGATATCTGATTCTCTAGATTTGGTATCAGATCGGGATGATAATCTAATGGATCTGTGATTTGTTCGTAGGGGCAGCTAGATTGTTTGGCATTGCTCCAACATATATCGTTTATCCTCTCTGAATTATGTATACTATACATTGAAGGACTGCATTTTATTATTTGAGGATCTTCATGTGAATACAATACGTAAATTATATCTGTCGTAATGTCATACCACAATATTGTGTCATTTTCCTAGGTAAATGCTCAGTTCTGATTCGGCACATGTATGGATTTTTTCTTAATCTTGGTTCTTAACCATATCCAAAAGCTCTAACTTGTGAAGACAGATCATATCTCTCGTTGTTAGTATGGAGAATTAGAAGAAAATTCAGGAGTTGTCTATGTTCTCTATTGCCACTATGCGTGATTGTTAATTGGGTGATATTCGTGATAATTGTTCATTGATTCTGATTACGTGAAGCATCATCCTCTTGAGTGATGCAGGTAATATGTGTGCCCATACGCTAGTGAAGGGGATTTTTTATTTTCCACTGAGTTGTGGAATAATTTGAACAAATGACATCTACATAAGACTAGAGTATTCAGTCATTAATTGGAGATCATTCACATTGTATCCTTCCATTTGCAAACCTACATGGAAAATATACATTTTCAAGATACGAGTCTTTAACAACTGCAATCCGTTTGAGATCCTAGTGTCTTCAGCACAGATTGTTGATAGAATCATAGGTATGAGGATACTTCTTGCAGTCGTATTCATATCCATTCCATTATAAATTGTTCACTTATCTCCACGTCGTGCAAGTTTCCTGCAGTAATTCCTAATGTCATTTGTGAAAATTGAATCTTATTTTGGAGGACATGCAAATTGGCATAGACATAGACATGCATAAAAGTATTGGCATTTATGGATTGATTGAATGATCTTCATGCACAATTATCATATTTAAACTGCCAGCGCCATTAGCGTGTATACTAATTCTGATGCATCTACTGCAAGCCTTTGGTATGTTGTTATATGATATAGTTCATCATATTTGACTTCTTTTTAGGTAGTATTTATGGTTAGTGGTGTTAATATTTTTTTGTTGAATGGTTTGTCATTTGATCTATCAAGTCATAGAGTTAAGTATAGTTTGTCCTCTTATGAGTTTAGTCATTTCAATGAAATAGTGTCATAGAATATAATATTGGTGTCTGTTTGAAGAGAATTTCATTTTTAGTTATTTTTAAAGTAGTTAGTGATAGGAATAATGGGTCCTACCTATATTAATAGGTTATTAAATTTTGAAATACTGTGTAAAATTCAAAAAATTGTCGAGTCAAGTATTGTAGTCTCCATTTTTTTTATCTTGTTTGTCAAAGTCTAAGAATTTACATAGATTTATTGTATGGTCATACTCATTTTATAGATTTAAAAGTTGTAAAAGTATTAAAAGTAGTGAAAATAAAAAATAATTGCCTTATAGACGCATTTTTGGTGTAACCAAACGTCTGGAAAATAAATTGTTTCACATTATGGGAGGGAAGATATAATAAACAATGTGGAAATAGTTGGGCCTCAAAGATTTATTCTGCTGAGTTAGCAACACATATACTAGAGGATGGAGACATCGAACGCTAGAGGTCAATCAATGAGCTCTCATCAATCACCAATGACAGGCCCACACGGAGCTGTAGTGGAATTTTGTGGTGTGAGTTTTCTTTCAGGGTTGTGTTTCAATTTCATAATACATGTTTTGCAATACATTCATGTTTCCAATTTCTAGTGTGCATTTTTCATCTTGTCATCATGGATTGAAATTTAAGAATATAGGTTCATTCATGTTCACTTGTGTATGTGATTATTCTTACATAATCCCCCAATGTAATAACAAAGTGAATAACATATAACATGATGAAATACAACATCATGAGTCTTGAAGAGGTTGAACAGTCAGACGTGTTACTATTCATACATAGGTTTGTGGTTAGCCTCTCGAAAACCATTGAAGGTTGTTCAGATGTGTTCTTGCTTGAGTTCCCACATTGCTAGGTCAGGTGTGTTCCTAGGAGTGAGTGGTTGATAAGCAGATGATTCATGAGCGCATTCTCATCCTCGTTGGTCATATGTGTTCCTGAAAGTACATGGTTGATAAGAAGTTGATGTGTTCCTTCTTCTACCTTCAATTCGAGTGTTGTACTAAGATCATGAGCAAGCACATGCGACAAGCTACAAAAGATGTATGATGGTTATTTACTACCATGTAAACAATAAGGGGGAAATGTTAGGAATATTAATATTTACATGGTTGTGATATTTACTCTAGTTAGTAAATATTTTGTTTATATTGTTATAGTATATTTTTTAACAACAATATCTTCATAGAAGTTTGTTACACCCGTAAAACCTGTAACAAGCTATTTGTTTGTATCACTTCATATTTTATAGGAAGATGTTTTCATATTGTGTTGCCTATATATTAGCCAAATGCTTTGTGAATCAATATAAAAATAATAATATTATTTTGTGAGTGTGTTCGGCTCTCTGATCCTCTAGAAAATATAGATATTCATAGTTTTACGATGCATAGTCCATTCTACACATGTTTTGTATTCTAACTCGAATACAACTATCAATCACCTGTAATGCTCCAAATATCACTGATTTGTGTATATATGAGAAGGAATTACATAAAGAATGCAATTTTCTACATCATATTACAATTTTGTAATCAATGGGATCATTAAATTGCATTACATTGCATACATAAGTACAAAGAATTTCAAAATGCACTTCATGCTCGTCATGCATTCTGATTCTGTGAGAATTTCTTATTGCATCTCTAAAATAAATTCTCCAAGAGTCCACAATAAACTATTAAGTATGCGTATCAATAATCTTATACTATTCACATCTATGGTGAGAATACCTTTGTTATTGATCTTCATCCATATTTGTGTCTACATCTATTCTTTAATATATAACTTGATCTTAAGCCTTAGTACTTCTTGACTCATTAGAGACATAGCATTCTTCATATATTGATCTAAAATACTTGCAAGAAGTAGATAAAGATGTTATTTTTCAAGTGAAAAAAATACAGAAATGCTAAGGTAGGGATCAAATTTTCTAAATTGTCAACTTTTCAAAATATGTTAATTAAGTCAAGAGGTACAACCTTCAAAAACTTCAAGTGGCATCCCTATAACTACAAACAGATGATATAGATACCATTTATCTTCAAGAAAGGGATATTGATATGTGCATTGCCTCCTGGTAAGCACACTTATCCTTTGTACACATTTAAAATTACCACTTAAAATCTCTTCTTTTAAGCTACCCCTCATACATGTGGACACATAAGACTCATAAATTTATTGTTCACGTCACTGTACTTTCTAACACATGTTTCATGTATAGGGCCCTATGATACTCAAATAACATTTAACGTATCTTGTGCACTATTAATGTAGCCAACTTTAACACATATTCAATACATTGCAAATATTTTGAAATCAAAAAAAAAAATCTTCTTCTTCGTTATTGAATCATGAATTACAATGCTTCATAAATAAGAAATCAACTCCCAACTTGAGTTTCCAAGAAAAATCTAACTAAGTTTGACTAAATCTACTTTAGGTGGTGAAATTTACTATTTTTAGCAGTTTACTAGAACCTGCTATTCTTAGTAAGTGTGCATGCTTATTCGTACAAGCACAAAAATTACCACGCATATTCTACATGCCTAAATTAGAGGAATTACCAACTTTCTAACCTACTATGCATTCAAGAGACTAAAATTTACTAATGCCCTAGAATAGAAAAACACTTAATTACAACTTAGATCCTAATTTTCGGCCTTCAAATGACGGATTTTGGACCCAAAAATGTGCGGAAACGTGCTCCAACTAGATGAGCAAGTTGACTAATGCATTCGTCTCATCGAAACAGGTGGTTTAAAAAATAGACTCAAATGGACATCCGGAGCACAAGTTACGACCTTTTCAAGTTCCTGCTAAAAATAGTGCATCAACTGTGCATATGTCACCTCACCTCCCAGTAAAATCTCGCTTTCATAGGATATTCTTGCATATCAATAATATTTGTTCCTAGTATCACAAAACATTCATGCGACAACTCTTTTTTTTCTACTTGGATTTTTGAGTGGCATTTATCCACGGGGGGCTCATTAGCTAGGCAATATCCTAGCACATGGGTTCATATTGAGGTAATTAAAATTAATAAAATCAAATTCAACATACTGGTATACATGAGGGGGTGAAAGGGTTTAATTTATTAATATTTTGAATCAGGTATTGAGGGTAGGTTAGAGAGGTGGGCCAAAGGAAAGAGATGTTTAATTTTAATATAAAACTAAAACATTCGAACCATAGTTTTAAAAAGTAAATACCTTTAAATTTCGAAAAGAGTGTGTTCATAAAGTTAAATTATAATCTCTTTTTGAATAAAGAAACCTCATTTAAGAGATCCTTAACCAAGAAATAATAAGATGGTAGAAAACTAGGATTAAGTATGCCTTTCAACATAAGTGATATTATTTCACCATTTTAATTATTTGAATAAATATTAATAAATAATTAAATTGTAACATTTATAAGGTGGTTTGTAATAATATTTAAAAAAAAATTGAGTGAGAAATATGATATATTTTTGTTTAATATATTAGGGTAGAAATGAAAAAGGGTAAATAAAATTGTAATTGAAAAATAGGTAAATAAGGTACATGGAAAAATAAGGGGTATTTTCATTCTAATAATATAATAGGAGGGGGTATTATCAATTGAATAATTAGAGGTAAAAACTAGAATTAAGAGTATTCTTTAATACCCTTCGAACGCACGTGCTATACCATACTTTTACCAAGTGAACTCCTATATATTTCTCACTTGTCCAACATATTTGTCAATCTATAAATAAACATCCAAATATTAATATATCAAATGTTGTTGTTTTCAGAAATGATTTGGCATATGAAACAAAATGTAGCCATTGATTTTGTAACTTTTTTTAGTTTTAAGTATTTCTTGTATTGATGTGTATAAATATGTAACATACCCAGTAATTAAAACAAAACATTCTTGATATCTGAATCAGCTGGTGGTGACTATTTTTATGCCTGAAGTATCTAATATTTTTTATACACATGCCTATGAACATTTATTCTAGGAAAACCATGAGAAATATTTACTATTTTGATCACATGAGCGTATTCTTCCAACCCTGATATAACAATGTATAACCGTGTACTTATTCTCTATCCTATATTTATAAATATGTTGCATTTCATACAAATAGACTTCCATTACATCATTATATGTTTGATTAATATTGTCAATCAACTCTCCCATGTACTCTAGATATAATGCTTCATGTTGTCTTTAGCATAGGATTGTCCCAAACACACATTGTCACATGGGCTTTGTACTGCAGATTACATTGTATCATTTTAAAAAAAAAAAAGAGTCTCATTCCTGGTACTTAAGGAATAAAGTTCAGCACTCGATTGAATCTTCTTTTCTGCTTTTAAATTAGCCCGTTTCCCATGTCAAACATTGTCATGAACGAACAATCTTAATATGAATGTTTTTCTCTTTTGGTTGTCTTCATATTAAATTGTCTACAATACAGAACTCCAAAATGTTGAATTTGACCATTGTCATGTGAAAACACTAGTAACACTTGTAAACTCAAAATTATAGAAAATATACCATGTCAAAATTTTTTTATTTTTTTTGTCAATTTTATATTTATTTTGTTTGTGTATGTGGGTTAAAATCGTACAGTTTGTGTCTCTATCTAACTAAAAGTACCCCATGGCATCTCAACCAGCAATTTATTGTTTGTGGATTATAATCCACAGCAATTGGATCTTTACATGACATTTTATTTGCATCGAAGAGGTTTTATGCTATAATCGCGAGACTAAAATATGTTACTCCGTACTCATGTAGTTAGGTAAAATATTTTATGTGCCAACCATGACCTGGAAAGCAATACTATAATTTATTTATTTATTTTACCAATTATATTGTTTCTTACAATTATTTTAATTTTATAATAAAAAATTAATTATAATAATAATAATAAATTTAGTCAATTTTTGTGTACTAAATGATTTTTATTTTTTTTTATGATTTTATGACATTATTATTTTTATACAAATAAAATTTGTAAATGTTATAGATATTAATATTTATATATGGTATAGAAGAAATTTTATATTAAATTTACGCATCAAATAAGTTTCATACAAAATACATACATTTATTATTTTGAATTTGTATTTAAATTTAGAAAAATAATATTATTAAATATTTTATTGTGGTAAAGTGTTCAACTTTAAGAATGTAAAGTAAGTGTTTTTACCATGCAACTATTAATGGTGGTCTACAAAAATTTAGGAATGATATGAAGTTTACATTTCATTTGACTATTAAATTTTGATTTCATTTTTAAAATGAAAATGTAAGTATATTATCAAATTTAAGATAGTACAATTATTCACAATAAAATGTTTGGGGTATCAAAGAATGTCATGGATAGCCAATCTTGCTTGATCGTGTAGTTGTCACATACACATGAGGGCGTAGCAACACTTTACGGAAATATGAATATGAATATAAAAAATGTATGACTATTTAAGAAACATCCACAAAAAGAGTAGGAGGGTCTCTCTCATAAAATTTGCTAAACAATAATCTAGAAGGTCTTGCCCATCAGGATTAGGTCGCCAGTGAGTATTATTTTCATTGGTTTCAACAATTCTAGTAATACCTCCATTTTCGTGTTGTTGGCCTCCAACAAGAGAAACGGCAATACCAATGGAGGAATCTTCTACATTGTGGAAGGAGGAACCTAGCTATTTTGTTGCTGTAGTAGTAAGCCCCACCCCTTGCTGAGAGTATAGAGTAGAGTGGTTGATTTCAATATTAGATTTGAAATCCATGTCATACTCACAAATTTTTTGTTGTTTGGTGAATTAATTTTTAAAATTGTGATTATATAGTGGAGTTTTAAATTCCCTCTTTTTGAAATAATTTTTAAAAATTCAATAAATTCTAATCACTCAATCAATATCATTTATCAATTAAAAAAAATTAAAACAAAATAATAAAACTGTTAATTAATATGACATACAATATATGTTAGATTAAAAAGGACTTCCATTAGTTTTTCCCAAAGATTATAATGACTTCCATTATATCTTAGATTAAATATATTGAAGAAGATGGATCCTCTAAACCAACCTGGCTTAGATCACTTTTCTTTCATTTTTTTTTTTTTTTTTTTGTTGGCTTAGATATTGCAGCAAATAAGATAAAGTTAACGCAGAAAAGCATCGGATGTGGTATCTTGACAGAAACAAGGGATTGCGTATTGTCGGAAGAAATGAATAGACGGTATAAATGGAATTATTGTTAAACCCAGAAAATAAACGAAGAACATGAATAATATGTTGAAAACAGAAAGATTCTGTACTCGAGCAGTGCGAGACATATTTGGCTTGTAGCATTGAATACAATAATGTAGATGGTACGCATATTCGAATCTCATGTGGTTTCCACGTTTTTTTAATGCAGGTACGGTAAAATTTAGTCATCTCTAGCAAGAATCTGTATTATAGATAAGTACAAAGATTTTGAGATTGGGAGATTTGTAATTTGAATGCTGTTTTACAAGACTAAGCTAGTTTTATTAAATTTAATTTGATGATATTTTAATGAAAACTTAAAATGTTAAATTTAATGGAATTCAAAGATATTTATACTTCGGCGAATGTTACATTTTACTAATATTTGTATCAACTAAATACATCCGAGGTGGGAGGAGGCCAATTCTTCATGCCCTCATATAAAGTGATGCGAGAAGATTTGTAAACATAGTTGTAATCAAGTGAATTTACAGGAAAAAAAAAAATCTAGTAAATCTTTTATATAAAAAGATAGAATGGATTGTCGTATTTCAAAGTAATCATATTTGAATGTTGTTTTATTTAATACAACTGGAACCGTAGGGTGCAATGTAGATGAGAGTGTTGCTATTCTCTTTCTTTAAAAATTACTCCTCCATATTTTTGGACTACGTCGCCAGGTCTGCTCGAAAAAAAAATCAATATAAATGATGCCATATATACAATTCTTAGACCTGACTATGGCTACTGGATCTTGGCATTGGCTTGGGCTACTGGCACTAATTCTGGCTCATGACTCACGACACTAGTTATGGGCTACTTTACACTAGCTCAGACTTTATCTGTTAAGAAAACATCTACATCTTATTATGTACTACAGGGTCTCGGCATGACCGGAAATCTCTAATCAATAGTTCTTGGTCCGCAACATCGGATGACATGGCTCTGGGTACTAGCTCTTTGGCACTAGCTCGGGCTACTGGAAATGTCTCTAGCTTGTGACTCACAACACTAGTTATTGACAACTTCACACTGGTTATGGGCTACTTAGCTCTGGGTCAGACGATATATCTATCAAGACAACCTCTTGCTCTATGTTATGGGCTCTCGAGAATGACCAACAATATCCTTTGAATGAGTTCTCAGTCTCCATCATTGGACAACCTCACTCTGGCCACTGGCTTGGCCTAATGGCACTGGCTACTGACTCTCTGGAATTGGTTCTAGCTCTAGTACTAGCTATTGAGAATTCAACTCTAAGTCGAGATCTATCAGTCTCAATATCCTCCTGGCTCCGCATTACGGGCCCTCGACATGATCAGTAATGATGAAGGCTCTATCCACTGTTAATCTTAGTAGTTTGTAGCTTGGACAGTTGTTTGTGCTCACCCCGAATATAGCAACATTAGTTATGGGTAGTTTGGACAGCTATTCGTTCTGGCCTAAATTTAGAAAAATAGTTGTTTTTGTCAAACAAATATTGTTAGAATTAAGAACAATTGTTATTTAATATTGACTCCTTTTAGGTGACACCTCATAACCAAGGTTGTTAATGGTTATTGAGTATGCTCTTAATCTCAGCCGTTCATCTTCTATTAATCTCGGCCGTTGATTTTCAACGAGAGTAGTATATAAGGGGGTCACTAGGGTCATTTGTAACAAGGAAGTTTTTAGAGAAACTTGCAGTCTTAGCAAGTAGTCTTGCAGTGTTAGCAAGTAGTCTTGCAGTGATAGCGTTGGAGATAGCAGTGGAGGAATATCAACAGGAGGATTAGGAGATTGTCGGAGCTCTGCCAGTAAGAGGCAAGCAGTATTTGTATCTCTTGATTTGCTGAAGTTTAATATATTTCTCATCTGTAGTACTGGTTTTCCCTACGGGGTTTTTCCAGGGACAATTGTCCGAAAATATTGTGTTCACCTTGTTGGGTATTTTTTATGTGTTTGTATTTGTGAAGTTACAGTTGTGTTATTTTCCAATATTTGTTGATCAAATAATCTTACAAGATAGGAGGTTAATAATCAGTAACTGTAATAGATTTTTCACATGGTATCAGAGCTAAGTTCGGGTAGAAGAGATTTACCCTAGGTGAAAGAAAGTGAGGGTTTATAAAACCCAGTTTAACCTCTTCAAAATTATTATTATTATTTTCTTTTAAGATGGCCTCAGCAGGTTTAAGAGATCAGGACAGATTGGATGGAGCCTCGAATTTTGGTGTCTGGAAAGCCAGAATTTCTCTATTGCTGGAAGAGAATGGTATCAAGGAATATGTGACCACTATTGTACCTGTACCTACAGATGCAACACAACTCTTAGCATATAAGAAGGAAGATGCAAAGGTGAGGAGGTTGATTCTTGACGGTGTCAAGGATCATATTGTTCCACATATTGCAGATTTAGATATAGCAAAGACGATGTGGGATGCCATTATGAATCTCCACATGAATGCTACCACTAACCGGAAGCTGATTCTCAGAGAAAAGTTGAGGAATACCCGGATGAATAAGGGAGAAGACGTCACAAGTTACCTCACCAGACTTAGACTTGTCAAGGATGAATTGGCAGCTGTTGGAGACAAACCAAATGATGACGAGCTAGTGAGAATAGCCCTAAATGGGTTTACTAAGCAGTGGGATGGTCTTTGTTCAAGTCATCAATGGACGAGACACCTTACCGAGTTGGGATCGACTATGGAGTGATTTCACTCAGGAGGAGCTTAGACTAAGTCTTGTCAATGGAGCCAACAATAAGAGTCAGAAAAGTGAGGTGGAACAGGAAAATGTTGCCCTAGGCGGGTAAAGGGAAAGCAAAGAAGGGGTCTAGTAAAGGATCAAATTCACAAGGTGAAAAGAAGAAGAAATATTCTTCGAAGATCAAGTGCTATGGCTGTCACGAGTTTGGCCACTATGTCAGCAATTGCCTAGAAAGGAAGAAGAATGAAAAGAAAGGCAAGAAGCAAGTTGTGGCTTCAGCAAGTGCAGATGAGCTCTCTAGTAGAATGGAAGATGAGTTTGCACTCATAGCATGTATGGTTAGCTCAACCTCACAGAGTGTTTGGTACATAGATAGTGGGGCGTCATATCATATGACAGGAGTTAGAGAATACTTCTCAAGTTATAAGGAAGAGAGCACCAGAATCCAGATCTCTATGGGGAACATGTCCAAACTCAACTCAGTTGGGAAAGGGACTGTTCAGTTTCAGAGGGAGAGTGGTAAGATGATTCCCCTTCATGATGTGTTGCATGTTCCAGGCTTAGGGATGAATTTGATTTCTGTATCTGTCCTTCAAGACAAAGGGTACAATGTACTCTTTAGAGGGGCACATGTGTTGATCAAGCACAAGGATTGGAAATCACCCATAGCTATTGGAGTTAGGAGCGGTCGGCTTTATAGGCTGCAGTTTGATATTCCTAAGGCACTCATGAGCAACAGTAATCTTAGAGATCAGGGAGAGCTATGGCATAGAAGGATGGGCCATATCCATCATGGAGCCCTTAAATTACTTCATGAGATAGTGACAGGTGTTCCTGAGGTGAGCACAGAGCACGATGATGTATGTAAGGGATGCGTGTTGGGGAAGTTTGCTAAAGCATCTTTTCCAAGGAGTGACACTAGATCCAAGGGCGTTCTTGATCTAGTACATTCAGATGTATGTGGACCAATGTCGACGAAGTCTCTCAGAGGGTATGAGTACTTTGTTACTTTTATTGATGATGTCTCCAGGAAGATGTGGATATACTTCTTGAAGACCAAGGATGAGGTTTTTAGTCACTTCCAAGAGTTCAAAGCTCTTGTGGAGAATTCGATAGGAAGGAAGATAAAAGTTCTTCGGTCAGACAATGGAGGTGAGTACAAAAGCAATGAGTTCCAGGAGTTCTATACCAGAGAAGGAATCAAGAGAGAGTGGACTGTTCCTTACAATCCGCAACAGAATGGAGTTTCTGAGAGGAAGAATCGGTCTATAATGGAGGCATCAAGGGCTATGTTGCATGACCAGGATATACCCCGTTATCTGTGGGCAAAGGCATGCAGTACAGCAGTATACATACAAAATAGAGTTCCACATAAGGTACTAGGGAAGATGACACCAGAGGAAGCATTCACTGGGAAGAAGCCAGATGTCAATCACTTTAGGATCTTTGGGAGTTTGGCATATTGTCACATTCCTAAGGATACACATACCAAGTTAGATCAGACTGCAGAGAGAGGGTACTTTGTGGGGTACAGTGAAACCTCAAAGGCATATCGGATATTCATTCCGGGACCAGGGAGGATTATTGTTCGACGTGATGTCAAGTTCATGGAGGACAAGGCATTTAGAAGGTCTAGAGATTTTCCACATAGATGATCAAGAGTGGAGCAGCCAACAGAAGCTCCAAGGATCACTCAATCGAGTCAAGGGAAAGTCAAAGCTCGAGTAAAATTACTAGTACAAGTTGTAGAATTTCGGAGGAGAGAGTTTTCATCCCAGTATGGAGCAACAAGTGCAAGAAGAGATTCATCAAGAAGACATGGAGGTTGATATTTCATCCTCCACAGTTGGCAGCAAGAACCGTGAGGTTCAACAGACACATAAGAATACTTAGGAGTTAGTGGGTACTCTTAGGAGGAGTAATAGAGAACGGAAACCACAAGCCAGGTATGATAACTATGTTGCATTAGTTAGTATGTTGGTAGATAGTGAACCTTCTAGCTATCAGGCTTTCTGCACAACATCAAGTGTGGCAAGAAGTCAATTGTTCGAGGAGTATACTTCAATTATGCAGAATGATGTGTGGGAGGTAGTGCCTAGACCAACCGGCCGAGCGGCAGTGGTTGGATCACGTCTGGATCTATAAGATGAAGCATTGTGTAGATGGTAGCATCGAGAAATATAAGGCAAGGTTCATGGCCGAAAGGGGTTCTCTTAGTTCAAAGAGGGAATAGACCCTACGAGGAGACATTTTCTCCATTTGCCAGGTATACTTCTATACGAGCTGTAATCTCAATTTCAGCACAGATCCTGGATCTTTTGCAGATCCACGATCAAATGGATTATCAAGACAGTGTTTCTTAATGGTGAGTTGAAAGAGGAGGTATACATAGAACAATCAGAAGGATTTGTAGCACACAGCAAAGAGACCCACGTGTGTAGATTGAAGAGATCGTTGTACGGACTCAAGCCCAAGCGTGGTATGAGCGCATTGATAGTTACTTGCAGGAAATGGGCTTTGTGAAGAGTGAGGCAGATGCTAATCTCTACTACTCGGTAGTTGGACAGTGAGATTCTCATTCTTGTCCTATATGTAGATGACTTGTTTCTTATCTCAGGTTCACTGGGTCTCATAGAAGAATGCAAGAGGGATCTCACAGCGGACCCTGCTTCGAGATGAAGGATTTGGGACTTATGGACTACTTTCTAGGCATGGAGGTATGGCAGAAAGATGGAGATATTTTCCTTGGGAAAGGGAAATATTGCATGGAAATCTTGAAAAGGTTCAGGATGGGAAATTGCAAAGCCATGTCTACACCCATTATCATGAATTGGAGGAAGGTAGACACATCTGGGGAGAAGGATGTAGACCCCACCTTATACAGGCAGTTGATTGGAAAACTCTCATGTATTTGGTCAATACCAGGGCCAGATATAGATTTTGAAGTTAACTCTCTTAGTCAGTTCATGGTTGAGCCATAGAGAGTGCATTCGACTGCTGCAAACCATGTGCTGCGTTATCTGCAAGGTACAATCGAGTATGGAATTAGATATGCTTGAGGTGAAGGAATAAGGTTGATGGGCTATACTGACGCAGATTGGGCAGGTAGTACAACGGACAAGAGGAGCACTTCAGGGTGTGGTTTCAGTTTGGGATCAGGAGTTGTATCTTGGTTCAGTAGGAAGCAGAAATTTGTGGCTCTGAGTTCAACAGAGTCAGAGTACATAGTAGCTAGCATGGCAACATATGAAGCTATATGTCTTCGGAAGTTGCTAGTAGCCTTGTTTGGTCAGAAGGTTGAGACTACGGTGATACACTGCGACAATCAGAGTTGCATCAAGTTGATTGAGAATCCGGTGTTTCATGATAGGTCAAAACATATAGACATCAAGTATCACTTCATCAGAGATTGTGTATAGCGCGGGGTTGTTAAGCTACAGTTTGTACCTACAAATCAGATAGGTAGCAGACATTCTGACAAAGGCATTGGGGAAGGCAAAATTTATCTTCTTCAGAGAGATGTTGGGTGTCATGCAGAACAACTTCCTCGCTAAGAGGGAGTGTTAATCTTAGTAGTTTGTAGCTTGGACAACCCTTTTTTTCCTCATCCAATTGTTATTTAGACAGCCTATAATTTAGAGAAATAGTTGTTTTTGTCAAACAAATATTGTTAGGATAAGAACAATTGTTATCTAATATTGACTCCTTTTAGGTGACACCTCATAACCAAGGTTGTTATGGTTATTGAGCTGTCTTAATCTTAGCCTGTTCATTTGTATTAATCTCGGCCGTTGATTTTCAACGAGAGTAGTATATAAGGGGGTCATTGGGGTCATTTGTAACAAGGAAGTTTTGAGAGAAACTTGCAGTGTTAGCAAGTAGTCTTGCAGTGTTAGCAAGTAGTCTTGCAGTGTTAGCGTTGAAGATAGCAGTGGAGGAATATCAACAGGAGGATTAGGAGATTGTCGGAGCTCTGCCAGTAAGAGGCAAGCAGTATTTGTATCTCTTGATTTGCTGAAGTTTAATATATTTCTCATTTGTAGTACTGGTTTTCCTTACGGGGGTTTTCCAGGGACAATTGTCTGAAAATATTGTCTTCACCTTGTTGGGTATTTCTTATGTGTTTGTATTTGTGAAGTTACAGTTGTGTTATTTTCCAATATTTGTTGATCAAATAATCTTACAAGATAGGAGGTTAATAATCAGTAACTGTAATAGATTTTTCACATGGTATTAGAGCTTTGTTCGGGTAGAAGAGATTTACCCTAGGTGAAAGAAAGTGAGGGTTTATAAAACCCAGTTTAACCTCTTCAAAATTATTGTTACTATTTTCCAATAAGATGGCCTCAGTAGGTTTAAGAGATCAGGACAGATTGGATGGAGCCTCGAATTTTGGTGTCTGGAAAGCCAGAATTTCTTTATTGCTGGAAGAGAATGGTATCAAGGAATATGTGACTACTGTTGTACCTGTACCTACAGATGCAACACAACTTTTAGCATATAAGAAGGAATATGCCAAGGCGAGGAGGCTGATTCTTGACGGTGTCAAGGATCATATTGTTCCGCATATTGCAATAGTTAGATACAGCGAAGACAATGTGGGATGCCATTATGAATCTGTACTAGAATGCTACCACTAACCGGAAGCTAATTCTCAGAGAAAAGTTGAGGAATACCCGGATGAATAAGGGAGAAGATGTCACAAGTTACCTCACCAGACTTAGACTTGTCAAGGATGAATTGGCAGCTATTGGAGAAAAACCAAACTGATGACGAGCTAGTGAGAATAGCCCTAAATGGGTTTAGTAAGCAGTGGGATGTCTTTGTTCAAGTCATCAATGGACGAGACACCTTACTGAGTTGGGATTGACTATGGAGTGATTTCACTCAGGAGGAGCTTAGACTAAGTCTTGTCAATGGAGCCAACAATAAGAGTCAGAAAAGTGAGGTGGAACAGGAAAATGTTGCCCTAGCGGGTAAAGGGAAAGCAAAGAAGGGGTCTAGTAAAGCATCAAATTCACAAGGTGAAAAGAAGAAGAAAGATTTTTCGAAGATCAAGTGCTATGGCTATCACGAGTTTGGCCACTATGTCAGCGATTGCCCAGAAAGGAAGAAGAATGAAAAGAAAGGCAAGAAGCAAGTTGCGGCTTCAGCAAGTGCAGATGAGCTCTCTAGTAGAATGGAAGATGAGTTTGCACTCATACCATGTATGGTTAGCTCAACCTCACAGAGTGTTTGGTACATAGATAGTGGGGCGTCATATCATATGACAGGAGTTAGAGAATACTTCTCCAGTTATAAGGAAGAGAGCACCAGAATCCAGATCTCTATGGGGAACATGTCCAAACTCAACTCAGTTGGGAAAGGAACTGTTCAGTTTCAGAGGGAGAGTGGTAAGATTATTCCCCTTCATAATGTGTTGCATGTTCCAAGCTTAGGGATGAATTTGATTTCTGTATCTATCCTTCAGGACAAAGGGTACAATGTACTCTTTAGAGGGGCACATGTGTTGATCAAGCACAAGGATTGGAAATCACCCACAGCTATTGGAGTTAGGAGTGGTCGGCTTTATAGGCTGCAGTTTGATATTCCTAAGGCACTCATGAGCAACAGTAATCTTAGAGATCAGGGAGAGCTATGGCATAGAAGGATGGGCCATATCCATCATGGAGCCCTTAAATTACTTCATGAGACAGTGACAGGTGTTCCTGAGGTGAGCACAGAGCACGATGATGTATGTAAGGGATGCATGTTGGGGAAGTTTGCTAAAGCATATTTTCCAAGGATTGACACCATATCCAAGGGTGTTCTTGATCTAGTACATTCAGATGTATGTGGACCAATGTCGACGAAGTCTCTCAGAGGGTATGAGTACTTTTCTACTTTTATTGATGATTTCTCCAGGAAGACATGGATATACTTCTTGAAAACAAAGGATGAGGTTTTCAGTCGCTTCCAAGAGTTCAAAGCTCTTATGGAGAATTCGATAGGAAGGAAGATAAAAGTTCTTTGGTCAGACAATGGAGGTGAGTACAAAAGCAATGAGTTCTATACCAGAGAAGGAATCAAGAGAGAGTGGACTGTTCCTTACAATCCGCAACAGAATGGAGTTGCTGAGAGGAAGAATCGGTCTATAACGGAGGCATCAAGGGCTATGTTGCATGACCAGGATTTACCCCGTTATTTGTGGGTAGAGGCATGCAATACAGCAGTATACATCCAAAATAGAGTTCCACATAAGGTACTAGGGAAGATGACACTAGAGGAAGCATTCACTGGGAATAAGCCAGATGTCAATCACTTTAGGATCTTTGGGAGTTTGGCATATTGTCACATTCCTAAGGATACACGTACCAAGTTAGATCAGACTGCAGAGAGAGGGTACTTTGTGGGGTACAGTGAAATCTCTAAGGCATATCGGATATTCATTCCATTAGGACGAGGAGGATTATTGTTCGACGTGATGTCAAGTTCATGGAGGACAAGGCATTTAGAAGGTCTAGAGATTTTCCAGTAGATGATCAAAGTGAGCAGCCAACAGAAGCTCCAAGGATCACTCAATCGAATCAAGGGTAGCAAAGCTCGAGTACAGTTACTAGTACAAGCATAGACTCAGGAGGAGAGAGTTTTCAAAGTATGGAGCAACAGGTGCAAGAAGAGATGCATCAAGAAGACATGGAGCTTGATATTTCATCCTCTACATTTGGCAGCAAGAACCGTGAGGTTCATCAGACACAAAAGAATACTCAGGAGTTAGTGGGTACTCCTAGGAGGAGTGATAGACAATGGAAACCACTAGCCAGGTATGATGACTATGTTGCATTAGTTAGTATGTTGGTAGATAGTGAACCTTATAGCTATCAGGTGGCTGCACAACATCAAGTGTGGCAAGAAGCAATGGTTGAGGAGTATACTTCAACTATACAGAATGATGTGTGGTAGGTAGTACCTAGACCAACAGATAGGGAAGTGGTTGGATCATGTTGGTCTATAAGATCAAGCATGGTGCAGATGGTAGCATCGAGAAATATAAGGCAAGGTTTGTGGCAAAAGGGTTCTCTTAGAAAGAGGGAATAGACTACGAGGAGACATTTTCTCCAGTTGCCAGGTATACTTCTATACGAGTTGTAATCTCAATTTCAGCACAGATGGGATGGCAGATCCATCAAATGGATGTCAAGACAGCGTTTCTTAATGGTGAGTTGAAAGAGGAGGTATACATAGAACAACCAGAAGGCTTTATAGCACACAACAAAGAGACCCACGTGTGTAGATTGAAGAGAGCATTGTACGGACTCAAGCAGGCTCCCAGAGCGTGGTATGAGCGCATTGATAGTTACTTGCAGGAAATGGGCTTTGTGAAGAGTGAGGCAGATGCTAATCTCTACTAATTGGTAGTTGGAGGTGAGATTCTCATTCTTGTTCTATATGTAGATGACTTGTTTCTTACAGGTTCACTGGGGCTCATAGAAGAATGCAAGAGGGATCTTGTAGCGGAGTTCGAGATGAAGGATTTGGGACTTATGCACTACTTTCTAGGCATGGAGGTATGGCAGAAAGATGGAGAGATTTTCCTTGGGAAAGGGAAATATTGCATGGAAATCTTGAAAAGGTTCAGGATGGGATATTGCAAAGCCATGTCTACACCCGTGATCATGAATTGGAGGAAGGTAGACACATCCAGGGAGAAGGATGTAGACCCCACCTTATACAGGAAGTTGATTGGATCTCTCATGTATTTGGTCAATACCAGGCCAGATATAGCTTTTGTAGTTAACTCTCTTAGTCAGTTCATGGTTGAGCCAAAGAGAGTGCATTGGACTGCGGCAAAGCATGTGCTGCGTTATTTGTGAGGTACAATCGAGTATGGAATTAGATATGCTCGAGGTGAAGGAATCAGGTTGATGGGCTATACTGACACAGATTGGGCAGGTAGTACAACGGACAAGAGGAGCACTTCAGGGTGTGGTTTGAGTCTGGGATCAGGAGTTGTATCTTGGTTCAGTAGGAAGCAGAAATTTGTGGCTCTGAGTTCAACAAAGTCAGAGTACATAGTAGCTAGCCTGGAAACATGTGAAGCTATATGGCTTCGGAAGTTGCTAGTAGCCTTGTTTGGTCAGAAGGTTGAGACTACGGTGATACACTGCGACAATCAGAGTTGCATCAAGTTGATTGAGAATCCGGTGTTTCATGATAGGTCAAAACATATAGACATCAAGTATCACTTCATCAGAGATTGTGTATAGCGCGGGGTTGTTAAGCTACAGTTTGTACCTATAGATCAGCAGGTAGCAGACATTCTGACAAAGGCATTGGGGAAGGCAAAATTTATCTTCTTCAGAGAGATGTTGGGTGTCATGCAGAACAACTTCCTCGCTAAGAGGGAGTGTTAATCTTAGTAGTTTGTAGCTTGGACAGTTTTTTGTCCTCATCCAATTGTTATTTAGATAGCCTATAATTTAGAGAAATAGTTGTTTTTGTCAAACAAATATTATTAGGATAAGAACAATTGTTATCTAATATTGACTCCTTTTAGGTGACACCTCATAACCAAGGTTGTTATGGTTATTGAGTTGTCTTAATCTCAGTCGTTCATTTGTATTAATCTCGGCCGTTGATTTTCAACGAGAGCAATATAGAAGGGGGTCATTGGGGTCATTTGTAACAAGGAAGTTTTGAGAGAAACTTGCAGTGTTAGCAAGTAGTCTTGCAGTGTTAGCGTTGAAGATAGCAGTGGAGGAATATCAACAGGAGGATTAAGAGATTGTCGGAGCTCTACTAGTAAGAGGCAAGCAGTATTTGTATCTCTTGATTTGCTGAAGTTTAATATATTTCTCATTTGTAGTACTGGTTTTCCCTACGGGGTTTTTCCAGGGACAATTGTCCAAAAATATTGTGTTCACCTTGTTGGGTATTTCTTATGTGTTTGTATTTGTGAAGTTACAGTTGTGTTATTTTCCAATATTTGTTGATCAAATAATCTTACAAGATAGGAGGTTAATAATCAGTAACTGTAATAGATTTTTCACATCCACCGTAGCAAATGTCTCACTTGATTAACGGGAACAATGTTTCTATAGTGGGCACTCACGGCCTTTTGCGACGATAATGTTTGTACATGGGCTATAATGGCCTCTCTACAATCTCAACACGATCTCTAGCCTCTTCATAATAATGTTGATGTACATGCAGGATCTCCAATCTAGGACAATAGTGTTAATGGAATAACAAACTCTACAACCTCTTTGAAGGCAATGTCATTACTAACAGGCTTTGTGGCCTCTTTGACGACTTGAATGGCTATAATGGCATATTATGCCAAAATCAACAATAATGTCATTACAACGAGCTCTTACAACTTCCTCAACAACATCATTAACAAAATCGGCTCTTCGTTGTGACTATAAACTCGATAATAACAATACAACCCATTACTCCTTTTTATAGAAAAATGGTTTCAAAACTCTACGACTCCATAAATGGGCTCTGTGAGTGATAATCTCCATTTCTACGAGTGATCATCTCCTTTGCAAGTTGCAAGGACTGTCTCAGAACTCTAAGATATCCTCTTCACACTACTGTACAAGCTCTATCACAAACTATTCTTTGTGAGCTCCTCTCCATGAACTCTACAAGCTGCTTACACTACTTCATGAACTAAAATGCTTAAGTTTAACTCCCAAGCTTAAGTGTTGAGATGATTTTCTACTAGCCATAAACGGCCTATTATACTCTTCACAGGCACATTTTATAAGGATTTATAAAATATTCGTTATTTTCGTATACTAAAATCCCTTATCAACAAGATAAAATAAAATATATTTGTTTAAATATAACCATTATATTTATTAGTGACTTTTCTTAAGAGATAAATATCCTACTACACTTTTGATGGGATAAATATCCCATAAAATTCTCCCATATATGTGCCCCCACTCAAATAATTTTCTATAAAGGCTTTTAACCCCTTTTCCATACTCAATGCACTTTCGATGGGATAAATATGTTATAAAAATCTGCCATATATGTGCCCCACTCGAATAATTTTCTAAAAAAAATTTAATCCCTTTTTCCACATTTAAATAATCTTCTAAAAAACTTTTAATCCATTTTACTAGAACTTCTCCTCTATATGTGGCCCTACTCAAATAAATAAGCCTTCTAAAAAGGGTTTTAACCCCTTAAGATGTGCGGGAGCAACGAGCAACTCGAGGAGAGATAAAACATTACGAACAACAATGGGCGGGAAACGGACAGTAGATAGATTCTACCTGGGGAGAAGACAAATACAGAGGACCAATCTTCGAGGGAAAAAGGAAAGAATGATACCATACCTATTTTTGGGAACCATGTGGGAGATGGGTCCCTTAAATCGTATGCTAAGATATTGAGCTCTGCAAAGGAAAATAGTTTACGAATCATTCCTCAACTCAAATAGAGTAAAGCAGGCTACTATTTAGAAATTCTTGATAGCATTATTGATCAGACTCTGAGCAATATGGAGAATACTTTGATTGGAAAAATGGTGGGTGGAAGACCCAACATGGAGTCTATTAAATCTTGGTTTGTCCTAAAATGGAAACCAAAAGGGCATATGGAAGTAAAAGCTTTACCGAATGGGTTCTTTCTGTTTAGTTTTAAAAACCTAGAAGACCCTCAAAGAATCCTAAATGATGGCCCCTAGTTTCTTGGGAAACTTGGGCTATTCTTGAGGAAATGGACTCCTATGTTCAAACCTGATAAAGAAAATATAAATCAGTTTCCTGTCTGGGTGAGGCTCATAGGTATTCCTTTGGAACTATGGTACACGAATGTTATTAAGGGTGTTGTTAATACTCTTGGTACCTTTGTTGTTGTGGATAATGTAACCCTTACTAAATCATGATTGGTGTGTGCTAGATATTGTGATTATTCATTGGTGGGATCTTCTTTACCAAAGTCCATATCTCTCTATTCTAGACTGGGTAGTTGGGAACAAAGAATTGAGTTTGAAAATTGCCCTCAAAAGTGTGAGAAATGCCAAGGTTAGGGGCATGTTAAACAATAGTGCAAAATGACAATATCAAAGGTTTTCCAAGAGAAGCTAGTCAAGGAATAGGTGAAAGGTAAGGAAGCTTCTCGTGTGGTTAATAATATGGCCAAAAATCTTAATCCTAATAAAGGTATAATTATAATGGAAGATAATGGAGAGAGAAAAAATGTGAATTAGGTCCAGAATCCTAAGTTAAAGGATGGCAATGGATTTATTGAAGTTAGGAATAAGAATAATAAATGGAAATCCTAATCTAAAACTCATTTCTAGAAGGAAAAGCTCCATGTTCAGGCTGAGAAAATGTCATCTTCAAAAAATATGGATAATTTTCTTAAGGAAGCTGCTAAGGATCACTTCCCACATAATAAATGTGGTGAAATGAGTCTTGATGAAACATTAGGTACTTTTACTAATCCTTTTGACAAACTTATGGAATGTGGGGTGAATGATATAACGACTGAAATTAAAGAATAGATGGAAGCAAATAATGTTTTAAGGACTATTAAGGAAACTGCTACTTCTCGACAGAAAGTGGTCCCTAAAAGGAACAAATTAGAGGAAGTGGATCCCAAATAGAATGAAACTGATATTTCCTTGAAAACTTTGACCAAAAAAGGGGAGTCTTCTGAGCCTAAAAGAATAGGCTCAGGGAGACCTTCTAAGTAGGTAGCAAGGAAAAAAAAGAGTCAAGGATATTGATGATGGAACTCAATCTAAACTTGATCTTCAGAGATTTAGAAGAACCAAGAATCAAGGGTTTAAGTGAATATTATCTCATGGAAATTTAGGGGTTTGAATAACCTTGCTAAATGGAGGTTAATAAAAGAAATGGACTTGACACACAAAACTAATATTATGGCTTTTCAGGAAACAAAGATGGAGGAAGGGCCTTTCTTGGAAGCTAAATATACAAGCAATGCAAGAAATTTACTGGATCTGTTGTTAATTCAAATGGTTCTACTAGAGGAATGGCTATCATCTAGAATAAGGAAAAACTAAAAGGTACAAATCTTCTTAAAATAAATAATCACATGGCTACATTATTTCAAGATAATAATTCTAAAGAAATTTGGGTGTTAGCTAATATATATGCCCCTAATAACAAGGGAGAAAGGAAAAAACTTTGGGCTGAAATTTCTAAATTCCAAAGAGTTATAAAAGGGACCGAGTGGATGATTTTAGGTGAATTCAACACCCCTTTGAGTCTGGGGGAAAAGAAGGGGCGTAACATTGATCTAATCGAGAGTATGGATGATCTCCAAGATTTTATCTCACACAACAATCTCATGGATATTAAATTGAGAGGTAGAATATTTACTTGGTCTAATAAGAGGAAAGGAGATCAACAGATTCAAGTCAAACTTGACAGAGCTCTGACTTCATGGGGATGGTCTCTTTTCTCTTCCTTGCATTGGCTCTTACCATAATCCGATTCTTTTTCAGATCAAAGATAAAGAGAGGTGAAGAAATCCTTTTAGATTTGAGAAGATGCGGTTACAAAATCAAGAAATTTTTGACTTAATAAAGGTCTGGTGGAATGTGAAAATCAAAGAAACAATTATGTTTAGAATAGCTAAAAAACTTTCTCATGTTAAGAACAACCTAAAAGGATAGAATAAAAAATTCTTTGGTAATATTTTTGAGAAAAAAAAATCTCTGGCTAATGAGATTTCATCCCTTCAGGCTAACTTGAAAACTCTTGATGATGACAACATTTAGGAAGGGCAACAAAAAGAAAAGGAATTATTATCTGAATATCATAACATTCTTTAGGAGGAGGAAACCATTTGGAAAAATAAATCTAGGGTTCAATGGCTCAAAGAAGGTGACAAGAACACAAAATTATTTCATATTTCCACTTTGAAAAGGTGAAGCACCAACCGAATTTTTTGTATTAATGGGGAAGAAGGTGTGATACTCAGTGACACTAAGGATATTCAATAGGTTGCTAATTCCTTTTATATTAGACTTATTTCTTCAACAATTTCATCTAACACCAATAAGGAAGAGTCCTTTCTTGATTGTATCCCTAAGATAATTAATGGGTCTGACAATAATATGCTTACTAAAACTCCTTCAATGGAAGAAATTGAATTTATGAGGAAGTAAGTCTTGACAAAACTCCGGGGCCAAATGGTTTTCTGTATTTCTTTTTTCAAACTTTTTGGGAGATTGTCAAGGAGGATACATGTAAAGCCATTCAAGATTTCTTCAAGAACAAAAAGATGATTCAAGAATTAAAAAAACACATTTCTTGTTTTAATCCCTAAGAATCATAATCCTACAGATTTTAGGAATTATAGACCTATCAGTATATGTAATTGTGTCTATACAATGTGTTCTAAAATTCTAGCTTTAAGAGTTAAACTCATTTTGCCTTCAATTATATCTATACAACAGGGAGGGATTGTTATGGGAAGACATATCCAAGATGGAAATTTTACCATTCTTGAGACTCTCCATACGACTAAACAAAATAAAAAGGAAGCTATGTCTATCAAACTTGATATGGAGAAATCCTATGACTGGGTTTCTTGGCCTTTTCTTATGAAAGTGTTAACCGGGTTTGGATTTGGTGAAGAGTTCAAGATGATGATACATACAGTATTTCAAAAATTAAATTCTCTATCATGATCAATGGGAATCCATGTGGTTTTTTTAGTAGCTCTAGAGGATTAAGGCAAGGTGACCCTATTTCTCCCTTTCTATTCATAATCATGGCAAAGACCCTCAGTAGAGCTCTTAACAAGGCTAACTTTGAAGGAAGAATCAGAGGCATCTCTCTTGCTAGCACAAATGTTGGTCACCAATTTTTTTTGAATGACACTACGTTCATTGGTGAGGCTACTGTCCCGAAGGATAAAGAGTTCAAATAGTTAATGATTGATTATGAGGAAGCCTCTAACCAAATGATCAATTATGGGAAAAGCTTGATTTACTTTATCAACACCCTTGAAAGGAGATGTAAAAAAATTGTTAGAATTCCTTGTTGTGTGACTAAATATTTCCCCACTAGGTATTTGGGAATGATTATTTGAACTTAAAAACATAAAATTGCAGATTGGAATTTTTAACAGAAAAATTTCTTAACAAACTGGATGGCTAGAAAGGGTCACCGTTATCCCAAGCAAGTAAGATACTCCTTAAATGCTCGATTCAAAATCTACTTGTGTACTCTATGTTTATTTACAGGTTACCCTCCTTTATAGCTAGTAAATTGGAGAGCATCCAAAAAAATTCCTTTGGAGTGGCTCTGAACCAAAATACAAAATTCCTCTCATTATGTGGGAGAAGGATTGTATGCCAAAAAACCTAGGGCGTCTCGGTATTAGAGATTGGGCTAAAATGAATAAAGCCATGTTATCTAACATATCCTGGAGGTTGGTTAAAGAAGAAAATGTTTGGACTTCCATTATAAGGGGAAAATATTTTCCAAACCTTAGGGCTAATGAATGGCTCTTTAGCAATATGGAATTTAATGGTTCTTGTTTTTGAAAATCTATAAATTGGGATAAACACATAGTCTCAGAGGGAAGTAAATGGATGATAGGAAATGAGAGAATGATTAATTTATAGGATGATAAATGGTTAGGGGACCTTCCTCTTAGGGTAATTTACCCCAATATCTATAAGGACGTAGTGGTCAAATATGGAAATAAGGTCATATATTACTTTAACTTTGATTACCCCATAGGTCAATGGAAAACAATTGAATTAGAAGGATTTAACATCAACGGGATCATCTCTATTTAAAACAAATTAAGATGGGTTATTGTGAATAAAGAAAGTTCAGAGGATGACAACATTTACTAGTCAAGGGAGGAAAATAGAATATTCTTGGTTCGAAGTGCCTAAAATTCCTTCTTTTCAGTGAATGGTGGAAATGATAACTTCAATTGAAAAATTGTGTGGGTTAAAGAAGTTATTCCCAAGATTAATTTGTTTTTGTGGTTGGATATCCATGATAAAATCCTTACTGTCAACAACCTTACTAAGAGAAATTTTCCCATGGTAAACTACTGTGTTTTGTGTGAAAAGGAGTCTGAAGACTATTTACATCTATTCCTCAACTATCCCTTTTTGGTTTCTATTATAAATACACTTCTTAATCTATTTGCTATTAAGTGGGTTTTATCTAAATCCATTAAAAAAATGTGGTCTCAATGCTTTAGCCCATTCAAGATCCAAGGATTAAAATATCTATGGACCTTCTCTTTTATGCATCTAGCATGGGAAACATGGAAAGAGAGAAACAAAAGGATTTTAAAAGGAAATAAGGATACGGCCAAGACTGTTAGTTTTTGGTGTCTTCAGGTTATTAAGGTAAATTTCTCAAACTTGGCCCCACTTAAGAAAACTATTCTTCTAAATGAGATTATTTTAGCAAAGAATTGGGGTATAGGTTCTACTCAAACTAGTAACCCTGTTCTAAATCATAGACTCCAAGGTTGGATGAAACATAGCGAGGAGTGTATTAAGCTTAATTTTGATGGGTCCTCTAAAGGAAATCCTAGAAGAGCTAGATGTGGGGGGTGTTCCATGATTCTGTAGGTAGATTTATTCTTAGGTATCACTACAATCTTGGAATTCAAGCAACTCACGTGGCTTAAGCATCGGCTGTGTTTTGGGGTGTTTCTATAGAACATCAATATAGATTTATTAGATTGGAAGTGAAAGGAGACTCATTGAACATTATCAACAACATTAATGGTAGAGGTTCCACGTTTACATCTATCCTAAACTCTATAAAGAGTGTAAAGGAAATATCCAATTTGTTTGAAAATATAACTTTTAAACATATCTATAGAGAGGCTAATTCTGTGGCTGATTATTGTGCTAACATGGGGTTTAATGGTCATGAGTTGACACTAATAAATGAACTGGAAGCTCTTGACACTAAGGTGCGAGAACACCTCCACAATGATCAATATGAACACGCCACCAAATAATCTCATATCAAGGTGTGTTAAGATCATACTGTGCATAAGACATATGTTTAGTGTGCATTTATTTTGGGTTGATGAGCTCTTTGAATTGTTGATGAAACAAATAGGGTAATGGGCGTAGGAGGAATACCTGTTCAAATGTCAGCTGATGGGCTGTTACGCGCATATGACTCCCGAATCCACAATTGACCATGAGAGCTTCCTTTTGGCTAGGAGGAACTACCTGTAATGAAAGTAAGACCACCAAAAAGAATTAAATAGTATGGGCAGTGAACTGCCTAGCATGAGCTAAATCCGGGAAGCATGGTACTTCCTAGATGGCTGTTAGTCCACTGTTTTAAAAAAATAAATTCTGAAAACAAGGTAAATCCTATTGTTATTTTGAAATGATTTAGGTATATCACTTAAAAACACAATAAGAAAACATATCTGATCTAACAGGCTAAGCTAGAATAGAATCCACGGGTCAAATGGTTGCTTCTGGGTTCTGCAGGTCTGATAAAGGTCTCGGGTAGGTGATAGGTGAGTGAGGGTGAGGTAAAATGAGGTGGGTAGGTCTCTTTTTAAGACTGTGTGGGCCAACACATAGACCGATGTCAGTCAGGGGTGACCAACCATGGTTAGGTATAACCGGTGCCAGTTATTGTGAGATCTGGAAATGTCATAGAATGAGGTTTTGGTCTCCTTTGTGATTGCACAAAGGATCTAATTGCTCAGGACGAGGTATTGGGTGAGTGGAATAGGTTTTTGCAAGGTTTTGATGGGTCTATAGAGGTGAAAAATGTTGGAGATGGTCAATAGGGAGTAAGATACAGGGATAATTTTAGTGGCGAATATTCGTAATATGGCAAAAATTTCATTTTAGGAAAATTTGAAAAGGTGAATTATTCGGAGTGGGTCGGTGTCCTGTTCGCTTAAAATATATAGTATATTTCTTTGGGGGGGTCGGCTTCGCCTTCATTTGAAAACATCTCCTATAAAAACCTAGCTGATTCACCGGGTAGTTTACCTCAAGTAGCTTAACCAATTACCAATACTGTGAAATTTTAACTCGCATACCCTTAAGTGCCAGAGATTCAGATTACTATTAGCCTGTGATTGTTGACACATGACAAGGGAATTTTTGACGCATGGAAACAACTGTACTGACGTGCAACAAAGGAAGTGTTGATGCGTGACTTGGGCAAAGAAGTTGACGCGCGACAGAGGAAGTGTTGACGCGCGATAGAGGAAGTGTTGACACGTGACTTGGGCAGTGTTGACGCGCGACAATATATTCAGACAGTGGATGCACAACAGGAAATGGGTTGTTGATGCGCGACAAGTGCAGAGTTGACACATGACAGAGACCTCAGAAAGGGGACACGCGACAAGACCTCAGACACTAGATAGAGTCGCTACTTGGTTCTTTTGTTGACGCATGACTCTTTTCAGAATAATGGAAGGTGCCAACTCAAAGAATACGAATAACCTAAAAGTAAGTAAGAAATCTCAGAAATCACTCTTCAAGTATTTTGGAAACTCTACGGATACAGATATTGTAAATACCAATCATATAGATGCCACCACAAAGAATCAGAATATTGACTGTGTGGAAGGTATTATTGAGGTGGACATGCATTCTGCACAGTATTAAAGTCAAAAAAATGAAACCTACGATAATATGCTAGATCTTGAAGATATTGTTCCTATTGGGGTGCAACCAGAAGTGCCGCTAGATATCACATATAAAAACACTGAGCAAAATGGAAGACATAAATCAAAATCAAACTCCGGTCAAAGAAAGAGGAAACCAGGTGATTGTGATATTGCTCAAAATTCTACTCAAAAAAGTAAAGCATTGAAAACGAACAATAATATGTGGACCATTGGCAGGATGTATACAAGTTTGATTGGGCAGCTAAATTTCCATTTATTGAACCTATATAATCATCTAATTCTGAAGAAATCCCATCTGAATGTACATGTACAATATGTACATGGAAATTGGGAAAGCAACAAAAAATGTAACTGAAGCTGGACACTATAGAAAAACATTGTGGAAAACAATATTTAACTGTAACGGGGGCGGATGGCTAGAAAATCAAAACACATAGGTGGAAAACTGAAAAAGAATGCATGCATGTTAGATACGCAGTAGAATATGAGGCAGAGCAGAAAAAACACAGACATTTGTTGGAAAAGGGAGGAACAATCACATTGCATATTGGTAAGATGAAAGAAACAAATCTACATGCAAAATTCATACAATCTACTCTTTTTCAAATACTAAAAAAAGGAAGAGCGATTTCGAATTTCATCGATTTCAAAGTTTTGTATCAATTTAACGGAATGCTGAATGTACCTCAGTCTCATTGGTCTGAAAGTAGTGGATGGGAAATGGCAAAATGCCTCTCGATGATAGAGAAGGAAGATTTGAAAGAGAATGTAAAAAAAGAAAACTTTATCTCTCTTTCAATTAATGAAGTGACAGCAGTCGACAACACCGCATGGGTATGTATCCACATCTATACTTTAGAAAATCATATAAGGACACCTCATCTGTTGGGTGTTATGTAAATGGTTGAAAACTGCAATGCCGAAAACCTATATAAAATAGTTTTTCTCATTTGAAAGATGTTGCTGGAATGACTGATTATGAAATTACTATGAAGTTGGTATGCGTTGGAGAAGATAGTGCATCTGTCATGCAGGGTCACCGAACAGGGCTCTGTGTTATATTACAAACAACAGTGGCCCCATATATGCTACCAATTCACTATATGGCTCACAAAATGAATTTAGCGTATAAAATGGTAAGAAACCACGAAAAATGTTGCTAAATTAGAAGACCTTATAAGAGAACTTCATGTCTATATGTCAAGCAGCCCAAAGTGTTTTCTCGAGTTCCAAAAATTTGCAATTGGAATTACAGATGGAAATTTTTTTTGAAGGATGTGGAGACTAGATGGATCTCTTTGTATGAACTTGCATGCAGAGTTCATGAGGACTCAGGAGTATCCTTCATTAGTTGGTTTCATGCACAAATACCGTCATGAAGTTAATAGGGCAAGGGACTTGTTGTTCCGTTTAACTGATTTGGAGACATTGCTTACATTGGTTGGTATTCTTCCAATGTTAAAGGAGATCAACACACTGATGAAGCATGCGCAGGGCAGATTAATCTATATTGTGGATTTTATACAGATAAGAAAAATGGTATGTCAAAGTCTTGATATATTGTACTGTTCCCAGGATAGTTTTGATGCACCTGTTTTTGAAAATTGGAAAGATTTATTAGATCTTAAAAATCCTAACACCTTTTTGAGATTTAATATCCACGATCACCTCTGCATCACTGTTAATGGGAGGGAAATACCAATGCACATTTTGCAAGAACGTCAAGATATTACAGGATCGGAACGAGATGTTCCCATGACACGTAATTTGTTTGAGTCTGTTATAGTTGAAATAAGAATAAAGCTTACAAAAATTTCAGAAACCTTGTCATCAGAAATTAGGGAATGTTTCTATAAAGATAAAATTCCGGAAGCCATGGGGGTGATGAATTCTAATTTTTGGAATACTGAAGGTGGCTGTGTAGACTTTGTCAGAAAGCATTTCCATAAATCAATGGGTACAATAATGGAACAATTTACAAAAACGTCAGAGCTCAAGGGTATGGAAATCAAAGGTATACTGAATGCCGATTTATTAAAGTTTCAGTCAACAAATTTTGCAACAACAATGAGGAACCAATATAAGAATTTAGATCAACCTTCTGAAAGTGGTGCTATTACAATGAGGAATCTGTCAAAGTTCTATCTTACAGGAAGATATCCGTGAATATTTCAGATTATATGAGTTATTCCAAACAATGATTTTGGGGTCTATGGAGGATGAAAGGCTTTTCAGTGCATTGTCATTTATAAAATCAAAACTGGGAAACAGGTTGGATAAAAATCTGGAAAGTTGCGTGAGGTGTTACGTTTCTCGATACTCCATCGAAACCTTTCTGTTCGACAGAGTAATTGCACACTGGAATTCTCTTTGTGAAAGCAGAGGTGTGAATAATATAGCTACAAGTACAAATATTCCCAACCTTGAGAGTGTAATTGGCTCTTCGTCACATTCTACAGAAGACAACATCGAGTTTGATGAAGTTGTTGATAATGGATTGTTTCAACTTTAAATAGGTATCTTCTTTATCTATCTTTTATCTTTATCATTAAATATGTTACAGGTATATATACTAAAAATGTTAGGCAATTCACCCATCTATCTACTAATCCATTTCTTGTGTTGGGTTTTTTTAAAACATAGATCTAGCTCATTACCAGTGGCAGTGATGATTTCAACTTTAAGCAGGCATCTTTTTCCCATTAATCTTATTTTTTGTTACTATTCATTTTTTTCAGCTCTGGTTATCATTAATGATGTTACAGGGTAACAGGTCTATGTATTTACATTTAGTTAAATACAATCTTTTTATTTTTTGAAAATGTGGGTTGACATCCGTCCGAGGAAGTTGTTTACTTCTCGGGACTAACAATGTCAGGAAACTCACCCATCTACCTACTAATCCATTTTTTGTGTTGAATTTTTTTAAGAAAAAGATCTAGCACATTAACGGTGATGATTTCAATTTTAAATCGGTATCTTTTTCAACATAATATTATTGTTTGTTACTTTACATTTTTTCAGCTCTTGTTATCATTAAAGATGTTACAGGTATAATTCTATATATTTACATTTATTTAAAGATATTGTTGGTCTATATATTTAAAGATGTTGCTAGCACTTCTCAGGACTGACAATGTCAAGCAAATCACCCCTCTATCTATAGTGTCACGTAAAACAAACCCTGTCATATACGTAAGATTTCATAGCAATCTAATACACTTACCCTTGATGATTTCACAGCAATCTAATATGCAAGAGGTAAGCTAAACCCTATCATATTTGTAATTATGTTTAATTTCTTACCAATGATGATTCTTTCTTGATTTCTTAGAATTATATATATCATATCATAAAATTTCTCATCATCCATATATATCATATCATCACCATATCATTATCATATCCTGAGTCCTGACACTACAATTATTATTAACACAATTCTATTCGTTATAATGTCATCTATATCCATTCTAATCATTAATGTCATCTATATCCATTATAACACATTCCATTTATTTATCATCTTTATCCATTCTAATGACATTATGATCATATCGTTACAAGTATAGAGAATAATTATCTTAAAACAAGTTCAAAAGTCTAGAGAAGAAGAATTACTGTGCTTGATAACAAATCTACGTCCACATTAAATTGATCATCGTCCATATATATCATATCATTATCATCATTCATCATCTTTCATCATCATCTATCATTAATTATCAATTATCATCATTCATCATCTACATCCACATACAATTCATGACAATGCAAGTAAACAAGAAACATACATATAATTCATGATAATCACCATCTAATGCAATTAAAATTAAAGATTGTATATAAATCCATATAATTAAATTCAAATACCATAGTACATACTCAATAGTAGAAGTTTTCAAATTCAATATTTAATGTTTCCTCAATAATAAAAGTTTCTAGTCTTCAAAACCCTCTTTTTCTTTATCCAATTCTACTCCTCTGCTCTCTTCCCCAATGGCTTCTTCCACTGTGGCTGTACCTCTTTCCCCAACACCAAAAATAACCCCTGAACTTATAAGATCTTCTGCAGCACTGTCCATATTTTTAAAATTCTTTCTTCTTGATTTGTCATATCTCCATGTGACAACAAATTTGGATCAGTTGCAGCGTATAAACTATTCCGTTGCCAATAATTTTCATAACGACTAATAATCTCATTGATAAGTACCTTAGCCCTTCTCTCCCATTCTATAAGCTGATTGATATGAGGAAGAATAAACTCACTGAAGAATAAGCTGATTGAAAAGGTGGCAACTGTTAACGTGTTAGTGTTGAAATGAATATCATTTTAATTTAGATTTCATTTCACCTTGCTCCCTTGGCCTAACTAACTCAAATTATCTCAGCCAGTTTTATCTAGCCTCTATCTTCTTCCTGCTGAAGCCCAGCTCAATTGCATCTCCATCTTTCTCATCAACCCACACAAAATATTTTTTGTGCTTGTCCAGATCTATGAAATACTCCTTGCCCTCTTTAGAAGTACTTGTGCCAAAACCCTGTATGGTCCAAGAAACAAGTGATACCTAATCAACAAGTGAACAAAACCAAAACTTAAAAACATATAAAGAGAAAACAAACTAGCATTACTTTGTAGTAATTTATGGTCCAGCCAGTTATCGATCCACTCAATGATTCTCTCCAAGCTTCATACTCAGGAATGGTGTAAAAAGATAACACATTTCCATTTTTGAAAGTTACCTACATCAACATGTGCCAAAATTAGACATGGAGATACATAACCTCTGGAGGCTTAAAAACAAATATAAAGAGTCTCAATACACTCAACCAAATACAGGGGGAACATTTACCCTGACAATAGGAGTGATAAATTCCACAAAAAATGAAGGAATTTTAAGCAGTGATGGCCAGTTATGGTGTATGAAATTGATCAGAAATCCTTTGATATGGGAACCATCATGGTCCTTTAAGAGACAAAGGACAAGTCAAAAAGGATCTCACTAGAAAGGATGTGTCAGAATTAAGCAGAAACTAAATAGCTCTAGACAAAGATCATGTACCTGGTCTGTCATTATCATCAGATGGCCATATCTTAAAGATTTAATGATGTCATATATTTTATCTTCCTGTAGACCAAGGATTTTTTTTATATTTACTATCTCTTTATTCTCCATTTGTTGGTGAGTGGTAACTTCCCTGACATTGAGCAGCTTACCTCTGAGAGGAAACATGCCATAATAATCTTGACCAACAACAGATATTCCTGCCACCTGATAGGATAAAGATATCTAAAATAACAAAAAATTAAATTGGAAAGTGATGTCGAAACATGTCACAATACTACCAAATTCAGTATTCACATTTCCCTGATTCAAGGCACAAACACTTACAGCAAGAGCCTTGGCTGAGTCACCCTCCGTTAATATTAAAGTACATTGATAAGAATTCTTCCCCCCTTCTTGATTTGCATCATCAAGTTTAGGAACATCAATTAATTTCCCCTTCTTGGTTCCATCAGTTTTCTTAAGATCTTTTTTTTGTTTAAACTCTGCCCACGCCAGTATACTTTCAAGTACACACTTTTCCACTGCACTCATCAGGTCAAACAAAAGTTACAAAGCTCATCTTAGACCCTAGCATTGCAAAAATGACATGTACTCAGAAATGCTACATCTTAGACACCATGCCTGGATTTATTGACATGGGTTACAAATGCGAAACAGTGAAAATTACCATAAATTTATAACAGCAAATTGTATCAAAATAAAAATAGAATAAAAAATATGAATTAAAACGAATTATACTTACAATCAACATGGAAACCGAACGTTGATTCAAGAAATTTCTTGTCTTCTTCCACGAGTGTTGCCTTGGTTATAACAATTGGTAAATTTTTGAACGGAAGGCCCGTAAACCGATGGATGTCATTTTCTTCGATACTAAATTGGAACATTCGGCCATCGTTCAGAGTCACATAAAAAATGCCATCCTTTGAATTTTAGGATGACAAAAGGTAATTCAAAATATCTGGATCTGTTTCGAAATTGGGCATATTAACAAGCCCTGTAAATTCACACACATCCATCAAATCTTTATATTCTGAAGACATCTTTAAAACAGTATGGATGTGAGGGCATAAGGGATTCTTGTAGTTGATCTTGGAAATCGATTGAACTGGATTCTCTATATTTTTTTGCTGAACTTGCAGTTGGGAACCATGTGAAGTCGACATTATAGTTGTACTTGCATCTTTGACAATGATTAAGACCTACAAAAATTCAAGAGCGGGAAGGTGAAAACGAGAAAATGACCGGTTGAAGGGTATTTATAAGCTAAATCGGGCGTCAATGGCTTCAATTGATGTGCGTCAAAGGTCTTAGATGACGCGTGACAATAGTCCTAGCAGTCACGCGTCAATAGGATCCAGTGACGCGCGTCAATAACAGACAGTGACATGCGCGTCAATAGGAGCCAGTGACGTGCGACAATAGGATCCTAGATGATGCATGTCAATAGGAGCCAGTGACGCGTGTCAATAGGAGCCCAGTGATGTGTGTCAATAAGAGCTAGTGACGCGCGTCAATAGGAGCCAGTGGCACGTGCATCAGTAGGAGCCAGTGACGTGCTCAATAGGAGCCTAGTGACGTGCGACAGCTAGGACTATTGTCACGCGTCAGGTGAAACCTTTGACGCGCATCAATAGAAGCTGAGTGACGTGCGTCAATCAAGACCATCGACGTTCCATTGATGCACGTCAGGAGCGATTATTGACGTCTTGTTGTCACACGTCACATTCTACAGAAGACAACATCGAGTTTGATGAAGCTATTGACAAGAAAAAAGAAAGTGTCACATTTTGAAGATGTCATCATTGAAAATTTGAATTGAAATATTTGGGATGATTATTAATGTACAATTTACTCTCCAAAATCGTAGTTAACAACCATAAAACAAACACCCACAAGCATGTATACATGATTAATTAATGAAAGATTAAAGTAAAGACATAACACAAATTTACCGAGAGTATCATGAGTACCACAATTTTATTAAGATGTTATGGCTTGAATTCTTCATAGTAATAAAAACTCTCTTCCACAAGATTGATCACTAACACTAGCTCTCCATACTTTTATAAAAACAAGTAGAGGCTATTATTAGGCTTGGAGAGTAGTTAACTTGTAAGGAAAATTTACTTTTTCTATTAATAATGAAGATAATCAAGTCAATAAATTGGTTCATACTCTTCCCTATTAATATATGTGGATAAATGTACACTAATGGGTGAATTATCCAAATACTAAAATACAACTAATATTACAAGTGCACCTTAATTATATACAATAGTGTATGGTTATTTAAATACACTGACATCCCCCCTTAATATGTACTTTAATAAAGGGAATGAAGGAGGAACACTGAACTATCCCACCTTAATGAAAATTGCCTTCACTCCCAAAAGTTTCCTAAGATGAAAAAATTGACCCTCAAGCAAGGGATTTATGAAGTTGTCTAAAACCAATTTTTTTGTTCGAAAAAACTTAAGGTTGAGAGTCTTGTGATAGATTAACTACCAAAGATGATGCATTTTTATATCAATATTTTTTTATGTGTTGGTGCTCCATCATATTGTAATAGATGTGGATGACCCTCTAATTATTTTTCACATTTCCAATAAACTAGCCCCTTTTCAAATTCACACATTACCTTAGTCAACTTATATTTGATTGATCAAGAATTAATTTTCATAAGTCACCATATACATGAGTTATCCGATTTTGATTATATATATCTTCTTACCGTTATCACATATCTCTATCCCTTAATTAAATACAAGCCAAGCAATGTTACCAAGTTTTGAGGATAAAATTAGGGCTCCATCTTCATTTACACTTTTCTAACCTCTACTCTTCCATGACACTTGGAGAACTACAAGTAGTTTAATCCTGTTTTGGTGTATTTGGTGCATAATTTCTAGCACTCATAGGTATCAAAGGGGGAATGATGAGGTAAATCTAATGTATATAATTAGAAACACTTTTTTAGGCTAATAGGTCTAAAATACAAAGAGATGATATTTATAGTTGTAGAAGAGTCGTTGAAAATATTCATACACATATCCTAGATCAATAAACACGTGTGAAGTATGTGTTAGATATAGATTAGATATCTTAGTATCAAAGGACACATTCAGTAGCCCTATGACACATTCATCAAGAAAACTTGTTCTAAAATAGATGAACATTTCCTCTGATTTTAGGATCCCAAATCTCAAAGGAAACTTTATGACACTCTGCACAACATCCTTATCCAGTTTCAAATCATCGTTATACCCCTAAATCTGGTAGAACGGTGAATTATTTTTAACCCTAATCCTAATTAAAGTTATATACTTTCTGGAATTAGTGTTGATAGAATATTATATCCTTAAACAATTTAGGACTTTTGTTTCTATATTTGATGTTTTCAATAATCTTATATACACATATTGCAATATCATAATTTAATTACCTCTTAATGTTGAAATTACAAAAAGATAGGAACGTTGAAATTACTATTCATCTTATTGTTTGTTACTATTCATTTTTTTCAGCTCTGGTTGTCATTAAAGATGTTACAGGTCTATGTATTTACATTTAGTTAAATACAATTTTTTTATTTTTTGAAAACGTGGGTTGACATCCGTCCGAGGAAGCTGTTACTTCTCGGGACTGACAATGTCAGGCAACTCACCCATCTATCTACTAATCCATTTTTTGTGTTGAATTTTTTTAAGACAAAGATCTAGCACATTACCAGTTGATGATTTCAATTTTAAATAGGTATCTTATTCAACATAATCTTATTGTTTGTTACTTTACATTTTTTCAGCTCTTGTTATCATTAAAGATGTTACAGGTCTAATTCTATATATTTGCATTTATTTAAAGATATTGTTGGTCTATATATTTAAAGATGTTGCTGGCACTTCTTAGGACTGACAATGTCAGGAAACTCACCCCTCTATCTACAATGTCAGGTAAAACAAACCCTATCATATACGCAAGATTTCACAGCAATCTAATACGCTTACCCTTGATGATTTCATAGTACGTTACCCTTGATGATTTCACAGAAATCTAATACGCAAGAGGTAAGCTAAACCCTATCATATTTGCAATTATGTTTAATTTCTTTCCAGTGATGATTCTTTCTTGATTTCTTAGAATTATATTTAATTTATTTTTTATATGTGCAAAATCCTTTGATATATTTTTTTAACTGTGGGATAAACAATACATTATACAATTTTAAATATAAGTCCACATAAAATTCCTCATCATCCATATATATCATATCATCACCATATCATTATCATATCCTGACTCCTGACACTACAATTATTATTAACACAATTATTTATCTAATTTAAATTTATTAAAACAATTCAGTTTTTTTAAAATAATTCATAATCATATCATTACAATTCTATTCGTTCTAATGTCATCTATATCCATTCTAATCATTAATGTCATCTATATCCATTATAACACATTCCATTTATTTATCATCTATATCCATTCTAGAGAATAAGAATTACAAAAGTCTAGAGAAGAAGAATTACTGTGCTTGATGATAAATCTACGTCCACATTAAATTGATCATCATCCATATATATCATATCATTATCGTCATTCATCGTCTTTCAGCATCGTCTATCATTAATTATCAATTATCATCATTCATCATCTACGTCCACATACAATTCATGACAATGCAAGTAAACAAGAAACATACATATAATTCATGATAATCACCATCTAATGCAATTAAAATTAAATACTGTATATAAATCCATATAATTAAATTCAAATACCATAGTACATACTCAATAGTAGAAGTTTTCAAATTCAATATTTAAAGTTTCCTCAATAATAAAAGTTTCTAGTTTTCAAAACCCTCTTTTTCTTTATCCAATTTTCTACTCCTCTGCTCTCTTCCCCAACGTCTTCTTCCACTATGGCTGTACCTCTTTCCCCAACACCAGAAATAATCACCAAGTGAGAGAGTTGGAATTCGAAAGGAGGATGCAAGGTTTAGTGTCCCACTAGGGGCCGGAGAAAAAGGTATGCGTTTACCAATGTTCTTTTTCACTGTTCCTCTGGTTGGCATTTTAAAAATTATTGGTTGAGTGGGTGTCGGTGCCGCAGTTTGATCAGGACTAACATGTGCTGGAAAGTACAAGAAAAAAATGAAAAAATAGGAAAACAATTCATAAAGTCAAAAAATTTGAAATTAAACGTACTATCGAAGAGTTGTACCTTGTTGTTGAGGGGTTGTTTTTCTCGGTGCTACGGGTGGCCTTGTAGGAGTTGTACTCAGTGTCTATTCAGAAGATATGAATGCATGCGACTGTATGGAGTGAGTTGGTTAAGAAGGTTGAGTTTGTGAAACAGGTGTATGTTCCAAAGTCCCTGCAATTCATCAATATTAACTGTTTTCGATTCATTTGGTTAAAATTTAAATTGAAAAATAAATATGCAACTTTGGAATTTGTAAATAATATATGAGAAGGTATTACTTCTCTGGTGTTTAACGAGTTCAAACTATTGAGGGTTTGGAGAGGAGCGAGCTTCCATTTCAGATTGGGAGTCCCCCGAAGCCTCAGCGTGTTGTTGGCCTCTTCCTCTCGATAACGCGTTTTTTCGGGGAAGGGCTTCAAGATATCTTCTTTGCAAAACATTAAAATTTAAGTTTTAATAACTGTGCACTGTGATGCCGAAAATTGAAATACAATTACAAACTAAATAGTTTATACATGTTGATCTTCAAACGGAATTGACAACTTCATCAACTCCTCATCATTGCAAGTAGGAATTTTTTTATCTTTTAAATTTAAAAGTGCCTCATAATAAAGGCCGAGGAGATAGTTTGTTGAATAAATTACAGGTTTTTCTAGAAAGTTTTGAATTTGTTATGTCATTTTTTATTTTTTTGGATAGATATGTGCACCAATCGAATTTTTGTTTTGAGATAGTGGCAACAATGTATGCAATGGGCCAATTTGGTATATCAGTTTGGTGACCCTGCAAAACAATTCTGGATTGAAAAAATGAAATAAGTGCAGCAAGAAAGTGGTGTGCAATTGATTGTGTATCCACACCACACCTGGATTTATTGACATGGGCTGCAAATTTGAAAGAGTGAAAATTACTATAAATTTATAACAGCAAATTGTATCAGAATAAAAAAAGGAATAAAAAATATGAATTAAAACGAATTATACTTACAATCAACATGGAAATCGAACGTTGATTTGAGAAATTTCTTGTCTTCTTCCACCAGTGTTGCCTTGGTTGTAACAATTGGTAAATTTTTGAACGGAAGGCCCGTAAACCGATGGATGTCATTTGCTTCGATACTGAATTGGAACATTTGGCCATCGTTCAGAGTCACATAAAAAATGTCTGTCCTCTGAATTGTAGGATGACAGAAGGTAATTCAAAATATCCGAATCTGTTTCGAAATGGGGCATATTAACGAGCCCTGTAAATTCACACGCATCCATCAAATCTTGATATTCTGAAGACATCTTTAAAGTAGTATGGATGTGAGGGCATAAGGGATTCCTGTAGTTGATCTTGGAAATCGATTGAATTCGATTCTCTTGATTTTTTTCATGAACTTGCAGTTGGGAAGCATGTGAATTCAACATTATAGTTGTACTTGTGTCTTTGACAACAATTGAAACCTGTAAAAATTCAAGAGCGGGAGGGTGAAAACGAGAAAATGACCAGTTGAAGGGTATTTATAGGCTAAATCAGGCATCAATGGCTTCAATTGACGCGCGTCAAAGATCTTAGCTGACGCGTGACAATAGACCTAGCTGTCGCGCGTCAATAGGATCCAGTGACGCGCATCAATAATAGCCAGAGACATGCGTCAAGAGGAGCCAGTGACGCGCATCAAGAGCACCCAGTGACGTGCGTCAATATGAGCTAGTGACGCGCGTCAATTGGATCGAGTGACGCACGTCAATTGGATCGAGTGACGCACGTCAATTAGAGCCAGAGATGCTCGTCAATTGGAGCCAGTGACGTGCGTCAATTGGAGCCAGTGACGCGCGTCAATTGGAGCCAGTGACGCGCGTCAATTGGAGCCAGTGACGCGCGTCAATTGGAGCCAGTGACGCACATCAATTGGAGCCAGTGACGCGCGTCAATTGGAGCCAGTGACACGTGTCAATTGGAGCCAGTGACACGCGTCAATTGGAGCCAGTGATGCACGTCAATTGGAGCCACTGACGCGCGTCAATTTGAGCCACTGACGCGCGTCAATTGGACTAGTGACTCGCGTCAATTGGAGCCAATGATGCGCATCAGGAGTGATTATTGATGTCTTGTTGTCGCACGTCAATGATGGAGCCAAGAAGAAAATAGGAAATTTTTTTGTTTTGGAATACTACCAAATTCACCTTTCTCTGAAACTGGTTCCGGGGATATTCGCCAGGTATTTTCCACCTACAATTTTATAGAGGTGTCTTAAAATGAACCCTGGAAAGATAAAAAATGGATGATAAAATAACGATGAAATGAAATAACTAGGAAAGTATGATGTTGTACTTACTGGGATTTCATTCCTGAAGATCTACGTGTGAAGGATGGAGGTGCTGATGATGGGTTTAAAGGATGCAAGTGATCACCAACTGAAGTAAATATTTTGCATGGGCTACATTCACACTCCTCTTTTGCTTGGATAGATTAGAATGTGGCTAGGTTGGCTATGCAGAAGAAGATCCTCAATCTCCTTCCTTAGATGTCAGTTCTTACTGGAATTAGCTCTATGAAGATGCGTTATCTCTTTAAGATTTCATTCTTTCTCCTCCACTCTCTCCCAATGTTTTCCAACCTTGAGAATAAGGTTGTTTAGGGGTTAAAAGGGGTAACTGACAGCGGTCCGACTTAACCAGTGATAGTCAGGGGAAACCGATGTCGGCTAAGGTGGGATTTTCTAGGTTTACTAAACTTAGGAAGATCCTCATGATTTCCTCAGATCTCGTGTCATTATCTCGCAACTTAGACTTAGAGCTTCTTGTGAGCATTCAAGAATGTGGCTAGAGGGAATGTAGGCATTGATTTTTAGGGTTTGGGTAAGTCTTGGTTAGTTATGGTAACTTGCTAAGAATAGGTCTTAGGTTGAGTTAGCTTGGTGAGGTGTCTAAGTGAACTATATGTGTAGCTATTATTTAAATAAGATATTTAAATAATAAATATAGTGAGGATAAAACATTAATTAATTTAATATTAGTGGGGTAAAGGGGGGCTTATATGTCGAGGGACGAAGGGGGAGTGTGACCTAATTTTAGTGTCTACATTTTTCCCCTTTTTGTTATGTAGCTTGTATTAGTAAGTGATGCTAACAAAAATAAGATGTAGTTGCCCCATTTGAGGGTGAAGGTGATCCCCCTCAAACCAGGAACTGATGAGGCAGTAGGATGAAGCGGTGAGTGGTTTGATAAAAGGTAAATGTGAGGAAAAGGCAAGTGGGTACAGGGGAAAAGGGTGAAAGGTCTACTCAAACAATCTAGGTAATGGATTAGGGTTAAAGGTAGCAGCAATCAAACACACACACACGTATAAACTACAACACACTACTGGGTTGAGGAGCAGGCAAACTCTACATCATCTAAGGTCGATAGGTTTATCCAAATAAGGGTGAAGTTAATTCGGTATCCAAGGTGTAGGATAAGGTCAGGAAACACAACGTACGTTAGGTGTAGGAATGTTTAGGTATGTTCTGGTACACCAAAGGTAGGGTCAGGATAAACATTCACGGCAATAGGCTAGGTAAAGTCATTGGGTCAATCAACACATGTAACACTGCCTCAAGGTATAGCGAACACATGAGGTCAAAGGGCACTAACAATGGTCTAGGTCCAAATATCGAGATCATGATACGGGTAAGGCCGAGGTAGGGATAAAATAATGAGGATTCAATGGCAGACATGGTGAGGTTGAAGAATGGGGAGGGCCAGAGGTGAAGGTAAAGTGGTCCAGGTAGGTGTAGGGGAGGAAAAAGAAAGGGGGGTAAGGAAAATTAGGTAAATGTGAGGGCAATGAGTATATAGGGTAACTGACATCGGTTAGTATGAACTGATGACGGTGAAGGGTAACT
Organism: Taxus chinensis; assembly: GCA_019776745.2. Classification (NCBI taxonomy): domain Eukaryota; kingdom Viridiplantae; phylum Streptophyta; class Pinopsida; order Cupressales; family Taxaceae; genus Taxus; species Taxus chinensis. Next base: position 31,777,149 of record CM034146.1, on the reverse strand, counting down.
GATGGAAGTTAGCTAGGGCATCAGTCCGGCCTCAGTCAAGGGTTAACCGACTTCGGTCGAGTTGGGTAGGGTATAAAAAGTGGAAAACTCATGTTTTGAAAATTCATTTGTGCATTGTTAAAAGGAAGAAAAGGACAAGAAGAGAGAGAAGAGGAAGAGGAAAAAAGAGTATGGCAGAGAGATTGGTTGGTGAGCCACATAGGCAAGATTGATTGGGTGAGAGGTGGGGCTGTGAGATTGGATTGAGTGAGGCGATTGGTTAGGAGAGTGAGAGATCATTCAAGGATGGTGGATACTAGAGAGGGATCGGGAGGAGAAGCACGGAGGTCAGAGGTTCCACCACAATGGAAATAGTTGGATGTGGTAAGTGTCAAACCTTTTGATTTATTGTTTGGTGCATTTGATGTAAAATATAGAAAGTATGATAAATGGGGGGTTTGGGGGGAAAGAATTTCAAAACAGGAAAATGAGAGGGAAAAGGCAATGGGGAAGAGTAGGGTGTAGAGCAATAAGGTAATAGAGGGATATGTAGGGGTGTAAGGAGTGATTTGGGTGGGTAGAATGAGTAGGGAGGGAAAAAGTAGGGTTGGGAAGTCGTTGTGGGTGGCACAATAGTGACCATTGTCGGTCGACTTATGGTCGACGTCAGTGGGTAGTGACCGATGTCGGTCAAGGGGAGACCATGCTCGGTCTGGGGATAATCGGGGTCGGTCAGGTGAGAGGGAAAAGGGTTAAGGGAGACAAGAAGGGTTGAGAGTGGCTTGGGTGAGGGGTAGGGTAGATAGTTTTGGGGTGGATGGGTGTGGGTAGGTTTGGGTGAGGGTTATGGTAGATAGTTTTGGGGTTGGCTTGGGTGAGGGTTAGGGTAGATAGGTAGGGTAGATGGGTTTGGGTAGGTTAGTAGGGTAGATGGGTTTTGGTAGGTTTGGGTGAGGGTTAGGGTAGATAGTTTTGGGTGGATGGGTGTGGGTAGGTTTGGGTGAGGGTTAGAGTAGATAGGTAGGGTAGATGGGTTTGGGTAGGTTAGTATGATAAATGGGTTTAGGTAGGTTGGATTGGGTTGGGAAGGTGTACTAATACATTGTTTTTGTGGGATGCAGGGCTGAGATGAGTTGCGGATGAGGGCTCGAGCGCTGCCCTTATTATTGACAGTACGGGTGAGCATGATGTGAGAGGAGTGGTGACATGTTGCAGAGGTGGGGTTGATAGGGGTGAGGTGCTACTGGCATGTAGTCTAGGAGGTGAGTCTGATGTTTTCCCTCATCGATAGATGGGACTCAGTGACCAACACCTTCCATATGTCGACGGGTGAGATGACGATCACCCTTGAGGACGTCTAGAGGATCCTGCGGTTTCCCATAGTGGGGACCCAGGTTTATTCTATCTCCTTAGAGGTGTCTGAGGAGCTACTAACACCTATTTTTTGTGAGGGTGTAGTAGACCTGACGTTCCATAATGTTAGCCTGAGCTATGGAGCGATGTATAAAGCTCATTTGGAGGAGATGAGGTTAGTGGTACTGCTGATGGAGGCAGTGTGCTACTTCACACTGTCAGATGTAAAGGGTGGGAGATTCCTGCGGTCACTGATGGGAGTTCTTCATGACATGGTGATACATTGGACATAGTTCACATGGGCACCTGCATTGCTGACGTAGGTATATAGAGAACTATGGGCCTACGGGTGACTGCAGAGGTTCAATCTGCTACGTTGTACTACTGCATTACTGGGCTTACGAGCACATTAGACTAGTTGGGATGCCCCGGGTAGATGCATTCCCACAGAAAGTTTTGAGAGTTGGGTACAGGTGGTGGGTACTGGCCATTGGAGAGGCCTGAGGTGTCAGAGCTACTCATGATGTAGCTTAATACATGAGATTTTTAGATGGATTTTCCGGAGTGGACATCATTTTGAGGTTGTATGTGGGCTTCCCCTCATACATGCATATGGCCACAGAGCTAGATGGGCTATAAATTTATCTATGGATAGAGGGGAGGAGAGCGGGAGAGCACAAGTGGATACCCGTAGAGTGGGTTAGGTGCCAGTTTGGGTTAGTCCAGGATGTACCGTCTTCGTTCCCGCAGTACTTGAGAGATGACATGGAGAGACCTATGTCTCCACCATGACCCATAGTGCCAATTGGATAGGAGGAGGAGCTAGTAGGTATAAATATTGATGTTGCTAGGGTTGCAGATGGATATAGGAAGTGGTGGGAAGCACAGCTGAGATCTGTACCACCGAGGCCATGGTAGCCAGACTTAGCCACCATCACAGTTCAGAGAGACACCCTACAGGGGTAGGTGGATACTTTGGTGATGTTGCTCGAGGTTATGCAGGGGCAGCTCACATGTTCAGAGGCACAGGTTGCCATCTTACAGGCCAAGATAGTGACATTCCAGGCTCAGGCAGGGTAGGGACAGGTACCTGTGTAGGCAAAGGCAGGGGGAGATGGAGATGGAGAGGAGGTATCTTCCCTATAAGTGCAGGTACTAGATTTACAGGGCTAGTTGGCCATAGCGTAGGGGTAGGTTACGAGTCTGCAGGGCCAGCTGACAGTAGCACAGGCACAGATTACTACCTTGTAGGCCCAGGTATAGGCACAGGCACAAATTCTAGGGCCTACTCAAGCTCTAATACCAGCATAGGGCTCACTGCAGGTTTAGGGATAGGGTCCCCTTATACAAGTACCCACGCAAGTAGTGAGACCCATGACACCTCCACAGACAATGACCATGGTCAGATTCAGGGATGCCCTAGCAGAGGCACGATATTATCAGGATCATTTGTTAGCCGTCAGGCCAGAAGTTCCCTCTTATGCCAAGTACAGAGCACAACAGGCCTCTAGTGAGAGGACAAGATCCCGCACTCACAGTGTGGAGAGTACAGGGGGCCAGTGAGTCCAGGGATAGGGTTGTGGTGAGGCCAGTAGTTTGCAGAGGGCAGCCCTAGGTGAGAGACCATCAACAGGAGGTGAGGCAGGTGTCGGGCACCAAACATGTGTGGCAGAGGGGTTGGAAGAGACACATTCATAAGGAGAATTTCCTGACATTAGATGGGGAGATGATTGACTTGTTATGGATGGACCTACATGCTGAGTCATTTTGTATGGATTATATATGAGACAGGCCTGCGTGCCTAAGAGATTTTGTATTTATGATTTTTTGTACATGATACTGCCCTGCGAGCTGAAGATATTTTTGTATTGGATAGTGGCCTGCGAGCTGACGATGTATGAGAGACACATGTATTTTTGAGAGGTGTATACATTATTGTGATACACAGGTATTTTTATGACGATATGTACGAGGTTCAGATGATTATGTGTTGTGATGTGTATTTTATTTTACTTTCATTATGATATGAATGGATTAGGTCAGTTAGGCATGACAGAGCCGGGTTGGTTTAGGCATGGATCGAGACAGGTCAGTTTAGGCATTGATTGAATCAGGTTGGTTTAGGCATGGATCGAGTTAGGCTAGTTTAGGCATGGATCAAGTCAGGTCAGTTTAGGAATGGATCGAGTTAGGTTGGTTTAGGCATGGATTGAGTCAGGTTGGTTTAGGCATGGATTGAGTCACGTCAGTTTAGGCATGGATCGAGTCAAGTTGGTTTAGGTATGGATCGATTCAGGTCAGTTTAGGCATGGATCGAGTTAGGTTGATTTAGGCATGGATCGTGTCACGTCAGTTTAGGCATGGATCGAGTCAGGTTAGTTTAGGCATGGATCGAGTTAGGTTGGTTTAGGCATGGATTGAGTCAGGTTAGTTTAGGCATGGATCGAGTCAGGTTATATGTATGATTCAATATGGTTTACAATGAATGATACTGTGGGTCGTATGTGAAATGTTGTATAATCTATGCGTAGTGATGATAGAGTGATGGTAGGTGTAATAAATGTATGCTATGGTAAACAACTTATGTATGCGGCTTAATTTCCAATTTTGTTAGAAAAGGGGAACTAAGTGAAATGTGGGGTAAATGGTGAGTTAGGCATGGTTAATGAATTATTTAGCGTAGAGAGTGATCGAGATAACCTCCAAGGTCCCCATGCCCTCAGATTGCTTCCTACATAGTCCTAGCAAAAAGGGACCTCAGGCCGATGTAGTTCTCCCATGAGCTAGGGAAGACCATGAGAATGAGTTGGTAGGGTTTTAGGCATGTTGTGGGTTTGGGTTTAATAGGTGGGGGTAGATTATAGGTTAAATGATGGAGGTGAAGGTGATTATGGCGTAAGGGGAGGATGAACCCCAAAGGTAAGCATCAAGGAACAAGTCCTATATCAGGTAATCAAAATGTAAACAAAGATGGTGAAAAGATAAGAGGGGTGCAATAAAGCCACTTGATTGGGTAGAATCATACTGAGTAGATCATACCATGAAAAGGGGTGATGAATACAAGACCCAAAAGGTATTGCATGATTAACTGTTCTACAGTGAAAGTAGTCACATGATTACCAAATGTCAAAATTCCAAGATTTCCCTTAAGACAATTTAGGAAATGAGAGTGGAAATGGTAAGGTGGATGAAAGGTAGTTAAGTGTATATGTTTTGAGTGACAATTCTTTTGGGTAAGAGGTCCAATGTCACAATGGGCAAGTCCATGACTAAAAAGCATTTTAGTTTTAATAGACTGATCAATGCAGGATGTCTATATGGGATAAATTATATGGTACTCCTTAAGGTCTTCGTGAAGCTGATTGATACGGGAAGCTTCGTTTTCTCTCATTTTTTTATTTTATTTTTAACATAGCTGTCCTTCGAGGGAGAAGCCTATTTATAGGAGTAATTTGGTTGAGAGGAAGATTTCCTTTTGAGGGAGTCATATTTTTATTAAAATTTTGACTCAAGGAGTTTGGTCCCATGTGAGATCTTTGAAATCATAGACAAGACCAAGGTGAAGGATAGGAATCTTGTTCAAAAGGTGAGGTGGAATGACCATGGGATCTCATCTAAAGGTAGATAAAAGTATCCATGAGAATCATGTTATGTGTAGTGCCGTGGTACACATATTCAAGAGAAGATAACAAGTGACAGGTACTCACAGGATTCTTGTTTAATCATTAGGGAGATGGATGAAGTGGATAACACTCAAGGGATGAGCCTGTAAAGAGACAAAGCATGAGGTAGGAAAACAAGTCAACAATAGAATGGTCAAAGATGTAATGCATTAAGGGGCTCAAGTTCAGGTTTACCCTCAAGTGAGGACAAATGATAAGCACCCGATCCATAGGTATGAGTTACGATGTATGGTCCAAGCCAATTAGGAGTGAATTTTCCCCATTTACTTTTTTTTGCTTTAGTTATATGTTGATTTTCTTTCAAAAAAAGGTCACCAATTTGGAAGGTCCGTTCATGAACACGTTTTTCATAAGCACATTTGATATGTTGTTGGTAAACTTGAAGGTGATCTAGAGCATTAAGACAAGGTTCGTCTAATAACTCTAGTTGTGCTAAGTAGTCCTGACAAAAGTCATTATCAGTAAGCATGTCCTGGACAGAAATGTGGAGTGAGGGGATCTGGACTTCGAGAGGTAGAAGTCCAGTACCTTAGACCAGTGAAAAGGGTGTAGCCATAGTGGAAGTGCAAATACTAGTGCAATATGCCTAGAAAGCAAAAGGAATGTGCGTATGCCAATCCTTCCTAGTATCGTCAACCACTTTTATGATAATTTTATCGAGGGTTTTGTTAGTGGATTCAGCTTGGCCATTGGTTTGTGGGTAATAAGGGGAGGAGAAACTAAGCTGAATGCCGAAGGCATCGCAAAGTTTTTGTTGTGTTTTGTTTTTGAATTGTTTTCCATTGTTAGTGATGAGGCGATGAGGAACACCAAAGCGATAAATGATGTGATGGTTAATGAACTCACATATTTTCTCGGCTTTCATGGAGAAGAGTGGTATGTCTTCCACCCATTTTGTGTAGTATTCAGTAGCGGTTATGATCCATTGATGGCATTGGAAAGAATGAGGATTAATTTCTCTGACAAGATCCAAACCCCATTAAGAGAAGGGCCAAAGGTCACGAGCGACCTGTAAGGCATGATTAGGTGTATGATGAAGGTTGGAATGTTGTTGACATTTCATGTAGTGTTTGACATAGTCACAACAATCATGGTTAAGGGTCGGCCAGTAATAGCCTAGGTGAAGAATACGCTTATAAACAGTAAGGCCACTAAAGTGACCTCCACATATGCCATCATGAACCTCCTTAATGGTATAAGGAATTTTATAACCTATGAGGCATCGTAAGAGAATACCATCAAATCCACACTTATAGAGGAGTCCCCCCAAGATAACGAAATGAGAGAACTTCTTAAGGAAGGTGCATTTTCCATTATGGGTGAGATCAGGAGGTAAGATGGAGAGGGAAAGGTAGTTGGAGTATTGTTTATACCAAAGGTCACTTAGGTTAGGGGTGTTGGTTCCGATTGAGTAAACATAGTGAGGTAAATAAGAAGGTGATTGGAGGCATTGTATGATGACAAATATTTTGGAATCGACAAGGGAAGTGGGTATTTAGGAAGCTAAGAAGGCCATGGTATTTACAAATTTGTTTGTTGAACATGGGATGGTTTGAAGGGTGTAATGATCAAAGGTGGTCACAAGTATGTCTACATGATGTTTATACTTTTGAAGTATCTCGTTACGACATTGGTACATACCATTGACATGGTTTATGACCAATTACGAATCACCAAAGATGTGAATTGATTTGACGTCTAGGGTATAGGTGGCCCAGAGACCTAGTACAAGTGCTTTGTACTTGGAAATATTGTTGGTGCATTCAAAGTCTAGTTTGAAAGACAAAGGCATGGGTTCTCCATCTAGAGGAATGAGGATAACACCAGCTCCACCCCTGCACTGACACTTGGAACTGTTGAAAAATAGTGTCATTTAGTAAGGGGGTTCATCTAGGGAAAGGGTTGCAATGGATTCATTGGGAAAGTCAAAATTAGAGGGTTGGTCCCTGGCAATAGCTGCATCAGCCAATTTTTCAGCATTAGCTTGGCCCTTAATGGACTTTTGATGAATGAATGTGAGGTCAAGATCAGCTAAAAGCATAAGCCATCACGTGGTGCACTGATTTTGATAAGGTTTGGCATACATGAAGTGTAGAGGATTGGTGTTGGTCACAACATAGGTTTTGTGATTGAGTAGGTAATGGTGGAGTTTTGTGGTGACAAAAACTAAGGCTAAGAAAGGATTTTCTAGATGGTTGTAGTGGGTTTCATAGTCCAAAAGAGTATGGCTTATGTAATAAACCACCTACTCCATATGTTATTCATCATGATGAGTGAGTATGGCTCCCAAGGAATGATTAGTAGTTGATATGTATAGGTAAAAAGGTTGATCTTCTTTCAGTGGAATGAGTACGGGTAGTTGGAGAAGGTATTGTTTTATGGCCTTAAAATCTGTGTGACATTCATCATCCCATTTAAAGGAGACATCCTTCCTAAGGAGATGATGAAATGGTTAACACCGATCAGATAATTGTGAAATGAAGTGGCAAACGGACTGCAATTTACCTTGTAGGCTATGGAGTTGTTTGAGGTTCATGGGCGGAGGCATTTCCAGAATGACCTTGACTTTAGCAGAGTCAAATTTTATACCATGGAGGGAAACAATAAATCCTAGGAGTTTTCTTGAGAGAACCATAAAGATGCACTTTTTAGGTTGAAGGTGGACAAAATATTTAATGAGGTGGTTAAAGATGGTTTTGAGGATAGTGAGGTACTCGGCACAATGTTTAGATTTGGCCAAGATATCATCCACGTAATCTTCCAATATGCGATGTATGATATCATGGAATATGTAAGTCATAGAATGCTGATATGTAGCACCAGTGTTTTTAAGTCCAAAAGGCATGACTCGATAACAAAAGGTTCCCCAAAGACAATGTTAGAAATCCAATGAGGATAATCAATGGGTAAGATGAAGGAAATGGAAAGAATGTGTTGAAGTTATTCTTTGACGAGAAGAGCAATGCGAGGGTACATTTTCCTCAACTTTTTTTGATAGGTTTGGCATCAGGAATGGTTATGATATTGTGGACCACTATGGTGGGGTCAATACAAGGCATGTTTGCATAAGACCAAGCGAAATCATGGTTATGATCTCAGAGAAAAGAAGTGATGGATTCTTGTTTAGCAACATCTAAATATTGTCTGACCTTTAGGATGTGCGAGTCGTCCTGAGTATGAATGTTGATCTCGATATTCAATTCATTCAACATGGTTTTCATCTTAGAGGGTAACGATCGATGAATATATGAGTCTTCTGCACCAAGTTAGGTGAGTATGGATTCATCATCTTGACATTGAACAACGTTAATGGTAGGTGTGTCATTGTCGATCATCTCAGGATACAAAAATGGGAGAGTGGAAGGGGCACAACCTTTGCATTGATAAGTCAAAGGCCCCAAGGAAATGGTGTTTATGAAAACAAAAGCTAGGAGGGATAGATTCATGATCCATCGAATCTGTCGGTGAGGGTGGTGATGAAGGTGGAGAAGGGTTAGGGTCTTCAATGAGTTCAATGTGGGTTTGTTTGGTAGGAGGTTCAGGGAAGATGATACCACTATGGTCATTATGTTTGTGGGTGGTACATGGAATAATGGTATGGTCGCCTTGATCGTAAAAGCCAAAAATAAAACCCTTCCACGCATAGTGGTGCAAGAAGGTGTGGGTGAAATGGTGATTGGTAAGTGATTGGAAGTCAGTAGAAAATGGGTGGGGTTGTGATGGTGGTTCAGGTGTGTAGGTGATAGTATCAAGTCTCCCATAGGTGAGACTAGTAGAAAGATGAGGAGGACCATAAAGGAGGCATTCTCCTATACGGTGATCATAGTGAGGGTGTTGGTGAAGGATTCCATATTCATGTGGAGTAAGGAAGGTGTTGACACTATATAGGTAGTACTCCCACAGAGTGAGGCGTTGAAAAACACCTTCCAAGGGATCAGCGGTTGGTATGTGGGTATCTAGTATGGAAGATGTGTCAGAGGTCGATGCAAGGGTGGTGTTAACGGATTGGAAAGGTAATGGGTCAGCCATGGAGGTTATAGCGGTGGTAGGAATAGGGTATGTGCGGTGAAAGCATTGTTTATACTGGTAAGTGGGGTTGTAGGTGAAGCGGTATTGGTTACAAAAGTAGATGGCTTGACAGGTATGAGCACATCATTGGGTCAGTAAAGCATGTTGCATGTTTTTAAAGGTGATGGGTCAGCCAAGGAGGTTATAACGGTGGTAGGAATATGGTATGTGTGGTGAAAGCATCATCTGTACTGGTAGGTGGGGGTGTAGGTGAAGTTGTATTGGTTGTAGAAGTAAATGGCTTGACAGGTATGAGCACATCGTTGGGTCGGTAAAGCATGTTGCATGTTACATGTGCAGTGAATGCATCATTTGTACTAGTAGGTGGTGGCGTAGGTGAAGCGGTATTGGTTGCAGAAGTAGATGAATTGATAGGTATGAGCACATCATTGGATCGGTAAAGCATGTTCCATGTTTTGAAAGGTGATGGGTTAGCTGGAATGGTATAAGTGTGTCCTTCATGTTCAAATTTTACACAATGATGCAAAGTGAAGGAACACAACCCATGACACGGATCCAGTGTCTACCAAAAACAATTTATATTATAATTCCCCCTCCAAAACATAAAATAATTCTGGAATAGTGTGGGGGCCCACACGAACATGAAGGATGACAGTGCCTAGCGTTGAATTGATAGTGTCATTGAATGAAGGCAACATGGCCGTATTTTTATGCATGTAATTGTCAAGTATATGCATTTGAGAAAATTCATGGGATGAAATGATGTTAATGTTAGTGCCTCCATCAATCATCACACGGCGTACCCATATGTTATCAATGTGGACAGATATGAAAAGGGATAGGTTTGGGTCATCATTTTGATATAGCATGATCTATACCTTTGAGAAGCTAAGGGAGGCCACTTGGTGAACAAGGTGAGGTGGGGATGAAGGTTGTAATTTGGTGAGAGAGGCTACATTATGGGGTGTGATAATGAAGGCTATGGGTTAGTGTCATTGGGTAAAACCTCAATAGACTGAAGAACCGCCATGAGGGCTTGACGATGGGATTCTGAGGTTTGGATGAGGTTGTATAAGGACATTTTTAGGGGAGATTGGTGTAGTTGTTTTCACATGGTGCGATGTGTGATGCCATTAGAAATGGGGTATGTGGGGCCGTGGATAGTTATCTTAGGTATGGGCGTAGATGGTATGTTGGGTATAGGATTGGTTGGTGGGTTAGTTGCCTTTTCTTTACCCTTATGTACATGTGTAGTGACATGTACCATGATGATTTGAGGGAAGTTTTCAAATGGAGAAGGTGTAGGGTAAGTGGTATAATGACATGAAGGGAAAAAACCCACTGGAGGAGAAAAACCCTGTGAGGTCAGTTGGGCGCAACGACATTTGGGTGGTGGCGTGGCAAGTTGTCTGATGCAAACCATGTTAATTTCAAATTTTGTGTGTGGTTCTAGGAGTTGTGAGGGTAGAGGTTGTGTTTGTTGAGTGGGCAATGCGGGAATGGGTGTAGGTGAAGCAGGATCCTCATTAAGAAGGTCGTCGTCATAAAACTTTGTTTCCGGTGGACACAATTGGATAAGGACGGTTTTCAAGGCCTTGAAGTTCTCCAAATCATGCCCAAGCACATGATGGTACGCAAAATTTTTGGTATCATTAAACCCTTTTGGCTTGGGTTTGAGGGGGTCTTAAGGTCAGAGTGGTGGTAATGTGATAACAAAAGTCTCAAGGAGGTTGGTTAAAATTTTTGCACAGGATTCTGCCAGTGGATCATAATGGGAAGTGATGGGTGGAAATGTGTTTGGGTAAGTAGTGGAGGTGTCATAAAGGGATCTATGCATCTATGTTGAGACAAGGAGTAAGAGGTGCCCCCATAATAAATCCCTATCCACATAATCCAAGTGATTGGAAAAACGTGAGAACGACACGTTTATGGGTGGAGTTGGTGAGGACCTAATGGGAATTCTATAAAATGCATCTTACAAATGAGGAATCAGCTAGCTTCAACTTTCATGGGTTAGAGAACTGAAAGTAGGTCTATGATGGGTGGAAGAGATGGTGGGAGTTCCTCTATAAGTGGAGGAATAGATAGGTGCTCCTCTGTGGGTAGAGGAGGTAATGGGTGCTCCTCTATGGGTAGAGGAGGTAATGGGTGCTCCTCTGTGGGTTGAGGAGATATGGTAGGTAAAGGTTATCTACATGGAGAAGCTATGGATGATATGGCTTCAATGTTAGTAGAAGACTCCTCCATAGGTGATGTAGGAGATGAAGGGTGTTCTTATATTGGTGAATGAACATTGACGATTGGTTTAGACATGGAATGAGGATCTCAGGATAGGATTTCCTCTATGGAAGGGATGTGAGGTAATTGAGATGTGATAGGTACCTCGTTAAAGATTGCATGAACCTCACTGGTATGGGTATCGTGAGTGGATGTATCGCTAATTTGATTGGATGAAGGGGAATGATTAGGAAATGGTTTTTTAAAGATTTGTAGATTTTGGTTGGGGGTAGCATTGGGATTATCCACAGTCAACTCAGCTTTCTCGAGCATTTCTTGGACAAAATTCTTATAAGTGATGTAGTTGCGGTCACTATGACCCTTCACTCAATGATAGTTAAAAAAATATTGTTCCTTATACCACGCGGGCATGGGGTGAGAAGTGTCAAAACTAGTGTGTGGTTTTATGGGTAGAAGGGTGATGGCACCATTTTTGATAAGATTTTATAAGACAGAAGAGTAAGGTTCCCTAATTGGGGTATATTTTCACTGTTCTTTTCTGAATCAAAAAGCTTGGACAAGTAATAGATTAGATGAGGGTGTATCCTGATTAGACGGATGAGCTAGGCTGGCATTGAGTACCACTGTGTTAGTGGTACCCTTAGCCTTTGAATAAGTGGTTGGTGGTTTTGAAGAAGAAGGGGTTTCATTTGACTTGAATTCCTAATTCTTGTTTTGGAATTGGATTTTCTTCTCTTCAATGGCCTGAATCTCTAACTTTCGTGCCATATTGAATGCCTCATCGAATGTTCGGAGAGTTTGGTCATGCAAGGTTGGGGAGATATGTTTGCGCAAGCTCTGGTGAAGAGCTTGATGAGTTCAATTTATGGTAGTTTAAAGGTAAGTGGATTGATCAGGCTATGCCACCAAGCGACAAAATTTGTGATAGATTCATCCTCGTACTAATGTGTGGAATATAGATTAGTCATGGTATCTTTCTTGGCGATATTGATAGAGAAATGATCCAAGAAAGCTTGGGCTACCTGATTGAATGAAAATATGGAGTGTTTGGGTAACCCACTATATGAGTCTAATGTTGGTCTAGTGAGGGACATATGAAAAGTTCTCAATAGTAAGGCATCATCATGAGTAATCGGATAACACCCATGTTTGAACGAGTGCAAATGTTGTTGTGCATCTTCCTTACTATTGAAGTAGTTGAATTTAGGCATTTCCCAATGCACAGGGTATGAAAAGATGGGAATGGATCGGTGAATAGGCTCATTACAATTCTCATCGTAAGTGAGAGTGTTGCGGGAGCCAGAAACTGATGCCTCTAGTGTCTGCATCTTATCCATCATCAATTTAATTAGGTCATTGGTGTTGGTGGGTTGTGATGATTGGGTGCCTCTTATAGCGTGAGGAGTTTGGTTTAGGACATATAATGGGTGTGTCATTCCAGTGTATGGGGTTGCCATGTAAGGTGGTGGAGAAGAAGGTAATGAAATAGGGGATCCATACCTAGAATGAATAATAGAAAAAATAGTCGGTTGTTGGTAGTATGTATATGGGGGTGGAAGGGTCGTGGTAACTCTAGTGACAATAGGGGTTAATGATTGTGGATTGGAAATAACTACGTTCTGAAATGTGGTAGGGGTCATTGACACTGGAGGTGGAAACGTAGCTACAGGTATGTGTGAGACATGAGGGGTGGATGAGGTTGTGTTTGGGGTAATTATCGAGGGTATGATGGATGTAATGGGTGCCACAGAGGTAACAAATGCAGCAGTCATGGTGGGTATAGAACCTAACTGAGAAATGACTAGGGGTAAGGTGGATGCAGGTAGCATGGAGCCAGATGGGGTTGATGCGGAAGTGGGTACAAGAGTCGGGGGGATAGATATGGGCATGCTGTATATCAACTGACCTGAGGCGTCTCGAGTGGATGAATGGGAGAGGTAAAACTACAAGACGACAAGATTCTGGTGAAGGATTCTTGTGAACTCCTCATCTCCAGTAGCGACATTAGTAGGCTAGATAGGATCCATGGCTGGTGATAAAATAGAAGGTGGTGAAGGACTAGGTGGGAGCGGTTGGAAACTGGTGTGGAATACAAGGGCATTCACTTGTCTTCGGGTCAGTACCATGTGAACTAGTACTAATCAGGTAGGGCTACTTCTCAGTAAATGGTACAGAGAATAGTAGAAACAAGTGAATTTGGTGATAATAAAAAAAATGGATGAAGTAACAAATAGTGGGTGGAATATTAAATAGGCTAACCGATGCCGGTTAGGTAAAATCGACGTCGATGAAGGTTAACTGCTGCCATTCACTGTAGAAAATAGACAGTGAGTAAACAGTGAGGCAAAAGGTAAAACCTGAAAAGTATGACAAATCTGGGGATGTGTAAAATGTCAATGGGAAAAAAATGATAGTGACAGAGGCTATAGAAAGTGGAAAAAATTGAAGTGAGAATTTCCTTTTGAGTAGGTTAGCAAAAGGACCTAGAACTGACGTCAGTTGTGTGTAACTTATGGCGGTCAGAGGTAACCGATGACGGTTACTATATGATTAAAATAGTGATGAGAAAAAGTGGTTGTGAATTAGAATTTGATGTGGAATCAGACCTAGAATTCTGGGAATGATGGTGATATGGCCTAGGCACACTTAGGTGAAGCCAAAATACACCAACTATGATGAGGAGCATGATAGGATGAACAAAAAAATAATGAATGTGATCTTTCACCTCAAAACACAAGCCAAGTAGAAACACTAAGAAAATGCAATCCTAAGAGTGCCCTTTTCTATTATGTTTGTTTAGCTTATGCTATTTAGGGACTGACACATGAATTTTGAAATAGAGTTTTTGGTGAGGATGGCTTCCTACAAAGATGGAGATCTAAAGGGTGAGGTTTTAGGTTTGTTATGTTGGGGTGGGATTCGTTCTAAAGTATGACTCGACAGAGCAACGAGCTGGGTGCCTATTTTACCGTGATCGTGTGATCACCTACAACTTCTTCTAGGTAAGATGTTGTTTAAGAATGTATGTATTTGATTTTTTGTGTGGTTTGGTAAGACTCAAAGAAAGAGAAAAGGATAGAAGTGATTTTAAATGATTCATTTTTTAATCATAAGCTGGTCATGACCTCCAGCATATAGGTTTCCCTCAGTTAATGTAAGCTAATGCAGAAAATCAAATTGAAATGCAATTATTTTTAAACCCAAATTGAAAATATGAAATTGGATGACATAATAAGATGAGGAGGAAGAGGAATGATATTTTACTAGAATGAATAAAACATGAAGAAATGATTCCTTTTAAATACACCAAAAGAAAAGTTTCCTTTAGAGCAAATAGAAAGAAGAAGTGGATTACCAGGGAAGAAAATTAGTGTGTATGCTTGTTTTTTTAGAAAGGAAACAAACACACAATTTACTCCTAGGAATGAATGAAATGCAAGGAACCCCAGATGGGTCCCACCGGGCGTGCCAAAATGTTTCACCTTTTTCTTAGATTGTTTCTTTGAATTGTTGACGAAATAGATAGGGTAATGGGTATAGGAGGAATCCCTGTTCAAATGTCGGTTGATGGGTTATTGTATGCGTATGACTCCCGAATCCATAGTTGACTATGAGAGCTTCCTTTTGGCTAGGAGGAACTACCTGTAATGAAAGCAAGACCACCATAAAGAATTAAACAATATGGGAAGTGAACTGCCTAGCGTGAGCTAGATCCAGGAAGCATGATACTTCCTAGATGGTTGTCAATCAACTGTTTTAAAAAAATTAATGCTGAAAACAAGGTAAATCTTATTGTTATTTTGAAATGATTTAGGTATCTCTCTTAAAAACACAATAAGAAAATAGATCTAATCTAACAGGCTAAGCTAGAATAGTATCCACTGGTCAAATGGTTGGTTTTGGGTTCTGCAGGTTTGATGAAGGTCTCGGGTAGGTATCAGGTGAGTGAGAGTGAGGTAAAATTAGGTGGGTAGGTCCATGTTTAAGGCTGTGTGGGCAAAAACAGAGACCCGCATCAATCAAGGGTGACTGACCATGGTTAGGTATAATTGGCGCCGATTATTGTGACATCTAGAAATGCCACAGAATGAGGTTTTGGTCTCCTTTGTTATTGCACAAAGGATTTGGTTGGCTCGGGATGAGGTATTGGGTGATTGGAATAGGTTTTTGCAAGGTTTTGATGGGTCTATGGAGGTGAAAAATGTTTGGAGATAGTCAATAGGGAGAAAGATAAATAATGGATGAATAAAATAATGATGAAATGAAATAACCAAGAAAGTATGATGTTGTACTTACTGGGATTTCGTTCCTGAAGGTCTATGTGTGAAGGGTAGAGGTGCTGATGATGGATTTGAAGGCTGCAAGTGATCACCAACTAAAGAAAAGCTTCTGCATGGGCTGCATGCATATTCCTCTTTTGCTTGGATAGAATCAGAACGTCGGCTGAGCTGGCTGTGTAGGAGAAGATCCTCCGTATCCCCTTCCTTGTATGTCAATTCTTGCTGGAATTGGCTCTCTGAAGATGCGTTATCTCTCTAAGATTTCATTGTTACTCGTCCACTTTTCTCCCAATGTTTTCCAACCTTAAGAATAAGGTTGTTTAGGGGATAAAAGGGGTAACCAATGGCGGTCTGACTTAACCGGTGACGGTTAGGGGAAACCGACGTCGATCAAGGCGAGATTTTCTACGTTTCCTAAGCTTACTAAGATCCTCCTGATTTCCTCAGATCTCATGTTGATATCCTACGGCTTAGATTCAGAGCCTCTTGCAAGCATGCAGGAATGTGGTTAGAGGGAATGTAGGCATTGATTTTTAGGGTTTGGGTAAGTCTTAGTTAGTTATGGTAACTTGCTAAGAATAGGTCTTAGGTTGAGTTAGCTTGGTGAGGTGTCTAAGTGAACTATATGTGTAGATATTATTTAAATAAGATATTTAAATAATAAATATAGTGAGGATAGAGAATTAATTTAATTAAATTAATTAAATTAATATTAGTGGGGTGAAAGGGGGTCATGGCTAGGTAAATGTAATAAAGGGGGGCTTATATGTCGAGGGACGAAGGGGGAGTGTGACATAATTTTTAGTGTCTACACTCCATTTTTGTCCAATGTTAAATCTTTGAGAAAACTCATCCTCCGTTTTTTTGAGCCATGCTTCGACATTATCCAAGGTCAGGCACTCTGTTATTACACATTTCTCTCACAATATCTTCAAAAGAGGTACTGGAAATAGAACTAAGATGTAGTCATTATTTTACCCTTAATACTTATTTTTAACCCCAAACGCGTTGTCCTATCACCTAGCCTACACTGGGCACTCACCCGAGATGTGCACAGGCGTCGATCCCCTCCTTTATGTGAGATTTTTGAAGAGCCGTTCTGACCATATTAATGGAGGATTATTTACTAGAAACATGGTAGTACATGCATCTAATTAAAAGGTAAAAGATATAACTAACAGATCTAC
The DNA here is from genome assembly GCA_019776745.2 of Taxus chinensis. Taxonomy (NCBI): domain Eukaryota; kingdom Viridiplantae; phylum Streptophyta; class Pinopsida; order Cupressales; family Taxaceae; genus Taxus; species Taxus chinensis. The sequence continues at coordinate 31,760,400 of CM034146.1, read as the reverse complement.
ACAGGTCAATGCATCAAAAAAGGTAACTAAACAATTTATGAAGCACAAGGAATAAGATCTGAGTCACGAAAATCCAAATAGACATGGAGGGTTATACACCCAAGAAGGAAGCCTCAGATGTACAAAATTTGATTCAATGTATAGGTGATTTAAAAGAGTTTTCTAGTAGCCACACTCCACTAAAAGTTGGTCATCTCATGTTCCACATACATCTTAGGCCCTATGACGAGGTGGATCCAACCCATAATTAAACTAATCTGACTTTAGAGGGATCCTAACTATGCCTTTCCCCATTATAACCCTATCATCTACAGACCCCAATACGCATACATCATTCTTAATGATATCCCTTACAACCCTCTAGCACCAAGAACTTTCTAAACCACTGGCAATCATGAGCTCTTCTATAACACTTAGCATTTAAAAGTAACAGAGTTATCTGCAACACTCTCTTTTACCATCCTTCATCCTTAGCACTCCCATACCTTATAGTGTTTCTCTTCGATACTACAAAAATCTAGTTCCCTTAAGAAAGCTCCTTGAGGGTCTATTCTTAGAAAGAAGATTCTTTAACTGGAGGATCAACGTGCACCACCAGTGACTTCCTCTATTGAGAAACATCGCATGCCAAGTGTCGGATGTGGTCCTCGATGTATTTGCAAATAGTTTATCACTTCTTTGCAAAACATTCCACTAACTATAATGATGCTCAACCAGGTTCCTTCTCCCAATGTTTATCCAATCCTTGAGAATAAGGTTTTTTAGTGGATAGAAAGGGGTAACCGATGGCTCCTGTCATGGTTCAATTAGACCGGCAGATTGAGGTTAGGGGAAATGTGACATCCTGTCAAAGGCAATGACCATCTTTCTAAGATGGTGTTGGATATAGAACTTCTGAAGGAAGTTATCCTCCTGATTTCCTTGGATCTCATGTCGTTAGCTACCACGGCTTAATGACTGGCACAGCCTCTTGTGAGCATGTGGGAATAAGTGGTTAGAAATGGTAATGGTAGAGAGATTGAAATTTTGAGGGCCAACTGGGTAAGTCTTAGCTCAGTTATGGTAACTTGCTAAGATATAGAGTCTTATGTTGAGTTAGCTACATGGAATGAAGTTTGGTCTATGTGGAACTATATTCTATAGCATATCCATATCCTTGGTCAGTTCATAAACGCTTACATAGTTATGGATAAAGCATGGTAATTCCAATTAAATTAATATTAGTGGATACTGAAGCGGGGTGATCATGGCATCCTTGGTAAATGTAATAAAGGGGGGCTTATATGCTCAAGGGACAAAGGGGGAAGTGTGACCTAATTTTAGGGGCTTATAAGATGTGCAACTAGTGGATCTCCTCCTTTGGGTTGGCATATGACAAGATATCTCCAGAAGCTAAGGGGATTTCTATTCCACACTTTCCAAGATGGGGGCAGCTCAAACTACTCAGGGTTCCACATCCTCTGCATGAACCTCAAATTCTTCCTACAATGTTGTACCTCCGGTAAATCCATCACTCCTTCAGCTTCAATGTTATCTTAAAAAACTTCCTCTCCCGAGCTTCATTATACCACGAGTTGCCTCTCCTCTCTCTCCATTGTCAAAACTCAAGTGTCTGCCATCCTCTACCCACACTAAGGGTCCATGGCACCTATGCCTGATCAGGAGTTTAGCCAGCCATGAAGAGTAAGGCTTCCCTAACTCAAAGTATATGACCACTGATCTTTTCTGAAGCAATGTAATAGCTTGGACAAGAAATAGATCCTAGATGAGGGTGTATCCCTCATTAGAACTCAAACTCAACAAGGTTTCGGGCATTGAAATACCACTGTGAAAGTAGTACCCTTAGTCCAAAGTATAACTAGTCAACACTCTTCCCCACCAAAGATCAACAACACGGGTTTCATGTCAAATTGACATTCATGCAATTCTTGTTTTGGAATTGGATTTTCTCCTCTGGGTCTAATGGCACTGAGGTCTATAGTACACACTTGACCATATTGAATGCATCATCGACGATAGCCATTCGGATAGTTTGGTCATACTAGGAAATAACAAGAAATGTCTGCATATAACTCATGATGACAGAGCTTGATTCCTCCACCCATTTATGTGCAGTCAAACTTAGGTCCAGTGGATTAAATCTTTGAGCTATACTCATCCAAGCGAAAATGTTTTGTGAGCCACACTTCGATCCTCGTATCCAAGGTGTAAGCACTCTAGTTATTAGTCATTTTTTCTTTAAATTGTTGACGAAACAAATAGGGTAACGTGCATCCAGGAGGAATACCTTGGGCAACCTGTCAGTTGAATGAGTTTTTGCACGTGTTTGGTTGTTATGCACTATATGACTTCTAATGTTGGTCTAGCTGAGGGACATGTGAGAAGATTCTCTTTTGGTTAGGAGGAATCATCACTGAGTAATCGAAAGTAAGAACCATGTTTGAAAAAATTAAACAATATGTTGCAGTGAACTGCCTTGCGTGAGCTAGATCTGGGAAGCAGTGGTACTTCCTAGGCATGGTTGTCAGTCCACTGGGTATGAAAACATGGGAATTAATGGGTGAATAGGCTCAGGTAAAATTCTCATTGTTATTTTGAAAGTGATTTAGGTATCTCACTTAAACTGATGCACAATAAGAAAATAGCATCTTAATCTAACAGGCTAAGCCAGAATAGAATCCATTGGTGTCAAATGGGTTGTGATGATTGGGTGCCTCTTATAGCGTGAGGAGTCTGGTTTAGGACATATAATGGGTGTGTCATTCCAGTGTATGGGGTTGCCATGTAAGGTGAGTGGAGAAGTAAGGTAATGAAATGAGGTGGGTAGGTCCATGTTTAAGGCTGAATAATGGGCAAACACAGTCGATTGTTGCGTAGTATGTATATGGGGGTGACCAAGGGTCGTGGTAACTCTAGTGTATAACCGGCGCTGGTTACTGTGAGATTTGGAAATAACTACATTCTGAAATGGGGTTTTGGTCATTGACACTTTGTGAGGTGCACAAAGGATTTACAGGTTAGTCGGGATGAGGTATGAGGGTGACTGGAATGAGGTTGTGTTGTGAGGTAATTATCGATGGGTCTGATGGAGGTGAAAAATGGGTGCCACAGATGGTAACAATAGGTAGCAAGATAAATAATGGATGATAAAACCTAACTGATGAAATGAAATAACCAGGAAAGGTGGGATGCAGGTAGCTTGGAGCCAAATGGATTTCATTCCTGAAGTGGGTACTATGTGTCGGAAGGGATGGATATGGGCATGCTGTATATCAACTGACCTGAGGCGTCTGAAGTGGATGCAATGTGAGAGGTCAAACTACAACTGAAGACAAGATTCTTCTGACATGGATTCTTGCATGCACGTTCCTCTTTTGCAGTAGCGATATTAGTAGGCTAGATAGGATGGCATGAGCTGGCTGATGCAAATAGAAGATCCTCAATCTCCTTCTTTGGAGTCAGTTGGAAACTTATGTGGAATACAAGGCTCTTTGAAGATGTGTCTATCGGGTCTAAGATTCCATGTGAACTAGTACTAATTAGGTAGGGCTACTTTTCAGTCCCAATGTTTTCAGAGACCTTGTAGAAACAAGGTTGAATTTAGGGGATAATAAAAAAAATGGATGAAGTAACCAATAGTGCGTGGAATATTAAATAGGCTTAACCAATGCGACGGTTAGGGGAAATCGATGTCGAGTCAAGGTGAACTGCTGCCATTCACTGTAGAAAATAGACAGTTTACTAAACAGTGAGGGAGATCCTAAAACCTGAAAAGTCCTGACGGATCTCGGGATGTGTATTATCCCAATGGCTTACAAATCAGAGCCTGACTTGTGAGCATGTGGGAATGTGGTTAGAGGGAAATTGTAGTGCATTGATTTTCCTAGGGTTTGGGTAAGTCTTAGTTAGTTATGGTAACTTGCTAAGAACTGAGGTCTTAGGTTGAGTGTAGCTGATGTTAGCGTGTCTAGAGGTGAACCGATGATGGTGTACTATATTATTTAAACAGTGATGAGAAAAAGTAGTTGAGGATAAAGAATTTGATTTGGAATTAAACCTAGATATTAGTGGGAATGAACGGGGGTCATGGCCTAGGTAAACTTAGGTGAAGCCAAAGGGGGGCTTACTATGATCGAGGGGCACGATAGGGGGAACAAAAAAATAGTGTAATATGATCTTTCAGCTCTCAAAACACAAGCCAAGTAGAAACACTAAGGGGGTGCAATCCTAAGAGTCCACACTTTTCAATTATGTTTGTTTAGCTCAAACTGCTCAGGTTCCAGGGATCCTGACACATGAACCTTGAAATAGAGTTCCCGGTGAGGATGGCTTGCCTCCATAAGATCCATCACTCCTGCAAGGGTGAGGTGCTAGGTCTTGTCTAACTTCCCCTCCCGATTCGTTCTAAAGTATGACTTGACAGTTGCCTCGACCTGGGTGCTCTCCATTGTACCGTGCCTCAAGTGTCCGCCATCACTCTACCACACTAACTTCCAGGTACCCTATTGCCTAAGCATGTATGTATTAGCTAGCCACGTGAAAGGCTTGGTAAGACTCAAAGTAATGACCAGGATCAGGATAGATAGTGTAATAGCACACAAGATTCGATCCTCTAGGATCCCTAAAGAACTGGTCATGACCTCAAGCATATAGGTTTCCCTCAGGCAATGTAAGCTACATGCAGAAATAGTGTATTCCAAAGTGATAACTAGTCAATTACTCTTCCCCACCAAATTGATCATATGAACACGGGTCCATGCCATAATAAGATGATCATGCAGATCGGATGATATTCCTCCTGGAATCCAATACACAAGGTCATGATAGTACACACTTGATTCCTTGATGCATATGATGATAGCCATTCATATAACTCTACTTTAGAGCAAATAACAAAGAAGAATGTCTCATATACCATTCATGATAATTAGTGTGTATCCTCCATCCATTTAGAAAGTGCATCAAACTCATGTCCAGTGTTAAATCCTAGGAATCGAATGAAATCCCAGGAACCTCCATGTTTTTGAGTCCCACCGGGCTTTGACACTATCCAAAGGTTTCAAGCACTCTGTTATTATATTTTTTCTGTAAATTGTTGACGAAACAAATAGGGTAACCGGGCTATAGGAGGAATACTTGTTCAAATGTCAGTTTATGGGTTTTTGCACGCGTATGACTTATGAATCCACAGCTGATCGTGAGATCTTCATTTTGGATAGGAGGAACTACCTGTAATGAAAGCAAGACCACTAGAAATAAATAAACAATATGGGTAGTGAACTTCCTAGCGTGAGCTAGATCCGTAAAGTATGGTACTTCCTAGATGGCTGTCAGTCCACTGTTAAACAAATAAATGCTAAAAACATGGTAAATCTTATTGTTATTTTGAAATGATTTAGGTATCTCACTTAAAAACACAATAATAAAACAGATCTAATCTAATATGACTAATCTAGAATAGAATCCATGGGTCAAATGGATGGTTTTGGGTTCTGCAGGTCTAATAAAGGTCTCAGAGTAGGTCATAGGTGAGTGAGGGTGAGGTAAAATTAGGTGGGTAGGTCCCTGTTTAAGGCTGTGTGGGCAAACACAGAGACCGGTGTCGGTCAAGGGATGACTGACTGCGGTTAGGTATAACTGGTGCTAGTTACATGTGAGATCTGGAAACATGCCACATAACAGGGTTTTGGTCTCCTTTGTGATTGCACAAAGGATTTGGTTGGCTCAGGATGAGGTATTAGGTGACTGGAATAGGTTTTTTTGACGAGGTTTTGATGGGTCTATTGGAGGTGAAAAAATGTTTGGGGATTGTCAATAGGGAGAAAGATAAACAATGGATGAATAAAATAATGATGAAATGAAATAACTAGGAAATTATGTATGTTGTACTTACTTGGATTTTGTGCCTGAAGATCTACGTGTGAAGGATGGAGGTGCTGATGATGGGTTTGAAGGCTACAAGTGATCACCAAATAAAGAAAAGATTTTTCATGGGCTACATGCACACTCCTATTTTGCTTGGATAAAATAGAAATCGGCTGGGCTAGCTGTGCAGGAGAAGATCCTCCATATCCTTCCTTAGATGTCATTTCTTACTGGAATTAGCTCTATGAAGATGTGTTATCTCTCTGAGATTTCATTCTTGCTATCCACTCTCTCCAGTTTTTTTCCAACCTTGAGAATAAGGTTTTGTATGGGTTAAAAGGGGTAAAAAATGGTGGTCCAACTTAACCGATGACGGTTAGGGGAAAACAACGTCGGTCAAGGCGGGATTTTCTAGGTTTACTAAACTTAGGGAGATCCTCCTGATTTCCTCATATATCATATCATTATCCCACATATTAGACTTAGAGCCTATTGTGATCATGCAGGAATGTGGTTAGAAGGAATGTAGGCATTGATTTTTAGGGTTTGGGTAAGTCTTAGTTAGTTATGGTAACTTGCTAAGAATAGGTCTTAGGTTGAGTTAGTTTGGTGAGGTGTCTAAGTGAACTATATGTGTAGGTATTATTTAAATAAGATATTTAAATAATAAATATAGTGAGGATAAAGCATTAAATTAATTAAATTAATATTAGTGGTGTTAATGGGATCATGCCTAGGTAAATGCAATAAAGGGGGGCTTATATGTTGAGGGACGAAGGGGGAGTGTGACCTAATTTTAGTGTCTACCTCCATTTTTGTCCCCTGTGCTTGGAACAACGTTATTTTTGGGTTTGCTTGCAATTTCCTATTTAATCTGAAGTTTGGGTCTTCTGCGAACTAGTTTCTGTACTTCAACATGGGGGGAGATCTCTTTAGGACTGAGCCTTTTGACTTGGAAGGGGTGAAGCTGGAAGTGATGGAGGTTTTTGAGGGCAAGGGTTTTTCTTCCTTTCTTAAAATTTTTTAAGGCCGCTATGAAAATATTAATAAAGATTTTGCTAGACCATGGAAAACTACTAAAAAAGGGGCTATTGCGGAAATGAAAGGTATTCACATCAAGGTCACTATAGATTTTTTTGCTAAGGTGATGGGAGTGTGTGCTACTAGAAGGGAGGCTTATAAACCCAAGAAGGAAGCCTTAGATGAACTGAATTTGTTTCTTATAGGTAATGAAAAATTCTCCCCCCATTTTGTTGGTTTTCTATGTTCCCTTCTTCTTAGGCCCTATGACGAGGTGGATTTTACCCTAATTAAATTTCTCACTTTAGAGGGATGTCACAATTGTATTTATTCCTATCATCTACGCATGCTTAATCATTTTTTTCATGTCCATAACTTTATCTTCGTGTACTTTCTATTTCACTCTCTGAGCTCTTCTATAACCCAGTTTAAAAGTAATAGAGTTATTGTTCCTCTCTATTAGAGCTTCATCCTTGGCCACATTTAAAGAGTTTCTCTTGATATAGAAAAATCTAGTTCCCTTAAGAAAGCTCTTGAGGGTTATTCCAAGAAAGAAGAATCATAATTGGAGGAGGAGGACTCTAGTGATGCCTCAGAGTCACAGGAAGGGGATTTTTCGGATGAGGAAAAGGATGTATTTGAAATAGACACTTCTTAGAATCTTAAATAACTAAAATACAAGAAGGTTCCTTGTCCTTCTATCAAATCCAAAGAGGAATCTAGTAAGAAAGAGAATCAGGCTCCTGTCATTGTTCAATTAGAGCAGCAGTTTGAGGTTATGGGTCATGTGGGTCCTGTAAAAGGCAATAACCATCTTTCTAAGATGGTGTTGGATATAGAAGATCTGAAGGGTGTTATGATGCTGACCAAGAGCTATGTGTAGCTTCTATTTAATGATTGGCAAAAAATGTAGGCGCAAGTTTAATAAGTGAAAAAAAATGGTAATGGTGGAGAGATGGAAATTTTGAAAGCCAACTGTAGTTACCTCACTAATGAAGTGGATCACATAAGAGCTATTTTACATAGCTACATGGAATTAATTTTGGTCATGGGGAAATCTACTCTATAGCATCTCCATATCCTTGGTCAGTTCACAAACGCTTACAAACTTGTGGATGATCATGGTAATTCCAAGAAAAGAAATGTGGATGCTGAAGGGTGTGATCTGGCATCCTTGGGTGTCAACATTGAATCTCTTGCTAAGGAATGGGTGAAGGTGCTTGATGGGATAGAAGAAGACAAAAAGTGATCTTTTTTGGGTTGGCTGTTATTACTCTAGTTTACGTTTACTTTGTTGTTAGTTTGGTTGTTGTGCTTCTGCTATTATTTTTTGCTTTGTTTTTATCTGGTTTTATGGCTCATGGCGGAGCTCGAAAATTATTATCATTATATATATTATCTTTTTAACTGTTATGTAATGTTTTATCTACTCTTGTGGAGCTTTGCCTTGTAAGGGGTAGGGTCTCCTCAACACTATTTTACCTTTAATAAAAAAAAATCACGTGGACTACATTTTTATAAACAACTTTATTTAAAATCTAATAACCATGACATAGATTTTATGCCTTTAAAATAGGCTTAACTAAAACCATGTTAAATCCCCCCGTATCATGAATTATCCTCCATGTATTTCCATGGGAATAAGATATGATATAGATAGTAAAATTAAACCTATATCCCATAGTATTGATTAAATGTTCACCCTAGCATAATAATAAGCCACATATTATACATTTGGAATAATACGTAGACCTTAATGTGAAGTGACATTCATAAATGCATTGTGATCTATGTTGTTGGTGTATAATTTGTGTAGTGCCCACTTTCCTTTGACACTTTTATTCTAATCATGATACTGTAGATTCTTTGATGGACATCCTTATAGTGTTGGATTTAGTATGATGATTAGACATTTGATCATGGATTATTCTTGATCTAGATTTGATTATGATGCAGGATGATTATTAGAGACACCTTACATGTGGATGATGATATATTATTGGACATGGATGTTTAATGGAAGTTATTCAGACATATGATTTTGGAGATTATGAGTAAACCTAGAAAAGGAAAATTATTTGATGATGAGATAGTTGTCGAAATAAATTTTAAATGATTTCGTTGATTGCCTTGGTGATTATTGTGATTCATATGTATAGATGATTTTTTGATTTTGTTATATATTCATTTTATACATTCTGATATAGCCATGAGGCCGAAGGAGGTATTTGTGTTTTGCAGGTTTAAAATATCACAACAAACATTGGGGGATTAGAGACTAACCAAAGTGAAATTCTAGGTGAATTCAACAAGGTCACCATGACAACTTGTTTTGTGTGTGTGTTGTATTTTTGTAGAGATACCCATGAGGGGGGGATCATCTTTACTTATGACCATGGGTTTGTGTATTTTATTAATGTGGTAAAATGTTATTGTTGTATGTATTTTATCAGTAATGTATTCCTTCCTTCAATTTATTAAAGTTGTGGTAGATTAATGTGGAAATCTTATGATTAAAATTTAAATAAATCAAATGGTGATATGGGAAAATAATAATGGAAGTTGTTGGTTTGTGTAAGAGTATGTTTAAGTTTGTTTTGGAGTATGAAACACTCCACCTCCATGACAAATTCGAAATTGTCCTTGGGAACTATTTTTTAAGGCTTGTGGGACAAGTAAAACTTGTCCCATACCTCTAAAATTAATATACCAACCATACTTATGGATGGAGATGTGATTTGTGACTTTTAAAATACATTTTATTCATCATGTTTCTTGTTTTGGATTGCACTCTCTTAGATTTCATTTAAATTTTTTTCCCTTGAGGTGTGGGTTCTTTTGAGTGTGCAAGTAACTTGTCATTTTTCACTCACCTCTTTATTGTGCTTGGGAGAATGGATTTTTGTATTTTTTGTTTGAATTGGTGGATGTTTGGTGTGGAATCCTACATGGATCCACATCATCCTATTCTCCCCCTTTTCTATTTAATTAAAACTCTCTTCTTGTTTTGGGGGTTGAAACATTTTACATGCTTACTTGGGCACATTTTTCTTGTGACTAGAGCTCTTACTTTAGAGAAGCTTTGGTGAAGATTGTTGCTTGGTTGTTGAACCTCTTTGCATTCATCCTTGGGGGTGCATTTTTTTCTGTGATTAGAGATCTTGTTGATTTGGAGGAGATTTGAGAGCATTTGATACTTTGGCACTGTTGTTTTGGGACTGTATTTTTGACATTCAAATCTTGTTGTGTGGAGAAAATTCTTCCATGGAGAGGTAGTAGTTTATTGCTTCTTTTATTGCTGTTATTTTCTTATTGTGTTGTGTGTATGGAGAATGTTTTATTGCTTTTTTTGGCTTCTTGGGTAGAATGCCTTAGAGAAGGTGTAGGAGAAGGCTATGGGGAATCCATAAGGGTGGGCATAAGGGAATGCCAGTGGCATCAGTTTCATTGTGGAGGGAGTTTTGGGCTTGGGATCCACCATGGAAAATAAATAGCTTGCATTTATTACTTGTGAGGGGGCATAAGGGAAATTTTTTGGGGGGGGGCATAAGGAGGGGTTTGGAGGAATAAGGTTTATGGGGTATGATATGTTATATTGGTGTTATGATTATAGGTGGATGCCTAATTCCAAATTGGGAGGCATAAGTAGCTTCCCCCATAGTCCTTTCTCCTTTGGCTTGCAAAATCAAGCCTGAGTTCTATTTTGAAATGTTTTTAAATGTAGTTGTGAACTGTTGTTTGTTTTGTGTTGCATTGTGTTTCAAAAAAAAAAAATGTGTATGTGAAAGAATGTTGTGTTGTGGAAGCCAGTTGTTTCCATGGTTGAATTACACCTTTGATTTTACTCTGGTTAGGGCTCGGGGGCCAATGATGAAGGAAGGCTTCTCCTTTCATTGGATGTCTTGGTTCGGTGCAGAGTGTTGCCTTTCTCCCTCTATTGTTGTCATCATTTTGGAGAAAAAACATAATTTGAGCATGTTGCTATCCTAGAGCAAAGTGAAATGTATAGTTTGACAGTCCCTTCTTTTGAGCAAGTTTATTGTATTTCTTCCCACTTTGAAGTGGATGAATTGTATAATTGTTTGTAATAAGAAGATACTTGTGTTGATGAAGAAAGATTGAAATTGAAATGTGAAATGTAAAAAAGTTATATTCCATCCCATTTTTTGGAAAGGAATGTGAAGAATTGTTATATGTATTGTATATTGTATTTTGAAGTTAAAAGAAAGGAATAAGTTCTAAAGTTGTTAGATATCAATGAATGAATAATCTACTTTCTCAAACTCACATTATTGCTTTGGAATTGAATTACTATTCTAAATGTAATCTATGTTTAATTGTAAGATGAAGAAACACATAGGTGGTACTTATATTGTGTTCTTTCTCTTTAAAATATATTAAATTTGAAATCAGAACTTATAATTTAACATGGAAATGAATGGTTTAGAATAAACTAAATGTAAAGGATTTGTTTAGGAAGCAAATACCATACCTATATGATAGTATTGATAAATAGATCCTTTAAAAATTTGATCACTGACATTGTGAATTCTAAAACTGGTGAGTTTAAACAAAAAGCACAGTTTGGACCAGCACTTAACAATAAACTTAAAAATGTTATAGATTAGTATGCTAAGACATTTAGGAATTCAAATTAACTAAGGAAACTTAAGAAGATAAATTGTTCATTGCAAATTTGGACACAATCCTTTCTAGGTCGTGTTCTGTCACTTGTTGGAAAAATTCCAAATTGGAATCAATTGAACAAAATTTACTTTCCTAAAACACTCTAGAATCTCCCTAGACTAATCCTCCATGTCTATTTGAAATGTTGAGTGAAGGAGGAGATCTAATTTAACCAAATTGAGAATTTGAAAATTTTCAGTTCACTAATTATAAGCATGTAAATCATTTTTACAAAATTGACCATTAAAAAATGTATCAAAAAGTAAAATTGATGTTTCTTGTGCAAAGAGGGCATCGAGAGATTTTCAAAAAGTCCTCGTTTTCCCAAAAATGAGCTTCCTAGAAAATGTTATGGCACTTTGAAGTTTTTAGGCCTTGGAGGGAAAATTTGGGAAAATTTTCCCTAGCAGGTCCGCGGCCCGAATTTTTTCCTTTTTAAAATCCTTAGGAAAATTTTTGAAAATTTTGGCTCGAGAAATTTTCACCTTTTCCTCCACCAGCCCACAGCCAATCAGAGGCTACCACATGTCCTCACGGGGCAACGGCGGAGGCACGGAACTTTCCTTGCCCTTTGAGTTTTTTTTTTTAATTTTGGAAAAAAATTCATTCTAGCCCCTCCGGCTAGTGGCCAATTACAGGCTGCCATGTGGCAGATTTGGGTGCAAGTGGAGGCGATAGACCCCTTGTTTTTATTTTGTTTTTGATTTCATAAATTTTCAAAAAAAATCCCTACAGCCCTGTAACACACCCTCGCCATGCGGTTTTTCCCTCCGTGGGTGCGTGGATCCATGCGTCATTTTGTTCCTCTTTCCGCCTTTGGCGAAGATTACCAACCTCTCCCACCACTTTTTTCCCCTCTATCTCTCTTCTCCCTATAACCAACCGTGGAGCACCACATGTCCCTAAGTGGGCCTGCGGGTGTAGGAGTATTGTTTGTATTTTTCCTCTTCTTTGTGTGAAATGTCCCAAATCCTTCCACTGCTCTACCTTTCCCCCTTCCCCGGTGATGTCTCTGAGGCTACCACATGTCGCTGGAGGACCCACAGAGGCACAAACACAATTGTTAAGTTTATCCCACATAATAAAATTTTTCCTTAACCCGCCTTGTGACCCGCTAACCCGCCAAAAGGGTTTTTCACCCCTACTTGACACGTGTCCCCCTTGGGGAAAATTTGACCTCTAAAGTCTGCTTGCTCATATCTTGAGTTTCTGGAGCAGTTAGGAGGACTTCTTTATATCATTAGAAATGTGAGAAAATTTCCTATCCAATAGGAATGATTTAGGAAAATTTTTGATGCATCAAGTGTGAGAAAAATTTAGTTGAAAATTTGAGCCTGTTAGAGAGTGATTATGGGGGTACATTTCTTCCTGAACCTAACTAAAACTTCTAGCCCTAAGTTTTGGGCATGGTGACCTTTGTGAATTATTAATAAAAGAGAATTTTGTTCTTTGTATTTGAATTGTTCTGAAATCTGTTAGTGGTAGCTGTTTCCTAGCAACCTGGTTGTAGACACTCCTAATCAAGTTCCAGGAGTGAGTAAGTGAGACCTCACTCTGTCGATTTTAAAAATGTATTCCTTTCTCACTGTAATTAAACCCTACTCTTGTCTTGATCTTGTGGAATTAAATACCTCGGGTATTTAATTGTTTGGGTCCCTTAACCCTGACCTTGCTAATTAGGAAATATTTATCTAAAATGTCAATGTAATCGATAATTAAATTAATCCCTAGGGAGATTTGAGCTAGGTGTGGAATTATTGCTCTTGTTGTTTTTTAATGTGGAATTAGAAATTATTATGATGGGAAAATTTATCCATTGAATTTAACTGTGTTTGAGACTTTGGTCGTTAACTCCTAATAAAAAAAATTATTCTATAATTTTCTGTATAAACCTAGGTTGTTCATGGTTCTCAAGTGGGTTGTTTTAACCGGGCATCACACTTGGTATCAGAGTAGTGGTTCAAAATCTTGGACCATTGGGCACACTAGAAAACCTGAGATGTGAACTATAAACCTAGCACACTTTTGAATTTAAGAAAACATACTTGTTTGAAAAATGAAAGAAGAAATAAGTATGAATACATATTACATTACTCTATTCATTTGAATTGCCAGAATTAAAATGATAATAAAATAATAATAAGTTGTTTGAGTTTTTGTGCTTGCTTAGTGAGACATTTTCTAAACCCAGGGTAATTAAAAATTTCAGATTAAATTGATTTTTGGTGAACTTCTAGTATAATGGAAACTTGGTTCCCCTTTGAAAATGTGTTGTCTTACAAGTCCTAAAACTTAAATTAATTGTATGATACATTAAGCATTTTGTTGAGACCCTTTCTTATTGGAGTTGTTAGAATGATGTGTTGTAAGATGTGACCCTTGTGGTTGGATAGTAGTGGTTGTGTTTTGGGTCGGGAAGATTTAATTAGAAGTTGTTTAGAGCTCCCATCCTTGAGTGGTTAAGAAAGATGGTCTGGTTGTCATTTTTCCAGTTTGTTACCTATATGAGAGAGTGGACACTAAGTCTCGGTGTCATTTAGCACCCAATCCTATGTATGTGTTTTTGGAACTAACCTCGTGATAGAGTACCCCTATTGGTGGCCATGAAAGACTGTGGAGTGAATGTGGTGTTAACTATTGTGTTTTACATTCGTAATCTTGTGTATTGTATCAAGGACCAACATATTATTTTATGTTTGGATTGAAGAAGCTCCAAGGATATTTTATTTAATTATAATTCTTGCAAGAATTTTCAAAATTTGCAATGGGCTTACTTAACCACTTTTATTGATTGCTGATATTTCTTGGAATTTATTTGATTGATGACTCAAAGCTCATGATGTTGTTGGCTAATTGGCTAAACGTTATGTGGTTTCCTTCTTGCATGTTGTTGAGCTAGTTCTATGCTTCATGTATGGTGACAACTGTCATATGGGGGTATACCTTGGGTGTCTTGAAGATCCTTTTAGGTGCTTAAAGTTGTGCCTTGGTTATGGATGCACGGAACCTTGAGTGTTTCTAAGATCTTATAGTGACCCTTTTTTTTGCTTGACCTTGTTAGAAAGAAATTTTGTTGTGTAGTATGGTCTAGAGGGCAGTCTGAAAATGTTAGTGGTGATCCTATTTCAATCTGGTAAGAGCTTGACCCTCGTCGGAGTAGAAGTGTTTAATTATGGGATTTTAGATTTTGTTAGGATTGGATTGCCTCTTTGGTTGACTATAAATGTTACTGGAAAAGTGTTTGTTTTGATAGTGACTTTTCATTGATGGCATGTTAAATTGAATCTTGGGTTCTTGGTTGAATTGTAGAAAGTTTTGACTCATGGAATGTATGAATCTTGGTAATTATGGATATATTTAAGCCTTTTAGGAAGTGTGTTTATTTAAGTGTACTTGTTTTACTCTCTTGACTTATAAATAACTTTACTCTTACCTTAAATTTCCTTTACTATGAATAACATTCAATGACCTATTAATATTTGGGTTACATGGAAACATTTATGGATGCTTTGGGTCTTTTGCATCTTTCTCTTAGAAATGTTAGTTTGGTAGATATTAATAGATAATCTCTGTGGTGCTTATATTGTACTTCCTCTTAAAAAAACTGTAACTCTTGGCTGTTAAGTTCATGATTTGCTGAATTATTTGGTTGCCCCATTGCAATGGATGCCTTTTAGTGTGGATGTGGTTCCTTGGAGTATAGTTGCATTGTCATCTAGTTGCTTCGCTGGTGGTGTCTTATGGGGACATGAGTATTGATTGGAAAACCTTCTTTGGTTATTAGGTGAGTAAAATGTTACCATCCTAAACCACAAAAAAAAAAAAATTAAACCTTAATAGATTCGTAAAAGTAAGATCAAACCTCTTTAATGTTCCTTGAAAATTTCTTATGAAACTTGTGCAGACCCACTAAGAATGTTTTATGATGCTTGAAATTATTTTCTGAATTTTTGAAATATTGGTTTGATTCATGTTGGTTCATTGTTTCTTAGTTCTTACAGAAAATTAATAATGTGTTTTCTATGTTGAATGTCTCTTGTTCCTTTAGAATCAAAATGTGGTGTGTTGATTTGTATCTCCTTCACATAAAAATAATTTTATGATGTGTTTGAACCTTCCTTCTCATCAAAATTTGATTGATATGACGACTCAACCAAAACACCATAAAACTATAATTAAGGATATTTGACCTTGGAACTTAACAAATAAACTGGAGCATAGAAAAGGGAAGTGATCCTTGTTATAACCTTGGTAGATTAATAGAATAAATAAAAACCATGTAGAAGAATAGAATGGAAATATTTTCCATCCACCTTCCTTACAAGTAAACTAAATGATCTCTGCCTATAAAGAATGGTGAGACATCATGCCCACCTTAGTTGTGCTTTGTATAATGTAAACTGCTGATATCATAATAGAAAGAAATTTGTAACTAGGGAAGCATGAAAGGAATGTTCTTATCAAGCAAAGATATAAATTTTGACTTAATAAGTTGATTTATAAAATGGGTAAAATTTATGTGTATTGAGTGCAATATATATTTGAACTTGTAGTTTTGTCACCCACCTAAAATTGTGAAACACCTGGTGAATAGTAATGTGTTCTAGTTGCTTATTACTTCTTGTCCATGGATGTATGTGCCTTTCTTGTGGGATTTTTGGGTCATCACACCCTTATCGTACAGTATCTCGATGGATGCGAGTTGTGGTACTTTTTGTTGTTTGAGAAGCAACCTCTATGTGTGTTGTCTTATCCTTGGAGACCTAAGTTATTGTAATTTTAAGGCAACATATGTTAAGGATATAAGATAACTTTGGGAAGTCTTCTTTTCTTCATATTCTCTTGAGTGACCTTGTTGTCGAAGCCCTTCTTCCCATTAGGATGAAAAGTGCAAGATGATGTTATTCACCCTTGGATTTGATTGGACCCTGTATTACTTTCTCTTCTCCCTAGCAACCTTGAATGGTCCTTGGTGTTCCTTGTGCTTTAATGTATGGTGTTTGAATTGAAATGTTAGTCACTAGGGGATATATATATATATATTTTGTTATATGGTTGAATTCTTTAGATTTGGTTGGCATGGCGTGTTCGATTCTTAAAACTAAAGTGTAAAAATCAGACTATAGTAAAATATTGTGCTCTTGACTTCAATTGCATTACCATGAAAAGTTGATTGTACCCTCTCGAGTTATAGAAGTGATTCCTTGATTACTTCCTTGATTGTGCTGATTTAGGTTTCCTTGTTGATCCACCTCATCCTTTGTGATCCTCAAATTGTGGACCTTGAGTAGACTATTTCCTCATAGAATCTTGGCCATGGTTTGTTTTGCTAGCCTTCTCTAAACAAGAAACTATGAAAAGCATAATGTAACACTAGTGGAAACCTAAATTTTTGTTAATGTGGTATGTGTATCAGTGGGAAACTATGTGGTCATCTCAAGTTTATGGAAATTTTCCCTATAATTACCTTACTTGGTGGTTACTCTTGATGATCTTTTGGGAACTCTTCTTGTTATATTGTTATGCGTTGTATCTTGTTTGATAGCATAAAGTTAATCCTTATATTCTTATGTTCATAGCCTTGCATGCAGAAACTTTAGAACTCATCCCTTGCAATATCCCTTCTTCTACTGAATTATATTGGACCAAACTTGAGTTCTGTAGACCCACACTTGTTGAAACAAAGTAATTCCTAAAGGGCATGATCCTTTCTATTTTGCATTGTTTCCACATCAGTTCTTGCGACTTCCAGGAGGAATTCAAGTCTAAGGGGAGGGGGATTTAGTGTCCACTTTCCTTCGAAACTTTTATTTTGATCATGATACCATAGATTCTATGATGGACATCATTATAGTGTTGGATTTAATATGATGATTAGACATTTGATCATGGATAATTCTTGATCTAGATTTGATTATGATGTAGGATGATTATTAGAGACACCTTACACGTGGATGACGATATATTATTGGACATGGATGTTTAATGGAATTTATTTAGACATGCGTTTTTTGGAGATTATGAGTAAACCTAGAAAAGGAAAATTATTTGATGATGATATAGTTATCGATATAAATTGTATATGATTTCGTTGATTGCCTTGGTGATTGTTGTGATTCATATGTATAGATGATTTTGTGATTTTGTTATATATTCATTTTGGACGTTCTGATATGGCCATGAGGCCAAAGGAGTTATTTTTTTTTTGCAAGTTTAAAATATCACAACAAACATCAGGGGATTGGAGACTAATAAAACTGGAATTCTAGGCGAATTCGACAAGGTCACCATGGAAAATTGTTTTGTGTGTGTGTTGCATTTTGTTAGAGATTCCCATGGGGGGATCATATTTACATGTGACCATGGGTTTGTGTAATTTATTAATGTGGTAAAATGTTATTGTTGTATGTATTTAATCAGTAATGTATTCCTTCCTTTAATTTATTAAAGTTGTGGTAGATTAATGTGGAAATCTTATGATTAAAATTTAAATAAATCAAATGGTGATATGGGAAAATAATAATGGAAGTTGTTGGTTTGTGTAAGAGTATGTTTAAGTTTATTTTGGAGTATGAAACACTCCACCTCCATGAAAAATTCGAAATTGTCCTTGGGAGCTATTTTCTGAGGCTTGTGGGACAAGAAAAACTTGTCCTATACCTCTAAAATTAATATACCAACCATACTTATGGATGGAGATGTGATTTGTGACTTTTAAAATGCATTTTATTCATCATGTTGCTTGTTTTGGATTGCACTCTCTCACATTTCATTTAAATTGTTGTCCCTTGAGGTGTGGGCTCTTTTGAGTGTGTAAGTAACTTGTCATTTTTCACCCACCTCTTTATTGTGCTTGGGAGAATAGATTTTTGTCCTTTGTGTTTGCATTGGTGGATGTTTGGTGTGGAATCCTACATAGATCCACATCATCCTCTTCTCTCCCTCTTTTACTTAATTCAAACTCTCTTCTTTTTTTGGGGGTTGTTGAAACATTTTGCATGCTTCCTTGGGCACATTTTTCTTGTGATTGGAGCTCTTACTTTGGAGAAGATTTGGTGAATATTTTTGCTTGATTGTTGAACCTCTTTGCCTTCATCCTTGGGGGTGAAATTTTTCTGTGATTAGATCTCTTGTTGATTTAGAGGACATTCGAGAGCATTTGATACTTTGACACTGTTGTTTTGGGGTCATATTTTTGACATTCAAAGCTTGTTGTGTGGAGAAAATTCTTCCATGGAGAGGTAGTAGTTTATTCCTTCTTTTATTGGTGTTATTTTCTTGTTGTGTTGTGTGTATGGAGAATGTTTTATTGCTTTTGTTGGCTAGTTGGGTAGACTGCCTTAGGGAAGGTGTAGGAGAAGGCTATGGGGAATCCATGTGGGGGGGCATGGCAGTGGCATCAGTTTCATTATAGAGAGAGTTTTGGGCTTGGGATCCACCATAAAAAATAAATAGCTTGCATTTCTTACTTGTGGGAGGCATAAGGGAAAATTTGTGGGGGGGGGGGGGCATAAGGAGGGGTTAGGAGGCATAAGGTTTATGGGGTATGATATGTTATATTGATGGTATGATTATAGGTGGATGCCCAATTCCCAATTTGGAGGCATAAGTGCTTCCCCCATAGTCCTTTCTCCTTTGGCTTGCAAGATCAAGCTTGAGTTATGTTTTGAAATGTTTTTAAATGTAGTTGTGAACTTTTTTTTGTCTTGTGTTGCATTTTGTTTCAAAAGAAAAGAAATGTGTATGTGAAAGAATGTTGTGTTGTGGAAGCCAGTTGTTGCCATGGTTGAATTACACCTTTGATTGTACTCTAGTTGGGGCTCAGGGGCCAATGATGAAGGAATACTTCTCCTTTCATTGGATGTCTTCGTTGGGTGGAGAGCGTTGCCTTCCCCCTCTCTTGTTGTGTTCATTTTGGAGAAAAAATAAATTGAGCATGTTGTTGTCCTAGACTAAAAAGAAATGTACAATTTGATAGTCCCTTCTTGTGAGCAAGTTTATTGTATTCCTTCCCACTTTGAAGTGGATGAATTGTATAATTTTTTGTAATAAGAACATATTTGTGTTGATGAAGAAAGATTGAAATTGAAATGTGAAATGTAAAAAATTTATATTCCATCCCCTATTTTGAAAAGGAATGTGAAGAATTGTTATATGTATTGTATATTGTATTTTGAAGTTAAAAGAAAGGAATAAGTTGTAAATTCGTTGTTAGAAATCAATAAAGGAGTACTCTACTTTCTAAAACTCACATTGTTTCATTGGAATTGAATTACTATTGTAAATGTAATCTATGTTTAATTGCAAGATGAAGAAACACGTAGGTGGGACTTATATTGTGTTGCTTCTCTTTAAAATATATTAAATTTTAAATCAGAACTTGTAATTTAACATGGAAATGAATGATTTAGAATCAACTAAATGTAATGGATTTGTTTAGGAAACAAATACCATACCTATATGATAAGATTTATAAATAGATCCTTTAAGAATTTGATAATTGGCATTGTGAATTCTAAAACTGGTGAATTTAAACAAAATGAATAGTTTGGACCAGCACTTAACAATCAACTTAAAAATGTTATAGATTAGTATGCTAAGACATTTAGGAATTCAAATTGACAAAGGAAACTTAAGAAGATAAATTGTTCATTGCAAATTTTGACATAATCCTTTCCGGGTAGTGTTCTATCACTTCTTGGACAAATTTCAAATTGGAATCAATTGAACAAAATTTACTTTCCTAAAACACTCTAAACCTTCCCTAGACTAATCCTCCATGTCTGTTTGACATGTTGAGTGAAGGAGGAGATCTAATTTAACCAAATTGAGAAGTTGAAAATCACCAGTTCACTAATTATAATCCTGCAGATCCTTTTTGTAAAATTGACCCTTAAAAAACTTATCAAAAATTAAAATTGATGTTTCTTGTGTAAAGAGGGCATCGAGATATTTCCAAAAAGTCCTTGTTTTCCCAAAACTGAGCTTCCTATAAAACATTATGGAACTTTGAAGTATTTGGGCCGCGGTGGGAAAATTTGGGAAAATTTTGGCTTGGAAATTTTTGGGCCCGAAATTTTCCCTTTATAAAATCCTTAGGAAAATTTTTGAAAATTTTGGCTTGGAAAATTTTTCACCTTTTCCTCCACTGGCCCAAAGCCAATCAAAGGCTACCACGTGGTATCACGAGGTAGTGGTGGAGGTGCGACACTTTCCTTGGCCTTAGAGTTTTTTTTTTAAATTTTTGAAAAAAATTTATTCTAGCCCCACCTGCCTATGGATAATTACACGCTGCCACATGGCAGCTTTGGCTGCAAGCAAAGGGGGTATACCCCTTGTTTTTCTTTTGTGTTTGCTTTTGGAAATTTTCAAAAAAAATTCCCCGCGGCCTTGTAGCCCACCCTTGCCATGGGTTTTTTCCCTCCACAAACGCACGGATCCATGCATTGTTTTGTTCCTCTTTTCCCCTTTGATGAAGATCGCTAACCTCTCTCACCACTCTGTGGCCCTCTTTATATCTTCTCCCCATGGAAAACCATGGAGTTCCATGTGGCCCCAAGAAGACCCATGGGATTGGGAGTGTTGTTTGGTTTTTTTCCTCTTCTTTGGGTGAAATGTCCCAAATCCTTTCACCGATCCACCTTTCCCCCTTCCCCGGCGATGTCTCTGAGGCTACCACTTGTCCCTGGAGGACCCATGGAGGTGTGGGTGAAATTGGGAAATTTCTCACACATAAGGAAAATTTTCCTTAAGGCGCCTCGATCTTCCAATCCGCCAAAAGGGGTTTTCACCCCTGCTTGACACGTGTCCCACTTGGGGAAAATTTGACCTATAAAGTCTTCTTTCTCATATCTTTAGTTTCTGGAGGAGTTAGGAGGACTTCTTTATATCATAGGAAAGGTGAGAAAATTTCCTATCTAATGGGAGTGATTTATAGAAATTTTGGAGGTAGAAAGTGTGAGAAAAATCTAATTGAAATTCTAATCCTTTTAGAGAGTGGGTATGGGGTTAAATTTCTCCCTAAACCTAACTGAAAATTCTAGCCCTAAGTTTTGGGCTGGTGACCTCTATGAATTGTTAATAAAAGAGAAGTTTGTTCTTGTGGATTTGAGTTGTTCTGGAATATATTAATAGTAGTTGTTGCCTAACAACCTGGTTGTAGACACTCCTAATGAAGTTCTAGGAGTGAGTAAGTGAGACCTCACTCTGTTGATTTTAAAAATGTATTCCTTTCTCACTACAATTAAACCCTGCTCTTGTCTTGATCTTGTGGAATTAAATACCTTGGGTATATAATTGTTTGGGTCCCTTAACCCTGAACTTGCTAATTAGGAAATAGTTATCTAAAATGTCAATGTAATCAGTAATTAAATTAATCCCTAGGGAGATTTGAGCTAGGTGTGGACTTATTGATCTTGTTGTTTTTTAATGTGAAATTAGTAATTATTATAATGGGAAAATTTATCTGTTGAATTTAACTATCTTTGAGACTTTGGTCGTTAACTCCTAATAAAAAAGAAAATTATTCCATAATTTTCTAACTAAACCTAGGTTGTTCATGGTTCGCAAGTGGGTTGTTTTAACCGGGTGTCACAATTTGGAAAATAATGTGACTCATCAATTATATGAGTTTGGATGTCATTTTTCCTACTATTTTCTCTTTCTTTGCATGTTGGCACTAAAATATACTATTTGGCTGTCTAAAATTGTGCCACATCATCATTTTATACCTATGCCTTCAATAGTTCCTACTGACATTTTTATCTTGCATGGATGATAACTACTACCTATGATGCTTGCTTTGGTCGGTTCCAAATGCGTTAAAAAAATCTAGTTGATATTTTTTGTAAGTAGGTAGTTTCAAAACTTATGTAGAATTTATGAACTATGGGTATCCTCTTGATCAATACTCCCCACTAAAACACTTTTGGACCACCAAAATTATTTATTCTCCGGAAATGAAGGTACACCATCCTAATTTCTAGCTATATCTCTATTTTGTTGAAAATAAACTCTTCTTATAACCCATTTGGTTACTCAAGAGAAAAATCAATCGAAGGAACAATTATCTCCTTGATTATTGATCATTGGCGGTAATCTCTCTCTGAGCAAGACTATGTCTCCCAACTCAAGACATTCTTTTAAAAAATATTCATTGCACCCCTCTTCCAAAGTATCTCTCTTTAATCCATAATCATAAGAGGAAATGTTTCCCAATACGAAACTATAACTCTCACATCTAGAGTTGTTGTGTCTTCTCCCTACACACTCACGACATAAGGAAAAATAAACACACAAGATTACATTCTAAAGTAGTGTTATAACAAGTCACAACTTCTACAATTCACCTTTCTTAGGATCTTAATATTTAATGCAATATATATGAATTGTAGAAATAATTCCATTACAATGTTGCCCAAAACTTAAATCTTATAAAAAATTTCATATAAACACAAAAAACAACAACAATTAAATCAAATGCAACTCACCTAAGTTGTAATTTCCATGTTTATTTTAGCCACAAATTTTCCATGTGGAAGAACACTTCGACTCACCAAACCACCATCAGTGATGATCAACATCTCCATTGCTGCTAAACTTAGAGAACGTCATTCATTTTCCCTCTTGACAGAGTATCTCAAGATACTATTCCTACCACAAAAGTGGTAAGCATAACCTAGAAGGTTACTCCACATTTCACTCTCAATGAGTGCTTTACCTCCCAATTCATTAAAAATATAAGGATGATTGACTATTACTTTTCTACACTTTGTAATTCTTCCTCACAACTAACTACTACCTGATATGATAAATGTAATCATCACTGCTCCACATAATTTTTATCTCTCTGGAGTAATGACCATGAATCTAGATCTTCTGATTTCTCTGCATCTAGCAAACAATTGTCAGTGAGAACTTGCTAGCCAAACTAGCTCTGATACCAAAATTGATATGAAAATGGGGGTTATAAAAATATGAATTGGTTTTCATGTTCCTTCGAATTCATTAACTCTTCCCAATTACGTGATGAATAGTTAAATTAAGTTGTAAAACACAACAGAAAGTAAAACCCTAAAATCATGACAAAATGAACACCGAGATGATAACAATGTTCATCTGTTGTAGGGGCATCATTAAATGAAACATAAAAGTAATGAAATATCCCTTCTTGTTGTTAATTCTAAGCTATTGAGGTGTCTAAGAGGTCTTAATGAGGCATAGGAGTCCTAAGAGTTCATGAGAAGCCTAGGGACTTTGAGTTTCCCTCACATTAGACTTTCCCTCCAAAACATGTAAGTAAAAATTTAAAATTTGTAAGAGTGAGTTCTAAGTTGCTAGGTGGTGTAGAAATATTAGAAGGAGTCTTAAGTTAAAAATAACTAATAAATGATGTTATGTATCTATGTTTAGGCCAAGTATGCAGTTACACTTAAAGGGATAAATCATCATGTATGGAAGAGAAGTTGAAAAGTCACAAAAGTGACAATTATAGCAGAAAGGAGTAGTTGCATGCATTAGGAATTTGATCATGAGAGAGTAAGGGAGGAGAATGGGGATATTCCTTAAGGAATGAGGAGAAATAATTAGAGGAAAACACAAATTTTGTATGAACTACACTCAAATGCATGGAAGCTCTATTTTTAAAATGTAATGAATCTTGTTTGATTGTGTGGATATGCTAATGTTATTTTCTCTCCTAAGAATGTTATGGAAAGTATGAATATCATTTAGGAAGTTTGAGAATATTGAAGTCATTTTTGTCTTGTTCTTAGTCAATATGAATAGGTTTAAGGATTTTTTGAAGAAATGTATAACTATAATGGCTTTAATAACTCTTGTTCCTAAAAAATGGATGCTAAAGATTTTAAGGAATTTTGACCTATCAGTCTGGTAAATGTAATTTATAGAATCGTTACAAATATTATTGCAACAATACTCCATTCTATTCTTGATAATATAATTTCAAAGAAACAAAGTGGATTTATAAAAGGGAGGATAATCCAAGACGGGGGTGATCATGGTGCATAAGATCATACATTCAATGGATAATAACAAAAAAATCTAGTATCGCAATGAAACTTGATATGAACAAGGATTTTGAAAAAGTCTCTTGGCACCTTCTTGACAAGGTTCTGGCTAAATTTGGTTTCATAATAAATTTAGAAGAATTATTAAGGCTTGCATTTCTATAACTAGATTTTTAGTGGTGGTTAATGGCGATCCAGTGGGATTCTTGACTAGAAATAGGGGATTAAGACAAGGAAATCCTATATCCCCTTTACTCTTCATTCTAATGGCTGATAGCCTTAACATATCTATTACCAAAGTTGTTAATGAAGGGATTTTAAAAGGAATTAAGCCTACTTCTACATACCAAACAACTTCACATCAACAATTTGTGGATGATACAATTTTAATTTTGATGGCCTTTATCCTTGAAGCTAAAGCTATTAAGTCTATTTTGAAATTTTATGAGGTTTCCTCAGGACAAGAGATAAATTTTGATAAGATTTCAATCTTCTTCTTTAATACTCTACTGGAAAGATAAAAAATACTTTCTCAAATTCTGGGGTGCAAAATCAAATCTCTACCCACAACTTATCTGGCTCTTCCTCTTGGAACTAAAATCATTTCTACTATAGTTTGAAATGGTTTCTTTGAAATATTTCAAAATAAAATGGATGGATGGAAAGGGGCCATTCTCTCCAATGCTCGAAAGTGTCTCCTCATCAAAAGCACTCTGTAAAATTTACCTATTTATGTTTTTCTCTTTACAAAGTTCATGTTGTTTTTAGGGAAAAAATTGAAAGAATTCAGAAGCATTTTTTATGGTAGGGAACAAAGGAAAGATTCAAATATCACTTGGTGGCATGGGATCAATTATTTACACCTAAAATAATAGGTGAGCTAGGTATAAAGGATATCAGAAAATGAATATGGATTTAATTGAAAAAATGGGTTAGAGAATGCTTACAAATGAACAACCTTGGATTGATTTAATTAAGAATAAATATCTAGCTCAGAAAAAAGTGACTCCTTTCCTTTATGATGAGAAGTTACCTCAAGGTTCTATTTTTTATAATAATTTGATTCAAACAAGGAATTTCATAAAACAAGGATGTAAATGGAAAGTGGGAAATTGAAGGGATATTCAATTTCAGAGTGATAACTGGACTAAATTTAGTTTAAATGATAAATTTTGCTATGTCAAAGATATTTTAGCCCACAAGTATGGAACTAAAGTCAAAGACTACATTGGAATGCAGGGAAATGGAAAAATATAAAAAGAAACTTAAGGTGGAGATGAATAAATTAAATTCCATAATGTCCTCACTTCAAGAGTAGATGGATAACATCCCACTGAATCATATTGATGTCGAGGATGAGATTGTTTAGAATAACTCATGTGATGGAGAATACATTTTCAAATTAGGATATAATTTCTTTTTTGAAAATATTCATTGTGATATCAAATGGAGAAGGATTAGGATGCCTAAACTAACTCCCAAAGTAAATTTTTTTTTTTTGGCTTATTCTTAGAGGAAGAATCCTCACAAATGACAACTTAATAAATATAGGATTTATAATGCCAAACATGTGTTTCCTATGTAAAAAAGAGGTTGAGGACATCAAACATATTCTATTACATTGTGAGTTCAATTCAAAGATTTGGAGTTATGCTTTCTCAAAGTTCAATGTTTGTTGTACAGTGCCAAAGGAATTTCCTCAAACTTGGATACAATGGAATCCCCCATACAATCACTATATGGTTAGGAGATTATGAAAATTGGTTATGCCCCATATAATATGGAGGATTTGGAAAGACAAAAATGATATAATATTCAGAAACAACAAGAAGACATGCAAGACAAGCTTTAATAAAATTGGTAATGTAGTTAAAGATAATATAGAAAGATTTAAACCACCTACGAATAAGAAATTTCCTAAAGATGAAGAGATTATACTTTAAAATTGGAAGATTGACATTAAACATGTTTAGAAATGGAGAACTCCAACCATTGAAAGGTCTTCAATACATTAGATCCCATCTCCTAATTCTTGGTATAAACTCAATTTTGATGGAGCCTCTAAGGGCAACCCAGGGGCAGCTACTGGTGGAGGAATAATTTGGGATCACAAAGGCTATTTAATTATTACTTATACTAGAAGAATGGGGAATCAGACCAATCGCTATGCTGAAGCTTTATCAGCTTTATGGGGTCTAAAACTTGCTAAATATTGCAACATACAGAACATTATTGTTGAAGGATATTCCTTGAATGTAATAAATCATCTTAATTAGATACATCCTCTAAGTTGGAAAATTAAGGATTTCATTCAGCTATCTATTAATATCTGCCATACCTTTAAAAATATTAAAATTGGCCACACATATAGAGAGGGAAACTAGGTGGCAGACACCTTAGCTAATTATGGTACCATTAAAAACCTCATCACTTGGAATAATGAGAATAACACGCCTATTGAAGTACAAAAATCTATTACCAAGGATAAATATGAGCATTTACATCTTATGGATAATCACTAATGGGATTTCATGGAATTTATTGGAAATGAAAGTTAGAATATGTGAGAGGAGTACTTATATTTATAATCATATAAATTCACATGCTCCACAAATTTGAAAATGTATGGTTACAAACTAGTTTAGGAAAGATAAAAATAGCTTCTTTATGGGTGGTTTCATGTAGGATAATCGCAACGGAAGGAAAATGGGGGGAGTTCCATGTCAGATAGAACCCAACTGTGATCCCACTTGGAAATATAACATTGAGATGTGGAATTATCTTCAGATTGGGGGAGTCATGAGCTTTATTGAGAAAATTAAAATTCAGGACCATAACATCTTGGTGCATTTTGATATAGATTGGAAAGAGTAGAAGGTAAAGTACAGTGGGAAAAAAGTGTTGGTGAATGAAGAGCTTATTGCCAAGGTCATAGGTTTAGCATTGGATGGAACCATGTTTTTTAGCAAAAGGGTGGAAAAAAATGTAGAAGTGAAGAAGTTTGTTGAAATAGCGGAGGAGCTCCTATTTGTAATGGTTGGCATTAAGGTTATATTAATAATGGAAACCTTTTATGAAATTACTAGAATGATGGTTCGATTTATTTCTCTTGAAGGTCAGTACATCACTATCCCCACAAAACTCTTGATTTTTCTAAATCATTTAGGAAAAATATTTTTGTATGCTTCCTGCACTATCTTTTGAATTCAATGTAGCGATCCATTCATGACTTTCAAAAACACATCACGGCCATTCCCCTCCATAAGGGGTTTATATTCCTCTTTCATAGAAATTATCTTATCAAATACCCTACCAATCCCATTACCTCCATTGGCCCACCCATTCCCATTTTCCCTATTCCCACTGTCAGCCTAATCACCATTTCTAGCCATAGAAATGTCAAGACAAAAAACCCTTCATTCTTCAAAGTGATCCCATCTTCCTCCGACCGAATCCTAAGGAGAAACAAGGAAGATGAAATTTCCCACAATCTATTACATATCAGTAATGCAGGTCAAGAAAATGTTACCCAACAAGAGAAGGAGGATATTCTTCACATAATGGAAATATTGGAAAAATAGGTGGAAAATCTCAAAAAATAAATTCATAAGATAAAAAAGAAAAATGGGAAATGAAAGATGAATGAGGATGTTGATATTGGGGCAGGTGAGAAAAATGAAATTTACAAGAAACTGAATTCCCTGGCTAATAGAATTGGGAAATTGAAGGATATACACAATAAAAATACGACCATTTTCAAGGCTATATGTGATTTTCTTGAACAACAGGTTAGAAGAATTACTATGCTGAGTGGTGTCCTTGAGGACATTTGGGGAAAAGAAAATGAAAGGAACCAAATCCTCTCACACATGGATGCAAATGACCCCACATATGTCACCACTCTGGCATTATTTTCCCCTTTGCAAATCGTCAAATAAAGAATCGACATGGCTTCAAAGAAATAACTTCTTCAGAGCAGGCTGGTTGTGAACAAGTTTTTGTCTTTGTATTGATAGTCTGCCATTTCTTTGCAGTTTTATCCTTGTCTTGATTTTTCTTAGTAATTTATTTTTTGAATAATTTCTGAATTATTGTAATAACTGAATTTAGATCCTATTTTACTAATTTATCATGTTTATCTGGTTGTTGATCCTCTTTTGTATCAAGGTATAGTCCCTTCAAAACTATTTTCCATTAATAAAAAAAATAACACTTGTTAAAGAGTTATAACTTGATTCATGTGTCAACTGTGTGTATGAGATGTTAGTATGGGGTCTTGAGGATTCTTAATATTGAAATTTCCATTGTTTCTATTTTCATGTTAAATGGATTCAATCATAGAATAACCTGTGACTGTGCAATTGTGTATTTTTGGTTTTAACTTTGTGTTAGAGGTATAAGTTATTATGTGTGGGTAAAAACCATTACAGGTATAGTGTGTGATCAAGAAGTAATTAGTTATGTGAAGAAGCTCTTGTTGATAAAAGGAAGAGAGAGTCAAAAGGTAAATAGAATTAAATTCACATTAGTAATATTAACAGGTAAATTTTCTAAGATTCATATATGAGGAGTAGGTTGGATTGATAAAGAGTCAAAAAGGCTCGAGGTGGAAAATATTATGGGTTTTAAAATCAGAGAAAATGGGAAAAGAGATCATTTCCCAAGTTGTGAGCTATCTTTAGTATGAATCCTGTGTGTATGCCCACCAAACCTAACTTATCTAAGTTGGATAAACATGTAAACACAAAATGGTAAATGGTGAAAATACAAAGGGTGAAGGATTGAAAGAAAACATTTACTTAAAAGGATGCCACAGACCTATTAGAAGGAGAATAAGCATTAAAGATAGACTCTATTAGACTTTACACACAATGAGGGTTTAATAAATCAAAACCCTGATTTCACAATTTAAACATAAGGTAAATTAGTTAAATCTTGCTTATTAGTATCTCTTGGAGCCTATTATCAGTCTAGTCACATGATGGAGGCTAATGGGAACATACAATAGAGAAATTAGGGTTTCCATACAATTTTATTACATTTGGTGAATTATTTTTTGCTCCTGTATTACCAAAGTCACTTAGTTAGGGTTTGACCATAAGAATCTTGAAACAAGAAATACACCCCCCAAACTCTCAAGCTATCATTATAAGGATCAAT
The DNA here is from genome assembly GCA_019776745.2 of Taxus chinensis. Taxonomy (NCBI): domain Eukaryota; kingdom Viridiplantae; phylum Streptophyta; class Pinopsida; order Cupressales; family Taxaceae; genus Taxus; species Taxus chinensis. Next base: position 31,730,641 of record CM034146.1, on the reverse strand, counting down.
TTAAGGATATTTCAAACGAATATTGCATTTTAAGGGTGGTTTTTAGAGATTGTTTTGACATTTTTATTTTATTTTAAATGTATAGTATAAAAATTTGAAATTTTGGCCTTAACAATCAAGCCCACACTAAAAAAAAACTTGAACCCAGTAATGTGAACATTCCTTCCGACCAATTTATGACTATGTAAAATCAATCATGGCTGAGAGGGATGTGATAAGTATATTTATAAAGTGATTTTAATGTGTAGGTAATTCTGTATAAAATAATTCATGAGATTATTATGATTCACCTAAAAGGAGTTGCTCTTGGAGGCCTAAAAAGGCCCATTTTCAAACTTCTAACACCTGTAGAACACCTCCTGGGATGTATGAAGAATATATAATGCCTCCAAGTAGTGTATACTAGAGATATTTGATCATTCAAGGAAATTTAGGAAGGTTCTATAAGAAAATCAAGGTTTAGGAACAAGTTATACAAAATTAGGGTCTTTATGAGTAAGGTATTGGGAAATGCATGTTCTAAATAATCTAATCACCTTGTTTTAAGAGTTTCAGGAGCCTTGTAAAGAGTTATAAGATCATAACCTAGTCATTGGGGAGATAAAATTTCCCACTTTATGTTAGAATCATCAAGGAAATATTTTGGGAATATTCAGATGTGGAAAATCATCCGGCAGTGCGACACAAATGTCCTTGTATAAGTTGTAACTTTCCTAAAAGGTTTCATGAGCATCATGAATATTTGAAAGCCTAAAAAATAATAAATTTAAATTATATTTAGTTTCTTTTGTATCCCATATGATCAGTTATTTTTTGGTGATCATAAACTCTTCCTATCACTTAGTTTAGTGGCACACACCTTGAGGAAAAAGTGAAAATTTGGGAAAAAAACATAAATGATGAAGAAATCATTTTCAATACTTATAAATATTATCATTGGATTCATTGTCCCTTTTCCATATATTTTCATATATTATATGACCAAATTTCGTTAAGTTTTTACCCTGAAACAAAGAAATAAAAATTTGGTCCTGTGATACCAATGTGTTACTGACCGAAAACAAGAAAAAGTGTTACCGGTCGGTAAAAAAATGGATGTATTACCTACACAAAACAATATTTTGATACCAGTAAGGAAAAGGAATATTCTAATGATGCCCAAAACCAAGATTTTGATGAAGGATGAGAACAAAACATTCCGATGACACTCGGGATCAAGTTTTTGATGACGGTCGGGAACAAGAAAAATGTGTTGATGGCTATAGTAAATTTTTATACCCTCTAAAAATTAAGGAAAATCACATGTGCACCATCCTTTCACCTATTGGGTGTTGGGTGCTCACTTGAGGCACACGAGGGTGATGAGTCCCTCCTTTATGTGAGTTGTGTGCGAATCCATTATTTATGACAGAAACTTAAGTGAATAGATTGGAAAGGGACCACACATTCATCTTAGATCTCAGAACGGATTCTAGACCAATGTGTTCATTCAAATAAGGAAATCATTACAGAACATAGATCTAAATCATAATAGAAAAGAAATGCATAGGGGTCTACACCCACTCATACGAAGTACATATATATAAATCACATATTCATGTGATAATGTAGATCAATGTCATGCAATTTGAAATGAACTCAGGCCCTTTATAATACAAAAAAAATGTTCAACCCCATCCCCTTAGTACAACATTCCCTTATAGATCCTCTAAACTCAACCAATGGAGCTCTCCCAGTATTCCTAAATGGCTTCACCTATTTCTCCTTCTTTTTTCCTTTCTTTGATGGGTGATTTTATTTATAGCCTTTCTTAACATCTTCAAGCCTTCGCGGAAGTTGTAGATCCATTGCCAGTCCAAGGTGGTCCTCCATGGGAGCATGCTTCTTTAGGCTTAAGCTCTCCACTCTTTGTTATGATGGCCTTATAGAATCTTCCATCACAAGGTATATTCCTTCCTAGGCCACCTTGTTACTAGGCTAGTACCTTATCCACTCTGCATGCACATTTGGGTCACGATTTTCTCATGTTTTGGATGATACACCAAAAATGGGTAAGTCCTTAAATATTTTCTCTGCGTTCCACGCACATACCTTATTCTACTAAACCCTTCTAGAACCATGTCATGCATGCCATATCCTCACGCGCCCTTCTCCAATTAGGCCTTGCGCGCCCACATGCCTTCTTATAATTAGCTAGTTATTTAGGGTCCCAACATCACCCCACACTACGCCTGTTCTCCGCCCTCGGAAATACCTTTGTAAAGAATAAAGGATGACTATCCTAGAATCGTTTGGAGAGAGAATACAGGAATGAACAATTTTTAGGAAGAGTTATAGAATGTCGAACTATGATTATCTCTGCAAGAAGAGAGGGAAATATTTTCTTAAGTTTTCCTCCAACATATTCTAGGTATTGACCTCACTCTATTCCTATTGACAGAGGTTGCTGATCAAGGTGCTTACCTCTTCAAAGCTTATACCTTCTCCTTGGGTATTCATTGTTTCCACAATCCCCTCTAACTATTTTCCCAAATCCTCAAGCACATCCATTATTTGAGTGATCTGAGGATAAAAATCTTTCAGTTAGTTTTTAATTGAACCATGTAATGTCTAAATATCCTGTAATTTCTTCTCAACCTTGGCTAGAAATTTGTCTCTTTCAACCCTATTCCCCTTGTTCTTTTCTTGAAATTCCTTGAGCTCTGCTTCATGGGTGGTGAATAGAATGCTTGCCACTCTATCTATATCAGTGCAGTTGGCATAGGAGGCCTTAGCAACTTGGGTGGTGGATTTCACATCCATGAGGAATTTATCAAACTGGGCCAGAATGACCACAACCTCCTTCTTGTCCTCCTTTTCTTTGCATGTCGATGCCTCCTCTACAGACTCCAAGGTCAGTGGTTGTCTTTCCATTGTGAGAACGCGAGTTAAGTATTCTAGGCATTGTAGGCTTGATTCATATTTCTCTGTGGGTGGTGTCAAGTCTGGATGCTTCAAAAGAATGGTGCTCATAATCATCTCCACCTTCTTAAATATTACACGTACCCTTGCCTTCTCTTCCTTTAATTCATGCCTTAGCTGAGTGCTAATTAGTTACTCATGTTTTAACTCCTTAGTTCTTTTCTCCTGCTCCTCTTCCTTCTTCTCAAGCTCTACCTCTAGAAAATTCACTCTATCATTCCTCCTAAAGAGTTTGGCCTCTACTTCCACCAAAACTTTATTCAGTATGTTGCATATCTATTCGTCAGATAGCCACCTAGTGTTTACCAAGGGGTTATCACCTTTTTCCTCTGGTACCTTCATAATTATCCCTTGGCTGAATTTGAATTCTATTTTGTCGATGTGGGACTCAAATTCCCAAGAAATCATTTTATTTATTCAATAGTATGCACCTTCCTCATCAAATGATGACATAGCTAGGAGTTGCTCCATTAGAATGGTTATTTTAAAGTGGGTGCCCAAAACCTTGTTTAGGTCATCGATATAGCCCATTCTTTGAATCTGTGATGCTTCTGCACTTTTTCTCCCTGTGCGTGTGGCCTTCGGAAAGATCACAGCAAAAATAGGATCCCCTCCCATGTTACCATATTATTTTCCTACACTTTCCTTCTCTACTTCCTCCATTAATAGGTCCATGATGCATTCCATATCTTGCTCCACTAAGTCTTGAATGATCTTGGCCACTTCCTTCTCCACAACCTCGTTTATCTATTCCTTAGTGAGGCTTGGGATCCTTTGTTCTTTTTTGACTTCCTCACTTACCCCTCTATCCTAAGCATCTTCTTCTTCCTTGTCATTCTCCCTATTGGAAAAGATGTATTCATTTTATTCTTCCTCTCCTTCCTCATTCGAGTCATGAGCCTCAAAGACAACATAGCCCTCACCTCCTAGTTCATCTTCATCATCATCATCTCTATCACCTCTATAGGCCTCCAATCTCTCTATATCCTCCAAATCATTTTCTTCTAGCACCTTTTGCTTCTTCTTGGCAGGAGATTCTACTTCCTCCTCCTCCTCCTCTGGTGACCTCTCCAGGGTGATGGGTTCTTCATGCGCTGACACTTCTTCCTCTAGATTATTTTCTTTCACGAGGGACTTATGTCTTCGTGTATATGTGCTATGCTTAGCACTTGTCCCCAGTGCGCTTACCACTTATGTAGCCTGAACACTTGGTGATTTCCATACCTCTTCCCTTTCCCTCTTCTTTGACATGGGCCTCTTTCTACCTATGGGGTCCTCAAGGATGGATACACTGTTTTTCAAGTATGCACCTTTTTCAAATGTTAGCTAGATGCGAAGGTATATCCTTGTTCCATCCCTTCCAGCGATTGGAAAAGTCACTTGTTTCATCATTTGTATCTCGTGGGAGACATATATTTCCATGTAGGCACGCTTCTTAGGATAAACCAAATTCCTGCGTAATTCCCTGTGTTCTTGATCCACCTCACTAAGGTTGAACCTTAGTCTCTTTGTCTCTTTGAATCTATTCACCCCTGCTTGGAATTATAGCACGGTGAAGGAGAAGGGAAGCTTGCACCGTGGACTCATTGTTTCATCTATCAACCTAAATATGCCAATGCAGAAGTGTTAATATACCAAAAATTTTGCTTCTCCTTGTACAAGCATGGGTAACTACTATAGAATTCTCCATTATTCCCTAAACACATCCCTATTGTGCTTATACCATTTTTCTAGATGTGCCTTATGAGTGGCTGTCATGGTCTCACAAGTATATTTTGCGAACCACTTCATGGGTGAGGGATCCTCTTTTGGGTACTCCCAAACAAACCTTTACAACCCATTGGGTACTATGATTTCTGAGAATAAAATTGTGAGGATAATATTTCCAAATAGTATCTTCTCACCTTCTTGCACCCTGCTAATGATTTTATTTGCAATGAAAGCAGACAAGTTGTAGATACTCCCCTTAGATATTTTTCGGCACACTTTCAGCCGTGACTTGTTTACTTGAGTTCATCTCTCTTGGTCATTGAGATTTGTTACCAAGCACATGGCCATCCTCATCATGAGGTTTGGGATCTCTGCGATGTGAAAGTAACATGATCCTTTCTTATAGTGATATGCGACAATTATTTCCTTGATGGCCTCCTTTTCGCTTAAGTCATCATCAATGCTATCCCCTTTGCAGATAAGGCCTATGAACTTGGAAATTAGCTGGGGAGTTATGTACATCTTGTGTCCTATGAAGTAAAAATGGTCTTTGTGTATGCGTGCCATTATCCACTGATAAAGGTGCTAAGGTTTTCCGAAGTAGAGTAACTCGTAAAGCTACAATAACCCTACCTTCTCCAATTTAACCTTTACTTCCTCACTGTAAATAGGCATGCCCTCTAATGCCCTCTTGTTTTTTGGGTGAACCAAATCCAAACCCATTTCCTTCTCTATTGTAGTTGTGTGATGGTTATAATTTCTCACCTTCATATTCCTTTGGTGTGATTCCCATTCTTTTCCCATCAACACCCCATCTGGGTACTGTATCTCTGCATACCAATCTTCATTTGTGCTTGTGATGCCAACTATTTTCTTCCCCTTGCCCTTGCCCTTATACTTTTTAAGTGAGGTGGTTTATTTCTTTCCTGCCATCCTTCTGGTTAGGTTAACACTTTAATTATCTTCTTCTAGCTCTGTTCTACTACTCTATCCAACCTTGCAAATAAATCCATCCTTACACCGTGCCCTAGCCACCAAAACCTAACTGGAACAATTCTTCCGCATTTGGCACCTCTCAACAACTTCATTCAACTTCCTCTATGCCCGTGTACTCCTTTCCTACTGGTTTGCGGATCTTCTCTAGTCACGTCCTCTCATATTTCTTCAAAAAAATTTCACATAGATTGCCTTTGGATGCCTTAGTTCATGAGAGATCTTTTCTCTTTGTAAAATGAAAGGTAAATAATAAAGTGTTCATCTTCTTATTTATATTTTTTCCCTCTTTCGAGTGTTAAGTGCTATTTTAACTACCACCGTACTTGGTATTAAATTTAACTTTTTCCACTACACCGACCTTACGTACCTTTCCTTATGTGCAAAACCTTGCGTGGAAAAATTATAAAACCTTCTGGCATATAAATAATCCATCTTAATAGAAGATTCTTATGCACGTGTTAACAACACCAAAGGAACTTCCTCCGTCCACCTAATTTTTTATCTCACCTACCTCATGTTGTTCCTATGCTTCTCTTTGTATGTGGTTTCTCTAAGGATTTCTTGACACCAATCCTTCACATCCATCTCTTCTCTACGTGTCTATTAACCTTACTCGACTTTAGTTCTTTAACCGGGCCATTCACCGCAACTTCTATTACCAATGCACACTTGTATTACAAGCACATACTTTACATCAATCCACCCCAAGCTAAAATAGATGCGTGGTCCTCTGCGCATGCGCAACATTCAAAAGTAATGTGGTTACTGTTATCCAATTTTGCACACATGGCAAGATTGGAAAACGGGGTCCTATCATGTTCAAAATGAAATAATAATCCCAGGAACCCACCTTCGGTCATTATCAAGATACAATAATTAAAAATAATTCTTAAATTGCATATGAGAGATCACCTAGCATTGAAAGGAACCTAGTTGATCTCAACTCAGTGAAGAGTTCAAGGTCAATTTGATATAGAACCCAGTGTCAAATTGATAGTCATCTCGAAAATCATCTCGGTAGAGTCTCTCAGTTGTAAGAGGTCTATGAGATCTTGTTAATAAAAAATATAGCTAGTTGAAAATTGATGAATGAAAGAAACTCTATAAGGATCTTGGTATAGAATGATGTAAAAAGATATGAAGGTTGAATCATGAAAAGCTAAGTTAACATGAGGCCAGGTCTAATCCATTAGACAGTGCTCGACCAACCACTTGGGAGAATTATCTTGTTTGACCAAGATGATATGAGATTATGCAGATATGGGAGGTTCAACATCATTTAATCTCAGGTTTGTAATCACGTAATGGAAGGACTTCTATCGACCCAGGAAGATAGTATAAGCATCATAGAATACCAATGTAAAATTGAGTCAAACCGGCATCTTAAACAGAGTTGTGAAGTATAATGGTGTTTAGACCTTCCTCGGCCGAGCATTCGGTGCACAGACATCAGGCATATTGTAGTATAGTAGAAGCCTTTTTGAGTGCTTCTAACAAGCAGGTTGTCCAACTATGTTGTTATCTATTCATTATCGAATGCAACCTCAAATTTGGGATTTTCCTTCATGATATTTTTTATCAAAATCGATTAAGTGACAGTGAGAGTGTTACCAGGAGACCTAATGAAATTTATTATAGAGATTCTCTATTGAGACCTTACTGGTTTTACGATGTAACTCATGGAATTGAATCTCATAGAGGTGGATCTGTTTGATATCAGAATATTCATGAAGCACAATTTGTTTTACAATTATATGAGCATCTTCAATGAGTCACTAAGTTGGCAGGAATAAAGGTTTTTGTTGGAATTATCACACCTTACAAGCTATAGCTGAAATATTTGCACTGAGAGAATGATGTTTCCTCATGCTAAGTGGAAAAGTTGAAATTAGTGGCCATCTGTCCAAAACGAAATATGGCCAAATAATGCCGAAACCCCACACTCCAATCCAGACGTGGAAAATAAGGAGAGCCTTGCCAAGGGAAATGACATGATTTCAAGCCATCAAAAAAATTCCAAGCATGGGAGAAGATTGAGTCTGTTGCCAAAAAATCGGGAGCACGATGATGGTACACCAAGTAGGTAATCCCGCGCATGGGAAACATTTCACTATATTTCCAAGGTCTGAAATTTGATGATGGAAGGCCAAGTTGGTCTTTTGGCATATGGGATAAATTCATCCCAATTTCCATGGTGGAAACATTGCAATGACAAGCCGTCACGAGGTTTCCACATAGAGAATAATTCGATTTTATTTCCAGAATACCAGGCGAGTCAAAACACGTTGGATTGGTAAATGAGAATGTGCTCATGAAGATTGTCAGATTATTAGTTAAGCCATCTGGTGCATGCTTAAGGACTCAACAAGTAAAGCTCAGTCAAGGACCAAGTAAATAGGTAAATCGGTTGGGAAAGATCAATGTAACGAAGAACCATTCAATGTGGAGGTGAATAACGAGAAGTCGAAAGGTTCAGAACTCAGTCATGTTACCACTTCTGAGGACGCTTATAGTGGTTCATTGTCATAGTGGAAAAATTAAATTGACATTTCCCATGCTTCAATGTAATACCAGTGCCAATGCCATCCACTTTCAATGTCAATCTCACAACATTATGTACATAAGGTCATTTAAAGGAGGCTCTACACATTCTACTTATCGCACACAAAACCCCTGTAAACCCGTCTACATATATTCAACTATTACAGACTTGCATTTCTAGGAATACGATTTCACAAGGAGTTTGGTGGATGGTCATAACATGTTTAATGATATGACAAAAAGAGATGTCTTCTCATGGAATGCCATAATTACAGCTTACAGAAGACATGGGTTTCCTCACGAGGCATTGACATTGTTTCACAGAGTGTAATAAACAGATGTCTGACCTGATCATTTTGCCTTTGCCAGCATACTTCTAGCCTGTGCCATAATAAGAGCTTTGGAACAGGGTATGGATATATATCAAAGCATAATTGAAAGGGGCCGTGAGGATGTATTGTTGCTAAATAGGAAACATCGAGTGAGCTCAGTTGTTTAGAACAAATGTTGAAGTAAATGCCTTGACGATTCGAGCTCACGTAGAAGCTAACCATTTGGAGATCGATGCATGGAATATTACAAGGAGCTCAGTAAGAAATCCAACAGGTAACCAGGTTGAATACGAGCTCATGATGAGTCTATGCACACGAGAGGAGGAGATGATACGAGCCGACATAAGTGTGTAGCATCGAGTGGTTGAAGAAAGGGCTCACTTGAGTTGTTTCAAGTTTAAACGATATCTACACTATAGGCTCGTTTTAGATCAAGCTCTATAGACCAGAGGGTGCAGAAGATTCGTGATATCATATGGCTTTGAGCTCATGATAAATATGTTGCATAGGTCATGTGAATAAAGTATCTCGACTAATAAGAGCACGCATATGGTGAACTTTCACTTAGAGCTCATAAAAGGACGTTGATTTCCATCATTGCAGAGGCAGCAAGAATGTCGGGCCAGGGTATTCAAATAACGGATCTTAAAGAGTTATTGAATACGGTATATATCTTTTCACTAGCATTGTTCAAACCTTCCTCTGTCGACCATTTGGTGCACAGGTGACGAGACTTTTCCTAGAATCGATGGGCTATAAGGTAGGCTGAGAAGTGTCTTTTGAAAGCTGGGTATGGATCAACATGGTATGATTGGTAACAAGTGAACATTTGAAAGAGTCTCAAATGAAATACATACCTGATGATGGTAAAATTTGCATAAGCTGAGACAAAATGCACATTATGAGATGAGTGCGGGGGAAAGCTTGTTCAGGGATTAAAAAGAAAATGACGTAGAAAAGAACATGCGAGTCGGCTGTGAGGTTCTTTGAGGTGAAGCATTCACGTATTCAAAATCCAAGCCAGAATAAAAAATACTAATTTCAAGTGGGACATCACTATGGAGCTATGTCGAAGTTCTGTAGTGAACTCGCACATTAGAGCTCAGTGGATTAAGCAAGAGGATTGGCATTTAACTCATTTTAGTGGGCTAGCGATCATTGATTTGACATCGCTGAGTCGTTGTGAGTATAAAGAAAATATAGTCCAGTTGAGCTCTGAAGAAAGCTCAATGATTTGATAGATTAACGTGTCCATCGAGCTAGGTTAGGAGCTCAAGGAGCCAGACCCAAGAAGGTAGAATTCTAAGCTATAAGATCTCAATCAACATTGTTTGAAGGAGTCATGGCTCGAGCTCAATTCAACTAGCACGCTGGAAAAATATTTTGGTGAATGGAACTCGGTTCTCAGCTCAGTGCGACAGTGAATAGAAGGATGGTGGAGCTCATCTCCAGCTCGGTGAGTTGCCTCGGCAATCCAACCATTGAGTTGGGATTTTTTGACATATTCACATGGACCCCCATCCTCTTCAAGTCACACGGGTCAATGGCAGGTCTCGACATTATGTTAATTAATTTAATATTTTTATTAAAATATTTTAATAATAATATTTATTATTATTATTTAAATATTTTATTTAAATATTCTTTTAATTAATTGAGAAGACTAGGTCATTATGTAATTAATGACCCATGATGGAACCTTCTCAAGTGATTCAACTAACTATAATAAATACATCATTGGCCTTCAATTTAGGAATGTAATTATGACCTTTCCTCTTCTTTCTCACATATTCTTCTATAAATGTAAGTTGGAAGCTCATTTCAAGTGGTTCCAATAGTTCAGACAAGTTGGATAGTTAGATATCTCAGGCGAGTGTATACTTTTCAAGAGTCCTCTCTCTTATGAAAGTTGTTCTAGTGTGTTGAGAGAACTTTCAAGCCTCCTGTTCAAGCCTGTAATGATAACTCTTTCCTCTTCTGAATGTATGGTGCATTATGCATGTTATTGAAGAAATAAAAGTGTGTGTTTTGTGACTAATCTCGGTCCTTTCATCCTTCTATGCTTCTTTGTGCCTTTCTTGTACTTACAGGTACACTATGCAAGTTTAAGTTTCTATTGCAGGTTCTTGGAGTTCTGTGCTTATCGAGTGGTGGAGTATTGCATGCAGTTGAGTTGTTGTATCTGTTCACCCTTCTTGAGTTCATCCTTCTTCACTGTGAAACTGGTATATTTCTCGATCTGATAAGGTTTAACAAAGGGAATGCATGTCTCTTAGTTTGTCCTATCTTGTACCCTCTCTAAGTTGCAGTAGGTGAAGTTGACCTGTGGTGCACACACCCTCTTCAAATTAACCCTTCCTGAGTCTGGAAACACCCTTTATTTGGTGCATCACCATCCCTAGTATAGTTTCATTTCTATAAATCTCTTTCCCTAAAACCCCATGAAGATGTTAACATAGGATTATATAATCATTTTTGTTACACTAGGAGTAGTACAACACTTAGTTTAGGAAGAGGAAGCTGGCCTGCTCTAGAGGTTCACTTCGAGCCCAAGTCCCACAGCTTGAGAGGTGATCCCATGTGTCCCAATCACACTGAATGTCCTATTCACATCCTAGCCATTTAGAGGGTGCAGTGATTTGGCGATGATAGTTTTTGGCACGCCCAATGGGATAGATTTGGTACTTCTCTTCTCACTTGCACAAGTCAAAGTACCTGGTGACTCTATATCTCTGGATTCCAAATCTCAGTCGGTAACTTATGCGAGGAATTCAGACAAGATCTTCTTCAATGAAAGGAAATTATCAACATATCAAAATTTCCTTGTCTCAGCCAAAGAGAAGAAGAAGAGGCATTTCCACATCCCCAGTTGCAGATTTACCTAGTAGGGGTCATTCGACTCCTTCTTATGGAAGGTTTCCTCCACCCAGGAAAAATCAACCTTTCGTTGTTATGGTGAGGAACCAAGCTTTTCCCCCTTTCAAAGCAAGCAGTCCTCTTGTGTTGGCTCAACGTGACCCGATACCTATTGCGGCACTCAAAATTTTACCCTTATACATAGGGGAAACTCACGTTACTCCAGTGGAGTATATATTTGATGTAGCTAGCATTTGTGCAATACATAATATTACAAAAGACAACATTGTAGTTAGACTTCTTGCCACTTCTTTCAAGGGAAAAGCAATTCAATGGTTTTACGGGTTAGGTGTTGTCACTATAACCACTTGGGATGATTTGGGAGAAAATCTATGTAAAAAGTTCAAAGAAAAAAGTGATCACCTATCACTTTTGGAACAACTCACTACTATGAAGAGAGCTCCCCAAGAATACATGAGTGATTTCAACTCCTGATTCCACAGTACTTGGAATAGGATTCTGACGCTTGTAAAGCCCTCTGCACATAATGCATTTTTGTACTATTTACGAGCCTTGAATAACAATGTAGCAGTTATGATCCAGTCCATGGGAGGGACTACACTTCATAATGCTTATGAAGTTGCCATAAGTGTAGAAAATTCTTTGATTCAGGCTGGAAAGATAGCTCCATGACGACCAATTCCCTTTTCTCCAGATCTTACGAATCATCAACCTATCATTGCTCCTATTCTAGTAGACTCCAAGCAACCATTTCAATCTTCCCCTGCCTCTTCAAATGACCTATTTGAATTTAATTCGCTAATAAAAATTTTTGGAAATGAGCTAGTATCACTTAAAAGGAAACAATTTCAATACAATCGTCTATATCAACCACAAAATCAGCAGTATCAGGCTAACTGTCCTCCTTTTCAAGGAAACAATCAGCCTCAAAATCAAACTACAAGTCAAGTTACAAATGTCAGGCCCTCAAACTTTTGGAACCCTCTTACAGCTAGCTCATCTAGAGCTATAGTACATGTTTAGAATAATCTAGTTCAAGACTATGAATGGTGTTATCCTTGCTCTCAACCTCACAATCAAAATATTTGTCCCAATGGGGTTCTTAGCCAGGCCCTTATGGCTTAAAGTGTATTTTCCCCTTTAGAGTTAACAAACAATTCATCTACACAAGAAGTAGCAGATCAACCGCAGGCACCTGAAGAATCTGTTTTGCTAAATTGGCAAGTAGAAGATTTTTACGGATTGAATACGAATTCCTCATCAGTGGCAGCAAACACTCATTCCAAAAAGACAAAAATGGAGCCTCAACCTCCCGAAGCTGATCTAGTGTCCACTTCTCAACCTAGGTTACAAATGGCAGTTGATAAAAATGTGGGAAGGAAATCACCAGAAACACCAGCTAGCCATGCCATAGGGAAAGATGGTTCTCTAGGCATCACAATACCCAACAAACATTTTCCAAAAGAGGACCCCGATTCCCACAAAATTTTCATCAAATTTGGAGGGATTCCCTTCAACATAGTATAAAAAATGAAGAAAACCAATCTAAGTGTTACCATGTGGGACACACTCTTGATCCCTTCTCAAAGAAACCTGTTGCGAGAAGCTCTGAACAGTTTTAGTACAACCATTGGATCACCAAGCCATGGAGTGAAAACTGCTACAAGTTTGTGTCAAACGGAAGGGAAAATCATTCCTATGGCAAAAAAACCACCACCATTATACATTTCCCTGATCATTGGCGACCACCTGGTACATAATTGCATGATCAATTCTGGTGCCAGTAGCTCTATCATGCCTAAACAAATTGCAGATGTATTAGGCATACAATATGCGCCAGTTGCAAGAGGAGTTATTCAGTTGGATGGCATAGCTATTAAGACAATTGGGGTTATCAAAGGACTTCAACTTACCATCCACACATGCCCAAGCTTGTCATTCACCCAAGATATATCAGTCATTGATCTCGCTCCCCTCTTTGCCATCTGCCTATCACAAGATTTCACCGCTAAGATGGGAGGTTACCTATCGGCCGATTGGTCACATATGATTCTTAGGACTCGATACGGAACAAAAGTAACTATAAGGGTAGAAAAAATCTGCCATAATCATGTAGAACCCTACACTACTAGTCTCATAAATGGAAATTACACCATCGACGATCTCAAAGAGGAAGATGCTGATCAAGAACCAACCACCCTTGTTGAAGAAGTCCCTAATACTTTGCTAGATGAACTAAGTAGATATCATCAATATGATCCCTACGCTAATGTATTAGTAGAAGAAGAAGTTGGTTTGCTGGTCTTGGAAGAAACAGGATTAGGTACCTACTCTATCCATGGAGAAGATACAATCATACCGCAACTTGTCAAAACACCAAGTGATTCTAAAGGATTGTGGCAATTGTTCTTTGATGGCTTAAGAAGTAAGAATGGATCCGGTGTTGGTGTTATGTTAATTTCTCTAGAGGGAGATAAGTACTTCTCATCTTTCTTGTTGCAGTTCAGTTACACTAACAATGTTGTTGAATATGAGGCTCTTGTGCAAGGAATTCAGCTAGCCCAAAGGAAGGGAATCAAGGCCTTGAATGTTTTCGGAGACAGTGAGTTAGTTGTTCATCAAGTTTTGGCATGTAGTGCATCCAAAAATGATCTTTTAAGATCATACAAGAACTGAGTCTAGGACCTGATTGAAGATTTCAAAGATTTTGGAATCCATGCAGTTCCTAGAGGTCAAAATCAAGATGCAGATAGGTTTGCTACAATTGGTTCACAATACAACATATCAGTTGATATCATAAAATAAGGGCATAAATTTGTTAAAATGGTGATTTGATCGGTAGTCCCTGCTAATGTGAGAAGTTTGCAAGTGTTCAATAATGACAAAAAAATTGTCCTCTTCCTACAACAAGAGGCGGAGTTTGCTACAAAGAATCAAGATAAGTTACAAGAGTCATATGGTGAGAAAATTATCCAATTGAAAAACAACAAGTTACTGAAAGGTTTAGTCACTTTGCAATCCATTTTCAATTTAGATGACCAAGCCAAAAGATAAAGCCCTAACATGGTGGTCAAAGAAGAATATTTTGAGGAAGTCAAAGTATCAAACAAAGTTTCTTAAGATTGGAAAAGTGTGTACTTCTGAGGAGAAAGAATTTATTATCAAACTTTGTCAAGAATGTCATGACATCTTTACATGGAGCTATAAATATCTTCATGGTTTTGATCCAGGTCTAGCACAACATACCATCAAATTAGATCCTAATGCTAAGCTAGTTTGTCAGAAACAAAGACCAATTAATCCCAAAATTGAGCCACTAATGAGAAAGGAGCTAACCAAGCTCATCAAGGCTTGTATAATTTTTCCCATAAGAATTCCTCATGGGTAGCCAATTTGGTGCCCGTGAGGAAGAAGAACGGAGAGATCTGGTTATGTGTAGATTTTAGGGATTTGAATTGAGTGTCATTAAAAGACCATTATCCTCTTTCATAAATGGAGTAGATCCTTCAAACAGTGGCAGGAACTCAAATATTTTCTTTTCTCGATGGATATTCAGGCTACAATCAAATCCTACTCCAAGAATCCAACCAATTAAAAATGGCTTTCACTACCAAGTAGGGCACGTATGCCTACAATAAAATGCCATTTAGATTGTCCAATGCCAGGGCTACTTTTCAAAGAGCCATGAACATGGCATTTAAGGGACTAATCAATGATATTATTTTGGTTTACCTTGATGATATAACTGTATACTATAAACATGCAGAAGATCACATCACGCATCTAAGGAAATTTTTCCAAAGGTGTAGGGAATTTGGGGTTTCACTTAACCCCAAGAAATGTATTTTCATAGTGCTCGAGGGAAAATTATTGGGGCATGTTGTTTTAGGGGAAGGATTTTCAATCGACTGAGCCAGGATTCATTCGATTATGTCCTTATCTCTCCCAAGTCACAGGAAGGGCCTCCAAAGTTTTCTGAGAACCATAAATTTCATGTGGAAATTCATCCCTTAATTCATGACATTGGCTAAACCACTGACAGCCATGCCGAGGAAAAACATGCCATTCTCATGGACAAAGGAAGGATGAGAAAACTTTGAATCCATAAAAACAGCCATTTCTCAAGCTTCCATGTTGGTGAACCCCAGGTTTGACAAATATTTTATCCTTTATGCTTTTGCAGGTCAAGAGAGCATTTCAGGGATCCTCACCCAACAAAACAACAACATGATGGAGCAACCAATTGCTTTCTTCAGTCAATCCCTCAACAAATACGAGTTCAAATACTCATTCATTGAAAAACAAGTCTTTTTGGCTATTCAAGATTTGAAGAAATTCAAGCACATGTTGTCCAACAATAAGATTCATCTGATGGTGTCTCATCTAAGAGTCAAGGAGTTTTTGTTGAACAAAGAAATGAATGAAAAGTGTGTTGGATGGATCATGAAGGTAATGGAGTATGACGTGCACATCAAAGTCACTAAACTTGTAAGAGGTAAGGGTTTATGTAGACAACTTGATGCAGACATGGAATCAAAAGGTAATGAGGATGTGACACTACTAAATACTGATGAGGATGTTGATCAAGCTGACTGGTTATCCAAAATGAAGAATTTCATCTTCTTAGGAGAATACCCGACAAACATGGATAAAAACCAAAAACAAACTTTCCATCTTCAATCTATCCCATATGTTTTGGTAGATAGCATTCTCTTTCAAAAATATTTGAACGACGTTCTCCTTCGGTGCGTAGGACCATAATAGGTAAGTAAGATACTAGAAGAGTTTCATAATGGCCTATCCGGAGGAATTTATTCTGCACAAACAAAAGCTACCAAGATCATGCGAACCAACTACAATTGGGTGGATTTATTCAAGGATGCCCATCTCTAGGTAAGGAAATGTAAGGAATGTGCCTTTTTCATAGGTAAGCAGAAGCTAGTAGCTCTTCTGTTGCATCTAGTTCAAATGGATCAACCCTTTGTTTGATGGGGGTTCGACTTCATCAGAATTATTAATCTTCCATCCAGTGACGGACATAAGTGGGTCCTTACCGTAATAGACTATTTTACTTGATGGACAGAGGTGGTAGCATTAAAAGAGAGCAATGAAAAGGTAGTTTTGGATTTTTTGGAGGGTATAATGATGAGGTTCGGTGTTCTGTTTATAGTCATTTCAGACAACGCGCTGGATTTTCCTGGTATGAAATTGAGTGAATTGGCTGTTAAAAATGGGGCATACCTCAAAAATTTGTCCAATTACTATCCGCAAGGAAACAAATTGGCTGAGTCTAGCTACAAAAACCTTTTAAGGATTATTAAGCACACAATGGATACTAACAAGAGGACTTGGCATACACAGCTTAAGACTGCCTTATGGGAAGATCGGATCACACCTAAAAGGGCCATCAGAAATTCTCCTTTCATTCTTGTATATGGAAGAGAGGAAAAACTCCCACTCTCATTGGAGTTACCTTCTTTGGAGCTAGCTCATCAACTTGAAGTTATAGAGAGTGATCCTCTGACAGTAAGGTTTGCTGAACTCATGGAGTTAGAGGAATTAAGAGACAAGGATATGAAAAATTTGGAGCAGCATCAGGCTCAAGTTAAGAAATATTTTTACAAGAAAGCATTCGACAGGTGTTTTCAAGAGGGAGATTTAGTTCTTGAATGGGATGAAGACAGGGCCAAACCAGGCAGGCATGCCAAGTTTGACACTCTCTTGAGTGGGCCATACATCATCACAAGTTGCAAAGAGGTAAATTCATTCATCCTATCTAGGCTCAATGGAGAAGAACTACCCATTCATGTGAATGGGATACATCTCAAATCTTGTTTTTGAGAAGTGTTCCACCCCCTGTACAGTTAAATTAGGTGTTTTCCTCCAAGTTCTTAGACACATTGTTGTGTGTTGTTGTTTTTATTTCCTTGTTGTTGTGTTTTGTGTTTTTCTTCCCATTGTTTCATCATTGGAAGGTGTCAAGGAGAAGAAAGGTTCAAGTTTTCCATAAGAGTTTCAAAATCTACTTCATTCAAATGTTTGCAGTGTTCCATGGATGTCAAGAATTCAACAGTTTCAGTATACTTCATGCTTAGCATTCCAGGGAGGTCCATGATATCAGAAATGATGAAGGAGATTCCAGGATGTGTCAAAGAAAATCATACTACTTTCAGGATTCCAACACAGACTCCATGCCCAATAGATGAGTTAAGGCTACTAGAATCATGCTTAGCAGGAAATCATCCTCGAGAAGTCACCAAAAATGTTATCCAATTTTTCTTACATGGCAAGATTGGACAATGTGGTCCTATCACGTTCAAAATGAAATAATAATCCCAGGAACCCACCTTCAGTCATTATCGAGATAAAATAATTAAAAATAATTCTTAAATTCCATATGAGAGATCACCCAGTTGATCTCAACTCAATGAAGAGTTTGGGGTTGATTTGATAGAGAACCTAGTGTCAAATTGATAGTCATCTCAAAAAATCATCTCGGTAGAGTCTCTCAGTTATAAGAGCTCGATGAGATCTTGTTAATACAAAATATAGCTAGTTGAAAATTAACGAATGAAAGCAACTCTATAAGGATCTCGGTATAGATCGATGCAAAAAGATATGAAGGCCAAGTCAGGGAAAGCTATGTTAACATGAGGTCAGGTCTAATCCATTAGATAGTGCTTGACCAACCACTTGGGAGAATTATCTTATTTGACTGAGATGATATGATATTATGCAGATATGGGAGGTTCAACATCATTGAATATTTGGTTTGTAATTACCTAATTGAAGGAATTCTATTGACCCAGGAAGATAGCATAAGCATCATAGAATACCAATGTAAAATTGAGTCAAACCGACATCTTAAAAAGAGCTATGAAGTATAATTGTGTTTAGACCTTCCTCTGTCGAGCATTCGGTGCACAGGCAGTAGGCATGTTAGAGTATAGTAGAAGCCTTTTTGAGTGCTTCCAACAAGAAGATTGTCTGACTATGTTGTTATCTGTTCAGTATCGAATGCATCCTCAAATTTGGGATTTTTCTTCAAAATATTTTTTATCAAAATCGATTAAGTGACAGTGAGAGTGTTACCAGAAGACCTGATGAAATTTATTATAGAGATTCTCTATCGAGACCTTACTAGTTTTATGATGTAACTCATGGAAGTGAATCTCATAGAGGTGAATCTATTTGATATCAGAATATTCATGAAGCACAATTTGCTTTGCAATTATATGAGCATCTTCAATGAGTCACTAAGTTGGTAGGCATAAAGGTTTCTGTTGGAATTATCGCACCTTACAAGCTACACCTGAAATGTTTGAACCAAGAGAATGATGTTTCCTCATGCAGAGTGGAAAAGTGGAAATCAGTGGCCATCTGTCCAAAATGAAATATGGCCAAATAATGCCGAAACCCCACACTCCAATCCCAGCCGTGGAAAATAAGGCAAGCATTGCCAAGGGAAATGATGTGATGTCAAGCCATCAAAAAAATTCTGAGCATGGGAGAAGATTGAGTCTACTTCCAAAAAATTGAGAGCACGATGATGGTAAACTGAGAAGGTAATCCTGTGCATGGGAAAAATTTCACTATATTTCCAAGGTCATAAATTTTATGATGGCAGGCCAAGTTGGTCTTTACGCATATGGGATAAATTCATCCCAATTTCCATGGTGGAAAATTTGCAATGAAAAGTCGTCGTGAGGTTTCCACGTAGAGAAGAATTCAAGTTTATTTCTGGAATACTAGGCGAGTTGAAACACGTTGGAGTGGTAAATGAGAATGTGCTCATGAAGATAGCCAGATTATCAGTTAAGCCATCTAGTGCATGCTTAAGGACTCAACAAGTAAAGCTCAGTCAAGGATTGAGTAAATAGGAAAATTGGTTGGGGAATATCAATGTAACGAAGACCCATTCAATGTGGAGGTGAATAATGAGAAGTTGAAAAGTTCAGAACTCAGTCATGTTACCACTTCTGAGAACACTTACAGTTGTTCATTGTCATAGTGGCACAATTAAATTGACATTTCCCACACTTCATTGTAATACCAGTGCTAATGCCATCCACTTTCAATCCCAATATCATAGTGTTATGTACATAAGGTTGTTTAAAGGAGGCTCTACACATTCTGCTTACCACACACAACACCCCTATAAACCCATCTACATATCTTCAACTTTTACAGACCTGCATTTCCAAGAATATGATTTCACAAGGATTTTGGCAGATGCTCATAACATGTTTGATGACATGACAAAAAGAGACATCTTCTCATAGAATACCATAATTACAACTTACAGAAGACATGGGTTTCCTCACGAGGCATTGACATTGTTTCACCAAATGCAATAAGCAATTGTCTGACCTGATTAAATCACCTTTGCTAGCATACTTCTATCATGTGCCAAAATAATAGATTTAGAACAAGGTATGGACATATATCAAAGCATAATTGAAAGGGGCCATGAGGATGTATTGTTTCTAAATAGGAATCATCTAGTGAGATCAGTCATTTAGAACGAATGTCGAAGTAAATGCCTCGACAGCTCGAGCTCATGTAGAAGCTAGCCATATGGATATCAATGCGTCGAAGATTACAAGGAGCTCGGTAAGTAAGTCAATAGTTAACTAGGTTGAATACGAGAACATGATGAGTCTATGCACATGAGAGGAGGAGATGATAAGAGCCGACATAAGTGTGTAGCATCAAGTGGTTCAAGAAAGGGCTCGATTGAGTTGTTTCAAGTTTAAATTATATCTACACTATAGGCTCATTTTATATCATGCTTTGTAGACCAAGGGGTGTAGAATATTCGTGATATCATATGGATTTGAGATCACAGTAAATATGTTGCATAGGTCATGTGAATAAGGTATCGCGACTAATAAGAGCATGCATACGGTGAAGTTCCACTCAAAGCTCATAAAAGGACGTTGATTTCCATCACTGCAGAGGCAGCAAGAATGTCGGGATAGGGTATTCAAATAACATAGCTCAAAGAGTTAGTGAATACGGTATATAGATTTTCACTGGAATTGTTCAAACCTTCCTCGGCTGAGCATTCGGTGCACAAGCGACGAGACTTTACCTAGACTCGATGGGCTATAAGGTAGCCTGAGTACAGTCTTTTCAAAGGTGGGTATGGATCAACATGGTATGATTGGTAACAAGTGAACATTTGAAAGAGTCTCAAATGAAATACATGCCTGATGACAATGAACTTTGCATAAGCTGAGACACGATGCACACTATGAGATGAGTGCAGCGGAAAGCTTGTTGAGGGATTGACAAGAAAATGACACAGCAAAGAACTTTTGATATAGCTATGAGGTTATTTGTGGTGAAGCATTCACGTATTAAAAATCCAAGCTAGAATAAAAAAGATTCATTTCAAGTGGGACGTCACTATGGAGCTATGTCAAAGTTCGGTAGTGAACTCACACATTAGAGCTCAGTAGATTAAAAAAAAGGATTGGCATTTAACTCATTTTAGTGAGCTCTAATGTCATTGATTTGACATTCTTGAGTCATTGTGAGTACAAATAAAATATAGTCCAGTTGAATTCTTAAGAAATCTCAATGAGTTGATAGATTAATGTGTCCATTGAGCTAGGTTAGGAGCTCAAGGAGCTAGACCCAAGAAGGTAGAATTCTAAGTTATAAGAGC
Organism: Taxus chinensis; assembly: GCA_019776745.2. Lineage (NCBI taxonomy): Eukaryota > Viridiplantae > Streptophyta > Pinopsida > Cupressales > Taxaceae > Taxus > Taxus chinensis. The sequence goes on along the minus strand of CM034146.1, from coordinate 31,709,551 downwards.
TTGATCAACGTTGTTTGAAGGTGTCATGGGTCAAGCTCAATTTGAGTAGAAAGTTTGAAAAGGATTTTGGTGAATGGAACTCGGTTCTCAGCTCGATGCGGTAGTGAATAGAAGGACGGTGGAGCTCATGTCCAACTCGGTGAGTTGGCTCAGCAATCCAACCATTGAGTTGGGATTTTTTTGACATATTCACATGGACCACCCTCCTCTTCAAGTAAAACGGGTCAACAGGGGGGTCCCGACATTATGTTAATTAATTTAATATTTCTATTAAAATATTTTAATAATAATATTTATTATTATTATTTAAATATTCTTTTAATTAATTGAGAAGACTAGGTCATTAGGCAATTAATGACCCATGATGGAACCTTCTCAAGTGATTCAACTAACTATAGTAAATACATCATGGGCATTCAATTTAGGAATGTAATTATGACCTTTCCTCTTCTTTCTCACATATTCTTCTATAAATGTAAGTTGGAAGCTCATTTCAAGTGGTTCCAATAGTTTAGAAAAGTTGGACAGTTAGATATCTTAGGCAAGTGTATACTTTTTAAGAGTCCTCTCTCTTCTGCAAGTTGTTCTTGTGTGTTGAGAGAACTTTCAAGCCTCCTCTTCAAGACTGTAATGGAAACTATTGCCTCATCTAAATGTATGATGCATTGTGCATGTTATTGAAGAAATAAAAGTGTGTTTTTTGTGACTAATCTTAGTCCTTTCATCCTTCTATGCTTCTTGTGCCTTTCTCGTACTTTCAAGTACATTGTGCAAGTTTAAGTTTCTATTGCAGGTTCTTGGAGTTTTGTGCTTATCAAGTGGAGTATTGCATGCAGTTGAGTTATGGTGTTATTTCACCCTTCTTAAGTTCATCCTTCTTCATTGGGAAATTGGTATATATCTCAGTCTGATAAGGTTTAACAAAGGGAATGCATGTCTCTTAGTTTGTGGTATCTTGTACCCTCTCTAAGTTACAGTAGGTGAAGTTAACATGTGGTGCACACACCCTCTTCAAATTAACCCTTCCTGAGTCTAGAAACACCCTTTATTTGGTGCATCACCATCCTTTTTATAGTTTCATTTCTGTAAATCTCTTTCCCTAGAACCCCATGAAGATGTTAGCATAGGATTATATAATCATTTTTGTTTCACTAGGAGTATTACAACACTTAGTTTAGGAAGAGGAAGTCGGCCTTCTCTGGAGGTTCACTTCAAGCCCAAGTCCCACAGCTTGAGAGGTGATCCCATGTGTTCCAATCACACTGAACTTCCAATTCACATCCTGGCCATTCAAAGGATGCAGTGATTTGGTGACAATAGTTACCAGCGTACACATCGCAAAACAAAACAACAGAAAGGAACAAACAACTAGAAAGGGAAACACAAGAAACCAAAATTCACTAAAGGAAAGTATATTCTAACTGGCAACACTGCCTTATTACAAACACCAAAAAGACTTAATTATAGTAGGGATTCAGCCTACTTCTATTGAAGTGTCTTGGTATTCTCGTCTGGTCTAGAGCTTGCAACTAGCACCCTCCTGAATAAAGGATGTATTAGATGATGTAATGGCCTAACCAATGGAATTTTAGCTTCCTAGGATGAGACAGAAACTTAGAATCATATAGCAAAACCATCTTCTCAACCTCAAAATTCTTGTTCTTGATGTGACGATCATGCCATGCCTTTTGTTTTTATTTTTCAGTCTTCTGGCTCCACCTAGCGAGTGACTGTCTTTCGTCTAACTACATTAATTTTTCAATCCTTTCTTTAAGCACTTGCTCATCGGGTAATCCTCCTTCATGCGCTAAACATAATGAAGGTAACATGAATTCAACTAGTAGGACAACCTCCATGACAAACACCAATTAAAATGGTGTGGACTTATTTAACCTCTTGTAGGTTGTCATGTATGCCCAAAGAATAGCTGATACTTTGTCATCCCAATCTTGTCTACCAACATCATACATCTTAGTTAACGTGTTACTAAGTATTTTATTAAATGCCTCAGTAGTTCCATTTGCTTGAGGGTGATAGGGGTTAGTCTTATGATGGGCCGCCATAAATTCTGATAATATAATCCTTGTTGTCTCATTGAGAAAGTGCGTACCTCTATCACTTGTCAAACTCAATGGGCATCCATACCTACTGATTACATTTTCCCATAAAAATATAGCAGTTGTAACCGCTGAACAATCCCTTGTAGGTTCTACCTCTTCCCATTGTGTCAAATAATCAGTGCAAGTGATGATATACCATGAACCATTCCTTCGCACCGCTACAAATATTGGTCCTACAAAGTTGATAGCCCATTTTTCAAATGGTTCCACGCTAGCTATTAGTCGTGAGGGAATTTCACCCCTCTTTCTATGTTTTTTGAGGCATTGACAATGGTCAAATTCCTTGCAAAAATAAATACAATCTTCGTAAATAGTGTCCCAAAAAATCCCTGTGAGCAAGATCTTCCACACGGTTGCATTTCATGTTTAGTGTCCTCCTGCGATCCCACCATGCACTTCCTCAATAATTGTAATGCGCTCATGTTCTAGCATGCATCGGTGAAAAAACTCATCACGGCCCAATTTGTATAGATCTCTGATAATCAGCATGTAAGGCACAATGGGTGTGGCCAATTTTTTCCTCTCCAAGGCCTTCATTCCTTCTTGCACCACACCTATCTTAAGGAATACTGTAATGTCCTTCAAATCCATGAGTGTGCACTGCAACCTAAATAGTTGTGCATCTAGCATAGTATCCTCAATGCTCTACGCATCCTCCCCTTAGTCAATCCTAGACAGATGATCAGGTTTATAATCCTTGTTTCCTGGCTTCAAAACCTTGGTAAACTTGAATTCTTCAAATAGCAGGACCCACTGACATATGTTCCCATGAAGAACAAGCTTATTGACTAAGTATTTTAATGCCATATGGTCCATGTAGAATATAAAGGGTGTTGCCAAAATATACTTCCTAGACTTATGAAACACGCACATCATGGATAATACTTTGCACTCAGTAGTTGTGTAATTTTTATCTACTTGTGTTAACTTTTTGCTGGTAGAACACAAGGGATGATCAATAATCCCTTCACAAGGTTGTGCCAGTACTGATCTAATGGTTGTGCCTGAGGCATCAACATGAACATGGAAAGGCTTATCCCAAAAAGGGAATCATAGTATGGGCATGGTTACAAGGTTATCCTTTAAAGTATTAAATTCCTTTAGTTGCACCTCTCCCCAAAGGAAGGCACTCTTATGTTTAAGCAGATCTTCTAAGGGCTCAGCTATCCTGGCATATCCCTTGATGAAATTTCTATAATACCTTGTATGCCCAAGGAATCCATGCATTTCGCTTTGACTAGTAGGCTCACCGAACCCCACAATGACATCAACTATGGTGGGATCTACTAGTAAGCCCCACCTACATATGATGTTCCCTAATAATGTTTCAAATGGGGTAGTGAAGACACATTTCTTGATGTTTAGGGATATTATCAACTGCCGACATCTCTCTAAAATTAATCTTAAGTTATCATAATGGTCCTTCATTAGCCCATACACTGTCCAATCATCCAGATAGACTTGAAGAAATTTGTGGATAAAGTCCTGAAATGCCTATACCAAAATCGTGCGAGAACACAACAAGCACATTCTTTAACCCAAAGGGCATGACCGTATAGGAAAAAATTCCCCACTCAATAGTGAAAGTTATCTTCTCCTAGTCCTCCTTTGCAATCAAAACCTAATGGTACCTTGAAAATCCATCCGTAAAGGAGTAGAATTCACATCCAGCCACTACTAAAATTTCTTCAGTGATGGATGTTGGAAAAGGATCAATGACACAAACTACATTCAAATCCCTATAGTCTACACATATCCTTATCCTTCCATCATTTTTGATACTAACGACCATTGGAATTACCTACTTTGATTCTTTAATAGCTTCAATGATACCCGATGCTATCATCTTATATTTTTTTTCCTTGATCGTCATGCGTAGGTTAGGATTCATTCGGTATGGCCTCTTCAGAACCGAGAGCACACCTTCCTTCAAATTGATCCTCATTTTCCCAAGGAATGGTGAATTCCTTTGAGCTCATGATACTCGTGAGGGAATAATTCTTGGAACTCACATAATAGATCAATGATCATAGAGACCTCCTTCTTTGACCAATAATCCTTGATGATGGTCGTTATTCCAATTTTGCACCTAGGTAAAATTAATCGAACATGACCTTGCACAAAAGAAATCATAAGGGTTGGCTCTTTCCTGCGAGCTCACATTCAAATCAGAATCTGAGGGATAGATAAGACTCTACAATGGAGGAGAAAGCTCGATAATGGAATCGAACAATGTCAAAGGAGGCCAGAGGCTCACATGAGGAAAACGGGGAAAGGCTCGAAGTTTTCAGAATTAGCCACATATGAGTTGACTCAAGGCCAAACAACAAACTTGTGGAAGGTGCCATGTGTCAACTCGGAGTAATTCCAAAAGGTTCATAAAAAATGCGGTCCCCAAACATGCACCAGCTCGCCATGTGACTCATCGGCACAACTTCAAAGGTGTGACCCAAAAGGAAGTCCCCAAAAAAGTGCAGGTTTGCCATGTGCTCAAAGTCAAAAAATGGGATAGAGTGGGCCATTTCAACTAAGTATAGAAGGGTCAGCAGAAGCCTTCACATGTCTCATTAGTGTAACACCAAGGCTGGGTCCAAAGAGTGGGTTCTAAACCTAGTGCTAGCTCACCACGTAGTAAGGGTCTGATAGAAGTCAAATGGTAGCTAGCCCAAATCAACTAATTATTAAAGGACCGACAGAAGCCTCCATGTGTCTCAGTGGCACACCTTCAAGGATCGAAGCCAAAGGAAGTCCCCTAAATGAGCGCGGAGCTTCTAGGTGTCTCAAGACCAAAAGGAAGAAGTCAAAAGGTAGAATTGGCCGTTGAAAAGTATAAATAGGGTAGAGCCAGCGGAAGGTGCCACGTGCCTCAAAGAGGAAAATTAAACAAGTGTAGCCCAAAGGATAGCCTCAAACAAGTGCAAGTTAAACACATGGTTAGGAGTCTAAAGGGGAACATAGCTATCCATTTTATCAACTAAGTATAAAGAACCGACATAGGTCTCCACTTGTCTTATCGATGTGAATTCAAAAGGCACGGCCCAAAGAAGGACCCTGGACTAGTGCCAACCAGCCATGTGGTCAGAGCCTGAAAGTTGAACCAGCCCTAAATTAACTAAGTATAAGAAACTGGCAGAAGGTGCCACGTGTCGACTCGACACAACTTCAAAGGTAGAATCTGGAGGGACAATCCCAAACAAGTACTGAGCCTCCACATGTCTTGGGTCAAACATATGGCCCTGCTAAACAAAAGGGACTTAGCCAAAACACAAAGAAACAAATCAAATCTACAGAAGGAGCCATGTGTCTCTTTGGCATAACTTCAAAAGAAAAATCCAAAAGCGGTCCCCAAATGTGTGCCAGCTCTACGCATGGCCATATTTCAAGTCAAAGCAGGAAGGTAGGTCGGTGGAGGAAGTTTGAATTTTTTGGATTTTGTTTCGAAAAGGAATAAAGTATAAAAATAAGTCGCACCTCAGCTGACACCCAGAGAAGCTACATGTCAAGCCTAATTACATGTGGGAAGGCAGCCCTTGGAAGGATCTTTTGCCAAAAGTAGGCTGGCGGGCCCGGGGAAGACTTTTTTCCAAATTGGAAAATGTGGGTCGGCAAGCCCGAGGATGAATTTTGGGAAATGTAAAGTTTCGGAACCGTGGGAGGTTTTTGCATTTTTTACAACTTTCATAAAAGTGCAGTTTGCAAGTGCGAGCCCGTGAGCCCGAGGAGGTTTTTTTGCCAAATACAAAATGAGAAGGTTGCAGTCTTGTAGAGGATTTTGGGAAAAAGTATATTTTTGGGCATGCAGGGTTGTGGGAGGTTTTTTGATTTTTGTGTCTTTTCATAAAAAGCGTAGTTTGTATTTTTGGGCCCACAAATCCTCTTTACAAAGATTACGTTTTCGCCATTTTGCACAGTCTCGATGTAGAATCTTCAGACGGCCATATCTTTTGACTGAAAGCTCGGATTTGAGCAAGAGAAGACTTTTTGGAAAGGTCTAGACCTCATCTATGCCATGGAAGCCTGAAACTTTAATTTTAACAAGGTTAGGAGGGTGAAAATAGATAAACATATTTCATGTCATTAATGTATGATCCAATTTCTTTAGCAACCAGATCAGATTTGATTTGATCTGACATTCTTCCTTCTTCAACATGCCAAACAAACATAGGGAACTAGAATTGATAGATTCTAGGTAGATTTGTAGGGGTATTAATGGTTGGTGGTTGAGATTTCAAAGTAGAGTCTAATTTTTCTTCTTTCTCTCTCACCTTGATGTCTATATATTGTAAACACTTCTCATTTGAGAAGCGGGAGATATTCTATGATGTGGGGAAACTCTGTAATTTTTTTTCATGACTCCACTTGAGTTGTAATCCTTCTCCTACACCTGTCAAGCATATTTGTGCCTCTTAGCACCCATGTAATGGTTGGTGCACCTGATAGAGCTATAAAATCATGTTTTTGTGGTGTTCTTCAACCCTTTTTCATGTTTTTTTGTTTCTTTGTGCCTCTCCATTTTCTGTTTGTTTCTTGTGCATGTATTTCATGTTTGTAGGTGTAATATGTCGTGCTTTGTGGAGTTTCGATGGTGGATTTGGATATGGGTCTGTGTCACTTTTGTCTGACCTCCCTAATCTACTTTTTCCCCTGTTTCATCCTCCCTTAGCAGAGTATCTCGCCACTTCTTTTTCTGGTGTATCACCACTTAGTGTAGGCTCTCTTTCACTCTCTCTCTCTCCCTGTCTTCTTGGAATGGCTAGATTTGGAGAGATTAGTTTTTCCTATACTAGATTAGCTTGTGGTAGATAGTTTGGGAAGAAGGAACTAGCCTTATCTGGAGGTCCATCTCATGTTTTGCAAGTCCCACTGCTTGAGATATGGTCTAATGTTGTGAATTCACACCGAATGCCCCATTTAACACCCAGGAAATTCAGGGGTGCTGTGATTTTACACTAACAATGGCCTCCTTAGGTTCTTCTCCTATACCAATGTTAACCTTTTTTGTCTTTAATGGCTCATGGTAGGTGCACAACCATTCATCAGCATCATCTATAACTTTGCGCATCCCTATAGAATGGTTAACATCCAAGCTTTCCACTTCCTCCTCATCAATTACATACACCATCTTCCCTTTTTCTTTTTCCATGCACACGTGCTCAAGTTGTATCTCCTCTGATTCTTCTTCTTCAAAGTTCACCTCCAAGCTAGATTCTCCTATCAAATATTTTACTCTATCCTCTGCCATTACACTATTCCCTATTGTAAGGTGCTTGACAACCTGTAATGCCTTATCCAATGATGGCTTTGTACTCCAATATTTGAACACTTGGGTGAGATGAGCCGTCAATTCTTTCTAATTACCAGTCTAGTGATGTGTTTCTAAATGGATATACTATGCACGTGCACAAAATTGTAGGGTGGAATATAACTTATGTACCCATAATGATGGTGGTAAGGCTTATGTGCCTCCTACCTAGGCCTTCTCACATGCTTGGATATGAAATAAGGCAACGCCTTTACCATGATAGTCTTGAATTACCATAGGTGCATTGCTCTTGGAAAATATTATAGAGAATTCAATTATTGCTTGGCACTACTCTAGAAGGCTCTCTCGATGTGTAACCCACCAGCGCATTGTAGTCCTGAGTAGGCTATAATTGAGCATCCTTTTTCTCTTGCACTCATTTCTACACTAAGCTTCCATGTCTCATAAGAAAACATTAGGGTATGCCCTTGTAAAGTAAATTGGTAACTTATTTCCTCTTAGGTGCTTGAGTGAGCGCACCATGGTCACTTTTTTTACATAACCCCTTAGTTGTCTTCCAATTAACTCATAGGTATTGTTTTCCCAATTTTCACACGCCATGCTTATGGTATCACTTACAGATCGGGCATCCTCAAATTGGATAACTCCTTCTATAGGGTGAATTATCTCTACGTCTCTAATGGAGCGCACATAAATTCTATCAAGGAACTCTTCTCCCAAAGGTTTGGTGTAGGGTACCAACTTCTCATTCATCAGAGGGATGATGACCCGTTCTTCCTTGTGTTTGAAACTAATATATCCTTTGTTGAACCTAAAGTTAGTGTTTTTCTTATAGCACCATGGGTGCCCAAGAAATGATGGAATATTTTCTACCTCGGCAAGTGCCAAGACTTCAAAGTCTCTAGCAAACTTGGCCCCCTGAATGATAATCACTGCATCTTTTAATATCCCAATGGGAATTGCCTTAGTTTTGTTTTCTATATACAAAAAATTTGAAGATGGCTGCAATGCGGGTGTTTCCATTTGGTGTCAGACATCCAATGTAAGAACATTAAATTCTGCTCCCGTGTCAATCAATATGTTTCTTAGAAGCTAACCATCCACAACTGCATTTAGCATGATCTCTTTTTCATAATCAAGGCTATGGGGGGAAGGTTTGCATGCAACACCTTCCTTTCACACTCCGTTCTGGTGCATGGCTTATTTTCTCGTAGCCATTTTCCTAGTAAGGGAATAATAATTTATTACTTTAAAATTTTGCATACTTCCTTGACCTCATCCAGGTCCTTCTGTAGAGCCTCAAAATTCCTTCTTTTCTCATGCTATCTAGACTACTATTTCAGACACTATATTTCTCCCTACAAAATCCAAATGACATCCATTATTTCTTGGTACACTTCCTTCTGGTGTGCAGGGTCTAGATACTAACCATGCACTACTTCCTCTCTTGATACTAGATTTTTTTTCCTTGGTACTTCTTTGGCATGCATAGCTTCTACTCTTGTTGTCACCAGAATAGGTTCTAATCCAGACTCGTGCGCCACTCTAGGCATCCACTGTGTGTCGACCTTATTTATACTTACCATCACGATGCCCTTGTCCTTTTAGTGTTGCTAGCTCATGTGCTCAAATAACTTAGGGAAATCCTCATACCTTTTCTTCTTTCCACACCATGAGCATTGCAATAACCTTGGGAACTTACGCTTGTAGTGTTATATAGATCAACAATTATAGAAGGTTCCTTGCCCAAACTCACTTCTTCCCTCTATGTGGTTACCACAACCATAAAATCCTCCACGTGAACCTCTTCCATGTGCCCCTCCATTCATGCGTAGTTCATAATAGTGGTAATCTTCCTTAGAACTAAGGATAAGGTTGGTCTGGCGCACACCATGATCAATGGCCTCATGGATCTAGTCAATAAGCCTATAATCCTTAGTACCATGGGTCGTAGAGGGGCATATCTTACAGTAGAAAGACACATTCTTCCAAATTACATGATGTAATAGGGGGCATATACTCACATCATGGTCCCCATGACAAATCTCATAATCCACCGCTATGGCGCGTACTGATTTTTGGGGGCAACTATCCTTGGCATGCCCTTCTACTTCACAATCCACGCACCAGAGACCACTACAAGTCTCATGTGTAGATTTTGTAGACATATTCTCTAATTGTTTGGAAATGGCAGTGATTTGGGCCTCTATAAAATTACTCACAGTAGTATTAATGATCCTAACAACTTCAGCGTGTAGAGAAGCTTCCATCACCTCGCACGGGTTATTTAAAGTCTTATGTGATAGTTCCCTTCTAAATGGTGTTATCAACCCTCCAAAAAACCATTGAGCATGATGTGAGGGGTGGATTTCATATGAAAACTTTGACATGAGAGTTTTAAATTGTGTGTCATACTCCCAGATACTCTCTGTCATTCCCTATTGAATCTCCTTTAGAGTGATGATTCTCTTCTACTCAAAATCAGGGATGTGGAATTCTACTAAGAAGGCATTTTTCAACATGGTGTAATCTGCCACCATCTGATGGGGATCATACTTCCTATACCAGCTATGTGCATGCCCTTGCAATGTCATTGTAAATTGATTGGCCTTCTGTTCTGGGGTTGTGATCCTCTTCGTGCGCCATAGCAACTCACACTTGTGAACATGTTCCACAACATCCTCTATGCCTTGGTAGTCTAGCAAGTGTAAATAAATTTCAAATATCACCTGAGGATGTAGCTGAGGGCCTTGTCCTTCTAATCCAGATCCTTGGTTTCCATCAGTGTTCCCCCACCATATCTACTGGACCCACTAGGTCGTGTGCCTCTTGATCCACTAGTTCCACCTCCAGATCCTTATGTGGCTAGTAATGGACCTGAAATGGTGGTGCCTAGTGTTCCCAACATCCCAGTGAACTATGTGTCAATGGTTACAAGACCATTCCACTACCAGATGTGTGTCTCATGCACTCCCCAATATGTTGCCGAAACCTTGTATATTTTCACCTTGCCCAAAAACTCCTCTGAAAACTTGAATGGTATGTGCAGCCATAGAAGTCCCAAACAAGAATTTATATCTCCTGGGTGTTGATCATTCATTCCCACTGATACCATTTGGGTTCTCAATACTCCTTTGATTTGGAAAACCAAGCGTCAAGGTTTGGTCACTAGGTGGGTTCAGATATGTGCCAATGACTATTCTTTCTCCACACAAAAAATTTTCATCAGAAGCCGAAGGGCTCTCTCTCCTGTGCTTGCCAAGATTGGGTAGCATAGACTGCTCAGGTTCCACATCCTCTACATGAACCTCAACACCTTCCCGTAATGTTTGCCTCCATAGATCGATCACACTTATAACCTCACATTATCTAGAAATATCACTTTCACATGCTTCACTATACTTGAGTCGTCTCTCTTCCCTCTCCTTTTCAACTATAATGTCTGCCATCTTCCTCCACCTAGCTTCCTCACCCAATGCTTAGAAGGGTTTAGCTGACCATTGGAATTTCCTCTAAAATCAAAGTAATGATCAAGATCTTTATCGCCAAAAGAATAACATGTAGAAATGATCCTCTGGGATCCCTCAGAAACTTGAACTCAACAACTTCTTGAGAAGAGTAAGTAGAAATGGTGTATTCCAGATTGTAGCTAGCCATCACTCCCTTCCACCAATAATCCAAAGAATGATTCCACATCAGATCTACATCTTATAGCCTCTGGTAATCATCTTAGGACCATACCTGTGCTCTATAGTTCCAGCTTAATTTGGACGCATATGTTGAGATCCATTTGTATAGCTCTACGGGGAAGAAATAGAAGAAAGTTTCATTCAACTCATGGTAGATGTTATCTTCTACCCATCTACGTGCATCAAACTTGAGTCCAGTTGTTTCACACAGAATTTTGTTCCAGAATCGTGTTAATTCTATCCTCTCATTCTCTTGAGAAACATATAAGGGTTAGGGCTAGGGGGAATACATGTTGAGTGTTGGGAAGGTGTGCGCATACCATAGAGAGATCAGACTGATTGTGAAGAGCTCCTTTTTTTCTAGGAAGGACTACCTATAAATAAGAATGCAAGACCACCAAATTTTAGTTAGACAATAAGTGAGGGAACTGCCTTGGGCCCAAGAAATATTAGACTTCCTTTCGAAGGTGGTCAACTCCCTTTTAATACAAATTGATGCAAATGATAATAAAGAAGCTATTGCAAACTCACGATTTAGGTATCTCATTACTAAAAGCAATAGAGACTAAACTAGCAATAATAGAATGTCATGTTGTTTATTTGGTCACTGGTTATTGATATGTTCAGATCAAGTTACAGGGATAGACGAGGATGGACATGAGATTTTTTTGAGGTGAATAGGTGAAAGGTTGGTTTTGGTATAAGTCACAATGACCGATGCCGGTCACTGGATAACCAATCGCGGTTATCAAACCGGTACCAGTAGGGAATAACTGATATTAGTAGGGGAATGATTTAGGGATTTTTAAATGGAGGTTGGTGTAAGGTGGTTATGATGTTTGGAAGGTTGGTAGATGGTTGAGGGGAGTAGTAGGGTGATAGAGAAGACGCAGAGAGTGAGAGAGCTATCTTTGGGGCAATATAGAGATGGATGTCTGAAGGTTAGGTGCAGGTTGTTGCCCGGTAGTAGATCTAGGAGTGAGCTTATAATCCATATGAATTAAAAGTTCACAAAGTAGTGTCTAGAAGCATACAAGGTGATGAAAGAGACTACTTATTAGTTTCTGATGTGGATGCAAGTCCAAAGAATGCAGTGGCAAAGGAAAGGCTCAGTTGGGATGATCCAACAATCAGAAGTGATCTGATGAAGCTATCCTCTAACTCTCCCAATGTTTGGATGAGTGTGATAATGCTCTAGTTGCTCAGTTACAGTCTTGGGCTCGATAATCCTCTTTGTAAACTCTTCTCTCTCCTTCACTTGTCTCTCTCTTGCAAATGAATTCCTGATCTCCTCATTTTGGTTGGGGGAAGTCATTTACAGGGACCCGATGGTGGTTACGTAACCGACGTCGGTCAAGTAGGGACCGATGTTGGTTAGGTCAAAGTTGGCTATTTTTAGTAAATAACCAACTTTCTCTCCTTTTCTCCTGAGGGATAAGTTGTGGGCTTGGTCAATTCATTATTAGGTTCGTTTTGATGCGGGTGAGGGGTGATGAGTCATGGGTGTGGGTCTAGACCAAGTCATAGGTCTTAATTAGGTTAGTTTAGGGTTAGGGATAGGTCATAGTGAGGTGGCGAGGTGAGGTGGCAGGGTTGGAGATGTGGATTTATTAATTATAAGGTAATTAATAAATAATTAAGTGTGTAAGGTTTAGGTGGGGAGGTAGCGTTAGGTTGTGGGATGAGATACGGGGTACAGGGTGTCGTAAGACCCAAATTTGGTGTCTACATTTGGCCCTTGTTGTCGTGTAGCTTGTCTTGTAAAGCTGCACTAACAATAATAAGAAGTGGTTGCCCCAGTTAAGGGTATAGGTAATCCCCCTCAAATCTATCACAGATTGAGGTGATGTGAAATCAGGGATAGGGTTGATAAAGGGTGAATGATGATGAGATGATGGTAAGATTGTGGGGTAAGTTCAAGGAAGCCGACACACGTTGAAATGTAGTAGTGCAACCAGGGTACATGATTTGAAGAGCAAACAAGTAATTCATAGGAAAAGGTCGATATTTTATCCAAACAAGGTTGATATAATCCTGGTATCCAAGGCATAGGAAGTAGCTCCAAGGGATATAACGGGTAAGGTACAGGAGTGTTTAGGCATGTTCGGCAGTACCAAATGGCTGGTTTGGTTGAGATAAATGTCACGGTCTCGGTCTAGGCAAAGCTGGTTGGCTGATCAATTCAAGTATCCTAGGCATGCTAAAACACAAACGGGTGAGCTCGATTGAACAAATAGCTATAGGATGGGTGGATAGAATCGTAATTTGTAAGCCTCGATCAAGGTATTTAATTGGTGTAGCCTTGGGTCGGTCTGATTGGTTGGTTGTGGCCTTGGGTAAGGCCGATTGATTGGGTACGGCCGTGGGTTGGGCCGATGGGTTGGTTGTGGCCTTAGGTCAGGCCGATTGATTGATTATGGCCTTGGGTCGGGCCGATTGGTTGGGTGTAGCCTTAGGTTGGGCCATTTGGTTGGTTGCAGCCTTGGGTTGGGCCAGTTGGTTGGTTGCGGCCTTGGGTCAGGCTAGTTGGTTGGTTGCGGCCTTGGGTCAAACCGATGAATTCAAAATAATGCTATTTAGCCAAGCCAGGGGTAAGTGAGGTGGTAAAAATGGAGATTTGTGGATAAGATAGGTAACCAATATCGGTTAGGGGTGACCGATATTGGTTAGGATACCGATATCGGTTATCTAGGGCGTTCCCTAACCGATATTGGTTAGAGGTCAAAAACCTATAAAAAGAAAAAAACGGCATGTCATTTTCACATTGTGAATTTTAGTGCCAAAATTGTTCTTGTTGAATTTTGAATTGATTGTGTCGAGTGTGTAGGCTGAGTTGGCGCTAGTTGAGTGGGTGAGTGAGTTATTGGTAGGCCCCAGAGATCAAGAGGCAGAATTTGATTGGTTGAGGACTCTGCTAAGGAGATTTGGAGCGATGGACCAGGATAGAGGAGCAGGAGGTGCTGGAAGAGCTAGACCACCACCACCTATTCCACGATAATGATGTGTAGTCGTACCGGTAGGCTCTAAATCCCTATATCTGTCAATTTTATGAATTTAGCTGGGATTTGGGTATTGGGGTAGGAATCCAAAATTTGATAAAATAATGAAGAAATGAAGGTAAACAGTAAAATGAATTGGGTAGATATGTTAGGTAGGTCAAAATGTCAGGGTGGGTAATTTTTTAGGCAACTGTGTCGGGTAAATTGGGAAAAATAGGGAAAAAAGGGGCGTTTGGGGGCCATTTTTGGTCTGGCCCCGAAATCCCACAGTGACCGATGTCGGTCACTCGTCAACCGGCATCGGTCGCAGTGTAATTATGTAGATTAGCAGGTACAGAGACTAGCGTCGGTCATGTGTTGACAGACATCAGTTCATAAAATTTGGGACATGGACTGCGGGTGGGGGACTGATTGTAGTTAAGGGTGACCATTACCGATCACCATAGGTAGGAGGTAGGATTGTAAAACAAATTTGTTGGGTGTTGTTTTGGGCGGGTAGGATAGATTATAGGGTTGAGGGGGGAGAAGGATTTATAGATATATAGGGAAGAAGGGGATAAAAAGATTTATAGATGTATAGGGTAAGATAGGTGGGTGTAGATGTGTTTATATAGTTGGGTTGTGATTGGGTGGGTGAGTGAGTATAGAGGGTTAAGGTAGTTGTTTTGTGAAGGGTAGGCCTGAAGGAGTGGGTTGTTTTTGTAGGAACGCCAGTAGTTGACCTTATGAGATCGGATGCCGCCTCTACTGGAGCGGATGCGGCCATATCTGACCGCAGTGCAGTGGGCAGTTATGCAAGAGGTTGGACTCGGCAGAGTCCAGAGGTATAAGGCTATGGATAGGGACCACAACTTAATGGTTGCCCTCATTGAGAGATGGGATCTGGAAACCAATGCCTTTCATATCCCTACTGGAGAGATGACAGTCACCCTAGAGGATGTGTATCGTATCCTTAGACTACCAATCATAGGTGAGGAGGTGTTCCAGGTGAATGCTGAGACAACGATGGATAGCATCCTGTAGGTATTCAGGGATGCAGACCCATTGATTACGTATCATAGTGCGAGCATTTGCTACGGTGATATGTATCACACTCATCGATAGGAGACATGGCTTACCATCATGATGATGATTGGTATCACCTACTTCACCCTCCCTGACTCAGAGGGAGGCCGCTTCCCATGGGCTCTGATGAGAGTCTTACATAAGATGGTGGATGAGCACACCTGCTACGCATGGGCACTAGTGTATCTGGTGTAGCTATACAGAGAGCTCTGGGGCTATTGCTGTATAAGGTGATTCAGTATATGTTTGACATTCTTGTTACACTGTTGGGCCTATAAGTATATCGTGTGTATATGACCAGTAGGGTTTCCCCAGTATCCAAGGTCACAGGAAGTCTATAGATATGGGTTTCAGAGGTGGTTGGGGGTCATGGGCCAGCCACAAGTAGTTATCACAGGGCGGGATGTCACTTATTACAGGAATATGTTAGAGGTCCTGACTGCATTAGATATTATATGGAGGCCATACAGAGGCCATCAGCCCCATGGAGGAGCCCGAGGACAGCTGCAATGGATCCAATACATCTTCTGGATAGCTGGATGGAGACTCGGGGAGTACGAGAGGATTCCTCTAGAGAGGGTATGACGACAACTGGGACTACAGTAGGATGAGCCACCTCCCTTCCCACAGTATCGAAGGGAGGATGTAGAGGTACCACTACCTGTACCATAGCCATTTGACCCAGTCTGGGTAGCAGAGAGACCGGCAGATGACACAGTGGACGATGCCGGGGTTACAGGATCATTTTTGGTTTGGTGGGCAGGGCAGAGGGCAGCCATGAGAGCACAACCAGCATAGCCAGATTTGGCGGTTGTGACAGCAGAGAGGGACCATCTCTTAGGTCAGGTGCAGTTAATACAGGGGCATGTTACGGCTACACAGGCACAGATTGGGGTGTTATAGGGGTAGTTAGCCTAGGCACAGGTACAGGCACAGGCACAAGCATAGGCACAGGCACAGCCTCAGGTCCCTGTTCAGGCACTGATAGCAGCTCCACTGCCACCATAGGTATAGGTTCAGGATTAGGGTGTATAGGTAGGGCAGGGCCCACTTCTTTTAGGAGCCAGGGGACCAGCCCCACCAGCCATGGTGGCACGGGCCCGGTACATGGAGGTGAGAGCAGAGGCCCATTACTATCAGGACATAGTAGATGGTACCAGTGCAGATTATTAACCATATGTGGCTCATAGAGCCAAGACTTCCCAGAGTCACAGGTCACAGGGGGCCGCAACCATAGCTGGTGGGTCAGTGACGGGTAGGAGGCAAGATTTAGCACATGGTCCAGCTGAGGGACGAGCCGAGGGAGGGGGAGAGAGCTGCGTCACCCCAAGAGTGCAGAATTTTTTTGGTTGAGTTGGATATTTGATTGTTTGATAGAGACACTGGTCTGCGAACCGAGTGTGCATATAGAGGCCTGTGTGCCCACATAGGATTTATGTATTCGTTTTTGTTGTATACACCAGCCTGCGAGCCGAGTACATTTTGTATAGTTGATACCAGCTGCCGAGCCAAGTATATTTTTGACATGAGAGACCAGCCTGTGAGCCAAGTCGAGAGTTTGACAGAGACAGCGGCCTATGTGCCAACTTTGTATTTGGGATCACAGAGACCCCATGCAGGGTAATTTGTATATTTTGAGATTGATTTGATGATATATAGATGATGAGTTTGATCCATATGGTGTTTATAGTTGTTGATTTGATGCATATATTATAATGTTTCATGTTTTTTGTTGATGGTATTGGAATTTGATGTATATAGATGACGTTGATGATGTTTTGATGATATGCATATGTGTTGAAATGTTGATGGTATTATGATGATGGATGTTGATAATGATGTCATTATGTAGGGAAAAGAGGCGAGTGTCGCCAAAAATTTGTAAAAAACAAAGAAAAGGCCTAGGTATAAGAAAAAGAAGACAGTTTGACCGATATCGATTAGCTAACCAATGTCAGTCGCTATCTGATCGATACCGGTTAGGTAACCGACATCGGTTATGTTAAAACGAGCTTTTCTAAAAATAGAAAAGCTTGGGAGGTAACTTAAATTCTTATTTTTAGAGTCATGCAACATGTTAAATACAAGGATACGAGGCTGTTGACATCCATACAGGGTAGTTGCATGGGAGAATTGAGTGATAAAGAGGAAAGAGACAGGTAAAGTGATCGTGGGCTTGGATTAAGAAGGTGTAAAGGCAAGTTATAGTGAAGATTTTGGTGAACATGACTGAACAAGGAGAAGTGTTCAACGGGTAGAGAGGAGAGAGAAGATAGGTTCCACCTCAAGCTACTGCATCCCAAGAGGTATAAGTTTTGGTTGGAATGAGATTTTGCATGCTTATAAATAGGATGTGGTAAGGTAAGTGTTATCCAAAATGTGCCCCCCTGCTCATTTTGTGGCTAACTTCTCCCATTCTTCCCTCTCTTGTTCCTCAGTCTCAAAATTTTTGCTTTTAGGCACTCAAAACCTTCTGGAAGTGTCACCATTGGATAGAGCTCTTTCTCAGCTTTCCAGAAAGGTAAATTTTTCCTCCTAACTCCATGTATTTTTCAAGTTATGGCTCGGCGGAGTTTTTGTGGGAAATTTTCCCCTGAAAGGCCCGCAGCCAATCAGGACGTGCCACGTGTCCAAAGAAGTGGCGGGGGTCGGAGGAGAACTTGGATTTTTACCAAGTGTTTTGGCAAAGGTTTCAAAAGGAAGAATTTTTCCTGCGGGCCTGCCGACAAATCATTTGCTGCTATGTGCCCAGGGGAGAAAGTTTGAAAAATCGACTAAGTGTTGGTGCAAGAAAATTTTTGAAGGATGGCCCCGCACCCAATAAAATTTTACCATGTGGCATCTGGACTGGCGGGGCACGGGGAAATTTTAGAAAATTTTCCAAATGACCAAAAAGGTGCAAAAATTTGAATTTTCGCCCACCAACTCGATTTGGCCCTATTTTGCCCTAAAACTTCAAATGGCCATATCTTTCGATCCAGAGCTCAATTTTTCACATTCTTTATATAAATGGAAAGCTGGTGAAATTATCTAAAAAATTCTAGGGTCAATTTTGAATTTTGGTGGAGTTTGGAGAGATAAAATTAAAAAACACTTCTGGCACGTGGTCATGAATAGAAATGATGTTTCAACCATCGATTTTAATGAAGAATGGCTCGCATTCTCTCCTAGCATGGTTAAAAATGTCAGGGAATGGGTCTGTCAGGTCGCCCATTCTATTTTGATGGAATTTTGGTCAACGGTTGAACCCCTTGCATGTTTTCCCACGTTTCTCTCTCCTGGGCTCATCCCTTGCATTGTAAAAGCCATATTTAGCTCATTTTTCAAAGGGTTGAACATTTTTTATGTATGGCAAGCTCCCTTTTTCACCTTGGAAGTGATTTAGTGGAATAACAGACCTTTTCTAGAAAATGCAACTATATTTTATCCTTTCAGGTGTTTGAATGCAAGTGATTTTGATGTTAAAATAACAATACAGGCCCTGTGATTAGTTTTTATCCTCTACTGGTGTTGTTTGCCTAATTTCTAACACTTCATTACAGCTATCAGTTTGTGCATGTTGTTTTTGTTGCAGTTTATGAACTATTTCAATTTGTAGAAATAAAAAATTCTCACCACTCCTTTGGTGCATCACCTATTAGCATTAGTTTTAGTTCTTTCTTTTTGCATTTTCTATCCTTGTCCCTTTGAAATTTAGAGTAGATTTAGGAGTTTAAACCTCTGCAATTATGCAAGTAAAATAGCTGATCAGAGGAGTTGAGGAAACAACCTCTAATCTGGAGATTTCTCTTCCATTTTTGCAAGTCCCACACTTGGGAAGAGGATTCAATGTTGTGCAATCACACTCGATGTTAGTATGATCAAACTAGAAATCTGATCAACATCCAGGGGGTGCTGCTGATTTACAACAATAGTTTTGGCGTGCCCGGTGGGATGTTAGAGGTCTTCCACTTTATATTTTATAGGTTGGTGTGTTCCTGTTAAATATCTAGCCTTTTGGAGGCACTTTGAAAAGCACATCTGGCGACTCCATCTGGTAAACAACTCATTCTCTAAGTTACAGACCTGTTTTCCATTCATTTCCATCCATTCTTCTTTCCATCATTTTCATTCTTTTCCATTCCATGAAGTTGTGCAATCATGACTTCATTTCCATCATGGAATTCAAATTTACAATAGCAATATATCACACCTCCAACATGTTTTACAAATCCTCCAAATCAACATTTTGATCAAATTCAAAATCAGCATGTCTACCCATATGAGCAGCAGTGCCAAAGTCAGTTTGGATATGAAGCATGTCAAGAACAAGGGTATGCTGGTTGTGAGGGAAGTCAAGAAGAAAATGTAGATCTGCTGGAACAAATCCAAAATATGGAGGTAAACATGGTGCAATCTAGGGCTCAAGCACAAAAGAAAGCATTTAGAATTGGTTGTAGATCACCTTGTCCATGGGTGGGACCTTTTCCAAGGCATTACAACCCTCAAGAGAAGCTAGACTTCATGATTACAACACTACCATTGCTTGTAAAGTGGACTGAAGGAATAAAGGTGTATGAGAGGAGTATTCAACAACCTTGTCAATAGGTAAGCACACCATCTCATGCCTTTTCTCTCCCTCTTTCCCAATCTGTTTTATCTCAACAGTGTCAAGTTTTAAACTCTCCATCTGCTGTCCCAAGTGCTGAATCCATTTCTCCATTCCCTAGTCTTCCACCCCATCTCAATTCTTCTGTCCTTTTCCCTTCCAAACAGCCATTCCCTCCAAAGAAACAAGAGTTCCTACCTCCTCCACCACCACAAAAAATTGCAAAATCAATTGAGTTACAATCCACTTCTCCTCTTGCATTCCCAAATCCATGTTGGGAGGATAAAAATCAGAATGCCAATCAAGGAAAATAGCAGCAGAAAGAAGAGCCAAACAAGGATGAAGAAATTCAAAGCCTAAAGAGTTGGGCTCTTAAATTTAGGATTACAAAAATCCCCTTGATGGTGAAACCAATAGAGGATGTTGAAGTTGGAGAACAAGTGGAAAACAAGGCTGATTTTATAACAGCAGTGAAGCGAGAAAAACAACAGTTTGTTGGTGATGAGTTGGGTGTCCATGTTGGCACTTTTCCCAAAGAAAATGCTGATCCAGTTTGCACTACAAAATCAGCCATCGAGAAGGAAGGAAAACCATCTCAAAACCCCATCTTTGAGGAGAAAATGGATGAGGTCAAGTCAGTTTTTACAATAGTAGAGAAAGGAAGCATTATTGATACATTTTTGCTTTCATTTGAAGGGGCTGATTTGATTGATGAAGCCATTATGGAGGTGAACAAAACAGGTCCAAATTGTGAGAAAAAGGCACAAGAAATTTCATGCTTCTCTCCCACTTCATCTCTCCAACAATCTGATTTTTGGGATGGGTTTAGATTGACAAGTTTCATGTTTGAAAATGAAGTTATACAGGGTGAAGATAATGCAGATTTGGAGGCCACCATACAAGAGGGAGAGACTTTGCTGCAGCAAGACATTCAAGAGTTTGATTTTCCATCAGACTTAGAAGAATGTTTAGATGAAGAGCTAGCTGAAATTACCATGTTTCCTTCTTCACCATTCATTCTCCAACAACAAGAACTTGCTGCCGTGGACAAAAGAGTTCAAGGACAACAGCCTACAGTTTGCAACATGCCTCTTGAATCAAAGCTGGAAGAATTTGATCTTCCAAAAGCTACAATGGAGGAGCTCCAAAGTCAACAATGTATTGCAGCAGGTAACAACAATGCAAAAGCAACTTCATTGGATGTTGAAATCAATAACGAGGAGTTACACACTATAGAAGAGTTCCATGTTGCCATGAAGGAAGAGAAAGGGAAGAAAAATCCTACCATTGCTTCCACATCACCCACCCTAGAAGGTCTACAAGAAGACTCCATTTTTGGAGTTGAAAATCAGAGCTACAGGCATATCAAGCGGATCATACCTTGCCCAATAAGGTATTTGACTTCATTGGAGTCAAAGGAGAAGTCACAACCAGTCATGCTTGCTGCTAAGCATGAGGGCGAGCTATAAAGTACCAAGGATCAGTTGTCATACCTCTTCAATCCAAATGCAGAGCAACTAAAAGAGGTATTGGATTTGTTTTCAGTTGACACCTTGATGATTTGGGTAGAAGACCAGCTTCTTGTTGATTTTCCACTCATCCAATCAGCCATGTTCAGTGCCAAATCAGTTGCATGGTTGCAACTTTTCAGAAAGGGAAGCTATTTCTCCCAACAAGTTACAGGGTTTGTTTAGCCCACTTTTGCTTCCAGTTATAGTAGGATAGGTAGTTTTACTTTCTGTAAAATAAGTGCTTGTTCACACTCTGCATGTTCCATTTTGGAGCATGTATGACCTTTAGTTTTGTACATAGTTTTTGTGGTGCTGGTTTTGCTCTTGCACAGTCCATTTCATTGGGTTTCCAACTGGCTCAGAGAGGAGGTTTTTAAAGTTAGGATCAGTTTGCAGGATACAACTCATGTCTCCATGCCCAATGGATGCTTCAAGCAACTGGTAACTTCATCCAGCAGGCAGATGCCCCCTCTGAGTCGCCAAAATTGTTATCCAAAATGTGCCCCACTGCTCATTTTGTGGCTAACTCCTCCCATTCTTCCCTCTCTTGTGCCTCAGTCACAAAACTTTTGCTTTCAAGCACTCAAAACCTTCTGGAAGTGGCACCATTATATAGAGCTCTTTCTCAGCTTTCTAGAAAGGTAAATTTTTCCTCCTAACTTCAGGTATTTTTCAAGTTATGGCTCGGCGGAGTTTTTGTGGGAAATTTTCCCCTGAAAGGCCTGTTGCAAATCAGGATGTGCCACGTGTCCAAAGAAGTGGCGGGGGTTAGAGGGGAACTTGGTTTTTTACCAAGTGTTTTGGAAAAGGTTTCAAAAGGACGAATTTTTCCCGCAGGCCCACCAACCAATCATTTGCTGCCACATGCCCAGGGGAAAAAGTTGGAAAAATTGACTAAGTGTTGGTGCAAGAAAATTTTTGAAGGATGGCCCCGCGCCCAATAAAATTTTTCCATGTGGCATCTAGATTGGTAGGGCACGGGGAAATTTTAGAAAATTTTCCAAATGACCAAAAAGGTGCAAAAATTCAAATTTTTGCTCGCCAACCTGATTTGACCCTATTTTTCCCTAAAACTTCAAATGGCCATATATTTCGATCCAGAGCTCAGTTTTTCATGTTCTTTATATCAATGGAAATTTTGTGAAATTCTCTACAAGATTAAGGGGTCAATTTTGCATTTTGGTGGAGTTTGGAGAGAGAAAATAAAAAAATTCTTCTGGCACATGGTCATGAACAGAAATGACATTTCAACCACTGATTTTAATGAAGAATGGCTTGCATTCTCTCCCATCATGGTTAAAAATGTCAGGGAATGGGTCTGTCAGGTCGCCCATGCTATTTTGATGGCATTTTGGTCAATGGTTGAACCCCTTGCATGTTTTCCCATGTTTCTCTCTCCAGGGCTCGTCCCTTGCACTGTAAAAGCCAGATTCGGCTCATTTTTCAAAGGGTTGAACATTTTTTGTGTATGGCAAGCTCCCTTTTTCACCTTAGAAGTGATTTAGTGGAATAAAAAACCTTTTCTAGAAATTGCAACTGTATTTTATCCTTTTAGGTGTTTGAATGTAAGTGATTTTGATGTTAAAATAACAATATAGGCCCTGTGATTAGTTTTTATCCTTTGCTGGTATTGTTTTCCTAATTTCTAACACTTCATTACAGCTATCAGTTTGTGCATGTTGTTTTTGTTGCATTTTATGAACTGAGTCAATTTGCAGAAGTAAAAAATGCTCACCACTCCTTTGGTGCATCACCTATTAGCATTAGTTTTAGTTCTTTCTTTTTGCATTTTCTATCCTTGTCCCTTTGAAATTTAGAGTAGATTTAGGAGTTTAAACCTCTGCAATTTTGCAAGTAAAATAACTGATCAGAGGAGTTGAGGAACCAGCCTCTAATCTGGAGATTTCTGTTCCATTTTTACAACTCCCACACTTGGGAAGAGGATTCAAAGTTGTGTAATCACACTGATGCTAGTATGATCAAACTAGAAATCTGATTAACATCTAGGGGGTGCTGTTGATTTTCAACAACAGTAAGTGGGTATAAAGGTGATAGGAAATGGTTTGGGATGGGGTGAGTGTTATAGGGTAGGTAATCAAGTGTTTTAGATATGTTTGTAGGTACAGAGAGGGGTAAACTAGCGAATAAGTTATCATAGGTGGTGTTTTTTAGTAGGATGGATAATATTGACAGTGACCAATATCGGTTTAGGCCTAACTAGTATCGGTTAGGTAACCAATATCGGTTACTGTGTAAAGTTGTAGATTCTGATAAAAACACTTAAGGATTCATTTGCTATTTGTTGTTCATTGGTTTGATGTGTGCAGGCAGAGGCAAGGTTGATGATGAATGATAGGGTACTAGCTTTGTTGTCACGGGTCCGAGTGGATGTAACACTAGCGGAGTGGGCATTAATAAACCATGTGGGGTTAAGCAAAATCCTCTATTATTCACGAATCACACGCAATCATGCTATGTTGTAGGTGCTGATTGAGAGATGGAATCCAGAAAATAATACCTTCCATCTGCCAATAGGGGAATTGACAGTGACGTTAGAAGATGTGTTTTGAATTTTGAGACCTCCAATTACAGGAAAACAAGTGTATCAGGTAGGGCCTAACATGGCACGGGTAGTGATAACGACAGTATTTGGTCCAGTCGCACAAGATTTGACATAGCGAGGCATGACATTTACTTATGGTATAATGTTTGCAGCACACCCTGAGGCAACAAGGTTGGCTGTGGTATTAATGGTAGCGGTGGGGTATTATGCATTACCTAGAGTGGATGGGGGAAGATTTCCAAAATCATTGATGTGTATTATTCATGAGATGATAGAAGGTAGCATTACTTTTGCATGGGCACCCGCATATCTAGCGGAGCTATACAGGGGTTTATGGGTATGCAGGCAAAATCATAGGACTACACTAGATTGTGTATACTTATTACATTGTTGGGCCTATGAGCACATTATGTGTTTGTGACCAATAGGCCGACCAATCTAGGTAGGAGAGACAGGAGTGCAGAGGTTGGGATTCAGGCGATGGGTCCAGACAGAACAAGAGGTAAGATTTGAGACCGTGATAGATAACGCCGAGCATTATAGGTAGAAGTTGGAGATGATGATGATTGCGGATATCCATTGGAGGCCTTACGGGAACTACATGGTGATGACAAACATAGTTGAGGATTTGAGGGGTGTAGAGCGAGTGAGGTGGATCACAGGACACAGGACAGGGGAGTATGAGAGGATTCCTCTAGATCACGTGCGACGACAATTTTGATTTGTTCAGGATATACCCATGGATCATAGACCATATAGAAGGATCGACACTGAGGCACCATTCTCACCTCCATGGCAAACTCTTCCAAAAGGACTAGAAGAGATAGCAGCCGATCGTAGGGTAATGGATGCAGGAGTGACAGATTCTTATAGATTATGGTGGGCAGTAGAGCTGCGAAGTACACACAAGAGGGCCAATCATCCTAACATAGCTGTGATTACCATGGAGAGAGACCTCCTGTAGGGTTTAGTTCACCAGCTTCAAACACAGGTGAACGAGACCACGGGATTGTTAGAGGCATCACAGTCTCGAGTGGAGAGACTATAGGAAAGAGTCCTCCACATGAGAGGGCATATTTGTATGTTACAGGAGAGATTGGTAGATCAATGGGAGGAACCAATAGCAGTGGTACCTTTGAGTATGGAGAGGCCAGGTGAGCGGCATCGACAATCACCATCACTACCTGGTTTGGGATGGGGCGCGAGGGTCTAAGTGAGTTTCATACATAGGGGTAGAAGAATAAATAAGGATTCTGACCGGTGCGTCGATGATAGAGAAGATGTATTTGTTTAACATCTAAATAAAATGGAATATGTATGTTGATTTGAGTTTGTGATAATTATAAGAATATTTGTGTTTTGAATGTTTGGATTGATAAAGGATCAAGGTGAGTGTTATCAATAAAAATACATGATAGGTTATGGTAGGGGATGGTCGAGCTAACCTTGGGAGACCCCATGTCTGTTAAGTGCTACCTACGTAGCCCATTGTACAAAACAAGGAGGGGCCTCAGACCGATGTAGTTCTCCCTTAGGACCAGGGAGAAGTGAATTCAGGCAATTTTGTTGTGGTTAGGCAATTTTTTGGTTGGTAAAAGTTTGATATTGGTAGAGTAATGTTATTGGTGTTGGTGTGGGTATAGGTGAAGTGAGGGTTAACTTACCCAAGCATAGGAAATCGTGTCTTAATTAAGGTCAACACATAATCCTAGATTCAGGTAAAAGAGGTAAAAGTGTCCCATAGTTGGAAAGAGATAAACAAACCACGTATTATTGTAGGATGAGCTTGAATCCCTAGGTACCTTATATAGGCGAGAATTCGATAGGTGAAAAGAGTTATATAATCACAATATATTGGATATATGCACGTCCCTTGAGTTTTTTTATTTTGAAGAATGGTGAGGTGAGGTGGATGGTATAGCTGGGGCGTAGAGAACTTGTTATAAGGTGATTATTCTGACAGAAGAGAACCAAACTAAAATAGACAAGTCCATGACTCAAAAGTGCTTTTGAATACTGCTTTTATTTTTCGAGATATAGACTGATTGATGTGGGAAGTCTATATGGGATATGCATTTTTTTGTTCTTGAGGTCTTCACGAAGCTGATCAATGCGAGAAGCTTCTGATAGAGGCTGACTTTGTATAGCTGTCCTTCGAGCGAGAAGTCTACTTATAGTAGAAGATGTGGCATTACACATAGCTGTCCTTCGAGGGAGAAGTCTAGTTATAGTAGTAGATGCGGCTTTGCACATATCTTTCCTTTGAGGGAGCAGTCTAGTTTATAGCTTAGAGGTCTAGATGTCTGTTTGGCATGAAGCATCTAGTTTTGCAGGAAGTTTGACTCAAGCATATCCCAGAATTGTATAATTGAGAACTTGTTATTTTGATACTTTTAATTCATGGACCATACTAAAAAGGAGAAGGCATCTTTAAGAGCAGGTGATGATCAAACCACATGGGTTTGATATTACTTTGAGATGCATGAAAAAAGGTGTATGAGGTGGTAAATGAGCTCAAGGGATGAGTGCAAGGTAGATAAGAAGTGATGTAACACTAAATTCAATAGTAGAATGGTTAGAGATGCAAGGAATTAAGGGGTTTAGGCTCAATTTTACCATTAAGAGAAGTTAAACGATAAGTACCTGATCCATAAGTATGAGTGATAATGTAAGGCCCAATCCAATTAGGAGCAATTTTTCCATGTTTGCTCTTTTCTAGTTTGGTTACATGATGATTCTCTTTGAGTACAAGATCACCAATTTGAAAGGTACGCTCATGAATTCACTTATCATAAGCACGCTTGATGCACTTTTGATAAATTTGAAGGTGGTCAAGAGTGGTAAGATGACGCTCGTCAAGAAGCTCCAATTGGGCTAACCGCTCTTGGCGAAAGTCATCATTGGTGAGAATATCCTGGAGAGATATTCTGAGGGAAGGGATTTGTATTTCGAGAGGAAAGACAGCCTTGGTACCATACACCAGAGAGAATGGGGTGGCATTAGTGGAAGTATGAATGCTGATATGATAAGCCCAAAGGGCAAAGGGGATGTGATCATGCCAATTTTGCCCAGAATCGTTAACAACTTTCATGAGAATTTTGGTTAAGGTTTTTTTAGAAGATTCAACTTGACCATTTTCTTGTTGATAGTAGGGTGACGAGAAGCTAAGTTTGATACCAAAGTTGTCACAAAGGGCTCGTAACAGCTTATTTTTGAAAGATTTGCCATTATCGGTTATCAAGCGATGAGGAACACCGAAATGGAAAATAATGTGATGATTGATGAATTCAATGATTTTCTCCTTTTTGGTTGAAATGAGTGGAACAACCTCCACCCATTTAGTGTAATATTTGGTTGCCATGATGATCCAATAGTGATGTTGCGAAGAAGGCGGATGAATCTCACCAATAAGATCCAAACCCCATTGTGAGAAAGGCCAAAGATCTCGTGTGACCTGTAGCGGGTGGCTAGAAGTATGTTGAAGGTTGGCATGTTGTTGACACATAACACAATGCTTAACATATTCGCAGTAGTATTTATTAAGAGTAGGGCAATAATATCCTAGGCGAAGGATCCGCTTGGCCATGGCAAAGCCACTAAAGTGCCCACCACAAATTCTGTCATGGACTTGTTGCATGGTATGAGTGACTTCAGCACCGGTTAGACATCGAAGGAGGATACCATCGAAGCCAGGTTTATAGCAGAGTCCCCCCATGATGACATAACGAGAATTTTTTTTTAGAAAAGCACATTTGCCATTACTATTAATGTCAGGTGGGAGAACAGAGGTTGTAAGGTAGTCGCGAAATTGGTGATACCGGGTATCCTGCGAGTCAGCATATACATTATTTACCATACAAACATCCAGGACTAAGTAAGATGGGGAAAAGAGTTGTTAGACCAAGAAAAATATGTCAGAGTCAGTTGGTGATGCAGGAATTTGCAAGGCCAAGCAAGCCATAGTATCCGTAAATTTGTTAGTTGAGCATGGAACGGTTTGGATAGTATAATGGGTAAATAAGGTCAAAAGTGAATCTACGTAACATTTTTACTTTTGAAGTTCCTCATTTTTACATTGGTAGATGCCAGTAACTTGATTTACTACCAATTGAGAGTCACTGAAAATGTTAATAGACTTCACACCTAAGTGTAATACAATGTGGAGACCCAAAACAAGGGCCTCGTATTTCACTGTATTGTTAGTGCAGGGGAAATCGAGCCTGAATGAAAGAGGCATAGGTTCACCTTCAAGAGGAATGAGAACAACGCCTGCCCCTCCGCTGCGCTGGCATTTAGATCCATCGAAGAAGAGGGTCATCGGATAGGATGCATCACTGAGTGAAAGAGTTACGATGAGTTCTTTAGGGAAAGTAAAATTGGTAAATTGTTCCCCAGGTAAAGGGGCTTTCGCGAGTTGGTCTATGATAGTTTTTCCTTTGACTAATTTCTGGTGTACGAACTCAAGGTCGAGGTCAGCGAGGAGCATAAGCCATCGGGCGATGTGTTGGTTTAAATGAGGTTTGGTGTACATACAATGTATGGGGTTAGTGTTGGTGATGACAAAAGTTTTGTGATTCAAGAGGTAATGTCAGAGTTTGTTGGCCATGAATGATAGGGCTAGGCACAACTTATCGACGTGTGTATACCTAGTTTTGTAATCCATAAGAGTACAACTTATGTAATAAACTGCTTGTTCTTGATACTCGGAGTCATGATGTGTGAGCATGGCTCCTAAAACATGGTCAGTGGTAGAAAGGTAAAGGTAGAAAGGGTGATCGTCTTGAGGTGGGATAAGCATGGGTGGCTGCAAGAGATAAGCTTTAAGAGCCTCAAAGGCTTGGTGGCACTCCTCACTCCATTGAAAGACAATGTCCTATTTAAGGAGATGATGGAAAGGTTGACATCGATCTGAGAATTGTGAGATGAACGTAGTGAAGGTGGCTTGTTCTGATATGTCGAGAGATTGTCTGATCTTTACAATGTGAGGATCATCCTCTATGTGGATGTTGATTTCTATAGTCAACTCATTCAACATGGTTTGGGTTTCAGATGGTAAGGCGCGTTGAATATAAGAGTCGTCCGCACCAAGGTAGGTGAGGATGGAGTCATCATCCTGACACTCCACAACATTAATCAAAGGTGAGTCTTCTTCGATCATGTCTGGATACAAAATGGGGAGAGAAGATGGGTCTTCACTATCGCATTGATAAGTGAGAGGACCTAGGAAGATAGCATTCACGAAAAAAAAAAGTTAGGAGGGATAAATTCCAGGTCTATCGACTCCGTGGGTGAAGATGGAAAAATGGACGATAATGGTTCGGAAGGGGTGACTTCATCATCTTCCTAGATACAATTGACATGAGGTTTCTTCAGTGTAGGTGGTTCAGAAAATCCAGGACCACTACAATCTTTGTGTTTGCTTGTTGTCATGGGAATAATCATATGTCTTCCTTGTTCATAATGACCAAAACCAAAATCTTTCCAAGCACAACGCGTCATGAAGGTGAGGGCAAAATGACGGTTGGTTAGATATTGAAAATCTGATTAGAAGGGAACCACACCAAGGTGAGGTTCGGGGGTGACAGAGGATACGTCGACACCCCCATACATTAGGTTGGTGTGGAAATTAGGTGGTCTGTTGGAGATCACCTCCCCCACACAACGGTCGTAGGTAGGATGCGCATGTAACTATCTGTACTCCTGTGGGGTATATAAGGTGCTAACATTGTATAGGTGGTACTCCCCCAGCGTAACGCGTTGAAAAACATCTACCAAGGGATCTAAGGTTGGGATGTTTTCTGCGGGGAAGGAAGTGGTATTCGCATCAGTGGTTTCATTGGTCGAAGGTGTGGGTGAGGCTAAGGTGGATGGTTGAGGCATGGTTAAAGTAGATGGTTGGGTTGGATCAATGGGTGTCTTGAATGGTACAAGCACATCATTAGGGTAGTATAACATATTACACATTTTGAAGGGGGAAGCGTCAGCTATGATGGTGTATGACTTCCCCTCATACTCGAATTTTATGCATCTATGTAAGGTGGAGGGAACGCATCCCATAGCTCAGATCCAAGGGTGGCCTAACAACATGTTGTATTGGAATTCTCCCTCAAGGACATAGAAGAGTTCAGATAAGGTACATGGTCCTACACGAATGTTAAGGATCACGGTGCCTAGGGTAGAAGTAATAGCATCGTTGAATGAATGCAACATGGTGGGGTTGGCACACATGCAGCTAGGAGGGCTATTCATTTGTTGGAAGGCTTTGGAAGAGACGATGTTTAGGCTAGCACCCCCATTGATCATAACATGATGTACCCGAATATCCCAGACATAAGGTGAGATGAAAAGAGTGGGGTCAGGATCTTCTACACCAAAGACAACAATTTCTTCTTCGAAAAAACTGACAGCAGTGGCTTGCTGTATAGGAATAGAAGTCATTGTGGAGGTAGGTTGTTTGGTGAGAGAAGTAATGTGGTTGGGTGTTAATATGCAGGAGACGGGCAAGGTTTTGTTAGGTAGGACCTCTATCCCTTGAAGGATCTCAATTAGAGCTTGTCGATGCAATTCCGATGTTTGAATGAGATGATAGAGTGTCATTTTTATAGGAGATTGGTGAAGTTTTTTGATCATAGTGCAATGGGTAACTCCATCAGAGACTGGGTAGGTAGCTCCATGAATAACCACTTTAGGTGGTGGTGTGATCGGGATGGCGGAAGAAGAAAGAGAGGCCGCAGGTGTTCTTTCTTTAGCTTTTCCATTATTTTTCTGACCTCGATTAGCAATGCTAATCATGTTGATCTCATGAATGTGAGATGAGGAAGATGACAGGGATAAGTCATTGTTTTTGAGAGGTGGGGTGGTAATGATGATAGATTTTGGTGAGGCGGGGATAGGTGGTATAGGAGAAGGGATCGAAGCTAAGAGTTTTTCCCTTCGTAAGTTGTCCTTCTGAGATTTTCTATCCGAGATAGGCAACTGGCGAAGGATGGATTTCAAAGTGTTGCATCCTTCTACATTGTGTCCTAGTGTGCGGTGGTAGGCACATATTTTAGATTCATCATAACATATAGGTCAAGGTTTAGATGGATCATAGGTTCTAAGTGGGGATAGGGAAATGGTCGTATCCCCTACCAACATATCAAGGATCTTGGCATAAGATCCTTTGAGCAGGTCAAATTCAGATGAAGATGAGGCTATTGATTGAGTGGGTGAGATTATTGATTGTTTTGGTAATGGTTGGGTATGAGTGGTTTGTACAGGTGGTGGTTTAGGCAAGGGATTTTGATGATTGGGTTTAACTAGGAATGGCTTCTTTTACGCAGAAGTCATGTTTAGATGATTAGATTATGAGGCCACAAATGACATGGTGGCAGGAAACAACCATGGGGAAAGAGGAGCGACAACAAACAAGTCCTTTGATGATCGAGTTTTCTTAGGGTTGGTAGGTAGGCAGGATACTTGGGGTGATCGTGTTGAGATGCCTGTGGATTTCTGTATGGGTGCAGAAGGTGTAGGTCATGTTAAAGAAGACATGGGAGGCATGTTGTATTGAAGAAAGGTGGAGGGGTGAGGCCCTAATATAGAAGGTAGGTGTGACGGTGAGGGTTGAAACTGTGGCTGTTGTGCCAGTGTGATCAAGGGCAAGGGTTTTAGTTTTGGTGGAGGCATAGATTGGACTCGAGGAGATTGGGTCTATCTTCTAGGTGGATTGACGGCTTTATTTTTGGATAAATCTAACCATTTAGGTGGGTGCATCAGGCTGGGTATTGGTGAAGTCCCAAGCATAGGGGAAGGTTTGGTTAGGTTTATAGAGGTGGATAAGGTATTCAGTATAGATTA
This sequence comes from Taxus chinensis, assembly GCA_019776745.2. NCBI lineage: Eukaryota > Viridiplantae > Streptophyta > Pinopsida > Cupressales > Taxaceae > Taxus > Taxus chinensis. Next base: position 31,677,914 of record CM034146.1, on the reverse strand, counting down.
GGGGGGTGAAGGTGAGGACATAGGCATTTTGAGCTTTTATAAAAACTTCAGGCATATGGTAGAGGTGTCTGGATTAGTCATCTGCATTTGAGTAGAGCATGGTATACTCAAACACTCCCATAAGACTTGTCTATCTTCTAGAGGATGAAAATCTTCATGTGTGGATGGGAATTTTGGTATGGAAGAGAAGTGGGCTATGATTCCGGTCCACTATGGGTTTGATACAGGGGGCGAATGAGGCACTGTATCAATGGGTATTAAGAGGTGAACCGGTCACTGGAAAGATTTAGGCGACGAAGAACTGATAGGGAGGAGGGCATGTTCTAGAGGATCCGTCATGGTTAAGGAGTTTGGTGATGTAGGCTTGAGGGGTTTCTCCTCTAAGGACGATAGACAAAGTGGCGATCCTTCTTCTTTTGCAGTAAGAGTGGTGGAAGGAGATGTTTGGGAAATAGATAGGTTGGATAACATCTGCTCACAGTCTTGTAGGGATGTGGTGTAAGAAGGCTCTTATGTGAGAAGATAACTCTGGGAGGTTGATTCCTTAATGGGTAAAGGAATAGCGGGGATGTCCTCTTGTCCTAATGAAGGAGAAGGAGGTGAGGACCCCTGCATTAGTGAAGAGGCTCGATTCAGAATTTCCTCGATGGAAGCTCCTGGTTGGGAGTTAAAAACCACATGGATCTCATGCACACTCTTCTCCTCAACTGAGGTTTCTTGGTTTGTGTTACTGTTAGATGAATGGTTTGGAAATGGTTTGTTGAAGATTTTTAAATTTCGATTAGTAGGGGAATTAGGATTATTGAGGATTATATCCCCTACATCAACCATTTCCTGCACTATGTTTTTCAACATCTTGCAGTTTTCATGGCTGTGTCCCTTCGCGCGATGGAAGTTAAAGAAGTCATTTTCTTTATACCAAGAAGGTATAACGCGGGCGGAATCAAACCCAGAGTGAGGTTTAATAGGAGGCAAGGTGATAGCTCCTGCTTTAAGTAATTTGACCAAGATCACATCATAAGTTTCTCCTAAGGGAGTGTACTTGATGGGCTCTGCTTTATACTTATAGGTGGGTTTTGGCTGGGTATTAGACGGTGCTTGAGATTTGACCATCACTGTGTGTACGGATCCTTTTGATTTCGAAGAAGCCGATGCATGAGAGTAGGTGGTGTTGGGTTTGTTGGTGGAGTCTTGGGTTCAGAAATTTGAGTTTTTGTTGCACAACTTCAATTTCTCCTCCTCTAAGGCTTGAATCTCTAGTTTCCAAGCCATAGTAAAGGCCTCATCAAAGGTTCAGAAAGTTTGAATTTATAGGGTGGGAGAAATGTGTTTAGCACAAGTCCACATAAAGAGTTCGATGAGCTCAGCCTGAGGTAAGGCATAAGTAAGTTGGTTGATGAGGCCCCGCCATCGTCCAATGAAATCTATGATAGACTCATCTTCAAATTATTGGATCGCATAGAGGTCGGTAATGGATACTTTCTTGGCAATATTGATGGAGAAGTGATGCAAGAAAGATTGGGATAACTGGTTAAAGGATAAGATTGAGTGCTGGGCTAAAGCACTATACCAATCCAAGGCAGGTCCTGATAAGGACATTGGGAAGGTACGGAGTAGTAAGGCATCGTCATGAGCAACCAGATAGCAGGCATGTATAAATGATCGCAAGTGTTTTTGAGGGTCCTCCTTACTACTAAAGTGAGTAAATTTTAGTAATTCCCATTGAGGAGGATATGTATGAAGGGGGACAGAAGGATGAATAGGCTCCCGAAAAACTTGCTCTTATGTTAAGGTGTTATGGCTTCCTGACACAGAAGCCTTAATATTTTACATCTTGTCCATCATCTATTTGATTAAATCATTGGTTAGGTCAGATGATGGTGCTGTCGTCGTAAATGGAGGAGGATTGGGCCAAGAGCCACTACTAGACAACGGTGGGGTTGAATGTTGATAAGGTAATGATGATGAATGTGTTGGGGCGGCTGAATAAGGGTGTCCTATATAAGATTTTGAGGCCACCGGATGAGTCTGCGGAAATGAAAAGGTGGGCAGAGCCTGAGAGGGAAAGCTCACGTGGATAGATGGTAGAGAGTGAGTTATGGAAGAGGTAATCTGCAGGAGAGATAAGGTAGGGGCAGTGGATGGTAGTGATATGTGGGGCCCCATATTAACCAAAGGAAGGCCAATTGGTGCAGTATGAACCACCAAAGCCATTGAGCTGGGAGACGGGGCTAAGGATGAAGACGGTGAGGTGGAGTTATTAGGTGGGGAAGGGGCTAAGGAAGAGGCTATACTAATATGCATACCAAATAGGAGCTGACCGTCAAGTGTATGGTCAGAGGTATGAGACAAATAATATTGTACGGCACCAAGAGTAGCATCCAAAAATTTAGCAAAATCTGGATCTCCTACAGAGATCTTGGGAAAAGAATTGGTGTCCGTAGGATTCCCCATAGGATGCGAAGGGGGTGACTCAGGAAAAGACACGGAACAAGCATGTGAAACCATGGTTGTGGCTTGTTTCCAGGTGATATAACCATGGACAAGAGGATACAATAGGAAATTAGTCAATTAGTAATAGAAACAACAACAAAATGTTGTAATTGATAGGTTACTTGTTTGTCAGGAACTATGAAACACAGTAACCGATGTTGGTCAGACGGTAGCCAGCGTCAGTTAGTGTAACCGATGTTGGTAGAAGAGGACCAGTGTTGGTCACTGTGAAGGCCAAGAGGGAATGTAAGAGGCTGCTAGTTTAGGGATAACAAGGCTTAGTATATCCACCAAACTGTCTGAAGTGATCACTGAGACAAGGTATAACAGAGAAACAAAACTGAAAGAAAAAAAAACAAGCGAGATACACAAGAAAATCAAGAGACTAACCCTAGGATTAGTTTTAATCACTTTGGGCTTATGCCTTATATGCAAGATGATGTCAATCCTAAACAAAAGACATAAGGGAGATGTCAAGTTTGTTTTTGGCTTGTAAGGCTACCTCAGTCGGGTGGAGGAATACCATGGAAAGGAGGGATGTTTGAGATGTTGTGTAGATTATGACGTGATTTGGTATGTGTTGTGTAGTGAGAGTAAGATTAATTTCTCGTCAATACCGTGGATATCACCCCCATGTGTATGACTTGTTACTTAATCTACGTTCAGTAGAATTAAAAATAGCAGGCAAGAATGTGATGCACGTGTTTTAAACCCAAATCGAAAATGATATTCGATGAAGCAAAGAAAGAGAAGAGGTCAAGAAGATGACTTTCACTAATGCAAAGATGTGAAATAAAGACAAGTTATTTTACCAAAATAATAAAAATATTTTGTGAATATTTAGAAGAAAGAAACAACAAGTGTGCTCCCTACATGAAAACAAGCAAGAAAGAAAGAAACCCGAGAAGGGTCCCACCAGGCGTACCAAAATGTTTCACACAGAATTTTTTTCTAGAATAGAGTTAATTCTATCCTTTCATTCTCTTGAGAAACAGATAAGGGTTAGGGCTAGGAGGAACACCTGTTGAGTGTTGGGAAGGTGTGCGTGTACCGTAGAGAGATCAGACTGATTGTGAAGAGCTCCTTTTTATTTGGGAAGGACTACCTGTAAATAAGAATGCAAGACCACCAGATTTTAGTTAGACAATAAGTAAGGGAACTAACTTGGGCCTAGGAAATATTAGACTTCCTTTCGAAGGTGGTCAGTTCCATTTTAATACAAATTGATGCAAATGATAATAAAGAAGCTATTGCGAACTCACGATTTAGGTATCTCTTTACTAAAAGCAATAGAGACTAAACTACCAGTAATAGAATGTCATGTTGTTTGTTTGGTCACTGGTTATTGATATGTTTAGATCAAGTTACAGGGATAGACCAGGCTGAACATGAGATTTTTTTGAGGTGAATAGGTGAAAGGTTGGTGTTGGTATAAGTCACAGTGACCAATGCCGGTCACTGGATAACTGATCGTGGTTATAAAACTGATACCGATAGGGAATAACCGATATCAATAGGGGTAGTGATTTAGGTATTTTTAAATAGAGGTTGGTGTAAGGTGGTTATGAGGTTTGCAAGGTTGGTAGATGGTTGAGGGGAGTATTAGGGTGATAGAGAAGACTTAGAGAGTGAGAGAGCTTTCTTTGGGGTAATATAGAGATGGATGACCAAAGGTTAGGTGCAGGTTGTTTCCGGGTAGTAGATCCAGGAGTGAGCTTATAATTCCTATGAATTCAAAGTTCACAAAGTAGTGTCTAGAAGCATACAAGTTGATGAAAGAGACTACTTACTAGTTTCTGATGTGGATGTAGGTCCAAAGAATGCAGTGGCGAAGGAAAGGCTCAGTTGGGACAATCCAACAATCGGAGGTGATCTGATGAAGCTATCCTCCGACTCTCCCAATGTTTGGATGAGTGTGACAATGCTCTAGTTGCTCAGTTACAATCTTGGGCTCGATACTCCTCTTTGCAAACTCTTCTCTCTCCTTCACTTGTCTCTCTCTTGCAAATGAATTCCTGATCTCCTCATTTTGGTTGGAGGAGTTTATTTAAAGGGAATCGATGGTAGTTTTGTAACCGACGCCAGTCGAGTAGGGACCGATGTCAGTTATGTCAAAGTTGGCTATTTTTTGTAAAATAGCCAACTTTCCCTCCTTTTCTCCCGAGGGATTAGTTGTGGGCTTGGTCAAGTCATTATTAGGTTCATTTTTATGCGTGTGAGGGGTGATGAGTCATGGTTGTGGGTCTAGACCAAGTCATAGGTCTTAATTAGGTTATTTTAGGGTTAGGGTTAGGTCATAGTGAGGTGGCATGGTTGGAGATGTGGATTTATTAATCATAAGGTAATTAATAAATAATTAAGTGTGTAAGGTTTAGGTGGTGAGGTAGGGATAGGTTGCGGGGCGAGATATGGGGTACAGGGCATCGTAAGACCCAAATTTGGTGTCTACACCAGTGTTGAATCTCTGGGAAAATTTGTACTCCATGCTCTTGAACCATGTTTCAACAATTTCTAAGGTGAAATGATCTGTCATCATATATTACAGATACAAAGATGCATACTATTTCTTACAACTTCAAAAATAGGTCTTCGACATGGAACCAAGATGTATACAAGTTTATACCCTCTAAAAATTATGGACAATCCCATATGCACTGGTCTTTTACCTAGTCGACATTGGACACTCACCTGAGGCACGCGCGGGTGCCACATCCCTCCTTTATGTGAGTTATGTGAGAATACATTATTTAGGATAGAAACTTAAGTGAACATATTGGAAAGGGACAACACATTCAGCTTAGAGCTCAGAACGACTTCTAGACCAATGTGTTCATTCACATAAGGAAAGCATTATAGAACATAGATCTAAATCACAACAGAAAAGAAATGCATTGGGGTTTACACCCAGTCATACGAAATATATATATAACCATGTAATAGAACTGGAACCACACATATATTCATATTAAGCATGTCGATAACCACATTACAATATCTAAGGAAATCACATATTCATATGATAATGCAGATCAATTTCATGTAATGGGAACTGAACTTAGGCCCTTTATAGTAAAAAGAAAAATGTTCAACCCCATTCCCTTAGTACAACATTCCCTTATAGATGCTCTAAACTCAACCTACGAAGCTCTCCCAGTATTCCTGCATGGCTTTTCCTCTTTCTCCTTCTTTTTTTCTTTCTCTGATGGGTTCTTGTATTTATAGCCTTTCTCAACATCTTCAAGCCTTCGCGGGAGTTGCAGATCTGTTGCCAAGTGTCCAAGGTGGTCCTCCATGTGAGCATGCTTCTTCAAGCTCGAGCTCTCCACTCGTTGTTATGATGGCCTTCTAGAATCTTCCATCACAAGATATATTCCTTCCTAAGCCACCCTATTACCAGGATGGCACCTTATCCACTCCACATGTGTATTCGGGTCATGATTTTCTCATGTTTTGGATAAGTCCCAAAACCTTTTCTTTGTTTGCGTGTGAGTCACTTGTTCTACTAAACCCTCTTAGAACCTTGTCCTATGCACCATCTCCCTACACACACTTCTTTAATCAGGCCTTACTCACCCACGCACCTTCTTGTACTTAGCCAATATTTTAGGGGCCCAAAAATGGCCAGGAAAAATTAAAATGTGTTACTGGCTAGTAATAATAAGGTAGTGATGTGTGACAACTGGAACACCAAAGGTCAGAAGCTGAAAATTCAACAGTCAAGAAGAAAGAATGAAGGAAGGTGAAAGGTCATGTGGGGAAGACGAAAATTCAGTCTTAGCACTATAAATAAGAATGTCCCTCATTTCGAGGTGATGGTTAATGATTGTTTACTAGCTCTCACTATCTTTCTACAAGCAAGTGCCTTCATTTTTTATGTTTCTCATTTGATATTATTTTATCTCCATCTCGACTTGTACTCTAGGAGCATTGTAAATTTTGCAACATGATGTAATAAGACTATGTTTTTCTTGTTGATTGTTCCTACTTCTTTGCAAATGGTCTCTTCTAATTGATGCAAGTTAAATGTCCTGGTTTTAATGCAAAAAATTCTATTATGCTATTTTTTGATTAAAATCCCTTTTTAATTTTTCTCTCTCATATCTCTCACTAAAAAAATTTATTTTCTTGTATTTAATACAAAAAATTTCCATAGGTTATAAGGGAAGTATGCCTATGTGATCCCCGATATTTAAACCACCCTAAAACTTTATTTAGATTATTTCACTTCCTAATTTTCAATAAATGGATTTGCCCTATTCAAGTAGAGGGACTTATTCCCACACTCTATTGGTGAGAGTCCACTAATTTTCCCAATCGATTAATTATTTCACCAATAGTTTTTGGCACTCACCATGGGGGGGATTTATAATATCTAAACCCAATTTTTATACCAAAAAATCCTAAAAATTTGTATATTCCAAAAAATTAAAAAGAATCTTGAACTTGAAAAGTCATTGAGCCTTATGTCTTTCACTGATGGCTATCCCTGATAATCCCACAAGCCTTAGGCTTGAGATTGTATTCCATACCCAAGGGGATATTGCATTGGAATTGAGGGATGCTATTTGGCACAATAGATTGAGCTTCTTCAATTACCATGTTGCTACAAGAATTCTAGATTATGAAGAAGAATTCTTAGAAGCCTTGGAAAGAGAGAGATAAGTTCAAAACTATCAAAGAATAGCCTAGAATAATCTTGTTTAAATTATATGTCAAGCTGACTAAAAAAAAGGTATACAAGATCTTCCAGATCTAGTGGTGTGTATGAACCTAACTTTGAAGAACAATTGCAATCTGATTTCAGACTTCCTATCAAACAAATTTCAAGAAGAACATGTTGACAATACTCCCCACAATTTTATCATACTTTGTCCTTTGAGTCCCCTATTGATGGAGTTACGGTCGAACCTTTGAACTACATCTCACTGTAAGAGGAAGTTGTTGAAGAAAATCTTGAAAGAATCGAATTTTTTCTTGAAGTATTTGAGGAAGAAGAAGAAGCCAAAGAGAAAAAACCACTAATGGCTCAACAAACACAACTACCATGGGGAAAAATATAGGTCCTTTAGCTCTCACCCACCTCTGGATGATCTACCTAGAGGGTTAAGAAATAATTTTCCCAAAAATTTATGGTGATGGGAAGAAACATCTAGATGACCATATTGTAGCCTCCATCACTACTTGTGGAGTGCTTGGAGTTGGATATGAAGATGTATAAGTCTGCCTTTTTATAGAATCTTTGCAATATGTAGTAGAAGAATGGTTCTACCACTTTCCTGCTAGGTATATAACTAATAGGAACACTATGAAGAAAAAGTTCAAAAAGAGATTCAAACCTGTAAAGGATACTCATGCACGGTTGGTCCAGTGGTATCAATTGAAGAAAGAACCTTTTGAACCAATGATGGAGTTTGTGAAAAAATTCAAAAGGATGCTTCACAAGATTTAGGAAGCAACCTGACCTACTGAAGACAACAAACTTAGTTGTTTCACAAATCCCCAACTTCCTGAGGTGAGTTATATGTTAAGAAGAACACAACCAATGGATTTTGATGAAGCACAAAAGCTTGCAATTAGAGTGGAGGATGATCAATCATGTTAGGGAAGATAAATGAATGTTCCAGTAAGTAGAAAGGAAAAAGATCAAATCTAGGTACCTTAGATTCATTAGCTCAAAAATTGGCTAATGATGTATTGTCTCTCAAGAATCAATTGGCTCAGGTTTATGTTGTAGATTGAGCAATAGGGGTGGAAGGCTAATAATATTTTATTAAACTCAATCAACCAGTTTACATTAGTAGGACTGCAATACATATAGGTATTGTATAGTTATGTGCAAACAAAAGAATAGGTTGCATAGGTACAACCAGAATTATAACTTCCATAAATCATCCGAGAAGCTTACAAAAATACAACTAGCAAATTATATTGTTAAAATAATATAACATCATCCGTGAAAGACAAATATGGTTTAAAATCCATATAACAACACAACAAAAATATGGTTTATATTATAACCATTATTATTTAATTAATAAAATTAATTAAATAATTATACTATGCATAATTAACCTAACATTCCCCCCCTTAATTGTGCATTGTCTGAAGAGATGAGGAGAGGAACTGTCATCACCAATTCGGCACTATGATAATTCTTAACCGGGAACTCCTCATGCTATGATTATTTACTAATGCACAGCCTTTAGTTTGGTGGATGTAATCTGGAAACAAAACAACAACATAACACAAGAATACCATCGACTATGATAAGACAGAATGATGACAAATCTGAAATATCAAAGTAAATTATAATATTAACATGAAATTGTTACAATCTCACCCATGAGGTACTTCAAGTGTTATTGACTTCACTTGCCTTTCACCAAGACTATGGGAGAAACTTTACAATTACACCTCTTAATGGCTTCTTCAACACACCTTTAAACTAATGGCTTCATTCGCACACTTCCTACAATATTTCTCACTACTTACTTCTATATTAAATGAGGGGGGTGGCCTCTCTATTTATAGAACTTCCAGGATTATCCATCTTATCTCTAAGATAGGATAAGAAATCCACTCTGACGAATCATATTCCATACCTTAACTCTTATCTGTACATGTAAACTTATCTTTTAAGATAAGATAAACCTTATCATTTTATATGGGTTCCACATTTTTAGACTTTTTACAAATAAAATACAAAAAATATTTATGACCTCACTCCTTGTCCTTATTACCAATATAATATTTCTAATTCCTAATCATGTAGACCCTACTTCTCTAATTACCCAAACTTTGACATTTTAACATTACTGGACCACTTACGACAAATATTTACTTTTTACAACATTCCTATTGTACTTTGACTGTTACCGTACTCCACATTATTGGCGGCACCGTACTGATGGCACTGTTATCTTCTATCAGACGCTACTACTAATTATACTTAACAACATCCTATTCCTAATAAATACATTAATGAAATAGAAATTACGGAGGAAAATTTTAGTGTCGACATCTTCCCCCTTCCTAGCTTCTACTCCGTCCTCGGAGTAGACTATTCTGGTGCTTGGAAAATCTTCAACTTGTCGTGGTTGACCCATTTCGTAATGGGAGTTCCATCCAATTCCTCCAGTCGGTATGTACCATTTTCATGCACAACTGCTATTTTGTAGGGCCCCATCCATTTTGGAAGAAATTTTCTGTCTTCTTTTTTTTGTATCTGGAATCATATACTAGAACCAAGTCATTCACATGAAATGGAGACCAACGAATCTTTTGATCAAAGTATTCCTTTTGCTTCATTTTCTTCTTATGGCTTGTATCCTTTGCTATTTCCCTCATTTCCTCTAGCAAATGCAGATGTACCAACCTTTCTTTTACTGAATCACTTTCATCCATCCTTTCATTTTTCATAACTCTCACAGTGGGAATATCAAACTCAATAAGAAGAACTGGATCAATGCCATAGGCCAACTGAAATGGGGAGTATCTTGTTGCTGACTTTGATGTTGCCCTATATGCCCACAATGCTGCATGAATCCTTTTATCCCACTTATGTACCTGCAAGGCTACATATTTTGCTAGAATTTGACACAACACAAAATTTGTTCGTTCCACCTGTCCATTTGTACTTGGCTTGTATGTTATTGCCTTCGTGTGCTTAATATAAAATTTATTGACTAGGGCTTCTATCACCTCATTAATGAAGTGGCTTCCTTGATCTGTTACAATTTCTAATGGACAACCAAATCTGGTGACAATGCGTTCATATATGAACCTTGCCACTTCATCCATGGAAGCTGTTTTCAATGGCCTAGCTTCAACCCACTTGGTTAAATAATCTGTGGAAACTACAATATACTTATTTTGGCGTGAAGTAGTTGGAAGTGGACCTACAATGTCTATTCCCCGCTTTTCAAAGGGACCAAGTGGAATAATAGGGCATAATGGAGTTGATGAAGTCTTACGGTTACAATGTGTTTGACAAATATCACATGTCTTACAATAATTATAACAATCTTTAAAAAGAGTGGGCCAGTGATAACCTGCATCCAAGATCCTTCCTTCTGTAATTTTTCCAGAGAAGTGCCCTTCACATGTACCATTGTCGAATTCTTCTAGCAGTTCCTTCCCTTGATCATGTCCAACTGCCCTCTTGTACTGTCCATCAGGTCCTATTCGAAATAATACTCCATGCAAAATAGAATATGGACGACTGGCTTAAGTAATCTTTCTCTTAGTCTTTGCATTGGCACCATCAGGAAACTTGAATTCATTCAGATAATTCCAAATATCTATGTATTCACTGGGGATTGTGTCAAGGGATAACAATGCTGCATCAGGGAAATCATCATCATCACAAGATGATCCTAAACCATCATAGGCTCGAGAGAGTGCATCTGCATTGACATGCTTCTTTCCTGGCCTATCTATAATATCAAATTCAAATTATTGTAGCAAAATTATCCATCTTGCTATCCTCCCTGATGGGTTAGGCTTATTTACAATATATTTTAGAGCCTGATGATCTGTTACAACTAGAAATTTTTTTCCTAGCAAGTAATTTCTAAACTTCTTTACAGCAAAAATGATAGCCAGAGCCTCTTTTTCAGTTACAGTATAATTTACCTCAGCACTGCTCATTTTTCTGCTCCCAAAGTAAATTGGATTTTCATTCTCATTTTCATCCTTTTGGCTCAAAGTACTTCCTAGTGCTGCATTTGAGGCATCAGTGTACACAATGAATGGCTTGCTCCAATCTAGATTCTTCAAAACAGGTGAAGACACTAGGGCTTCCTTCAGTTGTCTAAAAGCTTTATGAGCCTTATTTCCTGGTTCATAAGTAACATCCTTCTTCAAGAACTGGGTTAGTGGCTGTGAAATCTTTAAGAAATTCTTGATGAACCTTCTATAGTAACCCACATGACCTAAAAATGATCTCAACTTACTTCTATTCATAGGAAATGGTAAATCTTTGTTTTTTGAAACTTTATCAGGATCAGTACCAATACCATCTCTAGTTACAACATGCCCTAACAAAATGCCTTTAGAACATCCAAAGACACACTTTGTAGGGTTTAGTGAGGCTTGTGCTTCATCTAACCTTTGAAATGTTGTCTCCATCTGGTGCAGCTGGTCCAACTTGCTCCAATAGATGCAAAAATCATCCAGAAATACTCTGATGAAGGTCCCAATGTAGGGTTCGAACACCCTATTCATCAAACGTTGGAATGTTACTGGAGCATTACAAAACCCAAAAGGCATAACTCTATAAGAAAATGTTCCCCAAGGAGTGGTGAACGTGGTCTTCAGCTGATCTTTCTCCACTATACGAACTTGGTTGTAGCCACTATATCCATCAGCAAAACTATAGCACTCCTGGCCAGCTACTTCGTCCAAGATCTGATCTGAAAATGGAAGAGGGTAATGATCCTTCTTTGTTGCCTTATTGAGCTTCCTGTAATCAACACAAATACGTAGCTTCCCATTCTTTTTAATTGAGATCACAATGGGAGAAACCCATTCTGAATTCTCCATAGCAAATATGAATCCTACATCAAGCAACTTATCTATTTCTTCTTTTACAGTCTTGGAAAAATTAGGATTCATTCTATATGGCATTTGCTTTATGGGCTTAGCACCATCTACCAACTCAATACAATGTTCTACCCAACTTACTTGACGGAGTTCCTTGTAATCAAAAGTGAATAGGTGTATGTACCTTCGAAAGAGCTGGAGGTAGGATTCCTTCTCACTCTCCATCACAGCATCACCAATCTTTATTTGTTGGAGACGATCATCAACTTCTTCTTCAGATAATTTTATGGGGTCCTGAGTTGGTGTGACTGGAAGGATATCCATGACTGAAACATCAACCTCACTTTCTTCATCTTCAGTGTCCACTTCACTGGTACTAGAGTAATCAGAGGATGTCCAATCATTAGTTTCATCACTTGAATCCACAGGTTCTGCTTTATGATGTCGAGGGATCACATTTATCTTCACCCTCTCTCTACCACGTCCAAGTGTCATGAAACCTTCATTCTAGTAGTTTCTTGCATGAACTCTCCTTAGCCATGGTCTTCCCAACAGCATTGGGTACGCAACAGTACCATTTTTCATCACCTGAAAGTCTACCACACATACAACACCCATAACAGATATTGCCACATTTGAAACTACACCTTCTGGTTTAGTTTTTCCCTTATTTAATGACCTTAACATAAGTGTTGAAGGGTGATCAATTTTTAAACCCAACATATTCATTACAGACTCGGTCATTACATTAACTGCAGCACCTCCATCAACTAAGACATCATGAATTGAAATACCATTACATAATACCTCAGCTTGTGGAGCATAGGGATCTGCCTCTGCCTCCAAAATAGGGACCTCAACCTCCTTCCTTCTTCGAGCATTGAGTCCACCTCGCAACTCCCACCTCTTCTCAGAAGACATAGCCAAGAGTTGACCATATGTAATATTTGCAGGCCTTTTGGACAGATCTTCCAAGATGGAGTATGGTCCTTGCCCCTATGAAATCAGAAAATCCTGCACACCCAACTTTCTTCTCCTATGTTTCTTACTAGTTTCTCCTTTCATCTTCTTAGGATCAGTTCCATCTTGATTATCTTTTTCTTTCTTTCTTTTTGTTACAAACACATCTACTTCATTATTTCTACTCTTATCTACTACATCAAAAGAATTCACAGGTGTTTTTCCTTTATCATTATCTCCTTGTACCAGATGTAGAAGCTCTATCTAGACAATTATACTTATAATGACCCTTTTTATAACAACCATAACAAACAACTTCAGAAATATTTCTTTTTGGACCTCTATCTCCTCCCTGAGAACTAAATTCCTTTCCTTAAAGAAGATTAATAGTTAACTGGCCCATCTTCTTAAGCAGATCTTCATACTCAGTAGATGTACTAGGAGAAATATTTGTGCTCACCGGGAGTGGTTGTGGATTCTGGACCAAAGGTGCTGGTGTAGGCTCTACTTTAACAACAATTTCTTTGGGCTCCTCTTCCATGCTTTCTTCTTGCCTTCTTGCAATCTCCTTTGCTTGTTCAATGGTAGCTGGGTGGTCATACTTCACTCGTTGTCTGATCTCTGGCTTCATCCCAAGAATGAAGTGCTTACAGAGGAGATTATCCACGCCATTCATCAACCCATCCACTAATCCTTCCTTCCGGATCTGGGCATCGAGCTTCCTCCTTAGCTCTAGAACACAAGCATGATAATCCCTTATCTTCTCCTTCTCTCCTTGGGATAGCTTTGTGATCTCGATCATGAGGTCTGCATATCTCTGTTGTTCACCAAATTCTTCAAGAAAACTTTCAGTTAATAAATCCCATGAATTTTTCACATTATCACCTAGTGTTTCAAACCACCTAAGTGCTGGAACCATCCAAAAAGGTAGGAAAAAATTCAGTCCATTGTTCCCTTCTTATAAGGCCATTACAAATACAAGATCGCTTAAACTCTTGAATGAAAGAAGAAGCATCTTCATTAGATTGAGCTGAAAAAACAGGAATCTTTCCCATTTTCAAAAGTAACCACCGTGAAATACCAACCCACAAGTACAATCAACAAGACTTATGTGCACAAATAATTGGAATTACTATAGAAATGACCACGGTAAACTATGGTAAAACTTGACTTACTGCGGTAAAAACTGATCTTACTGTGGTAAACACTATTCACGGTAAAAAGTGAAGTTACTGCGGTAAATACTATTCACAGTAAAAAGTGATTTTACTGTGATAAATACTATTCACAGCAAAAATGACTTTATCATGGTAACTACTATTCATGGTAAAAATGACTTTACCATGGTAACTACTATGCACAGTAAAAACAAGGTTACCCTCCAATTGATTTTTGACTAAGTGGGAATATCTCTCCAGAAAATCCACCAACGAGGAATGGTCCCGGCAACGGAACCAAAATGTCATCACCAATCCGGCACTATGATAATTCTTCACCGGGAACTCCTCGTGCTATGATTATTTACTAATGCACAGCCTTTAGTTTGGTGGATGTAATCTGGAAACAAAACAACAACCGAACACAAGAATACCATCGACTATGATAAGACGGAATGATGACAAATCTGAAATATCAAAGTAAATTATAATATTAACATGAAATTGTTACAATCTCACCCATGAGGTACTTCAACAAGACTATGGGAGAAACTTTACAATTACACCTCTTGATGGCTTCTTCAACACACCTTTAACTGATGGCTTCCTTTGCACACTTCCTACAATATTTCTCACTACTTCTTTCTATGCTAAATGAGGGGGGTGGCCTCTCTATTTATAGAACTTCCAGGGTTATCCATCCTATCTCTAAAATAGGATAAGAAATCCACTCTGACGAATCATATTCCATACCTTAACTCTTATCTATACATGTAAGCTTATCTCTTAAGATAAGATAAACCTTATCATTTTACATGGGTTCCACATTTTTAGACTTTTTACAAATAAAATACACAAAATATTTATGACCTCACTCCTTGTCCTTATTACCAATTAATATTTATAATTCCTAATCATGTAGGTGACACTACTTCTCTAATTACCCAAACTTTGACATTTTAACATTACCGGACCACTTACGACAAATATTTACTTTTTACAACATTTTTATTGTACTTTGACTGTTACCGTACTCCACATTATTGGCGACACCGTACTGACGGCGCCGTTATCTTCTATCAGACGCTACTATTAATTATACTTAACAACATCATATTCATAATACATACATTAATGAAATAAAAATTATGGAGGAAAATTTTAGTGTCGACAGGTGCCTTGGTCACTTTGGTAATCTTGAGGAAAACTCTAAACTTTATCATCAAAATGCCAGTTAAATTTGTGAGTTGTAGTTTTGTTTGTTAGAAGATTGTATGCACATGTGGGAGTTTTTTTTTTGCCAAGTGTGGGACTGTTTGACAAAGAACCACAGAGGGATGTAGTCTCTTAAAACATACTTGACCACGTAAACTTTTTTTACATTTTTTGTTTTATTAGCATGCAACAAACAAATTTCCAATCGAGTAATTCACGTTTGCCATACCGTAATCCCACCGTACTCACTTCCTGTGTAAAATAAGAACCAATGAGACAAGGTATGTAAACCCATCAAAGCATAATAAAAATAGGATTTTATTTTAATTTTGCAATTGTGGTAAACATGTATAACATGTATACATATGTAGTTATGTTTGTGTGCTCAGTCGACTATCCTGGTTGTGTTGGCTATCTTGAGGAAACTCTAAACTTTATCATTAACATGCCAATTAAACCTTAGGTGAGTATGTGGATTTGGATTCTCAGTACTTGAGAACACATAGAAATTGTTGTGCCTATATGTGTTATTTTGTTAAACATCTACGCAGGATGTGGGAGTAGAGATAAGGCACGTGTATTGTTTGATAGGATGCATCAAAGAAATGGGTTTCATAGGAATGAAATGATTTTTGTATATGCATTAATGGGCTGTTTTGAGAAGGCCTTGGAAACTTTCAAGCAAAATAAGAGTTGCAAACGTGTAAAATCATAACTCTGTAAAATGTCTCAAAGGATCATGGTCTTCATGGATCGCAATGGTTGTGAGGAGATGCACAAATGGGTGTCACAAAAAGGCTTTGGAACAATCTGTGGATATCCATCAAACAATGATTGTGGTCTTTTTGAGCATGTGTGGAACCGCCTGGAGTACCTCTCAACCCCATTTTGTTGATTTACACGTATGGGCTCTATACCTCCTATCTTGCTTGTTTTCAAAACTTGTTTTTTCTTTTCATGATAAATGAAACATTAAATATAGAATTAAGCTTGATAGTGATGTATTGTTATTTTTCAAATCATATTACAAACCACATAAAACAACTTCCACACCATGTCAACTAATCTTAAAAATCAATGCCTTGTGCAACATGATATAGTACCTGGCCCTGGACTGGATAAGAATGATTTTTTTTTCACATTTGCCTTTGCTTATGTTTCATGACTAGTCAAACTAGAAGGGAAAACAAACTTTAAATTGAAAACGTGGGATGTTGAAATAGTGTATAATTGTGTCAAAAGTCAGTCAGAACGGACGCACAATAAATGTCTTTAAACCTCACCTCTGCTTGTAAACTATCATAACCTCTTCTTTGTTTGGTGACCCCATTTCAAACTAGAAATATTACTGAAACACCAATTGGTCATGGATGTGAAGCAGGTTTTTGGTCGATTCGGATAAAATAGTTTGTCAGGAGTGATTGTTTGCCTGCGACCAAACCCTTCAAAAACCACCTTGTATTTTGTGCCTTTAGATCCCATAAAAAAAACTTGAACCTGCAAACCTCTTTGTTGTTATATGAAGAATAACTTAGCAAAAAAAAATTATCTGTTACCTTCAAAAACGTGTTTTGCACACTCATTTTGGAGGCCATTTGCCCTAGTTTGTTGGAGAGCAAACACCTAATTTCAGCCAATCATGGCTCCAAAAATTTATGACAGTTTGAGCCTCGGTGATCAATTTTGGATTCCGTTAGATTCTTGTGATTCTATGTATAGCATATAATAGGGTAGATCTTTTAGACATCTCATTTGGGGGTCCCACACCCATTTTTGCAAGCACATTTTGTGGCCACTTGGGCTAGTTTGTGCAGTAGTGCAACAAAGGCCCACAGACCTACGTTGATTCTCTAAAATTCGTACAATTCGTAAAATTATGTGATGTCTGGAAATACATATGGTGAGTAAACATACGATGTTTGGTTCACTTAAACAAGATTGTGAATGGAAAGTTGAAATTGTGTAATCTGGCACCTTTTTCTAATCCCCTATAGTGATAACAGAAAATGAAAACTTGCTAGAGGTCGTAGAACTTGGTGTTAATTTGAAAAGATTTTGAAACTTGAATGAGTTGAATCGAAATGTGTTTTTGTCTTCTCTCACTCTCGTCAATTTTGGAAATGGTTTGGTTTATTTCTGTAAATGAAAACGTGTGTTGTCTCTCTTTAACCTCTCTCTATATTCTTGAAATTTGTCTTGATTTAAATTAAGTATGGAAAATGAATCTTTCGTTCTTACTAAATCTAAATTGATTTGGGATATTTATTGGTGTTTGAGATGGGTGGGTCCATGTCAGCATGTGTCATTGATCTGTGACTATATGGTTTTACAGGTTGCAGGTAGCATGGTGGCATAGAATAATTGATAAAATTTATGGGTTAAAGATGTATATGGTTTCCTAGCATGTTAGTCCTTTTAAAATGGGAAAGAAAAGTGTTTATATCATATTTAAAAAAAAATTACGTTGTGAAATGAAAATATAACTGTTTCACGAGATGTCATGTTGTTTAAAAAGGATTAAGAATCTACTAACGTTAGTATGGTCTCATTGTAGTAGCATGTACATCTTGAAATGTAATGTTAGTTATAAAAAAATTGGGACCTCATGTAAGCAATAAGTAATGGAAATGTCAGTAATATATTAGTTCAAGTGAGAATTACTTTTCCATTATGAATAAATGAGGATGATATTGTTTTCGTAAAATAGTCTATTTATATTTTGTATGACTAGAGTATGCCTTTTAAATGAACTATAGATAGCCATGGAAAGGAAAAAGGTGTGGTATGGTTGTAATAGAATATCATGATAATCCTGAATAATGGGAAGAAGAATAATGTCGTTACTTTTGTGAAGGAATAACCAAGTTTGATCTAATAGTGTGGATGTGTGTGTTGTAACATTTTTTGGTGCTCAATTTGATCTCGCCCCGTTTGTCCTTGAAATTCTTCAATTGCAGGATTTGTCGTCTTTTCTATCTCCCCGTATTGATGCATGAAAACTCTGTCCTCCATTTGGTTGCCATGATCAGTCCCTTCCTTTGGTCGAGGATCACTTTAAATCCAGAGTTTTTCCCTTCCTTTTGTTTTCCACAGTCACGTTTTGTTTTACCTGTCAATTTTTGTCCCAAATATCTGTGGAAACGTGGTCTTCTCCGATTGGATGCAGCTTGTTGGATCACATTTGGGCCTTTTATCATTTCCAAAATCTCCATCCTTAAAGAAATATTCATTTCCAGGCACAAATGGTGATTTTCATGCATTTTGCGGTTTAACGGGTGTGTTTTTGCCCATCAAATTTACATCTCAACATCTGTGGAAACGTGGCCCTTTCTAGTTGGATGCGGCTCGACGAGACACTTTGAAATTCTAAGGCCCACTTCAACTCAAAACATGTCCACGTGGAGGGCCGGCGCTCATCTGAAAATTCATCTTTTGGTTTGACCTCGGAGTTGCGCTAAGGAGACACGTGGAAGATTCCACCAGCTCCTCTCTATACTTAAACTTTTTACAGAAATTTTCTAAGCCCTGGGACACGTGGTGAGCCCACACTCATTCAGAGTCTTCAGTCTTGGGGTCCATCTTGAAGTTGCGCTATAAAGACATGTGAAGTTTTCCTCTGGGATTTCTTTTACTTAGACTTTTCAAGTAACTTACGCAAAGGCCTAAGACATGTAGAGGGATCGCACATGTTTGGGGATCGACCCCTGAGTTGTATTTATAAGAAGTTCCAGGAGGAAACTTGGAGGCTTCTGCTCTCTCTGCCTTTCTTCTTGGACTTTTCAATGGCCGAAGAAGACTGTCTTAGACCTTAGACACATGGCGCCTTTCGCTAAAATTTCAAACTTTTTAACAGACTCTGCTAGAATGAGACACGTGTTGAGCCTACGCTTGTTTGGGGTCTCTACTTTTATGGACCATTTCAAAATGTGTCATTGAGACACGTGGTGGTTTGAAAATTCAAAAATCAGGGAGGCGGGTGATCAGAGGTAACTTGGATTTTTTGCCCCTTATTGTCAAAAAGATTAAAGTCATCAAAATGACCCACAAGCCCGATAGAGAATAGTCAAAATTTGATTCAGTCAATGGTGGAGGTGTGACATTTAGGGGGAAATTCTAAAAATTTTCCTTTTTTGAAGAAGGGGTTTTAACTTTAAAAAGGAAGTGAGGTTCCACTGGGACCCATATTAGAAACTAAAGATGAAAGGGCGGAGTAGCGGGCAAAATTTGGAAAATTTTCCTTTTTCCAAAAAAGAGGTAAAATAGCATAATCGAGCCACGATTCCTCTAGGACCCCCATTGGGACATGTGTCAAGCCCGTTCTTTAAAGGAGGAGTGGTAGAGAAAATTAAGAAATTATGCATTTTTTACCAAAAGGTGTAAAAGGTAAAAAATAACCCCCAGGCCCATCTTAACTCGGATCTCCCATGTGGACGGTCCAAATTCAAAAGGAAAATCAACGGAAACTATGCGTTTGTATCTGATTTTATGCCATTTTTGCTCCAAAGTTCCCGGGGATGTCAATTTTTATGGTTTTTTATCATTTCTTGGTGTCTCCTACATACCAAATGAAGAGGAAAATTAATTTGATATATTTATTTGGTGGGGAAGATCTGAAAACGTATTTTACCATTACGATGTAATATGACTATTGGATTCACTCTAATTTTCCAATACTTCCTTCCTTGGCATACAAGAAACCAAATTCAATAGATTACAGGAGGAATTAGTTGGCGCATGAAGTGAAGAGTGACTTACCAAGTGAAGAATTAAATGCTAGAAATATTTGGAGAGATTAACCCTCTGAATACCTGACAAATTTTTTGCAACTCTTATTCTGGGAATCATGATCAAAATCATAGCAAGCAATGGTGCTTTGAATGTTTTTTGTTTTGGTGGGAAAAATATGTTATAAATTGCATGAATTTGTCATGTAAATGGTTGGAGTGTTAGAGGTCAAGAGTTAATTCCTAAGAGAAAAGTTTGACAGAGCCCATCTTTCTGAGAAATCATTTGAGGAACTTGTTTATTTCTTTTGTGTTAAGTTTGATCATGTCAAGGTGGTTGCAAGCGTACAACTATTGACAAGCTCTGAGATTGTTCTAGAAAATTTCCCCTGCTGATACATTTAATCAAATTTGAGTTAATCTATGTTTGATTTTGAGAAAAATTGTGTCTACTTCATTTACGAATGTCTGCAATTATTTTTTCTTGTTCCCATTGCAATCTTACATTGAAATTTTTGTGAATCACAAAATATCTTACCCTTGTGATAGTTTGGTGGCATTTATAATTTCATTTATCAGAAGATCTTTCATTTGATAGTGAAATAAAAAATTCAAAATCAATTTACTCCTAGCATGATGATAAGATTGTTTTTTATCCTTTGAGGGTATCTTAGGCGTGATAAAACAAAGGTTGACAATGTTCAGTTAAAGTTTTCAATTTGAGCCTTCATTTTGGATTCTTAAAGTTTTTGTGAAAACGTGATGATCTAGGCCTCCACTGAAGCACACCTTCTGGTTAAAGGAACATTTTAGCTGTTATGAAGCGTTCTATTTATCAATCCTTCCATTTTTTTGTAAAAACTCTCAGAGATCTTGTGAATCATAGTCCACTCTACCTCACCTCCCACCAAAATTCATTTAAAAAAACCTAATCCTACACATACTACCCCTATTTTTCTTATGTGTGTACAAATGCATAATTTCTATTACCAAAACATGTAGAAGAAACCATGTTTTTATTTTCTTTAGTAGCCTGAGCATTGCTTGGAAAATATCTCCATTATCTAGGGTGACAACTCGTGAGAGTTAGATTTTTGTTGTATTGATCATATTTTCTTCAAGGTCTTCTTAATAACTTTGCAACGAAGGACATCTCCATCTCCTCCACAAATTGCAGGCTACAAAAGGGTCCGCTCACCCTTGTTGAAAGGCACAACCATAAAGTAGTGAGGATAGATCAAATCCTCTTAAGGGTGCTACCCATTTCTCTACATCTGAGTGACAAAGAGCAAGTTACAATTCATCCCCAGCTATAAAATGACACACAACATGATCCGCTTGTCTCTAAGATTCCTGTTAAACCTGTGATGTTGATCAACTTCTGAGGGAGAATCAATTTGGGTACCAACAACTACTCCATCTATATCTCCTCCTCTAGGTCACCAAAAAAATAAAAACACTCCTCACATCCATCTGATGAACAGCCCAATGATGATTTGAATTGATCGAAAGGGTGAGTCTAATAGAGTTCATTTTTGTGAGTGGTGTAAATTTATGAGTGTATTCAATACCCAAAATGTGTGAAAACCCTTTTTCTATGATTCACTCTTTGAACTTATCAATGCACCCATCTGCTGCATATTTGGTCTGATATATCCAATTGCATTGAACCATCTTCTTTTCCTTTAGAACGTGTGGAATTCTGAACTAATATATTCCTAATCAAGGAATTGCACTTATCCTTCATAGTGGTATCCCAATTGACATTTTAGGATTACTCCTGACAGGTATGTGGATTAGAGGGAGAGGAAAATAAATCATGTGGCCCACCATTGAGTTTTTAACATGTCATTCTAACATCTGTAGGATGACCTGCTCAAGTACCTGCTCTTTGTAACACTTCTCTCAATGAATAAATCATGTGTGGTCAAATGAAGGATCGTGTAACCCTTGATGCCATTTGGGTATACAAAAAATATTCAATTTTGACTCTGAGGTTCCATTGTCTTACATTTAATTTTTTATGGATGCGAGGCATCACTAGAGATCCAAAAACTATGAAGTTCTTAACTAATGGTTTCCAACCATGCAAAGCTTCAAAGGAGTGTCTCCTTTCAAGTATTTTTGAGGGATGCGGTTCAAGATGTAATTTTTATAGTTAATAGCTTCATCCAAATATGGACATGCTAATTATTTATAATGAAGCATACAATTCACCATGTCTTTCAAGAACATTTTTTTTCATTCCAAAATTACATTCAATGATGGACTATATGAAATTGTTCTTTGTAACTCAATCCCTTCTATAGGGAAATACTACGTAAACCAATTAATAACATATGTTCCAATGTTTTATGTATGCAAAATCTTTATGATTTTCCCTAACTATTTATCTAAAAGATCCTTAAAGCCCTGAGAAATCACTATACATAAAGAATAAAAATAGCATGTAAAATCAACATATAAGGATGCAAAATATTCCATGGATGGAGATAATTAATCATAGGAGAGACTAAAAA
Source organism: Taxus chinensis (assembly GCA_019776745.2). Taxonomy (NCBI): domain Eukaryota; kingdom Viridiplantae; phylum Streptophyta; class Pinopsida; order Cupressales; family Taxaceae; genus Taxus; species Taxus chinensis. The sequence continues at coordinate 31,655,303 of CM034146.1, read as the reverse complement.
TATAATAAATAAATTTTTAATATAAGGTTTCTTGCAAATCTAATTTAGGAATATCAAGTAGGTTATGGGACTCAAACTTGAAAAAAATGCCATTTTTCATATAGTAATAATATAAATTATGTATCTCCCATCATTTTGTGAAGAGTGGTATTTGGATTAGACCTACCATTTCATCCATGATAACAATAATAGACACTTTCCATAAAAAAATAGAATTAGATAATTAAATACTTATTTGAATTTCAATTACATCCACCCTAATAATCCACACAAGTCACATTATCAATAATAAATTAATTTTATATCATAAATATTAAACATTTAAATAATTGTGTTACATCAAACAATGGATAAAATACCAAAAAAATCATATGAGCTCAAAAATATGTCATTTTTTAATTGTACAAATATAATATTACCTTTTTATTTGTATGTGTTAAATTTATGTCACCATATAATAATATCAATAAATTAATTACTATTAAGTCTTCTAGTAAATTATTTTAATGGTAAGCTTTAAAAGTAATTATTAATTAGGTAAATAATCTATTTAGGTTCCCCCTAATTTTCAGTACCCCCTAATTTCAAGGGCTTAATCCCCCTTGTCCAAATCACTCACATAATAGTTTTCTAACCCCATCAAAGTTATTCAACAATGCGGTTGGAGACGTTTTGAGAGAAAAATGAGAGATAATATATAACGGTGATTGACGATAATCCCTTCCCTCTACAATTGTATTACCACTATGTATATCTCTAATAATAACTAAATCTGGCTTGAATTAAACTATCGTTCCCTTCCTAATATGATGGATTAGATATGTACTGATAGTAGTTAGGTGGAAAGTGGTGGAACACTTAGAACATTGTTGAATGTTCCACCATTTACTTCAACTCGATGAAATCATACAACTACTACAGAGATGTCATCACCCATTGTGATCGAGGAAAAAGTCCACTATTCTGTAGATGAAAATTTAACCTATGAGAAACCCATGTGGTGTGAGGAACTAGAGTCAAAAACCCATGATGAATTTGGAGTAACAATGAAAACTAAATCCTTTCCCTTCTTTTTCTTGAGTTATTATTATTTTTTTCCTTAAGAAGTTTCTTTACTTGATGAATTTTGTTTGATAGATTTGGGGATCACTAGGTTGTCCTTATTCAAAACATGGGTAAGTTGGTCAATATGTTTCTTCATACACTTGTTTTCATCATTCCCAAGTTTCTTACAATCGTAATGCTTGAACCTTTCGCTCTTAGGTTTATATTTTAAGGAAGTGGGTTCAATGTTGGTTTTTGGTTAGGATAGTTTTTGATCCTTTTTTCCCTTAAAACTTCTTCTCATTATTGTGAGAAGCCTTAGGTTTCCCATTCCCTGCAATCATGTTATGGTGATTTAGAATACTTCAATATACACATCTATATTAATTTTTCTTATTCCTTACTCAATTGACCAACAAAAACACCAAAAGAGGGAATATTCCATGTTTCTCCAAGTGCATATTTTGTGGCATGAAAGTTTGAGATGAAAAATGAGTATTATGGACCTAGTTTTGAAAGGATAAAAAGGACAAGTTATGAATCCTTTTTATCAATTCAACATTCTTTAAACTGTAATATTACTAAAATTTTGAAATTTTTGAAGAAGTCATTAAGTATGTCAAAACTTCTAGGGCTTTGGATGACAAGTTCCTTTTCTGATTCATGTCATCTTATTTCATCTATTTTCCAAAATATAATTTCTAATATGGTACAAAATTTTTACTATCCCAATTTTACCCCCTGAAGAAATTAATCAAACATGACCCCGCATAGAAGAAAATTGTAAGGGTCAGTTCAGTCATGTGAGCTGACATTCCAAATCCAAAAATGAAGGGGTAGGGTTGGTGAAGGAGGCCAACAATGTCAAAGGAGATTAGAGTGCATGGGAGAAAAATGAAGAAAGGCAGTGTTCACTCGATGCCCTAAATTGTATAAGTAAAGAAGGGCAGATGGAAGCCTCCACGCATCATCTCAGTGCATCTTCAAAGGAAGAATCGAGAGGTAGGTCCCAAATTTATGCCAGCTCTAGATGTGTCTAATCGGCACATCTCTGAAGTTCAGGTCCAAACAAGGTCTCCAAATGTGCGCGGATCTTCCATGTGTCTAAGGTCCGATGAGTTTCTCCTAAATGGGTGAAAAAGGGACAGACTTGGTTGTTTAATAGACTAAGTATAAGAGGGTCGGTGGAAGCCTCCACATGCCTCATCACCATAAATTTAGAAGTGAGACCTAAGGGACAATCCCTAAATTAGTGTGAAGCTTCCACATGTCCCAGGTCTAAAAAAGAGATAGAGACGGCAGGTGAAAAGTCTCAGGGCACCAGAAGCCTCCACGTGTCCCGGGTTAGACATAAAGCCTTTTTCAAACAGAAGGTACTTGGCAAAAACAAAAAAATATAGAACAGGCCCATGGAAGGTGCTACGTGCCTCATCAGGGAAAATTAAAAAGGTACGGCCCAAAGAGAGACCCCAAACTTGCACCACCCCTCCATGTGTACCAGGTCCAAAAAAGGGACACCGGCTGTTGAAATGTCCAACCACAGGACAGGCTGGCAGAAGCCTCCATGCATCATCTTGGCACATCTTCAAGTTTAAAATCCAGAGGTGGTCCCTAAACAAGCAAAGGCTCACTGCATGGCTAGAAGTCAAAAGGGATATAGCCGGCTGTTTAATAGGCTAAATAAAGAAGAGCCTAAGGAATCCTCTATTGGTATCTAAATTTAGTATCCTTTAAAGGCCAAGCAACATCATGGATTTGACAAGATGCTCAATGGTAGATAGATAATTATGTATGTCATTTTGTATCTAGGGAAGTAGTCTATCTAGCACTTTAGCGCTCAGGCTTTGAAAAAGAGTGGGTAGCACTGTAAGAGGATTTTATCTATCCTCACTATTTTGGGTTATACCTTTCAACCAAGGTAAGAGAACCCTTTTGTAGCCTATTGTTTATGGAGGAGATGGAGATATCCTTCTTAATGAATTTGTTAAGGAGACCTTGAAAGAAAATATGATCAATCTAACAAAATCTAACTCTCGTGAGTTGTCACTCTAGATAGTGGAGATACTCTCTAGGAAAGGTTCAAGCTAATAAAGACATTTGGAATCTTGATTGTCTCTGCATGTTTTGGTAGTAAAATTTGTGCATTTATATACACACATGAAAAATAGGGGTAGTATGGGTAGGATAAGTTATTTTTAGATGAATTTTTGTGGGAGGTGAGGCAGGATGAACTTGATTCACTAGATCCTTGAGAGCTTTTACAAAATGGAAGACTAAACCAACAGAATGTCACAGAGTAGTTAAAATGTTTCAGAATATGTGCTTCAATGGAGGCCCAAATTAGCACTTTCTCACACAATCTATGAGGTTCTAACATGAAGGGTCAAGTTGGAAATCCCATCAAAAAATCAAGATCTGAGCCCAATCACGCCTGAGGTACACCCAGAGGCTTATAGACAATCTCTGTCAATAGATGAGAGAAAAGTGTTTTGAAATCATTTATTTCACTCCCAGATGGAATCTCTTCTGAGAAATGAAATTACAGATGCCACTAAACTATCACAAGGATTGAGACAGATTTTGAAACAAGATTGTAACAAGAACATGAAAAACTATTTACAGACATTCAGAAGTAAAGCAAACACATTTTGCATAAGATCCACACAAAATAACTTGAGTTTGATTAAATTTATTAGCAGGGAAAAGTTTCTAGAACAATCTCAGAGCTTCTCAATGGTTGTATGCTTGCAACCACCTTGACACGATCAAATTCAATACAAAAGAAATATAGAGGATTCTCGAACAGCTTCTCAAAAAGGATGGGCTCTATCAAGCCTTTTTTCTATCAAAAAAATCAGTCCCGACCCCTAACACTCCAACCATTTACATGATAAATTTTTGCCATTTATAACATTTAAAATAGAGCCTTTCCCCCCTAAAAATGTAGACATTAAGTGCCACCAGTACATGCCATGTCACGATCGTGACTCTTAGAATCAAATATGAAAAAATTCACCAGGTGCCCATGGGGAATATCTCTTCGAAAATCTCCCACATTCAACTCCTTCCTCTAGAAAATCACTCTTCCTTCTATTTTCGAACCACTTCCACCCATATTCTATCCAATTTGGTTCTTTGCATGCCCGGGGAGAAGAAATGGAAGATCAGATTGAGCCCAAAAGTTTAGGTCTCATCTTAATGGTAAAAAACATCCCCAGATTTTTCTCACCAAACCCAGATTATCAACAGGTAGCTTGCGTGCTAAGAAAAGAAAAATCGGTCCAAATCCAATAGTTAATTACATATTAATGGTAAGAGATGTTTACAGACCTTCCCCACCAAACCAGGATGCTAGATTAATGTTCCTCTTCATTTGGCATGTAAGAGACTCAAAGAAATAATGGAAAACCACAAGAATACACATCCCTAGGATCTCTGGAGTGAAAATGGCAAAAAAATTATACACAGATGCACAATTGTCATTGATTTCTACTTTGAATTTGGACCGTCCACGTGGAAGATATAATTTTAGAGCAGGCTTGTGGGTTCCTTTTTTCCTTTTACAAATTCTGGAAAAATGTAAAATTTTCACATTTTTCTCCACACCTTTGCTCTTGATAAATGAGCCTGACACATGTCCTAACATGGATCCCAAAGGAACCATGGCCAAATTCTACTATTTCACCTCTTTTTTGGAAAAGTGAAAATTTTCCAAGTTTTTCTCGTAGCCCCACCCTTGGAAAATGGGCCTAACACGTGTCCCAATGTGGGTCCCATCAGAACCACGCTTCCTTTTTCACTTTTAACTCCTTTTTCCACAAAAGGAAAATTTTCTAATTTTCATCCAAAAGTCCACACCTCCGCCATTGATTGGAGCAAGTTTTGACATTTATCTATCGGGTCCGTGGGTCGTTTTGATGATTTTAGTCATTTGAAAATCAAGGGGCAAAAAGTCCAAGTTTCTCCTGATGGCTCGCCTCCCCTCCTTTTGACATTTTCAATGCCAAATTTTACCTCCTTGTTAGGATTGCGAGGCATTTTGATATTTTAATACTTTTGATGACAAAAGGCAAAAAATCCAAGTTGCCTTCGATGGTCTGCTTCCCTACCCCTTTGAATTTTCAAACTGCTACTTGTCATAATGGTGCATCTTGAGATGTTCCACAAAAGTTGAGACCTTGGATGAGCACAATATTTCCACGTGCCTCAAGCCCTTTAAGAAGTTAATGCAAATTTTAAGAAAATAAGACTCGGCGGAGATCTCCACGTATCATTTTGGCGCAACTTAAAAAAAACCTTAAGGATTCAAAATTATTTGGCGAGGGCACACTTTCACTTATAATTTTACTCCATTTTTCCAAAAGGGAAAAACATCCAACTTACTTCCGAAGGTCTGCACCTCCACTGTCAATCTTTGCCATGTGTCCTCCTACGGGGTCAAAGCAAGACATTTTCCGTACCATTTAAAATTTGCTTTAATCAAAGCAATGGCAGAGCCGCGTGGTGTTTTCAATTTTTTTTGCCAAAGTAGCCAAAAAGATCAAGTTTGAGAAAAACAACCCATCATGCCCCATTAAATTAGAAGAAGCCACGTAAGGACCAAAAGAACCAATAAGATTTGAGCGGAGCTACGAGACCAAATTTTCCTTTTTTCCAAAAAAGAAAAAATTGATAAGTTAAAGCATTTTCCTACCATCCCCTGACCAACCAGAAGAAGCCACGTGACCACCAAATTCTAAGGAAAAAATTTGACAGGAAAAAGACACCCAGCAGACCATCAAAAATACAGAAAAATCACCATTCACGCCCATAACCCGATATTTTCGCTAAGGATAAAAATATTCTGAAACAAAAAACAAGTGAATCATGATTCCGAGCATATTTTCAACCATGGATTTAGATTTTCAAAGGCATAATAATATAAATCAACCATTCCTGAGCTTTCATGGTTGAGGAAAAATAGGAAAAATGGAATATCCCACAAATTTTGAAGAAATTAGGGAAAAAATAGGGTAAACTCAAAGAATTCTTCAAGGATGGACAAGACAATGGATTTTGCAAACAAATCAAAGCATTTCTAATGTAGGTAGAAGATTTTAGAACACCCACATTGAGATACAAAATTTTCTAGAACACGTAGACTAGATGAAGATAGTGGAAAATGGGGTGAAACAAATATGAGCACCAACATCCTCCGCGTGCCACCTTGGCGCATCTTCAGGGTTAGGATATAAGGGGAGTCTCCAAATGAGCACTGACCCTCCACATGTCTTAGCTCAGGTAAAGTGCCTTCCCCAACGGGACGGACTCAGGTAGAACACAAAGGAAATAAGCATGCCCATGGATGATGCCATGTGTCTCTTCGACACAACTTGAAGAGTAAAAAGAGGGGGAGAAATCTTAAGACGTGCGGGGCTGCCACATGGACCTTGTGCAAATATACCCCAAACCTGAAGTGCCTTAAGATGACCATATATTTCAACTAGGAGCTCGAAATTGAGCGGTAAATGACTTTTCGGAGAGCTCATAACGCCTTTTACTCACCTTCCACCATTAATGATCCAGTCCATCATTTTTGAGGCTATCAAGTCTCCCACTTGCCACCATGATGAAGAATTGGACTCCTTTCTTACCCAACAAGGAACATCACATGGAGGCTTGGATCTTGCAGTGAACCCATCATTGTTATAGACAAATTTCAATGCTTTCTAGAGTGGTTGAAGTAGGTGAATTCAATGCAGTGTTGGGGTGGTTGAAGCAAGATTCAAATTCTTCTCTCTCTCCTTCTCTTATTCTTCTATATATTGTAAAGGAGGGGCATATTTAAAAAGTTTCGTCATCTTTTCTCTCCTACCTCCCTCTATCTTTCTTCGTTACAGTAGAATGTGGAGCTTAAGCCTCCTCTATTGGCTCTATAATGGAAATTTCTTACCTCTTGCCCACCGATGATGTACTTTGTGAACTCATGGAGAAATAAAATATGTTTTGTGATGCATTTTGTCCCTCCTTATTTTATTTTCTCTTCTTGCCTCTCATCATTGTAGGGTGTACTATGCATACTTTTGATGTCTATTGTAGGTTTTGAGAGATGTGTTTAATAGGTTGAAGTCGTGTTCTGTGTGACATTTATATTTGGTCTGTGATACATCTCTCCATCCTCTCCATTTCTCATCTCTCTCAATATCAAGAAGTTGGATTTGTTATCAGCCACTTCTTTTTCGAGTGTATCACCACTTTAGTGTAGGTTCCTTTTCCATGCATTTTTCTCTCTCTCCCTGTCTCCATAGAAGCTTAGATTAGGATTAGATAGTTTACCTACACTAGAGTAGCTTGTGGCAGGTAGTTTTCAAGTAGGAACTAGCCTTGTTTGGAGGTCCATATCTAGTTCATAAGTCTCACAGCTTGAGAGATGGTCCAATATTATAAAGATCACACCGAATGACCCACTCAAATCTGAGGCCATTTGGGGGTATTGTGATTTTACATCAATAGTTTTGGCACACCTAGTGGGACATCATAGAAGTTAGAGTTCCATGTTTCAGAGGTGTTTCATTATAAAAAAATAAAACTTAAGCCACCATGCGACCACACTCAACAGTTTTGGCACGCCTGGTGGGACAGGTCTGAAGCACCTTACCACTTCACTTCATCATGTTTGATGTGCTCTTGGTTAATATTTCACATTTTGGAGGCACTATCAAGCACATCTGGTGACTCCATCTAGTCAAAAACCCATTCTGTGAGTTATATACCTTCTTCCCATCCATTTCCACCCATTCTTCTTTCTACATCTTCCATCTTCTCTTCCATTCTATGAAGTTGTGAAATCATGACTTCATTCTCATCATGCAATCCACACTTGTGGCAGGACATCGAAGAGTTTGATCTCCTATTAGATTTGGAGGAATGTTTTGATGAGGAGGTTCCCATAGAAATTTTAAATTTCACTCCCCCATCATTCATCCTTCAACCACAAGAACCTGTTGCTAAAGAGTTACCACTGGCCATGCTCATTTTAGAGCATGACGTTGAGCTACAAAGCACCAAAGGTTGGAAACAACGCCTCCCAAATCCAAGTGTAGAATAACTGTAGGAGGTGTGCATTTGGTTTGTTCACAATTTGAGGAGGGAAAAAACCATCTGCAAGGTAGTTTTTAACTCTCATTTTTTATCATGTTCAATGCTAAATCAACTACAGGGTCACAATCTTTGAGGAAGGGAAGATACTTCTCCCTACCTATTGCAGGTTTTACTTGAGTGCCCTTGCTTATGGTTAGTTTAGGTTAGTTTATGTTTTCTTTCATTAACACAAGTTCCTTTGCACATTCTGCATGTCTTATTTGAAGCATGTATGATTTTCATTTTTACATAGTGGTGTTGTGGTGTTTTTTTTCCCTAAGGTTGTATCACTATGCAGTTTAGTGTGCCCAAAATCCATTTCTAGATCAGGTGAAAGCTCCATGTCAATGCATATTTCTACTCTTGAAAACCTCATCTTCAATATTTTCTTATAGAAATTGAGAGTGCGGACAATGGGGCAAGCTCAGGGTCACCAAGCGCAGATAGTCAGGCTCACGGTTTCAAGGACAAGATTATTACTTGCCTATCATTCATGACTCCATGTCTAATGGATACATCAAGGCCATTGATCACTTTATCTAACAGGAGGATGTCCTCGTGAGTCGCTAAACTATTATCCCAATTTTTCCCCCCTGAAAAAATTGATCAAACACAACCCCGCACAAAAGAAAATTATAAGGGCCACTTCATTCATGCAAGCCCACATTCCAAATCTAATGATGAAGAGGAAGAGTCAGCGAAGGAGGCCAACAACATCAAATGAGATCAGAGCACATAGAATAAAAATGTAGAAAGGTATTGTTTCACTCGGAAATGTTTCGTTCCTTTTAGAAACAGATAAGGTTAGGGTTAGGAGGAATACCTGTAGAATGTCGAGATGGTGTGCGCGTACCATAGAGAAAGATCAGACTGACTGCGAAGAACTCCTTTTTGTCTTGGAAGGACTACCTGCAAATAAGAACACAAGACCACAAGATTTTGATTAAACAATAAATGAGGAAACTGCCTTGGGCCCAGGAAATATAAAACTTCCTTTCGAAGGTGGTCAGTTTCCCTGCTAATATGAATTAACACAAAAGACTGTAAAATATCAATTAAGTTGTTTCTTTGAACTGGGTAGGGAAAAGGCTATTTTTCTGGTTTTGATCAGAGGAACCGATGCCGGTTACTGATAACCGATACCAGTGGGTTATACGATCTTCTTGGTAGCTATGTTGTTTGTAAGGCTGGTTTATGGATGATATTAGGAAATGAGATGATGAGAGGTAAAAGAATAACAGTTAGATGCAATGGCACGTTGGGTAGTGGACTCAGAAATGGATTTAGGAGGACTGAGATTCAAGAAGCATAAGAAATGTTACAACAGAGGACATGCAAGATGTGACTTACTGGTTTTGACCAAGATGCAAGCTGATCTCCTTTGTTGTAAACACTTCTGGTATTTCCACTCGTCTCTGCTTGGTCCAGTGAAGATCTGGACTCTGTTCCTCGCTCCCAATAATCTCTGTTGATCCAGAAATCCTTCGACTGATCTCCAAAATGAAATTTCGATCTGTTGTTTTGGTTTGGGGAGCCCATTTACAGGGAACCGATGGCGGTTGCATAACCGACAGCGGTCGAGTAGAAACCGGCATCGGTAAGGAAAAAGTAGGCTATTTTTAGTAAAATCACCCACCTTCCCTGCTTTTCTCCCGAGAGATCAGCTGCGGGCTTGGTCAAGTGACTAGAAGGTCAGTTTTGGGTGCGAGAAAGGGGTCATTAGTTATGGGTGTAGGTGTAGACCAAGTTTTAGGTTTTAATTAGGTTAGTTTAGGATTAGGGCTAGGTCATGATGAGGTGGCAAAATGAGGTGGTAGGTGAGGTGATGGGGATTTATCAATTACAAGGTAATTAATAAATAATTGTGTAAAGTTTAGGTAATGAGGTTAGGTTGCGAAATGGGATGCGGGTCACAAGGGGTCGTAAGACATGAATTTGGTGTCTACATTAGCCCCTTATTGTCGTGTAGCTTGTTCTGTAAAGCTGCGCGGACAATAATATGAAGTGGTTTCCCATGTTAAGGATATAGGTAATCCCCCTCAAATCTATCACAGATTGAGTGAACGGGAAATCAGGGATAGGGTTGATAAAGGGTATATGTTGTAGAGAGGATGGTAAGGTGGTGGGGTAGTTCCAAGGAAGCAGACGCATGTTGAAATGCAATAGTACGACTAGGGTACATGATTTGACGAGCAAACCAGCGATGTATAGGAAAAGGTCGATAGTTTATCCAAACAAGGGTGATATAATCCTGGTATCCAAGGCATAGGAAGTAGCTCCAGGGTATATAACAGGTAAGGTACAGGAACGTTTAGGCATGTTTGGCAGTACCAAATGGTTAGTTTGGTTGAGATAAATGTCACGGTCTAGGTCTAGGCAAAGTTGGTCGACAGATCAAGTCAAGGACCCTAATCATGCTAAAACACGAACAGGTGAGCTCGATTGAACAAAAGGTACATGATGGATGGATAAAAATAAAATGTTGATTGTGGGTATGGGATTGAAGTGATACGGTCGTGGGTCGGGCCAAGTTGGGGTGCGGCCTTGGGTCGGGCCGGATGGGTAGGGTGAGGCCTTGCCAAGTTGCTGGGTAGCGGCTTTGGGTCGGTTCGGATGGGTAGGGTGAGGCCTTGGGTCGGGCCAAATAGGTTAGGGCGAGGCCTTGGGTCGGGCCAAATGGGTAGGTTAAGGCCTTGGGTCGGGCCGAATAGGTAGGTTGAGGCCTTAGGTCGGGCCAAATAGGTAGTGCGAGGCCTTGGGTCGGGCCAAATAGGTTAGGGCGAGGTATGAGGTCGGGCCAAATAGGTAGGTTGAGGCCTTGGGTCGGGCCAAATAGGTAGGTTGAGGCCGTGGGTCGGGCTGACTAGGTAGGTTGAGGCTGTGGGTCGGGCCGAATAGGTAGGTTGAGGCCTTGGGTCGGGCCGAATAGGTAGGTTGAGGCCTTGGGTCGGGCCAAATAGGTAGGTTGAGGCCGTGGGTCGGGCCGAATAGGTAGGTTGAGGCCTTGGGTCGGGCCGAATAGGTAGGTTGAGGCCTTGGGTCGGGCCGAATAGGTAGGTTGAGGCCGTGGGTCAGGCCGAATAGGTAGGTTGAGGCCTTGGGTCGGGCCAAATAGGTAGGTTGAGGCCTTGGGTCGGGCCAAATAGGTAGGGCGAGGCCTTGGGTCGGGCCAAATAGGTAAACAAATGGTGTTTCAGCAAGGGTGGATATAGGCGATATGTGGTTAAAAAGGGGCAAATGGTAAATAGGGGCAAAAAATAAAATTGGGGGAAAGTTGGAAGACAAACCGATGTTGATTCCACATGACCGATATCGGTTAAGGGACCGATACCGGTTCATTAGGTCAAAATAAAACCGATATCGGTTAAGGGCGAAAAACCTATAAAAAGAAAAATACGGCTTGTCATTGTCACTTTGTTATTTTGAGGTCCAAATTGACTTGTCTGACGTGGAGAGTTGAGATTGGAGGTTTATTGAGTGAGGTCGAGCTATTTTGCTAGAGGGGTGAGTTGTTTGCGGGCCCGTGTGAGGAGGAGGCAGCAGTTGATTGGCCGGGGACCCAGTAGATCAGAATTAGAGCTATGGCACAAGCAGGAGGAGCAGGAGGGGCTGGACCAGCTAGACCACCACCACCTATCCCACCACGACGACGTGTCATCGTACGGGTAGGCTCGAAACTCTTTATTTTGTGCATTTTATTGCATTATGTTGTTTTTGGGATTTGGGTAGGAATATAATGTTTTGTAGAAAATAATGAATAAATGGAAATGATTTGAAAAAGGGAGAGGGTAGATAGGTGAAAGAGGCCAAGGCGGCATGGTGGGTAGGTTTTTAGGGTGTTTGGGTGGGTAGAGAGGTAGAAATAGGGAAAAAGAAGAAAGGGGTAGGCCGCGTCGGGTTCGGCGCGGCAAATTTTCAGTGATCGATGTCGATCACTAAGCAACCGGCATCGGTCACGAATTTTTAGGGCAGGGTGGGTCTGTGGGTTACCGATGCCGGTTGGTCGTTGACCGGCATCGGTGGGAGGGGGACCAGGGTCGGTTATGAGTGAGTGTGGGTTGGGTTGGGTGTGGGTTGGGTTGGGTTTTGGGTGTTGGGTGGGTTGGGTTGGGTTTTGGGTGTTGGGTGGGTTTGGGTTGGGTTTCGGATGTTGGGTGGGTTTTGTTTTGGTTGAGTGTGGGTTGGCTTGGGTTGGGTTTTTGGGTGAGTGGGTTTGGGTGTTGGGTTTTTGGTGAGTGTGGGTTGGGGTTGGATTTTGGGTGAGTGGGTTTGGGTTTTGGGTGGGGTGGGTTGGGTTTTGGGTGTTGGGTGGGTTTGGGTTTTGTTTTGGTTGAGTGTGGGTTGGGTTGGGTTGGGTTTTGGGTGAGTGGGTTTGGGTTTTGTTTTGGTTGAGTGTGGGTTGGGTTGGGTTGGGTTTCGGGTGTTGGGTGGGTTTTGTTTTGGTTGAGTGTGGGTTGGGTTGGGTTGGGTTTTGGGTGTTGGGTGGGTTTGGGTTGGGTTTCGGGTGTTGGGTTTTTGGGGAGTGGGTTTGGGTTTTGGGTGGGGTGGTAGAGAGTCGGGGTGTGGTTGGGGGGATTAAAGGGGGTTTAGAGGATAAAGTAGATGTTGTGATAAAAAGTAGGTCTAAAGATGTGGGTTGGTTTTGCAGGCATGTCAGCAGTTGACGATGCGGGATAGGATGCCCCCGCTGTTGGTGCGGATGCGGCCACACATATCCGCAGCTCACTGGGTGATCATGCATGAGGTGGGACTTGGTGGAGTCTAGAGGTACAGAGTGATAGAGAGAGATCACAGCCTGATGGTTGCCCTCATCGAGAGATGGGATCCGACGACCAATGTGTTCCATCTCCCGACTGGGGAGATGACTATCACGTTGGAGGATGTGTATCGCATCCTTCGACTACCTATCGAGGGAGAGGTAGTCTTCCAGGTAGATTCAGAGACTACCATGGACAGCATATTACAGGTTTTTGGAGATGCAGCCGCGCTACTTACCTATCACAGCGCAAGCATTGGGTATGGTGACATGTACCGTGTGCATCGACACGAGACACGGCTGGTTGTGCTAATGATGATTGGGATCACCTGCTTCGCCCTCCCGGACTCAGAGGGAGGCCACTTTCCATGGGCATTGATGGGGGTGCTTCATGAGATGTTGGAGGAGCATACCTGTTATGCTTGGGCACCAGTATATCTGGTGCAGTTAGACAGAGAGCTCTGGGGTTATCGTCGGATGAGGCGATTCGGTATCTGTTCGACATTTTTGCTGCATTGTTGGGCATATGAGCACATCATATGCATCAGGCCAGTAGGGTTACCGCAGCAGCCAGGGCCACAGGTCATATACAGGTACGACTTTCAGAGGTGGTTGGGGGTCGTGGGGCAGCCACGAGCAGTGCTTGCAGGGCGGGATGTCACCTATTACAGGCATTTATTACCAGTACACTTTCTGGATAGCAGGACGGAGGCCAGGAGAGTACAAGAGGATACCCCTAGAGAGGGTACGCCGACAGATGGGGCTGCGATAGGACGAGCCACCTCCCTTCCCTCAGTACAGGAGGGATGATGTAGAGGCCCCACTGCCTGCACCACAGCCCTTGGATCCAGATTGGGTTGCAGAGAGAGCAGCAGATGATGGCATAGATGATGCTGGGTGCACGGGAGCATACAGGGTTTGGTGGGCTGGTCAGAGAGCAGCGAGGGTAGCACAGCCCACACAGCCAGACTTGGCAGCGGTGACGGTAGAGAGAGATTAGCTTAGGGGTCAGGTGCAGCTCTTACATGGGCAGCTTACTGCTGCGTAGGCACAGATAGGGGTCTTACAGGGGCAGCTAGCCCAGGCTCAGGTATAGGCACAGGCAGCACCACCACCAGCAGGACAGCCACAGGTGCAGGTACAGGTACAGGAAACAGTACCAGTAGCAGCACAGCCACAGGCACAGGTACAGGCAGCCGTACCAGTAGCAACATAGCCACAGCCCTAGGCACAGGCCCAGATACCACCATGGCCACAGGCACCACCAGCGGCACCATCACAAGCACAGGGGGCACTAGTAGTAGGAGTCCGGGGACCAGCCCCAGTACCTACGGTGGCACGGGACAGATATATGGAGGCGAGGGCGAAGGCCCGATATTATCAGGATATCCTTGATAATACCAGAGCTGAGTATCAGCCGTATGTGGCACACCGAGCGGAGACCTCACATAGTCAGAGGTCACAGGGAGGTGCAGCTATAGCTGGTGTGTCCGTTACAGGTAGGAGGCGAGAGGCACCACAGGGACCAGCAGGGAGAGGTGCTGAGGGTGGTGGGGAGAGCTGAGGGATCCCCACATAGTTTTTGTATAGGGACATGGGCACCGGTTTGCGAACAGGTTGAGTTGATAGAGGCCTGCGTGCCTACATTTATTCCTTTATTGATTCATTATAGACCGGCCTGCGAGTTGAGTATGGGTTGTATATTTGATACCGGCCTGCGAGCCGAGTATATTTTTGATATGAGGGACTGGCCTGCAAGCAGAGTCGAGATTTTGGAGAGTTATTGCGGCCTGTGTGCCGGCTTAGTTGTATGATGAGATCACAGAGGCCCCGATGCAGGGCACATTGTATATTTGCAAATTTGTATATATATATAGAGATGATGTTTTGATCCAAATGATGTGTTCAAAAATGTTTTTAAGTATTTTGTCGATGGTTTGTGGTATAGAATATATGATGAGTTTAAGTGACATGTTGATATATGGATGATGTGTTATGTGATGAATTGTTGCACGTTTTGGGCTGGTTTTGTGACATTGTTATATATGTATCTGATGAGTTGGATCCAAATGATGTATAGATTGATAGTTTGTTGATATCCGTAGTTGATGGTTTGTTTGTTTTTGTAAAATAGATGATGTTATGGACATTGTAATGATATGTGTGGTGGATGGAGAAATATGGATAATGGTGTTGTAATGCAGGAAAAGAGGCGGGCGCGACAAAAATTTGGTAAAAAAATAAAGAAAAGACGATGTTTCAAAAGGCCAGGTGTGTAACCAATATCGGTTAGGTAACCGACCACGGTAGGTAGTAGACCGATATTGGTTGCATAACCGATACCGGGTTATTTAGGTATGAGCTTTTCTAAAAATAAAAAAGCTAGGGTGGCAACTTAAGTTCTAATTCTGAGAGCCATGCAAGAAGTTAAATACGCGAACGCGACACTTTTTGACGACTGAGACAGGTAATTGCATGAGAAATTTGAGTGATAAGGAGAAAAGAGACAGGGAAGGTGATTGTGATCTGAGATTCAGAAGACAGAAAGGTAGGTTTGAAAAAGGTGGTAATAATGGCAGGACGAGGAGAAACATCCAGCAGGCAGGGACAAGAGGGAAGATAAGGGCCACCTCAAGCTACCGCAAACCAAGAGGTAACATTTTGTTTGTGATTTGACTACTGCATGTTTTGTGAATAAGATGGGGGAGAGTAGGTGGGTAGATATGAGAAAGAAAACATGATAACAAGGGGTGCAGGTGAGGTAAGTGTTACGGGGTAGGAAATCAGGGGTTTCAGGTATGTTTGTATGTATAAAAAGGAATAAACAAGCAAATTATTGTCATAGGTGGCTGTTTTTAGGGAAGGTGTATGTAATTGACAGTGACCGGTAGCGGTTAGGGAGAACCGGTATCGTTTACTCAACCGATACTGGTTATGTATAACCGATACCGGTTACTGGAGGAATTACCAGAATGTTTGAAAAACCCTGATGGATTGAATGGTTGTTTGTTGTTTTGGTGTATGTAGGCAGAGGCAGGGTTGAGGATGAATGATAGTGTGCCAGCGCTGTTGTCACGAATCTGAGCGGCATGTAACACCAGCGGAATGGACATTGATAAATCATTTGGGGTTAAGTGGAATCCGTTATTATTCACGAATCGCACGTAACCATGGTATGTTACAGGCGTTGATTGAGAGATGGAATCCCGAGACAAATACCTTTTATCTGCCAACAGGGGAGATGACAGTAACATTAGAAGATGTGTTCCGTATTTTGAGACTCCCTATTACAGGAGAACCAGTATATCAGGCACTACCTAGCGCAGCACGGGGAGTGATAACCGCAGTATTTGGTCCATACGCACGAGATTTGACACAGCGAGGTTTATCATTTACGTATGGGGTAATGTATGTAGTACATCCTGAGGAGACAAGGTTAGCAGTAATATTAATGATAGCGGTAGGGTATTATGCATTACCGAGGGTGGAAGGGGGAAGATTTCCGAAGGCATTGATGTGTGTTATCTGGGAGATGATAGAAAGGAACGTGACTTTTGCATGGGCACCTGCATATTTGGCAGAGTTATACAGGGGTTTATGGGCTTGTAGGTGAAATCACAGGACGACACTGGATTGCTCATACTTATTACACTGTTGGGCCTATGAGCACATTGTTTGTGTGCGACCAGTAGGCCGATCCATCCAGGAAGGAGAGACCGGAGTACAGAGGTTGGGATTCAGACGTTGGGTCTAGACAGAACAAGAGGCAAGATCCCAGGCCGTGATGGGTGACATTGAGTATTACAGGCAGGTATGGGAGAGGGTGACAGTTGCGGATATCTGTTGGAGGCCTTACGGGAACTATATGGTAACCGAGAACATAGCTGAGGAGTTGAGGGGTGTAGAGCGATTGAGGTGGATCGCGGGGCACAGGCCAGGTGAATATGAGAGGATTCCTATAGATCGCGTGCGGTGACAATTTGGGTTTGTGCAGGACATACCGCAGGCTTATAGACCATATATGAGGATCGATGCTGAGGCAGCATTCTCACCTCCCCAGCCAACACCTCCAGGAGGGCCCGAGGAAATAGCAGCCGATCACAGTGTAATAGATGTTAGAATGACAGAGGCCTATAGGTTATGGTGGGTAGCACAGCTGCGAGGTGTACGTGATCGCCCTGACATATCTGTGATTACAGCAGAGAGTGATCGGCTGCAGCGTTTGGTTCAGCAGCTCCAAACGCAGGTGAATGAGACAAGAGGATTGTTAGCGGTTGCGGAGGCACGAGCAGTGAGACTAGAGGCTGGAGTCCTCCATGCGAGAGGGCGTATTCATATGTTACAGGAGAGATTGGCAGATCAGTGGGCGGTACCAATATCCATGGTACCTTTGAGGACAGAGAGGCCTGGCAAGAGGGGTCGACGATCACGATCATCACCTAGTTCGGGATGAGGCGTGAGGGTCTAAATAAATGTTAGCAAGGTATAAGAATAAATAAGAGTACCGACCTGCGTGTCGATGATAGAGAAGATGTATTTGTTTAACATCTAAATAAAACGAGATATGTATGCTGATTTGAGTTATAATACTAAGAATGTTTTCGTTTTAACTTTTGGTGTTTTGAAAAAAGGATAAAGAGGAATGTGATGAAATAAAAATACACAAAAATATTTATATTTACCATACATGATAGGTTATGGTAGGGGATGGTCGAGCTAACCTTGGGAGACCCCATGTCTCCTAAGTGCTGCCTACATAGCCCATTGCACAAAGCAAGGAAGGGCCTCAGACCGATGTAGTTCTCCCTTAGGACCAGGGAGAGGTGAATTCAGGCAATTGGTTGGTTGGTAAAAATATTGATATTAATATTGGTAAGGTAAAATGAATTGGTGATGTTGTAAAAGGTATAAGGGAAGCGAAAGTTAGCCTACCCAAGTAGAAGGGAACCATGTCCTGATTAAGATCAACACACAATCCTAGATGGAGCAAAGTGGAAAAGAAGCATTCCGTAGGTGAAAAGATGCCTAAACAAACCACAACGTAGAACGATCTGTGGAACCTAGGTACCGCTGCATAGACGAGAAGTCAATAGGTGAAAAGAGTTGTATGCTCACATATATGAGCGTACGTTACGTACGCTGAGTTGAAGCAAAAGGGTGAGTGACGGTGAATGATTATAGTGAGATGCAGAGAACTGTTAACAAAGGAGTGTTATGACGAAAAGAGAACTACCCTAATAGACAAGTCAGACCCGAAAAAGTTCTTGTGAAGGAGGCTTTTATTGATTGAATATAGACTGATCAATGCGGGAAGTCTACACGGGAAGGGATATGGAGTGTTTATTCTTGAGGTCTTCACAAAGCAGATCAATGCGGGAAGCTCGAGAAAAAAGGGCCTGACTGTGTGTATAGTGTCCTTCAGGGGAGCTAGTCTATTTATAGTAGCCAGATATGATTTTAATGATAGCTCTCCTCGGGGGAGCAGTCTATATTTAATAGCAGCAATTTAGTTCGGCATATTAGCTATCCTCGAGGGAGAGTTATAGTCAACTAGATGACTAGATGTTCTTTTGGCGTGAATCATCTAGTTAGTAGGAAGTTTGACTCAAGAAATCCCATAAGAATACAGTTATTTTAAATACTTGAAGTCTGGAATAGACTAAAAAACGGGGAAGGCATCACTGAGGTGACTGAGGTGAAGTGAGAATCAAACTATGTGGCTTGATTTTATTATGAGGTTGTAGGGAAAAAAAGGGTATGTGGTGGTAAGTGCGCTCAAGGGAACGAGCAAGAGGTAGATAAAAAAGTGATATAACACTAGATTCAACAGTAAGAATGTCGAAGATTGAGGGCATTAAGGGTTCAGGCTCAGGGCTTACCATTAAGCAAAGCTAAACGATAAGTGCCTGATCCAATAAGCGTGAGGGTTATATAAGGACCAATCCAATTGGCGAGAAAATTTCCACGTTTTTTTCTCTTTTCTAATTTTGGTTACTGTTGATTCTCTTTGAGAGACAAGATCACCAACTTAAAGGTATGTCAGAAGTCGGCTTTCATAAGCATGCTTGATGCGTTTTGAAGATTGAGGTGATCAAGAGCTGTAAGACGCGTTCGTCAGAAAGCTCTATTAATTGGGCTAACGCTCTTGGCGGAAATCATCGTTGGTGAGAATACTTGAGACGATATTCTAAGGGAGGGGATTTGTATTGCGAGAGGCAAAACAGCACGGTACCGTATCTATTTACCAAAAGAAAAAGGTTGTGGGCATTAGGTAGAGGTAAGAATGTAGTACGATAAGCCCAAAAGGCAAGGGAAAAAGGGGGAATGTGATCGTGCCAATTTCTTCCGGATTCATTGACAACTTAATGAGGATTTTGAGTTAGGGTTTTATTAGAAGATTAAGCGTATGACCTTGGCCTGCAGATAGTTAAGGCGATGTGAGAAAATAAGTTTGATACCAAAGTTGTCACAAAGGTCTGTAAACAACTTGTTTTTGAAAAGATTTACCATTATCTTGTTACTAGGCGATGAGGAATACCCAAAATGACGATAATGTGTGGTTAATGAAGTCGACAATTTTTTCTTTTTTGCAATTGAATGAGTGGAATGGCCTCTATCCATTTTGGTAATATTCGGTTGCTCTGATTATCCAAGGTGACGTTGTGAAGAGGTCGGGTGAATCGCACCATAAGGTCTCTAACCCCCATTGTGAGAAAGGGAAAAAAGATCTCGTGTGACTAAACGGATGGTGGGAGTATGTTGAAGGTTGGATGTGTTGACACATAGCTAACGATTATTAAAATATTCGTAGCAGTCGTATTGAGAGTAGGGCCAAAAATAAAAACCTAGGCGAAGGATCAGTTTAGCCACGGCTAACGGCCCCTAAAATGTACACACAAATCCCATCACGGACTTTTTGGATGGTGTAAGGTAACCTCAGTGCGGGTTAGGACAGGAAGGAGGATGCAATCAAAGCACGTTTATAGAGGATTCCTCCCATGAACAACATTAACGCGAAACACTTTAAGAAAAGCACGTTTCCGTTACTAGTAAGGTCAGGTGGGAGAACAGAGATCGTAAGGTAGTGTGAAAATTGGTGGTACCAGGTTATCCATACAAATTTAGTAGAAACGTATTTATCATGAAAAACTACCGGGGTGAATAGGATGTTGAAAAAGTTGTTGGACCACAACGAATAATCAGAGTCAGTTGTGCGGCGGGGAATTTGCGAGGCCTAAGAAAGCCATAGTATCCGCACATTTGTTAGTGGAAGCGGGGAAAGGGAATGGTCGGATCGAAAGTGAGTAAATTAAGGCTTAGAAGTGACTCCACGTTTGGTGTTGTACTTCTGAAGTTCCTCATTTTTACATTGGTTAGATGCCCATAACTTGATGACATACCAATTGAGAGTCACCAAAATATTGATAGATTTGATTGCCTACGTGTATCGCAACTTGAGACCCAGAACAAGGGCCTCGTATTCCGCTGTATTATTAGTGTAGGGGAAATCAAGCTGGATTGAAAGAGGCATAGGTTCAGCATCAAGAGGGATGAGAAAAACGCTGGCTCCTCCGCCACGCTGGCATTTAGATCCATCGAAGAAGAGGGTCATTTGATACAACTCTTCCCCGAGCGAAAGAGTGGCGATGAGTTCGTCGGGGAATGTAAAATTGGTAAATTGTTCCCCAGGTAAAGGGGCCTCCGCAAGTTGGTCTGCAAGAGTTTGTCCTTTGATTGACTTCTGTTGTATAAACTCAAGGTCAAGGTCGGCGAGGAGCATGAGCCATTGAGCGATGCGTTGGTTTAGATGTGGTTTGGCGTACATATAATGAATGGGGTCCATGTTGGTGATGACAAAAGTTTTGTGATTCAGGAGGTAATGTCGGAGTTTGGTGGCTACGAATGATAGGGCTAGGCACAATTTTTCTACATGTGTATACCTAGTCTCGTACTCCACGAGGGTACGACTTATATAATAAACGGCCTATTCTCGGCGTGCCGAGTCCCGATGTGCGAGCATAGCTCCTATAGCATGGTCAGTGGCAGAAAGATAAAGGTAGAAAGGGCGATCGTCCTGGGGTGGGATAAGCACGGGTGGCTGTAAGAGATAAGTTTTTAGAGCTTCGAAGGCTTGGTGACACTCCTCACTCCATTGAAAGGCAACGTCCTTTTTTAGAAGGTGATGAAAAGGGTGACATCGATCTGAGAGTTGGGAGATGAAACGCCGGATAAATTGAAGTTTACCCTACAAACTACGCAATTGTTTGAGGTTCTTGGGTGGGGGCATTTCTAGGATAGCTTTTACTTTAGATGGATCGACCTCAATGCCACACAAAGAGACGATAAAACCAAGAATTTTTCCCGAAAGGACACCAAAGACACATTTCTTTGGTTGAAGACGGACAGAATATTGCAACAGGTGATCGAAAATAATGGTTAAAACATTGAGATGTTCACTGCGATGTTTAGACTTGCCAAGAAGATCGTCGACGTAATCTTCAAGGATAGTGTGCATAATGTCATGAAAAATGTAGGTCATAGCCCGCTGATAGGTTGCACCAGCATTCTTAAGGCCAAACAACATGACACGATAATAGAAGGTTCCCCAAGGAGTTATGAAAGCGGTCTTATGTTGATCGGCGGGTGCGACCAAATTTTGGTTGTATCCTGAAAAGCCATCCATGAGAGAAAGCATTTCATGGCCTGCAGTGAGATCAACAAGTTGATCAATACTGGGTAGGGGAAAGTCATCCTTAGGGCAAGCAAGGTTAAGATCCCAGAAATCCATGCATATCCGAAGTCCCCCCGTCGCTTTCATGACAGGCACGATGTTAGAAATCCATTGAGGATAGTCAATAGGCAGAATGAAGGAAACAGAAAGGAGTCGTTGGAGCTCCTCTTTGACCAAGAGGGCAATGCGTGGATGCATTTTTCTCAATTTCTATTTGACTGGTTTGGAATCAGGGTTTAGGGTGATGTTATGGATGGCAATGGTAGGATCAATTCCTGGCATGTCCGCGTAGGACCAAGCGAAAGCTTGGTTGTGGGTATGGAGAAAGGTAGTAAAGGCAGCTTGTTCTGATGTGTTAAGGGATTGTCCAATCTTCACAATGTGAGGATCCTCCTCCGTGTGGATGTTGATTTCAATAGTAGACTCGTTCAACATGGTTTGAGTTTTAGATGGTAAGGCGCGTTGACGATAGGAGTCGTCCGCCCCAAGGTAAGTGAGGATGGAGTCGTCATCCTGGCACTCAACAACATTAATCGAAGGCGAATCCTCTTCGATCATGTCCGGATACAGAAGGGGAAGAGAAGATGGTTCCTCATTATCGCGTTGATAAGTGAGAGGACCTATGAAGATGGCATTTATGAAAAAAAAAAGTTAGGAGGGATAGATTCAGGGTCCATCGATTCTGTGGGTGATGATGGCAAAGTGGGTGATGATGGTTCGGTAGGGGTGACGTTGTCTTCTTCTAGAATACAGCTGACACGAGGTGTCTCCTGTGTAGGTGTTTCAGGAAAACCGAGACCACTGCGATCATTATGTTTGCGTGTGGTGATGGGGATGAGCGTATGTCGGCCTTGTTCATAAAGACCAAAACCAAAGCCTTTCCAAGCACAGCGAGTCAAGAAGGTGAGGGCGAAGCGACGATTTGTCAGGTATTGAAAATCAGATTGGAAGGGGACCACACCAAGAGGAGGTTCAGGGGTAATGGAAGATGCGTCAACACCCCCATATGTTAGGTTGGTGCGGCAATGGGGTGGTCCGTAAGAGATTACTTCCCCCACGCGACGGTCATAGGTAGGATGTGCATGTAATTGTCCGTACTCCTGCGGGGTAGGGAAAGAACTAACATTATATAGGTGGTACTCCCCCAGCATAAGGCATTGAAAAACATCTACTAAGGGGTCGGAGGTTGGGATGTTAGCTGCGGGAAGGGAAGTGGTTTTTGCGACGGTGGTTTCATCAGTTGAAGGCGTAGGTGCAGTTGAGGTGGATGGTTGAGGTACATTTGAAGAGGATGGTTGGGTTGAATGTATGGGTGTCTTGATTGGTATAAGCACATCGTTAGGATGATATAACATATTGCAGGTTTTAAAGGGAGGAGGATCAGCTTTTACGGTGTAGGACTTCCCCTCATACTCAAATTTTATGCATCTATGTAATGTTGAGGGAACGCATCCCATGGCCCGGATCCAAGGACGACCCAGCAATATATTATATTGGAACTCTCCCTCAAGGACATAGAAGAGTTTGGGTAAAGTACGCGGTCCTACACGAATGTTGAGGATCACGGTGCCTAAGGTAGAGGTAATAGCGTCAATGAATGACCGCAACATGATGGGGTTGGCACACATGCAACTAGAAGGGATATTCATTTGTTGGAAGGCTTTTGAAGAGAAGATGTTTAGGCTGGCGCCCCCATCAATCATAACATGACGTACCCAAATGTCCCGGACGTAAGCTGAGATGAAAAGGGCAGGGTCAGGATCTTCTACACCAAAGTCGATAATTTCATCTTCGGAGAAACTGACAGAAGCAGCTTGTTGTACAGAGACGGAAGTGGTGGGGGAGATGGATTGTTTGATGAGGGAGGCAGCGTGATTGGGTGTTAGAATGGAGGCAACGGGCAGGGTTTCATTAGGTAAGACCTCGATCCCTTGAAGAATTTCAATGAGAGCTTGTCGATGAGATTCAGAAGTCTGAATGAGATCATATAGTGTCATTTTTACGGGCGATTGATGAAGCTGTTTGATCATAGTTCGGTGGGCAACTCCATTAAAGACGGGATAGGCAGGTCCGCGAATAACCACTTTAGGTGGTGGTGCAATCGGGATGGTTGAAGGAGAAAGAGATGCCGCAGGTGTGTTTTCTTTCGCTTTCCCAGTGTTTTTCTGTCCTCGAGTAGCGACACTAATCATATTAATCTCATAGACCTGAGATGAGGAAGATGGTTGGGATAATTCATGGTCTTCAAGAGGTGGGGTTGTAATAATGATAGATCTTGGTGAGGCGGGGACAGATGATATAGTAGAGGGAATTGAAGCTAAAGGTCTCTCCCTTCGTAAGTTGTCTTTCTTAACCTTTCTATCCAGGAGAGGTTACTGACGAAGGATGGTTTTTAAAGCTTTGCATCCCTCCACATCATGTTCTGGTGTGCGATGATAAGCGTAGATTTTAGACTCATCATAACCTGCGGGTCGAGGTTTAGACGGGTCATAAGGTCTAAGTGGGGGTAGGGAAATGGTCGCATTCTCCACCAACATAGCAAGGATTTTGGCGTAAGATCCTTTGAGGGGGTCAAAATCGGATGAGGGTATTGGTTGTGCGGGTTTTGGTAATGTTTGGGCGTGGTTGGTTCGTACGGGTGGTGGTTTAGCCGAGGGGTGCTGACACGTGTTTTTCACTAAACGTGGTTTCTTTGGCACAGAAGTTACGTTCGGCTGATTAGATGATGAGGCTATAGATGACGTGGTAGCGGGAAACAACCACGGAGAAAGGGGAGTGACAGAAAATAAATCCTTTGATGATGGGATTGGTTTAGGGTTGATAGGTGGACAGGATACGCGGGGTAATGATGTTGTTATACCCTTTGATCTCTGTATAGGTGTAGAAGGCGTAGGTCGTTTTGAAGAAAACGCAGGAGGTATGATATATTGATGTAAGGTGGAGGGATGAGGTCCCAATATGGAAGGTGGGTGTGACGATGAGGGTTTTGATTGTGATAGAAGCACGGATTGAGTTTGTCTCCTAGGTGGCGGGGCGGGTTTATTTTTGGATAAATCGAGTCGCTTAGGCGGGTGTGTTAGACTGGGCATTGGTGAGGTCCCAAGTGTAGGGGAAGATTTGGCTAAGTTAATAGAAGTGGACGGAGCATTTGGTAGAGGTGAGGGGGGTGAAGGTGAGAACATGGGCATTTTAAGCTTCTGTAAGCACTTCGGGTATATGGTGGAGGCATCAGGATCGGTCATTTGCATTTG
Organism: Taxus chinensis; assembly: GCA_019776745.2. NCBI lineage: Eukaryota > Viridiplantae > Streptophyta > Pinopsida > Cupressales > Taxaceae > Taxus > Taxus chinensis. The sequence goes on along the minus strand of CM034146.1, from coordinate 31,630,402 downwards.
AGTAGAATATGGCCTACTCAAACGTTCCCATAGGGCCTGTTTATCTTCTGTGGAATGACAGTCCTCACGTGTGAATATGAACTTTTGTATGGAAGAAAGACGGGTTGTGATTCCAGTCCACTGTAGGTGTGATACAGGGGGTAGATGAGGCATTGTATCCATAGATGTTAAGAGGTCAACTGGTCGTTGAAAAGATTTAGGTGATGAGGGACTAATAGGTAGGAGGGCGTGTTTGAGAGGGTCTATTATGGTTAAAGAATTTGGTGATGTTGGTGTAGGAGATTTCTCTTCTAAGGATGTAAAAAGGAGTGGTGAGCCTTCCTCTTGTGTAGCAAGAGCGGTAGAAGGGGACGTTTGGGAAATAGATAAATTAGATAACATCCATTCACAGTCTTGTAGGGATGTGGTATAAGAAGACTCATTGATGGGAAGAGAAGTCTGGGCAGTTAACTCTTTTATGGGTAAAGGAACGATTTCGCTTTGGCTTGATGGTGGTAAAGGAGGTTCGGGCTCCTGTGTTAGTGAAGAGGCTTGATTCAAAATTTTCTCGATAGAGGCTTTTGGCTGGGTATCGAATACTGCATGGATCTCATGAACACTCTCCTCGGTTAAAATATCCTGGTTTACGTTACTATTGGACGAGTGATTCAGGAATGGCTTTTTGAATATTTTCAAATTTTAGTTAGCAGGGGCGTTAGGATTATCAAGAGCTATATCCCCTGCGTCAACCATTTCCTGCACTATGTTTTTCAACATCTTGCAGTTTTCATGACTGTGTCCCTTCACGCGGTGGAAGTTACAGAAGTCATTTTCTTTGTACCAGGAAGGTATGGCGCGAGTGGAATCAAACCCGGAATGAGGTTTAACAGGAGGTAAGGTAATGGCTCCTGCTTTGAGCAATTTTTCCAATATCACACCATAGGTTTCTCCCAAGGGAGTGTAGTTGATGGGCTCGGCTTTGTATTTATAGGTGGTTTTTGGTGGAGTATTGGACGGTGGTTGGGATTTGACCATCACCGCGTGGACAGCTCCTTTTGATTTAGAAGAAGTGGACGCGTGAGGAGTGGTGGTATTTGGTTTATTGGTAGAATCAGGAGTTCGGAAAGTGGAGTTTTTGTTGCGCAACCGCAATTTCTCTTCCTCTAAGGCTCGAATTTCTAATTTTCGAGCCATAGTAAAGGCCTCGTCGAATGTACGAAAAGTTTGAATTTGGAGGGTAGGGGAGATGTGCTTAGCGCAGGCCCGTGTAAATAGTTCGATAAGTTCGGTTTGAGGTAAGGCATATGTAAGTTGGTTGATAAGGCCCCGCCATCGTCCAACGAAATCTGCGATAGATTCGTCTTCGAATTGTCGGATGGCATAGAGGTCCGTGATAGATACTTTCTTGGCAATGTTAATGGAGAAATGATCCAAGAAAGATTGGGCTAGTTGGTTAAAAGAGAAGATTGAGTGCTGGGTTAAAGCACTGTACCACTCCAAGGCGGGCCCTGATAAGGACATGGGAAAGGTGTGGAGTAACAAGGCATCATCATGAGCAATCAAATAACAAGCATGTCTAAATGATCACAAGTGTTGTTGAGGATCCTCTTTACTATTAAAACGAGTAAATTTCGGCAACTCCCATTGAGGAGGATATGAATGAAGGGGGACAGAAGGGTGAATGGGCTCCCGACAAACTTGCTCGTATGTCAAGGCGCTACGACTTCCTGAAACAGAAGCCTCCAGGTTTTGCATTTTGTCCATCATTTGTTTAATTAAGTCAGTGGTTGGATGAGATGATGGTGTGGTTGTGGTGAATGGAGGCAGATTGGACCAAGGACCACCACTAGACACTGGTGGGGTTAAGTGTTGATAAGGTGTGGAGGATGAATATGTTGAGGCGACTGAATAGGGGTGTCCTATATAGGATGTTGAGGTCACTGGATACGTGTATGGGAATGAAAAGGTAGGTGGAGCTTGAGAAGGAAAGCTCGTGTGGATAGGTGGCAGAGAGCAAGTCATGAACGGAGCAGTCTGTAAGAGAGATGAGGTAGGGGCGGTCGGTGGTAATGATATGTGGGGTCCAAGATTAACAAAAGGAAAGCTAATCGGGGTCGTATGAACCTCTGCAGCCGTCGGATTGGGAGACGGGGCTAGAGATGCAGGAAGCAAGGCGGTATTATCAGGCGGAGTGGGAGCTAAATGAGTAGCTATACTGATAGGCATACCTACAAGGAGCTGACCATCAGGTGTACGGTTAGGGGTATGATACAAATAGTATTGTACAGCGCTGGAATTAGCATCCAGAAACTTGGCAAAGTCCTTATCTCCCACAGGAATTTTAAGAACCTCGCTGGTATCAGTAGGATTCCCCACAGAAGGTGAAGGGGGTGATTCAGGCAAAGAAATAGAGCAAGCATGTGAAACCATGGTGGCAGCTTGCTTTCGAGTGATAACAACCATGGACAGAAGTTCACAGTAGGGTTTCAATCCATCCGGAACAGAAACAGCCTTAGAATGGTGAAATTGGCAGGTTGCTGGTTTGTCAGGGGTTATAAAAGACAGTAACCGATATCGGTCTAGTATCCGATGTCGGTTATACTATAGCCGACGTCGGTCAGGTAACCGATGTCGGTGTACGAAGTCTGGGCTAACAGGATATAAAAAGGTTGCTAATTTGATTTTTAACAACGTTTAGTATACTTGTCCAATTATTGATCACAGAAGACAGAGTATGAGAAAGAAAACAGAACTAAAAACAAACAAGATGCACATGCAAATCCAGAGATTAACCCTAGGGTCAATTTTAATTATCGTGGGCTTATGCCTTTAGACGTAGAAGGATGTCAGAATCCTAAACAAGAGACTTAGGGGAAATGTCAAGTTGTTTTGGCTTATAAGGTTACCTCAATTGGGCGGAGGAATACCGCGGAAAAAAAGGGGGGATGTTTGAGCTGTTGTGTTAATTGTGAAGTGATTCGGTATGTGTTGTGCAGTGAATGTAAGATTAATTTCTTGTCAATACCGTGGATATCACCCCCACGTGTACGACCTGTTACTTAATCTATGTTCACTAGAATTGAAAAACAATAGGCAGGAATGCAATGCATGTGTTTTAAACCCAAATCGAAAGTGATATTCGATGAAGCAAAAGAGATGACTTTCACTAATGCAGGATGCAAAAACAAAGCAAGTTCTTTTACCAGAATAATAAAATACCTTGTGAATATCTTTAGAAGAAGAAAATAGAAAGTATGCTCCCTATATGAAAGCAAGCGGGAAATAAAGAAAAACCCAAAATGGGTCCCACCGGGCATGCCAAAATGTTTCACTCAGAAATGTTTCGTTCCTTTTAGAAACAAATAAGGTTAGGGTTAGGAGGAATACCTGTAGAATGTCGAGATGGTGTGCACGTACCGTAGAGAAAGATCAGACTGACTGTGAAGAACTCCTTTTTGTCTTGGAAGGACTACCTGCAAATAAGAACACAAGACCACAAGATTTTGATTAAACAATAAATGAGGAAACTGCCTTGGGCCCAGGAAATATAAAACTTCCTTTCGAAGGTGGTCAGTTTCCCTGCTAATATGAATTAACACAAAAGACTGTAAAATATCAATTAAGTTGTTTCGTTGAACTGGGTAGGGAAAAGGTTGTTTTTCTGGTTTTGATCAGAGGAACCGATGCCGGTTACTGATAACCGATGCCGGTTACTGATAACCGATACCGGTGGGTTATACGATCTTCTTGGTAGCTATGTTGTTTGTAAGGCTGGTTTATGGATGATATTAGGAAATGAGATGATGAGACGTAAAAGAATAACAGTTAGATGCAATGGCACGTTGGGTAGTGGACTCAGAAACGGATTTAGGAGGACTAAGATTCAAGAAGCATAAGAAATGTTACAACAGAGGACATGCAAGATGTGACTTACTGGTTTTGACCAAGATGCAAGCTGATCTCCTTTGTTGTAAACACTTCTGGTATTTCCACTCGTCTCTGCTTGGTCCAGTGAAGATCTGGACTCTGTTCCTCGCTCCCAATAATCTCTGTTGATCCAGAAATCCTTCGACTGATCTCCAAAATGAAATTTCGATCCGTTGTTTTGGTTTGGGGAGCCCATTTACAGGGAACCGATGGTGGTTGCATAACCGACGGCGGTCGAGTAGAAACCGGCATCGGTAAGGAAAAAGTAGGTTATTTTTAGTAAAATCACCCACCTTCCCTACTTTTCTCCTGAGAGATCAGTTGCGGGCTTGGTCAAGTGACTAGAAGGTCGGTTTTGGGTGCGAGAAAGGGGTCATTAGTTATGGGTGTAGGTGTAGACCAAGTTTTAGGTTTTAATTAGGTTAGTTTAGGATTAGGGCTAGGTCATGATGAGGTGGCAAAATGAGGTGGCAGGTGAGGTGATGGGGATTTATCAATTACAAGGTAATTAATAAATAATTGTGTAAAGTTTAGGTAATGAGGTTAGGTTGCGAAATGGGATGCGGGTCACAAGGGGTCGTAAGACACGAATTTGGTGTCTACAGGTATTGTTAACTCGAGGCCTTGAATTAGCTAAGTAAAGAAGGGATGAAATAAGCCTCCACACATCATATCGGTGCATCTTCAAAGGAAAAATCTAGAGGTAGGTCCCAAAAGTGTGCCAGCTCTCCATGTGTCCAATTGGTGCACCTCTAAAGGTTAGGTCCAAATAGGGTCTCCAAATGTGTGTGGAGCTTCCATGTGTCTAAGGTCTGACGAGTTGCTCCTAAATGGGAGGAAAAGGGACAAAGCCGTTCGTTTAATCAACTAAGTATAAGAGGGTCGGCAGAAGCCTCCACGTGCCACATCGACGAAACTTTAAAAGTGAGACCCAAGGGACAATCCCTAAATGAGCTTGAAGCTTCCATGTTTCCTAGGTCAGAAAAGAAGAAAAACTCGGTAGTTGAAAATTCTCAGGGCAACAGAAGCCTCCACATGTCCTAGGTCAAACATAAATTCTTCTTCAAACAGAAGGGACTTAGCCAAAAAAAAAAATATAGAATAGGCCTACGGAAGGTGCCACGTGCCTCATCGGTGCAAATTCAAAATTTGCGCCCCAAAGAGAGACCCCAAAATTGTGCCAGCCCTCTATGTGTCCAAGGTCTAAAAAGGGGACACCAGTTGTTGAAAAGTCCAAGCTTAGGACAGGCCAGCAGAATCCTGCACGTGTCAGCTCGGCATATCTTCAAGGTTAAAATCTGGAGGCAATCCCCAAATGAGTGCGTGTTTTCTGCATTACCCGAAGTCAAAAGGGATAGATCCAGTCATTGAATCGGCTAAGTAAAGAAGAGCATGCAAAAGCCTCCGTGTGCCACCTTGGTGCATCTTCGGGGGAAGAATAGAAGGGGAGTCTCCAAATGATTTTTTTCTCTCCACATGTCTTGACTCAGTCACAACACTTCTGCCAACAGGAGGGACTTAGGTATAACATAAAGGAAACAAGCATGCCCACAGATGATGCCACATGTCTCTTCAGCATAACTTCAAGAGTAAAAGGGGGGGTGAAATATTAAGATTCACGGGGCTGCCATGTGGAGCTTGCAAAAATATACCCCAAGCCTAAAGCACCTTAAGATGACCATATCTTTCGACCAGGAGCCCAGAATTGAGCGGGAAAGGACTTTTGGAAGATCTCGTGATGCCTTCTACTCACCTTCCACCATTAATGATCTCATCCACCATTTTTGAGGTTATCAAGTCTCCCACCTACCGCCATGATGAAGAATGGGACTACTTTATTGCCTATCGAGGAACATCACATGGAGGCATGGGCCTTGCAGTGAAGCCCATTATTGTTACAGATGGATTTCAATACTTTTTGGAGTGGTTGGAGTAGGTGGATTTAATACATATTTTGGGTGGTTAAAGCAGGATTCGAATTCTTCCCTCTCTCCTTCTCTTATTCTTCTATATATTGTAAAGGAGGGACATATTTCAAAAGGTTGGTAATTTTTTCTCTCCTAACCCCCTCTCTCTTTCTTCCTTAGGTAAAATGTGGAGCTTAAGCCTCCTCTCTTAGCTCTTTAATGGCATTTTCTTATCTCTTGACCACTGATGATATACTATTTGAACTCATGGAGCAATAAAATATGTTTTGTGATTCATTTTGTTCATCTTTCCTTATTTTATTATCTCTTCTTGCCTCTCATCAATGAAGGGTGTATTTTTCATACTTCTGATGTCTATAGCAGATTTTGAGAGCTATGTTTAATGGGTTGAAGTGGTGTTCTGTGTGACATTTATCTTTGCTTTATGATGCATCTATCCATCCTCTCCATTGCTCACCTCTCCATTTCAAGCAGTTGGATTTGTTATCAGCCACTTCCTTTTCTGGTGTATCACCGCTTTATTGTAGGTTATGTCTCCATGCATTTTTATCTCTATCCCTATCTCCTTTTAAGGTTAGATTAGGATCAGATAGTTTACCTGCACTAGAGTAGCTTGTGGGAGGTATTTTAGGAGAAGGAACCAACCTTCTTTAGAGGTCCATCTCAAGTTCTCAATTCCCACAACTTGAGAGATGGTCCAATGTTATGCAGTCATAGAAAATTCCCCACTCAAATCTGAGGCCATTTGGGGGTGCTATGATTTTGCATCAACAATTCCTTAAGAGATTTGACATATTCAATGTCAAAGATAATATTTGAAGACACAGATAAACATAATAGTCCAAAGGCTTCATCAAAATGGTTATACAATGCAAATTTATTTACATCAGGAGTTCGTCATTTTTTAAGCCCCATTGGTATGTGATAAAATCCCTTACCCCTCAAAATCAGTAAAATTTCATACTTCTATTCATGCTTTATAAAGTGCATGAGTGAATTTAAAGAACTTATTTTCATTTTTAGGAAGAAAATAAGTGCAGAATGTAGAGAGTAAATTAAAATGTCTAAACACACAACACAATACACCCCCCAAAATTATTTTCAATTTTACAAGGAGCTAAAATACCTTCAATACATAAAGCTTAGGAAAAATTGCACTTTCAAAAAAATGATACCTCAAAAGGAGATGTTTGTTGAAAGTTAAAGGAAATCATAGTTTTGACCATGTTAAACACCATGGAAAACCCAAAATGCTCTAAATCATATTTACTGGCTTGTTAAACATGTTTCTGAACCAAAAAAGTAGTTAAGAATGTGTTGGAACCCAAATATTATTGAGCATGTTTTGGAACCCGAAGTTTGTTCAACATGTGTTGAAACACAAACCTTGTTGAGAATGCATAAAATTATGAAGTACACTGCGTTGACTCAGGGTTGGCTTTTTGACAAAAAATTGTAATTTGTGTTGAAGTTTGGAGATGTTCTAAAGTCTCAAAAAAATTAATCACTAAGATTTGATTGGGTTTCACTAGTTTGACAGCATGTTGCAAAATATGTTGAAGTGTCGAGATGTTCCAATGTCTCAAAAAACCAGAAACACTAGGTGTTGATTGGGGTTTTGAGGTTCGACCTCATATTTCAAAATATGTCGAAGTGTCGAGATGTTCAAAATTCTGAAAAATGTGAAACACTAGGTCAGGATTTTTGTCTTTTCTAACACCTCTGACACCCCGATACAATGTGTGAGAGTGTACCACATGTGTTGAACACCTCATAAATCCCAAAATACACACAAATGGCTGCAAAATTTTAGGAAACACCCTAGATCATGAAAAAACTAAAAAAAACACTAAATTTTATTTTTGATCACTTTAGGTGACCGAGGAATTTTAACAAATCAATAGGTTTTTGATATTATTTTAAAACACCCCAAAAAATTCATAACCCCTCAATACAAACGTAGCACTGTATTCTTAAATAGAGAAAATATTTTTGCAAATACCCTGTTAAATTAGAAAACTTGAATAATGCCACAAATAATGAAAATGGGAAACTATTTTACTAGTAAGGCTAATACCATATCCTAGATTTCATAAGATTCATTGATAATGAATTCTTGCACACATGTAGTTGTACGAATTATAAGCATGATCCAATAAGTAGTGTAATATGAAATTAATTCACAAATATAAGAATGGTGTAAAAGTTGGAACCTCACATTATCTCAAGTAGTGTGTACAAGTAGGAGTATTGTGTAACTCCTCCATGAGAATATTCCCTAGGGATTTACATTCCAGAATGAGAATGTTACTCGAATGACTCCTTATGACACACTATGACATGTAAGACATGATATTATGCCGAGAGACATATAAATTTATATATATGGTGTGAAAGTGTTTGATGTCATGATTGTAAAATTATAATTTGAGTCCATGAAATAGAAGTAAAAATTAGAGGAAAAATAATACATTTATAACTTCTTCCCCATTACCCATAGCTAAACTAGAAAGGAAGTGGCATGGGGTCAGCTTGAAAACTAGAACGAGGAAATAAAACTTGTATTTCATGGTAACATAAATGCATAACTATCATCAAAAAGAAGAGCACATAAGAGACATTCATCTTTCATCTTTGGTTTCCCTCTCACAGAACCTCCAGCAACATAGGTATGGCACCTGACGTGCTAATCACAATCTTATTGCCCTCTATTGTAAATAGGCTAAATAGAGTGGCCATCGCGTTCTTCCTGATGGGCATGTTTCCATTTCTATGTAGGAGGGTCCTGTTTGCAATGTTTTTGTTAATATTTTGTACAAGGAAAGTCCTCTATTTCCATTTGGTTTTGATTTCGATTTTAACATGAGTTTGGTTGTCACATGAGGAATAAAAATGATAAATCCATATAGTTTCCCCCATAATTAAAATTATTAAAAGTTGTACGAGTGTTTGATGGCTGAATTGAGTTAACAGAGATTCCAACTGCTACCAGAGGGGATTCAACATTTACTTTCATTGAATATTTTGATTTTTAATATTTGGCATGAAATTGAGTATCTTCACAAATATGTTTGTAGATTTCCTTCTATAAGTAAACCGAGGATGCATTGGTGGATGGCTCTACGCACGGATAGATTATTTGTTGCTCGCTCAAGGCATGTTGAGCTTAAGAAATATGAGAGAAACATATTTTTTGTCGATTGGAACCAAAGTATCTATGCCCAACCATCGGTCATGTCGCCTTCTACTAGTTTCACTTAAATCTTTGTAGGAGAGATAAATAAGTTGTGTAGAAGCAGTCAATCCTAGATCCTCTAACTTTGTATCTGGCTCACAACCTATGTGGAAACTAGGGATGAATTTCAATCTCTAAATCAATAGAACTTATATGCCTAAATGAAGTTAGGCCCATCACTATAAATAAATTAGGAGAGATCTGTTTTTCAAAGATATTTTCCATCTTTAGGAGTTCCAAGTTGAGAAATCATTTTCATGATATGAATCATTTATGGTCTCAAGTTGGAGTCTTGTTTAACACACAACAATTCCATCTTGACCACTCATTTCATCTCTTCCACATCAATACACCCATTTAACTTCGAATCCACCACTTCCACTGCAACCTTGACTTCATTAGTTTTATAGACATCCATTCCATTGTCATCGTCAGTATTATCATCATCATCATCATCTTAATTTTCACCATCATCATCATTGTTTTCCTTGTAATAATCATCAAAATTGTATTCATCATCATCTTCTTCATTGTTTTCATTTTCACCATTAGCGTAGTCATCATCCTGATTTCATCGTTGATATAATAATTGTCTAATCGTGGTCATGATTTTCATCTTCACATTTATGGTAATTGTCATCTTCCATCATCATAATTATTATCACCATCATTATCATACATGATTAAGGTATAAGGTCTACAAATTTATTTTTTGTGCAAGATTTTTTTTTTTGTTTAGGATTAGTGCTAATATTGAGAATGTCACCTAGATTTGTTAAGGATTCAATGAGATTTTAAGGTTTGACATTATCATTTTTATGGTATTCACCATGCCATTGGGTCTATCGTACAATGTAAATAAATCAAGTAATGAAAACATTACATGTGTAATCCTAAACACTAAACATGAATTTTTAACCTTGAATTCAAAAACTAAACTCTAACTCATCTCTGTAAAAATTAATGCAAAGATTTGAATACAAAACCTTAAACCCTAGTCACAAACCCTAATATTTATGCCAAGACGTATATACATTTGTATATATTGATTGGAGGAGCCTGATTTTGTGCCCGTGAAATTCATATTTTCTTCCTTTGAAACAAAACAATAATTACCAAAAATAAAATGACAGCGGGGATGCAAGAATGAGGAAGTGCGCATGCACAGTAAAAATAAAACATTTATAACTATTATTGCCTCTCCAACAGAAATATGGGGATGAGGAAGTGAGATCATTGTTACTAAATTTTTTGGTAACTTTTAGCATGCATATTTCACATGCCAGGCAACAGAACATTTATAAATGGGAGCTCCATTTATAACTGAGTGTATGAGATGAACGAAAACTGCAAAAAAACGTGTCTCGCCTTGAATGTAGAAGACATCGATGGCGATGAGATGAACATGATCAAGTTCAGTCCAACAGTGGAGGAGGGCGCCCAAAACTTGCACAAAGAGTCTCGTTTAATTACCTCTTGCCCCGATCATGAACCCAGATGCCAAAAATGTCACTCGCGTCAATACTTGCACTTTCTTTTCTAGAAATAAAATTCCAACGAAGATGTAGGAATGAGGAAGTGCACATGCATGGTAAAAATAAAACATTTATAACGTTTTCTACCTTGCCAACGGGGACGCAGGGATGAGGAAGCGTGATCACTATTGCTGCTTTTCTTGATAACGTTCTGCATGCATCTTTCACATGTCATGTAAAAAAACATATATAATCAGACTCTCCATTTAAAAATAGGTGTATGAGATGAACGAAAGCTTACACGAAATGTTTCTCACCTTGAATACAAAAGAGATTGATGGGGATGAGATGAGCATGCTCGGTTTAAGTCCAAGAGTGGACGAGGGTACCCACGGCCTGCATAATGAGTCTCACAGAATTTCATCTTTCGTCGATCGTGAACCCAACTACAAACAATGTCACTTGCATCAATACTTGCGCTTGCATTTCTGAAACCTCTTAGTATTTTTTACTAACAACTCTGTGATCCATTTCTAGCCATTAGTCACATCACCTTCTACAGGTTTCACTCAAAGATTTACCAAATCTCAAATTTAACATGTTTCATACACAACCATTATATGTTTATTTCCTATGCAAATGTGAATGTATCTGTACCATGACATTATCAGCTTGTTGGTTATCCTTAAAAAGGTGGACTACTCACCAGTGCAGGTGAGCTACAAAAGGTGACAAAATATTGAAAAACTACACGTTGTTTAATGATGTATGTTGTGAATGACCTATGAAATCATATCTGGAAAATAGGCATCTCAAAACTAATGTTTTTTTAAATGTACGTACATTCTAAAAATATCAATTTATTATTCCTCTCGTAATAGTTGTAGGTGTAGTTAGAGAAATCCAATCACTTATTGAACTCCCAAATAAACTACGATAATGATTGAAATTTGAGTATCTTGGAAGTAAAATTTAATATTTGAGTTCATTTTCGGTACATGGATTGATTTTTAATAATACAGAGTGCTTATATGTTGCAGTTGTTGGAGAAATTGTTAGTTACACAATAAAAAAGTAATCCAAGAAGTCAGTTATGAAGAATTTTAAAATCATATACATTTTTTAGTTATAGTACTTATTATTTATTGATTTTCAATCATAATAATATTATTTAAATATTGAATATTTATTATTCACTATTTCATATTCAAATTTTTTTATAAGGTAAATGAGTGATTTTGAAGGGATTAAGAACCCTATGCATAAGAAAGATAAGCATTACAACCCAAACAAGAAACCAAGAGAAGATAGGTCCAAGACCATACAAGAACTAAAGCAAACCCCACCTAAAACAACAAGCTAGGAAGGGAAATAACAACTCTAGGAGGCTGGTCAAACATATTTGATTAGCCATAAGAAAGATTCTAAAAACCAACCTAGCTAGAAGGAAAGGATTGTTTACCCAATAGAACTCATTCCATGGCATATTAAGCTCATATTAAGTGGGCCTCTTAAAAATTTTATTTGATTTTTTCCTTTCACAACTGTCCAATCCACCTCCCTATTAGGATTCTCATTTTCATTATTATCGATTAGTTACACAATTTTAAGAGTCTCTTTATTTCCAATAGATTCCTTCTTCAAGCTACTATATTTAGTGCCATATTTCAATGCTGAAGGGTGTGGAAAACCTCGAGAACGCTATAGAGAATCAGAACTCTCAACCCTCAAAACAGGAGGAGATACAAGGGATTCATCTATATGTTGTAACTCACCATCTTCCGACCCTGAATCCTCTAAAGAATCATCAAGAACCTCTCCCACAACCAACATACTTGGTTGGTAATCTTTCCAGCAAGATAAATTACCATGCTCTCTATGTTTCAAACTCGTACAATATGAGTCTAAGTGCCAAAATGAAAATCATTTTCTACATATGAAGTCCAATACTTTATAGTGCAGTTGTTGGGTCTAGATTCTATCCATAAACCCTGAGTTCTATGTTAGCTGGTAGATCAACCATGGTGTCAATATCTACCAAGATACAAGAATAGGTCATGTTAGTGTACAGTTAAGTTTTGCTATCTATGACAAGGCATTTTCCCAAAGAGTTGTAATGGAAATAAAGCTTTCCTTCCCTAAAATTACATCACAAGGTGAGGCAAGTGCACCTAGATAGGTTTGATGTTAAATGTTTCGGTGGTAGGATTGAAGGAAGGGTAATAAGATTTCATAAGCAGAAGGTGACTCTAAATTTCCCAAACCTTAGAAAAAATTGTATGCTTATCTTCCAGAACCTTAAAAACTACAATAAATAACCCTCGAGCACATGGGTAAATTTCCACACTACCTTCCCTCAAGGGCTACAATTTTGAAAATATCCTGGAATGCAGTTGCAGAAGACCAAGGAACAGTTCACTAAAGCAGAAAATCATTCCATGTTTGATGAACAGATGATCTTTTTAAACCACTTGCACTCTGAATGTTACTGAATTTGACACCCTGGCAAAGCTTAGTGACAACAGCATCCCATGAACATTTTAGCGGCTCATAAATTGCCACATCAAAGAAGGAATATGCCCTCCAATGTTTTGGGCTCCAAAAGCACCACCAAAATTCAAGAAAAAGGGGGATCTGTTAGTGCTTCCAACACCCAACTTTAAACCTCCATCTCCAAAGTTTGGTTGTGTTCCATAGCCATGATAAGAAGACCCACCAATATCGTCATCCCCAACAACCACCGGAAAAGACCCGCCATCACCAACAGAGCCTTAAAGACATTTGCAGAAGACAAGGGAGCACATTCAAAAAAGAGGATCTGCCACCATAGCCCAAGGTGATACGAAAAAAAATGTCATTCCATAAATCTCCAAAGGAGGGAGACCCACCGTAGAAACCTAGCCTTGAATCCCCTGAACCACCACCATGAACAAAATAAATGCAATAGCCATCGGCCCATCACTTCTAGAAAAATTAGGGTTAGTTTTCAGAGAGATATCAGGAGACATTCCATTCACAGATGATAGGGGAGCACATTCAAAAATAGGTGATCCACCACTATAGCCCAAGGTGATACCACCATAACTACTACCATGTCAATCCCTAAATGAGGGAGACCCACCATTAAATCATGGCCATGAATCCCTAGAACCATTGTAGTGAATAAGATAAATTCCCAAGCCATCGTTGTTAGAAAGATTAGGGTTAGGTTTGGAAGTCATATCGGGATAAGTGTTGTTGCTACAAATAGTCTCGCACCAGTTTGGCTTTGAAAATCTATCGATTTACGACCTCTATCACTTTATGTTTCCCTTGCTCTGCCTGGTTAATCTTTGTTGCCAATTTTATTTTGTTCTTGGGTCATAGATCACTTATGGGTCCATGGTTTTCTCCTTATTTCTTTGTTCCTTTGGAAAATGTATGTAATTTGGGTCTCTCATTCTTTGTTCATCCAAAAACTCGGGTTTTCCCATATTTTTTGGTCTCCACAGTCAGAATTCATTTTCCTTGTCGTCTCTGCCCTAAATACTTGAAGAAAAATGAATGGATGTATCTCTGAGAGACATATTTGAGCCTTGTAACATTTCTAAATTCTCTATCCTTAGAGAAATTTTCATTTTCAGGCTCGAATGATCATTTTTCTCTGTTTTACGATTTGACGGGTGTTTCTCCCGGTCAAATTTACATCCTTACATCGATAAGGGATGTGGCTTCTTTTGGTTGGTCAAGGGATGGTGAGCGAATGCTTTAACTTATCACTTTTTGCTTTTCTGGTGAAAAGGCAAATTTGGTCCCATGGCTCTGCTCAATTCTGATTGGTTCTTTTGGTGCTTATGTGGCTTCTTCTAATTAGATGGGGTACAACGGGAATGTTTTTGAACTTTTTTTTTTTGGCTACTTTGGCAAAAGGTTTAAACCCACCCCGCGGCCCCGCCAAGATTTGATTGGAGAAAATTTAAGAGGCAAGGAAAAATGTCTCACTTTGACCACACAGGAGGACACTTGGTAAAGCTAATGGCGGAGATGCGGGCCTTCATAGGTAAGTTGGATATTTTGCTACTTTGGCAAAATGGAGAAAAATTCTAAAGTAAAATCGTGCCACTGCCAAATCATTTTTAAAAAAGGCCTTAAGATTTGAAGGAGCACCGCATTGACATGTGGAGGCCTCCACTCACTTTGCATTTTTTTCTTAGAATTTTCAACGGCTAAAGGAGACTGCCTTGGAGCATGACAAATGGTGCCTTCTGCTGAGCTTCAAGCATTCAGACAAAATTTTCCAGAATAGGACTCGTGGTGAGCCCAGACTCGTTCAAGATATCAAATTTTTTGGACCATCTCAAGGTGTGCTATGGTGACACGTGGTATTTTGAAAAGTCAAAGGTGCGGGGAGGCGGACCATCGGGGTGAATTTGAATTTTTTCCCCTAGACATGCAAATGACTAAAAACATCAAAATGGCCCATAAGCCCAATAAAGGAAGGGTCAAAGCTTTCTCCGGTCAACGGCGGAATGGCGGAGTTGCAGGGAAAATTTGAAAAAATTTCCCTTTTCCAAAAAGGGACTAAAATGGTGAAATTCAGTCATGGTTCCATTGGGGCCCACTTTAGGACATGTGTTAGGCTCATTTCCCTAGGGTGGAGGTGTGGAGCAAAATGGAAACTTTTTCCATTTTTCCAAAATTTGTAAAAAGTTAGAGGAAGCCCTCGGGTATTTTTTTAAGTTTGAATATTCCATGTGGATGGCCCAAATTCAAAGTAAATATCAATAACAGTTGAAATTCTAAATCTAATTTTCCCCCCCATTTCTCAAAAATAGATCTGGAAGTGTGAGTCTCCATGATTTCTTGGTCTTTTATACGTGCCAAGAAGAGAGGAGAATTAATATTAATATCTAAGTTTGGTGGGGAGATCTGGAAGATGTCTTTCATGATTAAAATGGCATGACTATCGTTCCCTACCGGATTTTCCATTTTTCTTCTCCCGAGCACACAAGGAGCAAGATTTGATAGACTAGGGGTGGAAGTGGTTGGCAAATTGAAGAAAGAGTGATCTACTAGAGGAAGGAGTTGAATGCGGGAAATATTCGATGAAATTTGCCTCCTTGAGCACCTGACAAATTTTTACAAATTTGATTATGAGAATCATGATCAAAATCATGGTGAGCACTAGTGCATTAAAAAATTTTGTCTTTTGGGGAGAAGGGGCTCTGTTGTAAATTTTATAAATGGCACAAAATTTTCCTACAAAAGGGTAGGAGGTTAGAGTGTTAGAGGTCGAAGAAAATTCCCAAGATGAAAATTTGACAAAGCCTTTCTTTTGAGAATCCATCTGAGAAACTAGGTTATTTATTTTTATATTTAGTTTTATGTGTCAAGGTGGATGCAAGTATACAACCATTGACAAGCTCTGAGACTGTTCTCGAAACTTTCCCCTGATAATAGATTTAATCAAATTCGAGTTCTTTTATGTTGTCTTAAGCAAAATGTTTTGGTTTTATTTCTAAATGTATGTAAGAAATTTTTCTTGTTTCTGTTGCAATCTTGTATCAAATCTGATTCAATCACATATCCCTCAATCCTTGTGATAGTTTAGTGGCATCAGCAATGTTATCTCTCAAAAGAGCTTTCATTTGGGATTGGAATAAAGAATTTAAAATCACTTTTCTTTCATCCGTTGACAGAGATTTTCTGTAAGCCTTTGGGTATACCTTAGGCATGATTTAGCTTAGATATTGATGCTTTGTTGGATTTTCTAACTTGAGCCTTCGTGATAGAATCTCAAAGATTGTGTGAAAGAGTGTTAATATGGGCCTCCATTGAAGTACATATTCTAGTTGAAGAAACATTTGTAGCTATTATGTGGCATTATGTTGGTTTAACTTTCCATTTTGTAAGGTTCCTCAAGGATCTAGTGAATCAAGTTCAACCTGACCCGCCTCCCACCAAAAATTCATTCAAAAACAATCAATCCTACTTGTAATACCCTTGTTTGTCCTGTATGCATACAAATGCATAATATTTGTTACCAAAACATGCAACAACAATCACGGTCTCAAATGTCTTTAGTAACCTTTGTCTTTTGTAAAAATATCTCCATGATCTAGAAGTGACAACTCGTGAGAATCAGATCTGGGGTGTTGATCATTATTTTCCCAAGGTCTTCTCTATAAAATTTATGCAAAAGAACGATTTATCAGTGTTCTTCAATAAATAGAGGTTAC
Source organism: Taxus chinensis (assembly GCA_019776745.2). Classification (NCBI taxonomy): domain Eukaryota; kingdom Viridiplantae; phylum Streptophyta; class Pinopsida; order Cupressales; family Taxaceae; genus Taxus; species Taxus chinensis. Next base: position 31,613,640 of record CM034146.1, on the reverse strand, counting down.
AAAAAAGGCACAATCTAAAATAGTGAGGTTATTATTTGACATGATTCTTAGATCGTTTCTTTGAAGTGTTGATGAAACAGATATGGTAACGGGCATAGGAGGAATACCTATTCAAATGCTAGTTGATGGGTTATTGTGCGCGTATGACTTCCGAATCCACAACTGATCGTGAGAGCTTCCGTTTGGCTAGGAGGAACTACTTGTAATGCAAAGCAAGACCACCTAGAAGGAACTAAACAATATGGGTAGTGAGTTGCCTAACGTATGGTAGATCCAGGAAGTGTGATACTTCCTAGATGGTTGTCAATCCACTTTTTAAAACAATTTAATGCTGTAAACAAAGTAAATCCTATTGTAATTTGAAATGATTTAGGTATCTCACTTAAAACACAATAAGAAATAGATCTAATCTAACAGGCTAAGCTAGAATAGAATCCAAAGGTCAAATGATTGGTTCTGGGTCTTTGCAGGTTTGACAAAGGTCTCGAGTAGATCACAGTTGAATGAAGATGAGATGAAATTAGGTGGGTAGGTATCTGTTATGGGTTGTATGGGCAAATACAAAGACCTATGTCAGTCAGGGGTAGCCGACGGCAGTCAGGTGTGACCGATGCTGGTTACTGTGAAATCTGGAAATGTCATAGAACAAGATTTAGGTATCCTTTGGGATAACACAAAGGATTTTAGTTGGTCGGGACGAGGTTTTGGGTGACTGGGGTATAACTTGGTGAGGTTTCCAATAGGTATATGGAGGTGGAAGCGTTGGAGAAGGTCAATAGCTGACTAGGTAAACAATGGATGATAAAATGATGATGAAATGAAATACACCAAAAAAGTATGACGTTATAAGTTTACTTGGATTCTGGTCCTGAATGCCTATGTGTGAACGATGGAGGTGCTGATGAGAGGCTTGAAGGCTGCAAGTGATCACCAATTGAAGGAAATCTTTTGCATGGACTGCATGTACATTCCTATTTGCTTGGTTAGATCAGATCTTGGCCGGGATGGTTGTACAGGAAAATATGCTTGATCTCCTTCCTTGTATGCGTGGTCTCGCTGGAATTCACTCTCTAAAGATGTGTTATCTCTCTGAGATGTGATAATGCTCACCAACCTTTTGCTTCTTTCTTCCAACTTCCAACCTCTAACCTTGAGAATAAGGTTGTTTTGGGGTTAAAAGGGTAACTGACGGTGGTTCTAGCTTAACCGGTGACAGTTAGGGGTAACCAGTGTCGATCAAGGCAAAATTTCCTAGGTTTAATAAACTAGGGAGATCCTCTTGATTTCCTTGGATCTTGTGTCATTAACCCATGGATTAGACTAGGAGCTTCTTGTGATCATATAGGAATGTGGTTAAAGGGGATGTAGGTATTGATTTTTAGGGTTTGGGTAAGTCTTAGTTAGTTATGGCAACTTACTAAGAACAAGTCGTAGGGTGAGTTGCCTTAATGAGGTGTCTAAGTGAACTATATGTGTGGATATTATTTAAAATAAGATATTTAAATAATAGATATAGTGAGGATAATGAATTAATTTAATTTAATTAATTAAATTAATATTAGTGGGGTGAAGGGGGTCATGGCTAGGTGAATGTGATGAAGGGTGTTTATTCGTCGAGAGACCAAAGGGTAGTGTGACCTAATTTTAGTGTCTACATTTTTTCCCTTTTTGTTGTGTAGCTTGTATTAGTAAGTGACACTAAAAAAATAAGATGTGGTTACTCCATGTTTGGGTGAAGGTGATCCCCCTCAAACTAGGAACTGATGAGGCAAAAGGGAGAATCAGTGAGTGGTTTGATAAAAGGTAAATGGGAGGAAGAGGTAGGTGGGCACGGGGGAGAAAGAGTTAAAGGTCTACATGGGAAATATAGGTAATGGGTTTGGGTCAAAGGTAGCAATAGTCAACCGCATGCACACGAATAAACTGCAGCACGTTACTGGGTTGAATAGCAGGAAAACTCTACATTGTCTAAGGTCAATTGGTTTATCCAAACAAGGTGGAAGTGAATCCGGTATCCAAGGTATAGGATATGGTCAGGAAACACAACATAGGTTAGGTGTAGGAATGTTTAGGTATGTTCCGATACACCAAAGTTAGGGTCAAGATAAATAGTCATAGTAATAGGATAGGAAAGGTCGTCAGGTCAATCAACACAGGTAACAGTGCCACAAGGTATAGCAAACACATGAGATCAAAGGTCACTAGTGATGGTCTAGGTCCAAATATCTAGGTCACAGTACGGGTAAGGCTAAGGTAGAGGTAAAATAATCAGTCCCCAAAGGAGTACAAATGGAGGTAATAAGTGAGGAGGTCTAGAAAGGCAATGTAAATGGGATGGGTAAAGGATCAAGGTGACGGGTGGGGTAAAGGATCAAGGTAAAGGGTGGGGTAAAAGGGGCTTAATTGAGGGCAATGTGCAAGTGAGGATGACTGACGGTGGTCATGGATAACTAATGTCAGTATAGGAAAATCGATGATGGTGAGGTAGGGCATGCGACCGATGCCGATCAAGGGTAACCGATGTCGGTTAGGTCGGGTTAGTTATAAAAATAAATTTTTTGTGTTTTTATTATTCATTTGGTATTTGTGAAGTGAGAAAATGACAAAAAAGAGAGAAAAGAGAGAAGAGAGAGAAAAGTGTCCAGAGGAAATGGGAAAGTGAGTTAGCAGTGTGATTGGATGAGGGTTGCGTTGGTGAGCAGCGGGTCCATAGGATCAAGGTGAGAGATTTGATTGGGTGAAGGTTACGATTAGTTATTCCATGATTGGAAAGGCCGAAGAGGGATCTGGTGGGTCATCAACAAAAAGGCCAGACGTGCCACCGAGATGGTGGCAGCGCGACAAGGTAAGCACCCAACTCTACATTGTTAATTGGATAGATTAGAGGTTTGGATAATTGTTATTTTAGGTTTTTGTTGTTTGTGGGTGGTTAAAAATAAAATTTGGGTATGGGGGGAATAACAGGAAAAAAGAGGGAGGGGAAGCGTAGTAAATGTTATAGGTGGGTTGGGTAGAGGTTTAAGGGTAGTTAAAGTCATTGTAGGTGGTGTAAAAGGGGAAGGGGGTGATGTTTAGAAAATGGGGGTTTTGGGAAGTCGTGGGATTTTCCACAACAGTGACCGGTGTCAGTCATGTTAATCCGGTGTCAGTTGGGTAGAACCGGTATCAGTCACCAAACAGGTGACCAATGTCAGTTACGTGGTAACCATGGTTAGTAAAGATGAACTAGTATTGGTCATGAAACAGGTGACCAATTCCAGTTTAAGGGTGGCTGGAATCAATTAGGATGAACCGGCACCGGTCGGGATTTGAGAAACAAGGGTCCAAAAGTGATGTGGGATAGGTAGTTGAGATGGGTAGGGTGAAAATAGGGTATAGGGTAATGATAATTGTTGAATATGGTCATGGTAAATGTAGATTAATGTTGTGTTTGGATTGGATGTAGGAGAGAGTGTAGTTACATATGCAGGATAGGGTGCTACCTCTATTAGTGACATTGCATGACATAGTGACCCCCTTGGAGATGCAGCATGTAGAGGCAGTGGGATTGAGTGGGATTTGTCACTACCAACATGTCATTTGGTAGCCCATCTTGATGGTCTCGCTCATTAATAGATGGGATCCCGCAACCAACACGTTCCACCTTCCGACGGGTGAGATGACTATCACCCTAGAGGACGTGTTCTAGATTTTCCATCTAGCCTTATTGGGTGCCCATGTGTATTCTATCTCCTCTAAGGCCTTAGAGGAGTTGATTGTGTCTAGTTTTTGGAGAGTGGATGGCAGATGATCTGAGATTCCATAGTGCCAGTTTGAGCTATGGAGAGATGTACCTAGCCCGTCTGAAGGAGATGAGGCTAGTGGTTCTATTGATGGAGGTAGTGTGTTGTCTATGCACTACCAGATGCAAAGGGTGGATGACTTTCCCTAATCACTGATGTGGGATACTCCACAACATGATGGTACATGAGACATCACTTTGCCTTGGCACCAGACATTCTTGGTGCAGTTGTACAGGGAGTTGTGGGCATATGGGCGGCTGCACAGGTTCAGCCTGTGTTGTATGTTTTTACTGACACTGTTGGGCATACGAGCACATAGTTTGTGTGCTGAACTATAGGGATGCCCTAAGTAGATGCATTCCCAGTGTAGATTTGTGTGGGTGGGGTACAGGAGATGGGTGTTGGTGATAGGAGAGTGGAGATCGAAGAGACCGATACATGATGTGGCCCATTTCCAACAGTTACTGGAGGGGTTGTCCGGAGTGGACATTATCTGGAGGCCATATGTGGGATTCCCCTCATATAGGCATATGCATGAGGATCTAGTTGGGCTCCAGCTAGAGAGATGGATACAGGGTTGCCGTGTTGGGGTGGACGAGATGATCCCAGTAGACAAAGTCTGATGGCAGTTTAGGATAGTACAGGACATACCTCCGCCCTTCCCACAGTACCAGAGAGATGACATGTGGAGAGGCCCTTATCTCTACCACATCCTACAGTGCCCACAGGGCAGGATGAGCAGCCAGTGGACCGGTCGATAGATGACGTTGGGTGTACATAGACAGGTACAGACAGTGGTTAGTGGCTCAGTTACAAGCCATACCACCCAGACCGGGGCAGCCGGATCTAGCTACCATTATAGTGCAGAGAGACACCCTACAAGGGGCAGGTAGCTACACTCATTATCTAGCTGGGTATACTGCAGACACAACTAGAGGGGTCTAAGAGATAGAGGTAGCATAGCTATGCGTACAGGTGGTTAGTCTGCAGGCCTAGATGGTTGGTGGAGGAGATGGAGATGGAGAGGAGGGAGATGGTCAGGTGGCAGCCTTACAGGCTCAAGTGGCAGGCTGTATAGGGCTAGTTGGCCACAACCCATGCATATATTGGGGTCTTACAGGCCCAAATATAGGCACATGGGTTAGGGGGCACCACCACAGGCACCGGGAGTAGGTCCTAGTTCACAGGCAGGCAGTGGGGTCGGGTGCTCGCATGATAGGTATAGGGACCGAGACCGATGGAACCACCACAGACCGTGCTTGTATCCAGGCTGACGGGATGCCCTAGGTGAGGATGAGATACTATCAGGAATAGCCAATGGCGGCTAGGATAGACTTCATATCCTATGCCAAGTACAGGGCATAACAGGCATCTAGTGAGAGGACAAGATCCCGCAATCACAATGTGGAGATCACAGGGGGCCAGCGAGTTCTGAGGCCCGATCAAGGAGAGGCTACCAGTGCGTACGGAGACCAACTCCAGGTTGAGGTGCCAGCAAGGACCCAGGAGGTTGAGGGTACAAGTGATAGAGAGATGGAGGACATCCGCCGAGATGCCTGATTTGCGGTAACCTGATTTTTCTATGTATGATAGTTATTTTGTGATTACATACTGGCCTACGTGCTGATGGATATGCATAGTTTTGACCACATATCGGATTGCGTGACGATGACAGTGAGGATATACGAGATGATTTTATATATTTTTTAGCATATACTGAGCCTACGCGCCGAAGAGATTTTGTATTATTTCATTATTTTATTGTATATATGAGACCGGCCTACATGCCGATGACATTTTTGTACTGTATGATCGGCCATGATGAGATCAACGATGTATTTTGAGATGATGGACATGATGAGATAGCCATGTATATGATGAGATACACATTGTATTTATATGATGAGATACGTGTTTATGATTTGATATTGGTTGATGGCTTGTGTTAGATGAGATATAGAATTTGTTGTTTTGATGTGGATGGAGATTAGGTGAGTTAGGCATGATGGCATCAGGTCGGTTTAGGCATGGATCATGTCAGGTTATAGGAATGGTTGAGTCAGGTTATAGGCATGCATGAGTTAGGTTGGTTAGGCATGGTTGAGTCAAGTTATAGGCATGGATATATTGAAAGTAGGTGAAGTTGTGATTCATTATTTTTTGTATATTAATGATACTATGGGTCATATGTGAGATGTGGTATAATCTATGGATAGTGATGATAGAGAAATGGTAGGCATAATAAATGTATGTTGTGATAATGTTTAAAAATATGAAACAATGTGTTATGTATGTGGTTTAATTTCCAATTTTGGGTATAAAAGGGAAATGAAGTTAGGTGTGATGTAATGTGAGGCACATGGAAGATGAATTGTTTAGGGTAGAGGATGGTTGAGCTAACCTCCAAGGGCCCCATGCCCTCAGAGTGCTACCTACATAGTCCCAGTGAAAAGGAACCTCAAGCCGATGTAGTTCTCCCATAAGCTAGGGAAGAATATGAGGAGGTATGAAAATAAGTTGGCAGGTTTTTGGGCATGTTGTGGGTTTAGGTTTGTTAGGTGTGGGCAGATTATGAGTAAAATGATGTAGGTGAGGGCGATTATGGCGAAAGAAGAAGATTACCCCAAAAGTAAGTGTCGAGGACCAAATCCTATATAAGGTAATCAAAATGTAAACAAAGATGGTTAAAAGATAAGAGGGGGCAATAAAGCCACCTGGTTGGTTAGGATCATACCGAGTAGATCATACCTTGGTGGCGGGGATGAATGTAAGACCCTAAAGACATTGCATGATGGGTTGTTCTACGGTGAAAAGTAGTCACATGATCACCAAATGTCTAAGTTGCAAGAAGTCCCTTGAGGTAGTAGGAAATGGGAGTGGGCATGGTTTGAAGGGTGAAAAGTAGGTAATTTTTATATGGTATAGGTAGCATGCACTTTGGGAAAGAAGACCTAGGTCACAATGGGCAAGTGCATGACAAAAGGTTGTTGTTTTGACTTATAGTTGAAATAGACTGATCGATGCGGGAAGTCTATATGGGATGAATAAAATTTAACTCCTTGAGGTCTTCGTGAAGTTGATCGATGCAGGAAGCTTCGGTTGCTCTCATTTTTTTTTGTTTAAGATCTTTACATAGTTGTCCTTCGTGGGAGCAATCTATTTATAGTAGTAGTTATTGAAAGGAAGATGTCCTTTTGAGGGAGTCATCTTTTTATGAGAAGTTTGACTCAAGGAGTTGGGTCCCATGTGAGGTCTTTGAAGTCATGGACAAGACCAAGGTGGAGGATAGGATTCTTGTTTAAAAGGTAAGGTGAAACAACCATGGGATCTCATCTAAAGGTAGATGAAAAGTATCCATGAGAATCATGCTATGTGCACTGCCATGGTCCACATATTCAAGGGAAGATAACAAGTGATGGGTACTCACATGATTTTGGTTTAATCATTATGGAGGTTTATGGAGCGGGTAGCGCTCAAGGGATGAGCCTAGAGAAAGAAAAAGGGTGAGGTAGGATAACAAGTCAACAATAGAATGGTTTAAGATGCAATGCATTTAGGGGCTCCGGATCAGGTTTACCATCGAGAGAAGATAAATGATAAGCACCTGATCCATAGGTATGAGTCACGATGTATGTGTTATCAAAAATAAGCCCCTTGCTTATTTTTTGGCTAACTCCCTTCATTCCTTCCTTCCTTATGTCTCAGTCAGAAATGTTTATCTTTTAGGCACTCAAAATGTTCTAGAAATGGTTTCATTGGATAGAGCATCCCCTTAGCTTTCCAGAATGGTAAATTTTTCCTTCTAACTCCTTGTCTTTTTCAAGATATGGCTTGGTGGAGTTTTGGAGGGAAATTTTCCATAAGGAGGTCCGTCAACCAATGAGAAAGCGCCACGTCAGCGGTCGATTGGTAGATTGGTGAGGGCGACTTAGAAATTTTTATCAAAAATCAGCGTGGCACATAGAAATTTTTGGCCCGCACGCCCACCAGCCAATAGGAGAAGACCACGTGTCCACAGGCCCGTCGGGGTTCGGATCAGCGGAAGGAAATGGAAAAAATTTCCAAAATCGGCACAATGGGGAATTTTGGAGAAAAAGTCCACCAACGAATCACATTCGGCCACGTGTCCCAAGAGTGGTAGGCAGTAGGATAGTGGAGATTTTTTTTCCTTTTTTCCAAGCGATGGAAAATATTGAAATGAAGGCCCGACCGCGATGGCCTGCGCTAATCAACAGTTGCCACGTGTCCAGGTGGTCGGCAAAAATGTTAAGGTAGGCCCACAGAGGAGAAGAACTTTGTTTAGGCCCATGCCAATGCCATGGTTCCATGTGTCCCATTTGGGGAATGGTCACAATCAAAGAAAATTATTGAAGTGCACCCTGAGAGCCAATTGGAATATGCCACGTGTCCTAGGAACATCAGGCTGACGGAATTTTTTTGGAAAATTGTCTAAAGGCCGGATAGGCCCAAAAAGGTCGAGGAAAATTTCACAATTAATCAAAGCTTTTCATGTGGTATTGGATCTTCAGAGGTGGAATTTTTTAAGGAAATTTTCCCAAAGTCAAAAAAGAGGGAAAATTTTAAATTTCAGGCCCGCCAAGATTCAATTTGCCCTAGTTTTGCCCTAAATCTTCAGAAGGGTATAACTTTTGATCCAGAGCTCAATTTTTCACGTTCTTGGTGCCATTGGAAAGATGGTGAAATTATCTACATGATGGAGGGCATAATTTTGTTTTTTGGTTGAGTTTGGAGAGATAAAATCAAAAACATCTCTGGCACAGGAAGAAGAAAAGAACTGACATTTCAACCACCATTTTTAAATAAGTATGGCTCACATTCTCTCCTAGCATGGTCAAAAACATCAGGGAATGAACTTTTGAGGATGCCCATGCTATTTTAATGTAATTTGGTCAGTGGTTGAAGCATCCTTTCATGCTTTCCCATGTTTTCTCCTTCCTGGGCTCGAAGTTTCATTGTTAAAAGCCAGATTTGGCTCATTTTGAAAGCGTTGGACATTTTTATGTTTTGCAGGCTCCCTCTTTCACCTTAAAAGTGATATTGTGGATTATCAAACCTCTCCTAAGACTGTGATATGTTTTTTTCCTCTCAACTATTGTAATTCATGTAGTTTTGATATTGGAAATGATAATGCAAGCTCTGTGAATGATTTTTAGTCCTCTATTTTTGTTGCTTGCTTCATTTATGATCTTTCGTTATATTTTATCAGTTTGTGCATGATGTTTTCTTGCATTTCAATGATCTATGTCAATTTCCAGAAGTAAAATGTTCACCACTCCTTTGGTGTATCACCTTGTTAGTATTAGTTTTTATTTCTTTTGCATTCTCTATCTCTGTCCCCTTAGAATTTAGAGTAGGATTTTGAGTTTAAACCTCTGCAATTTTCAAGTTATACATCTAATCAGAGGATTTGAGGAACCAACTTCTAATCTAGAGATTCTTTCCCCATTTTTTACAAGTCCCACACTTTGGGAAAAGATTCAATGTTGTGCATTCACACTGGATGTCCAAATATCAAACTAGAAATCTGATTGACAAACAGGGGTGCTACTGATTTGCACTAACAGTTTTGGCACACCCAGTGGGACCTTAGAGGTCTTCATCTCATTGCAACAAGGTTCATGTGCATTTGTTACAAGTTTTATGCTTTGAAAGATCCTTGATCTACACATATGGTGGCTTTAAAGAGAAAAATCAACTGGTTTCAGCATTCATAGTCTAAAGATTCCTGAGAAGAATCAACACAAGATCAAAATCTAGAGAAGAAGGGTTGTCCGAGTATCTATAGCTATCCCCTCGAATAAGGCATAGAGGAACGAGGATTCAAAGATCTCCATCTCCACTAAACAGAACTCTATCAACTGCTCCACCTTCTAGACCTTTCACTCAATCAACAAAGGATCTCAAGCCAATCAGAATGGCACAACCCAACCCTTATGTCAACTTCACTGGTAGCAGACCACTTGCTCTTAATGCACAGAATCTAGTTCCAGTTGCCGCATTGAAGAACATTCCATACTTCATTGGAGAAAATTAGACCACTCCTGGTGACCATGTTAAAGACATTAATAATGTTTGTGCAATCCATGAGATTGTTGAGAAGAAAATTGATGTCAAATTACTGGCATAATCATTTAAAGGGAAAGCATTACAATGGTTTAGAAGCCTTCAGGCTGGTTCTATCCAAAATTAGAACCAATTGTGCATAGCTCTCCGTGAGCAATTTGGAGAAAAAGGGGACAACTTGTCTCTCTTGGAACAACTGACAACCATCAAGAGAGCTCCCAATGAGTAGCTGACAGACTTTAATTTCAGATTTCAAAGGACTTGGGATAGAATTCCAGTGGAAGATAGGCTAACAGCTGAAGGTGCATTTCTATACTATCTTAAAGCTTTGAATTCTAATATTTCTATGTTAATTCAGTCCATGGGAGGTGCAACCATACCTGCAGCTTATAGAATTGCCATTAGAGCTGAAAATTGTTTGATTCAAGCTAGCAAACTAGCTCCTAGACCTCCCACGCCCTTGTATCCAAATTTAGAAAATCCAAGCTCTAGTCAAGCACCTACTATAGCTCCTATTCCCACTCCTAGAAATTAGAGTTCGAATGAAACTTCCACTTCATCCTCTAGTGTCTCAACTGAACTTCAAGAGGTCATGAAACAATTGCAAAATTTTGGCAATGAGTTGGTTACACTCAAGAAGCAGTAGGCCCAAGGTTTAGGCCTTCTTATCAGTCTTAAGCTTAGCCTAATAGGCAACCATATCAGCCTAATAGGCCACCCAATCTAGCTGCAAATCAAAATCAAATAAGGTCTCCTGCCAATAGACCATTTCAGCCCTATAATCCCAATGCTACATCTACCTCTAAGGACTTAGTGCCAGTGCAAAATAATGTAGCACAAGAGTATGATTGGTGCTTCCCATGCAATAAACCTCACAACCAATCTATGTGCTTCAATGGTGCCTTGAACCAAGCCTTGATGGTGACAAAAACTAGTGTAGAGAGTGAAGTGAGCCAAGAAACAAACCAACAACAAGGAACATCCAAGCAAAATGCAGCCCAAAATGAGACCACACGAGTAAATTAGTAGGCTAAGGATTTTTGTGACATAAATCAATTAATGTCTTAGAGTTTAGTAGCCAATACAAGGTCAAAAAAGAGGAATATTGGTGAAGGGCAGTCTTTGGCTCCAGGTGATCCACAACCTTCCATCACTCCACAAAGTGTTGGCAAGAAAAATGCAGTTCCAAACATGCAAGGACAGCCCAAACCACCTTCTAGAATAGTTCAAATGCTAGCTATTACTGCCCACGTGCAAGAAAAGAATGTGTAGACCAAGGAGCTGTAAAGACATGTTTCATCTCCATTTAGCATCATTGATCAAATGAAGAAGACAAACGTGAATATATCAATGTGGGAATCATTATCCATCCCAGGCCAAAGGGATCTTCTACAGGCTGCCATGAAGGATTGGTCAACTTCAAATCAATAAGTTCATATGTAAGAGAAGGTATTCACAAATGCTTCTCAGCTTTAATGGAATCATAGAGGACAACAAGGTAAAATTTGAATCCCCCTCCATTCTATGTTTCATTGATCATTGGGGATAAATTAGTACACAATTTCATGATTGATTCTAGGGCAATTAGTTCTGTAATGCCCAAGCAAATAGCTGATCAGTTGGGCCTCCAATATGAAGTTATATCTAAGGGGGTAGTGCAACTAGATGGGACAAAAGTAACAAAAGTTGGGGTGATTAAATATTTGAACCTTACTTTGCATGCATGCCCCAATGTTACTGTTTTGCAATATGTGTTAGTGATAGATTTGCCACCACTCTTTGCCCTATGTTTATCAAGGGATTTCATAGCTAAACTAGGAGGCTACCTATCTACTTATTAGTCACACATGTTGTTTAGAACCAGATATGGAACTAAGCCCACAATCAACTCTGAACCTAGTGTAGAATTTCACATTGAGCCTCATACTTCAAGCCCAATCAATGCCAACTGTTCATCATTTGATGAAGATGATTATCCAAGAATAGATGAAGCTGACACCAAAGTTGAAAGCATCCCAGATTTGACTCTTGATGAGTGGGTAAACAAGGTACATGCTTTTGATCCTTACCAAGAAATAGAAGAATGTGAGCTAGGAGTTTATTGCATACATGAAGAAAATCAGCTTATTCCTAGCATCACCAAATCAGACCATAAGGATGATAATGAGGTATGGCAGCTATTCTTTGATGGATCAAGGAGTAGACAAGGAGAAAGAGGGGGAACATTGCTTGTTTCACCTCAAGGCATTAAGTATTATTCAGCTTTTAGGTTTCGGTTTGCATGCTCTAACAACACTGTTGAATATGAATCTTTGATACAGGGATTGCATTGGTCAATTAAAAGAGGTATAAAAAATCTACAAGTCTTTGGTGACAGTGAGCTGATTGTTAATCAAGTTAGAGGACAACATGCTTCCAAGAATTATCTGCTCAAGTGTTACAAAAATAGGGTGTGGGACCTCATTGAAGAATTTGAGGGCTTTGGCATCAATTTCATCCCTAGGAAGGAAAACCAAGCTACTGACAGGCTTGCAGTAGTTGGAGCAGTCTTTGATGTTGTTGAAAACATCAAGAAAGTTAAAGTATAGCCTAGCATTCATGTGATTGTGAGGCCATCAGTGCTAGACAACAATGTAAGCTGGAAAGTGTTTGAAAATGATTAACAAATCATCAATTTCTTGCAAGAAGAAGCTAAGTTCTCATCCAAAAATTAGGAAAAATTAGCATAGCAGTATGGTGATCAAGTGGTACAGCTGAGAACCAACAAACTACCAAAATGACTTGTCACTTTGGAGTCCAATTTTAATCCTAATGATCAATTCAAAAATGAGAAAGTGAACATCCAAGTGAAGGGAGAAGATTCAACACCCATCTCAGTAAGAGAAGGCAAGTCACTTCAAATTGGTAAAGTTGCAACCAAGAAAGAAAGGTATGAATTTATGCAACTTTTTCAATAGTTCCCTGATGTGTTTTCTTGGAGATATGAAGATTTGAAGGGTTTCAATCCCAAGCTAGCTCAACATATGATTGAATTGGATCCAAGTGCTAAACCCATCAGGAAAAAACAAAGGTCAGTCAATCCACACATTGAGCCTCTCATGAAGAAGGAATTGAATAAGTTAATAGAGGCAAGTATCATATTTTCTATCAAGCACTCAAGTTGGGTTGCAAACTTAGTTCCAGTCAGAAAGAAGAGTGGAGAAATCAGATTGTGTGTAGACTTCAGAGATTTGAATAGAGCATCTCTCAAGGATCATTACTCACTTCCTTCTATGGAGTATATTTTGCAAGTTGTTGCTGGGTCTGAGAGATTTTTATTGCTAGATGGTTATTTAGGGTACAATCAGATCATGGTCAATGAGGATGATCAGTTCAAGATAGCCTTCACCACCAAATGGGGGACTTATTCCTATAGAAAAATTCCATTTGGGATGTTCAATGCTAGAGCTACCTTCCAAAAGGCAATGGATATGGCATTCAAGGGATTAGTCAACAAAATGGTGCTGGTATATTTAGATGATATCACTATTTTTTCTAAAATAATATCAGATCATCTCTTTCATTTGAGACAAGTGTTCCAAAGGTGTAGAAGGTTTGGGGTATCCTTGAACCCCAAAAAATCTATTTTTCTTACTCATGAAGGAAAAATTCTTGGCCACATTGTTTCCAAAGAAGGATTAGCAATTGATCTAGAGAGGTTTGAAGCAATAAAAGCACTACCATTACCAAGTCATAAGAAGGCCCTTCAAAGTTTCTTGGGAAGGATCAATTTTGTTTGGAGGTTTGTGCCAGATTTTGCAGCCCTTGTCAAGCAAATAACTATGATGTTGAAGAAAAGCATGGCTTTCAAATGGACAACAAAAGGAAAGGCAAGTTTTGAGGCAATAAAGGAGGCTATCTCTCAAGTTCCAACTCTCATTAACCCAGACTTCTCTAAAGATTTTATCCTTTATGCATTTGGAGGTTATGATACAATCTCTGCAATTTTAGTACAGTAGAGAAAAGAAAATGCAGAGCAACCAATTGCTTTCTTTAGTCAAATCCCAGAGGACTATGAGGTGAGACATTCTTTCATTAAGAAGCATGTTCTTGTAGTGATTAGGAGCTTGAAGAAACTTAAGCATCTAGTTTCAAACAACAAGGTTCAACTGTTGGTTTCTCATGTGGGAGTTAAGGACTTCCTCCTCAACAAAGATTGAAATGAAAAACATGATGGATGGATTACTCGTGTCATGGAGTATGACATTGAGATCAAAGTCACCAGGCTGGTCTGAGGAAAAGGATTATGTGAAAAACTAGCTTCAGAAAATCAATGGAAGCATGCAATGAAAAGGATGTTGTTTTGGTGTTGAAAAACGACCAAGAACAAGGGAATGTTCAAGAAGAGAATGATGGTGTCCTTACTCCTTGTTGGAACCAAGACATAATGAAATTCCTACACACATGCCTATGCCCTCCAGAGATGAAAAAAACCAAGAGAAGAAACTTCAGATTGTAGGATGTCCCATATGCACTCGTTGATGGTATTTTGTTCAAGAAGGATGCAAATGGAGTGCTGCTGAGATACATTGGGACAATCAGATTAATAGAACACTGGAAGAGTTCCATGGTGGATAGCTAGGAGTCATTTTTCACCAAGAGTGATAGCCCTCAAGATCATGAAGGCTAGCTACTATTGGTCCAAGGTATTCGGTGATTGTTATGCATGGATCAAGAGGTGCAAGAATTGTGCATTCTTCATAGGCAAAGAAAGATTAGCAGCCCTTCCATTGCATCCAATTTCAGTTGACCAGCCATTCATGCAATGGGGTTTGGAATTCATTGGAGTCATTAACCCAAACTTAAGCCAAGGGTATAAGTGGATTCTAACATACACAGACTACTTCACCAAATGGACTGAGGCAGTGGTACTTAGAGAAGCAAATGAATCTAGCATTCTACACTTCTATGAGGGGATAGTGACCAGATTTGGTATACCAGCCAGTATAATATCAGCTAATGTTTTGGAATTCATAGGATCAAAGATAACTGAATTGGCTATTAAAAATGGGATCTATTTGAGCACTTCTTCAAATTATTATCCTCAAGGTAATGGCCAAGCTGAGTCTATAAACAAGAACTTGTTAAGGATCATCAAGAGGAATCTTGATGAAAATCAGAGGACTTGGCATACTAAATTGAAATCAGCATTGTGGACTGATAGGATAACTCCCAAGAGATCCACAAGTAATTCTCCATTCAAGCTTGTTTATAAAAGAGAGATAATTTTTCCCATGTCACTTGAGTTGCCAATGTTGGAACTCATGAAGCAATTAGAGTTGTTGGATTTTGAACCCATGGAGGTTAGATATGTTGAATTGACGGAACTCCAAGAAATCAAAGATCATGCAGGCCAGACAATGGAGAAGGATCAAGCCTTGATCAAGAAGACCTTTGATTGGAAAGCTAAGGCTATAACCTTCTAAGTTGGAGATCTAGTGTTGAAATGGGATGCAAACCAAGAAAATCTAGGAAGGCATTCAAATTTTGATGCCATTTGGAGTGGCCCCTACATGGTCACAAATTGTAAGAACAACAATGCCTTCTAATTTTCTACATTGGATGGTGAAGAACTACAGATTCCAGTTAATGGAATCCATCTAAAGCATTGCTACTAGAGGGAAAATCTCTACCTTGTACATATTATCTTAGATTTTCATTCCTCCAAGTGCTTGTGCACATTGTTTTTTTTTAGCTTAGTTTTTTCTTTCCCTAAGTTCTTTGGTACAAGTTTGTTGTCCCAACATGCAGTTTTGTAGGCCATGTTCTAGATCAGGTGATGTTCTACTCTCGCAAGCTTCCTCCTTGTAATTTTCTAATCAGTTGGGGTACCAAGCAGATAATTTTATGACTCCATTCCCAATGGATTGATTTAGGAAACTAGTAACTTCATCCAGCAGGTAGATGACCCCTCTGAGTTGCCAAAATTGTTATCCAAAATAAGCCCCTTGCTTATTTTTTGGCTAACTCCCTTCATTCCTTACTTCCTTGTGTCTCAGACTAAAATTTTTATATTTCAGGAACTCAAAATGTTTTGGAAATGGATTCATTGGATAGAGCATCCCCTCAGCTTTCTAAAATGGTAAATTTTTCCTTCTAACTCCTTGTATTTTTCGAGTTATGGCTCCACAGAGTTTTAGAGGAAAATTTTCCCTAAGGAGGTCCGCCAACCAATGAGAAAGCACCACGTCAGTGGCAGAATGGCGGATTGGCAAGGGTGACTTAGAATTTTTTTATCAAAAATTAGTGGGGTGCACAAAGAAATTTTTGGCCTGCAAGCCCGCCAGCCAATAGGAGAAGGACACGTGTCCACAGGCCCGTCGGGGTTCAGCTCGGTGGAAGGAAATGGAAACAATTTTCAAAATCGGCGCAATGGGGAATTTTTGGGGAAAAATTCCACCAATGAATCACATTTGAACATGTGTCCCAGGAGCGTCAGGTGGCGAGATAGTGGAGAAATTTTTTCCTTTTTTCCAAGCGATGGAACATATTGAAACGAAGGCCCGACCGTGATGTGCCACGCTAATCAACAGTTGCCACGTGTCCAAGTGGTCGACAAAAATGTTAAGGCAAGCCCACGAAGGAGATGAACTTGTTTAGGCCTACGTCAATACTAGGATGCCACCTGTCCCATTTAGGGAATGGACACAGTCATATAAAATCTTGGAAGTGTGCCCCGAGAGCCAATTGGAACATGCCACGTGTCCCAGGAATGTTGGGCCAGCGGAAAATTTTTGGAAAATTGTCCAAAGGCCGGATAGGCTTGAAAAGGTCAAGGAAAAGTTCATGACCAATCAAAGCTTGCCATGTGGCATTGGAGCTTTGGGGGCAGAAATTTTTGGGGAAATTTTCCCAAAGTCAAAAAAGAGGGAAAATTTTAAATTTTGGGCGCACCAAGATTCAATTTTCCCTAGTTTTTCCCTAAATCTTCAGAAGAGCATAATGTTTGATCCAGAGCTCAGTTTTTCATGTTCTTGGTGGTGTTCGAAAGCTGGTGAAATTATCTACATGATGGAGGGATCAATTTTATGTTTTGGTGGATTTTGGAGAAAGAAAATCAAAAACACCTCTGGCATGGGAAGAATAACAGAACTGACACTTCAACCACCATTTTAAAATAAGTATGGCTCGCATTCTTTCCCAGCATGGTCAAAAACATCAGGGAATGAACTTTTAAGGGTGCTCATGCTGTTTTAATGCAATTTGGTTCATAGTTGAAGCATCCTTTCATGTTTTCCCATGTTTTCTCCTTCCTCGGCTCTGATTTTCATTGTTAAAAGCCAGATTTAGCTCATTTTGGAAGGGTTGGACATTTTTAGGTTTTTCAGGCTCCCTCTTTCACCTTAAAAGTGATCTTGTGGATTATTTGACCTCTTCCAAGACTACAATATGTTTTATGCCTCTCAGCTATTGTAATGCATGTATTTTTGATATTGGAAATGACAATGCAAGCTCTGTGAATGAGTTTCAGTCCTCTATTTGTGTTGTTTGCTTCATTTCTGATCTTTCATTATAGTTTATAAGTTTCTGCATGATTTTTTGTTACATTTCAGTGACTGTGTCAATTTGAAGAAGTAAAATGTTCACCACTCCTTTGGTGTATCACCTTGTTAGTATTAGTTTTATTTCTTTTGCATTTTCTATCTCTGTCCCCTTGGAATTTAGAGTAGGATTTTGAGTTTAAACCTTTGTAATTTTCATGTTATACATCTAATTAGAGGAGTTGAGGAACTAGCCTTTAATCTGGAGATTCTTTCCCCCTTTTTTGCAAGTCCCACACTTTGGGAAAAGATTCAATGTTGTGCATTCACACTGGATGTCCAAATATCAAACTAGAAATCTGATAAACATCCAGGGGTGCTGTTTATTTCCACTAATAGTATGGTCCAAGCCAATTAGGAGCAAATTTTCCCCTTTTACTTTTTTTTCTTTGGTTACGTGTTGATTTTATTTCAAGCCAAGGGCACCAAATTGGAAGGTTCCTTTATGAACATTTTGATCATAGGCACGTTTGACATGTTGTTGGTAAACTTGAAGGTGATCCAGAGCATTAAGAGGACGTCCATCTAATAACTCTAGCTGTGCTAAGTGGTCTTGACGAAATTCATCATCAGTGAGCATGTCATGGAGAGAAATGTGAAGTGAGGGGATCTGGACTTCAAGAGGTAGAATAGCCTCTCTGCCTTAGACCAGAGAAAAAGGCGTGGCCACAGTGGAAGTGTGAATACTAGTGTGGTATGCCCGCAGGGTAAAAGGAATGTGTGTATGCCAATCTTTCCCCGTATCATCAACCACTTTCATGAGACTTTTGTTGAGGGTTTTGTTAGTGGATTCAGCTTGGTTGTTGTTTTGTGGGTAGTAGGGTGATGAGAAACTAAGTTGAATGTCGAAGGCATTGCAAATTTTTTGCAATGTTTTGTTTTTGAATTATTTTCCATTTTCAGTGATGAGGCAATGAGGAACACCAAAGCGACAAATGATGTGGTGGTTAATGAACTCACATATTTTCTCAGCTTTCATGAAAATGAGTGGTATGGATTCTACCCATTTTGTGTTGTATTCGGTAGCAGTGATGATGCATTGATGGCGTTGGGGAGAATGAGGATTGATTTCTCCGACAAGATCCAAAGCCCATTGAGAGAAGGCCAAAGGTCACGAGTGACCTATAAGGCATGAATGGGTGTATGATAAAGATTGGAATGTTATTGGCATTTTACACAATGTTTGACATAGTCACAACAATCATGGTTAAGGGTCGGTTATTAATAGCCTAGGCGAAGAATATGATTAGCAACAGCAAGGCCACTAATGTGACCTCCACAAATGCCATCGTAAACCTCCTTAATGGTATAAGGAATTTCAAAAATTTATGAGGCATCGTAAGAGAATACCATCAAAGCCGCAATTATAGAGGAGTCCTCCTAGGATAACTTAATGAGAGACCTTTTATGGAAGGCACGTTGTCCGTTACGAGTGAGATCAAGAGGTAAGATGGAGAGAGAAAGGTAGTTAGAGTATTGTTTATACCAAAGGTCACTCAGGTTAGGGGTATTTTTTTTGATAGAGTAAACATCTTGAGGTAAATAATAAGGTGAATGGATTTGTTATACGATGAAAAAGATTTTAGAATCGGCGGGTGAAGCAGGTATTTGGGAAGCTAAGAAGGCCATGGTATCTATAAATTTTTTAGTTGAACATGAGATGGTTTTAAGGGTGTAATGACTAAAGGTGGTCAAAAGTATGTCTACATGATGTTTATACTTTTGAAGTATCTCATTATGACATTGGTACATACCATTGACTTGGTTTATGAACAATTGAGAATCACCAAAGATGTTGATTGATTTGACATCAAGGGCATAGGCGGCTTGGAGACCTAGTACGAGCACTTCGTATTCGGCAATATTATTGGTACATTCAAAATCTAATTTGAAATACAAAGGCATGGGTTCACCATCAAGAGGAATGAGGATAATACCAGCCCCGTCCCCATGCTAGCACTTGGAACCATCAAAGAAGAGTGTCATTTGGTAAGGGGGTTCATCCAGGGAAAGGGTAGCAATTGACTCATCTGGAAAGTCAAAATTAGAAGGTTGATCCCCAGAAATAGATGTGTCAGCCAATTGGTCGGTGATAGCTTGACCCTTGATGGAATTTTTATGAATGAATTCAAGGTCAAGATCAGATAAAAGTATAAGCCGTCATTTGACACACTGATTTTGATAAGGTTTAGCATTCATGAAGGGTAAGGGGTCGGTGTTGGTCACAACTTAGGATTTGTGGTTGAGCAGGTAATGGCGGAGTTTGGTGGTAATGAAAACTAAGGCTAAGTAGAGTTTTTTGGGATGGTTGTATCGGGTTTCATAGTCTAATAGAGTACAAATTATGTAATAAACCACCTACTCCCTGTGCTACTCATTGCGATGAGCTAGCATGGCTCCCAAGGAATGATCAGTAGCGAATATATATAGGTAAAAGGGTTGATCATATTTACATGGGATGAGTATGGGTGGTTGGATAAGGTATTTTTTTAAGGCCTCAAAAGCTTTATGACAGTCATCATCCCATTTAAAGGAGACATCCTTCTTGAGCATATGATGAAATGGTTAACACCAATCAGATAATTGTGAAATGAAATGGCGAATGGACTACAATTTACCTTACAAAATATGGATTTGTTTAAGATTATTATGTGGAGGAATTTTTAGAATGGCCTTGACTTTAGTAGGGTCAAATTCTATACCATGGTGGGAAATGATAAATCCTAGGAGCTTTCCTGAAAGAACTGTGAAGATGCACTTCTTAGGATGAAGGCAGACACAATATTTAATGAGGTGGTCAAAAATGGTTTTGAGGATGGCAAGGTGCTTAGAGTGATGTTTAGATTTGTCCAAGAGATCATCCATGTAATCTTCCAATATGTGATGCATGATGTCATGGAATATGTAAGTCATATCCCACTAATATGTGGCTCCAACATTTTTAAGGCCAAAAGGCATGACTTGATAGCAGAAGGTCCCCTAAGGGGTGATGTATGAGGTCTTGTGTTGATCTTCTAGGGCAAGAAAAATTTGGTTATAACCTGAGAATCCATCCATGAGTGATAGCATCTCATGACCAGCAGTGAGGTCAACCAGCTGATCAATACCGGGTAAGGGAAAGTCCTCTTTCAGGAAAGCTAGGTTGAGGTCATGGAAGTTTGTGCAAATGTAGAGTCCCCCTGTTACTTTAGTAACAAGAAAAATGTTAGAAATCCAATGAGGATAATCAATGGGTAAGATGATGGAAACAGAAAGAAGGCACTGAAGATCTTCTTTGATGAGAAGAGCAATACGAGGGTGCATTTTCCTTATCTTTTGTTTGATGGGTTTGGCATCAGGAATGGTTATGATATTGTGGACCACTATGGTGGGGTCAATACTGGGCATGTTTTCGTAAGACCAAGTGAAATCGTGGTTATGATCTCTAAGAAAAGAAGTGATGGCTTCCCGTTCAGTAGCATCTAAAGATTGTCTGATCTTTAGGATGTGTGGGTCATCCTGAGTATGAATGTTGATCTCAATTGTCGATTCATTCAACATGGTTTGCATCTATGAGGGTAATGACCGATGAATATACGAGTCTTCTGCACCAAGGTAGGTGAGTATGGATTCATCATCCTGACATTGAATGACATTGATTGAAGGTGTGTCATCATCGATCATCTCAGGATACAAGAAGGGAAGACTGGAAGGAGCCTCGCCCTCACATTGATAAGTCAGAGGCCCCAAGGAAATGGTGTTTATGAAAAAAAAATTTAGGAGGGATAGATTCAGGATCCATCAACTCTGTTGGTGAAGGTGGAGTGGGTGAAGAAGGTGGAGAAGGGCTAGTGTCCTTAATGAGTTCAATGTGGGCTTGTTTATTAGGTAGTTTGGGGAAGCTAATACCACTACGGTCATTATATTTGTGAGTGGTACATGGAATAACAGTATGGTGGTCTTGCTCATAAAAGCAAAAAAAAAAACCCTTCGACACACAGTGGTGCAAGAAGGTGTGGGTGAAATGGTGATTGGTAAGTGATTGGAATTCAGTGGAAAATAGGTGGGTTTGTGGTGGTGGTTCAGGTGTGTAAGTGGTAGTATCAAGTCCCGTATAGGTGAGACTAGTACGAAGATGAGGAGTACTATAAAGGAGGTGTTCTCCTATATAGTGATCATAATGAGGGTGTTGGTGAAGACGTCCATACTCCTGTGGAGTAAGGAATGTGTTGACACTATATAGGCGGTACTCCCCTAGAGTGAGGCATTGAAAAACACCTTCTAAGGGATTAGTGGTTGGTATGTAGGTAGCTAGTATGGATAATGTGTCAAAGGTTGATGTGGAGGTGGATTTAATTGATTGGGAAGCTGACAGGTCAATCGTGGAGGTTAAAGTAGCAGTAGGAATGGAGGAGGTGTGTGTAAAGTAGTGGCTATACTAGTAGGTGGAGGTGTAGGTGAAGCGGTAGTGGTCACGGAGGCAGACAGATTAATAGGTATGAGCACATCATTAGGTCGGTAAAGCATGTTACATGTTTTGAAAGGTGATGGGTCAGCTAGGATGGTATAAGTGTGTCCTTCATGTTCAAACTTTACACAACACATGACATAGATCTAGGGTCTGCTAAGCAATAAGTTATATTTGGATTCCCCCTCCAAAATGTAAAACAATTATGGAACAGTGTGGGGACCAACACAAACATGGAGGATGACAATGCCTAGTGTAGAGGTGATAGCATCATTGAATGAATGCAACATGACTAGATGTTTATGCATGTAATTGTCAGGTATGTGCATTTGAGAAAATTCATGGGATGAAATGATGTTAATACTAGCATCCCCATCAATCATCACATGGCATACCCATATTTTGTCGATGTTGACAAAGATGAAGAGGGCTGGGTCTAGGTCATTATTTTGGTGAGGCACAATCTCTTCCTCTGAGAAGCTAAGGGAGGCCACTTGGTGAACAATGTGGGGTGAAGATGAAGGTGTTAATTTGGTGAGAGAGGCTACATGATGGGGTGTGATAATGGAGGCTATGGGTGTAGGGTCATTAGGTAAAACCTCAATCGATTGAAGAACCTCCATGAGAGCTTGATGATGGGATTCTAAGGTTTGAATGAGGTCATAGAGAGAAATTTTGAGGGGAGATTGGTGTAATTTTTTGAGCATGGTGCGATGTGTGATGCCATTAGAATTGGGGTACGTGGGACTGCAGATAGTGATTTTAGGTATGGGTGCAGATGGTATGTTGGGTATAAAATTAGTTGGTGGGTCAGTTGGCTTTTCTTTTCCTTTCTGCGCACATGTAGTGATGTGTATCATGTTGATTTGAGGGGATTTGGAAAATGGAGAAGGTGTAGGATGAGTGGTATAGTGACACGACGGGAAAAAACCTACCAGAGGAGAAAAACCTTGTGAGGTCAGTTTGGCACAATGACATTTGGGTGGTGGCATGGAAAGTTCTCTTATGCGAACCATGTTAATTTCAAATCTTCAGGGTGGCTCTAAAAGCTGTGAGGGTGGAGGTTGTGGTTGTTGACTGGGCAGTGTGGGAATGGGTGTCAGTGAAGAAGGATCCTCGTCGAGAAGGTCATCTTCATCAAAGTTGGTTTTTGGTGGACATAATTGGATAAGAATGGTTTTCAAGGCCTTATAGTTCTCCACATCATGTCCTGACACACAATGGTATGCACAAATTTTATTATCGTCAAACCCTTTTGGCTTGGGTTTGAGGGGGTCATAAGGTCTGAGTGGCGGTAATGTGATGATAGAGGTCTCAAGGAGGTTAATTAAAATTTTGGCATAAGATCCTGCTAGTCGATCACAATGAGAAGTAAATGTGGGTTTGGGTGTAGGTGTAGGTGATTGTTGAGGAATGGTCTTTAGAAGAGGAGGGGGTTGAGGCATGGGTTTGGGTGTTGGTGTGGTTTTAGGTTTTATTCGTGTTTGTTTAGGTATGTGTATAGTAGATGGACGGGTAGGACGGTGTGTGGTCATTTTGACTACCTTATTGTGTGGTAGTGGAGTTTTGTTTTTGCGTTTCACCTTCTTGGGTAAAGGTGATGTGGGTGTATGAGGTCTAGAAGGAAAAGAGAATGGAGGAAGAGGGTGAGTTACCCATGGGGATAATGGGGGTGTTGTGAAGGTAGATGATGCGGGTTGTGCTTGAGGTGTGCGAGACAGTGACTGAAGTGTAGTGGGTAGTGAAGCAATAGCTGAGGGTATTGGAGGTATGGGCGGTAAAGATGCTGTAGGTGTAGGTGTAAGTCAGGTTGGATGTCTGGGTAGGTCAGAGGTTTGTGAGGAAGGAATGGGCTATTGTTTTTTTGGTTTATTGATGGGTGGAGGTTTCTTGACCATGTGGGGAAGCTGAGATCTTAAGATGGATGGGATAGGTGCAGGTGTGATTGGCACAGCCGGGGTATGAGTTCTATGGGTTTGGTGCTTCTATTTGGGTGTTGGAGTAGGTATGGTGTTGACTTTGGAGGATGTAGCTAAATCCATTTTGATAGGTGGATCAGTAAGGTTGGTGGTCCTGGTGACCCCTAAAGTGGTAATGGGTTTTGGCGAGGCAAATGTTGTAGGTATGTGTTTGGGTTTAGGTGTAGGTTGAGTTATGGGTAAGGGTGTGGTTTGAGATATAACAGGTTTCATGGAAGGGGTTGTGATAGAGGTGATTGGGTTTGATTTTATTGGTTGAAATATTTTTGGGTAGATAGTGGAGGTATCAGCAAGGGATCTCTGCATCCGTGTTGATATGGGAAGTAAAACGCACCCCCATAGTAAAGCCCTATCCACATAATCTAAGTGATCAGCCAAACATGAGAACGGAACATCTGTAGATGGAGTTGGTGAGGACCTAATGGCAATTCCCATAAAATGTGTCTTAGAGATGGGGAATTGGCTAGCTTTAGCTTCCGTGGGTAAGAGAGCCGAAAGTACGTATGTAGGATTTCGGGTGGCTGAAGGAGAATGCTCACCAAGAGGTAAAGATATCTCAACTGGGCCTATAATGGGTGGAGAAGATGATGGGAGATCCTCTATAAGTGGACGAATGGATAGGTGCTCCTCTATGGGTGGAGGAGCTAGTGGGTGCTCCTTTATGGGTGGAGTAGGTAATAGGTGCTCCTTTATGGGTGGAGGAGGTACTGTGGGTAAAGGTTCTCTAACTGGTGAAGTCATGGGTGAGATGGTCTCAATGTTAGTAGAAGACTCCTCCATAGGTGATGAAGGAGATGAAAGGTGTTCCTCTATTGGTGAAGGGACAAGGGAGGTTGGTTCCAATGTGGAAGGAGGATTTCAGGCTAGGATCTCCTCTATGGAAGGACTATGAGGTAGTTGGGAGCTGACAGGTACATCATTAAAGATAGTGTGAACCTTGATGGTATGGGTATTGTCAGTTGAGGTCTCACTGGTTTGATCAGATGAAGGGGCATGGTTGGGAAATGGTTACTTGAAGATATGTAGGTTTTGATTGGTAGGTGCATTAGGTTTATCCAAGGTTAACTCACTTTTCTCGAGAATTTCTTGGACAATATTTTTGAAAGTGATGTAGTTGCCATCACTATGACCCTTTACTCGATGATAGTTATAGAAATCATGTTCTTTATACGATGCAGGCATGGGGAGAGCAGCATCAAAACTAGTGTGCGGTTTTATAGGTGGAAGGGTAATGGCTCTAACTTTGATAAGCTCTTCTAAGACCGACTTGAGTAAGGCTCCCCGATTGGGGTATATTTTTTCTGCTCTCGTCTAAATTGAAAAGTCTAGATAGGTGAGAGATTAGATGAGGGGGTAGCCTAATTTGATGGATGTGCTGGGCCAGCCTTAAGTACCATTGCGTTAGTGGTGCCCTTAGCTTTTGAATAATTGGTCTATGGTTTGGAAGAAGAAGAGGTATCATTCGACTTGAATGCCGAATTCTTATTGCGTAATTAGATTTTCTTTTCTTCGATGGCCCGAATCTCTAGCTTTCGTGCCATAGTGAATGCCTCATCGAATGTTTGGAAGGTGTGGACCTGCAACATCGGTGACATATGTTTAGCACAAGCCCATGTGAAGAGCTCGATGAGTTTAGTTTGTAGTAGTTTAAAGGTAAGTTGGTTGATCAGGCTGTGCCAGCGAGTGACAAAATCTGTGATAGATTTTTCCTCATACTAACATGTGGAATATAGATCGGTCATGGTAACCTTCTTGACAATATTGATAGAGAAATGATCCAAGAAGGCTTGGGCTACCTGATTAAATGAGAATATAGAGTGTTTAGGTAACCCACTATACCAATCTAATGTAGGTCTAGTGAGGGACATGGGAAAGGTCCTCAAGAGCAAGGCATCATCACGAGCAATCAGATAACACCCGTGTTTACACGACCGCAAATGTTGCTGCAGGTCTTCTTCACTATTGAAATGATTGAATTTGGGCATTTCCCAATGCACAAAGTATGAGCAGATAGGAATGGATGGATGAATTGGATCGTTGCAAATCTCGTCATAGGTGAGAGTGTTGTGGTAGACAGAAACCGATGCCTCTAATGTCTCCATCTTGTCCAACATCAATTTAATTAGGTTGTTGGTGGGTTGCGATGATGGGGTGCCTCCTATAGCATGAGAGGGTTGGTTTTGGGCATATAACAGGGGTGGAACTCCAGGGTATGGGGCTTCCATGTAGGTTGATTGAGAAGAAGGCAGTGAAACAAGGAGTACGTACCCAGAATGTATAATTGATGAAACGAGAGGGTACTGATAGTATGTATATGGGGATGGAAGATTCGTGGTAACCCTAATGGCAATAGGGGCTAATGAGTTTGGAATGGAAAGGACCACGTTCTGAAATGGGATAGGGGTCACCAACACTGGAGGTAGTAGTGTACCTATGGGTATGTGTGAGACATTAGCTGCAGATGAGATTGTGTTTCAGGTAGTTGTCGATGATACAGTGGATGTAACGGGTGCCACGGATGTAACAAATGCGATAGTCATAGTGGGTACAGGACATAACTGTAAAATGACTGAGGGTAAGGTAGATGCGGGAAGCACAGAGCCAAATGGGGCCGATGTGGGAGTGGGTGTGAGAGTCGAGGGGATAGATATGGGCATGCCATATATCAACTGACCTAAGGAATCTTGAGTGGATGAGTGGGAAAGGTAAAACTACAAGGTGGCAGGGTTTTGGTCAAAGAGTCATGCGAAATCCTCATCTCTAGTAGTGATAGTAATAGGCTGGATGGGATCCATGGCTGGTGATAAAATGGAAGGTGGTGAAGGACTAGGTGGGAGTGGTTGACAACTGGCATGAAATATGAGTGCACTTGTTTGTCTTCGGGTCAGCACCATGTGAACCAGTACTAATCAGGTAGGGCTGCTTCTCTGTAAATGACACAGAGAACAGTAGGAATAGGTGAATCTGGAAACAAAAAGTAGAATAAGTACCAAATGGTGGCTGGAATGTGAAATAGGCTAATTGATGCCGATTAGGGAAAACCAACGCCAATCAGGGGTAACCACTACCGGTTACTGTAGAAAATGGATAGTGAGTGAACAACAAGGCAGAAGGTAAAATTTGATAGGTATGCCAAATCTGATGATGTTTACAATGCCAATGGGAATGATGACAGTGACAGGGACTATGAAAATTATAAGAAAATGAATAAAAATGTCCTTTGGAGTAGGTTAGCAAAAAATCTGAAACCATATACGGTTAGATATAACCAACGACGGTTGTTGTGAAATTGAAATAGTGATGAAAGAAAAGTGGTTGTGAATTAAAATTTGATGTAGAATCAGACCTAGAATTCTGAGAATGATGATGATATGGCCCAGACACACTAAGGTGAAGCCGGAATACACCAGCTATGATGATGAGTATGCAAGGATGATTAAAAAAAGTGAAGAACATGATCTCTCACCTCAAAATGCAAGCCAAGCAGAAACACTAAGAAAATGCGATCCTAGGAGTGCCTTTTCTATTATGTTTGTTTATATTATGCTATTTAGGGATGACAAATGACTTGTGAAATAGAGTTTTTGGTGACGATGGTTTCCTATAAATAAGGATATCTAAAAGGTGTGGTTTTAGGTATATTATGGTGGGGATGGGCTTCACTTTGAAGTATGAATCGACAGAGTAGTGAGCTGGGTGCCCACTATGTTGTGATCATGTGATCACCTACAAATTCTTCCATGTAGGATGTTGTTTAAGATTATATGCATTTTGAATTTTTGTCAGTTTTGGTAAGACTCAGAGAAATAGAAAAGGAAAGAAGTTCTTTTCTACGATTCGTTTGTCAACCATCAGCTAGGCATGACTTCCAACGTATAGGTTACCCTCAATTAGTGTGAGCTAATGCAATAAATTAGAATGGAATGCACTTAATTTTAAGCCCAAATTAAAATGTGAAATTGGATGACACAATAAGATGAAGAGGAAGAGGGATGCTATTTCACTATAATCCAGAAAACATGAAGAAATGATTCTTTTTAATTACACCAAAAGAAAAGTTTCCTTTAGAGAAAATAGAAAGAAGAGGTGGGTTACCAAGGAATAAAATTAGTGTGTACACTTCTTAGAAGGGAAACAAACACAAAAATTTTCATAGGAATGAATTAAATGTAAGGAACCCTGGATGGGTCCCACCAGGTGTGCCAAAATGTTTCACCTTTTTCTTAGATTGTTTCTTTGAGGTGTTGACAAAATAGATAGGGTAACGGGCATAGGAGGAATACCTGTTCAAATGCTTGTTGATGGGTTATTACATGCATATGACTTCCAAATCCATAGTTGATCATGAGATATTCCTTGTGGCTAGGAGGAACTACCGGTAATGTAAAGCAAGACGACTAGAAGGAATTAAAAAATATGGGCAGTGAACTACCTAGCGTATGCTAGATCTGGGAAGTGTGATACTTCCTAGATGGCTATCAATACACTATTTTAAACAATTTAATGCTATAAAAAAAGTAAATTCTATTGTAATTTGAAATTATTTAGGTATCCCACTTAAAACACAATAAGAAATAGATCTAATCTAACATACTAAGCTAGAATAGAATCCAAAGGTCAAATGATTGGTTCTAGGTTCTGCAAGTTTGACAGAGGTCTCGGGTAGATCTTAGGTGGATGAGGGTGAGATGAATTTAAGTGGGTAGGTCTCTATTCTGGGATGTGTGGGATAATACAGAGACCGATGGCGGTTAGGTTTGATCGGTGCCGGTTATTGTGAAATCTAGAAATGTCACAGAATAAGCTTTAGGTCTCCTTTGTGATTACACAAAGGACTTTGGTTGCTCAGGACAAGGTATTGGGTGACTGGGGTAGGCTTCGGTGAGTTTTTAATGGGTATATGGAGGTATAAATGTTGGAGAAGGCCAATAGGTGTCTAGGTAAACAAAATATGATAAAATGATGAGGAAATGAAATAAATTAGAAAAGTATGACGTTATACTTACTTGGATTCTGGTCCTGAATATCTGTGTGTGAAGGATAGAGGTGCTGATGAGAGTCTTGAAGGCTACAAGTGATCACTAACTAAAAGAAAGCTTCTACATGGACTACATGTACATTCCTCTTTGTTTGGTTAGGTCAGATCTTGGCTGGGATGGTTGTACAGGAAAAGATGTTTGATAGCGTTCCTTGTATACATTGTCTCACTGGAATTAACTCTTTGAAGATGTGTTATCTCTCTGAGATGTGATAATGCTCGTGAAACTTCTACTTCTTTCTTCCAACTTCCAACCTCTAACCTTAGGAATAAGGTTTTTTTGGGGTTAAAAGGGTAATCGGCGGTGGTTTCGGCTTAACCGGAAATAGTTAGGGGTAACCAGCATCGGTTAAGGTAGGATTTCCTAGGTTTACTAAACTAGGGAGATCCTCCTGATTTCCTTAGACCTCGTGTCATTAACCCATGGATTAGACTGGGAGCTTATTGTCATCATGTGGGAATGTGGATAGAGGGAATGTAAGCATTGATTTTTAGGGTTTGGGTAAGTCTTAGTTAGTTATGGAAACTTACTAAGAACAAGTCTTAGGGTGATTTGGCTTGGTGAGGTCTCTAAGTGAACTATATGTTTGGATATTATTTAAAATAAGATATTTAAATAATAGATATAGTGAGGATAATGATTTAATTTAATTAAATAAATATAAGTTGGGTTAAGGGTGTCATGGCTAGGTGAATGTGATGAAGGGTGTTTATTCGTCGAGGGACCAAAGGGGAGTGTGACCTAATTTTAGTGTCTATAGTTATATCGAATCCTCTTGAGGGTGTTATCCATTTCTCCACATTTGAGTGACAAAGGGCTAGTTTGATCTGATCCCCAGCTACAAGATGACTCATCACGATGTAATCTATCTCTAATTTTCTTGTCAAACTAGTGATGTTTCTCATAATTTGAGGGAGAATCAATTTGGATACCAACACCTATGTGGGGCTGTTTCTAGGGATTTCATTTCAAAATCAAGGCCATGGTAAAACACTTATTGTGTGCTCCAAGTGTTTTGTACAGTTCCTTCAGTCTTCAAACATATTACACTAGCTTTCATTTGATAAATCTGGGTAAGGGTGGGTTAGAATCTTTCCATTTCCAGTTTCTAACATTGATAGACCTTTGACAGATTCTATTTAGTGCATTTGCACAGCTAAGGTGGAAATCCTTAGTGGTGAATCCCTGTTGATCTGATTTTTTTTAATGGTTACCAGTGTCTTAAAAATCTTTCAAAGTTAGATTTGTTACTCATATTGGCAAAGTTGGAGGGAAGAAGATCTTTCTTTGCTAGGGATCCTGCTAGGACATTATTTCTAGAGCTAGGAAAATTAAAATCAAAAGGAAGAAAAGCCTAGAGAGCTATCGGAGATCAACAAACAAGGAGAGGGATCTCCAATGATGAAAGTGATCAGCCTATCATTCAAGACTACCATTCAAGTGACACTAAATCAGGTAGCCTCTTTATGGAATTGAACTCTCCAACTTGAGAGGGGCCTTCATTTGATTTTGAAATCTTTTCTTCATACTTTGCTCCTATCTTTTCTGAGGTTGATAGATATTTCCAAGAAACAAGGCCTTTGGGGGATCTGCATTTTGGAAATTATACTCTTGTGTTCCAAGGACCCTCTTCCCCTCATCAATTTGTTACCCCTCTAGGGTCACCTCCTCAAAGGAACATGGCCTTACCCGCACCTAGACCCCCTTTTGTGGTAAACACCTTTGGACCTAGAATTTTTGTGGGAATGACTGGATATCCAAATGCGGTGCCTCAAGATCTAAGGAACAAAATGCCAAAGTTCCAAGGAAATAATGCTATTACTGGTGATTATCATCTAAATCTTTTTATCAATATGATGGAAGATTTTGAGATTGAACATGAAGATGTCTATATCAAGTTGTTTATCCATACCTTGGAAGAGGATGTTAGGTACTGATATAAAGCATTGTCAGATAACTCTATTGATTTTTGGACTAAGATGAGCAATGCATTTAGATTGGAATATGGTGAAAGGTTTGACCCTAGGTTTCTTTTGACAAAATTTGAAAATATTAAGAAAAATCCTAATGAGTCAGTACATGATTTCAACACAAGGTTTAATAAGAACTTGAGGTGTTTACCTATTAGGATAAGGCCTTGTGATGATTCATGTTTGATCAAATATACTGATGCATTTGATAAAAAGGCTGAATATTATTTAAGAGACAAAAACCCCACAAATTTGAGGCAGGCCTTCACCATGGATTTATAAATAGAGAACAATATCAAGGCAATTGGAAAGCCTCCAAAGAGGGAAGGTGTAACGTTGGTTAACCCAGAAAAACCCCAAACAAGCAAGGCTACAGGTTTGGAAGAAGTTGTCAAGACTTTGGCAGAGATTGTCAACGAGATTTCCTATAATCTAGCCTAGGCTAAGAAGGGAATTAGGCAGAGCTCACAAGGTCAACACAAGTATCAAGGCCAAGATAGGTTCACAAATCGCCAAAGATCTGATGACCAAAGCAAGGGACCTTTTGGATTTGGAAATAGACAAGCTCAAGCAAGGGATAACAGAATGGTAGTTGATCCTTTGGCTGCTAGAGTTGTTGTTGTGGAGGAGACAGATGTCATTGATTGGTGTGACAAATGTTTCATCCCTCATGCTCCTTGTGAATAATATCAACAATAAAAAGAAGAAGATGATAGCAATGATGATGATGTATGCATGATGGGTTTCTTCACAAGCTTACAACATGGGGCAACTTCAACTGAGGTGATAAGTGCCTAGACTGTTACCACTTTTTGGGACTGCATTCATAAGGTACCTATTCTTCCTCCCTCTCATACTTTATAAGTAGATACTATAAAATATTTTGAATTACCCAATAATGACTTTGAATATTTAAGGGATTTAATTATAAAAAGTATGATGGAGGAGTCTCATCTGAGGAAGATAGATAGTTGCTGATGAATGTTGTTGTGGCTCAAGAGAAAGAATATAACACAAGAAGAAAGGATGTCAAAGGGGTAGGGCCTCAGGCCAAGCCCAAATCTCCCTTACTTTCAAACATTCCTAAGAAGGCTCTTAAGAAAGAGGCATCTGCCAAAATCCTTACAGTTCCAAACAAAAATCATACCCCTCCTCATGCCCAAATTGTCAAAAATCCTGTACCACCTAATGAGTGTATTGGCTTTCCTTCCAACACTGCCTTACCAAGGAATGCCCCATATGATATTTCCCAAGTCTTATGTCAAATAAAAGTATTTGTCCCAATTGTTGAGTTGCTTAGGATTCTTGAGCACAAAAAGAGAGCATTTTAATACTTGGGGTTAAAAGAAGAGAAGACTGCCCAAGGCAGAAACATAAACGTTGTGGAGACCCCACCAGTCATTGAAGAATCAGAAGCACCACTAGCATCAAAAGAGCTAGATGAACCACCTAAGGTCTATTTAGGGACATCCTTGCTAGACTCTCAGATTAATGTGGATCCATTCTTCACCACTTTGATCATTAAGGAAAGACTTCTAAACAATTACATGTTTGACTTAGGGGCATGATGCAATGTCATGCCTTCGGAAGTCATGAATGAGCTAAACATCAAAGTGACAACAACATATGGGAAGTGCACTTCCATGGACTCCAGATAAGTGCCAATAGTGGGATGTGTGAAGGGTTTGGTGGTGCAGATTTCATCTTACTGAGGTAAAAATTTAAAACTTGATGTTGTCATTGTTGATTGCCCAGCCAAGTGGGACATGATACTGTCAAGAAAATGGGCTGTAAGTGTTAGTGGGAGTGTCCAAATGGATATGTCTTATGCTACCATTCTAATTGAGGGCAGCCTTGTTAGGTTGTATGGGGAAAATAATATGTTGCACCTCATTGAAGATCCCAACAATACATCCTATGAGGTGTTGTACACAAGTGTTGATGCGGATAACTTTGTGGGATTTTTTTAGGGAAAGGAGCACAAGATTGAATAATGCAAATGCCTTGAACAAACGAGCTCTCCTTGAACTCTAATTTTTGATGGAGCTTACTCCAAGTTTTGGAATGGTGTTGGTGTTGTTCTACTTTCTCCTGGTCAGGAAAAATTTGTTTTTTCCTTCAAACTCAACATTGGGTGCACTAAAAACATTGCTAAGTATGAGGCACTGTTATTGGGTTTAAGAATTGCTTGGAAATATGGTTTTAAGGACATCATTGTCAAAGGAAACTTAGAATTAATAGTAAAACAAGTCAAAAAGTTGTATTCCACAAAAAATCAATGAATGAAATAGTATAAGCATGTAGTTTGGGACTTCATTGAGATGTTTGATTCATTCAACATTGTGCATCATTATAGGAAGTTCAATGACTTGGCAGACAAGCTTGCAGTGTTGGGGTCTTGGTTTGACAATTGTACAATGTCCCCATATTGTGAATATGAGGTTGAGGTATTGACAAGACCATCTGTCCCTGACAACATTACGCATTGGTAGGTATTTGATGATGATGCTCAGATCAAAAGATTTCTACAGAACAAGGGAGAGTTTGTTGATCAACGCATTGATTTGGAACCAATGGTATGTACAATGGAGGGAAAGGAAACCTTTTTCGACAAGAGCATCATCCAGCTAAATACTAATACCATTCCCAGAGGGCTAGTTGCTCTTGAGTCAAATTTTGATAATGCTAATCACATTATTAACAGATGTATGGTAGCCTCAAGGGATATTGAGGAGCATGATCTCGGTACAAAGGATAAGCCAAGGAAAATTTGGCTAGGCAACAATCTCAGGAAGGAGGATAAGTAATCATACATCCAGCTATTGAAAAAATACCAAGATTATATGGCTTAGACCTATTCTAAACTAAAAGCATACATAGAGGACCTATTTCAGCATGAGATCCCCTTGGAGTCTAATGCAAATCCGTTCAGGTAGAAACAAAGGTCCATCAATCCAATCTTATCCCTCAAAATGCAAGAGGAACTTAGGAATCTAAGAGATGGAGGGATTATCCAGCCCACAAGGTATTCTTCTTGGGTTGCAAACCTAGTACGAATTAGAAAGAAAAATGGTGACATCAGGTTATGTGTGGACTTCAGGAATCTAAGTAGAGCATTAATGAAGGATAATTATCCTTTACCAAATATGGAGAACATGTTGCAGTTAGTGACTGGTTCTGAGTTTCTTTCCACCTTAAATGGTTTCTCTGGTTATAACCAAGTTGTGGTGAAGGAATCAGAAAGGATCAAGACAACCTTTACTACTCCTTGGGGGACCTATGTTTATTTCTGGATGCACTTTGGTCTTATGACTACTGGAGCCACCTTTCAAAGAGCAATGGACGTTGCTTTTGTTGGTTACATCAACAAGTGTATTGTAGTTTATCAAGATGATGTAACTATATCTTCTAGGAAGAGAAGTGATCACTTGCTACACTTAGAGAAGATGCTGATAAGATGTATAGAGTATGCCATTTCACTTAATCCAAAGAAGTGCCATTTTGGAGTGTAGAAGGAAAATTTTCTAGGTCACACAGTATCACAAGAAAGGGTGATGATTGATCTAGAAAGAGTAGGGGCCATCAGCAAGGTCCCAATCCCAAGGACTAAGAAGCGTATCCAGTCATTCTTTTGGAAAATAAACTTCATTAGAAGATTCATATCAAAATTTGTTGAGTTGACCATTCCAGTCACTTCCGTGTTGAAGAAAGACCATGTCATCAAATGGGAGAATGCTGCCATCCAATATTTCAATGGGATTAAGGAGGCACTAAAGCATGCACCTGTTCTGATAGCCCCAGATTATAAGAAGCCTTTTCATTTATTTTCCTTTGCTTCAAAAAACACTATTGCTTTTGTCCTGCTACAGAAGGATGATGAAGGGACTGAGAGGTCGATTGCATTTTTTAGTAAAGCCTTGTAGGGGATGAGCTGAGGTACACTATCATGGAAAAGAAAACATTTTCCTTGATAAAAGAAAAAAAGGTTTTTAGACCTTACATTCTAAGTTCTAAAGTGGTTGCTTATGTTCCCCACACCATGGTGAAGGAAATCTTGTCAGAGATGGAAGTCTCAAGAAAAAGGTGCATGTGGATGAACAAGTTGCAAGAATATGACATGGATATCAAGACCACGAGGCTGGTGAGAGGTTTGGGCCTAGCTAAGCTTATGGCTGAGAGCAACTTGTAAACTATTGAGGTAAATGAGGTAGAAGAAGGTAGGGTAGATGTTTTTAAAACATTAATGAATTCTGAGTGGTACAAAGATATAATTTTTTATCTCAGACATCTGAACTACCCTGAGTATTTAAGCAAGAACTAGAAAAGATCCCTTAAGTTGACTTCCCAGAAATATGTCATTACTGATTATGGGCTAGCTTGGAAGAACCCAGAGGGAGTCCTCTTAAGGTGCATTACTGAAGAAGAAGTCCCCAAGGTAATAGTTGATCCTCATGGAGGAGTTTGTGGGGGGAATTTTTCTATAAGAGTCATGGCACATAAGATCCTGAGGGCTGGTTATTGGTGGCCAACTCTCTTCAAAGATACAACCTTGTTGGCTAGAAGATGTGAGTGTTGCCAATGCTTCTCTGGAAGATTGAAAGCTTCAAGCTCGCTTCCTTTGCATCCTGTATCAATTGAAGATCCATTCAAGCAATGGGGAATGGATTTCATTGGTGATATTTTAGACCCTTCAAGTGTTGTCCATAAGTGGATTCTTATGGCAACTGATTATTTTACTAAGTGGGTGGAGGAAATCCCCACCAAGAAGGCAACACACCAAGTTGTCATGGATTTTTTCCTAAACAACATCATCTGTAGGTTTGGGGTGCTAGTCAAGATTGTAGCTGATAATGCCATGAGTTTTAGAGCTAAACCTTTGGTGGAAGTGTGTAAGGAATATGGGATCAGCTTGACATATGCCTCTAATTACAATCCCCAAGGAAATGGACAAGCTGAGTCTAGTAATAAAAAATTGTTGAAGATTATCATAAGAACATTGGAGCAGAACAAGAGAAATTGGGCTGAACAGTTGAAGTTTGTTATTTGGGCAGGTAGGATCATTGTCAAGAGGGTCACTAGAAAGAGTCTATTTGAGTTAGTATATGGGACTCAAGCCTTGTTACCCCTTCATATGCAACTATCTTCATATCCGTTTATGCAATAGCTAGAATATCAAGAGGTAGGTCCTTATAATGCTCACATTAACTAGATTGTTGAGCTTGATGAAGAGAGGAGGTGATACCACCAGAAACATGTAAAGTTCAGAGAGAAACTGTAGAAGTTATTTGACAGGGTCACTCCCAAAGCTTTCAATGTTGGAGATCTTGTTCTACTATGGGATAGAAGACATGAGGATAAGGGCAAGCATGGCAAGTTTGACTCATTATGGATGGACCCTTACTCCATTGATATTAGGATTGGTGAGCATACCTTCTTCCTCAAGGACTTAAATGGTGAACTGATCGAGCTACCTGTTAATGGTAGGCATTTGAAGAATTTCTTGGAGTGATTCCTCTGGATCAATAAATTCTTTTGTATAGTGTATAGTTTGTTTTTTGTTCCCTATCTTTTGTGTTTTTTCTCGTTCTAGTCCTCGGTGACCTGTTTTTGCTAGTTTCTACGTTTCTTTTTGAAGATGGTTCTATTTCTCTACTCTCCAAGATGACTATGTTTCGCAATGGATATTTTTGGCACTTGCTCTACCTTTATTCTTGTGGCACTCATAGGGAGTGCACATCCCCGATTCGGAGCCAATGTTGGTGTTCAAAATAGTCTCACATCAGTTTTCCTTTGAAAATCTATCGACTTGTAGCCTTTGTCACTTTATTTTTCACGTGTTGTGCCTAGTTAATCTTTGTTTCCATTTTTAATTTGTTCCTGGGTCATAGATCACTTATGGGTCCATGGTTTGCTCCTTTTTTCTTTGTTCCTCTGGAAAATGTCTATAATTTGGGACTCACGTTCTCTGTTCATCCAAAAACTCAGGTTCTCCCATATTTTTTAGTCTCCACAATCCGGATTTGATTTCCTTGTCGTCTCTACCCTAAATAATTGAAGAAAAATGAATGGATGTATCTCTTAGAGACATATTTGAGCCTTCTAACATTTCTAAATTCTCTGTTCTTAGAGAAATTTTCATTTTTGGGCTCAAATGATATTTTTTCGTGTTTTACAATTTGACACGCATTTCTCACGGTCAAATTTGCATCCTTGCATTGAGAGGGGATGTGGCTTCATTTGGTTGGTCAAGGGACGGCGGGCGAATGCTTTAACTAATCACTTTTTCCTTTTTTGCTGAAACGACAAATTTGGTTCCATAGCTCCGCTCAATTATGATTGGTTCTTTTGGTGCTTATGTGGCTTCTTCTAATTGGATGGGGCATGGCAGGTCTATTTTTGAACTTGTTCTTTTTTGGCTACTTTAGCAATAAGTTTAAACCCACCCTACGGACCTGCCAAGCTCTGATTAGAACAAAGTTTAAGAGGTAGGGAAAAATGTCTCACTTTGACCCTGCAGGAGGACACGTGGAAAAGATAATGGCGGAGATGTTGACCTTCAGAGGTAAGTTGGATATTTTTCCCCTTTGGAAAAATGGAGTAAAAATCTAAAGTGAAAGCGTGCCCCCGCCAAATCATTTTTAAAAAAAGGCCTTAGGGTTTGAAGTAGCACCTCATTGACATGTGGAAGCCTCCGCTCACTTTGCATTTTTTACTTAGACTTTTCAATTACCAAAGGAGACTACCTAGGAGCATGACACGTGGTGCCTTTTGTTGAGTTTCAAGCATTCAGAAAAAAAAATTCAGAACAGAACACGTGGCGAACCCGCGTCCATTTAATTTATCAAATTTTTGGGACCATCTCAAGGTGCACCATGGTGACATATGGTAGTTTGAAAATTCGAAGGCACGGGGAGGCGGACCATTGGGGGCAATTTGAATTTTTGCCCATTGACATGTAAATGACTAAAAACATCAAAAAGGCCATCAAGCTCGATAAAGGAAGGGTCAAAGCTTGCTCCGATCAATGGCGGAAGGGCGGAGCCACGGGAAAAATTTGGAAAATTTTCCCTTTTCCAAAAAGGGACTAAAATGGTAGAATTCGGTTGTGGTTCCATTGGGGCCCACTTTCGGACACATGTAAGGATCATTTCCTGAGGGCAGAGGTGCGGAGAAAAATGGAAACTTTTTCCATTTTTCCAAAAGGTTTAAAAAGTCAGAGGAAGCCCCCAGGTCTATTTTTAAGCTTGAATCTTCCACGTAAATGGCCCATATTCAAAGTAAATATCAACAACAGTTGACAGTCTAAATCTTATTTTCCACCCCATTTCTCTGAAACACATTTGGAAGTGCGAGCCTCCATGATTTCTTTGTCTTTTCTACATGCCAAGTAGAGAGGATAGTTAATATTGATATCTGAGTTTGGTGGGGAGATTTGGAAGATGTCTTTCACCATTAAAATGATCTGACTATCGTGCCCGACTTGATTTTTTGTTTTTCTTCTCCTAAGCACGCAAGGAGCCAGATTTGACGGATTAGGGGTGGAAGTAGTTGGAAAATTCAAGAAAGAGTGATCTACCAGAGGAAGGAGTTAAATGCGAGAAATATTTGATGAAATCTTCCCCCTCGAGCACCTCGTGACTTTTTACAAATTTGATTACGAGAATCACAATCAAAATCATCGCGACCACTGGTGCATTAAACATTTTTATCTTTCAGGGAAAAGGGGATCTATTATAAATGTTATAAATGGTACAATTTTTTTGTGAAAAAGGGTTAGAGGTTAGAGTGTTAGAGGTCAAAGAAAATTCCCAAGAGGAAAATTTGACAAAGCCTATATTTTAAGAATCCATATGAGAAACTAGGTTATTTCTTTTTGTATTAAGTTTTATTGTGTCAAGGTGGTTGCAAGTGTTCTCAAAGCCTATCTTTTGAGAATTCATATGAGACTGTTCTAGAAACTTTCCCCTGCTAATAGATTTAATCAAATGTGAATTTTTTCTGTGTTGTCTAGCAAAATGTGTTGGTTTTATTTCTGAATGTATGCAAGCAGTTTTTCTTGTTTCTATTACAATCTTATGTCAAATCTGATTCAATAACACATCTTTCAATCCTTGTGACAGTTTAGCGGCATCTATAATTTCATCTCTCAAAAGATCTTTCATTTGGGATTGGAATAAATGATTTAAAATCAGTTTTCTTTCATCTATTGATAGAGATTGTCTGTAAGTCTTTGGGTGTACCTTAAGCGTGATTTGGCTTAGATCTTGATGCTTTGTTGGATTTTCTAACTCAAGCCTTTGTGATAGAATCTCAAATATTGTGTGCAAGAGTGCTAATCTAGGCCTCCATTGAAGCACATATTCTAGTTGAACAAACATTTTTAGTTGTTCTGTGGCATTTTGTTGGTTAAACGTTCCATTTTGTAAGGTTCCTCAAGGATATGGTGAATCAAGTTCACCCTGGCCCACCTCCCACCAAAAATTCATTCAAAAACAACCAATCCTACTTATACTACCCCTGTTTGTCCTGTATGCATAAAAATGCATAATCTCTATTACCAAAACATGCAGGAACAATCAGGGTCTCAAATGTCTTTAGTAACCTTTGCCTTGTTGTGAAAATATCTCCATGATATAGAAGTGAGAACTTGTGAGAGTCAAATCTGGCATGTTGATCATTATTTTCCTAAGGTATTCTCTATAAAATTTATTCAAAAGAAGGATTTATCAGTCTTCTTCAATAAATAGAGGTTACAAAATAGGTTCTCTTACCTTGGTTGAAAGGCACAACCTAAAATAGTGAGGATAGATCAAATCCTCTTGAGGGTGCTATCCATTTCTCCACATCTAAGTGACAAAGGGTCAGTTAGATCTCATTCCCGGCTACAAAATGACTCAACATGATCTAATCTGTCTCTAAGTTTCCTTTCAAACTAGTGATGCTGCTCAGACTTTGAGGGAGAATCAATTTGGATACCAATAAGATGTATTCAATTTTAATACATAATGTGGAAATAAATATAATTATGTTTGTAGTGGCTGTGGTTGTTGTCATCTTCATTTATGTCATCTTCATCAACCTCATTTTCATCATCATCATTGTCTCCTTCATCGTTGTCATCATAATCATTTTCATTATCATCGTCATCATCATGATAATGAAAATGATTATTATGATGATCATGTCAATGATGGTGAGTACTGATGATAATGATGAGAAACATAACGATGATGAAAATCACAATGATGGTAAAGGTGATGATGATAATGAAAAACATGACAATGAAGATGATCGTGAAAATGGTGATGATGATGACGATGACAATGATGATCGTGATGAGGATAAATATCGTAACGATGACGATAACAAAAATTACAATGATGATGACGATGAAAATAGTGTTGGTGATGATGATCAAAATATTAATATCAATAGGTATAAAAATATTATTATTATTGCAATATTAATATTAATACTAATAATATATATATATATGTATGTATGTATATTTCACAATATTATTACTAATAAAAAATATTATATAATAAATTACAAAAAAATGATTCAAAAACCCTAAAATGTAAACATGTACAACAATGACAATGACAATGATGTGATGATGGCGGATGAGAATGAAAATGAATCGGAAGATGAAAATCATAATGATAATGATGATAATGAAGATGATTAAATCGATCATGAAAATGACTAAGATTACATTGAAACAACAATGATGCCGAAGATGATGAAAATGATGATGATGATGATGATGATTGTGGCAATGATGGTGACTACTGATGATCATGATGATGATTAAAAATAAAATGGTCATGACGATCATGATGATGACGATGATTATGAAAATGATACTGATGACAATGATTATTGTGATGAGGATTAATATTGTAACAATGACAATAATTACATTGATGATGATAACGAAAATGATGTTGGTCAAGATGATGAAAATATTGATATTAACAAGTATAATAAAAATAATGTTTTTGCAATATTACTATTAATAGTAATATTAATATAGATTTTTAATAATATTATTATTCATAGTTTATGTTTATATTATAAATTGCAAAAATCTGATTCAAAAACCCTAAACTGTAAACATGTACAATAATGATGATGATAATGATGTGATAATGATAGATGATAATAACCATGATTACAATGATGATGATGGTTTTGGTGATGGTGGTGATAATGACTACAAGGATGACGATGATGACGATTACGACGATGATCAATGATGACAAAAACAATGATCCCTATGATGATGAAGATAACCATGACAATGGTGATGATCATGAAGATGAAAAACAATGAACTATGTGGGTGGGGATCCCTAATATATAATATGAGTCTTATGTCACCAACTTGATAGGTTCTCATAGATTTCATTCATGCACAAAC
This sequence comes from Taxus chinensis, assembly GCA_019776745.2. Classification (NCBI taxonomy): domain Eukaryota; kingdom Viridiplantae; phylum Streptophyta; class Pinopsida; order Cupressales; family Taxaceae; genus Taxus; species Taxus chinensis. The sequence continues at coordinate 31,572,334 of CM034146.1, read as the reverse complement.
TAAATTTCTGCCTTCTTTTCCTAACTTTAATTTGGTATCATTTTATGTACAATGCAACTCCCGTGGCTACTCCTAGGATACCTATATTATATTAATATATGTAAAATATGTTAAGAGGTATAGTTTGTAAGGCTTTTATACCTCTCAACATGTTTTACAAACCATGTTTTGACATATATAAATCTATGTATGTAAAATATGCCTAGAGGTATAAAATCCTTACTCACTATACCTCTCAGCATATTTTACATATATTGGTATAATATAGGTATGCTAGTAGTATATCCTATAACATAAACATCACCTAAGCAAGATGAGTCACTATTTGTAAGAAATATTCCAACTTTTTAAATAAATACAAGGAAAATAATATCATACAATAACCGTTCCCTACCATAAAATGGTTTAAAGTAGATTCTTTTGAAACATCACCTATATCTCTCTTACTAGTGCATTACAATCCTCATGGGACCCCAATGTGAGCAATAGTTACATGCGTAATTATTTGCAAAAGTTGCATTAAAAATTTGTAAAATTAAAATCAACTCCCTTAGAAATAATTATATGGGAGCAACGCATGTTATTGTATTACATTAATATAAGAAATATCCAACTGAATGTTGTTTGACACTATGAAAAATTTAAACTTTAAAGAAAATATTACTATAATATAAAATTAACATAGTAACTAAAAATATTACAAATGTGTAAGTTTTTTTTAAATTAAATTGTGTGTTTTTAATAAACCTGTACATATCAAATAAAGTTTTTTCATTCTAGATAAAAAAATATTTCCTATTTCCAATCATTATTATACATAGTGGAAACCGTAAATATGTCACAATGATAACAATGTGAAAACAGAGATAGAATATATAACCATTCTAAATTATAGAACAATTCTAGCAATTGTGTGAGATTTTTTAAACTTCGCAAAATATATAAATGCATTTGGAGGAAGAATGGGGAAATCATTATGGTAAAGCAAGTGTCAAAGAGTAGTGCCAAATCTACAAAGATGTCATAATATTAATTAACTAAAATACCTATATTATAGTAATATATGTATAATATGTCGAGAGGTATAGTTCACAAGGCGTTTATAAATCTTGGCATATTTTACATACGTATATTTATATAAATAAAAACATGGTATGTAAAATATTCCAAGAGGTAAAAGAGCCTTGTGAACTATACCTTTTGACATTTTTTAAATATATTAATATAATATAGGTATACTAGTAGCATTCACAAGAGTTGCATTGTACACAAAATGATACCAAAATAAAGTCAAGAAAACAAGGCAGGAATTTAGTTCATGCATGAATGACCTCGATGAGAACCTATCAATTTGGTGACTTAAGACTCATATTATTAATTCTAAGGTTCCCCTCCCACATAGTTCATTGGTGTTCATTATCATGATCATTGTTATCATCATCGTTATCTTCGTCATCATAGGAATCGTCATCTTTGTCATCATTAATCTTCATGACAATCATCATCGTTGTCATCCTTATAATCATCATCACCACCATCACTAAAACCATCATGATATTTGTAATCATCATTATTCTCATCCACCATTATCACGTTTTTGTTATCGTGATTATTTTACATGTTTACGGTTTAGGGTTTTAGAATTGTATTTTTTCAAATTATAATATAAACATTAATAATATTATTATTAAAAAGATATATTACTATTACTATTAATATTAATATTGCAAAAAAAAATTTTTACTATACTTATTAATATTTATATTTTCATCATCATCACCATCATCAATTTCATCGTCATCATCATTGTAATTATTTTCATCACTACAATCCTTATCCTTATCACAATTATCGTCATCATCAGAATCATTGTCATGATCATCGTCCTCGTCATGATCGTCATGACTATCGTCATCTTTATCATCATCATCGGTGTGTTTTTCATCATCATCATGATCATCATCATCATCGTTGTCATTTTCATGATGATGACAATGATGACGATTTTGACAATAATAATGAAAATTATTATGATGACAACAACAATGGAAAAAATAATGATGATGATGACATCAATTATTATGACAATGACCCAACCACTACAAACATAATTATTTCTATTTCCACATTAAGTATTAATATAGAATATTAAATAGTGAATAATAAATACTAACTATCTAAATATTATTATTATTATTATTAAAAAACAGTAAATAATAATTACTATAATTAAGAAAATAATAATAATTTATAAAATCTTCTTTACTAGTCCTTAGATTTCCTTTTGTACTATATAAATGGCAATTTCTCCAACCAGTGCACCATATAAGCACTCAACATTATTAAATATCAATCCATATACCAAAAGAACTTAAATATTAAAGTGTACTTTGAAGATAGTTAAATTTCAACAATTATTTTAGTTTATTTTGGAGTTCAATAAGCGGTTGGCTTTCTTTACCTACACCTATAACTATTATGAGAGGAATAATAAATTGATATTTTTTAAATGTATATATATTTAATAAAAGGTTGGTTTTTAGATGCCTATTGTCCAGATATAATTTCATAGGTTCTTCACCATATACAACAAGATTTATATTTTCAATAGTCACTCATATTTTGAAGCTCACCTGCACTTGCGTGTAGTCCAACAATTTCTGGATATCCAACAGCCTGATAACGTCATGGTATACATACCTTCGCACTTGCATAGGAACTAAAACATATAATGGTTGTGTATGAAATGCGTTAAATTGGATATTTGGTAAAGTTTTAAATGAAACCTGTAGAAGGTGATGTAATTGATGGTTGGAAATTGATCACATAGTTGTTAGTACAAAATAATGGGAGATTTCAGAAGCGTAGGTGTAAGTGTTGATTCAAGTTCCATTGGTGGCAGTTGGGTTCACGATTGGGGCAAGAGGGAATTTAGCCAGACTCATTGTGCAGGATGTGGGAACACTCTTCCACTCCTGGACTGAACTCGATCATGCTCATCTCATTCCCATTAGGATATTTTGCATTCAAGGAGAAAAACATTTTTTGCGTGTTTTCGTTCATTTCATACACTTAATTATAAACGGAGTGACTAGTTATAAAGGTTTTTTACCTTACTTGTGGAATTTTACCAAGAAATGTAAGAGAAGTGATCACACTTCCTCATCCCCGCATCCCCATAGGAAAGGCAGTAACAATTACAATTTTTTTATTTTTACCATGCATGTTCACTTCCTCATTCTCGCATTCCCGCTGGAATTTTCTTTTCAGAAACGTAGGTATAAATATTGATGCGAGTGACATTGTTGGAAACTGGGATCATGATTGGGGAAAGAGGAAATTCATCGAGACTCATTGAGCAAGTTTTGGGCACGCTCGTCCACTCCTGGACTGAACTCAATTATTCTCATCTCATGATCCCCATCAGGATCTTCTACATATAAGGCGAGAAACATTTTGTGCAGGTTGTTGTTCATCTCATACACCCAGTTATAAATAGAATTCCAAGTTATAAAAACGTTTTTACCTGACAAGGGTAATATGCATGCGAAATTTAACCAAGAAATGCAACAATATTGATCTTCCTTTTGCATCCCCTCATCCCCTTTAGAAAGGAAGTAACAATTATAAATGTTTTATTTTTACCATGCATGTGCACTTCCTTATTCCCGCATTCCCGTTAGCATTCTCTTTTCAATATTATTATTTTTATTTCAAGGGTACCAAATAGAAATTCTGCGGGCACTACATCAGACTCCTCCAATAAATAGATAAAAATGTATATGCCTCTCTACATAAATATTAGGTTTTTTTTCTAGGGTTTAGGGTTTTGTATTTGGATCCTTGCATGAATGTTTGTAGAGTTGCATTAGAGTTTAGTTTTTGAATTCAAGGTTAGAAATTCATGTTAAGTGTTTAGAATTACACATGTAGGGTTTTGTTTACTTGTTCTATTTACAGTTTATAGTAGACCCCAATGGAATGGTCAATACCACACAAAGGATGATGTCAAACATTAAAATCTTATTTAATACCTTACAAATCAATGAGACATTCTCCATATTAGCACTATTCCTAAACCACACAAAATATCACATAAAACAAAAATTTGTAAACCTTAAACCCTAATGATGTACGATAACGATGGTGATAATGATGATGATGATGGAAGATGACAATTACAATGAATTTGAAGATGAAATTCATGATCATAATCAAACAATTATTATAACAACGATGACTATGATGATGGTGAAAATGAAAATGATAAAGAAGATGCCGACAAAAATAATTTTGATGATGATGACAAGGAAAAAAATAATGATGATGATGATTATAAATATGATAAATATGATGATCATGGTGATGATGACGATGCAGTGCATGTCTGTAACGATGAAGGAAGGAAGGGTTGCAGATGAAGTGGTGGATCCCAAGTTGGATTGGTGTGTTGATGCTGAAGAGATGGAATGAGGGGTCATGATGGCATTGTTGTGTGTTAATAAAGACTCCAACTTGGGACCATCATTGATTCAGGTCGTGGAAATGCTTTCTCTATTAGTGTAATATGGCTAGTATTATCTATTTTGTTATACCCTTCTTTTCCATTATTCTATCTCTGTTTGTTACTCCCCTAAAATCTCAGGGAATATTGTTTTATCCCTCACATATAAAAATGTATGTGCTTCTGCAAAAAAAATCAATTTGCGTTCTCTAAATCTTCTCCTCAATCTGGTATCAGAGCGTTCTTCTCTCTATGTCTATGTGTAAGAGAAAATCTATAGGTAAGAGATTGGAGGAAGCTGGACGTTTGGGAGCAGAAGCTAGACGTAGATGTTTAGCAGAACTTTAGACCCACATTCTTCCTGGACGTGGCTTCTTAATTCTTCGTGGATGTGGCGACCTGTTTTATTTTTTTCTGGACGAGCCTGCGTGGAAGTCTTCAATTAAACCAGCAAAATATGTATGTAACCTGCGGAAGGGCAGATGTATGGAAATTTGTTTCCAGCGTGGATTGTGGTAGCAAATGGAAGTTTTAATTTTTAGAGCTTGACATTTATACCTGCGTGGATAGACTCTTTTTCTAACCGTGTGGATGTGGGAAGAGAGAAGTAGAATAACTGCCAACATAACTTCAATTTCTTGGATAACATTGAATCTTGTGAGTGTATCATATATGGATCGATTTGCATTGGAATTGCCAGCTTCATTTTGTGTCTTCCTTGCACTCAAACCAGCGTGTGAAAGACCCTTTGGAGACGTTTGAAAGGTGGTTGCATTTACAAAGGCATTTGGATGCAGAGAAATGTTCAAAAGATTTGAAGACTTCTAAATCTTTGTATGTCAAGCTTGCGAGAGAGCATTGGGACTGTCGGAAGCCAACACGAAGAATCGCAAGCTGTAGAAAACCATCAAGACACTCAAGAAAGTTCCGAGTTCTATTTTTATTTTCTTAATGAGCTTCACAACACCGGAAATCTTGTATTTGATGAAATGGTTCAAAAAGGACTCCTAAAATATGTTTTGTTAGATGTTTTCTTCCAAGTGAAGAGAGTTAGAGAAGATATTGAAGCCAGCTACAAAGCAGACTGCGAAGACAAGGAAGAATGCCCGAAGAACCATTGCCTTCTATCAGCACATGAGTGTCGAGCACATCTCAGAGGATGATTTTCTCAACAGTGAGTGACGACTTGTAATAATTATCTGAAATTAATAAAAGTTTCTTTTTTTATTATTACAATGTCTACTTCGAAGTTGCTTCTATCTGACGCACAATTATTAAAATGGAAAAATTATGCAGCGTGGAAAACAAATATGCGCACCATCCTTCAGTATGACAAATTATGCGGCATCGTCATAGGGTCCATGAAATTTCCTACTAACCCTGATGAACTCATAAAATATGAGATAGCTAGTGCTCAAGCACTGATGCTCATTATGATGAGTATCACCAATGTTGTGCAACTTTATGTTCGGGATGCAGAGAAACCAAAGGAATCCTGGGATAAGTTAGGAACCATCTTTGAGATGAAGAATCAGACTAAGATCCTCTGTCTTCAGTCAAAACTACACACCCTATCTATGGGGTCAGATGAGAAAGTTGAGGAGTTCTTATGTCAAGTGGTTGAGCTACGAACAAAGCTATTAGCACTCGTTGAGATGGTAACAGACAAGATTCTGGTTCCGATAACCTTAAGGGAACTCCCTTCTTAGTTTCAAGTGTTCATTACGACACTAAATGTCTCTAAATGGAAATTGGCGTTCAAAGAACTTGTCAACTTGCTGCAACAAGAAGAGGCCATCAATTCATTCCAAGATAAGGTGCAAGACAAAGCCCTTTTATCAGAGCCACAGCTTGGCCAAAATTTTCAAAAGGGTCTCCCGGAGAAACAATCACATTAGCCTCAACAAGAAAGGGCTCAAAATTCAAAGAGGTGGTGTCATATCTGTAGAACCAACACTCATGATACTTACAACTACTAGTACAATGGCTTGAAACTATGGTATTTGAGTCAAGAAAGCACATCTGGGTGCGACGATTTTCAAAAATTGAAAAGATGTCCCCATAGAAGAAAGCAAAAGGGACATCTCACAATTCAACAGGATGATGAATTTGATGAGGAGACACGAGAAGGATCGAATTGTACTAATAGATTTGTACTAGTCTCCCAGACCTCGCATCCCATGCTAAAAGTATGGTTGATAGACTCGGGTGTGAGTAAGCATATGTCAGTCGACAAGAAGCTATTTGATACATTGACAGAACAACCCACTAGAGATCTAGTGAGAATACCAGATGACATAGAGTACATTGCAGAAGGAATAGGCGAAGTCATTATTCCACTCAGAACATGAAAATGTACATTTACAAAGGTACTATATGTTCCTGGATTGAATACAAACCTGTTGTCAGTCATTCAACTTGTGAATCATCATCTAAAGGTAGAATTTAATATTCAAAATTGCCTAAAATCATGTTTCATCTCAAGATAAGGTACGGTTATTGGAAGAGCTTTTATAAAAGATAAGTTATTTCCTTTAGATTGTATTTCATCTTCAATAGTAGCTTTAAATGCCTCAACAGTAGAATCTACTACCCTCTAGAATTACCAATATGGTCACTTGTCTATTGGATCTTTACAACAGTTGATTTCAAAAGCAAGGGTCTGTGGACTTCCCAAGTTTTCTTGTTCCTTGCCTATATCCCTTGGTTGTCTTGTAGGAAAACAACACAGGGATCCGCTTAAGGTGAGCACCTTCCATGCTAAGAAGCGTATGAAGGTAGTTCATACCAGTCTGAATGGACCATTGCTTGCTTCCTTTTCAGGATACCAGTACTTCAAATTTTTCATGGATGAATACTCTCGAAAGATGTGGGTGTTTTTCCTAAAGAAGAAGAGGGAAGACCTTCATAATTTCCAGATCATCTATTAGCATGTTACAAAGGAGACCAGAAAACCTCTTCTTCTACTCAACTCAAATCAAGGGGGGAATTCACATCGAACAAATTCTTGGCATTCCTGAACCAATAAGGAATTAAGAAGAACCTGACTACTCCATACATGCCCCAAAAAAATGGCATTGTTGAGTGATGAAATTACACAGTGATGGAGATGGATCGCTACATGTTATCAACAACAAATTTGGAGGATCAATATTAGGCTGAAGCAGTACAGACAAATATTTATCTTCTCAACAGGGCACCAATAAATATTCTACAAGATAAAATGGAAGAAGAGGTATGGAGTGGTAAAAATCCATCAATTTCTCATTTACGAGTGTTTGGTTGCACAACATATATGCATCTCCCAGCTCATAAGAGAAAGAAGATCGAGCCAAAGACACTCTTGTGCATCCTTTTGGGCTATAGCACTACTTCAAAGGTATACTGTCTCATGGATCCTGAGATGAAGAGAATTTATGAAATTCGAGACATGGTTTGTGACGAGTCATCCTTTGACTCAATAATGCAGGAAGAAGAACTATCACCAACCACCACTCACTGACTAGTATCCAAGAAATAAGATGAACAAGAGGAGACTACTCAGAGAAATGATGAGTTGCAATGGGAGCTATATGTTGACCTTGGAGAGCTATAAAATTTTACTACACATCCACCTTCATGTCAATCAAAAATTTCTTCACAGCAGCAGTTGAGTTCTCGTCTGAAGTGGGTACGAAGCACCATTACAAACTCTCACATGCAATCACTCCCAAATACTTTATCAGGAGTCAAAATGAGGAGTGAGACAAGAAATGAGGTAAACTTTTCAATCTTGAGTACACCGATTAATAGCTCTGAGCCTGATAATGTTCGTGAAGCACTAATTCAACTTCAGTGGAAAGAAGTCATGGATGCAGAATATGAATTACTCATGTAAAATGAGACGTGGGACCTTGCCGATCTACCTATAGAAAAGAACCCCATAGGCTGCAAATGGGTTTTCAAAATAAATTATAAGGCAGATGGATCCATCAAAAAACATAAACCATGACTTATAGAAAAGGGATATGCTTAGAAAGAGGGCATTGAGTACGAAGAAAAATTTGGACCCACTGCAAAGATCAAGACCATCAGGGTAGTTTGTGCCCTAGTAGCGTAGAAAGGATGGAAACTTCAACAGATGGACGTCAAGAGTACTTTCCTTAATGGTGATCTAAAAGAAGAAGTGTACATGACCCAACCTGAAGGATTTATTGATGAAAAACATCCTTATAAGGTGTGTTGTCTCATCAAATCATTATATGGACTAAAATAAGCTCCAAGGGCATGGCACATCAAGATAGATGATCACCCTTTGCAACATGGTTTCACTCGTATCCCCTTGGATTCCAATTTGTACATAAATAATCTAGGTAAAGAAATTATCATTCTTGTTTTGTATGTGGATGATCTTGTGATCACTGGCAGTTCAGAAGATTAGGTTAATATTAAGAAGAATGATTTCAAAAGAACCTTCGACATGAATGATTTGGGACTACTACATTACTGTCTTGGCTTGGAGATATGCAAAAAGAAGCATCACATTTTTGTTTCCTAGATAAAGTATGCCAAGACACTTCTAGAAAAGTACAGAATGTTCAATTGTAAACCTATATCCACTCCCATGGAAAAGGTTTGCAACTTTCACAATTCTGGGACTCACATCAAGTAGATGCTACTCTCTACAGGTAGCTTGTTGAAGGGATCATCTACTTGACATATACCAGACCAGACTTATGCTATGTTTTCAGCTATCTTTACATGTTCATGCAGGAGCCGAAGAAATGTCACTGGACTGTAGAAAAGCATGTTTCAAGATATGTCTGAGGTACAATTGATTATGGTCTGGAATATAAGAAGAATGATCAATTATTCTTACAGAGATAGGTTGACTCAGACTACGATGAATCTGTTGATGACATGAAGTCAACTACATTGTATATTTTTCATCTTGGATCTGGACCTATCTCGTGGATAAACAAGAAGCAAAATGTTGTTTCTATTTCATCAACAGAGGAAAAATATGATGCCGCATGAGGAGTTGTGTGGGGAGCAATATGGTTACATCACATTTTAGATGATAGGGGCATTCATGAATAGCAGTCACCTATTCTTTATTGCGACAATCAGAGTGTGTTACAGCTCTTGTAGAATCAAGTTTTTCATGAATGAAGAAAGCACATTGAGATCGATTGTCACTTCATTCGAGAGCACGACTTGAACCATCACATTCAGCTCTAGTGTTGTCCTACAGAAGCACAAGTAGCTGATATTCTCACCAAATTCCTTGGTAAACTGAAATTTGAACTTTTTAGGGGTTACATTTGCAAGAATAATGTAATAAGGGCAAAGTGTTAGCATACTATAGCTAGTATTATTTTTTTTGTTATACCCGTCATATTCCATTACTCTATATCCATTTGTAACTCCCCTAAAATCTTAAGGAATATTGTTATATCACTTACATATAAAATGTACGTGCTTCTACTGAATAAATCAATTTGAGTTCTCTAAATCTTCTCTTCATTCTCAACTTGTAACTGCTAAAAATGGAAAATATATTTCAAAAAGAGATCTTACCTAAAAAAATTATAGTGATAGAAACAACTTCATTTGCGCATACAATTTCAATTAATTTAGATATTAAAATGTTGATTGATAGTGCTCACAAAAATTTCATTAGTAATATTTTCAAAACCCAAACAACTTTAGCAAGATGATTACCAATCACGATCCATTGATGTGTCCAAATTAACCATATTATATGTTATAATACTTGTTATTTATTTGTTCTTCTTTCTTACAATGACAATAAAAATGTCATCAATCACAATTTGTACCATTTTCAATAGAAGGAGAGAGTAAAGATTGTAATATTACACAATCATATTCCTTTCAATCGATGTAAATGGAAGCACCATATGGGAAACCCACACAACTGGAAGAACAGAGGCTCTGTTGAAACTAGAAATCTTGTTTTGCGTAATACTTTAGGACAGAGTGTGTGGGAAAGTTTTGCGTCTCTGACAGACACTCTACTTCCTTTTCACATCCTCACAGGGAATTATCAATTAGTATCCACATTGGGCACAAACTTGTTTTCGTTAATATATTACCATATTTATTTTGATTATGACAACATTCTTCAGCTCAGGTATGAAATGTCATATGCAGCCTCCTTATCAGCCCATGTTTCAAAATGGAAGAGAGCCATACAACATCACCCGTCATGCAATTTTTGATGATTTGGGCAGATTCTAGTCAAGTGTTGTGTTTAGTTTTACAACATTGGATTATGGCCATGGAAGTGGATTACAGAGTGTTGGTCATCAAAAAGGACTTCAAGGAGAACAATAGTCAGGGGACAGGAAGTCCCTCCTCTTTAGTGGGAGAGGTTCCCTTATTCAAAAGCAAAAGAAAAACTTATTCACATATGTACAGAGCATAGTTTTGGTATAGAACTTGGATATCATGAAAGCGTTTTGAAAAATAAATCATGCATCACAAAAGTACAGAAGAATGCAGACGTGGAAATGAGCATAAAGGAATTGTCCAGAATTATAGATTGCAAAATAATTCCTCAAGCATGCCAGAATATAATGAATTGAAATAAGACCATTTGTACTTGAATTAATGAGATGCAATTTGAAAAGACACACAGTTCTATAAATAACATCTATAAGAATACAAAGCTTCTTGGCATAATGTAGACAAATGATCTAACAAGATTCTACAGATAGCTACGAATAAAAGAACTAGATGAACAAAGAAAGAAGATCCTTTTGTATTGATTGCTTTAATATTTCTTACACTTTCAAAAATAAGCCAAGTTCCTCTCTCCTTGAAATGGCGAAGAGAGACCATTATATAGTTTTACAAATCAGTTAGCCTTGGTAACTACTTTTAATTAATGTTTAGTTAAAGGGAGGAAAAATACAACACCCCAACTAATTACAATGAATCTGAGATGAGGAAAGAAAGAAAGCAGAAAAGTTAGGAGGAGAAGACAAGTGTTCATGATTGAGAAGAGCCCACTGATTTAAGGATCCACTATCTAAACCTTTTTATCGCCTCAGCCACATGGAATTGATGTGTTGGTAGTTGACTGAGTCCAAAATATGAGACACTTCTCCATCTATTTGTCGAATTTGACGTGTGTGTGGTAATCCTTACTTGCTTCTTCAATGGCAGACTAGAGAGAGCACATTTCCTTCATCTTTTCCTTGGTGATGGAATCCTCTTTGAACAGTTTATCTTTGAAAAAATCTCTGAATTGAGCTTTAATTTTTTGCAAGGAGAGTGGTACACCTTAGGTCTCATCATGAAGGTGGAAACGGATATCCTTAAAAGCAGATACCACCAAAGTCTTGAAGGCCTCACCCTTCTACAAGCTATTTCTCAATTCTCCCAAAGCCTCCTCCAACACCTTGATTTTCCACTCCACACTGTATACCCATGATTTTGACAAATTATCTTTTACATCATCAAAGAGCTTGCGTTCCATTAAAAGATTTTCATCAGCCTGCCCCATAAGGCAAAGGTCTACTATACAGCTGCTCCAGATTTTAAGCTCTTTATCTATATTTCCAATGGTGGAGGAGAGTTTCTGTTGCAGATTATTTACCTTCTCATTGAGTTTGAAGGCTTCACTAATGAAATTCAACCCTGTAATGAGCATATCATCCACCATGGCCTCCATAGCCCTTCCGTAGATGGAAATATCTATCTATATCTTTGATACTCTAGACTTCATCTTGGTTGAGGGTCACAGGTGGTGGAAGAGTAGTCAATGGGGTGGGGTCTAAGACTTTATCTTTCGATAACAGTGATTTGATGAAACTTTTAAGAACCTGAGCCTGCTCTTCCAGCTACTCTAGAGTTTTTTGCACTTTTTGCACTCTCCCAATGACCCTGGTGATTGTTTTTTGAAGATTGTGAATCTCACCTTCAGGGGTGGATTCTCCCATGGGGATCCTCGAGAGCTCTAGATCAGATGCCTACAAATCATGTTTTGGATTTTCAACATTGGGCTTGGCTATCTCCAGGAATTGCTGGCCTTGAGCATTAGATACTATCCTTGAGGTGGTCCTTGCCTTCTTGGTAGGATTAGGAGGGGTAGTGCCCAATAAGGCTGCCATAGCATCAAAGTTGGGTCCCAAGATTCGAGAGGAAGACTTTCATTTCCTATTATCAACGAAAGGTTGTACCCATGTGAAAGAGGAGGATGAAGAAGAAGGCGAGGCAAGAGGACCGAGAAAAAGAGAATTCATGGCACTCAAAGTGTGCACTATTGTTCCCTCTAGTTGAGATATGAGTGGGGCACTCGAGGCTTCTGGTACAGAGGAATCGATGGTGCTCAGAAGCTCAGTGCTTTAATCATCCTTCTCTTTATTCATTGGGGCTTCTGGAGCACCTGCGGAGACTGGAACTTCACTCGCTTCACTTTCATTGAGAACAATAATGTTCTCTGGTCCTGAGGGCAATACTGAATGCTTCATCAGGGGATCTTCTTTAACATGATCTTTCTTGATCTCCTTTATTTTGTTCTGATATACTTGGGTGGATGAGGAAGGAGTGGAGGATGTAGGGCCTTTAGTTGATGAGGCAGAAGGAGTTTGTACAAGTGCTTCCAAACTGGGTGTCTATGCCTCCTTCATTGGTATTCAGGTGTCCTTGGAGGAGGACTCTCCCGAATACTTTCTATGCTCGTGAATTCTCCTGTCAAACCAGATTTTGGTTCTTACTAGGACAAGGGCTAGGATTTCAGCCAGATCATCCTTCTACTTTTTGAACCAATCCAAATCCTCCAAGGGAGTGTGTGTGATCAAGGTATCATATTCATATGAAAATAAGTTAGAATTGTCATCTTGAAGCCCTTCAAGAACTTAGTACAAGTTAAGTTCTTGAATCAGTTGGAGAGAAAACCTACCATAATGTCTCCTCCTTGCCTCAAAATCATCAGCACAGTCAACCCAATAGTCTTCTGTGTCTGCCCTATGATGATAATTGATTCTGAGGTTCTGCTCAATAAATTTCTTCAAGTCAAAACAAGTTCTTGGCTTGAAGAAATGGACAGTGATGGGAGGTACGGCTCTCTCTATGTTTTGTGCATCTAGATCCATCTTGGAGGTATAGTTTCCCAAAGATATGGGGAAGTGCAGACTAGTGATCTTATTATCCCTATAGGTTCTGTGCAACTTGTCCAATTGCCTGCATATCTTGATTAAGGCCATTTTATCATTGCAGAACATGGGGAGCTTGAGAGGGGTACTGTCATAGCCTGCTAGCCTGATATAGGAGAATTTTCTGAACTGGATGAAGTAGGCACCGTACTTTGATATTAAGCTCATGGCTTCATTAGAGAACCTCCTTGCAGTGTCCCTCTCTAGAAATCTTACAATGTACATGGTGAAAGCATCATTCACCCTCCTGAAGTTGCGATTACTAGTGTCTAGGGTGAATTGAGGATAATAATCTGAGGATTGAGCCAGGGAGATGCCATATCTATAACAAAAATCCATCATCTCGGTTGAAGAAAAATTTGAAGCATTATATATCACAATTTTGTTTGGTACACCAAACCTCACCAAGATGTTTTCTTTGATAAAACTACATACTACTTCTGAAGTAGTACTCTTCAATGGAATGGCTTCTACCCACTTAGTAAAATAATCTGTGGCAGTTAATACGTGGGTGTGACCAGCACTAGAAGAGGGATTAAGTGTTCCAATGAAATCTAAACCCCATTGTTGAAAAGGCTCTTCAATCACAACTGGTTTAAGGGGCAAGGAAGCCAACTTGGGTCTACCCACGAAGGTCTGACAAGCTTCACATTTATCAGTCCACTTTGATGCGTCTTTAAACAAGGTAGGCTAGTAATATCCTGCACGAAGAATCTTATGAGCAATGACAGTTGATGAGTAGTGCCCTCCACATGCTTGATTATGAAAATCCAAAAGTAGCTTCTTCTGTTGTTCCTTGTCCACACATTTTAGAAATCTTCTATCCAATCCACGCTTAAACAAGGCATTTTCCCACAACACATATTGGGTTGATCTTAGCTTAACAGCTCTTCTCTCTTTGGTAGTCAAATGAGAGGGACATTCTCCATATGTGAGAAAGTGTGCGATATCAGCATACCATTCATCAATTGAGCCAAGAAACAGAATGGTAGGAAGATCAAATTTATCCTCAGGTAAGTCATGTCTAGGTCCCTCAGCGATGAGTTCACACAATCCTTATCCACGGACGAGCTTGGCTGGTTTGATGTCAATATCATATTCTTGAACCTTGGCCACCTAATTCCCTCTCTTGGATCCAAACTCCTGTTGTGTGAGAATGGACTTGATGGTCATGTCAGGTACAAATACTATGGAGTGGAGTTAAGAATGTAAAAATGAAACTGCTTGACAGCTTTAACCACTGCAAAAGCATATTTCTCCATTATGGTGTATTTTAACTCATGATTTTTTAGAATGTAGCTCATAAATGCAATTGGGAGTTCGTGATCATTAGAATCTTCTTGAGTCAAAACAGCACCCAGGGTGTTATCTGTGGCATAGCAATAGATAATAAAATCTTTGCTAAAATCTGGACATGCTAAAACAGGAGTTTTAGCAATAGCCTTTTTAATACCTTCAAAGGCCTCTTTACCTTCAGGAGACCAACCAAACCTCTGTTTTCCCTTCATCATTTGAGAGATATTCAAGGTTAGCTCTGCAAAATCAGGGATGAATCTTCTCAGAAATTTAATCTTACCAAAGAAAGAATGCACTCCCTTCTTGCTGGTTGGAAGGGGAATCTGCTAAATAGCTTGAACTCGCTCAGGATCAACTTTTATACCATCTTTAGAGACAACATGCCCTAACAATTTTCCCTCTGTGACACAAAAGATAGATTTCTTAGGATTTAAAGAGATCCCATGTTCTCTACATTTCACAAGAACTGTTTCTAGATGCTGAAAATGATATGCCCTTGCTTTGGAAAATACGGTCAAGTCATCAAGGTATATGACAATACACTTCCCATTTAAACTTCCAAAGGCCAAGTCCATAGCTCTCTGGAAAGTGGCACCGGCATTAATGAGCCCAAAAGGCATCCTTTAATAGGCTGTCTTATGTTGATCTGTGGTACTAACTTCTACCTGATTATATCCTGAGAAGCCATCAAGCATAGACAACATTTCATATCATGTCACAGCTTGTAAGACTCGATCCATCATGGGCAAAGGATAGTTGTCCTTTAAAGACACTTGATTCAGATTTCTAAAGTCAACACATATACGAATCTCACCATTTTTCTTTCTAACAGGCACAATGTTGGCAATCCATGTTGAATGGTGGATAGGAAAAATGATTTTGGCTTTTAATAAGTTCTGTATCTCCTGAAAGATGGTGTCAGCTATCTTAGGATTATATTGCCTTTGTTTCTATCTAAAAGGCTTAATCCCAGGTTTGATAGGGATGAAATGTTGCATCTCCTTTGGTTGAAAAGCTTTTAAATCCTCATAGGAATAAGAAAGAACATCTTTATACTTCCTTATTTAAGATTAATTACTTTATTCTTTTCTTTTGGCGTGCAACATTTTCTAATGTTTACGAGTTTAGGGTCAATAGAACTCCTAATATTAGTTTTTTCATACTCAGCTGATTGTTGTGATCCAGTAGAAGCTCTTAACTTCACATACCTATCATGTTTGTCAAACAATTCTTCTAAACTCACCATTCCCTTTGGAATTTTATTCCCTTTGAGTTTGATACATCCATCTTGATCTATCTCTTCTTCATTGACATCTTCTTTATTGGAAGGCACACTTTCACAAGGAAATTTATCGCTTCCTTCAAAGTACAACTATTCAAAGTTATCCCTGAGTTCTAAGAAACAAAGCAAATGTTGATCATCATTGAAAACTTGCAAGTTATTTACATTATCAGGTACACTGGGCCTATGTATCATCTCGATGGTAAACCTATCTTGAGAGAAGTCAAGATGAGGTATCAGTAATGAACTTGAGACTGTTAGTGAATCAAACCTGGTGTTCTCCTCCCTAGGCACTAATTTGATAGAGAAGGCATCAAGAAATTCGATAGAGTCCCAAACTTGATTCCTATAATGTTTCAACCTTCTATTCTTTACCTGGAAAAGGTTTCTTACTTGCTTGAAAATTAGCTCCGTGTCTCCGCGAGCTAGAAGATTCTTCAAACCTTTTTCTTTTGCCACATAAAGCCCAAGAATGACAGCTTCATACTCTGTTGTATTATTAGTATTTTCAAATTGTAACTTGAATGAGAAAGGACAGACCTTTCCCTTGGGACACACCAGTACTACGCCAGCTCCAGAACCGACTGAGGAACAACTTCCATCAAACTCTAATATCCAAACACCATTAGGATCCTCAAGTGATCCTTTGGGAATTTGGATTTCCTCTAGAGACATAATCATATAGTTGACATGCCCCATATCTTCACAAAGTATTTGTGCTTTGGGATCATCTGTTTTTTGTACAATATACTCAGACTGCTTCTCAGGCAACAACTTCTTCATTTTCCCATTAACAGGTATGAGGGCATGTGACCAATCCATTTGAATTTCTCCTCCCACATCCTTACAGAAGTTCCTACTTAGCAGCATCCCATATGAAGGAGGAATGTCTGCTACTAGGATAGTAGCCAAAACCTTCTTCTCAGGAAAGGTAGCAAAAGCTACTTGTGCATCTTTAATTCTTCTGACTAGGGGCACTTCCTTACTCTCCATAGAATAACAAGACCCCCCATAAGTGCATGTGAGAGTTAGGCCTAAGGCATGGGATACTTTAGCAGGCATTACATTGTCTGATGTCCCTGAGTCTATGACGTAGTTGCTGAGTCTATGGCCTGCTATAACAAGGGTCACATAGAATGGTTTGATCTTGTCATTGGGTGAGGTGACAGCGGCTACCAGATTGGGTTGTGGTGTAGAAGATGGAGTGTGTAAAAGGCATTTAGAGGTAGTTTTGGAATGAGAATTGACAAAGTGAACCATTTTAGCAAAAGCCTTGGGATGGGTTTGATAATACTCATCCTCTGAGATTTGAACCTTGGTCTTTTTCAAGTGATCAATGATATTGAAAGACCCAGAAGTGGAAGGGCTATCATTGCTTGGGATCTTAGGTTAATCAGTTATAGGATTTGGAGAAGAAGTAACTTTAGTAACAGAATTGATAGGACTCACCTTGGGTGTGGACGTAATGGCGATAGGAGATCCTCTTTTTGCAATTATAGGGATAGTCGTCGGATGCTCCTTGGATCTTTTGGTAGGCTGCATCACTTTCCCCTTTTTGTTTGTTTGTTATCGAGTCATGACAATGTATGATTTGCTATTATGTCCATTACTACTTTGTCATAATCATCTCCTTCATCAACACCTTCAGTAGTGAAGAAATTAACTCGAGATCCCTCAAGTTCCTCTGCTTCTTCATCAACTTCTTCAACACATTCTTCACAATCTTCACTAACCTCTTCATCCTCCGGCTCTTCAACTTCACAGGTTGCATTAACAGGGACTTTAATAGGTGGTCCTTCAAGTGCTAGCCTTGTTTGAGAAGCAGGTAAATGATTTTTGGGCTGAAAATTCCTCCTTGGAACATCTGTATAGGGGGCATGCTGGGCCAATTGCTTTTTAATGGCGATGAGATCATTTGCAAGTTTTTGTACTAATGGATCAGTATTAGGCCCAGGAGTGGAAGAGAGGAAGAAGAAGACCTATATTTAGAAGGACCTCTTCTCAACTTCCCTAACATGATTAAATCATCTTCCAAACTAACAACAAGAGTTTGATCCTTAGCCAGTGTTGCAAGATTAGCTCTTCTCAATGCATAACTAACTTTAGGAAATTGGGCATTCAGGAAGAAGCATTTTTGGATTTGGTCTACAGGTTGAGTGTCTGGTGGGATTTTGTTAATCAACTTGTTGAATCGAGCCACGAATTCTCTCATGGGTTCTTGTGATTCCTTCTTTATTTGAGAAATTTGTGCCAGCAAAGCATGCACGTCTTCCGCCGGTTTGAAACGATTCTCAAACCTTGCTCTCATTATGTTCCAGTTAGTGATAGCTCCAGCCAGAAGGTGATAGAACCAATCAGCTGCGTTATCTTGTAAAGTCTCAACAAAAATCCTCACTGAGACATCTTCATGTTCAACTCCCAGAACTCCACATGCAACTATGAAGGCTGCGATATGCTCATCAGGATGTACATTACCATCACCTCTGAATTTGGGAAAGTTCTTCCAGTTATCTCTGGGTAACTCATGCAAAGGCTGAGGAAGAGCGAGAGGCCCAACACGATGGCCCCAAGGGAATGGTACCACCATTCCTGGAAAAATGGCTTGAAGGGGAACTGAAACACCAACAAGAATCAGAGCTCAGAGATTAGGACTGAGTTTCTCTAAAGGAATACCACCCGCAAGGGTTCTATTTTTGACAGGAGGAGTGCTTGTTGAATGATATTTTCTATTTCTTCTTGCTAAAGGGAAAGGAAAACCCTGCTATTCCAAAAGCTGAAACTGAGAATCTTCAATACCAAGGGACCTCCTCCCGCGAGTAAAACATGGAGTCACTAAAGCTGAAACTGAGAATCTTCAATACCAGATCAAAGGATGATCGATAAATGATTATGGAATTTGAATACGTCAAGAAACGATTTCTCCAGTAGAGTCGCCAAACACTGTTGGTCATCAAAAAGGACTTCAAGGAGAACAATAGTCAGGGGACAAGAAGTCCCTCCTCTTTAGTGGGAGAGGTTCCCTTATTCAAAAGCAAAAGAAAAACTTATTCACATATGTACAGAGCATAGTTTTGGTATGGAACTTGGATATCATGAAAGAGTTTCGAAAAATAAATCATCAATCACAAAAGTACAGAAGAATGCAGGCGTGGAAATGAGCAGAAAGGAATTCTCCAGAATTATAGATGGCAAAATAATTCCTCAAGAATGCCAGAATATAATGAATTGGAATAAGACCATTTGTACTTGAATTAATGAGAGACAATTTGAAAAGTCACACAGTTCTATAAATAACATCTATAAGAATACAAAGCTTCTTGGCATAATGTAGACAAATGATCTAACAAGATTCTACAGATAGCTATGAATAAAAGAACTAGATGAACAAAGAAAGAAGATCCTTTTGTATTGATTGCTTTAATATTTCTTACACTTTCAAAAATAAGCCAAGTTCCTCTCTCCTCGAAATGGCGAAGAGAGACCATTATATAGTTTTACAAATCAGTTACCCAAGGTTGGTAACTACTTTTAATTAATGTTTAGTTAAAGGTCTGACAAATACAACACCCCAACTAATTACAATGAATCCGAGATCAGGAAAGAAAGAAAGGAGAAAAGTTAGGAGGAGAAGACAAGTGTTCATGATTGAGAAGGGCCCACTGATTTAAGGATCTGCTGTCTAAAGATTTTTAACGCCTCTGCTATGTCTCTGCCACATCAAACTGATGTGTTGGCAGTGGAATGAGTCCAAAATATGAGACACTTCTCAATCTCTTTGTCGAATTCGACGTGTCTGTGGTAATCCTTACATGCTTCTTTAATGGCAGACTGGAGAGAGCATATTTCCTTCATCTTTTCCTTGGTGATGGAAACCTCTTTGAACATATTATCTTTGACAAAAGCTCTGAATTGAGATTTAATTTCCTGTAAGGAGAGTGGTACACCTAAGGTCTCATCATGAAGGTGGCAATGGATATCCTTAAAAGTAGATACCACCAAATTCTGGAAGGCCTCACCCTTCTGTCAGCTATTTCTCAATTCTCCGAAAGTGTCCTCCAGCACCTTGATTTTCCACTCCACACTCTGTACACATGATTTTAACAAATTATCTTTTACATCATCAAAGACCTTGCTTGCCATTAAAAGATTGTTGTCAGCCTATCCCATAAGGCGAAGGTCTACTATACATCTGCTCCAGAGTTTAAGCTCTTTATCTATATTTCCAATGGTGGAGGAGAGTTTCTATTGTAGATTATTTACCTTCTCAAGGAGTTTGAAGGCTTCACTAATGAAATTCAACCCTGCAACGAGCATATCATCCACCATGGCCTCCATAGCCCTTCCGTAGATGGAATATCTGTGTATATCTTTGATACTCTGGACTTCATCTTGGCTGAGGGTCACAGGTGGTGGAAGAGTAGTCAGTGGGGTGGGGTCTAAAACTTTATCTTTGGATAGCAGTGATTTGATGAAACTTGCAAGAACTTGAGCTTGCTCTTCCAACTGCTCTATAGTTTGTTGCCCTTTTTCCAATCTCCCAATGACCCTGGTGACTGTTTCTTGAAGATTGTGAATCTCACCTTTAGGGGTGGATTCTCCCATGGGGATCCTCGAGAGCTCTAGATCAGATGCCTGTAAATCATGTTCTGGCTTGTCAACCTTTTGCTTGGCTATCTCTAGGAATTGTTTTCCCTGAGCATCAGATACTATCCTTGAGGTGGTCTTGGCCTTCTCAATAGGAGTAGGAGGGGTAGTGCCCAATAAGGCTTCCACAACATCAAAGTTGGGTCCCGAGATTTGAGAGGAAGACTTTCTCTTCCTACTATCAACGAAAGGTTGTACCCATGCGAAAGAGGAGGATGAAGAAGAAGGAGAAGCAAGAGGACCAAGAGAAAGAGAACTCATAGCACTCAAAGTGTGCACTGCTGTTGCCTATAGTTGAGATATGAGTGGGGCACTCGAGGCTTTTGGTACAGAGGAATCGATGTTGCTCAGAAGCTCAGTGCTTTGAACTTCCTTCTCTTTATCCATTGGGGCTTCTGGAGCACCTGCGGAGACTGGCACTTCACTCTCTTCACTTTCATTGATAACAATAATGTTTTCTGGTCCTGAGGGCAATACTGAATGCTTCATCAGGGGATCTTCTTCAACAGGCTCCTTCTTGATCTCCTTCATTTTCTTCTGATATACTTGGGTGGATGAGGAAGGAGTGGAGGATGTAGGGCCTTTAGTTGATGAGGCAGGAGGAGTCTGTACAGGTGCTTCCGAACTGGGCGTCTGTGCCTCCTTCCTTGGTGTTCAGGTGTCCTTGGAGGAGGACTCTCCCGAATGCTTTCTATGCTCGTGAATTCTCCTGTCAAACCAGATTTTGGTTCTTACTAGGACAAGGGCTAGGATTTCAGCCAGATCATCCTTCTCCTTTTTGAACCAATCCAAATCCTCCAAGGGAGTGTGTTTGATCAAGGTGTCATATTCATATGAAAACAAGTCAGAATTGTCATCCTGAAGCCCTTCAGGAACTTGGTACAAGTTAAGTTCTTGAATCAGTTGGAGAGAAACCCTCCTTGCCTCAAAATCATCAGCACAGTCAACCCAATAGTCTTTTGTGTCTGCCCTATGATGATAATTGATTCTCAGGTTCTGCTCAATAAATTTCTTCAAGTCAAAACAAGTTCTTGGCCTGAAGAAACACAGAGTGATGGGAGCTAGGGCTCTCTCTATGTTTTGTGCTTCTAGAGCCGTCTTGCAGGTGTAGTTTCCCAAAGATATGGGGAAGTGTAGACCAGTGATCTTCTTATCCCTACAAGTTCTGTGTAACTTGTCCAATTTCCTGCATATCTCGATCAAGGCCATTTTATCATTGCAGAACATGGGGAGCTTGACAGGGGTACTCTCATAGCCTGCTAGCCTGATATAGGATAATTTTCTAAACTAGATGAAGTAGGGACCGTACTTCGATATTAAGATCATGGCTTCATCATAGCACCTCCTTACAGTTTTACTCTCCAAAAGTCTTACAATGTACATGGTGAAAGCATCATTCACCCTCCTAAAGTTGCGATTGCTAGTGTCCAGGGTGAATTGAGGGCAGTAAGCATATATAGGATCACCTTTATGAGCATCAATGTATGTGAAGCCAAACCATTGCCTTGATACTGCTAGGGTATACATCAGATATGAGGTCATGTAAAACTTCTTGGTTTGATGTACATTGGATAGTTTCTCTGCCAAGTTCGTGCTGATGATTTCTGCCTAGTTGACATTCTGAGTTCCCTCGCACACCATGTTGATAAGTGGGCACATCCAGAAATGGAACTCGTTGGTTGAGGGTAAGCCCATGGCCCGAACTAATAAGATTATAAAATTTGATAGCTCCGCATTGAAATCGACATGAAACAGAACTTTGGATAGACGGGACGCCCCCTTTTTAGGGTTTTTAAGCCAAGACTTTGCCACCCTTGCCTTGTATTTTTCACTATCCTAGTCGAAGAGTGCATGTGCCTAGTTCTGAGAGATTACTTTAGAATTGTCGATTTCAGGGATCCTTAGGGCAGTGCCAATGGCGGCAGCATCGAGCTTCGCAAAGAGCTCCCCATGCATATTTTTTAGTTCGCTTGAGTCGGGGTTGAAGTGAGCACCGCAGGCGAGTACCATATCTGCACATTGCACTGAGATCGGGAAACCAGCGGCAAATGCCAAGCCACTATTGTGAATCATTTGTGCCATAGGAGAGGGGTTTGGGTCTGTCATCCTAGTCCAGAAATCTCCAAAGTCCAGGTGATGAACTTCACTTTCCCCGATATCGGGAACGACAGACTCGAGCGGTGAAACTTGCTCATGACCTTGGAATTTAATCTTCATGTTGATAGCAATTCGAAAAATAGAGTCACAATCTGAACTTTTGATGAAATTACAGGGGGAATGGGTACGCGCATAGAAATTTCGATTGCGAGGGTATGAGCAATTGATAACAAGAAAGCAGTGTGCAAAATTGTGTAGGGGGGCAGCTTATTAAATAGCCGTTTAGGAGAGAGAAAGGTAATAAATGTGCATTAAATACACATCTACCAACTTAAAAAGAAATATATTCGGGAAGAGCGGGAAAAATTAGCCCGGATGGCCTTTGGTTCATTTGGGACATGCGGGAAGCGAAAGAGCAACTCGGCCGAACGGCGAACAGTGAGCCCGGATGAACTTGGGACAAAAATGTCCGACAGGCCTGCAAGTCACACAAAATAACTCAAAAAACTCAATTTTTTTAAAACTTATTGACTTTTCCCTTTACCAGAACAACAGAAAAGGCGTTAACTCAAAAATTTTCAATTTTGAACTTCTCAATAGAGGGGAAATTTTTAGAGGGCAACACAGAGAAGATTGACATTAAATCCCACTGGAAATCTGAGACTCTACACCATGAACGAAGATAGAGTAATCTGGAATATATCTTAGATAGCGCTTCCCACCGAATGCTTTGCTCATGATCTCTATGGAATAAACAGTCTATGCATTTACAGCCCCGAGGCTACATTGACATGTATCCCTGGTTTCCCAATGAAGGATCCTCTAGACCGGTTCATAAGCTGTGAGCCCGATATAGAGCTAGAGAATCTAGGATCGACCAATGCTACACAACTTATTTATCTCCCCTACATAGATTTAGGTGAAACCTGTAGAAGGCGATGTGACTGATGGTTGGGTAGAGATACTTTCACTACAATTGACACAAAATGTGTTGCTCTCATATTTCTTGAGCTCAATATTCCTTGGGCAAGCAACAAAGAATCTATCTTTGAGCAGCGCCTTCCACCAATACATCCTCAGTTTACTCAAAGAAGGCAATCTATAGACATACTTGGGAAGGTACTCAATTTCATGCCAGAGATTCAATATCAAAGTCTTCAATGAAAGTAAATGTTGAATTCCCTCTCGTAGCATATGGAATCTCAGGTAACTCTCTCTATTCGGCCATCAAACACTCCCACATCTTGCAACACTTTTAATTTTGGGGACAATTGCATGGATTTATCAATTTTATTCGTCACTGAAAACCAAATTCATGGTAATATCAAAATCAAAACCAAATGGAAACAGAAGTTTAACGGAAACATTGCATACAGGACCTTCGTACATATAAATGGCAACATGCCCGCTAGGGAGAATGCAACAGCCGCTCCATTTATCCTGTTTGCAATAGAGGACAATAAGGTTGTGATCGGTGCGACAGTTGCCATACCTGCGTTTCTGGAGCTTCCACGAGAGGAAAATCTGAGAAGCCAGATGGACGCTTCCACTGTGCTCTTCATTTTGACGACAGTTATGCATGTACGTTACCAAGAAATGCAAGCTACATTTCGTCATTCCAGCGAGCAAGCCGACCCTATGCAACTTCCTTTCCTCTTTAGATACGGGGAATAGGGAAGTGTACTGGCCCGTATAAAACAACGAAAAACAATAATAAAATAAATTGAAATAAAAAAAAATTAATGTGGAGTGCAATATATCATATGGGGGAAGGACAATGGTCCTTATCAGAGTCGATTTTGTCAGCTTGCAGTAGTGTTGAGTGACACATCCTGAATAATTTTTTAGACCTGTCTCTTTCATTACTCAATAATTCAGGTACTTTATTTGGGTTCTGAGGCAATAAGCATGCTGGATGGTCACAGCAAGTGCAGACCTACGCACTCAAATTAAATAAACAGGACGTTACGGGGGGCTGTGATGAAAGGAGATATGCTAATAGCGATATAAAATCTGTACAGTTGTGGGTAGATTAGAGCTGCAAACGAAGCTAAGTCTGTAACCCATAATCTCCTCTTTTTTCTTTATACGAATTGATTGATATGGATCTGTATTGTGTCTGAATCTTGTTGAGTTGCCTCTGGGAGTAAAGGAGCTGGCTGTCTACTGTTGTTTTGTTATTGTTTGCAGAAGACAAGAAGAGGAACGAGGTTACGGGGCGCTTCAATCAGGTCTAAAGTCTAGCTGAATGGATTTTGCTTCTTCTGCTTCTGTGCACATATGCTGCTTGCACTGTAACCTGGGAAGCACCATCCTCGTTATAAATGAAAACTATCAGTTTGTTATTTCCTACTCCTTTGTATGTATATCCACGTAGTTGTATTGATTAAGGTAGAAAAAAGTGTTTTTTCCTTCTGTGACACCTATGTCTTTCCAAGATTCATCTCTTCCACTCTGTTGTCCATTCGCAGCATTCTTGAGTGATGAGTCGGTTCATGGAGTGTGGTTATTGCTGGATATGCACATAATGGTGTTCAGGGTGAGTTTTAATGGCTTTTCAAAGAAACGCCTCAGCAAGATGTTATCTCCTGGGCTCCAAGGTTTCAGGTATGTGCAGGGTAGTATGATTGGAGAAGCTTATGCAGAAGTGGGAATATGTGAACTTTTTTATTTTTGTGACCGTGTGGGAGGACTTTTTTTGGATTTCATAATGTGTAGTTTTGGATCCCCATGAATGTGTATACATCCCTGTTTATGGGTATAGGTTGAGTTTTCTTGTAATCTAAATAGAGTGTATGTAAGAGCTCTACTGACCTTTGGAGCTATGGAGTACGCTGATTTTGTGAGCAGTGAAAAGTTTGGGTGTTGAGGGAAATTTAGAAAAATATGGTCTTCTGAAGAGGGGGAGACCATTTTGGAGTATACACCGACATGGAATGTGTAGTTGTTGCTCATTCCTTGTCATTATATCTTTGTTGTTGGAAAGAGAAATATGTAAAAGTGTGAATTTATGCTCAACACGTGAACTATTGCACAAAATGCCTGGAAGGAAGACGATTTAATTTAATGCCATGATTGTTGGATATCCACGGAATGGATTCATGGAAAAAGTAATCAGAAGCTTTCAACCAAATGCTTTTCGTTGGTCAAGCGCCATGGCGAAAATTGCCTAGCTGATGTCTCTAGCAAGCATCGGGAAAAAGCTATGGACTTTTCCTTTTATTCTCTTGTACTAAATTTCACTTTCATCATTTCTTGTATTTGGAAATTAAATGTTAGTTATTAGGAAATGTAACTTCAACCAATAATAAAACGTTAATTCATTTGAAGCTATAAAACGTAAAAAAAAAAAGATATGACCCCAAAAGTTATGCACATGGAGCGCCACACCCAAATATACTGCAAACCTGAAACCCCTTGCATGACCCCTAGTAATGTGGGACACTATGGGGAAAACTTAACCAAGTAGTTAGAGCTTAATTAAAGCCCTTGAATGTTGAATTTCTAAGCCAACTCAGGTTACCAATCACTTGTAGCGACGTGCTCTTTTTAGTAAAACACAATCAGTTTTGGCCCCTAGTTACCGCTTAGTTTGAGCGAAAATGAAAACCACTTCCACCTATCCCTACACCAATAACAAGAGGATAGTAACCCACCTTCAGTTCAATGAAAACGACTTTGGAAACTAATTTTTCCAAGAGGCTTTTGGGGCCCACTGGTCGCTGTGTGACAAGAGCACCTGACGAAATTTCGATAATTGGCCCTGAAGTTTCCCTTGTAAGTTGAGCTCTGCTTATCGTAGTTAACTTCCGTCAGACATGGTGAATTATCTATATATGGGAGAGTAATTAGGAATCATCAAACTTCGTGATCAAACACAAACTAAGTGTTTTCAAGACCCATTTTGTAGACACTTTTGAGGTTTTGGTTAGTTTCCTCAATCATAGCTAGAATCTCATTTTTGAGTCTCGTTTGACTTCTAGCCACCAAAGTGACCTCGTAATACCATTGCAATGCTATGAATATTTTTATTTGATATTTTATCCTTTATAAATGAATCTTGAAATGAATGGTGATTTTCTCTCTCCACCCTCTTCTCTCACTAGAAACGACTATGATACTTGATTGATTTGAAAATGTAAATGAATTTGGAAATGTGAATTGGTTTGAAATGAGATGATAATGGACAAGAAATTCAAATGGTTTTGACATTGTGAATGTAAAATAAAATGTCTCATTACTCTCTCTCTCTCATCCTTACTCTCTCTCTCTCATACTAAAATATTAAGTGCAACTGAATGTGAAAGCATGAATGCAGGAGAAAAAAAATCTGTCTACTTCCCTCTCTCTCTATCTCTTCTATTTAATTGAAAAGTGATGAATGTGAGGATTTATGCTTCAGTGTAGGGGATTTCCATACTCAGTCCTAGAACTGATGTAACGTTGGTTGTAGTTACTCTGAACAAGAGGAATTTTCTACATGTGATATGTTGTAATTAATGATTTTTCATTATAAATTTATATTCATCTTGCAATACATATATTACCATAAAAATAATTATATGTATTGTTGGTCGAAGAATTATTCTTGGTATATTTTGAAAAGGGAATACCAATGTGGCTATATTTTATAGTGTCGAATTTGATGTGAATTTGTACTCAATGTTGTACCTATGTTATAAAGATATTAAACTAATCTTTTGTTATGTTAATTATTGGTATATTTCCTTAACACCCACAATGCTAGGTAGAATTTCCTCTCATCAAAACTAATGAAATTAAAAAGAATGAGTTATAATGTCTATTATACTTCCTCCCATTTGATTCTTTCCCAGGTATAAAACTTTGATCGTGTTAGTAAAATACTATGATTTCATTAATCATCTTCATGCTTCACACCTAAGATGTCTTATTAAGGACTATTTCCATGATATTTTATGAGGTGACACATAGATGTTGTAAAACCTATCTAAATGGGATGAGTGAAGTGATCATCTGTAGGTGTTGTATGTCTAACCATATCATGAATAAGTTTACCCCCTTGTGCGTAATTTCCCTTGGTACTTTAGTGGGTGGCCAAGGCCTTGTAAGATAGTTGGTGGTTATACCTACGATTGATATCTTGTGAGATCTAAATTATGTGAGTCAAGACTACATGTTGATTTACTTGAGCATTTACCCAACCATTGAAATAAGTCCTTAGGAGGATTTTGTAATGTATAAGAATATTTGGGATATCTCTCTTGCAATATACACTTAATACTTGTGTGTCTAAGAGCAATGAAATGAGTTTTCTTTTGTGAGGTCAGACTCTTTGTAGTCTTAAATCCCTAAGTGTAAATTAAGTGTTATTTGAATTATAATTGTTCTAAAAAAATGCCCATAAGAGTCCAAATTATCCATGTAAGAGTAATGGGAAACAAGAGTAAATAGGATATTTTTTAGGAATAAATTTACGCTTGAAGTCTTCATAATTGAATTACGCATTCTCTTGTTGTTAAGAAAATAAATAAATAAATTTCTTGGAGAAATCAAGCATTTGAGCCAACAAAAACTCTTATATAACAAAAAAATAAAATATGACATGTAAATTTTAAATTTACTTAAACTAATTCTTCAATTATAACAAACTCTAATAGGAAAAATAGGGTACTATGATGGAAGAATTTTTATGGGAGGAGGTATCTTGAATCTAAATCACCATTAAATCGTAATTATTCCTTCCTTTATCTCACGATAGTTCCCCTTGTCTAGCAAATGTAAAATTTAAATGTGGAATATACGTAAGCGTTATAGGAATTACATTTATTCCAAAAGGATGTTAAATACAGGACAAAAGTAACCGTGTAAATGTAGTTTGTAAAACAGTAAATAACATTAAAATAAGAAATGACTGCTACAAAAAAATGGTACGCCTTTGAACAATGTCAAAACTAACTAAAATATCAAATGAGATTATAAAATGAATGTAATAAATAGAGCTCCACGACTAATACAACAACTTAATAAATCCAAAAACCAAATATGATGCATGATCACATGCTTTGTTTACATAAATGTGGATTAAAAAATGATGGTAATGAAATAATAGAATGTAGCCTTGAGAATGGGATAACTTTAGCTTTAGCCAAGGTCTTGTGAGTTTAGGAAATTGCATTCTAGTTTGAGACTTGTAAAAGTTAATAGAACCCTTGGTGTAGATAGGAATATATCAAACCTAGGATCACTCATAAAGTAGAATGTAAGGTCAAAACATGTAATTAACTTGTTGCTCTCGAGAGTAAATCCTTAATGTGATGAAAAAAAATTAGTTTGAAATGTGAAATTCATCACTTAAATCCAAAGAAAAATATCTATACTAGGAATATAGTTGTAATGTACCCTTCCATGCACAATATGATTGTGAAACTATGAATTCCTAATTGGAGCAATGGATTGTGCATCAAGAATGATACAACATAATTAGTTCACCTACATAGTTGGTTGTAATAACATGAAGATTTAAATAGTGTATTGTTAGTATTAAACAATGCTATGAAATGAGCTCCAGATATTTTTCTATTGATCTAGTAACCTTACTTTTTTCTTCTCATGAATTTTCCTCCTTGTAACGAGAGTATTTTTCCAAACCAAGAAAACATTACTCTCTCAAACAAATCCTTAAGTTAAATATTAGAAGACATATGTGTGTACGTACATTCCTAATCACAATCATGTTATATAAAGTTATTTCCACAAGAGAAATGAGTCAATTCTAAAGGAACCACTATAGGTGAAATGTTAAACAAAAACATGCAGCCTAGTTGTAAAAGAATGAAAGGTCCCACGTTATGTGTTTTTTCGAAAATTATAGTCAACTAATAAAAAAGAAAATTGTAAAAAAAATTCACCATGAACAATGTTGCGTTGTGGGAAGTGCCTGTGAGTAAGTGTATGTTGTCATGGGTTGTCGTTGTAGACACCTATAATTACGCCCAAGCAATTTAAATACTTAAATTGTGCTATTTATCCCCTTTCTCACAAATCAACGACATATCGTCAAAGGAACTCATTTTCCCTCATATCATCATTAATTAATTACACTAAGCTAATTAATTAAGTTTCTTATCCAACAAATACCCTAATTAACGACCTTCCATTAATAAATCATCCCTTCTACCTAGACTAATTAATTATTATTAATTAATTAGCTTTCCCTTCCATTTAACCAATAAATCAATATTTAATTGATTTAATCCCCTTATAATAGCCTAAATCGTACTAATATTCCTCTAATTAGCTTCTATAAGCTTACATCTACCTATTAATTAATCACCTTTGATTAATTAAAATCCCCCCCAACTCCCATGACTTGTTAAACATGTATCACACCCTTCTAAAGTAAGGTTACCTTTAATAGAGCAGCCTTATCCATTCCTAATCATGTTTTATCTTTATCCCACATTCATGAGAATGTGTTGAATCCTTTATCCTTTGGGCTATATAAAGAGCCCTCCACCTACCTTTTTACTTACACCTAAACTTTCTAAGAGAGTAAATGCAAAGCATATAGCAAAGAGACTAAGATCTTGCACCTTGCCCTTTTGAGAGTTCATCATCTTGAAGAGTTAAGCCTCTTTCTTAAATTGCTTGGGTCATATGGGAAGTGTCAAAAGGGTCTTGTAGCCCAACTTTGATTAGCCCACATTCCTAGGTTCTTGGAGCATTAAGGACAACTATTTTGATAGCCATGGAGCTTACTTAGGTCCATTCATTTATTTGTTGTTAGAGAATAGAGGAGTTTAGATATTTAGCATTGTTAGTTTCAAAGTTTGTATTGATGAATGCTAGCATCTAACCCTTGTTTAATTCTTATCATGATGGTGGTTATGCTTTGTTTTAGCTAAATTGTAGAACTATTTTAGGTGGTAGTTCTTGCTTCATTTGATTTAGCATTAATCAAATTATACATGCACACATTTGGCACGCCCGGTGGGACTTACTCTATTGTCCTTTGCACTTAATTTCAAGTTTTTGTAGTTAAGTTTTATTTTTGATTACTAACCCTCTTTTACACATGTTGATCTAACTTGTTTTTTTTAACATGTTTTGTTGAGTTTGCATGTGTTGGGTTTTCCTTGTAGGTATGAAGGAGGTGAAGTGATATCAAAATTGGAATTGAGAGGAAAATTTCAAGATTTCTCCATGTTTTCATTTTTAGAGCTTACTTTTTCAATATTCTACATGCTAGTTTTGTCAATTTCTTGAAGATTTTAAATTCTTGAGCATGTAGGTTAGTGTTTGATAGTGATAAGTCTTCTATTTACATATTAATGTGGTGGGTTGCTGTCAAAATTTAATCTTGGTGAGAAAATTTCAAGATTTCATCATGTTTTCATTTTTAGAGCTTACTTTTTCATCATTTTACATGCTAGTTTTGTCAATTTCTTGAAAATTTTCAATTCTTAAGCATATAGGTTAGTGTTTGATAGTGCTAAGTCTTATATTTACATATTAATGTGGTGGGTTGCTGTCAAAATTTAATGTTGGTGAGAAAATTTCAAGATTTCATCATGTTTTCATTTTTAGAGCTTACTTTTTCATCATTCTACATGCTAGTTTTGTCAATTTCTTGAAAATCTTAAATTCTTGAGCATGTATGTTAATGTTTGATAGCGTTGAGTCTTCTATTCACATATTAATGTGATGGGTTGTTGTCAAAATTGAATCCTGGTTGGAAAAGTTTGCCCATTTTGCATACTAAGGGACGTTTTTTTGACATTTTTTAAGTGCATGTCAAGTGCATACCCATGAGCATAAGAGCATATGTGTAACCCATCTTCCGAAGGCCATAAATTTTACTCTCGACCTCAAAATGACTCCATTTTTTTTGCATTAGAAAGGTATTGAAGTTAGCTATGCAATGAAAACATAAATTTGGGATTTACACTTACAGAAATTGTAGGTTTTTCTGTTATTTTAAAACTAGTCATTTTCTAATATGTCCAATGTTTTGATGAATGTTGTATTTCGATACTTACTCGATTTAGATAAAAGTTTGTGTATGCTCTTATCTTGCACATTTTGGTGATCTTGAGAATAAAAAACAACTTTGATCTATATCTTTTTAACATTGGGATTAAACTTGGAAATTTAATTATTCATTTTGCTTAAGGGAATGAACCTTTTACAAAGTATTTTTCAATGGTCCCTTGATTTGAAGTTTTCCATTTCTATTTAGTTGGGATAAAGTTTGTGTATGCTATTCTCTTGCACCTTAGGGTAATCTTGAGAATCAAAAGAAACTTTAGTCTTCATTTTATAATATTTGGTAAATTGGAAACTTCATCTTTCACTTTTGGTTTAAAGGGAATGAACATTTATCAAGAATTTTGTATGGTTCATTGATCGAAAGGATTTTCTTTACTTTTTAGTTGGATTATTTGTTGTGTATGCTCTTCTCTTGCATCCTTGGATGATCTTGAGAATCAAAAGTAACTTTTTATCCTCTTTTAAATAATGTGATTTTCTTGGAAAACTACTAACGCTTGAGTGCAGGACCTAAAAACACTTGTCAAAGAAAGGAGGAATCAAAACGAAACAAAAAACTACTAATACAGTTGTTATATAGGTTGCCAAAAGGTGTTCAATCAAACCACACCTAATTAAACAAGATAAAAAGAACAACATATTCAAAACATTGTATTGCAGGTTTTGGAAAAGGGTACGTCCCTCTCCGCTCAACTGGAACATAACCCCTGTGGCATAACACCTTAAGCTACAACAATGGGGGTTGTTCCAGGAACCCCAAAGTAGTCCACACAAGAGGGAACCTTGTGGACGAAACGGGAAGTGCTCCGCACTACCTACTTGACTAGTGATTCCTTTGTGAGATAGAGTTACAGGTTGTCCGTTGTGGCGACCCCAGTGATAGTACACGTAGACGCACTAGTTGCCTACTGTTCTTGAAGGGGGTAAAGTAAAGCTGAGATACTCCCAAACTAGTCAGTGCGACTTTTTAGGTAAATCGCGCTCACTCGTGGCAACTTTGTAACACCTAGGTGAAAGAACCACCTAGGAGAATATACTTTGGCCAGGAGCCCACTTTGACCACTTTAAAACAGTGTCGAGTTGTGAACCTTCTTTTTGAGAAACATGTGACGTATTACTTTCACCTAGTTTTTACTTGCCTTAGGGCGAGGTGAAACTCTGTCGAAGTAAGACTAGCATTTTTTGTCATTTTTTCTTGATTTATTTCCTTCATATTATTTTGACACTTTGTTGATCAAAAGAGGTGTGATTACCTTTGTGTTTCCATTCGACTGTTTCTCTCACTTTTATGTCCGTTTACACCCATCTATGTTTGCGGCTAGGTTAGTTAAACATCTAAAGTGAGTGGAGGTGTTTTCACGTCATTTGGTAGCCATTGTGATCTTGATACCCACATCAAAATCGTCATTGTAGTTAGGCGTGGTTCATCAATGCGGACTTCCATAGAGGAGTTAGTTTGTTTGTCTCATATCATTACAATTTCGATATTTATGTCTTGTTTCTTGTAAACTTGACATAAATACCTATATTGTACGGTTACGTTGCACACATTCTTAACTATTCCTAGCTATACTTTGAGCTTTTTTTTGTTCAGTTTTATTATTACCTCGATTTCAAAAGGTGTTAGAAACTACCATTTGTGCATGTTATATCAATAACACCTCGATATCAATACTCCACTTTCTTGCAAAGTGGGTTAACATATCTTGGTGATATTGTTGTGTCATTCGCAAATCGTAATTGACACTTTTTGAGATATAGGTCTTAATCAGACTTGAGCTTGCTCATCGTATATCTTGATTGGGAGATCGCATTTAACTTCATGTATTTACTCACATCTTATTCATTCCTTTGAACTTGGTATAAGTGGAGACATCTTGTTAATCATCCGGTATCACAAATTACTTTGAAACGTAGTCTAGGAAGTATTTCATTTGATTAGGTTTTGGTACAAAACGATTGTTTCATTGGTGACTTTATCACTCTATCACATTGGTATTCTCACACTGTTAATTTACTCTTAACACGTAAATCTTGTGTTTCACTTAGGGGTAGACATTGAATTTTGAACAAATCTATAACTTACCTTAGTGAAATTTATCACGAAAACATGGCTCCCAAGACACGTCTAGGGTTAAAGAAACAAACATATGAGGAACAACAGGCGCAAGCTTGGGAAACCTCTAACCGACAAGGGTCAAACCCATTTATCAGACACGATCTAGGACCACTATTTTCTGTAGAAAAGGAAACAGAAGAGATGGTCGATCATAGTGGAAATGAATTAGAATCACCACACGAAGACTTTGATTTTGACCCCACTCTACTAGATGAGTTTCTCCTTAGAAACAAAGATAGAGTTTTGGCACGGGTCATGGAATTAGGGGCCAAATTTCCCATTGAGAAGGAACCAATACTACAAACAAATGACACTACTAAGGAGGAACACCCCCTTATCAATATGGAAGATATTTTAACAGGCGGACATGCTTCCACTTCTTACGCAAAAAATGATAAAGTGGTAGGGCATAGAATACCCCTCATCAAAGTGCCACGAAGAAACAAGATAGAACATGAGACAGGGGAAGAACCTCCACAATACGAAGAGGAGGAACCTTTAGAAGAAGAAGACACAAACCAAGTCAGAATCCAACAATAACTCAGTAACTTAAGCCAACAACTAGCTTTGCTTACTTTCCAAGTACAGAAAGACACAAACAAGAATGCTCAAAAGTCAAAGCCTTAGAAGTTTAGGATCCACAAACTCCATCGAGAAAACCAAGGAGAAGAAGACACAGGGTATCATCATGTACACATCCCCGTTTCTCCCACTAAAGAACAATTTCTCGCACAAGAAGTACAATCTATGAAAGCAACGCTTGCGAGCATACAAGAAAGAAATATAGGGAGTATTAGAAAATACCAATACGAAGAACTATGCCCCTATCCTTTTGACAAGATAATGACCCTTCAACCCTTTCCAAAGAACTTTGATATGCCAAAGTTCGACAAATACAAAGGAAAGGGAGACCCAAGGGATCATGTTAAAGATTTCTACATGGCATGTCAAGAGGTGTCTTATAGTGATAATTACCTCATCAGACTTTTTCCTAAGAGTCTCGGAGGTCAAGCATTAGAATGGTTTATGCGCTTGCCACGAGGATCAATTTTCACCTGGCCAGAATTGGCGGAAAGATTCGTGCGTCATTTCTCATATAACATAGAGAGTGACGTCACCATGGCAGACTTGTGTGGCACAAAACAACGCCCAAATGAGACTTTCGCCAGCTTCCTCCAACGATGGAGAGGGATAGCTAGTCGCTTCCCCTGCGCTTTCCCTGAGAAGCAGCTAGTCAGTATTTTCGTCCCTACTCTCAACCCAGATATAGCTTTCCACCTCCAAATGCATTGTGTCTGCACCTTTAAGGAGGTTATCGAGAAAGGGATTCAAATAGAAAAGGCTCTCATTGCCAAAGGCACCCTCAAAACCCAATCTAAAGACAACCAAAGTGTCAAACCCGTTGAAAAGCCGAAGATCTTTAACAAAAACAAAAACGTGGTGGGAGACGGAATCACTGATTCCAAACGTGTTCAAACGGTCCAAACCAGTCAACCTTTTAAACTGACCAAGGGCCCAATTCAACCACCACCAAAGTGACGAACATTCACCTCCCTCAATGAACCATTGTCTGTCATACTAAAACAGCTGGATGGGGCCCACATGATGACCTATCCTATAACGCAACCATTCGATGACAACGCTCCTAAACCTTCATGGTGTAAGGAGCATGAATACTGCGAAATGCATCGTGTTAAAAGTCATAAAACAGACAAATTCTTGTGACTTCGCCGCTATATTCAAGACCTCATTGACAATGGGGAGATAGAGGTGGATAACCCTAGCCACATGCAAACACCTAACGAGAAAATGGGGATTTATAAGGAACCATTCCCCAAGCATGATAAGTCGGAAAAGGCAAAACCGGATCGGGGAGAGTCATCCCAAACCTATAAAGCCACGAACTACTTATATACCAAGAGAGATAACAATCATTACGATTCACTTATCGGGTGTATTCGCTCCCCTGCTGACCATGTCAATACGATCCGGATCAAGGGAAAGGACTGTGCTGCGGTAACAAGGCATGCCCACCTCGTGATACCAGAACCCTCTCTGTTGACCTCACAAACTAGTAAATATAACCTTTTAGAACAACTTGAGAAGACACCTGCTAAGATCTCGATCTTAGATCTTCTCAAGATATCCAATGTGCATAAGGACATTTTGTATCAAACTCTTTAGGGGGTCGGGGAGTGCCTTTAGAAGTCGATCCTGCATACCTTCAAGCCGGCTGGTGGCAAATATTACACCCAGTGAGCATCTCACTTTCAACCATAGGGAGGTCCCTACCGAGAATCCTACACATAATCTTCCGTTATACATTGAGGTCATTGTTACCCGCAGGAAAATCAAACGGGTGCTTGTGGATAACGGATCTGGATTGAACATCTGCACGCTTAAAATAGTCAAACAATTGGGACATACGGAAGAAGATCTTAAGTCCCATATCATCACTATCACCACATACGACAACGCGGAAAGAGAGTCAGTAGGCACCATTACGCTGCCAATGGAGGTGGGCCCCACTTGCCATCAGATAAAAGTTTCACATCTTTAGACTTGGAACTTCCATATAATATGCTTCTAGGCCGACCATGGATCCATGCCATGCAAGCAGTGCCATCAACATTTCATCAATACATCAAGCTGAAGCATGAGGGGACCATACAATAACAATACCAGGAGACTCAGATCCCTTTGCTCATTGTAGAGCTCTTAATAGCTTTGCACGAAAGGGTACATATGCATGTCCCTCCACAGATATAGATGTCCCTCTTCATTCTGAGGCCATGGAATCTCGAGTAGATTCAAATTCTCTTCGTTCTTGCACTCATGGGGGCATCTACTTCAACATCTCCATTTAATTCATGGGAGATGAAAATTCTGGAATATGGCTGTGGGGAGTATAATGTACAGCAAGCGCTCTTGGTTTCTGACCTCTCCTTGTCACCCACAAGACTAGAGGTCGACCCAACTACCACTTCAGGAGATCCTAGAGAGGGAACATACTATTGGGTTGTTCCTACCTGGAGGCTTGTTAGCTGAGGAAAAATTACTTGATCCACCTACTACTTGGGTCCCTGAGGACACTTAGCCATCTTGTTATCAAACCCAAAAATATGAAAAATCTGGCAGAATGATGTACTCCATGGGCTACAAAGGCCTAGGATGTGGGAGGAATGAACAAGGACAAAGAGAACCAGTCCCTCTTCCACATTTCAAAACAGAAAGATATGGCATTGGGATTTGCCCTTATGGAGCACACCCCAACGATCAAGATGCGACTTGTTCTGAGCATGAGGATAGCTCTGATTATCTAGACAGTGATACGGATTCCTGTTGTAGCCAATATGAGGATCTGGCCTCCACGAACCTTTTCATGAATAATGTTGTCCTAACCATCACCCCCAATGAACCAACCCTTGACCTTGTATACCCTCCC
Organism: Taxus chinensis; assembly: GCA_019776745.2. Lineage (NCBI taxonomy): Eukaryota > Viridiplantae > Streptophyta > Pinopsida > Cupressales > Taxaceae > Taxus > Taxus chinensis. The sequence goes on along the minus strand of CM034146.1, from coordinate 31,534,756 downwards.
TTGTTGAATGGGACCAACAACGTCACGTGCCACTAGATTTATTCGAGAATGACGAGGCTATTGCAGAGTTCATGGGCATAAGGGATACAATTCCCATTGGAGATCACAAGAAGGGTTTCTTTATCGACTTAGACACTTGCGCTTACTTCGGCGAGGAGGCTGAACTTCGTGGTCAACAAAATTTAAAGAAAAGTGAGGGCAAGAGTTCTAAAGAAAAGCCTCGGAAAAAATCAAAGTCCAAGTCACACAGTGAAAACCTCTTTGAGGCATTGGCTGACAAACAAATAAGAAAATCAAATGACAAACAAAGTGACCACGCCAAGGATGAAAATCTCGTAGAGACATCCTTGGATGAAGATCTCAACCTACCTCCTGATCCTACGCGTACGGAGGATTTATCAAAATTGTTAGTTAAAGAAACCATTGATGTCAATATTTGTACTGAAGAAGATCCCAAGATAGTAAAATTGGGAGCATCACTCTCAGCCAGAGAACAAAAGACGTTCACTATGCTACTGCGAGAGTTTATTGATGTGTTCGCATGGTCTTACAAAGACATGCCCGGCTTAGATCCAACTTTGGTCGTGCATAATTTGGTTGTGCACACAGATGCTAAGCCTATCAAATAGAAGCTTCGAAATATGCACCCAAGAGTGGCCTTGTTAGTTAAAGAAGAGTTGGAAAGGTTGCTTGTAGCAGGATTCATCAGGCCAATTGATTATTCTAAATGGATATCGAACATTGTTCCTGTCCAGAAGAAACCTATTGGTATCCGAATTTGCACAGATTTTAGGGACATCAATAAATCTTGCCCTAAAGATGACTTTCCGTTGCCCAACATTGACATGATTGTTGACTCAACTGCAGGGTATGAAATGCTATCACTTATGGATGGCTTTTCAGGTTATAATCAAATTAAGATTGCTAAGGAAGACCAACACAAAACAACTTTCACAACTCCTTGGGGCACCTTCTATTATCAGGTGATGCCATTCGGCCTTAAGAATGCGGGAGCAACTTATCAGCGGGCCATGACAGTAATATTTCACGATATGATTCATGACATCATGGAAGACTATGTAGACGACATCCTGGGAAAGTCCAAAACAAGAGAGGAACATCCTATCATTTTGCAGCGTATCTTTGAACGCCTACATGAATACAAAGTTAGGCTAAATCCAAAGAAGTGTGTCTTTGGTGTGCTATCTGGGAACCTATTAGGCTTCATCGTGTCAAGACGAGGTATTGAGGTAGACCCTTCTCAAGTATCTGCCATCATAGAAATACCTCCACCTGAGAATATCAAGCAACTGCGTAGCTTGCAAGGGAAAATTCAAGCCATTCGCCGCTTTATCTCTCAGCTTGCAGATAAATGTCACTCATTCACTCATTTGCTTAAGAAGGACATCACTTTCATCTGGGGACCTGAGTAACAATAAGCCTTTTCTTTGCTTAAATAGTACCTGGCTAATCCACCTGTCTTTATGCCTCCCACTCCGGGAGAACCACTTTTGCTCTATATTTCCGCTACGCAATATGCTATTGGTGCACTGCTCACCCAATATGACCTTAGCCATAAAGAGAAAGCAGTGTACTATCTGAGTCGTACCCTCATCGCCTATAAATGTAATTATCCTCAGATTGAGAAGGCTTGCTTGGTTGTTGTTTTTACCTTTTAGAAACTTTGCCATTACCTGCTAAATACTAAGACCAAGCTCATATCCAAGGTCGACCCACTCAAGTATTTATTGTCCAAACCCGCCCTCACAGGTAGAATGGCTAATTGGATCATTCTACTTAGTGAGTTTGATATAGAATTTGTCCATCAAAAATCAATTAAAGGACAAGTACTTGCTGACCAGCTAGCGGAAGCACCTTTTGCAAAGCACAGAACCGTTGAGTCTGGATCTGCCAGATGCATCTTTGATCTACATTGAAGAATCTATCGCATGACAGATACATTTTGATGGATCTTTTACGTTTCATGGTTCTGGTGCAAGAGTGGTCCTTATTACTCCTTCAGGTGATCCTATACCACAGGATTTCTACCTGGCCTTCCCTTGCACGAACAACATTGCGAAATATGAAGCACTCATTGCAGGGATGAAGCTAGCCATCAAGTGGAATATTCAACATGTGAAGGTTGTAGGTTATTCACAACTAATCATCAAACATGTTAATGATGAGTATAAAGTTAAGGATGACAAGCTCATACCTTATAAGAAGTTGGTGGAAACTCTGAAGGAGTATTTTGTGCACATTACCTTTGAGCAAATCCCAAGAGTGTAGAATAGATCGGTAGATGCTATGACAACGGTGGGATCTATGCTTCGTATTCCGCCAGGGAACAATGATATGCCATTCTTCGTAGAAAATCTATGCCAGCCCGCGTATGACATGCCAGAATCTTGCTTGGCTTGTGAGGTTGTTGGTCCCCATTCACCATGGTATGAACCCATTTTCACCTATCTTAAGGACAGTACATTCCCTCCCGAAATCTCCCGCTCTGAAAAGCAGAGCCTAATTCGCTAGACAGCCCGTTACACTCTGTTAGGAGGTACACTTTATCGTCGTGGCTACGATGGGAATCTGTTACGTTTTCTGGATGTGCTGGAGTCAATCAAGGCAATTAAAGAAGTACACGAAGGAGTATGTGGAGCACATACAAACGAAATGGTCTTGGCTAAGAAACTGTTAAGAGTAGGTTACTATTGGCCCACGATGGAAACTGATTGTTTTAATTATGTTAGAAAATGTGTGCTATGCCAAAATTATGGAAATTTCATCCATGCTCCATCACAACCATTGCAACCAATCACTACCCCATGGCCATTCTCCAAGTGGGGACTTGATCTAATAGGGAAGCTTACTCCTACCTCATCTGATGGTCATACACATATCATCACAGCTACAGAATACTTTACAAAATGGGTGGAGGCTGTCCCTTTAACCTATGTCACAGGAGCACATATTTCTAAATTCATCATGAATCACATTATTTACCGATATGGTATCCCTGCAGCCATTGTCACAGATAATGGGAAGTCATTTAAGAACAAAACTATGAAAGGTGTTTGCCAACGGTTCCAAATCAGATTGAAATGGTCCACGCCATATTACCCTCAGGGTAATGGACAAGCTGAGGCAACAAACAAGACTTTGGTAAGGATAATGGAGAAGATGGTTGGCAAAACTGGTCGAAACTGGGACCTACAAATCCACCCAGCCCTCTGGGCCTACCGAACATCAATTCGCACTCCTACGGGTGTGACACCATATTCCCTCATGTTCGGGACAGAATCTATCATCCCTTTAGAGATTGAACTCCCATCCCTGCGAATTTCTCTTTGGGACTATTTGGATAAGGATGAAGATTACCGAGTGGCAATATTGGCTGAGTTAGAGCTCCTGGATGAGAGGCGCATTCGCGCTCTTAATCACCTGAAAGTATATCAACACAGAATCTCCCGCAACTACAACAAGAGAATCATCCCTTGCCAGTTTGAGGTGGGTGATTTAGTTATGAAGGAGAACCAGTTCAACACCAGAGCAGAGCGAGAAAAGAAAGGGAAGTTCGAACCACACTGGTTAGGACCCTATGTCATAGTTGCCAAGTATGGCACAGGGGCATACAAGTTAGCTCACCCCAATGGTGATGAGCTCTGGGAGCCCATGAATGCCATACATCTTAAGAGGTTTTATGCCTAAACATGGCACAAGAACGTCATAAAAATCACAAAAAAATATAAAAACATCAAAATATTGAAAAATAAATAAAAAAATAAAAATCAAAATCAAAAACTTCAAAAAGGAAAAGAAAAAGAGAAAACAGGTCGTCCACTAGTGAAAACCACGCAATTGTGGCACTTTGGACAAGTCCTTGGCTGAAAACCGATTTCCGGCGCCTCGGGAGGATTCGTTGTTCACAAGCATTCTGTATTAGAAGGGTAGTTGTCTTTGTCCTGGACCTAGTTCTACCTTCGAGTTTCCTTGTGCACACCATCTAGTCCAGCCTTGATCCGGCTTTGCCTTCTTCTATTCATCTGTAAGGGACGTGGTATTTCATTATTTTCCATCTTACGCTGGGGGAAACTCAACGACTTCACCTTCTTGTTCATAAGTGCGTGGCTTCTGCCCTTGTATATTCCCCACCTAATGCTGGGGGCATCCATGCTTTCTTGGTTACCTGCACATAGCTTTGGAAAATTGTTAAAAACACAAAAACAATAGAAAATTGTTTCACAAAACACAAAAACAATAGAAAATTGTTTCACAAAACAAAAAAACAATAGAAAATTGTTTCACAAAACACAAAAACAATAGAACATTGTTTTGAGAAAACATAAAAACAATAGAAAATTGTTTCACCAAACACAAAAACAATAGAAAATTGTTTCAGACAACACAAAAACAATAGAACATTGTTTCTAGAAAAACACAAAAACAATAGAACATTGTTTCAAGAAAACAACACAAACAATATATATATATATAATCTAAAAACAAGGCAAAATTTTTCAAAAAATTCCTAAAAAGTGAAACACCCTACAAAATGGTAACTTGCTTCTTACGGCTGAAACTTGTGTCTTGCACATGGTATTTTCTCCATATCCTATTGGTTTGTCTCACATCTTCCCCGATTAATATGACTCGCGGATCACTGGATTCACAACCATTCACAAAAGCTAGCTGCTTGCTTCGTCTGTACTCTAGGGCACTTTTGGTTTCCTGGTGCTGTTTCGTTGCGCACAAATGCTTTTCATGGACCCCGTGTCCATTTTCATTTCCCCTTGCATGTATCCTTGCTTGGGGCATCATTTTTTAACCCTTGTCATCAATCATGAACTTGTGGATCTCTTCAGCGGTGATAACAAAATATTTGTACAACTGTCTTGACCGTTGTTGGGTTAGATATGTACGTCCGTGCTTGTTTTCCCTGTTATATGAGCTTGTTTCCTTCTCGTATTGCATTGCATTATTGTATGTTGCGTGGAGTTGGTACTTTCAACAATGGACAATTGTTCTAGTATGGTTTTTCATGTCATTCTACCTTTGTCGTATGCTTATATTTTTCATAAGGACCGATGATGTAGTTCCTATGGCAATATGATGACATCAAATTTGTTCCAAACAAGTAAGCGGCTAGAGGTTAAGCTCTTCTCTCCCCTCATCCATATTTCTTCTGCACCACTTCTCTTTCACCCCTAATTCTCCCTCTCCTCGGGGCATCCTGCCTCGTCCCCATTCTTCTGCCTACTTCTCACCTTTTTCGATTATTGATCGAGTTCTTCTATCACCCCATCGACACTCGAGGGGGCATCTCTCCCTCCTACTAATTTTTCTTCCATCTCTTCAAAATCTCTTTTGTCTACTATCTTTGAAGTGGCATCACTTATGCCACCCCAAAGAGGGGCAAATGTAGACACCTATAATTACGCCCAAGTAATTTAAATACTTAAATTGTGCTAATTATCCCCTTTCTTTCAAATCAACGACATATCGTCAAAGGCATTCATTTTCCCTCATATCATCATTAATTAATTACATAAGCTAATTAATTAAGTTTCTTATCCAACAAATACCCTAATTAACGAACTTCCGTTAATAAATCACCCCTTCTACCTAGACTAATTAATTATTATTAATTAATTAGCTTTCCCTTCCATTTAACCAATAAATCAATATTTAATTGATTTAATCCCCTTATAATAGCCTAAATCGTACTAATATTCCTCTAATTAGCTTCTATAAGCTTACATCTACCTATTAATTAATCACCTTTGATTAATTAAAATCCCCCCCAACTCCCATGACTTGTTAAACATGTATTAAACCCTTCTAAAGTAAGGTTACCTTTAATAAAGCAACCTTATCCATTCCTAATCATGTTTTACCTTTATCCCACATTCATGAGAATGTGTTGAATCCTTTATCCTTTGGGCTATATAAAGAGCACTCCACCTACCTTTTTACTTACACCTAAACTTTCTAAGAGAGCAAATGCAAAGCATATAGGAAAGAGACTAAGAGCTTGCACCTTGCCCTTTTGAGAGTTCATCATCTTGAAGAGTTAAGCCTCTTTCTTAAAGTGCTTGGGTCATATGGGAGGTGTCAAAAGGGTTTTGTAGCCCAACTTTGATTGGCCCCCATTCCTAGGTTCTTGGAGCATTAAGGACAGCTATTTTGATAGCCATGGAGCTTACTTAGGTCCATTCATTTATTTGTTGTTAGAGAATAGAGGAGTTTAGATATTTAGCATTGTTAGTTTCAAAGTTTGTATTGATGAATGCTAGCATCTAACCCTTGTTTAATTCTTATCATGATGGTGTTTATGCTTTGTTTTAGCTAAATTGTAGAACTATTTTAGGTGGTAGTTCTTGCTTCATTTGATTTAGCATTAAGCAAAGTATACATGCACACAGTCGTTGTCCTTTTTAATTTTTGGAAATGTGGCTTTGATGTGCATCATGTGTTTCATGTTATTTATGTGGGTCCATGGTTACACAAACGTCTTATGTGTTATACATTATCCTAAGTGATCCTATATGATGTTATGTATCAAGCAATGTAAGCCAAATGTGTGTGTGTGTGTGTGTGTGTGTGTGTGTGTGTGTGTGTGTGTGTGTAAAATGTGCGCATTACATGAAGAAGTTATAACTGTTTTATCTTTCTCTATTTTTATTTTTATTTCACACACAAATTGGAATTTCACAGACACGACATCAAACAATTTCACATTATATATGTAAATTTATATGTCTCTCTGTTTTATTTTTTTCTTGTTTTTTTTTAATTTCACAGACACAAATTGGAATTTCACAGGCACAACATCAAACAATTTCACACCATATATGTAAATGTATATGTCTCTCGGCATAATTATCAAAATTACATCCATTTCAACTTGTGAAGAGGGTTAAATGCATCATATGAGTGTAATTAAAAATTCAATTATAAATAAATCAAAATCAAATTATTAAGTGGTATAATTAATGACTCTATATCATTTCTACTTTGTATTCCATAATTTACATCATTTTGATTGGGTATCCTACTTTTACGAAATAAATAACTATTATGCTATATTTTTACAAGATAAATAACTATTTTGTTATACTTTATATTACTTCAAATTTAATTTGTACGAGATATATAATAAATGTCATATGATATCATGATGGTACAATTGGGTGGTGGGAATTTATTTTAACTAACAATTTCCTACCCTTCCATACATAAATAGAAGTAAAAATTGTTAGCAAAATGATATTTAGTGTTCCATTGTTATAAGTTAGAAACTAATATAATTATGTTAAAACCATTCAATATATTTATATTTAGTTTATACTTTTTGTTGAGAGAATCTTGTATCATGTTACATTTAATATAATATAAGATCCTTTTCATCAAAATATAAAAATGTTTGTTATTATAAGGGGGTGGTGAAAACCAATTTTACCTAAAAATAGTAGGAGATATTATTGGGAGAGAGGTTATAGTGAACTCCTTATATATACAAGTTGGATTCCATATATACTTATAACATGTTTCATATGAATTTATTCATAATTTATTATGTTCTCTTGTTTATAATCTCAATCAAATTCACATTTGGTATGAAAACGAGTTCAATATAGAGTTTTAATCCTAGGAAGGGATTTTCCTCTATTATGACACCCATATTGATTGAGGTATTTTGTAACCTGCAAGGAGTTTGTAATTACTCATACAACATAAATGGCGTCTAAACCACCTAATGCCCCAAGGGAGATGGAATTAATCCATGCATGCGTGAATAACCCTCACACAGACCCTGGAGAGCTAATTGATTGGCCAGGGATAGGATCATCTCCTATCAATGAGTATGTGACAATAGGATTACTTGATATGGCATTCGCTACTTTGTTTCCCGATGGAAAATATGACTGGCTAGAACCACGGTTAAGACGAGTACGTCTCCATGAATTTGTAAAACATTTATTTCAATATAGGGATCACCGATTTGGCTGACATCCCCGATTCAGGTATTGCATGATGAACATGATCATGAGACATCGTGCACAAAACTCATCTGCAGTGTTTGTTAAGAAAAGCCTCTAAGATATGCCAATCACCATTAATGAGTTACGTGAGCATATGCAAAATGTTCCCCATTCCAATCTAGCTGATCGTTTGATGCGGTTCAGAACATCTTTAAGGGGTACGAGGTCTTATTGGGAAAAATGTCATGGTGAATTGACAGACATGTTGCATCAAATCAGATCACCTACCATTTTTTTCACATTAAGCGCAGCTGATATGTATTTGCCCGATCTACATGCATCAATGCCTAGAACGCCGCCGGATAATCCACGGGAAGCACAAAATTGGCGAACGAAAAATGTCATTGAATATCCACATATAGTGGCACATTATATGCACCTGCGACATACACTTTTCCGAAAGGAGATATTGCAAAAAGGAATGAAAGTTAAAGATTATTGGTCTAGATATGAATGGTAACATAAAGGTTCTGCCGCATGTGCACGGGTTCATATGCTTAGAAGGGGCGTTGAATATGGACAACCTTGATTAGAATGGTGATTTTCAACGTGGAAATGCTGAAATAATACTTCCATTCTATTGTCCATTGCATGGAATCCTCAAGAGAACCCACACCAGTGAAACATATAGGTAATTTATCGATTCTCATCAAGTCTGTGATTTATATAGAATTTTTACGTTGTCAAAATATATTGCATATTCTTATGTTCTATGTTACAGGTCTACCAAAATTTTACGTAGCATCCATGTCTTCGGAATAGAAAACAACTGACACAAGTCGATATGGAACGTGACTACGACGAGATTCTCAACAATGTAGAATGACATGCAATGTGTAGAGAGGGTGCCTACCTATGCAAGAAAAGGGGGAAAATGGTTTGTAGGTAAGATTTTGAAAAAATATGGAATAATTAAATTGAAATTAAAAATATATATGTGGAAGAACTAATAATTGATTATTACATTTTATAGTTATAATGCACTATGGCCATTGAATCTCGACGAATCAAAGTTATATCAAGACTCAGAGACGGGAGATAAAAATTTTGAACCTGCGAGAAATGATAATAGGGTAAATACACATAATCGCTACATATTACAATTGTGGAGAGAAAACGTAGATTGGCAACTTGTTCTTTCCAAGCATGTCGCAGTCAAGTACATTACAAAGTATGCAGTGAAAGTGGAGAAAATATCTAAAACTTATCATCAAATGTTGTTGTGGATTGCAAACATTGACTACCCAGATGAAATTGCAACAACAGCATACAAGAGACTTCTAATTGAAACAATTGTTGAAAGATACATTGGCGCACAAGAAACATGTCACATGTTGTTGGAGCTCCCTTTGGTAGAGAGCAGTAGAGTATTTTTCAATTTGAATTTTGTGTGTGAGGTGTTAAAAAAAGTAACAACTGATGGAAGATGACCATGAAGAACATGCAAAAAAATTCATTGACAGGTACAAGAAAAGGCCTTTTTCCATGGAAAGTGTGTCTCTTATTGATGCCGCTAGACCTTGGGCATATAATCTAAGGAGAAAATGAGATAACTAGTGGGAGGTCAAGATTTTGGCAACTATTGTGAGAGTGTTCCTGAGGTTTTCCTCTGTCCCTTTGTGGGAATCTCATAAATGGGTTGATTTTTGTTGGTCAGAGTTATTGCTTTACAAACCGTTTCGAGATATAGAGAAAGATATCAGACTTGATTCTAATTCAATAAGTTCAAACTGCGATTAGTTCCATTATAATCCATGGCATGTCAAAAGGAGGACTACACTAGAAGACATTGAAAATAATAGTGATTCTAAAGATGAAATTAATCAACATGTTCAACATAATACAATAGAACATGAATGGGAAATCATGTGTAGGCTTCATCATGGTCAAATTTTGCAAGCGACAGGAAATAGATATGTTGGGAACGAGAGATATTGACAGACAAGCACCATGGAATGATGAATATCTCGAGGTGAATAATACACAAGTAAAGTGATAAAATTCATAAGCATTTTGAAAGATTATGGGTTGGTTACAGACGATGAATTAGCCCCCAAATTTCAATTACGACACCTTAGGTGCTAAACAAAAACATCCACTTGATATAATAATGACACATTATAATCAACGTCAAAATAACATTCCATTTCTCATGATATTTCAAGGAACAACAGGAACAGGAAAATCTTATCTGATTGGTGTGATTCGTCAGGAACTTTTTGATGCATCATTCCCAAAACCTTCTCCTCTTCTATTACTTGTGCCAACAGAGATTTTTATCTTTTAATATTAGCACCTCGATGATCCATTCACAACTTTGAATCCCTGTTACATATTTTACAGAACTTGAAGGATCAAGACTTGTAACATTCCAACAAGAGATATGCCACATAAAATATGTATTGATTGATGAAATGAGATTCGTCGTACAAAGTTTTGCTATAAAACGTGGACTCCTGAATTCATTAAGAATTCCTTGAAAGATCAAACATGAGTTTTGGTGGCGTTTCTATGATTTTGGTAGCAGATTTGGGGCAACTTCCTCATGTTACTAATAAACCTGCCATATGATAGTAATAGAAGTGCAAAGTTGTTATGGGAAGCATTTAGAATAGTTGTTACATTGGATAAGGTATTTAGGAAAGGAGGAGGAGATGAAGACCAAAAATGTTTTTGAAAAATTCTAGCAAATTTCATAGATGCGAATCCGACACTGGATGATTGGATGTTGTTAATGAGTAGAACAAGTTATGCATATCAGACAAAAGCTAGCAATGAAGAATTCCATAATGACATTCACTTGATGGAGACAAAGATTAACATGAATAACCACAACAACAAAAAATTGCATTCATTGAAGAGACCTATCTCACGTATCATTGGAACTACAACAAGTACAGCCAAGACAGTGGCAGGAGGTCTGAATGATGAACTTGATTTAGAATTATTAATTTCTAATGATGCAACGGTTATGCTAATATCCAACCTTTGGATAGAAGCAGGTCTTGTAAATGGAGCTTTGGGATATATTCAAAGCATAGTATATCCACCTGGTAATGGTCCACCAAACCCACCAACATATGTAATGGTTGAATTTGATAGTTACTTCGGAATACCATTCGAAGATAAAACTCCGCATACCATCCCAATTACACCAATACAAAGGGGACGTACACACCAATTACCCTTACGGTTGGCATGGGCATTGAGGACACATAAATCACAAGGTTTGACTCTTTCTAAGGCTACAATTGATATTGAAGAAAGAGAAACAATGGGGTTAACATTTATGGCTATCTCTCGAGTGAATTCGTTACAGATTCTAAAAATATCTCCACCATTTTCATACGAGTGCTATGCAAAGATGAAGAACGAAAAACTACTTTCGAAACAGGAGGCAAAGGAAAAACGACTTATGTCCTTGGAATATAAATAATGTACCCTGTGTAACATGCATTTCATTCTATGAATTTTGTCATTACATGTGATGTACATTTCACATTTCGATTCGTATGAAAAAAAAAACTCTATTTTTTGAACTTGATAATATGGTTACTAATAAAATCCATAAGAACTTCATGTATTATAGGCCTTGATTTTTTCTGCTCATACTCATTCTCTTAAGAGATATGGTTCCTTATTTAAATGCATTTATGATGTTCCTTTTAAGATATTTGAGTCTAAAAGAATTAATTGTTAACATTTTCTCATTTTAGTTGTTGTTTGCGACATTTTTATCGAAATCAGTATTTGAAAATATTATTAAATGCACAAACTAAATGTTTGCCCTTCTTTTCCATACATTTATCTTAGGATATGATATTATGTATAATGCAACTCCCACGTGAATGCTACTCAGAATACCTACATTTATTGTAAATATATGTAAAATATGCCGAGAGGTATAGTATTACATAGGTATTTATATACCTCTCGACATATTTTACATGCCTTGCGTACTATCACCTCTCGGCATATTTTACATATCATGTTTTGATTTATGTTTTGTATGTATGTAAAATATGCCGAGAGGTGAAGTTCACAAGGAACCTATATATTTATATAATATATAAATATATGTAATATATACCTGTCAGCATATATTACATATATTTATATAAATATAGGTATGCTAGTTTATAATCTCAATCAAATTCACATTTGGTATGAAAACGAGTTCAATATAGAGTTTTAATCCTAGGAAGGGATTTTCCTCTATTATGACACCCATATTGATCGAGGTATTTTGTAACTTGCAAGGACTTTGTACTTTTTATTATAAGGTTAATATGACATGTATATTAAACTAGTTTCGATAGTTTTGTGATCCGTTATGCATGAGAGAGTCTTAACTAGCACGCGCAAACAATTATTCATTGTCTGCACAGAAACAAAAAAATATTTTCGGGCAGCAGTTGAAAATGTTTAATTTAAACAAAATATTGACCATGAACCTGCTTCATCTATGATAATCATATCCTTCATTTATGGTATATGATTCCCGTTCGCAGTTAATTAGACCGACTATGTTTGTTGATGCTTACACTGTTTCATCGTAGTATGCATTGCATTTGATTCTGTTTGCATAGCTGCGCAATTTTTCATTATCTGTTTACATTGGAAGACATTTTAATTTGTTTCCAAATATTCACATCTCCGTACTAGATCTACGCATTTGGGATTCAATTCGGTATTTTTGAGAGATCTTTTAGCTTGGCGGCAAACTCCAAGTCACCGTAACTCAATTCCAGATTTCCTCTTCATGGAAGTTCGCAGACCTCACATTCTCACCTCTCGGTCTGATCATTTTATCATCAACACCTCATATACTTCTATCCATTTGCTTATGGCATAATTGGAAGAAGTCAAAGATTTCCCAAATGCCAAAAGTTCATTCATTATCCTGGCATTAAGACATTTCGCATCGGTTATATATTTGAGGATGCATGTGTTTGGAATATCAGAGTTGTGGAAATTTTACACGCTTTGACCAAATATCTTCGTCTTCCATCCTGTACATAGCTATTTACAAGTGAGTGTTAAATATTCTCGATACATTCGCTCCAGTCTGCATTCTCCGCCCATATTGCGTTCTTAAATCCAACTTGGTTGTATTCGAAGAATATTGTCCATCACCTTGGAATTTTCTTCAACCACATCTGATCTAAGAACTGATCCATTTTAATTGGATTTGGATTTGAAAGGTAGAACATTGCGTTGCATTGCATTGAACTTTTCAAGTTGCGTGGGAGACATGTTGCATAGCAGGATTCAGCTTCCCTTGGATCTCCCACCAGTTCCCATATGCCTCCTCCATACAACAAATCGAACGGAACATCCAAACTTTAAAAGTGTCAGTTTTATAATTATTTAAAAATAAAAAACCATTTGTTTACAATTTAAATAGACATTAATTTGTTCGAATATAGATATTATTTCATAACACAACTAGCTTTGAATTTTTGTTAAAAATTAATGCCTAGCCATAAGTTCAAACCTAGAGAAGCGACAAAATATTTTTTTTTTACAACGGAGGGTAAATAATTTCGAAAGTGGGACATATATTGTTTTGAATGGTGATTGTTAATTTTTTTTTTGGTATGAATAGAAGTGTTATCATTGTAAAAAGAGTAGGATTTTGTTTTCGTCTCACGAATGCATTTTCAATGTAATCTAGTGTTGTATGAAAAATTATGTGTTTCACTTTACGGATGGGGATGGGGATGGGGAAGGTGGGGGGAAGAATAGAATAAAATACAACATAAAAACTAATGAGCTTTTTACATTTAGTTTGTTGAGCAAGTACTATGAGATCAAAGGATAGAAGGAACAAAGGAAAGAGGTTGAATATCAACATCTCGTTTTTTTTTATTAAGGGTAAATAGTTTTGAAGGGACTATACCCTGTATACAAAAGGGCTCAAAAGTTAGATATCAAAAGCGGAAGAAACAGCCCAAAGAAGGGCAAAACAACCAACACTAGAGGGCTCATCAGCCAGATAATACATCATAGTTATAGAAAAGGATCAACACGTACAATGATCCGAAAAACAACAAAAGAGACCAAAAAACCAACAAGAGATATTGACCACATAATATCTCAACCAAAAAACAACACCAAAACCGTCAGTCAACAGCAACTTCGTAGCCAGTAAACATCAACATAGCTCTATATCACTTGATAGCCTGGTCAATCTTAGTTTTGATCGCTTGAAGCGAGACAAAGAAGGCAATGGTTGTGGCTTGAGAAGGGTCTTTCAAATCCGCCTGAGCAATTGCCATATCTCTTTTCTCCTTGGAGCCCCAGATGTCCTCAGTAATCCCGGTGAGACTGCATACACTATGAACATGTTGTTCGATGAAATTGTAAATGCTTTTAAAGGCAGATAGGATGCAGTCATTACAGTTTTTTGCATTTCCCAATCTGCCATCCAAAGATTGTAGGTTCTTGAAGACTTCAGCAATAACACCCTCCTCCTCATCATCTTGAAGTTTCCCTTTTCCCTTAGCTTTTTCCATATTTCTGATAACATTCTTAAGCTCTGTAATTTCCTTCTCCATCCTGCCCACTCTGACCAACAAATCCTCCTCCTTAGGCTCCTCCACCAGATGGCTGATGTGGAATAGGATCTCGGCAAGTTCAAGGTCTTTGTGACTTCTAACGACCCTCTGAGAAGTAGGGACCTTGGTTTTCATACCCTTCCTTTTCTTGCTAGACGAGGCAATGTCACTCTTCCTTTTGAGTAGGGGGGGAATGGAGGTAGTGGGGGCAGGGGGAGGAATGAAGGGAGAGGGAGGAACATAATTCAAGTGGGAAAGGTTGAGCAATGGTGGTAGATAAGAAGAATTAGCCCTTGGAGTGGAACTGCCCTAGTATGATTTTGCACTTCCCGAACGGATTTCTCCAGCGAGTTTATCAAGTAGTGAGGGAAATTGATGATTATGTTTCTACGAAAGTGGTTAAGAAAAATAAAATGTTTTTGAGGGATAGTAACAAATCTCCCCTCAAGAGTTATATACCTAATAACCATCCTAGCTAGCTCAGCAAAAGGCTCAGGAATCGAAGTCAACTTAATGCCGGCTGTCACAAGTTAAAGATTTTCCCCTTCGTCTAGGAATTTCTTTGCCTCCACTTCTCTATCCACCTTCTTGTTAAAGAATTTGGTGCCATCGAGACTGAGCCCCATGACCTGAGCAATAAGCTCCTTCGTTATCTCAACCTCAATGTTGTTGTACTTAACAACCCGATTCTTCCATCCCTGCGCAAATTTAATAGAAATATCTTGATCAAAACCCTGTATTCTTTCAATAAAATTCACAAGACCCCAATTTGAAGAAAGTTCTAGAGCCCTGCATCCTCTTTCCACGCTAGATTATGGGTGGGTTATGTCTTGCAAGGTGGACCCCCCATTTTTCTAGTGACTTTGCCCGCAATAGTAACACTATGCGTATCAGTCTTAGCTTTGTTTTTGAATCTCTCCCATTCGTGATAAAAGAAGTAATTATTAGACCTAACTTTGTAATTAGTGACCCTCTCCTTAGCGTTCTCCCTGTGACAAGTAATGATGACTGTCCAATTCGCACAAATCACACTAATCACACAAATCTTAGATGATGTCATCATTTTGTACCTAAAAATCCGCTCCTTAGCATCAACATTATAGCCATTAGTGATTACTTTCCAAGCCATGTAAATCATTGATGATGTCTTTATTAACTTGAGTGGGAAGAATGTCCCCCCTTAGCCAAGTTTGAAAAGTATTGTTAACCCGAAAGTTTTCCAAACCATCTGCAACCCTATTGCCTTCTTGATAGGTGTGATTCATTTTAACATTTTCAAAACTCTTGCATATATCATTACCTTCAACAATAAAATCTCTAATTGACCAGCTGGGGGGTTGCTTATTGTTTAAGAGATTGATGATGTTCAGAGAATCACCCTCAATAATGATATTCAGAATATTACAATCCCTGACTAGCCTTATTCCCCACAGAGCAGCAAGAGCTTCAAAGTAATGATTAGTATGCCTTCCCATCTCGTTACTCACCAATGATGGGGCCGCATAGCAATGATGGTGGCATATTTGTTTCAGTTATGTGTTTACAATCCACTATAATTCACTTCATTTTTATAGTTAATATTGTGTGGTTGTTAGGATACGAACAAATGTATTTTCCTATTAAATTGTAACAAGTGAACATCATTTCCTTTTGTAACCGTTTGATGGAAAAATATAATGGAGAATAGAAAGCATATTGTAATGTAGATAATGGATCTTGAAAAGATTGAGGATATCCATAAAACCACATAAGGTGTAATATTTATGGGTTCCTGTTCATGTCTAGGTTTTTGGTAAAACTACAAAAAACCACATAAGGATGATGAGAGATGCCTTTCGTTTTGATCAAGATCATGAGCCACAAGAATTGGGCATGCCACAAGAGTTCGACGTACTACAGTTGAAAGTGTGAACATTTTTCTACCGTGTTCACACTAAGGGAGAATGTAAGGAAATTAATATCTAGTGCTCCATGTTATATGTTAGAAACTAAATATAAATATTTTTGATATTGTAAGTGGGTGGTTAGCACCACTTACATAGATATAATATGAGATATTGTGCGGAGAGAGAGGTTATAACAAACTCCTTATATGTAGGAACTAGATTCCCTATGTATTTGTAGCATGTCTTGTATGAATCTATAAGGAGTGTATTGTGTGTTCTGTTGTTTGCAATATGAACTAAATTCACAAAAATTCTATTCTTAAATATGGTATGGGATTTTATCATAATTTTTGAATTCTTATCATTATACAAACAAACAAAATTTAAAATTCTATTATTAAAATGTTAGACAGATGATATTATATTATGTTGTAGAAATGAAAAAATAATATACTAATGGATATGATTTTCTTTTAAAATAAAATTTTAAAAAAGAAAAATGTAATGGATTTTATGAGATGAATTATTGAAGCGCATCATTTAAATACAAAGATACATTATATAGATTTTATGTATTTTACTATTGAAACTTCCGTTTATATTGCTTGAAATAAAAGAGAGTTACATAGTTAGGGGCTGACTGAACAACTCACAATCCCACAAAATGCCAGGACGGTACCAAAGAATTCCATGAAAGCTTACATTATAACAACTACAGTGAAACCAGAGAAAAAATAAATGCATCATCATGAAAAGACCACCACCACACCAGGAGGAGGGGGAGGATCATCCCGCGGAGGGATGAAGACTCCACTATCATGCTCTGCAGACGGAGGATCCACCTATCAACCACCTTGATCAGGATATCGCATATGAAGAGGCATCGTAATTCCCCAACTGAGGGACAAAGATACGACGAGAGTTTACATGGCCGGTAGTGAAGATCCCCACCATGAAGTGCTAGTAACACCTTTACCCCATAAAGGTGGGCTCCAGCCTAGTCCAAAGGAGTGATGGCAGAGACTGAAATAGATTTTATTCAATGCATGTGTATTACAATCAAAAGAGAAGATCCTTTTAAAGGCTATGGGAGGAGAGAAGAGGAAGGAGGACAGTTATAACTATCTGTAACTGTCCTGTTAAACTAATACACAATGTATTAAACTAATGCGCTAACATTCCACCCTTAATACATTGCTCTTACAAATGTATCCCCTAAACAAATCAAACTTCACTTTGTTGAGAGGCTTGGTGAGAATATCTGCAACTTGAAAATTAGTAGGGCAGTACTAGAGCTAAATTTGGTGGTTCAAGACCTGTTCACAAATGTAGTGACATTCGAACCTCAATATGCTTTGGGCTTTCATGAAAAATAGGATTCTTCACAAGATTCAACACACCTTGATTTTCATAGTGAATGATGGGAGGTTTCTCTTCAAGAACCCCTATATCTGCAAGAATGTGACGTAACTAAATCACTTCGCACACAGCATCCTCATGCGGAACAATATTCATCCTCAATGGATGAGAGAGCAACAACAGTTTGCTTCTTGCTAATCCATGAGATAGGCCCAAATCCAAGATGAAAAATGTATCCTGAAGTGGATTTCCTGTCATCAACAGATCCTACATAGTCCGAGTTTGTATATCCCTGTAAAAATAACTGAGTGTTCTTCTGATACTCTAGACGAAATTCAAATGTACCTCCGACATATCTCAACACATGCTTTGCTACTATCCAATGACATTTCTTCGGCTCCTACATAAATCTGGTGAGATAACTCACTGCAAAGCACCATATCTAGTTTGGTATAAGTCAAGTAAATGAGACTCCCCACAAGCTACCTGTAGTGAGTGCCATCTACCTATGGTGAATCCTAGAATCTAGATAATTACAAACCTTTCTCCATAGGTGTGGACATTGGTTTACAATCTCACATTCCATACTTTTCCAGGAGTTTCTTGGCATATTTCATCTGGGAGATGAAGATATGATTCTTATTCTACCATATCTCTAAGCCAAGAAAGTAGTGAAGTAGCCCCAAATCAGTCATGTCGAAGGATTTCTTCAAATCATTCTTTACATCATCCACAAGATTGTCAGAACTTCCTGTGATCACAAGATCATCTACATACAAAACCAGAATGACAATATTTGTTCCTACCTTCTTGATATAAAAATTTTTATCTAAGGGGCTACGAGTGAATCCATGTTGTAATAGGTGATCATAAATTTTTATATACCATGCCCTAGGTGCTTGTTTGAGTCCATAAAGTGACTTTATCAGACAACATACCTTGTGTGGTTGATGCTCATCTACAAACCCTTCAAGTTAGGGCATGTATACTTCTTCTTTTAGATCACTATTCATAAAAGCACTCTTGACATCCATTTGCTGAAGTTTCCATCCATTTTGTGCTGCCAGTGCACAGACAACTCTGATTGTTTTGATCTTCACAGTGGGTGCAAAGGTCTCGTCATAGTCAATTCCTTCTTGCTGAGCATAACCCTTTGCAACAAGTCATGCTTTTTGTTTTTTGATTGAACCATCTGCCTTATATTTGGTTTTGAAAATCCATTTGCAGCCAATGGATTTCTTACCTGGAGGCAAATCGACAAGTTCCCACGTCTGATTCTGAATTAGGGAATCATATTCAACATCCATAGCCTGTTTCCACTGTGGTTGGTCTAATGCCTCACGAACAGTGTCAGGTTTGGTGCTATCAACAACTGAACTAATGAGTGCAAAATTTACCTCATGTCTGGCTTGACTTCGTGTTCTGACTCCCGTAGAAGTACCTGGAAGTGAGTTTAGTTGTGCATCCCTAATAGTATATTGGACCCATTTCGGATGTTGGTGTTACTGCTGTTGATGTGAAGATGTGTTTTCCAGTGTGCCTCGATCAACGAAAAAGTCTCAACTCAGCTCTTCTTCTCTCTGAGAAGAATCATCTTGCCCATCATCTAGATGTGTGAGCAATCTATGTGACGAGGTCGGTACTATATCTCCGTTGTGTGGCAATGAGTCAAAGGATGACTCTCGTAGATCTTATTTGTCTCAGGATCCATGAGGCGATATGCCTTTGAGGTAGTACTATAACCCAAGAAAATACATGGTAGTGTCTTTGGATCGATCTTATTCCTTTTCTCATCTAGAACATGCAGATATAAAGTACAACCAAAAACTCTCAAATGCTGAATAGAAGGTTTATGACCGGTCCATACCTCTTCCGATGTCCTGTTCTGCAAGATCTTCTTGGGTGCCTGGTTGAGTAGATACACTATTGTCTGGACTACTTCTACCAAAAACTGATCCTCCAACTTAGTAGTGGAAAGCATACAATGAGCCATCCCCATGAAAATCTTGTTGTGTCACTCAGAAATCCCATTTTATTGGGGAGTGTAGGGTGTAGTCAGATCTTGCTAAATGCCGTGCTACTTTAGGTATGCTAAGAACTTCTTCGATACAAATTTCCCCCCTCGATCTGAGTGGAGGAGAAGGAGAGGCTTCGCTAGACTACCTGGTGGCTTGTTGGTAAAAGGTTTGGAAATGGATCAAAGGCCTCACTCTTCTTCTGAGAGAAAATATACCCACATTTTCTATGAGTAATCATCAATGATGAGCTGGAAGTACTCATAACCTTGGAATCTAGCTGGTAGGGGTCCGCACAGATCAGTATGTATAACCTGAAGATGCTTTGTATAATGATAAGAGCTTTGTTTGAATGGACCTCTGTGTTGTTTTCCCACAAGACATCCCGAGAAAACATGTAAGGAATGGGAGAGTGGAGGAAGCCCTCTTACCATTTCCTTAGCACTGAGCTGATGTAGAGCCCCGACCAGAAAGATGACCATATCGAAAGTGCAAAAGTGTAGTGGACTCCACCGTTGAAGTAGAGAGAGAAATTTTAGATGAAGTGACCGCATCTAGTGCAAATAGAAGGCCCCTCAGAGATGCTCGAGAAATAACTGAGTCTCCCTGGGAAATGATGTAGGAATTGACCCCTTTCTCAACAAAGAACTCAACCTACATTCGATGATTAAGAAGTTGACTTACAGACAAGATATTTGAGGTCAAATCTGGAACATATATCACCTTTGTGAGTGTACATCTTCATGTCCCAAGAGGAATGATGACACCACCAATCCCTGCTGCAATATACTCCTGATTATCTGCGATGGTGATCCGATCTCCAGTGGGGTGGTCACTCAGGATATGGAAGAACTTCTTATTGCTAGTCATGTGTTTGTTAGCGCCCAAATCAATCAACCAGACACTTTCTGACGGCTGTGAAGTCTGCGAGACTAGGACAGTGTCTAGATGAGTTGTGTCTGGAACCTCTTCATCAGAGGAGGCATCCTGCTGAGCAGCAATATGACCCTTCTACCTTTGATTACGAGCATGCCATTGGGATTTCTTAGAATATCCTTGGCCAGAAGTAATCTCTTCACAAGAATTTCCATGCTTGCGATCATTATAATAACATTTCCCAGTCGTGTGTGTATCCATGGAGCAAATGTGGCACCATCAATCTGCTTTGTTGTTCTGCTACTTCTGGGGTGGCCACTGAGAAGGTTGCTACTGTGGATGTTACTTCTTATTTTGGGGAGCTGACTACCCTTTTCGAGGCTTATGCTTTTGCCTTGTGATGAGAGCCTTGTCTTCAAAGGCTTCTTGAACATTCTGAATGGATTCTTCCTACTGGAGGTAATGCACCAGTTTGAAAAAACACACCTCCTATTGAGTGATAGTCAACATGATGATCAATGTCTGAAACTGGGAAGGAAGAGCTCGCAAGGTGAGCAGGACTAGAAACTTGTCATCCACTATTCATCGAGAGTAGAAAGTTCTGCACGTAACTCATCCACACACCACAAGAAGGCTTCGACTGATTTTCCATCAAGCATACTCAATGTGTGAATCTTTGTCTGAAGATGCAGCATCATTATCAGATTCTTGGCTTCATAGATGGTACCGTACCATGCCGTAGAGGAAGTGGTTGCTTCCCGAATGTGAGGTTGAACCTCATTAGAAAGGCTCAGAGGGATAAGAATTAATGGTTTTGCATCAGCCTTTTCATATTCAAGCAATATATCAGTGTCTATGGGAGGGGAATCTATGCCAAAAATGATCCCCCAAAGATCTTCAAACTGAAGAATCATCCACATCTTGGTTTTCCATGCGGCAAAATTTGGCCCTTTCAAGAGTTGGGCATCGGATATCAATATTTTTGGAGCCAACATGACTTATGTTTCTCACAATGTGGCATGCACGTGAACTCAATAGGCTTGTGAAGGCACTCCTTTACAACAATCTTCTCTCTATTTGACCTTCCTTTGTCTCTATTTTCTATTGTTGCTTCATATACTTTGTGTATTGAACAAAAGAGAAACAAAGAGGAGAAGAATTACTTCTTATGCCAACATTGCAGGTCCTTCAAAACTCCAAACATATCGCCAAAGAGCAACATATCTGTAGAATGTTTCACGTTTTTTCAAAAATACCACTAAGCAGGTCGTTCTAATTTTATAGGTTACTTTTGTTGATTGCTGCCACACCAGGTCTTCAACAGGCTAAGAAAATACACATTGTCACCACACCAATGTCACTTCATATTCTGGTCAGTCACCATGCCAAAATAGGTTTCCATATATTTCCTCTTCTTTATGCCGCATCTCCAAAGATGGGTCTATGGTGCCAAATGATAAGGACTCCTCCTTTGTACACTAGTTGAGGTAGGTTTCACTTCACGCAGGTTTCTACCAAATTTTTCCAAAGAAAGACAGCAAATGCCGAAATTTGCAAAGATATTCACATTTTCTGCACCAATTTCCAGAATAGGTATGCACTGCTGTTCCAAAACACCAAATCAAAAGTTTGTAGGTATCCACGCATAAGGTCCACACGTCCTAGTGAAAGAAAACATAGGTCTTTAATCAAGTTTCAATGTTAAGGAAAGACTCTCCACACAGGCCGCTTCCTCTTGCTTCTCAATCACCACTCTCACTCCACATCAAATCACTCGCCAGGGCTTTACAGGTGTTGGGTGCTAATTTCTTCAAAACTTCAAACCACACAAAGACCAGGTCTATGCCAATCCTTTGTCCACCGTGATTACAATGTAGACAACACTGGGTAGTTATCGCTCTGATACCAATGATGGCAGGGACTGAAATAGATTTTATTCAATGCATGTGTATTACAATCAAAATAGCAGAGCCTTTTAAAGGCTACTGGAGGATAGAAGAGGAAGGAGGATAGTTATAACTGTCTGTAACTGTCCTATTAAACTAATGCACAATGTATTAAAATAATGCGCTAACAAGGAGGACAGAGCATAAGGGTAGCCATGTAGGGAAGCAAAATGGTGGCTATATCATATCCTCCAACGTGTGTTCACAGAAGGTGGCCATTGGATAGGTAAAGACCAAAGTGGTGGCAGTAGAGGATCTAGCAGGACTCGGCTCATCTTGCATGATGCAATCCCTTAGTTATCTAGAAGCTTCTATAGATTAGAAAACTCTACAGAAACCTTGGAATCTTGAGCTTGTATCTATATGAAAATAGTAGATGGAATAATCACCTTCACATTAGTAGAAAATATTATAATAGAATTATATTACTTAAAAATAAAGGCATTGCCAACTTTCTGTAGTGCCACCATCGAATAGTAATAAAATGAATTTACAAACCTTCTTACATTTACGATTTTTAATATAAAAAGGGTTTAGTGATTGGGAAAGAATGAAAAAGATGATGGGATTGATGGGATGCAACATGGGATCCCTGATAAGGATATGGGCATCCTATGTAACCTACAGCCTACCATTCTCATTACACAATAATTTAAACACTTTATTTGGGATCCTATGTGGAGATCACGTTAAACCCATGTCAAATTTAAAAAATTAAGAATTCTTTACTTAGTTACAGCCAAGAAGGACATCAAAGGATACAAAAGACATGGTTATCCTCACAAGACAGACACATGGTTTCTCTTATGCAATAAAACGAGCTCCAACCTGATCAGTTTAAATTTTCCCACTTACTCCCAGCCTGTGTCAAAGTGTGAGCTCTAAAACTAGGTATGGACATCCATCTAAGAAAAAAAAAAGTATTTATCAGATTTGGTAGTTGCAAGTGCTCTGGTAGATATGTATGCAAGTGTGGAATCATGCACTTGGCATGTGAATTATTCAACGAAATGGCTAAAACATGGCTTGATGGATTCCAATGGTGGTAGAATATGTGCAAAATGGATTTGTTAAAATTTCCACGGAACCTTTCAAGAAATGCAAGATAGATTTCATATCCGTTGCAAGCATCCTTGAGCTTGTACCAAAATGGAGGATTTAGAAAAGGAATTTCGTCACATGTTGTAGTTGGAAATACCCAAGTAGACATGGTTATAGATATCCTGGTAAGCATGGGTGAAAAATGTGGGATCATAGACATGGCGTATTAACTTTTCAACATAATGCCTAACAAAAAATGTGGTCTTATGGGAAACATAGACTATAGGATATGCAAGATATCATTTTGTTGAAAAGTCTTGGAAACTTTGAGAAAGCTACTAACTTAGAGGCTAAAGTATAGAGGAAGCCAAATCAAGACTTCATGTAAAGTTGATTTAGGCAGGTGAATGAGGAGTCAAACATTTTTAACGTATCCATCTATGAAACTTGCAGATCATGCTTTGAAAATGGCCCTCAGATTTTTGTTAAAAAGAAAGCGGATGGGTTTGGGAAGGGAAAGGAGAATAAATGGGAGAATATTTTGGTGATTCATCAGGTGGTGTAGTTTTACAAAAATCCTAAGTTTCTCAGTTGAATGCCACTGTGCAGGATATAAGAGTATTTTGGTGGTGTCTTTAAGGATCCATTCCGTCATGCATGTGTTGCAAATTTTAATGACTTGTTTATTTATCAATTTTGGTGGACGCCTACATTCACCTCATTATTCCATTGTAGTTGCGTATGAAAAGTGGAGGAGCATTAAGACTGCTCAAAATATATTTGTCAAAATGTGAAAAGAATTGTGATTTCACGAAATGCGTAATTATGATGCAAAACCGAATCCCTTAGTTTAGGTCCACTTCACTACACAGGCATGGTTAATCTCTCCCTATCTTTCATAATTTTTGTTCTTTAGTTGTTCAATTACAGCGAACTAAAATTTTAAAATGTAGCATTATCATAGAATTGATAGTTTTAAATAAAATTCAAAACAAAAATACATCATATTATAGCTTGCGCAATTAAAATATTCCTTTGTAGAGAAGTATAAACACAAACCCTCATTTTGAGATGATATAGCAAACCTCCTAATGAAAAAAGATTTCTATAATACCCCTTTTTTATTGAAAATTTGAAGCTGAGCACCCTGTTAATATGTTGACAACTTTCTTGTTAAAATAGATAAATCATGGTTTTTGAAGAGTTACAAAATAACCTTGATAACTCTTGAAAGGAGATGTTAAATTTCCTAAGTGTACCTTGTTATGTGAGGATTCACTTCAATCCTTGAATCAACCTCAAATGATCATATATGATCTTTTTGACACCCTTTTGGGAGCCTTGTTACACCATTTTGCAGATGTAGGAAGCTGCTAAATTTAGAAAGTTGGGTTTCGTATTGGCTCGCCGTTTGAACCTTGAGCAAAAAAATGCCTATCCGCCTTCGCAAACCTCTAGTATTTTTACTTGACAATTTCTTGCGACCTTCACTGTACGGAAAAAAAATCTTCTTTATAGTTTGACAATGGCATTTTTTAGTCCTCTTATCATTGTTTGACTAGATCAAACTGGACCAATTATGACGAATGGCTCTAAAAAACTTGTCGCCATTTAAGAACTGCTTTTTATTTCTTTGTCTCATCGACTTTGGTGAATTCTTCATATATAGGGAACTTCTAGGAATTTTTTCGTTGCATTTTCATTCATCAAACATCAGTTTTAGATGCAGTTTTCCAAGCCCTCGAGATAACTTCTGATCATTGGAAACTAGGCCAATTATGACCAATAGCCTCGGAAAACTAGCTGTCAATAATAAATCATTCCCCAGTTCTGAATTTTGTCAGTTCCTTTGAATTCTTGGTGTATAGGTGGACACGTAAAAAATTACCCGTGGTTTTTTTCTAATCAGAGGACAACGTTTGAAAGTGGTTTCTTCACCTCTTAGCCTAAATTGAACATTTTTGCAACTAGTAGGAAAACGTAAAAAAAAAGTTCTATGACCCCTTCCAGGTTGTCAAACCATCATGAAAATTTGTAGATAGTAAAAATAATAGCTTGAAACTCTACTCTGTGACTTGTTGTGTGAAATCAAACTTTTGGCAAAATAGTGTTTGTCTCTCTTCCCTATTTCTTTCTCTCTCCTTGTTTAAGAAATGAAGTGAAATAAAATGAAATAAATATGTGTCTCTAACCTTCTCCTTTCGAATACAAATTATTAATTTTATTATGTAAATGGGAAACTAAAAATGATAATTATGCTAGATTAGGGTGGATACCATGCCAATGATTTATCATTGATATCAAGCTCACATGATTTTACAAGATGGAAGTAAGAAGGCGAAAAGGTACGATGTAATTCATTAATTATTATTGTAATTTATATATTTTATTGGAAAATGTATATATGTCTAATGTAGTTGCAATGTAACATAACATTTTATATTTGAAACTTATTCATATGAATGAGATGCTAGTTTTAGGAGTGCCTTGGGAAATGTGCATTTAATCATAGGTGTCATTTTGTTTCATATTTCTGTATGTTAAATGAAATTGAATTTATTATTTTATAGTGAATTCTTGTTGTGATATTTATGATGGAATCTCTAGAGTGTTGTGTTATTTGACCAACAAATGTAGAAAAGAAACTTAAATATAACAATCAATGTTAGTTCAAAACTAGTGCTTATCTACCCCTTCTCACATGACCTTTCTTAGCACAAAAGAAACTGAAACCTTAGAATGAACTTAAACATGTATGCTTGATGTCACCTTCTATCTTAACTAAATAAAATTCCTAGTCAGCCATAACCTATATGTTTAGCAACATCTTCGTGCAACCGTCAGTTAAGAATGATTTGATCAAATATTATCTATATTAAGTGGTCCCCTTCAAGGATTGGGTATCATTTATGTAGTAAGGAGATTTTGTTCTCTTCAGTTCTAACTTACGTGTTAGGTGACAAAGATCACCAACTACTCTTGAAAGTAACCTTTAGTAGTTGGGATTATTTAATGAAGATAATATTACACACTTGTTGTACCCTCCTCTCTCTCATTCTAGACACATTATTTTGCAAAATGCTATTGTCCAAAAAGATAATTAATCCTCACAAATAAAATTTTTAGTACTTCACCGAAGAAATGCATTCATTAGTTAAATTATATAACTTAGGAGTCTTTCTTCGAAGTGAAAACTATGTTGTGTAACCTTAGCATATATGGAGTAAGTAGAGCTATCAACTCTTTAGTATCTTAGTCAACTACCAAGTCTTACGAGGTTAGATCAAGAATTTTTACTTTTCATCGAATGAATTCCATGTGGGACTGAGATGACGTAAATGGAGATAGTCAAATATTTTTTCTATGACTTAAACTCTTTTCAATGATCTCTTTAGTTCCTCGCAGATAAATGTGTTACCTTGGATACTAACAACATAACACCTTGGTCTTTCATGAAGGTTTTTTAGAAAAAATATGTATTCTCACCTTAAACTCATATATAGTTAGGATGCAGATACTTAGGTGTAATTAGAATTAAACCAAACCTTGGCTAATTAAGGGGTAGAAATGGTAAGTAACTCCTTACAATTTGAAATATCTTTAATTTACAGAACCGAGGAAACTAAAAAATTTGTTTTGTAATCCCTTGTTATATTATTTAGGACATTATGAATAAAATAATTTTCACATGCAGTATCATGAAATTAGGAAACATGGGATCTCACTTTGAAAACAAATCAATTGTGATTCGTGTGTGGTTTGAATGCTCCCAATCATGTTCTTTCTTGAGATGTTAGAAAATTACTTTCGTAACTCTTTTTTTATTAAGTGATGCCAATAATGAGACCATAGTGCAATGTAAGAGTAAATCAAAAAAGAGTGAAACGAGATTTGAGGTTAGGAATAACATCACTCTTGGAGTCCTTATAACTCTATTAAACATTTTCATGTGTTACAAAGAATATGAATTGCCCTTGGTGAGATCAAACTTCGAGAAAAAAAGATATATGAGTCTAAATATAATTTCTTGATGTGGAAATGTTGAATGAATTCAATAAGTTATTGAATTATATTAACTATGCTAGGGAAGTAATGATACTGTGATCAAAGAATTTTTATGGGAAAATGGTATCTTGAATCTAAATTGCGCCCTTGAATCCTAATATTTCTTTCTTGACGTCATGTCTGATTTACTTGAGTGGAAAAGGTAAAATTTAAAAATAGAATAAATGTTTGAGAAGTATATTCTTAACATAAGAATGAGAGAATTAAGAACTTTGTATGCAATTTGAAATATGCCAACTAATTATGTAAGTTAGGGAAATTTCCGTAAAGGATAAAAAACCAACTTAAAATGGTGGAATTGTAAGTTTAATGTGGAATGAACTTAAGAATCTGTAGGTGGAAAAAGGAGATAATTATCTTTATACAATAGTGTTATTGGAATGTTAATCGTAACTAAGATGGAATCAATGAAATGATGTGTTGTGGTTTTCGCAATCCTTGAGTCCCTTTCTTGTGGTTGGGTCATTGCAAGAATTCATTCATTGGGGAAAGTGTGCCATCAACATGTATATGGTGTTTTCATGTTTCTATGTGAGTTAATGACTTATGTAATTGTCGTATGCATTGATGATTTTATCTACTTGGAACCTTGTGGTGTTGTATAGTGAGTAATGTAAGTCAAAAAAATATATCCTGTTATTATTACTGTTGTATTTGTGTGTGTAAAATGTGGGCCTTACATATGGTATCAGAGTGAAGGTTCATGCTCTGGAACCTCTGGGATGGATTGGAGTTGTGATGATTCTACATGGTGGTGGTGGAAATGGGAAGAGTAATGTGATATATGTTGTGGTGTGATCAGTGTTGTAATTTTGATACTATGAACGCATGTGTTGTGCATGTCACTTAGTACATATTTGTTATCAGGTTGATGTTCTTGTGATGAGGATATTAACTTTTTCTATGGAATGAATGAGGATTTCACATGTGATGTGTGACCTTGTTCAATGTGAAAAGAATGTTATTGTGGATTACAAAATGTTGAAGTGTTTTGTTACTATGTTATATGAAGGTATGTTGACGTGTTGTAGGAAAAATTTTGTGTATAATGAAATGGATTTTATCATGATGTCGCCACCATGTAGTGATGAATCATGTGTTTCAACATGTTGTATTGTGATTGACTATATGTTATAATGTTAGTCATTGTTTCTATCATACATATAATTTGTGTAATATGTGAGGGTTCATGTCATCAATTAGGGGCATATGGTGATCGTATGAACCATATTGTGTAGTACTTGCACCTTGGTGCGTTATGTGGAAAAGTGATGTATCAAAACATGTGAAAGTAATGATTGTGTTTTACCCTGTATATATACCATGCATAAGATGTTATGGTTAATGGTGTGAATCACCATTATGTTAGTGATGTACTTATGTGTATGTTGTGAACCTTATACTAGACGAACCTAAGGGGAGAAATTGTCAAGAGTGTATGTGTGGAAAGAGGAAATGTGGACTAGGTTTTCATAATCTTGAGCCGAGTATGAGTGAGGAAGTGGAGTCTTATATAGACTGAAAACTCACTTCTATCTATTTTGTATACTTCGAGCTTGCTTAGTATATTGTGGGTGAACACCACCTTAGGCTCAATTTATGCAAACTAGCATCCCTTGATCTTTCCTTTTGGATTGTCCATTGAGAAATCTTATGTGATTTATACTATGTTGAGCCTTGTGGGATTATGGAGGGATGATTCATGTAGAGATGATGATAGTTAAATTATTTGATATACTCATTTCTAGTTACATGTATATTTTTACGAGTTGAGGCTCGACATCTGAGTGCCAGCAACTTAATGAGTACCCCTTTGGTGGCCGTATTAGGCCACATAGTGATTGTAATGTGCTATTTCTCAGTACATATTTTATTTGTAAATTGATCATTATATATTTTCTTGCAAGAACCAATAGTTTTCTTGATTGACGTGTTCTTATATTTTGGGCATTTTATTTTGTTGTTGCACTAACATGTGGATTTTTGCAATAACTATGGATAATTAGCCATTTTTTTTCTTAGTTTTAAACTTTATTTTAAAGTTTTAAATTTTTATAGCCTTGTCAAAGCCTTGGGATTTTTTCCACTTGGAATTTGTGATGGGTTGTTATGCTGGTTCTAAGTTCCTAATGTAATGAAAAAGGGTCATGGGATTCACCATGGAGCAGTTGAACCTATGGACCCACTTCGTTGTATGGGGGTATGCCCTAAGGAGTTACAAATAACTAGTAGTTTATTGAACCACAAGTTATTATGTCACTTGGGTTAGGGGCAACAGGGCTCTATGTGCCTAGGGCCATAAGGTGACCCGAACTCGTTATAAGGAGAAAGAAGATGGGGCTCTATGGTTAAGTAACCTAATATTCTTTATCATACTATATGGTTGAGTGACCTACTATTCTTGATGGCACTCTATGTTTGAGTGACTTGATATTCTTAATGGGGCTCTATGGTTGAACGACATAGATTTTTTTTGGCAATATTATTCTTTTTCTTTGGGAGGTATATGGAGTTGTTTCGTGATGCTTTGGGAGATATATGAAGTTGTTTCGTGATATTTTCTAATGTGTGGAGTTGGTTTTATAAATTATGTGAACTCTTGTGAGTCTTTTTAGGCATTTTTATGATAAAAGTTTGAAAATCCTCTTGCTTACTATGTACTATTGGATTGTCTTGGCACAATGTTGATACAGTCATGGTGTTTGGGTCATGTGATACAAGTTGTATATGAATCAACATGATGATCTTTTTTTTTTATTCACATGTGTGTTCTGAATTTATACCTATGACATAATTGTTGGACATTCTTTGTTATGTTAACTACTTATTGTCTATCCATGGTGGAATTAGTGGTCTTATGATGTGATATAGTCATTAAAGTATGTAACAAGATTTATCATGGGTCACTGTGTTGTGTTGAGCTTTGTGTGACATATTAAGGCAAATTATTGTTGGTAACACACTAACATAAGGAAATTGAAATTCTAAACAATGAATATTAATGGATTAAGATTAAGAAATAGTATTTGTAGAAACCTTTAGTTTGAATAAAGCACTATTATTCTTAGTATTGCACTAACTATTCTCCTCCTCACAAATTGACGACATACCATCAATTAGACATATCTAACTCCCCTCTTACGACAATATTTATGTTTTATTCCTCTTATAAGTCAATTAAAAAGGCTAATATAAACCTCTTTTTAGCTAAATCCTCTTCTTATTCCCTTCTATACTACTTCTATTGGCTTCTTAGACTATCAATCCATTTCATTAGATTGATTATACCTCTAGAAACTCTTTCAAAATCCTAATTCCTTTGTAAACATGATTAACTATCCTAACCTAGTTTAACTAGTCCTAACCATAATTAAACTAGTCAAATATCACTTTGACTCCTCTTTTCATGCAAATGTGCAACAGGGAAATTGATAATTTCAAAGCATGACAACGATACCCCAATGTTAATTTTTTCAAGTCCCGTCATTCTAGAACACCCCGGGTCTATCTAGTTAGACCAAATGACCTCCTAAATAAGGTTATCTCATCCCCCTAGGTGATTTTAGGGATTTCTGAAAAATTACTATCTTTTGGTAGTATTGGGAAGGGCTATCCCTAGCCTTCCCAGGACTGGACTAAACCCCTTAGAGAGGAACGAAAGGGAAAAATTCAATATGGAGGTGAATTGAAGAAATCATAACATCATAGAAATGATTTTGGAAGGTTTGGGGAATATTTAAAAGACTTGGAGAAGTCTAAATAAAAAATAGGGTTCACAAGCCTAGGCAGTACATAGGCCTAAAATAGCTATCAGGGTTTTGAAGAAGATTCCAGGGCTTCGAATGGAGTTAGAAGTAAAAAAAATATCACCGGAAAGATAATTCCAGGAAATACATTATGCTGAAATGATATTTTTCACAAAACCATGGCACATAGGATTTGTAGGTAGTATTTATCACAGATAAATGGAGTATCAAATAACAAATCCAATTTTTTAGGGATCATATATATGAATCAACAAATGGTAACCTAATTATTGGCTTAAAATTTTCATTTCCTATTAGGATCATATAAAATTTTACCAATAAATTCCACTGGGAGCTTAATTTATTCTTCTTAAGTTGCCCTGTTAAAGGCAGTTCAAGACTTAGTCATTTTTCAGGAGGACACGTGTCAGCACCAAGAGCCTGGTAGGATTTAATGTCCCCAACATCACCTGCACCCATCCCCCATGTGACCTCTTGGACCCTCATGTGACCTCGAGACTTGACAGTTCAACCCCCAAGTCCATTTTTAGAGCATGCACTCCCTAGCGTCGGATCAATCGCCACGTGTCAGTTCTAGGACCAATGTGGAAACTGATGTTCCTTATGTCCCTGAGGTGAGGGAAATAATACCTTGAAAAATGTTCCCATCCCCCTATGGGGAGCCTTTTCGACATCCATGTGACTGAATTTCAGCCCCTAGGTGCAATTTTGGAGCATTCATTCCTTGTCGTCGGATCAAGCGCCACCTAGCAACCCCAGAACCATCGTGGAAACTAATTTCCATTATTTCCTTGAGGTGAGGGACATAGAACATTTAAAAATGTAATGAGGCCCATATGGGGAGCCTTTTAGACATCCATGTGACTTGAATTTTAGCCCGCAGGTGCATTTTTGGAGCATTCATTCCCTTCCGTTGGATTGAGGACACATGGCATCACCTTAACTACCATGGAAATCGATGTCCCTCATGTCCATGAGGTCAAGGAAATAAAGGAAACAAAAAATCCCCTAGATCCTCCATTTACATTTCTTTGAAAATTTAAATTAGGTACTTAGTCATTTCTTCCCCCTCATTTCTCATTCATAACTTCATACCTTGCTATGGTTCCATGAATGATTTTCCAGACACCCATTCAACTATTGTTTCTCCAAAACAGCTCCACCATGGCCACATAAACTCTCCACACCATGAATTTACAGTAATATTTAGGCCTCATAGAAAAATGTTGTGAAATGATGAATAACGAAGAGAAAATGGAGATTTTTCGCTAGATAACTACGAAGCCACCCAATAAAAAATCATCATATCTTGCAAAGTACAATTTGGATTGAGATGTTGTATTTTTTATGATTTTAAATTTTGCAAGAAAATCAAGATGCAATAAACAAGAGGTCAAATGGTGCCCAGAATCATTTTCTCCAACAAAAATGCCACATTGTGCACTAGCTCACGTTCGTCAGATTTCCTATCATTCCGGCAATAGGAATGAGATAAAAAATTGCACATGAGCTCCAAATGAAAAACCTATCACATTGGAGTTGTTTCATCTCAAATAGAGACAAAAACCATACCTATAAATTTCAAGCTCCATTAATGGCTTCCTTGGTAGCTCCATGCCCGAAGCCACTACCAGGTCAAATATTCAAAATTTATTTCCAATCATTCTAGATAGAAAAACTATTTGAAATTTGGAGGGTGTGATCATAACAACAAGATGAGTCCAAAAAATTATGTTCTATCTTAAATCGAGCACTCAAAAAACACTTTCTAAAAATAGTAAGTTTTGCTATATAGACTTGTTATGTTTGGAAAGTCATCATCAAAATAAGCTTAGACAAAGGAAAAAGTAATTGAAGATCATGAGGAAGTCAGAATGATTATTCAGAGAAAACAATAGTGAAAATGACCACTTACTAAAAATACTAAGTCCTTTATATGGGTGCTAACTAAAACTAGCAAGTCACCCAAGAAGCGGCTGAGGCAAGTGTAGTGTGCACATGATCGAAATAAGGGAGTTCATTACATCACGATGGTCAAGAAGAAGCAATAATCATCCCTTACTTAAAATATTAAGTATCTCATCTGGGAATTTACTAAAAATAGTACATCACACTCAAAGGGCAGTTTTGGTATAATGGGACATTCAGAATTTCATCACATCAGATCTTTCCATCAACAAGGATCATTGGACTTCATTTGGGACGGCATCTCCTCTTCTTCTTCCTCTTCTTTCTCTCTCTCTCTATTCTCTTCTCATACACCACTCTCTCTCTCTTCAATGTTATATTTTTGCATTCAGGGTTGCACTTTTTAATATGACTTAAATGTCT
This sequence comes from Taxus chinensis, assembly GCA_019776745.2. Taxonomy (NCBI): domain Eukaryota; kingdom Viridiplantae; phylum Streptophyta; class Pinopsida; order Cupressales; family Taxaceae; genus Taxus; species Taxus chinensis. Next base: position 31,500,868 of record CM034146.1, on the reverse strand, counting down.
TCAGAAATATAATGTAACTTTAAGTCACCTTGCTATTATAAAAGGGAATTAAATATCTAAAGTAGAATATGAACATTCTTAAGTCATATTAAGGTATTCAAAAACTGATTGGGGGTAGATGATAAGTCACCTCTCACTCTATAAATTGTAACACCATTCCCATTTCAAAGGGTTGGCAATTGATCTTGTGAACTCAAGAATTCATTGTACCTAGAGAAAGCAAAGTAGATAGCCATTTTTCTTCTACTTTCCTCAATTCTCAATTTTTTTCCATTCCCACATTATGTGCAACTTTTGTTTAAGAAGCAATATAAGAAGAAGGATTTTATAGCCTCTTTGATGAGGATATTTTAGAAACTTTGAGTTTACAATCTTATCTCATCTTGTTGTCATTTGCATGGTTGTTTCTTCTCATAAATGCATGTGTTAAAGTTTCTAACTAATGTGTGCAGGAATCTGATTTCCTACCTACAACATTAGTCTCTCTATCTCATTTCTCACTCCCTTTCCAACTTTCAAAAAAAAATTTCCCTACCAAGAGATTGCTAGCTTTTCCAGAGGGTCAATGGAGTGCCCCTATTATATCCTCAGTCGAAAGGCCAACACAGAAATCCACCTTTTGACATGCATGAATATATGGTGGTTGCACCGGTTAAGTAGAGGGACTTAGATTCCCAAAGCATTGGAAAGAAATCCACAATTTTTTCCACTATTGTCCCCTCAAAATTCCCCTCTTTTGAAACATTGAAAAAATTTAAAATTTTGAGTTGGCACCCTTCAATAATGTTTTAGTGAAGAGGAAATTTGAAAAGATAGTGAAAACGTCATTTCTTGGGGTCATTTTAAGTAATTTGCGAGTGTTTCTAACATTTTTGTCCCTCATGTACCAAGTTCCTTTGGGCTTCATGTTCTTCGATTCCCTGCATCATCTACATCAGCTGAATCGGGTCTTCTTGTCCCATATGTTCCAAGTTCTGACAAACCTTTTGTTCGCCAATTAGCCATTTTCCCACAAGTTCTTGTTTGTCGGCTTCTTCGTATTTTTTCGGCCCATCTATCCCAAGTTCACTCGAGCTTCCTATTCCCCAATTTCCCACTTCATGTAAACCTTAGTAGCATCTCGGGAGTGGTTCAGCTTCACTTACATTGAGGGCGAGAAGGATGAGCCCATATACACATATTTCCCTCAATTTACCCTCAAGGAAAACAATCATAATTTTAGAAGGGTAAATGATGCTTTCACCATGTACATTGTGAGAATTTTGGAGGGTGACATTGCTAGGAGGTTTTCTGATGAGGGTATGGCTCTGATAGCCAAGTATGGGGCTTTCTTCATCCAATTCAAAAATTTCTCATACATCAGATTGGCTTGTTTTAAAAGTGCACCTCTCAAGCTGCCCATGTTTTGTAATGATAAATTGGCTCTAGTTGAGGTGTGTAGGAAGCTGGACAAAATCCATAGAACCTACAGAGACAAGAAGATCAAAGGACTTCATTTCCCTATCTCCTTAGGGAATTATACATGTAAGACAGCCCTAGATGCCCAAAATATAGAAAGGGCTATTACTCATCTTACTGTTCATTTCTTTAGGCCCAGGACTTGTTTTGATCTGAAGAAATTCATCGATCAGAATCTCATAATAACCTATTATCATCATCCTAACAAAATGGATTACTTGGCTAACTTTTTTGATGATTTTTAAGCTAGGAGGAGGCATTTTGGTAGATTGTCTCTGCAACAGATCTTAGATCTTAATCTCTACCATGTTCCTGAAGGGCTTATGGATGATGATGAGGGCTTGTAATCCTTTGAGTATGAAATATCCATCAAGCACACACCTCTAGTATGAAGGAAAAGGATGATTTGAGTGAGATAATTTCCCCTATCATCGTCAGAACCAAGGTTTGGTTTGAAAGGAAAGTTCGTGAATTCAGGAAGAACCAAGGAAGATCTTCTTTAAGAGAAACTTCCATGCCTGGGAAGGAAGTACATACACCTAGTACTGAGATACTTGAGTAAACTCATCCTTAATCCTCATTGAAAGATCCTAAAATGTATCAAAAGAAGGTCAAATAAGTTAAGCAAGAACCAATCAAGGAAGAGACTCTTCTGGAGCACTCAAAATTGCCTTTTGGACTAGAGAACATTATTTTTCTAATTGAGAATGAGGATGATGAGACAACAGGACTAGAAGAAACCCTTGCAACCACTACTGAGATGGAGAAGAAAGAATCAAGAATTTATCCTCCAAGCTTAACAGACTCCTCTACAAAGGAGATTCTTGAGGTTCCATGCCCTTCCCCACTATAGGTAATAGTAGTTAAGACTCTGAGTGCCATGATTTCTCTTACACTCGGACCTCTTGACTCCTATGTTTCTTCTTCTTCCTTTGCCTGAGTGCATCCCCTAGTAGATAGTAGGAAAAGAAAGTATTCTTCTCGATATACTGGGCCTGATTTTGATGTTGTGGCAGCTCTAGTTGGTACTACCCCTCCTCTTCTAGCAAGGAAAGCAAAGACTACTTCAAGGTTTGTATCTGATGCTCAAGGTCAATAGTTTCTTGAGGTTTTTAGACCTAGGGCAGATAAGGAGGAGAAGGATCTCTTGATCTCTGAATTGGAACTTTCCTTAATTCCACTAGGAGAAGTTACACCTGAGAGTGAGGTTCATAACTTTCAAGAAACTATCACTAAGGTTATTGAATGAGTTGATAAAGGAAAAAAAACCATGGAGTAGTTGGAATAACAGAACCAAGTTCTTTCTAACTTTATCAGATCATTATTAAAAAAGGATAAAGTTTTGGATCTATATCTATTGGCTACTCTCCCACCTCTCATGGTTATCAGTTAGGATGAAGTTAAAATAATCAAGGACATACATAGGTATTCGACTTAAGGGAATGATGTTAAGGCCATGGTTGATGATATGACTATAGCAGGTTTGAATTTCATTGAGGAAGCCTTCAAAACCAATGAGAAGGTGATCTATTTGCAGTAGAAACTCACTTCCTCAATCAAAGCCATGGAAAATTAGCTGAAGGTCTGGAGTGAATGTATTAGAGAACTCCATCTAATGGGCCAAACTGATGAGAAGATCCTATTGACCAACAATGTGTTTGATGATGAAAAGAATAACTTTTCAAGAACATGGATCTTTAGTATTGAGTGGAAGATAAAGGTTTTGGAGGAAGAATTAGGAGAGTTGAGAAATGTGTAGAAAAAAAGGGAGTCCTTTCAAACCTATGTTTTATCTACCTTTAAGGATATCCACTTCCATTTTCAGGATGATACTACAGGTGTTCCATTTTCTCTCTAAGAAATCAAGGCCCAGTTTAGAACCTTTGTCAAGGATGATCTGTTCAAAGAAGATTCATTTAGTAAGGATAAGATGAAAGACATTTGTGCTCTTTACTCAGCTACTGCTAAAGCTAATAAAGAATATATAGAGCATACTGAGTTTCATAGATATATGGAGAAATTTCTAAGCACGTGGACACATGCTAATTTCAACACAAAAATTCCAAGAGGCATGGAAATAGCAGAAGCATTGAAAAGATTCAGACATTGAATCCTCAAATCATTGGGCCCCCCTCAGTCATACTTACATGTCTCTACTTCTATCTATTGTTTCTCTTTTTTTGTTTTTAGTGTTGATCTCCTTGTCATTTAATTAAGGACTTTGTATTGTGCATTTCCTTAATTAATATTTTAGTTAAAATAAATAGTTACCAAATGTAACCACTTTGTAAGCTATTTATTGAGCTCTCCTTGCCATTCTAAGGGGTTGGAACTATGATCATTTTTGAAAGTGTAAAAAGGACTTAAAGCTATCAATACCGAAGATTTTCCATTCATGTTTCTATCTTCTTTTATTTATTCCCTCTTACTTGTCTAAAGTTGTTGAATCATTAATATTTTTACATTAAGAAGCTTTGTATTCTTGTGGATGTCATCTCTGGAACTTTTTGTCTATGAAATAACTTCTGGTGGTTTTAATATGAATGATTATGTACTATATATTGTCCTTGCTCAGCATTTATAAGGAACCATTTTGCTATCTATACTTCCTGAAACTCTTATTCTACCTTTTCCCTCCATTAGTTCTTCAAATATCTTGTATTGATAATCTATCTTGGCATTAAAACACTTTCATGATATCATATTTCCTCATCCAAGTTGGAAGTTTTACATTTGTAAATGTTTGTGCCATTTGCTTTCAATAAGGGAACCTCTCCCATTAAAGAGGAGGGAATTTCTTTCCTGTGGTTGTTGCTTTCATTAAAGTCCTAATTTGACAACCAGCAGTTTTTAGCGACTCTACTAGGGATTCCTTTTAACTAATTCCAGTTTTAAAGAACATTTCTTGAGCATTTTTAATCTAGCGAATCTAATATTTACTCACGGAAGAAGGGCTCTTGGAATTGAATATTCACAATTTCAACTCCTAGAGCAGCAGGGCTTTCCCCTTCCTTCAACAAGGAGAGATAGAAGGACTTGTTCTGCAAGCACACCACCTGTTGAAGATAGAGCTTCTGGGAGTGGTGTCCCTCAAGAGCAACCCAACCCTAATCTTTGTGCTTTGGTTTTTTCTTGTGTTTTAGTTCCACTTCAAGTAATTTTTCCAAGGATGGCAATTCCATTACCTTGGGGCAAACAAGTTGGGCCTCTTGCCATTCTTGAACCTTTGCATGAGTTACCCAGGGGTAACAAAAAGAAATTTCCCAAGTTTAGAGGGGATGGCAAGGTACATCTTGATGAACATAATACAACCTTCATAGTTGCATTGGGAGTCCTTAGAGTTGAACACGAGGATGTCTTTGTGAGGATTTTTGTGGAGAATTTACAGGACAATGTAGTATATTGGTTTTATCATCTCCCTATTAGATCCCTCACCAATTGGAGTACCATGATAACTAGATTTGAGAATCATTTCAAACCTGCTGAGGATGTGCATGCTTTACTAGCCCAAATTTCTCAAATAAAGAAAGAACCATAGGAGCCCATGAGAGAATTTGTGGCCAAGTTCAATAAGCTGATTAACAAGATCCCATAAGACACCTGACCTATGCATCAAATTCAAAAATGTTTCTTCCTAAATGCTCAATTTCCTAAAGTAAGTTATGCATTGAGAAGAGTAAATCTTGCAACTTTGGATGTTGATCAGAGATTAGATGTCAGTGTTGAAGATGACCTGATGATGTCTAGTAAATTGAAAAGAGATCCTTCCTAATCTAAAGCTTCTTTCACCTCTTCCTATACCCTTGGAGCTAATGCAGATCAATTAGTACAGAAGATTCCTAATGACCTCATTGCCATCAAGAAATAATTGGCTCAGCATGCTGCTTATCAAGATGTTCTAAGAAGGAATTTTCAGCCTAGAAAGCATTTTCATTCTTCTCAGATAAGGCTGGAAATTGAGGGACCACCCATTAAGGTCCGTGTTAATATAACTCGTGAGGTTGAAGAACCTGATGACAAAGACGTTAATGAAGATTTTGAAGAACCTAAAGAAGAGGCTGATGAAGAACTGGAAGAACTCGATCGGTCTCAAGTTAATTTCCTCACCACTCAGGGTGTTGATGAGGAATATGATTATGATGAAGTAGTAGCAGAGATGAACAATGATTCATATGTTTTTATGACCCGTGAGTAGAAAAATAAGAAATAAAAAGTGATGCAACCCGCTAAGAAGTCCAAGGAGCATCCCATGACTATTCCAGTAATTGCAAGAAGAGGATCTCCTATTCCCACTGCATCCACATAAAAGGTGAGTTTTGCTAATTCTTCTTCTTCTACTCTTGTTTATAAAACTTATTTTTCTCCAGTTCCCAAACTTGATAAGCCTAGGATAACTAATGATGATAGCCCATCCACCTCAGGATCTTTTGATATCATTGATCATCTCAAGAAAACAAAAATCCAGATTTCTGAAGCTGAGTATTATCAGACTCATCCAAAAGCCTTTGCCAAAATGGTCCACTTTGTAAATTTCCATTCCAAAACTTCATCCAAAAAGTTTCTAAAGGTATTTTTCCCACTCCCTCTTCCACATCCCAAAATAATCTTGTGGCTGTAGTCACTTCACCAAATGTGAAAATTGAACCATTCTATGTCACCCTCCTCATAGCTGACCATAAACTCAGTAACCATGTCATAGACTTAGGAGCATTGGATAATGTCATACCTGCCAAAGTGGCTCATGCTTTGGGTCTTACTCTCACACGCACTTATGGGTCTTGCAGTTCCATGGAGAGTAAGGAGGTGCCTTTGGTCAGAAGAATTAAGGATGCACAAGTAGCTTTTACTGCTTTACCAGAGAAGAAGGTTTTAGCTACTATTTTAGTAGCTGATATCCCTCCTTTATATGGTATGTTGTTGAGTAGAAATTTTTGTAAGGATGTGGGAGGAGAAATTCAAATGGATTGGTCACATGCCCTTATACCAATTAGTGGAAAAATGAAGAAGTTACTTCCTGAGAAACAATATGGATATATTGTGCAAAAGATAGATGATCCCAAGGCACAAATACTATATGATGATACTGGGCATGAAAACTACATGATCATGTCTCAGGATGAGGTGGAATGTCCTAAAGTAGTGCCCCATGATCCTAATAGCATTTGGAATTTGGAATTTGATGGAAGTTGTTCTTTAGCTGGTTCTGGAGATGGTGTGGTATTGATATCTCCAGAAGGGAAGATTCATCCTTTCCCCTTTAAGATGAAGTTTGAAAATACAAATAACACAACAGAATATGAGGCTCTCATCCTTGGATTAAATGCAGTAAAAGAAAGTGGTGTGAAGAACCTCTTGGCTCATGTAGATGTAGAACTGGTTATCAAGAAAGGAAGAGATCTTTTCCAAGTAAAGAATAGAAGGTTAAAGAACTATAGGAATCTGGTCTGGGATTCTATTGAATTCTTTGATGCTTTCTCTATTGAAGCAGTGCCAAGGGAGAAGAACACTAGGGCTGACTCCCTAGTTATTTCAGGATCTCTGTTGATACCTCATCTTGATTTTTCTCAACACAAATTCACCATTAAAATGATCCATAGACCAAGTGTACTAGATAATGCAAAGAAATGGCAATTTTTCAGTGATGATCAACATTTTCTCTCTTTCTTGGAACTTAAAGATAACTTTGATCAAGTGTATTTTGAGGGAAGTGGTAATATGCCTTGAGAAAGTGTCTTTTCCAATGAGGAAGGTGTCCAAGAGGAGATGGATCAAGAGGGATGCATCAAACTTAAAGGCAACAAGATCCGTAAAGGACTGGTGAGCTTGGAGGAGATGTTTGATAAACATGATAGATATGTCAAGTCCAAAGCTTCCAAAGGACCTCAACAATCTGCTGAATATGAAAATATTAACATTGGGAGCTTTGCTGAACCCAAAATGGTGAATATTGGAAAGTGTTGTACCCACGAGGAGAAGAAGAAGGTGGTGGATCTTTTGAAGAATTATGTTGATGTCCTAGCTTATTCTTATGATGATCTGAAGGATTTTTAGCCAAAAGAAATGCAGCATTTCATTCCCCTCAAACCTGGGATTAAGCCTTTCAAGAAGAAGCAAATATAGTACAATCCAAAGATTTCTGAAACCATTTTCCAAGAGATACAGAAGTTGTTGAAGGCTAAGATTATCTTTCCTATTCGTCATTCAACATAGATTGCTAATATTATGCATGTCAGGAAGAAAAACGATGAAATTCAGATCTGTGTTGATTTCAGGAATCTGAATCAAGCTTCTTTGAAGGATAACTACCCTCTAACCATGATGGACCAGGTATTGAAAGCTATTATGGGTGTAGAGATGTTGTCTATGATGGATGGTTTCTCAGGATATAACCAAGTAGAAGTTAACACTGCGGATCAGCACAAGACTACCTTTACCACTCCTTGGGGTACTTTTTCCTGGAAGAGGATAAATTTTGGTGTCATTAATGCTGGTGCTACCTTTTAGAGAGAAATGGATTTGGCTTTTTGTATTTTTAAAGGAAAATGTATTGTTGTGTATCTAGATTATTTGACTATTTTTTCCAAATCTAGAGCAAATGACTTTCATCATCTAGAAACGGTCCTCATGAAATGCAGAGAGCATAGAGTCTCTCTGAATCCCAAGAAATCTATATTTTGTGTCATAGTGGGAAATTTATTGGGACATGTTGTCTCTGAAGATGGAATCAAGATTGATTCTGAATGAGTACAAGCTATTTAGCAGATTCCTCTTCCCACAAACACAAAGGGAGTACACTCCTTCTTTGGTAAGATCAACTTCCTGAGAAGATTCATCCCTAATTTTGCAGAGTTGACTTTGAACATTTCCCAAATGATGAAGGGAAAGGATATATTTTTTTGGTCCTCTGAAGGAAAAGAAGAATTTGAAGGCATTAAGAAAGCCATTGCTAAGAATCATATCTTAGCATGTCCAGATTTTAGCAAAGATTTTACTATATATTGCTATGCCATAGAGAGTACCTTGGCCGCTGTGTTCACTCAGAAAGATTCTAAAGATCATGAGCTCCCAATTTTATTCATGAGTTGAAGTATACTATGATGGAGAAACATGTTATTGAAGTGCTTAAAGCTGTTAAGAAGTTTTAATTTTACATTCTTAACTCTCACTCTGTTGTGCTTGTGCCCGATACAACTATCAAGTCTATTCTTACACAACAAGAGTTTGGAACCAAGAGAGGAAATTAGGTAGCAAAGGTTTAAGAGTATGATCTCGACATAAGACCAACAAAACTAGTTTTGGGTAAAGGCCTGTGTGAACTCATTACCGAGGGAGCTAGTCATGAAACACCTTAGGATTAAGTTGATATTCCTATTGTTATGTTCCTTAGCTCAATAGATGAATGGTATGCTGATATTGATCACTTTCTCACCTATGGTGAATGTCCATCTCACGTAACTACCAAGGAGATGGGATCCATCAAGCTAAGGTTAGAACAGTACATGTTATGGGAAAATGATTTGTTCAAAAGGAGAGTGGATGGAATATTCTTGAAGTCTGTTGACAAAGTGAAACAGAAGAAGTTGTTCTCAGCCTTCCATGACCAAGCCTGTGGGGGTCATTTTTCATTTGTCATTACTGCTCACAAAATTCTTAATGCAGGGTACTATTGGCCTACTTTCTTTAAGGATGCATCAAGGTGGGTCGAAAAATGTGAAGCTTTTCAAACCTTTATGGGAAGACCAAAGTTGTCCTCTTTTCTACTTAATCTAGTTGTGATTGAAAAACCCTTTCAATAGTGGGGTTTGGATTTTATTGGAACACTTAACCCATCTTCAAGTGCAAGACATACTCATGTGTTGACTGCCACAAATTATTTCACTAAGTGGGTAGAAGCCAACCCAGTTAAAAGTACTACTTCAGAAGTAATATGTAATTTCATCAAAGAGAACATCTTGATAACGTTTGGAGTACCAAACAAGATTATGACTGATAATGCTTCAAATTTTTATTATATTGAGATGATGGATTTCTACTATGGGTATGGTATTTCCCTTTCTCATTCTTCAGATTATTATTCTCAAGGGAATGGACATGAAGAATCAATAAACAAAAATTTGGTGACCATTGTAAGAAAGCTTTTCAATGAATCTCAGAGAAACTAACACAAGAAGCTATATGATGCTCTCTAGGTAGATAAGATTACACCCAAAAGAGCAATTGGGATGTCCCCTTTTCAAGTGGTTTTTGGTGTGGAAGCCCAACTACCAGTGACAATGGAACTACCAACTTTTCACTTGATGAAAGCTATTGAGGACACCTATTTCAGTGATTCTTTGGATAAGAGGATCATGTATCTCCATAAGCTAGATGAAGATAGGCTTCAGGTTTTTGATAGGTTATTTTCACATCAATAGAAGTTTAAATCTTTATTTGACAAGAAAACTAGATCCAGAGAGTTCAAGGTTAGAGATATTGTTTTGCTATGGGACAAAAGGCACGAACCTCGTGGGAGCCATGGTAAGTTTGAATCTCTTTGGCTTAGTCCTTTCAGAATTAGGAGCTTTTCTGGTGAAAATTATTTCTATCTTGATTACATGGATGGATCTTCTCTCCCACTTCCTTATAGTGGGTATTACCTAAAATTGTTCAAATCCTAGGTGAATAGGAAGTCCTATGTATATTATGTACAGTGTGTTCTTGCTTTTCCTGGTCTTTGTTTTGTTGTTTTCCTTTCCTTGTTTTTGTTGTGTTGCCTTCTGTATTGTATTACCTTTGATTCCTTTTACCCAATGGATAAGTCACTGGTCTTCTTCCTAGAGTTTTTCTTGATTATTGTCTTACCTTCTTCTTGTGATCTAGTCAAGTCATCCCCAGAAAGAGCTAGTTGTTGTCCCCTCAAGATTTCCCTCATTTGAAAGATTGAAAAATTTGAAAAATTTGAGTTGGCACCCTTCAGTAATGTTTTAGTGAAGAGGAAATTTGAAAAGATAGTTAAAATACTATTTCTTGGGGTCATTTTAAGTAATTTTCGGGTCTGTCAGACATTTTTGTCCCTCATGTCCCAAGTTCCTCTGGGATTCATGTTCACCAATCACCCACATTAGATAAATCAGGTCTTTTTGTCCCATATGTTCCAAGTTCTGGTAAACTATTTATTTGTCGATTGGCTGATTTTCTCACAAGTTCTTGTTTGTCAGCTTCTTCACATTTTTTTGGCCCATATGTCCCAAGTTCACCCGGGCTTCCTGTTCCATGATATCCCACATCACCCACATTGGCCTAATTGGGTCCTCACGTCCTTTGCATTTCTGTGTCCCTGGACCTCTTGTGCTCTTTTGTCCCACATCGCCCGCATCAACCGAATTATATTTTCATGTCCTACATGTCCCAATGTTCCATGGACCATCTGAGCTAATTTTTTCTACTTCTCCCATGTTATGTATTTTTGAGTCATTACAAGGGGTATTTAATGTGCATTTATGATCTTATCTCTCTTGAAAGGCTATTTAAAGGGAACACCGTCAATGAATTTATCACATTTCTTTCCCGCGTTCTTACAATTGAGTTATTTTCTCATCTTCCTATAACCCTTTTCTGTTCTTTGAAGGTTGTTCCTCTGTGCACTATAAAAATGAAGATCAAGTTTCAAGGGCATGAGCATTTGTCACCTTTGGAGACCTCTATGCCTAATATCGAGGATAGTGAAGTTTGACACTTAGATTTTGAGGATTTATGGGGTAGATTAACGTGTAATAACCATACTCCCATGGCCCAAATGATCAATGACAGTGAAATTATGTACGTTGCGAGTTTTCCCATCTTTATGCAGTGTGCCGACACCGTGCTCGCCTATGGAGCTCATTTCAATTGAGATACCAAGGACGTTGTTAATCTGCATGGAGAATTGATTGCGAAATTTGATGCTACCACCATCGCCATTGCCCTTCGTATTCCTAAGACAGAAGACACCATTGTTCTCACTATTTCTCAAGCTTGGGATCTGTATGATAAAGACAATGAGAAATACAAGGCATGAGTGGCTAAGTCATGGCTAAAGTGTCCTAAGAAGGGAGTGTCCCGACTCTACAAAGCATTGTACATGGTTGATTTCAATGAATAATTTTCATATTTCATTATCTTGTTTTCCTGTATTATGAGGATGCCCTCTACCAACAACTTCCATTTTTGGATGTGTCCTTTCATCAACATGATCTGTGAGGGTAAACAAAACCTAAACCAGGCTGAGATCATTCATATGAACCTAACTGAACAATCAATAAATGTTCAGTAAACTAAGAAGTTCTACATGATTTCTTATCTCATGTACACCCTTGGAGCATCTCAAGAGTGGTTCGGCTTCACTTACATTGAGGGCAAGAAGGACGAGTCCATATACACATATTACCCTCAATTTACCATCAAGGACAACAATCATAATTTCAGAAGGGTGAATGATTCTTTCACCATGTACATTGTGAGACTTTTGGAGGGTGACACTGCTAGGAGGTTTTCTGATGATGTTATGGCTCTGATAGCCAAGTATGGGGATTTCTTCATCCAGTGTAGAAAGTTCTCATACATTAGATTGGCTTGTTTTGAAAGTGCACCTATCAAGCTTCCCATGTTTTGTAATGATAAAATGGCTTTGGTTGAGGTGTACAAGTAGCTAGACAAACTCCATAGAACCTGTAGAGACAAGAATATCACAAGACTTAATTTATCTATCTCCTTCGGGAATTATACATGCAAGACAGCCCTAGATGCCCAAAATTTAGAAAGGGATATTACTCCTCTTACTGTTCATTTCTTCAGGTCCAGGACTTGTTTCAATATGAAGAAATTCATTGATCAAAATCTCAGAATAACATATTATCATTTTCCTTTCATAGAGGATTACTGGGCTAACTGTGTTGATGATTTTGAAGCCAGGAGGAGGCATTTTGGTAGATTGTCTCTGCAACAGATCTTAGATCTTAATATCTACCAGGTTCCTAAAGGGCTTGTGGATGATGATGAGGGATTTCAATCCTTTGAGTATGAAAGATCCATCAAGCACACACCTCTAGAAACCCTGGATTGGTATGTAAAGGAGAAGGATGATTTGAGTGAGATAATTTCCCATATCATCATCAGATCCAAGGTTTGGTTTGAAAAAAATCTCGTGAATTCAGGAAGAACCTGAGCATATTTTCTTCAAGAGAAACTTCCATGTCTGGGAAGGAAGTACATACACCTAGTTCTTAGGTACTTGAGAAAACTCCTCCTTCTTCCTCATTGAAAGAGCCTGAAATGTCTACTCCTTCTTCTACTCAAGTGTATCATAAGAATGGTAAAGGACTTAAGCAAGAACTAATCAAGGAAGAGACTCTTCTGCAGCACTCAGAATTTCTAGTTGGACTAGAGAACATAATATTTCTAAGTGAGAATGAGGATGATGAGACAACATGACCAAAATAAACACTTGCAACCACTGCTGAGATGGATAAGGAAGAATCAAGAGTTAAACCTCCAAGCTTAAAAAAATCCTCTGTAAAGGAGATTCTTGAGGTTCCATGCCCTTCCCCACTAGAGCGACAATATTTCAAAATCTGAGTGACATGATTTATCTTGCACTTGGACCTCTTGACTCCTATGTTTCTTCTTCTTCCTTTTCCTGAGTGCATCCCCTAGTAGATAGCAGGAAAAGAAAGTCTTCTTCCCGATATACTGTGCTTGATTTTGATGTTATGGCAGCTCTGTTTGGTACTACCCCTCCTCCTCTAGTAAAGAAAGGAAAGACTACTTCTAGGTTGGTATTTGATGCTCAAGGTCAATAGTTTTTTGAGGTTGCTAGACCTAGGGCTGATAAGGAGGAAAAGGATCTCTTGATCTCTTACTTGGAACTTTCCTGAATTCCACTAGGAGAATATAGACCTAAGATTGAGGTTCATAACCTTCGAGAAACTGTAACTAAGGTTATTGAACGAGTTGAAAAAGGCAAACAAACCATGGAGTAGTTAGAAGAACATAACCAAGTTCTTTCCAACTTTATCAGATCATTATTAACAAAGGCTAAATTTTTGGATCTAGCTTCATTGGATACTCTCCCACCTCCCATGGTACTCAGTCTGAATGAAGTTCAAAGCATCAAGGACATACATAGGTATTCAACTTATGGGAAGGATTTTGAGGCCATGGGTTATGATATGAATATAGCAGGTTTGAATTTCTTTGAGGAAGCCTTCAAAACCAATGATAAGGTGATTAATTTGCAGCAAAAACTCACTTCCTCAATCAAAGCCATGGAAAAGGAGCTAAAGGTTTGGAGTGGATGTATTACAGAACTCTGTATAATAGGCCAAACTGATGAGAAGATCCTACTGGCCAACAATGTGTTGATGATGAAAAGAATAACTTTTCAAGAACATGGATCTTCAATATTTAGTGGAAGATAAAGGTTCTGGAGGAAGCATTGGGAGAACTGAGAAATGTGTGGAAAAAATGGGAGTCCTTTAAAACTTGTGTTTTATCTGCCTTCAATGATATCCACTGCCATCTTGAGGATGAGACTACATGTGTTCCATTTTATCTTCAAGAAATCAATGCCCAGTTCGTAACCTTTGTCAAGGACGATCTATTCAAAGAAGAGTCATTCACTAAGGAGAAGATGAAATAAATTTGTGCTCTTTACTCAGCTATTGCTAAAGCTAATAAAGAATATCTAAAGCATACTGAGTTTGATAGAGATATGGAGAAATGTCTAGGCACATGGATACATGCTACTTCCAAAACAAAAATTCCAAGAGGCATGGAAATAACAGAAGGATTGAAAAGATTCATAAATTGAATCCTCAAATCAGTAGGACCCCCTTATTCATAATTGGATGTATCTACTTCTAGCTCTTCTTTGTCTTCTTCTATTTTTAGTGTTGATCTCATTATAATTTAATTAAGTACTTTGTATTGTGCATTTCCTTAGTTAATATTTTAGATAAAAGAAACGGTTACCAGATGTAACCACTTTGTAATCTATTTATTGAGCTCTCCTCACCATTCCAAGGGGCTATAACTGTGATCAGTTTTGAAAGTGTAAAAAGGACTTAAATCTATCAATAGAGAAGATTTTCCCTTCTTGTTTCCTTATGCATTTATTTATTCCCTCTTACTTGTCTAAAGTTGTTGAAACATTAATATGTTTGCATTAAGAAGCTTTGTATTCTTGTGGATGTCATCTCTAGAAATTCGTGTCTGTGAGATAACATCTAGTGGTTTTAATATGAATGATTCTATTCTATATATTGTTCTTTCTCAGACATTTATAAGGAACTATTTTTCTATTTATACTTCCTGAAAGTGTTATTCTACCTTTTCCCTCTATTAGTTGTTTTGTTCTCTTGTATTGATAATCTATCTTAGTATTAAAATACTTTCATGATATTAGAGTTCCTCATCCATGTTGGAAGTTGTACATTTGTAAATAGTTGTGTTGTTTGCTTTCAATAAGGGAACCTCTCCCATTAAAGAGAAGGGACTTTTTGTCCCCTGACTGTTTCTTTCATTAAAGTCATAATTTGACAACCAACAATCCACTCGACAATTTTTCTCACCAACAGTTTTTGGCGCCCACCGTGGGGCAAGTTTAACAACATCTACATCTAATATACGACCACAAGGTCTGTATATTATTAAAATTTGAAATATTGGGAAAAAAAAAAAAAGAGTTCACGGAAGTCCATTACTAAGAGACACACTGCTGATTTCTGAACGTGTTTTTTCACATTCCACATTGTCTTTTCATATTCCCATTGCAAGGTTTCTTAGTGTCGGGATTTGAAAAAGGATTTTCTGAAGCAAGACCTAAAATACAAGAAGAAGAAGAAATACCTCAACCCATTGTTCCATGGGAAAGGAATACAGGCCCGCTTACTCTTGAACCCCCTCTTCACAATCTACAAACAATTTCTTGCAAGAACTCTCCAAAGTTCAAAGGTGACAAAACACAACATCCGGAAGAACACATCACTTCCTTCACAACATCATGTGGAATTCCTAGTGTCCAACATGAAGACATAATGGTGAGATTGTTCGTGGAGTCTATTTATACCCAAATTGATTCTCCCTCAATGTCTGAGTAGCATCACAAGTTTTGATAGGAAGCTTATAGGCAGATAGATCATAATGAGTCATTTTGTAGCCCAGGATGGGATCTACCTAGCCTTTTTTCACTTAGATGTGGAGAAATGGGTAGCACCCTCAAGAGGATTTGATCTATCCTCACTATTTTAGGTTGTGCCTTTGAACCAAGGTAAAAGAACCATTTTGTAGCCTGTTGTTTATGGAGGAAATGGATATATCCTTCCTTATGAAGTTGTTAAAGAGACCTTGAAGAAAATATGATCAATGCAAAAAAATATAACTCTCATGAGTTGTCACTCTAGATAGTGGAGATATTCTCTAAGCAAGGTTCAAGATACTAAAGACATTTAGAATCCTGATTGTTTCTACATTTTTGGTAGTAACAATTATGCATTTATATACATGCATGTCAAATAGGGGTAGTATGGGTAGGATTGGTTTTTTCTAAGTGAATTTTTTGAGGGAGATGAGGCAGAATGATCTTGTTTTGCTATATCTTTAAAAGTTTTTACAAAATACAAAGCTTAGACAACCGAATGCTTCAGAATAGCTAAAATGTTCCTTTAACCAAAATATGTGCTTTAATGGAGGCCCAATATTAGCACTTTCTTCACACAATATATGAGATTATAACATGAAGGCTCGAGTTGGAAGACCTAATAAAGCATCAAGATCTGATCCCATTCATGCCTGAGGTACACCCAGAGGCTTATAGACAATCTCTGTTAACAGATGAAAGAAAAGTGATTTTAAATCATTTATTTCACTCCCAGATGAAGGATCTTATGAGAAATGAAATTGTAGATGCCACTAAACTGTCACAAGGATTGAGACCTATGTGATTAGGACAGATTTTGACACAATATTGCAACAAGAACAAGAAAAACTATTTGCAGACATTGAGAAATGAAACAAACACATTTTTCTCAAGATCAACACAGGACTAACTCGAACTTGATTAAATTTATCAGTAGCGGAAAGTTTCTAGAACAATCTCAGAGCTTGTCAATGGATGTACACTCGACAACCACCTTGACAGGATCAAATTTTAAAACAAAAGAGATATCACAGGATTCTCAGATAACTTCTCAAAAGACAAGCTTTGTCAAATTTTCCTCTTAGGAGTTTTCTTCGACCTCTAACTCTTCAACCTATAACAATTTGCACGATAAATCGGTGCCATTTATAACATTCATAGAATAGACCCCTTTTCCCCCCAAAAATATATACATTGAGTGCCACCAGTGCCCTTCCACGATCACGATTGCGATTCCCAGAATCAGATCTCCAAAAAGTCACCAGGTGATTATGGGGACAGATCTCTTCGAATATCCCAGCATTACAACTCCTTCATTTGGTAGAATCACTCTTCCTTCTAACTCACCAACCACCTTCCACCCCTAATCTATCAAATCTGGTTCCTTGCATTCTTAGGAGAAGAAAAATATAAAATCAAATCGAGCCTGATAGCCAGACCATTTTAATGGAAAAATACGTCTCTAGATCTCCCCCACCAAACTTAGATATCGAAAATTAACTCTCCTCTCTTTTTGGAATGTTTAGGAATTACCAGAGAAATCACAAAGACTTGCACTTCTAGTAGCATGTTCTAGTAAAAATGGGGGAAAATCAGATTCAGACTCACAGTTGTCGTTGATCTTTACTTTGAATTTGGGTTGTCCACATGGAAGATTCAATTTAAGATAGACTCAGGGTTTTTCTTTTGTCCTTTACAACCTTTGAAAAAATGTAAAATTTTCCACATTTTGGTCTACGCCTCTGCCCTTGAGAAATGAGCTTGACATGTGTCCTAATGCTGGGTTCCGAAAGGAACCATGCAACCAAATTCTACTATTTCACCTCTTTTTTGAAAAAGGGAAAATTTTCAAAGTTTTTCCCATAGCATCTCTGCCCTTGAAAAATCGGCTTGACATGTGTCCCAATGTGGGTCCCAGCGGAACCGTGCTTCCTTTTTCACTTTTAACTCTTTTCTCCTAAAAGGAAAATTTTTCAAATTTTCCTCTGAGGGTCCGCACCTACGCCATTGAACTTGAAACAAGACCTTCACCCTGATCCTTTTTTGGGCTCTGTGGACCATTTGTTATATTTTAACCCCTTTGAGAAAGAGAGGCAAAAATTATAATTTTACCGAGATGGTTCGCTTCCCTTCCCATTTTGACTTTTCAAACTTCCACGTGTCATAATAGCGTACCTTGAGATAGTCCCCAAAATTTGAGACCCTTAAAGAGCACGGGCTCGCCACATGTCCTGGCTTAGAAAAAATGTTTGAAGGCTTGAAGCTCAATGACAAAGGCGCCATGTGTTAGAGTCTGAGGCAATCTCCTTTGGTTGCATTGAAAATTCCAAGCAAAATGAAAAGTGAGCAGACACCTCCAAGTATTCTCCTAACACTTCTTTAAAATGAAACTCAAGGTTCGGTCCCCAAACATGCGCAGTTCCTCCACATGTCGCAAACGTCTGAAAACCTTTTTGAAAAATTACTAAGTATGGGAAGACCTGGTGAAAGCTTCCACGTGTCTTTATGGCGCAATTTCAAAATGGTTCCCAAAGTAAAGACCCTGAATGAGCGTGAGCTCTCCATGTGTCTCTGTTCTGCCAAACTATACTAGTTGCATTAAAAAAATTCTAAGTTTGGGTAAAATAGTGGAAATCTCCATGTGTCCTTTCGACGTAATTTCAAGGCCAAACCCAAAAGTGATCTTTCAAATGAGCCCTACTCCTCCATGTAGACAAGTTTTCAAGTTGAGGGGATTTATAAAATTATGAAGTATCTCGCCGAGCTGCGTCTATCGAAAAGATGCCACATTCCTTTTAGATACAAGGATGCAAATTAGACTAGGAGAAACA
The DNA here is from genome assembly GCA_019776745.2 of Taxus chinensis. NCBI lineage: Eukaryota > Viridiplantae > Streptophyta > Pinopsida > Cupressales > Taxaceae > Taxus > Taxus chinensis. Next base: position 31,482,427 of record CM034146.1, on the reverse strand, counting down.
CCTGTCAAAATATAAAATGTAGAAAAATAACCATTTGAGCTAGGAGATGAATTTTTTTCTAAGGAATGAGGATTTAGAAACGTTACAAGGGTCAAATATGTTCCTTAGAACTACATTAATTCATTTTTATTCAAGTATTTAGGGAAAAAATGACAAAGGCAAACAAATTCTTGATTGTGGAAAATGGAAAGAATGAGAAAGCCCAAGTTTTTGAATGAACAGAGAATGGGAGACCCAAATTTCGTACCTTTTCAGAGGGCCATAGAAACAATGAAACACAAATGGACCCATACATGATCTTTAACATAGGAACAAATTAATTATGGAAAAAAAAGAAATCAGAGACTTCTCAGGCACAACATGGGGGGGAGAAAATATAGCAGAGGCCATAAATTGATAGATTTCAAAGGAAAAATGGGGTGAGACTATTTTGAGCACCAACATCGGCTCCGACTCAAGGATGGGCACTCCCTGTGAGTGCCACAATAAAAAAGGTAGACCGAGTGGTAAAAAATATCCATTGGGCAAAGGATTCAACTTACAAAGCAGGGAAATGGAGCCATCTCCCAAGAACAAATAGAGAAACCAGAAAAAATAGGTAACCAAGGACATGAACGAGTAAGAACATAAAAGAAAAGAAACAAACAACCAACTATACACTTTATAAAATATTCTCACCTTGATTTAAATTAAAAAATCAAGAAAAATCTTAAAGTTCCTGCCATCCTGGATATGACCATGCCAAAAAGTTCTGATATGTTTTCATCAGCTGGAAATATACCTCTTTTTCTTCTTTGTTCATTTTGTAAACAATCCATGTTCTCTGAAGCTCTTCCATTATGTTTAGGCCAAATTCTTTAAAAAATTTCAAGGTTGAATCATAAACCAAATTCCCAAAAAAAATAGCATACTCAAGAGCTCTATTTTCAACACTTTCATACTCCCTGAAAGCCACAAAACTCACAAAATTGTTACGATCAACATCTGCTTGCAAAAATTCATAAGATGCATTGTTTGGGTCTTCAATCAAGTACAACATATTATTCTCTCCATATAATTTCACCAAGTTACCTTCGATGGGGATAATGGTATAAGACATGTCCATTTACACACTACCACCAACACCTTTTTCCCACTTTCTTGACAACAACATCCCCCACTTGGCAGGGCAGTCAACAATCACTACCTCAAGTTTTAAGTCCCTTCCATGATAAGATGCAAGTTGAAAAACTAGATCTTTGACACATCCCACCACTGGAACCTCTCTAGATTCCATGTAAGTGCACTTCCCATATGTTGTTGTTACTTTGATACCTAATTCATTCATGACCTCAAGAGGCATGACATGACATGAAGCTTCAGAATCAAACATACAGTTATGTAACAACTTGTCTTTGATAACCAGGGTAGTGAAGAATGGATCCAAATTTAGCTGGGATTCAACCAAAGAAGTTCCTAAATAAAAATCTAGTGGTTCCCCCAGCCCTTCCCACACTTTTGGCTTTTCTAACTTTGTAACAGTGAAGGGAATCTCAACCTTGTTTACATCTCTGCCTTGTATGATCTCTTCCTCTTTGAATCCTAAATATTCAAAAGCCTTCTTCTTGTGCTCAGGGATCCTAAGCAACTCACCAATTGGGACAAGATTTTTTATTTGACTCAAAGCTTGGGCAATGTCATATGGAACAAATTTGGGTAAAGCAACACTAGGAGAAAGATGGCCAAATTAATCAGATGGGATGGGATTCTTTTCAGTTTGGGCATGGGGAGGAACACAATTTTTTCTTTAGGAAACAAGCTCTCTTCCAGATGCATTTTTCTTTGGGGTTTCTTTGGTAAGCAATGGAAATTTTTACTTGGCTTGTGGCCCCTTGGCAGCTTTACTTCTAGTATTGTGCTCCTTTTCTTGGGAAACTACTCTTGAATTTGGTTCAAAATACACAACAGAATATAGAAAAATACTTATTTATATTCATCTTCTCACAAGACAATAATAATTCTCTATTCATTCATACGAATAGATTACAATTATATAGGAATATGCAACTCCTATAAACTAGGAAGTTGATCTAACAATAATCTTATTTAGTTGTGATTGTTATTCACGTAACAATACACAAATCAAATCATACGATTTGTTAAAACAACTCTAATAATATATTATTGTTTATATAACAATAATATAACTACAAACATTTATACTTATTGAATACACAAGTATAATGTAAACATTAATATCCTAACATTCCCCCCCTTAATGTTTACATTGTAAAACAAGAACTTTCACACTTCCTCTGCAGTTTTTTGCCTCTACGCACTCATGATCTTGGCACACACTTGAAATAAAGGTAGAAGAAGGAATGTACATCAACTTCTTATCGACCATGCACTTTCTGGAACACATCTAAACGAGGATGGGAACACACTCAGGAATTATTTGCTTATCAACCATTCACTCTAGGCAACACATCTTAATGAGCAGTGTGGTAACTCAAGCAGGATCACATATGAACAACCTTCAATGGTTTTCAGGAGGCTAACCACAAACCTAGGTATGAACAGGAACACATCTGACTATTCTACCTCATCAAGACTCATGATGTTTCCTTTCACTGTGCTATTTGTTCTTTAATATGTTTTTACATTGGGGAAATAGGAATAATCACATACACAACTGAAAAATGGGAAATGGAACATTGGTTCATGTTGATCATGTTCCCCCTTTAATGTGAAATTTTCACTTATTAAAAACTGTAAAAACTGAAGTGCACAAAACCACACTGAAAACCACACCAAACTAAAATGTTGAAATCAAAAACATTGCATGCTATAAGAAGGCACATCACTCACACATGTGCCACCAAAGTAGTGAAGTGGCCCCATCGTTAGCGACTGACAAGAAGTCGTTGGTTGTCCTCTAGCCTCCGGTGCCTTCATCCTCTAATCAAATGTTACTAACTTAGCCAGATTTGGATATGAAGCTCAATTGTTTCCACATTGTTTATTATATCTTCCCTCTTGCAATGTGAAACACTTTATTTTTTCAGATGTCGGGTAAAACCAAAAATTCATCCGTGAGGCATTTTTTTATTTTTCAATATTTTGTCACTGACTCTTAACACCACCTAAAATCACCTATTTGACATGACTTTGACAAAACAACAAAAAATGCATAACATATGATGACTTTATGACACTTTGACACTATAGACTATGAGCATCTATTTGATGAAAAAAATTATAAAACTTTTTGACGTTAATGTACTCCATAACCTATTGTTCACCTAGACACATTTTGAAAACAAAATAACAATTATTTATTTTACATTGATGACTGAATTTAAAAAAAACCCACCTAATCACCTATACTCAATTTTATCCCCTTGACATATAGTAAATCGAACCACTAATAAAAAAGTTTTACAGCCCTTTATATTTATATAAATTTAAGAAAACCTTGCTCCACATGGTATTACTTTGGCCTTTAACAAAAGAATACTTCTGCTCGGGCTAAGTATACATAATTTTAATAGCCTTTAAAATAGAAAACACACCTTTGTATTGTAAATGATGAGCCAACTCTTTATTATGTGACCTGCAACATTTTTACTGAAGACCATGGAAATTTGTTGAGTTGATAGTGGAAAATTTAGACGGCATGTCTAAGTAGGTACCATGAAAATGCATGCATAAGATAACTAATGACAATGTATTTGACACAAATGCTTCTTTATTTGTGACAGTCGTGGACAATACAATTATTCAATTCAAATAATTAGATCATTTGAATGCAAAATGGAGCTGGGCGAAGCATATGAATCTTGAGCCAGATCTTACTGAAGCTAATTGAATTTAAAATGCCACATGATGTCTGATGTGTTAAGGAGAGAAATGGAAGATGGGATGAATGCAGATGGCTGCATTTTGATGATATCCTTCACTTGTACTCCTTCTCCAAACAAGAAAAACCTTTCATAACAGATTATCAGGAATAACATTGTTGATGATAATCACTAATCTGCCTCTTATAATCATCCAAGATCTCTCAATGATGCACTGATGTTTTTGGAACTATCAGATCTCCCACTGTCACAATCTATGCAAAATGTGAAACTTCACCCATACATATAAAATGAATTTGCACAAAGTAATATTTGATTTTATTGTTATTGAAAACCTCCTTCAAATTACTTGAATTAAATATATAATATACGAGGAGAATTTGACAGAGGATGGTTGTGAATCTAATAAAAAAATTCACCCAAAATATTAACCTTACATACATGAGCTTGGCATCTCTAGATCAAAATATTTTCTAGACTTCTCTTTACTACTCTTATCATATGTTCTTACAGCTATGTGGGCATTATTATATTGACCAAGATAGCACTATTTTTTCTCAATCCTTCCCAATAATAATAATCTAATAAACTTGATCTTAGAATAGAACAAATGAACTGCAGTTTCTTCTTAAGACTCTCATTGTTCAAAGGGACATGACCATTGACGCTATGATATCAAATCTTGAATTTGATTCAGAATACACAACAAAATATAGAAAAATACTTAGTTCTATTCAAATTCTCACAAGACAATAATAATTCTCTATTAATTCATATGAATAGATTACAATTATATAGGAATATGCAACTCCTATAAACTAGGAAGTTGCTCCAACAATAATCCTATTTAGTTTTGATTGTTACTTTCGTAAAAATACACAACTCAAATCATATGAGTTGTTAAAACAACTCTAATAATATATTATTGTTTATATAAAAATAATATAACTACAAACATTTATACTTATTGAATACACAAGTATAATGTAAACATTAATATCCTAACAACTACAACATACTTTTCAAACAATAATTCCCTCAAGTATTCAAAATCATTAGTGGGTAATTCAAAAGCTTTTACAGTGTCTACTTCTTAAGTATGAGAGGGATGAAGAAGAGGTACTCGATGGATGTAATAAAAAAAATATCAACAGTTCTAGCACTCATTACCTCAGTTGAAGTTTCTCCCCTTGGTGAACTTGTAGGGATATCCATCATGCTAGCATCATCATCAATTTCATCATTTGTTGCTTCTTCTTCTCGTTGATCTTCCTTACATGGACCATAGGGCATGAAACATTTGTAACACTAATTAATGACATCTATCTCCTCCATAACATCAACACTGATAGCTAAAGGATCAGGCACCATTTTGTTTTCCCTGCCTTGGGGCTTCCTATTTCCAAATCCAACAGGTCCCTTTCCTCTATCATCAGATCTTTGGTGATTTTTCAACCTATCTTTGGCTTGCTACTTGTGTTGACCTTGTGAACTCTACCCAATCCCCTTCTCTTCGCGGGCTAGTTTTTATGATATTTCCTTGTCATCCCCTGCCAAAGTTTTCACAACTTCCCCCAAATCAGCAACCTTTCTTGTATGAGGTTTTTATTGGTTAACCAACTTCACACTCTCCCTTTCTAGAGGATTTCCAATTTCCTTGATGTTGTTCTCTATTTGCAGAGCCATGATGAAGGCCTACCTCAAATTATTAGGGTTTTTGTCCCTCAAGTAGTAAGCAACTTTTTTTATCAAACACATCTGAATATTTGATCAAACATGATTCATCACATGGCCTTATCCTAACAGGAAATCTCCTCAAGGTATTATTAAAACTTGTTTTGAAATCATATACTGACTCATTAGTATTCTTTTTAATGTAAGGTCAATTCTATCATCATACTGCAATATAAATGCATTGCTCATCTCTATCCATGAATTAATTGAATTATCTGGAAAAGTTGTATACCAGTCCCTTGCATCCTCTTCCAGAGTATGGATAAATAATTTAATATATACATCTTCATGTTCAATCTAAAAGTCTTCCATCATATTTATAAAAATCTTCAGATGTTGATCACCAGTTATAACGTTGTTTCCTTAGAACTTTGGTACTCCATTTCTTACATCTTGAGGAACTGAATTTGGATAACCAACCATCCCTACAAAATTTACAGGTCCAAAGGTATTTATAACAAATGGAGGTTTGGGTGGGGTTAGGGCCATTGTGTTTTGAGGAGGTGACCCTATAGGGGTGACAAACTGATAATGGGCAGAGGATCTCTGAAACACAGGGGTATAATTTTCAAAATGGATATCCCCTAAAGGCCTTGTTTCTTGTAAATCCCTATTAACTTCTAAAAATACATAGGCAGAATGAGAAGAAAACTTTTTAAAATCAAATGAAGGCCCATCTCTAGTTGGAGATTTCAATTCCATAAAGAGGCTACCTAATTTAGAAGAAATTGAATACCAGTCTTCAATGATAGGCCAATAACTTTCATCAATGGAGATCCCTCTTCTTGTCTGCTGATCTCCCACAACTCTCTAGGATTTTCTTCCTTCTGATTTTACTTTTCCTAGCTCTGGAAATAATGTCTTAGTAGGGTCTCGAACAAGGAAAGACCTTCTTCCTTCCATATTCGCAAAGGTTAGTAACAAATCTCACTTGACAGAGGTTAAGACATTGGTATTCATTAACAATCAGATCAACAGGGATTCGCCACCAAGGATTTCCACCTTAGTTATGTAAATGCACTAAATATGATCTGTCAAATGATTGTCAACACTAGAAACTAGACAAGGAAATATTTTTACTCTCTTTTACTCAGATTTATCAATGAAACTTAGTGAAATAACTATAGAAAATGGAAATATTACACAAAACATTTGTAAATTTGAAACTTCTTATAGGCCTAAACACAGGATGATGCCTGAAAAGATGTATTAGCACTTTGAGCATACAACAGGTGCTTACCAAGGTCTGAATATGAACTGAAATCACTATTTCCTCAGCAATGATGCCACTCGGGTGTTGTTGATGGGATAAATAGATATGAACTAGTAATGAATTAGAAAATTAGTCTCAGCAACTCAAATAAGTCCCCGGCAGTGGCACCACTCAGGTGTTGGTACCCAAATTGATTCTCCCTCAATGTTTGAGTAGCATCAAAAGTTTTCACAGAAAGCTTAGAGGCAGATAGATCATAATGAGTCATTTTTTAGCTAGGGATGGGATCTAACTGGCCTTTTGTCACTCAGATGTGGAGAAATGGGTAGTACCCTCAACCGGATTTGATCTATCCTAACTATTTTTAGTTGTGGCTTTTGACCAAGGTAAGAGAACCCTTTTGAAGCCTATTGTTTATGGAAGAGATGGAGATATCCTTCCTTATGAAGTTGTTAAAGAGACCTTGAAGAGAATATGATCAATGCAACAAAATATAACTCTCACGAGTTGTCACTCTAGATAATGAAGATATTCTCTAAGCAAGGTTTAGGCTACTAAAGACATTTGGAATCCTGTTGTTTCTACATTTTTTGGTAGTAAAAATTATGCATTTATATGCATGCATGACAAACAGGGGTAGTATGGGTAGGATTGGTTGTTTTAAATGAATTTTTGGAGGGAGGTGAGGAAGAATGAACTTTTATTGCCAGATCTTTGAAATTTTTTACAAAATGTAAAGCTTAGATAACATAATGCTTCCGAATAGCTAAAATTTTCCTTTAACTAGAATATGTGTTTCAATGGAGGCCTAGATTAGCACTTTTTCACATAATTTATGAGATTCTAACATAAAGGATTGACTTAGAAGACCCAATAAAGCATCAAGATCCGATCCCAGTCATGCCTGAGGTACACCTAGAGGCTTATAGACAATCTTTGTCAACAAATGAAAGAAAACTGATTTTAAATCATTTATTTTACTCCCAGATGAAAGATATTCTTAGAAATGAAATTGTAGATGCCACTAAACTATCACAAGGATTGAGACCTATGTGATTAAGATAGATTTTGATACAAGATTGCAACAAGAACAAGAAAAACTATTTGCAGACATTCAGAAATGAAACAAACACATTTTACTCAAGATCAACACAGGATAACTCGAGTTTGATTAAATTTATCAGCAGGGGAAAGTTTCTAGAACAATCTTAGAGCTTGTTAATGGTTGTACACTCGTAACCACCTTGACATGATCAAATTTAAAACAAAAGAGATATACAGGCTTCTCAGAAAGCTTCTCAAAAGATAGGCTTTGTCAAATTTTCCCCTTAGGAATTTTCTTCAAACTCTAACACTCTAACCTCTAACCTTTTACACAGTAAATTTTTGCCATTTATAACATTTACAGAAAGCCCCTTTTCCACCCAAAAATCCATACATTGAGTGCCACCAGTGCTTGACATGATCACGATCATGATTCCTAGAATCAGATCTGTAAAAAGTTGCCAGGTGCTCATGGGGCAGATCTCTTCAAAAATATTAGCATTCAATTCCTTCATCTAGTAGAACACTCTTCCTTCTATTCGCCAACCATCTCTACCCCTAATCTATAAAATCTAGTTCCTTGCATGCTCGGTAGAAGAAAAATATAAAATTAGATCGAGGCCCGATAGTCAGACCATTTTAATGGCGAAAGACATCTCTAGATTTCCCCCACCAAAATTTGATATCAAAATTAACTCTTATGTCTATTTGGTATGTAGGAAATACCAAGAAATCATGAAGACTCACACTTCTAGGAACATTTCAGTAAAAATGGGGGGAAAATCAGATTCAGACACATAACTGTCGTTGATCTTTACTTTAAATATGGGTCGTTCACATGGAATATTCAATTTAAGATGGGCCTGGGGTTTTTCTTTTGAATTTTACAACGTTTGAAAAATGTAAAATTTTCACATTTTGCTCCACACCTCCGCCATTGAGAAATGAGATTGACACGTGTCCTAAGGTGGGTCCAAAAGGAACCATGGTGAAATTCTACCATTTCACCTCTCTTTTGGAAAAGGAAAAAATTTCAAAGTTTTCCCCACATCTTCACCTTTGAAAAATGGGCCTGACATGTGTTCCAATGTGGGTGCCATCGAAACCATGCTTCCTTTTTTACTTTTAACTCTTTTCTCCTAAAAGGATTTTTTTTCAAATTTTCCTTGAGGGTTAGCACCTCCGCCATTGACTGAAGCAAGCTTTGACCATTCCTTTATTGGGCTTATGAGCCAATTTATGCATTTTAACTCTTTTGAGAATAAGAGGAAAAAATTCCATGCTGCCCCCGATGGTCCGCTTCCCTGCCCCTTTGACTTTTCAAACTACCACGCATCACAATGGTGCACCTTGAGATGGTCCCCAAAATTTAAGACCTTGAAAGAGAACATGCTCGCCACATGTCTTGGCCCAGAAAATTTTGTTTGAAGGCTTAAAGCTCAGTAGAAGGCACCATGTGTCAGAGTCCGAGGAAATCTCTTTTTGCTGCTTGAAATGTCCAAGCAAAATGCAAAGTGAGCGGGGGCCTCCAAGTGTCCTCCTGGTCCTTCTTTAAAATGAAACTCAAGGGTTGGCCCCCAAACATGTGTGGTTCCTCCATGTGTCCCAGACCTCCCAAAACCTTTGAAAAATGACTAAGTATGGGAAGACATGGTGGAATCCTCCACGTTTCTTCATGGCACAATTTCAAAATGGTGCCTAAAGCGGAGACCCTGAATAAGTGCGGGCTCGCTACGTGTCTTTGTTCTACCAAACTGTACTAGCTACATTTAAATTTTGTTAAGTTTGGGGAAAGTAGTGGAAACCTCCACGTGTCCTCCTGAGGAAACTTCAAGGCTAAACCCAAAAGTGAACTTTCAAATGATTGCCGCTCCTCCACGTAGAACGATTTTCAAGTTGAGGAAATTTATAAAATTATGAAGTACCCCACTGAGCCGCGTCTAACCAAAAGATGCCATGTTCCCTGTCGATGCAAGGATGCAAATTTTACCAAGAGAAATGTCTGTTAAACTATAAAATGTAGAAAAACAATCATTTGATCCCACAGATGAATTATTTTTTAAGGACAGAGGATTTATAAATGTTACAAGGCTCAAATATGTTCCTCAGAGCTACATCCATTTATTTTTCTTCCAATATTTAGGGGAAAAATGGCAAGGGCAGCAAATCTCGACTGTGGAAAATGGAAAGAATGGGAAATCTAGAGTTTTTGAATGAACAGAGAACAGGAGACCTAAATTTCAAACCTTTTCAGAGGGACAGATTAACAAGGAAACAAAAATGGACCCATACATGATCTTCGACCTAGGAACAAATATAATTATGGCAACAAAAGAAAGAAGAGACTTCTCAAGCACAACATGGGGGGAAGAAAATATAGAAGAGGCCATAAATTGATAGATTTAAAAGGTAAAATGGGGTGAGACTATTTTGAGCACCAACAGAGTCCCTCCAAGAAAAAGTAGCAGAATGGTTCTACCTCCTACCCGCCCAATCCGTCACTTGTTTGGATTACATCAAGGCTTGCTTCGAGGAAATATTTAAATCAACTGAAGAGTGTCAAGACCTCTTGGTGCAGTTGGCTCGAATGAGGAAAGGAGAAAGACAACCCATGAGAGACTTCATGGGTCATTTCAAATGGTTACTTTGTAGGATACCTGAAGAGGATTCGCCATCTCGAAACAATGTCAAAATATTCTTCATCAATGGTCAATCATCAAAAGTAGGATTTTTCCTACAAAGATCCCAACCAAGGAACATTGTAGAAGCGCAAAGGATGGCCATTGAACTTGATGATGATCTTATCCTTTTTGGAAATATCAAGAATCCATCAAATGGAAAGGCCCAACATCTTATAGATGAGAGAACCAATCCATCTCTGTAAAATTTGGTGAATGAGATGGCCTCTTTGAAGAGGGAATTATTTAAACGAGTTTCTTTCCAAAGGAGAAATGGAAATCAGATTGCAGGAGCACCCCAAAGGCTCACCTTGGAGGCCCCACTCATGAACATGAATTGAATATTTTAATAAGGTGAAGAAGAGTTTGAACAATAAAGTGAAGGTGGTGATTTCCTAGAAAATGACAAGTTTTAAAATGATACACAAATCAGATTCTGTGAGTATTCTGGAGGTTATAAAGAAGATGAAAAATATGTACCCAGTTTCTCATGCGTGGTATTCACTCATTCTCATTCAAAGAAAGGAGCAGCCCCCTCCACCATTGTAATTAAAAATAAGGTTGATGATCCTCCTATGATGACTCCATAAAATAAAATAACCAATCAAGGATCACCACTTCCTCCTTCCATAAAGTTTGGATTGTTGGAGCTTGATCCTGTAGCAAGTAAGAAGGCTCTTACTATTTGAAGTAAGTCTTCTGATACCTCTCACAATTCTAAATCCAAATTTTCTCCTACAAAATCTAATACCTTGAAAGCTCCTAGTGTGCCTTTCAAAATATCTTCCATTCCTCAAACATCAAATCCCACTCCTAAGCCTGTCTAGACTGTAAAATTAGTCACTTCACCCCCTTGTCCACATTTTCTCCCGTTGACTTCATAGAATATGCAAACAAGGCCAAAGTGTAGATTACTAAAACTGAATATTTACAGACTCATCCTAAACAATTTGAGAGGTTTGTCCGATATATAAGGAGGGGTAGTATAACACCCAATGGTGTAACATCTAGTTCCAAAGGCATGCTACCAAAATCACCTACACCTTCCTCACAAAACATGATTTCTTTGAGTGCATCAAATACTGATAAATTTAAACCTTTATATGTCTCCCTTCTTGTTGGAGAATATGTACTAAACAATTGCATAATAGATTCTAGTGCGTCATACAACATGATGCCTTTAAAGGTTACAAAGGCTCTCAAACTCTCCATCATTCCACCTTGTAGCTCTTGTTACTCTTTGGAGTCAAAATAGGTCCCACTTATAGGGAATGTCAAAGATGCATAAATGGCTCTCGCCAGATTTCCAGACAATAAAGTTTCAGCAATGATTTTGGTAGTAGATGTCCCAGCCTCATTCAGAATGTTGTTGAGTACAAATTTCTATCGAGACTTGGGAAGTAAAATTCAGATGAATTGGTCTTTTGCAACCATACCAATGAAGGGACACATGGAGAAATTTCTTACCGTGAAGAAGATGAAGTAAAAAGTATGAAATTCTAAAAGATCGGAGGCTAACATCTTGTATCAAGGTGGCTGGCAGATGAATCACTTTGTGACAACCAAGTAAGGAGAGGATATCCCCATCTTTATAGGTATAGACATGCCCTCCTAGAGATATTTGTAATTTGAAGAAGCATTGAGGAAACTCGAGTTACAAGATGGAAGCCCCGAATCACCGAATGATGTAGACCATGAGGAAGAGGATATGGTTCTCAATGAATTTGAAGAAGATAAATCAGCTTATATGCTTTTCCAAGATGAGGAGTTATTTTCATTCCCATTCGAGGATGAATATGATCTCAATCAGGCCATCTATGGAGAGAAAAAAATCATATTTTGATGAGCATGTGAAAATCTTGTAAGAAATATCCATACAAGAATTGCTAAGAGCCTCAAAAGAAACAAAAGACCCCAATATTAGTCTTGAATTTTTAATGCAAGCCATGAATCTAGAAGATAAGCGTGATGCTGACTTGGGAACCTCAACTATTTTGAAGATAGACTACATTGAAATAAATCTAGATGAGAAATATGATGCCACTCCTGAGCTAATGATTGATGGATGCAATAACTAAATGGAGATATTTTCTTTCCCATTTGAAGATGAAGACTGTTTCCATGACGAAGAACTTAAATCAAGGAGTTTCAATACCTCTAAAGATGAAGCTCTTTTTGATAAAATCTTGATAGAGTGTATATATTCCCAAGATGATGAGGTAATCCCTCAAGATAGTATCCTTGAGCTGTAAAATAAATATTATCCAAAGGTGTACAAAGAGGAGCTAGAAGAAACAATGAAGCATAACTTTGTGCAAGAAATCTTGGATGCAGTAGAAGTTGTGGAAGACCCTGAGATGATTCTTGATCTCCTCACACGTGTTATGGACATATAGGATAAATATTTTTTTTCCTCTGATTCTTCTGTATGTACTCAAACACCTTATAGTGGAGTAATTATAAAGTATGAATCTAATGTATCTCATGGAAAATATTTCAATGAGCATAGATCTAGGAAAGAAATTAACTAAGGATATTCAAGTAATTTGAACGAAAATCAGATTTTGGGCAGAAATGAGATTCTTGATGGAGAATCAACTATATGGATAAACATGGAAGGAAACTAGCACAATGAAACTGATTTCAAAGGGGATAAAGGTAGTGGAATTTCCAAGGAAGGACCTGAGGATCAGGAAGCTCACATGGACTCACTTCTACCAAGTACACAAACAATTGTGAAAGCACCTGGCTTTCATAAGAAACTGAGGAGAAGAGGTTACTTTTTGGATCCAGTCAATGGATTTGCATATCAACATCACTTAGTGTTTCCCACTCAAGGGTAACTCTCAAGGAATGAAAAGTTCTTCAACAAAAGTGGGTTGTCGCCTACCTTGTACCATAGGTGATTACTAGGTGTGTTTCCTTTCCTGTTGTGTGTCTTTTTCATTTTGTGTGTGTCTGTGTGTTTTCTTCTTCTCTTTCTCTCTCTCTTGTAATTTTTACTTGACTCCACAGGTCCCAATGGATAAGGCATTGGTTAATGAACTATATGGTCTAAAATTAAGATTCTGGATTCCCATGTCATGTCTTCACTATGCTAATTCCATGTCATGATCCGGAGGATCTTTCACTATAAAAATATTCCCTAAACTTCCCTAAACCTAGACCATGCTGAAGGGAGTGTTGAGACCTTTTCGAGGGTATGCTAAACTTCAAAATCATAGTTTATATGCAAATTCTATCACTGGTCAAAGTTAAGGTCATAAATGGGTCAACCTTGGTCAACAGGTGGACCAATGGCAAGGTGACGCGTGGCAGTTAGCAACATGGAAAAATTTATCGTCTTGTAATGTTTCAAAATTATTTCATGTTATAGAGCTCGTCGCAAAAATTTTGACACATTTTGAACGGACCAAAATCTAAGTTTGTATGCAAAAGTTATGCATTTCGGATGTTTATTCTTGACCACCGTAATTATTTTAAATCTTCAAATTTTCAAATTATTTATGCTAACTAGTGATGTTATGTAGGTGGAACATCTAGCCAATATTCCAACTACAAGATACCCTTAGTTAACATATTTTATTAATTCATAAATTAATCCTAAGATATCTGTTTAATTAATCCTAATTAAGCTTCTTAAAAAATTATAAATTTTTGACCAAAGATCCTCTCCCCGAGTTTTGGCACATTTTTCCAAGGCAAGCCATTTCCCAACCAAAAACATCTCCACGAGATGAGGAAGGTGGTTAGCATTATGTGCACTTGGTATGAACATTACATGGAGGATTTAAAGGCTTTGATAAGGTCTAAAATTAGTAATATCTCATTATACATATGATTATTCCTCCATTTTTTATGCTAAAATCCACTCACATGGATAAGAGAGAATCATGGGATTTGGGAGGATTATTGGGAGATTTAAATGGGATTAAATTTAATAAATATACATGTAAGTGTGTATATATATACAGGTATTTTTAATTAAAAAGAAGAAGAGGAAGAAGAATACACACAAGTGTATTATTATTTGACTGTCTTCAACATTTTTGATTCAAGGCCATATTTGAGGGTCTTGGAGGCCAAATGGAGACTTGATGTCTTATAGAATTTTGTTAGGAATTTAGAGAAGATTCCAGTGATGTAATTATTTTCCCATTTCGAGTTTTTTTGAATTTTTATTGGAAGTAAAATGTGAGGGTTTTTATGGAGAACTCGAGGGAAGGAGCAGAGAGATAATGAACTACTGCTACAAACTTGTGGAGATGCTTCTATAAATGGTTTTAGAGGTTCTTAAAGTTTATTTTCTGTACTATTTATAGGTTCATCTATTCTATGTTGTATTTACATAATTTAATTATTATTTTAACATAGTTAGAGAGATATATTGATTAGTTTATCATGTATGTACATTTGTATTCTTCTAATGTATAAAGGTAAGCAGCTATGGAAGTAAAATTATAGTTTACAGGAATGATCCAAGGCCTCTACAGATTTGAATTATTACTCTAATGGGCTTCTATGTCATTTATAGTTGATTTACATACCCAGATTAAGGAGTTTTTTAATACGCACAAGGTGGAGAAAGTTGCAGGTATGTGGAGTTTTTGGAAGAGTAACTTGATCTTGAGATCAATGAACTCCACACTCAGTGAAGTACTATTTAAGTTTATGTTGAATATCCATATTGATGTAAATTGTCAAAGAAAAATTTACATGGGTTTTTAATGGAAATGGTTTGTTATTCCAAACCCAGAGATGTAGTCCCAAATGGGATGAACTCTATTATCAACTTCTGTGTCTTTCATTTTCAATTTTGTTCATTATTCACTTAAATACAGTTGCAAATGGATTTGAGTGCATCAGTTAAAAAAATTGTGAAGATATTTAAAATGACACATGAAAGAGTTAAGAAAGAATGAATTCATAATATTTATCTGAGTGATAATTGTTTTCTACATTCCTAAAACAGTAAAATAATCCAATTTTCTATTCAATACTAAAGGAAAGTTGAGAATACACATCCAATTCTATGTTTGTAAAAGGAATTGAGAACATCAGTATCCATTGTGTAAAATTTTTTAACCCAGATTACGGATCATGTCATGTCCCCAAGCTAGAGCCAGCAGTTGTCATACAAATGTGTAATAGGGAAATTGAAAATTTCTAAGCACAACAACGATACCCCAATGTTTTTTTTTTTAAGTCCCATCATTCCAAGACACCTCGGTTCTATCGTGTCAGTCCAAATGACCTCCTAAATAATGTTATCCAATCACCCTAGGATATTTAGAGAAGTCTATTTATTCCCCCTAGGTGATTTTAGGGATTTATGAAAAGATACTATCTTCTGGCAGTATTGGGAAGGGCTATCGCTAGCCTTCCTAAGACTGGATCAAACCCTCTGGAGTGGAAAAAAGGGGAAAATTCAACAACGAGGTGAATTGAAGACATTATAACATCATAGAAATTATTTTTGAAGGTTTGGGGAAGATTTGAAAGACTTGGAGAATTCTAAATAAAAATAGGGCTTACAAGACTAGGCAGTACATAGGCCTAAAATAGCTGTCATGCTTCAAAAGATGATTCAGGGAGCTCCAGATCAAGTTAGAAGTAAAAATAAACATAACAAGAAAGAAAGTTCTAAGAAATACATTATGGTGAAATAATATTTTTCACAACACCTTGGCGCATAGGATTTGTAGGAAATTTTTATTAGGCATAAATGGAGTATCAAAGTTCAAATCATATTTTTCAGGGATCATATGGATGAATCAAGACATGAGAACCTCACCATTGGAATCAAAATGCCATTTCCAGTTAGGATCATATAGGATCATATACCAAGAAATTCCACCTTGCACTCACGTTATCTTCTTTCTAAGTTGCCCTCTCAAAGGCAGTTCAAGACTTAGTCGTTTTTAGGGAGGACAGGTGTCAGCACCAAGAACTTGGCAGGATTTCATGTCCCTGATGTCCCTAATGTCAGGTAAAAGAACAATAATAAAAATAGGGCTTACAAGACTAGGCAGTACATAGGCCTAAAATAGCTGTCATGCTTCAAAAGATGATTCAGGGAGCTCCAGATGGAGTTAGAAGTAAAAATAAACATAACAAGAAAGAAAGTTCTAAGAAATACATTATGGTGAAATAATATTTTTCACAACACCTTGGCGCATAGGATTTGTAGGAAATTTTTATCAGGCATAAATGGAGTATCAAAGTTCAAATCATACATTTCAGGGATCATATGGATGAATCAAGACACGAGAACCTCACCATTGGAATCAAAATGCCATTTCTAGTTAGGATCATATAGCATTTTACCAAGAAATTCCACCTTGCACTCACGTTATCTTCTTTCTAAGTTTCCCTCTCAAAGGCAGTTCAAGACTTAGTCGTTTTTAGGGAGGACAGGTGTCAGCACCAAGAACTTGGCAGGATTTCATGTCCCTGATGTCCCTAATGTCAGGTAAAAGAACAATTGGAAAATATTCCCAACTCCTATGTGACCTCTTAGACCCTCATGTGACCTCCAGACTTGACAGTTCAGCGCCCAAGTGTATTTTTGGACCATTCACTCCCTGTCATCGGATCAAGCACCATGTGTCATCTCTAGGATGACCATGGAAACTGATGTCCCTTATGTCCATGAGGTGAGGGATATCAGACCTTGAAAAATTTTCCCAACCCCCTATGGGGAGCCTTTTGGACATCTATGTGATCGACTTTCAGCCCCCAGGTGCATTTTTGGAGCATTCATTCCCTATCATTGGATCAAGTGCCATGTGTCATCCCTAGGACCATCGTGGAAACTGATGTCCATTATTTCCTTGAGGTGAGGGAAATTTTACATGGAAAACATCTCCTATAACCCTTTGGGGAGCCTTTTATACATCCATGTGACCGAATTTCACCCCCCAGGTGCATTTTTGGAGCATTCATTCCCTGCCGTCGGCTTAAGGACACATGTCATCACCTTAACCACCATGGAAATCGATGTCACTCACATCCCTAAGGTCTAGGAAATCAGAGACAAAAAAATTATCCTATCCTCTCCATGTGCATTTATTTGAAAACTTCAATCTGGTACTTAGTTGTTTCTTCCCCCTCTTCTCTCCTTCACAGCTTCATACCTTGTTATGGCTTCGTGAATGATTGTCTAGACAACCATTCCACCATTGTTGGTTTGAACCAGCTCTGCCATGGCCACATAAACTCTCCACCCCATGAATGCACAATAATATGCAAACCTCAGAGAAAAATGGAGTGACATGACGAAGAATGAAGAGAAAATGGAGATTTTTTCCCAGATTACTACGAAGGCACCCGATCAAAAATTCATCATATCTTACAAAATACAAGTTGGATTGAGATGTCGTATTTTACAGAATTTCACATTTTTCAATAAAATCAAAATGCAACACACAAGAGGTCAAATGGTGCCCATAATCATTTTCTCTAACAAAAATCCAACTTTGTGCACTGGCTCACATTCGTCAAATTTCCCATCATTCCGGCAATAGGAGTGAGCTAAAAACTTGCATACTATCTCCAAATGAAAAACCTATCACGATGGAGTTGTTTTCATCTCAAATGGAAAAAAAAACCAAATCTATAAATTTCAAGCTCCATTAATGGCCGTCATGGTAGCTTTATGCCTAAAGCCATTGCCAGGTCAAAATTTCAAAATTTATTTCCAATCATTCTAGACAGAACAACTATATGAAATTCAGAGGGTGTGATCATAACAAAAAGATGCGTAGAAAAAAATTATGTTGCATCTATAATTGAGGACTAGAAACACCCTTTCTAAGAATATTAAGTTTTCCTATATATACTTGCTATGTTTGGAAAGTCATCATCAAAATTATTTGACACAAAGGAAATGGGCATTGAAGATCGTGATGAAGTCAGAATGAGTGTTCATAGTAGAAAATAGTGAAAATGACCACTTACTAAAAATAGTAAGTCCTTTATATGGGTGATTACTAAAAATAGTAAGTCACCCGAAGAAGCAGATGAGGTAAGGGTAGTGTGCACAAGATCGAATAAGGGAGTTCATTACATCATGATGGTCAAGAAGAAGCAAGAATCATCCCTTACGTAAAATAGTAAGTATCTCATCTGGGAATTTACAAAAAATAGTAAGTCACACTCAAAGGGTAGTTTTGACATAATGGGACATTCAGAACTTCGTCGCATCAGAGCTTTCCATCAGCAAGGATCATCATACTTCGTCTAGGATGACATCTCCTCTTCTTCTTCCTCTTCTCTCTCTCTCTCTCTTATCTTCTCATACACCACTCTCTCTCTTTAATGTTATATTTTTACATTGAGGGTTGCACTTTTCAATATGAATTAAATGACTTCAGAAATATAATTTAACTTTAAGTGACCTTGCTATTATAAAAGGGACTTAAATATTTAAAGTGGAATATGAACAGTCTTAAGTTATATTAATGTATTTGAAAAGCCATTGGAGGTAGATGATACGTCACCTCTCACTCTATAAATTTTAATGCCACTCCCATTTTAAAGGGTTGGAAATTGATCTTGTTAACTCAAGAGTGCATTTTACCTACAGAAAGTAAAGGAGATAGTCATTTTTCTTCTACTTTCCTCCATTCTCAAATTTCTTTCATTTCCACATTATTTACAACTTTTGTCTAAGCATCAATAGTAATACAAGAAGAAGGAATTTGTAGCTTCTTTGATGAGGATATTTTAGAAACTTTGAGTTCACAATATTATCTCATCTTGTTGCCATTTGCAGGGTAGTTTCTTCTCATAAATATATGTATTAAAGTTTCTAACTAATGTGTGTAAGAATCTGATTTCCTACCTACAACATTAGTTTCCCTATCTCATTTCTCACTCCCTTTCCCACTTTCAGACAAAGTATTCCCTAGCAAGAGATTGCTAGCTTTACCAAAGGGTCAGTGGAGTGCCCCTATTAGATCCCTGGTTGAAAGGCCACTAAAGAAATCCACATTTTCACATGCATGTATATACGGTAGCTGCACTGGTTAAGTAGAGGGACATAGATTCCATGAGTGTTGGAAAGAAATCCACAAGATTTTACACCCAACAAATTTTCTGACCAATAACTCCCTAATTAACTTTTTGGATTATCCTTTAGTCCCACATGCACCAAAATTCCTCCACTTTCCCAAATGGAAAACTATAAATAGCTCACTACCCACCCCCTCTCATTTACAAGAACACTTCTTCCCTCTAACATAGACTATAGTATTATTGCTAGGATTAGGATTTTTATTTCATCTTATTGAGAGATTTTCTTTATCCTTTGCAAACACATCACACACTATGGAGTAAATGGGAAGAACCATTGGGCTTAAAGCCATTGATAGTGAGATCCTATTCTATTAAGAACAAACTGATTGCTTAGATCCTTTTAAGGTTCACTTACTTAAGCTTTCAAGAATAGAGGGTAATTATATTTGTTAAAGTTTAATTTTTTTCTTTAAAAAAATGCATGTAAAGTAGGAACCCTTATTTATTTCTTAACTAATGGTCCATTGATTGATCTTGCACAAAGATTTGGATATTTTGAGTGTTCTTACCCCATTCAATAGATTTTCCAACCTTTTGTTGAACACATTTGGCATGCTTGGTGGAACCCTTATTCCATCCTCCATTAGTGGAGTCATTTTGAAGATTTAATTTTAGTTTCTAACATTTTTTAGTTTCAGTCTTTCTAGATTAGTTTTCAAGCTTTCTAGATTAGTTTTTCAAAGTATTTTAGATTAGTTTCAATTTTTTGATTTCACTAACCTTTTTTGTGCTAATGAATAAATATCAAGTTTCTTAGCTAGTTTGTCTAGGATTGTCTTGTTTTTGTGCTCTTTGTAGGATCAAAGGAGGTGAAGTACTGCCAAAATTGAACCAAATTGATAAAATTTTGATATTTTTGAGATTGATTTTGAAATATCCCATGTTTTTTAGCCACCTATAGGAAAGGGAGCGCACATACCATTATGTGTGTGTAGGCATAACTATCACCATTTTTTTACACAGAGGTGTGCACACAATTAAAAGTGGGTGCACATTCTCAAAAGGATATGCACATGCTTAAATGGGCATGCATACACCTTGAAGGGCACATACAGGAAGAACTGTGTTCATAGCCTATCTTCTGGAGGCCATAACATTTGCTCCCATACTCAAAACGACTCCATTTTTGTTGCGTTGGAAAGGTATTGAAGTGAGATACACAATGAAAACATAAAATTAGGATTTTTATTTACAAAAAATTTATGGGTTATATTAATAGATAATTATTCATTTTCTAATAAGTGATTGCATGCTTCTTTAGGGTTATTTAACTAATGCAGTCTAAGTGTTTCTCTTTTTCAGTTAGAAAGGGCTTTTGTGAAGTGTTTATTCTCTTTCCTCACACCTTCTAAGTGATCTTGGGGAACTAAAACACTTCTAGGAAACCCTTTTTCCACTTTCAAACACACTTATTTTATGTTTCCTAATTGGGTTAACCTTTCAAAGTTGGTTAAAAACAAATCTACCTTTTTCAAACCACACTTAAATTATTTTCCATAAAACGATATTGTTTTGGTGGATTTTCCACATTG
Organism: Taxus chinensis; assembly: GCA_019776745.2. Lineage (NCBI taxonomy): Eukaryota > Viridiplantae > Streptophyta > Pinopsida > Cupressales > Taxaceae > Taxus > Taxus chinensis. The sequence goes on along the minus strand of CM034146.1, from coordinate 31,461,306 downwards.
TGTATGCTCTTCCGTCACACCTTTAGGTGACCTTAGGAATCAATAGAAACATGCAAACCCCCTTGATATCATTATTTGTGGTGGAAAATTACTAAATCTTTGCATATAAGACCTAATAATTTTTCAAAGAATGGAGGCTTGAAACAAAAGACCTCTAAACATGTGTTTTAATACAAGTTTCCAAAAGGTGTGCATCTTAAAACCACATTAACTTTAGAAAGATAGAAACAAAACACACCATTTCACTTCAAACTGTATTGTAGGTTTCGGAAAAGGGTATGTTTGTATCCACTCAACTAGAACATAAATCCTTTGGCATAACACCTTAAGCTACAAAAATGATGGTGGTTCTAAGAACCCTAAAGTAATCCACCACTAAGTAACCTCATGGATTAAATAGGAAGTGCTTCGCTTACCCACTTGACTAGTACACCTTGTGAGTTAGAGTCAAATATTTTCCTTATTGTGTTTCTATTGATGGTATAACTGAATGCACTAATTTCTCATCTTATCAAAAGGGGGTACAGTAAATCCAAGATACTCCCAAATCAGTCATTACGACTATGTGGGAAAATCATGCTCACATTAAACAATCTTTTGACACCTAGTTGAGATAACCTATTAAGGAGGACATTCTATCTTGGAGCCCACTTTACTAGTCCATTGTCGCGTTAGGCCATCACGAAGTGATGAATCGCTTGGATTTTGAACCTTGTTTCTCAAAATAAGGAAAATAACCCACGTAAGTTTTAACTAAGTGTATTTCATTAAAGATTTAAACTACGCCCCACTTAGCCCAATTTTATTCTCATCTTCAAACAAGGTGAAACTCTTCCTGAGTGGATCTTAGTTTATCTTCATCCTTTTTGATCTATACCCTTGTGTTCTCACCACCCATTTTTGGGATGAGAAAGAAGCATACATTGCATGTTTTATCAAAGATAGTACTCACCATGTTTTTTTCCATTTACGCCCATCCATGTTTACATCTAGGTTGTTAAACATCTAAAGTATGTAGGTACATCTTCGTATCTTTGATAAGTCCCTTGCTCTTGATTTCAAGATCGTCTTCACTACTGTGATTTCAGTTGATTTTTTTAATCTCTCCTTAGCTTTATAGTTTTTTTATTTCATTCTAATCACACAATTTTGGTACTTACATTGGGTTTTTTAGTTTCTTGAAAACTTAGAATAAATCCCTTTATTGCGTGGTTATGTTGCTCGAACAACTAGGAACTTTTTTTATACTCTTACTTCATTTCAATTCTGACGTCATCTAAGTCATTTTTGAGGGTGTTGATATTTCCTTATATATACCAAAATAATGTCATCTTAATACTAACACCTCAATTTCTTGGTTAATGTATCAGGATAGTGTTATCATGCTATACATACTTGTAACTTCTATTTTCAGAAAACTTAGCTTTCATCGGTATTTGAACTATTTTTAGTATACCTCATCAAGAGTTTGCATCAATACTGCTTTAATATTTAGGCCTTAATGAAATTGTAACTCAACCTATGTATTGATACGATATTGGCCCTATGTACTTTGGGCCTTTCACCGAAATCCTAGTTAGGGTATAAACTGGGCAAATAAAAAATTTGAGTGACCATTACATTTTAGTGTTCATATAAGTGTTCTTTGAAGCATAAAAATAATTGCATACCATTATTTCTATAATGCACTAGGTTATTGTTATCCAAATGTTCCCCCTGCTCATTTTTTGGATAACTCCCTTTCATTCTTTCCTTCTATTGTGCCTCAGTCATAAATTTTTACTTTTTAGGCACTCAAAACCTTCTGGAAATGACACCATTGGATAGAGCTCTTTCTCAACTTTCCAGAAAGGTAAATTTTTTCTCGTAACTCCATGTATTTTTCAAGTTATGGCTTGTTGGAGTTTTTGTGGGAAATTTTCCGCTAGAAGGGCAGCAACCAATTAGAACTCGCCACATGTCCAGGCCAAAAATAACAAAGCGATCCGATTTGGCCCTGTTTTTCCATAAAACTTCAAATCACCATATCTTTTGATCCAGAGCTCAGTTTTTCACGTTATTTATATCAATGGAAAGCTGGTAAAATTCTCTACAAGATTCCATGGTCAATTTTGAATTTTGGTTCAGTTTAGAGGGAGAAAATCAAAAAACACTTCTGGTACGTGCCCATGGACAAAACTGACGTTTCAACAACCAATTTTAATGCAAAATGGGTCACATTCTTCTCCAGCATGGTCAAAAATGTCAGGGCATGGGTTTATAAGGACCTCCATGCTATTTTTAATGCATTTTGGTCAATGGGGAATGGCTCCCACATTTTTTTGACATTTTCTCTCTCCTGGGCTCGACCCATGCACTGTAAAAGCCAGATTTGGCTCATTTTTCAAATGTTGAACACCTTTTGCACAGCAAGCTTCTGTTTTCACCTTCAACAAGTGATTTTGGAAGTATCAGACTTTCCAAGGATCGTAACAGGTTTTTCTGCCTCTTTGGTGTTGGAATACAAGGATTTTGATGTTGAAAATCACAATGCAGGCTCTGTGAATGCTTTCAGTCCTTTATATGTGTTGTTTGCTTCATTTCAAACCCTTGATTACAGCTTATCAACCTGTCCATGATGTTTTATGTTGAAATTTCTGATTTGTGTCAATTTGCATGAACAAGAAGTGCTCACCACTCCTTTGGTGTATCACCCTTATCAGTTTAGTTTCAATTTTTGCATTTCTTATCCCTGTCTCCTTACAAATTAGGATAAAATTAGGATCTGAACCTCTGCAGTTGTGCAAATATAGATCTAATCACAGGAGTTTGAGGAACAAACCTCTAATCAGGAGATTCCTCTCTCATTTTACAAGTCTCACACTTGGAGAGAGGTTTCAATGTTGTGCAATCACACTGGATGCCTGAAACATCAACTTAGAAACCTGATTTACATCTAGGGGTGCTGCTAATTTGCAACAATAGTTTTGGCATGCCCGGTGGGACCTTAGAGGTCTTCCACTTCATCTTTTGTAGGTTGGTGTGTTCTTGTGAAGATTTCAGCCTTTAGAGGCACTTGCAAACACATCTGGTGACTCCATCTGATCAGTAACCCATTTCTGAAGTTGCAGACCTATTTTTCATCCATTTCCATCCATTATTCTTTCCATCTCTTTCATTCTTTTCCATTCCGTGAAGTTGTGCAATCATGACTTCATTTCCATCATGGAACTCACATTTACAACAGCAGTAATGCTTCCCACCTCCAACATGTTTTTTAAATCCTCCAAATCAGCATTTTGAACAAATTCAAAATCAGCATGCATACCCATATGAGCAGCAATGCCAAAATCAGTTTGGCTATGGAGCTTTCCAGGAGCAAGAGTATGCATACAATGAAGACAATCAGATGCAAGATGCTAGTCTATTGGAGAAAATCCAAAAGATGGAGGTAAACATGGTGCAATCCAGGGCTCAAGCACAAATGAAAGCATTTGGAATCGAGTGTGGAGCACACTGTCCATGGGTGGGACCTTTCCCAAGGCATTACAGCCCTCAAGATAAGCTTGACTTCATGATTGCAATGTTGCCATTGCTTGCAAAGTGGATTGAAGGAATAGAGGTGTATGAGAGGAGTATTCAGCAACCTTGTCAATGGGTAAGCACACCATCTCATGCCTTTTATTTTCCTCTTTCCCAATCTATTTTATCTCAGTAGTGTCAAGTTTTAAACTCTCCATCTGTTGTCCCAAGTGTTGAATCCATTTCTCCACCCCCTATTCTTCCAACTCATCTCAATTATTCTATCCTTTTCCCTTCCAAATAGTCATCCCCTCCACAATAGCTAAATGAAACACCCTCTCCTCCAAAGAAACAAGAGGTTTTACCTCCTCCACCACCACAAAAAATTGCAAAAATCAGTCATGAAGGACAGCAAAAAGAGAAGCCAAACAAGGATGAAGAAATTCAAATTTTGAAGAGTCGGGCTCTTAAATTTGGGATGAAGAAGATCCCTTTGCTGATGAAACCTTCAGAAGAGGTTGGAGTTAAAGAACAAATGGTGGTCAGGACTGATTTTGTTGCAGCAGAAGAAGAGTAAAAAGGAGTTGCAGATCAGCAACCAATTTGTTCAGAATATAGTGTCCATGTTGGCACCCTATTTGAAGGAAATGCTGATCCAATTCAAATTGTAAAAATCAGTCATGAGGGACAGCAAGAGGAAGGAGAAGCTGCTACAAATCCAAAAGAAGAGGAGCACATTCCATCTTTGGGGGAGAAAAGTGCAGATCCAAAGGCTTTGAGCACAAAGCAGGTTATAGAAGAACCTTCAGTTCTTCTCTCTACTTCATCTCTCTCAAGTTCTAGTACTAAAGAAGATTTTGATCCCTCAAACTCAATGTTGGAGGATGAAAGAAACCATGGTGATCAAGTTGCAGATCAAGAGAATTCCATGGGAGAGGTTGAACATTTGCAGCAGGACAACAATGAGGCAGTTTACCTGTCTGATTTGGAGGACTGTTTTGATGAAGAAGAACCGGTTGAGTTTCCACCATTCTCTCTTTCATCATCCATCTTCCAAACACAAGAGCCTTCTGTCATGGAGGAGAGCATTCATTTGTAGTAGCCTGCATCTTATAGAAGCTCTTTGGAACCAAGATTGGAAGATTTTAATCTTTCATGTCCTTCATTGGAGGAAGAGAAAGGGCAGAAGGGTTCTACCATTGCTTCCACACCATCCATTCAAGGTCTACAAGAGAACTCCATTCTTGAAATTGAAAATCAGAATTATGGGCATACTCAATGGATCAGACCTTGCCCAATCAGGTATTTGGCTTCACTGGAGCCAAAGGAGAAGCCACAACTAGTCATGCTTGCTTCTAAGCATGAGGATGAGTTGCAAAGTTCCAAGGATCAGCTATTATGCCTCTCCAATCTAAATGTAGAGAAACTAAAAGAGGTATTGGATTTGTTTTTAGTTAACACCTTGCTAATTTGGGTAGAAGACTAGCTTCTTGTTGATTTTCCACTCATCCAATCAGCCATACTCAGCTCCAAATCATTTGCATGGCTTCCAATTTTGAGGAAAGGAAGCTATTTTGCACAACCAGTTGCAGGGTTCATTTAGCTCACCTTTGCTTCCAGTTAGAGTAGAGTAGGTAGGTTTGCTTTCAGTAGAAGAAGTGCTTGTGCACACTCTACATGTTCCATTTGGAGCATGTATGATTTTCAGTTTGTACATAGTTTTGGTGTTGCTGGTTTCACTCTTACATAGTTCATTTTGATGGCATTTTTGTGGGAACAACTCCATGTCCATTGGGATTCAAGCGGTTCAGAGGAAATTTTTCAAAGTTCAGATCAGTTTTCAGGCTACTACTCATGACTCCATGCCCAATGGATTGCTTCAAGCTATTGATCATTCATCCAGTAGGTAGATGACCCCTCTGAGTTGCCAAAATTGTTATCCAAATGTGCCCCCTAATCATTTTGTGGTTAACTCCCTTTCATTCTTTCCTTCTATTATGCCTCAGTCATAAATTTTTACTTTTTATGCACTCAAAACCTTCTGTAAATGACACCATTGGATAGAGCTCTTTCTCAACTTTCCAGAAAGGTAAAGTTTTCCTCCTAACTCCACGTATTTTTCAAGTTATGGCTTGGTGGAGTTTTTGTGGGAAATTTTTCCCTAGAAGGCCCACAGCCAATCAGAACTTGCCACGTGTCCAGGCCAAAAATATAAAAGCGATCCGATTTGGCCCTGTTTTTCCCTAAAACTTCAAATCGCCATATCTTTCGATACAAAGCTCAGGTTTTCACGTTATTTATATCAATGGAAAGCTGGTGAAATTCTCTACAAGATTCCATGGTCAATTTTGAATTTTGGTTCAGTTTAGAGGGAGAAAATCAAAAAACACTTCTGGTATGCACCCATGGACAGAACTGACGTTTCAACAACCAATTTTAATGCAAAATGGGTCGCATTCTTCTCCAGCATGGTCAAAAATGTCAGGGCATGGGTTTATAAGGACCTCCATGTTGTTTTTAATGCATTTTGGTCAATGGGTAATGGCTCCCACATTTTTTCATGTTTTCTCTCTCTTGGAGTCGACTCATGCAATGTAAAAGCTAGATTTGGCTCATTTTTCAAAGGTTGAACACCTTTTGCATAGCAAGTTTCTGTTTTCACCTTCAACAAGTGATTTTGGAAGTATCATACCTTCCAGGGATTGTAACAAGTTTTTTTTCCTCTTTGGTGTTGGAATACAAGGATTTTGATGTTGAAAATCACAATGCAGGCTCTGTGAATGCTTTCAGTCCTTTGTATGTGTTGTTTGCTTCATTTCAAACCCTTGATTACAACTTATCAACCTGTGCATGATGTTTTATGTTGCAATTTCTGATTTGTGTCAATTTTCATGAACAAGAAGTGCTCACCACTCCTTTGGTGTATCACCCTTATCAGTTTAGTTTCAATTCTTGCATTTCTTATCCCTATCTCCTTGCAAATTAGGATAAAATTAGGATCTGAACCTCTGTAGTCGTGCAAATATAGATCTAATCAGAGGATTTTGAGGAACTAGTCTCTAATCTGGAGATTCCTCTCTCATTTTACAAGTCCCACACTTGGAGAGAGGTTTCAATGTTGTGCAATCACACTGGACGCCTGAAACATCAACTTAGAAACCTGATTTGCATCCAGGGGTGATGTTGATTTGCAACAACAATTATTTCAATATCATGGGAAGTGACTGATGCAAACATATGCCTCGATTTCACGTAAAATTCAAGTAAGTTTAGATAGAACTTAGTACCACTTTGGCTAATGATGCATAGAATCATGAAGATAACGTCCAAACCAATTGACCATGACTTAGGAGATAATCCTTTTGAATCATTCCCATTTAGTGGAAATAACTTAGCACCTCTACTCTCATAAGTCAAGGACATATATCCATTGATAGATCATAACGGAGAGGAGTCTGACTCTTCTAAAGAACAACACCAATTAGACTTAGGCCGGTTTGATGAACTCCTTTTTTACAACAGGGATTAAGTACTCACAAGAGTCTTAGAACTAGGGGCTAAGCTTCCACAAGAGTGTGAAGAGGAAACTAAATTCATTAACCATAAAAAATAAAAACAAAGGTCCCTTTTAGACATGGATAACCCTTTAGCTGTAGGGTACACTTCTACTTCTAGTCACCATAATAATATCGTTGAAGGAGACCCATCCAAGCCACTTGGTGATTCACAAAAACCTTATTACAAAGCTTCACGAAAGGTGAATATTGAGTGCAAAGCCTCGCCACCTCCCAATTTTGATCAGGAAGAGGATTCTTTAATCGAGTAAGAGATCCTTCAAAAATAAATCTTTAAACTGACCCAAAAATTAGCAAACTTAGGCCTTTCAAGTAGGAATGTATAAAAAGACAAAATCAAAAATAAATCTAACAAATTCCACTTTGATCCATATAGTGATGCACCCTTTAAAGTAGCTAAGGTGCAAAGACCAATCTTGCATACCAAAGAACAAATCATTGAACGAGAATTGCAATCGATAAAATATACACTTACTACGTTACATGAGGGAAACGTAGGACATAATAGGAAGTATTCGTATAAAGAACTGTTCCCTTACCCCTTCAATAAGGACATGCTACGACAACCCTTCCCAATTTTTTTTACTATTCCTAAATTTAATAAGTATAAATGCAAGAGTGATCCTCGTGATCATACAAAAGACTTTTATATGGCTTGGCAAGAGGTTGCATATAACAATAACTTCTTAATACGACTCTTGCCTCATAGTCTAGGAGTACTAGAATTGTAATGGTTATATGACATACCCAAGGGCTCCATTACAACATGGCCAGCATTAGCAGAAACATTTGTAAGACATTATTCCTATAACATGGAAAATGATATCACAATTAACAATTTTTTCAATACAAAACAAAAGCCTAAGGAAATGTTTCCAAAATTTCTACAATGATAGTGAGGGTTAGCAAGTTATTTCCCTTGTTCCTTTCCTGAAAATAAATTGGTAGGCATATTTTTGCCTAACTTGAATCTAGAGATAGCCTTCCATTTACAAATGCATTGTGGTGCAAACTTTAAAGAAGTTATAGAGAAACATGAAGCCAAATTTTTAGATAAACAAAAGTTTTTCAATAAAAATAATCATGTTGTTGGGGATGACATTACATACTCCAAAAGAGTCCATGTTGTGCAGACGGGTCCACTTTTAAATCTTTCACAATGACCTCATCCCAAGACACCTACCAAGCGTGAGTTCACACCATTAACAAAGTCCTTATCTACCATACTGAAACAGTTAGATAATGTAAACATGGTGGAATACCCAACCATGAAGATACCATACCCAGAAAATGATCCAAATCATGTTTGGTTCAAGGAACAAGAGTAATATGAATTCTACCGCATTAAAGGGCACAAGACAGATAGGTGTTTAATACTTCGTCATTACAAATAAAACCTCATTGAAGAAGTAAATATCGTTGTAGATCTTGCCCCCGACTTAGGCCAAGGTCCAAATGAGAAAATGGGTATATTTAAAGACCCCTTTACTAACCATGCAGATAAAAAAAAAAGGAATCTAGATCACAGAAAAACCTCCAATTATTATAGGAATGCTACTTATATCTATCCCACTCATGATAATCCCTTCAATTCTCTCATAGGATGTATTCGTTCATCTGATGAACATGTCAATACTATCTAGATCTTAGAAAAGAGTTGTGTAGTAGGGATGAGACGTGCTTGTTTAATCATACCAAATCTCTTAGCTATTTCTCAAGAAGGTTAGTACAAATTTATGGACTAGTTGGAGAAAACACCTGGTAGGATCTCCATTCTAGATCTCCTCAAAATCTCTACTACCCATAAGAAAATATTGTATAAAACACTTCAGAGTTCAGGAGTCTCAATTTATGTATATTTTGTGCACCTCTAAGCCATGATTGCACATCTGGATATTAATAATCACATCACATTTTACCAGTTTTGCAATCTCGTGTAACGATTCAAAGCATAACTTACCTTTATACCAAGAAGTGGTGGTTACCTATCACAAAACTAAGAGAGTACTTGTGGACAATGGATCCATTATAAACATTTATACTTTGAAGTTGGTTAAGCAGCTAGGCCACTCAAAAATGGATCTAGGTACCAAAACTATCAGGATCACGGCCTGTGATAATGAGGAATGAGAGTCACTAGGAACTTTTCATGCCATGTAGGCCATTCCTTTGAATTGTCATGAATGTATCAAAATGTGCTACAAAGGAAAAATAATCATCATTCAAGGTGATCTAGAGCCATTTACACATTGTAGAGCCTTGCACAATTTTTCTCGTGTAGCTTATGAGTACCCTTCTACAGACATTCTTATTCCTTTGCAAATGGAGGCTATCAAGGAATGTGTGGATCTAGATTCACTCACTCCTTACAATCAAGAATTTCCTTCTTTTGTCAACCCCTTCACATCATGGGAGGAAACATCACAAAAATATGGCCTAGGAAATCTAATCAACCTTGAACAAGCTTTATTAATATCAAATTTATCTATGTCACGCAGGACACATGGAAATACCTATTTTCAAATCAAAAGCACTAGGGAACCATGCCCTAAAGCATTTGAGAAATTCATCCCTAGTGGTTTCTTTTCTGAGGAAAAAATGTTAGGAGATCCCATTAACACATTTCTAGAAGGAACCATGGCTTCATGCCATTAGGCACCATAATATGTCAAAGGACACCACATGATGTTTTTCATGGGTTAAAAAGGGTTGGGATATGGAATCAATACGCAAGGATGATTGGAACCCATTCCTATCCCTCACTTAAAATAAGATAAACATGGTCTAGGAATATGACCTCGCAATGATCCACCCTTTGAAATTAATGCCACCTCTTCTGAACGTGAGAATGATTCATCTCATTCTGATAGCGATGCAGATTCCCAATGCAGCCTTTAGGAGGATCTTGCCTCGACTAACCTGTTCACTAATTCATATGTCCTTACCTTATCCAAATCCAAGCCTCAGACCAATTGTCAATTATCCCTTGTATATCCTAAACTTGTATATTGGGATCAAAAATCTCACATGCCAATTGATTTATTTGAAAATGATGAGGCATTTTCAGAATTCATGGGTCTCAGGGATTCTATTCAAGCCAGGGATCATAATAAAGGCTTTGCAATTTATCTAGACACATGTGCATACTTTGGAGAATAAGTACATATGTGTAGACACTTGAATTAGAATTTCACAAATAAGAGTAAAAGTACTTCAGAGAAACCTTGTGCAATGAATAAACATCGGTCTCATAGCAATGAACTCTTTAAAGCACTCATGGAAAAAAAGAATGAAGAACCTATGGATAAAATGCACTATCCATTCAAAGTTGATGATGAGATACCTAAAGGGGTTTGACATTACTTGTCCCCCTGATCCTACCTGGATGGAGAGCACTTCTAAGATTCTTGTGAAAGAAATCATCAGTGTCAACATTAGATTAGAAGAGGAAATAAGAATGATAAATTTGGGAGCTTCACTCTCATCTCAAGACCAGAAGGTCTTTGTAGAGCTATTACGAGAATATGGAGATGTATTTGCGTGTTCATACATGGATATTCCTGGGTTAGATCAAGACCTAGTCGTGCACAAGCTCATTGTGCACCTAGATGCTAAACCCATCAAGTACAAGATGAGAAATATGCACCCTACAATTACACTCCTTGTCAAGGAAGAAATGGAGAAATTATTAGCTTCTAATTTCATCAAACCCATTGACTATTTAGGGTGGATATCTAATATAGTCCATATTTAGAAGAATTTTATTGGCATAAGCATTATTACTAATTTTTGTGATATCAATAAAGCTTGTCCTGAGGATGATTTTCCCTTGCCTAACATTGATATGATCATTGATTCCAGTGATGGTTATGAAATGTTGTCCTTAATGGATGGATTTTCAAGTTATAACCAGATTCATATTGTAGAAGAGGACCAACATAAAAAAAACTTCATCACTCCTTGGGGAACGTTCTGTTACAAGGTAATGCCTTTCAGACTCAATAATTCTAGGGATACCTATCAGGGTGCAATGATTGTCATATTCCATGACATGATGAATGACATCATAGAAGATTGTGTTGATGACATCCTAGCTAAATCCAAAAGCATAGGAGAGCACCCTAAAGTGCTAAGACATAATTTTCAGGATCTTCGAGACTATAAGGTTTTCTTAAACCCCAAGAAGTGTGTCTTTATGTAGGAAAAGTCATAGGTTTCATTATTTCACAAAGAGGATAGAAGTGGACCCTGCAAAGGTTATGGCTATCACAGAAATGCCACCACCTACCACTCTCAAACAACTCAGGAGTCTACAATGGAAAATTTAGGCAATTCTTCACTTTATTTCACAGCTTGCAATAAGTGCCACCCATTTATGCATCTACTAAAGAAGGATGTTGCATTTTACTAGGGACCAAATTGTCAAAAGGAGTTTGCATTATTGAAACAATACCTTGCTAGCCTAGTTGTACTCATGCTGCATAGCCCATATGAGCCTCTCCTCTTATACATATTTTCTACCTAGTTTTATATTGGTGCACTACTTGCCCAATATGATCTACACCATAGAGAAAGGGAGGTCTAATACCTCAGTCACACTTTTATTTCCTACAAATTGAATTATACATAGATTGAAAAGGCCTACCTAGTGGTTGTCTTCACCTTTCATAAAATTTTCCACTATCTCCTCAACAATAAAACCAAACTAATATCCAAATTTGACCCTCTCAAGTACATTTTATCCAAACCTTCCCTTACAGTCCGAATGGATAATTGGATCATTCTCCTAAGAAAATTTGATATTGAGCTTGTGAATCAAAATTCCTTAAAGGGACGAGTATTGGTTGATCAGTTGGCAGAAGCTCCTTTACCAGGAATGGAACCTTTGTGTCTAGACCTGCCAGATGCATCCATGATGTATATTGAAGAATCTTTAGAATGATAGGTACATTTTGATGGATCATTCACTTTCCATGGATTGAGGTCAGGAGTAGTGCTCATCACTTCCAGATGTGAGTTTATCCCAATGGGCATTCCATTTGGGATTCCCCTGCACTAATAATATTGTGGAATATGAGGCACTTATTGTTGGTCTCAAGCTAGCTATTGCTTGGAATATCATACAACTGCGAGTCATTGGATACTCCCAAATTATCATTAAACAGGTTAATGATGAGGATAAGGTAAAGGATGAGAAGCCTATACCATAAAAGAAATTGGTTAAAACCTTGAAAGAATATTTTACACATATTATCTTTGAGAAAAATCCAAGTTCACATAATAGATCAGCAGAAGTTATAGCTACCATTGGATCTCTATTACGCATCCCACCTCAGGAGAGAAATATGAATTTATTTGTAGAGCATCTACAAATACCCACATATGACATGCAAGAATCATGTTTTACATATGAAATCATTGGTCCATTATCCCCCTAGTACGACCCTATCTTTCGATACCTAGAAGATGGCACATTTACCCTAGACATTACCCACTTTGAAAAGAAACCACTTATCCACCATATAGCATGTTATACCCTCCTAAGAGGTACCCTTTATCATCTGGCTATGATGAGAATGTACTTCATTGTTTGGATGCTACTGATTCAATCCATGTTATTAAGGAAGTACACAGTGGTATTTTTGGAGAGCATACTAGTGGTATGGTATTAGCTAAGAATCTCCTAAGGGGAGTATGTAATTGACCCACCATGGGAGCAGACTGTTGTAATTTTTTTAAGAAATATGATCTATCCCAAAATTATGGGAACTTGATACATGCACCAGCACATGATTTGTAGCCTATCCCGACACCTTGGCCTTTTTCTAAATGGGGCATGGATCTCATATGGAAGCTCCATCCTTCTTCTTCAAATGTCCATACTCACATTATCATTTCCACCAAGTATTTTACCAAATGGGTAGAGGCTATGCCTCTTACTTACATCACTGGTGTGCAAATTTCTAAATTCATCATGAATCATCTCATCTTCCGTTACAGTATCCCTTCTGCCATTGTCACTAATAATGGTAAATATTTGAAAAATAAAATGGCTAAGGCATTATGTCAATGTCTCCATATTCAACTCAAGTTGTCTACCCCCTAATACCCTCAATGTAATGGATAAGCTGAGGCTACCAATAAAACCCTTTTACAAATCATGGCAATAATGGTAAGTTAGATTGGCCATAATTTGCACTTAAAAATACATCCCACCCTCTGGGTCTATCGAACCTCCATCCGCACTCCTACTTGTGCGACCCCATACTCACTAGTCTATGGAACTGAAGCCATCATACCCTTGGAAGTGGAGATTCTTTCCCTGATAATATCTCTTTAGGACTATCTTGATAAAGATGAGGACTATAGAGTATCTCATCTGGTAGAGCTAGCATTGTTGCATGAGAAGTGGATAAGAGTGACTAGTCACCTCAAGGTATACTAGAATAGAGTATCGAGAGGATATATCAAATGGATCATTCATCATGCATTTGATGTAGGTGATCTAGTTCTAAAATAAAATCAGAAGAATATCATCAAAGACAGAGAAAAGAAAGGTAATTTTGAGGCCCACTAGCTAGGAACTTATGTGGTGGTTGTTAATTATGGATCAAGAGCTTATAAGATGGCATATTTAGATGGTGAGGAGCTTCCAGAACCAATGAATTCCATGCATATCAAGTAGTTCTATGCTTAAGCATGATGGTGATATCAAATAAGAACTAAAAATTTGAAAAAAAAAGAAAAAAACAAGGAAAAAAATGAAAAATTGAGAACATAGTAAAGAAAAAATAGGTTGTCCACATGTGAAAACCATGCAATTGTGGCGTAGTGACCAGGTATTTGGGTGAAACCTAGTTTTCAGTACTCAAGGAGGATTCACCTATCACAATTCACACTTACATTAGGATAGGAAACCCTCATCACTTTCTAGATATAACTTTCTTTGCTAGTTCTAGGAACCCTACTGGATCCATCTTCGCTGAGCTGTGATCTAGCTTATTGGCTCTTATATATTTGCATGAAGGATGTTCCTTTGTATATTCCCATCTAATTTCTAGGGAACCTTCACATTCCACTTTCTTGTACATATGCATGTGGCATTCTACCCTTTGTCTATTCCCACATCACGCTGGGGGCATCCACACTTATTTTTCCTTGTACATTTCTTTTAGAACATGGCCTTCTAAAATGAAAAAACATTTAGAAAATATACCTTCTAGGAACAAATATACACCAACATTGTAACATCGTCTTAGGATAACCCCGAAAACAATGTGAATAGTAGCCTTGAAAATTTCTCTTTCTAGATAACCCAAAAAGATCAGAAAATATATGAATGGTGTCTCGCGAAAACAAGGTAATGATTAATTTGATTATAGTTGTTGGTTTGTATAGTTTTGGTTGTATATTTGTTTAGTCTTGTTAAATTTTTTGTGTGTTTTCTGCACATCCAATTTGTTATCACATCTACCATCTATCATTAATCACATATGACATCATATGATACATTGTATATACAAATAATGCTAAGTTTTACATCATGTATGTATACTAAGATAATCATCACATATCGTATTGTCAATGGGGGAAAAAGGGGTTGCACATGATCAAAAATCTATCCCCCCCACACCAATATCATCTAGTTTCATCCTAATTGCTACTATCTAACACAATATATCATGCACAAAATATATGATATCATCCCAATCATCCTAGAGCATTTTTATATATTTCTAGGTGCTTCATGTATCTATTCTTATCTAGTGCCATGATTATTTTTAAATAATTATTGTTGGCGTATTTGTCTTCTCGTTAGGGCATTTCATTGCCACCCAATTATCATTCTCTTTTCCTTGGGGCATTTTTTGCATGATTTTAGGTGAACTTCAATTTCCTAAATTCTTCTGACCAATCAAAAATTTAAAAATTATAAAATCATTCAAAAATCCAAAAACATCGTAAAACTTAGAAAATGGTCTAAAATTGGTAAAAATCTCATTTGTAGCTGAAATTTTTGTCTCTCACGTAGCACTCATCTTGTATCTTGCTAAAATTTTCACATGTTTTGAAACAACGACTCAAAGATCACCCAACTCTACAATCATTTTACAAAAGTTATGCTACTTACCTCATCTGTACTCTGGGGCACTATCAGTTTCCTGAACTATTTTTGTCATGCACATTACTTTTCCATTGGACCCAAGTGTCCTCCATGATTTTCCTTGCATATAAAAATTGCATGGGGGATTCATTTTAAACACTTTTCAATTATCAAAACATTTGGGACTACATCTCGATAACAATTATTTTTGTAACTATCTTGAATGTTGTTGCTTTGAGTGTGTGTGATTGTACTTATTTCCCTATTAGCTAAGTTTGTTTAATTCTCGTATTGCATTACATATATGTATGTTGCATGGAGTTTGTATTTTAGCAAGGGATGGTTGTTTGTAACTTGGATTTTCATTTCATTTTACGCTTCCATCATATGCTTACATTTTAATAAAAACTGATGATGAGGATGCTAAGTAAAATGATGATTAAAAATTGTTTGCACTGGTTTGTGGATAGCTCAATATCTCTTTTTCTTGTTATTCTCTAATATTTTATTCACACTTTTCTTTTTTTTGTTCTCTTTTTGATCATTAATTGATTTCTTCCATCACCCCATTGACACTTGAGGGGGCATCCTTTTAGCTAATTAAATTTTCTTCTACAGATTCAAAAAATTTCTACTTGTTTCTGCTTGTCTACTTTCTTTGAAGTGACGTAGCTTATGTCACCCCAAAGAGGGGAAAATGTAGACACCTGTAATTTGATCAAAGCACTATTATTCTTAATATTTCACTAAATATCATCCTTCTCACAAACCGATGACATACCATTAGTTAGACGTATGTAACTCCCCTCTTATGACACTCTTTTGGTCGTATTCCTCTTATAAGTCAATTAAACAAGCTAATATAAGCCTCGTCTTGGCTAAATCCTCTTCTTATTCCCTTCTATACTACTTCTACTAGCTTCCTAGACTATCAATCCATTTCATTGGATTGATTAGACCTCTTGAAACACTTTCAAAACCCTAATTCCTCTCTAAACATTTTTAACTAACATATCCTAGTTTAACTAGTCCTAACCATGCTTAAACCTAGTCAAATCTAACTTTGAATCCCTAATTAAAGTTCTTTCTTATCCTTTAGTCCCACATGCACCAAAATTCCACCACTTTCCCAAATGGAAAACTATAAATAGCCCACTAGCCCCCCTCTCATTTACAAGAACACTTCTTCCCTCTAACATTAACTATAGTATTAATGCTAGGATTAGGAGTTTTATTTCATCTTATTGAGATATTTTATTTATCCTTTACAAAGAAATCACACACCATGGAGTAAATGGGAAGAACCATTGGCCTTGAAGCCATTAATGATGAAAACCCATTCTGAAAAGCAAAAAATGATTGCTTAGTTCCTTATTAGGTTCACTTACTTAAGCTTTCAAGAATATAGGGTAATTATATTTGTTAAATTTTGCTTGTTTTCTTTAAACTAATGCATGCAAAGTAGGAACCCTTGTTTACTTCTTAACTGATGGTCCATTGATCAGTCTTGCACAAATATTTGGGGATCTTGAGTGTTCTTACCACATTCCATATCTTTTTCAACCTTTCTTTGAACACAATGTTAAGTAAAAAACACAAACATTAAGTAAAAAAGTAAAAGATAACTAACTACCAATCTTCACATAATATTAAAATTTAAGATATTGTTAAAATTATTTTGTTTCCTTATGGTCGCGTTACACCGATGAGTTGTTTTATTAAACAACATGAGTCATTATTGACTTTATTTCCTACTTGCCCTTCAAGATTTGTTGTTATGTTGCATAAAAAATGATGCTCTTAAAAGGGGAGTGAAATGTAGTGCCACCAGAGAATAGTAATAAAATGAATTTACAAACTTTCTTACATTTATGTTTTTTCATATATAAAAGGGTTTAATGATTGGGAAATGATGAAAAAGATGATGGGATTGATGGGATGGCACATGGGCTCCTTGAAAAGGATATGGGCATCCTATGCAACTTGTAGCATGTCATTCTGATTGCACACTAATTTAAGCACTTTATTTGGGATCTTATGTGCAGATCATGTGAAAACCATGCCAAAGTTAAAAATTTTAGTAGTCTTTGGTTAGTTTCAGCCAAGAAGGACACGAAAGAATACATAAGACATGGTTATCCTCACAAGACAGTCACATGGTTTCTATTATGCAAAAAATAGAGCTCCAACCTGATCAGTTTACAATTTCCCACTTACTCCCAACCTATGTGAAAGCATGAGGTCTAGAATTGGGTATGGACGTCCATCTAAGAAAAAAAATTAAGGATTTATCAGATTTGGTAGTTGGAAGTGCTCTAGTAGATATGTATGAAAGTTTGGAATCATGTGGTTGGAATGTGAATTATTCGGCTAAATGCCTAAAACGTGGCTTGATGGATTACAATTCTAGAAAAATAAGTGCAAAATGGGTTTGTTAAAATGGCCATGGAACCTGTTAAGAAATATAGGACATGCTTCACAGCCTTTGTTAACATCCTCTAGAATATGCAAAAATGGAGAATTTAGAACAAGAATTTTGTCAAATTTTGTAGTCGGGAATGCCTGAGTAGACATGGATGTAGATACCTTAGTAGCATGGGTGCAAAATGTGGGAGTGTATACATGCATATAAAATATTCTATAGAATTTATAATAAGAAATGTGGTCTTTGGGCAACATAGAATGCAAGATATGCACGAAATGGTTTCGTTGAAAAGGCTTGGAAACTTTGATAAAGATATTGAATTAGAGGCTAAAGTATGGAGGAAGCCAAATTAAGAATTGGTGATAATTTTATGTAGGTGAGAGAATGAGGGGTCAAGCATTTGTAACATGCCCATCTACGGATCTTATAGATCATGCTTTGAAAATGGCCCTCGGATTTGTGTTAAAAGGAAAGTAGATGGGTTGGGGAAGGGAAAGGATAAGAAATGGGAGAATATTTCGGTGATTCATTAGGTGGTGTAGTTATACAAAAATACTAAGTTTCTCAATTGAATGTCAGTGTGCAGGACATAGGAGTATTTTTGTGGCATATTTAAGGATTTATTCCCTCGCGCATATGTTACAAATATTAATTACTTGCTTTTTCATCGATTTTGATGGAGGCATGCAAGCGGCTCATTATTCCCTTATGTTGGTACCCAAATTTGTTCTCCTTTTCAGTCTGAGTAGCATCAAATATATGGCATGAAGCTTGAAGATAGATAGATCATGATGTATTTCATTTGGTAGCTGGGGATGTGATCTAACTGGTGCTCAGATTTGTGGAGAGATGGATAGTACTCAAATAGGACTTGATCTTGTCCTAATTGTTTTAGGTTGTGCCTTTTAACCAAATAAAGATAACCTATTTTGCAACCCTCAAATGGTGAAGGAGATGAAGATATCCCTCAATTTGTGCAAATAGTATGAAAAGGGCCTTGGGAAAATATGATCAACATTCCAAATCTGACTTTCAAAACATGTCCCTTCAAGATTATGGAGATACTTTCAATGCAAGGCAAGGGTTATTGAAGAAATTTTGAAATCTTGATCTTTTCTTCATACTTTTGCAAATGAATTTTGATCTTCTGTGGGTATATAGGTTAAAATAGGGGTAAAACAGGGTGGGATAAGTTGTTTAGAAATATTTTTGGTGGGATATTGACAAGATAAACTTGACTATGTCAGATCTATGACAACCTCTACAACATATGAACAACTATTACATAAAATGCTTCAAAATAGTTAGGATGTTCTTTTAACTAGAAGAGATACAAAAATGGAGGCCCAGGTTTGCACTCTTCACACAATATTTGACACCTCAACACAAAATCTAGAGTTAAAGGACTCAATTATACATCAAAATCTCTGATCAAATCATCCTAAGGAACTGTAGTAATTTTACACCCACTAAGAACAATGAAACCTCATGCACATCATCCTATCACCTAGCAGGTGCTGGGCACTCACCTGAGGCGTGCGAGAGGGAGCTAAGTCTCTCTTTTATGTGAGTTCAGTGGAAGGCATACTTCATGATCTTGACTTAGTGATTTAAAAGAAATGAAGAAGCTATAGATCTCAGAACGACTTCTATACCCCTTCAGTCATAACAAAAGAAAAGCGTGAAACAAAATTAATATGACTAGGATGTTGTAAATTCACAAATAGACTCAACATTCAAGTAAGGTTCACGATTATACAAAATCAAAAGTAGAGTAGAAACATGTAGATAATACAGGAAGGAGATCTTAATATAAACATAGTGGTAACCTTATCATATTCATTCATAGCATTAACTATAAAACATCACAGAAGGGAGACCTTAGTCATGCGCCATATCTAGATCCATACATGTACGCTCATAAAAAAAATTCATTCCCCATTCCCTCATTACATTCTTCCTACAATCATCTACTCATTTTATCCCATAGTTCTCACAGTAATTCTACTAAGCTCCGCTACCTCACTTGTGTCTCTTTTCTTTGCCAATGGCACATGTATAAATAGGCATCTGAGTTCTAACAAACTCCTCTACGACCTCAGATCTGGCCCCAAGTGTCAAGGTGTGGATCGCCTCAGGCGTATGCCTCTCCATGTCATGATTAGCTTTTTGGATCTTCCTATCGCAAGGTATATTCCTTCCGGGACACCCTGTTGCCAGGATGGAACCTTATCCAAATGAAACACGTTCTTCATGTGTTCTATCCAAAAGGTTGAAAATGGCTAAGTCCCAATTTTTTCTTCGCATGTGTACATCCTTGGTTCTCAAAGAACCCTTTTTGAATTATTCCTTGTACTCCTTCACTTTTACGTTACCTCTGGCCATGCACGCCTATGCACCTTTAATATTTGGAAGCTACATTAGGGGACCAACATTACCCCACACTTCACCTATTCTCCACCCTCGGGAACCTTTTCAAAGAATGCAGTACAAAAATGACAAGGACCTACCTTGGAAAAGAATGGAGGGAAAGAATAAAGAATGGGGGAGAGAAAGAATAGAAGGAGAACTGCTTAAAGAAGAAGAAGGGGAAAATTTTTCCATAGATCAGCCTCCAGTATATTCCATGCGCTGAATTCATCCTACGCTCTTGTGCAAAGGTCACCAACCAATGTGGTCACCTTGTCAAAGGTTAACCCTTCCCCTTTTGTGTTAATGTTCTCCACCATAGTCTCCAGTTCCTTTGCTTGGTCCTCCAAGGCATCCATATTTCTTGTAATGACCGTATAGAGCTCTTTAATTTGGGTTTTAATTGAGACCCTCTAGGTCTCAAGAGCTTCAAATTTTCTTTCTACCTCGACTAGGATCTTTTCTTACTCAGCTCTATTGCTTTTTCTTTTCTCCCTAAAGTCTTTTAGGTCAGCCTTATCATTGGCAAGCAACATGCTTGTCACATTTTCCTGATCCATGTAATGGTCGTAGGTGACCCCTGTGGTTTGTGTGGCTATCTTCAAATTAGCAAGCACCTTGTTGTATTCAGCGATGAGTGCGATGAATTTAAAAATTTCCTCCTTCTCTAAGCATGCAGCTACCTCCTCTGCCAACTCTAAGGCCACAGGCTACCTTTCCATGGTGAGGATCTGAGTCAAGTCCTCTAGACATTCTAGGGAGGATCCATACTTTTGCGTGGGAGGGTTAATGTCTGGGTGCTTCATGATAATGGCTTGGGATATGAGCTCCACCTTCTTGGAAACTTCATGTACCATGGCCTTTTCCTCCTGAAGCTCCCTCTGTAATTGAGCGTTGATTAGTTTCTCAAGGCTAAGATCCTTTGTTATCTTAACAACTTCTTCCTTCCTCTTCTCCAACAGGTCCTCCAAGACTTTAACCTTGTCATTTCTGTAGAAGAGCCTAGCCTTAATTTCCATAGATATGTTTTTGACCATATTACACAATTGCTCATCTGATAGTTGTTGCGTGTTTATAATGGGGTTTTCCCCCTTTCCTTTGGATAGTGCTAGTATCACTCCTTGGTAACCCTCAAACTCGGGGTCATCGAGTTGGGAGTCAAACGACCATGATAGCATCTTCCTTGTCCATGGGTATCCAACCTTAGGATCAAAGGACTCCATGGCAGTGAGCTCCTTGGTGGGCATGGTACTCTGGAAATGCATGTGCAAAACTTTTTTGGGGTTATCATCATATCCCATCATTATTCTTCCCCCTTCTACCCATTTACTTCCCGTGCACATGCCCTTGGGAATAGTTATTGAAAGAGTTGGGCCTTTTGTGCTACCCACACTCTTCTCCCTTTCCTCTTCCTTGAATTCACCGAGCACGAGTTTTGCGCTACGCTCCAACTCCTCTTCGACCAAGGTATTAATTATCTTTTTTTCCTCCCTTGTCACTTTCTCATTCACTTCCTCCTGAGTGAGCTTGGGCATATCTGGCTCCTTGGTACTTTCCCCCTCACTCCTTTCTTCACTCCATGCACCTTCCTCCCCTTGGGTTCCTTTCCTCCTTACAAATATGAAAGCATCATTTGTATCTTCTGCTCCCTCTTCCCATGAATCGTGGACATCAATTGGCTCCTGATCCACCTCCAACTCTTCCTCTTCATCATCATCCTTTTCACCTATATAGGCATTCAGGTCATCTATATCTTTAGACTCTTATTCTTCCATCGCCTTTTGTTTTTCCTCTACTGAAAATTCCAGGGTTGGGGATGTTCTCTTCTCTTCATCTGAGGGCTCCTCAGAGGATGTTCTCTTCTCTTTCTCTTCAAGACATAGGTACTTGTCCTTGTGGTGCCTACATCCTACTTCTCCACTACCCCCTGTTCCTCTTTCTCTTCCCTCTCCTTATGCTTTTACGCGGGCTTCTTTCTACCAATAGGGTCGTCCGGGATGGATATCTCATTCTCCATGTATGCACCCTTTTATAACTTTGGCCTTATGTGTAGGTAAATCCTTTCGGCATTGCTCCCAGTAATAGGTAAGGCCAAAGGCCTTACAATATGCACATCCTGTGACATGTATCTTTCAACGTACGTGTGCTTCTCTAGGTAGACCAGCTTCTTTCTCATTTTCCTATGCTCTCTGTCAAGGGTGGAAAACTTCAGGTTTAATTTCTTCAATTCCTTGTATCTGCTTACCCCCACTTGGAAAAATTGGGTAGTAAATGAGAATGGGAGTTTTCACCACAGATTCCAACTGCCATCCACCAAAATGAACCTACCAATGTAGAAGTGCTGGTAGACTGTGAGTCCTACTTCTCCTTTGGTCACCGCGGGGAGTTGTTCAGGGATCTTCCATTCAGCCCTAAATGCATTCCTAAGGTGCTTATACCATTTGTCTAAATGCACCTTGTGTACCCTTGTCATTGATTCACATGTGTATTTCTGAAATCTCTCCACAGGTGAGGGATCTTTAGTAGGGTACTCCCACATGAACTTGTCAGATGCATTCATCACCCCAATTTCTAAGAACACAATTGTCAACAAAATGTTTCCAAATAGGATCTTTCCTCCCTTCTCCACGCTGCTTATGATTTCATCTACTATGTATTGGGAGATGTTGTATACAATGCCTTCCGTGACCTTCCTACAGACATTCAGCTAGGTCTTACTCAGCTTGGAGACAAGGTGTGCAGTAATCTTCATCACCAGATCATTGATATCTAAGAAATCATGGTACCTTAATCCCTTCTTCAATTCCTAGGATGCTATGGTTTCTTTAATTTCCTCCTTATCCTTGAGGTCATCTATGAGCACGTCCCCTGCATAAATTAGTCCTATGAAGTGTGGAATTAGTTGGGGATTTATGTGCATTTTGCACCCTGCGAAGCAAAATAAGTCTTCATGTATGCGTGTTATCAAGCATTGGTACAAGTGCTCAGGATTCCCAAAATATGGCAACTTGAAAAGTTGGAGAAGCCCTACCTTCTCCATTTTCACCTTGACCATGTCGTTGTAGATTGGTGACCCATCAAGTATTTGTTTATTTATGGGTTGCACCAGCTCCAGTGCCATTTTCTTCATGATTGTGCTTGATCAGTGATTATATTCAATCACGATCATCTATATTATGTGGGACTCCCACTCTTTCCCTAGCAAAACCCCATCTGGGTATTACATTTCCAAGTACCATTACTCATTTATATACACAGATATTTCTTCTTGTTTCTTCTTTCCTTTTCCTTTACCCTTTCCCTTCATGGATTTTTCTTCAGGTTTACCTACTAGTTTTGTGGCTATCATTGAACCCTTTTATTTCATTCCTAGGTTATCTTGCGAGTTGTTTGAACATTTTCCTTGTGTGGCCTGTGCCTTAGAACACAAACCCTAATCTCTGATTTTTCTCCTACGATCGCGGTGCTTCTTCACAATGTTCCTCACACCTGTGAATCACTTCTGCTCTAGTTTGTAGATCTAATGGACTGATTTCACTTAAGTTTTTGGGATTTTCCTTCACACGAGTTAGTTCTCGAAACACTAGCTCTTGAAATAAAATCACTCTTCTTGTGTTCGCAAAGTAAAACAATGAACTACCCATTCTTGTATTTATAACTTTTCCCACTTTTACACATTTAAGGCTAGGCTACCTACCACCGTATGATAATGTTTAATGCAGTTTTCACAAATAACACCTGACTTCATCACTTCTCCTTACACACCCAATCCTTGTGCAAAAACTTTTCCACTCGCACCCAATCCTTGCATAAAAATGTTTCCACCCGCACCCAATCCTTGCGTGAAAACTTTTCCAACCTTCTGGTGTGCAAAAAATCCATCTTGATAAAAGACTCTTAAGTGCATGTTACCAGTGCCAAAGGTACCTTTTCCATCCTCATGATTCTTGCTTTTTCCTACCTCGTGTTTTTGTGATTTTTCTCCTTTATATGTGGATTTCCAATGTAACCTTATTTTTCCACCAACCCAAATCCTCCTAGGAGAATAACTCCAAGTTTCTCTTCATCATCTCACCCCACACTAAAATGATGCGCAGTCTTCTATGCATTCATAAGTCAAAAAGTAATAAGGTTATTGGTGCCCAAGGTGCAAAACAAAACAACAATGCAAAAGGAAATAAAAGAAAGGAAAAGCATAAAAGGGAATTCTAAACTAACTGGCCAAACTACCTTATTTACAAACACCAAGAAGCATTATTTATAGTGGGGCTTCAACCTACTCCCATTGAAGTGTCTAGGTAATTTTTTCCCATCCAACGCTTGTAACCGGAATGCACCGGAATCAAGGATATATGAAATTACATAAGGACCCAACCAATGCACCTTCAACTTTCCAGGATAGCGTAGAAATTTTGAATCAGATAACAATACCATCTGGCCAACCTCAAATTATTTATTCCTAATATGGCAGTCATGCCATGCCTTTTTCTTTTCCTTCTCTGTTGTTTGGCTCCATCTTGCTAGTGAGCACCTTTCATCCAACTTTATCAATTCATCTATTCTTTCTTCTAGTCCTTTCTCATCATAAAACCCTCTTACGTGTGCTATACGCATAGATGGTAGCATGAATTTGACCGGTAAAACTGCTTTAGCGCTGAACACCAATTGAAATGGTGTGGCCTTGTTCACTCTTTTATACGTTGTTTCATATGCCTGAAGAATTGCTGACACCTTATCATCCCAATCCTACCTACCCACGTCACATATCATAGTCAATGTGTGACTAAGGATTTTCTTGAATGCCTATGACGTCCCATTTTCCTGATGGTGATAAGGGGTGGTCTTGTGATGGGCTACCATGAATTCTACCAATAGAATCCAGATGGTTTCATTTAAGAAGTGAGTGCCCCTATCACTTGTTAAACTTAATGAGCACCTATACCTGCTGATAATGGTCTCCCACAAAAATCTAGCAGCTATGGCTATGGTGCAATCCTTAGTGGGTGCAGTCACTGCCCACCTTATTAGATAATCAGTACAAGTAATGATATACCATGAGTTAGTCCTTCACCCAATCGGTGAGATTGGTCCAACAAAATCTATTTCCCATTTCTCAAAATGTTCCACGCCGGCGATGGAGCGCAAGGGAATCTCATCCCTTCTTCCAATTTTTCCAAGGCATTGGTAGTGGTCACAGGCCTTGCAAAACTCAATGTAACCCTGGTGAATCGTTTCCCACCATAGTACGGTGAATAGGATCTTGTGCACGGTCGCATTCCCCACATAGTATCCTCCAACAATCCCACCATGGGCTTCTTATATTATAGCCACGCATTCATGTTCTAATACACACCGGTGCAGAACCTCATCATGGCCCATTTTATACAAATCCTCATTGATCAACATGAAGGGCATGGCCCGTATTGCTAACCTTTTCCTTTCCAGAGCATTCATCCCTTTGGGTGCCACACCTTCCTTGAGAAAAACAACAATGTCTTTTAACTCCGAGGGTGCACACCATAACCTGAATAGTTGTGCATTTTGCATGGTTTCCTAAATACTTTGCGTGTCCTCTCCCGAATCAATCCTTGATAAATGATCTGGCCCATAATTTTTCTTTCCAAGTTTTACCACCACTCTGAATTCAAATTCCTAAAATAAAAGTACCCAACAACATGTTCGCCCTTGCAACACTATTTTGTTTACTAGATACTTCAAGGCCATATGGTCAGTGTAGAATATGAAGGGAGTTGCTGGCAGATATTGTCTAAATTTTTGGATCGCGTAGATCATTGACAATACCTCACGCTCAGTCATTGTATAATTTTGTTCTGCTGGTGTCAACTTTCTACTTGCAAAACATAAGGGATGATCAACAATCCCCTCTCTTGGTTGAGCAAGAATGGCTCCCATTGTTGTACTAGAGGCATCCACATGGACATTGAAAGGTTTATCCCATAATGGGAATCATAGAATAGGTGCAGTGATAAGCCTTTCTTTTAGAGGGTTAAATTCCCTCTACTACGCTTCTCCACACTGAAAGGCACTCTTATGTCTAAGCAATATTTCCAAAGGTGTGGCGATCTTGTCGTATCCCTTAATGAACTTTCTGTAGTACCTAGTGTGTCCAAGAAATCTGTGAACAATGCTTTGGCTGGTGGGCTCCCCTAATCCCACAATAACTACAAATTTTGCAGGATCCACCAGTAAGCCCTCTTTGCATATGATATGCCTCAACAATGTTCCAAAAGGGGTTACAAAGACACTTTTCTTGATGTTGAGGGAAATCCTCAACTGTCGACATCTTTCAAACATCAATCTCAAGTTATCACAATGGTCCCTTACCAAGCCATACACTGTCTAATCATCCAAATATACTTGAAGGAACTTATGGATGAAGTCTTAAAATGCTTGTACCACTATGCGTGAAAAATACTGTGGGTGCATTCCTCAATCCAAAGGGCATGACCGTGTATGCAAAGCTTCCCCACTTGGTGGTGAAAGTTGTCTTTTCTCATTCTTCCTTGGCAATCCTTACATGGTGATATCCCAAGAATCCATCCGTAAAGGAATAGACCTCGCACCTAGCAACTCCTTCCAAAATCTCTTCAGTGAAGGGGGTAGGAAAAGGATCTATGATACAAACAGCTTTCAATTCCCTATAATCCATGCATATCCTAATCCGCCCATCCTTATTTATGCTAACCACAATTAGAATTATCCATTCTGATTGCTCCATAGCCTCAATGATACCAGATGTTATCATTTTGTCTAGATCTTCTTTAACCCTTATGCACATCTTGGGATTCATCCTGTAAGGCCTCTTCCTGACTAGGCACACACCTTCTTTCGATTTTATCCTCATTTCCCCCAATGAATGGTGGACATATTTCAACTCATGGTATCCATGTGGGAATAAATCCTCAAATTCATGCAAGAGATCGATGATCTTTGATACTTCCTTGTCCAACCAGTAGTCCCCAATGATAACTTCCTTGGGCTCCTCCGAGCCGATCTTAAATTTCTTGGTTTTGAGTGGTTCATGATACGCATGAACACATGCATCCACACTTTCAAATAACTCGTGCGTCCCAACCGAATGGTCAACATTCAGGCTCTCCATCTCCTCTCCATGAATAATGTATACCATCTTTCTTTTCTCCTTTTCAACACACGTGTGCTCAAATTGTATGTCTTTTTATTCCTCCTCTTCAAACCATGCTTCCAAGCTAGGTCCACCAAGTAAGTCTACTAATGTATCTTCCACTATGGCGCAATCCCCCAGAGTGAGGTGCTTGATAGCCTATAATGCCTCATCAACCAGTTACTTGGTACTTTGATACTCAAATGTGTGAACCAGGTCAGCTGCTAATTCCTGCTAATTTCCTGTCTAGCGTCGAGTTTCAGAATGGATGTACCAAGCGCGCACATAACCTTGTAGTGTCAAATAAAGCTTGTGCACCCAAAGGGAGGCTGGTAATGCTTCCGTACCTTCTCCCCAGACCCTCTCACATGCCTGGATGTAGGAAGAGACGGGTCCATTGCCATTGTAATCCTTGATAGCGGTGGGTATATTTCCCTTCAAGAATCAAATAATGAGTGTAATTATAACTTCATGCCACTCCAATAAGTTTTTTCTATGCGCAACCCACCACCTCACTGTTGTACCTATTAAAACATAACCTAGCATACCTCATTGCTTTTCCTCCCTCCATTGAGCTTCCATTTCTCTTAAAAAAACCTCAGGGTATGCATCCCCAGAATACTTGGTTATTACCTTTCCTCCCAGGTGCAAAAATGTACGCACCATTATTACCTTGGTTACTAATCCTTTCAGATGTCCCCAATCATTTCATAAGTCCCATACGCCCAATTATCGCATGCTATACTGGTAGTATCACTAACAGATTGAACATCATCAAACTAGATGAATCCTTCTGTAGGGTGGATGGTCTCTGGATATCTTATGGTGCGCACATATATTTTATCCAGGACTTCCTCTCCAAGGGGTTTAGTATAGGGTGTGTACTTTCCATCAGCAAGTAGTATAATCACACTCTCTTCCTTTTTTTCAAAGCTTATGTACCCCATGTTAAACTGGAGATCTACATTATTCTTATAGCACCACGGGAACCCAAGTAGCGCTGGGAAATTATCCACCTTGGCAAGCACCAAGACTTCAAAATCCCCAGTGAACCTAGTCCCATGAATGGTAATGGCCGCATCCTTCAAGACACCTATGGGCATTGCCTTTGTCTTATTTTCCATATACAACACATTTGAAGATGGATGTAATGCAGGTCTTCCCATTTGATGCCAGGTAGCCAGAGTGAGAACATTAACCTCAGTGCCTATGTCAATGAGGATGTTTCTAAGAAGCCATCCATCTAGTATTGCGTTTAACATGATTTCTTTATCATAATCAAGCCTGTGATGTGGGAGGTTTGTATGCAGGATCCTCCTTTCATGTTCTTCCCTGGTGTGTTGTACCTTTTCTCTCAACCATGCGCCTATCAAGGGAATAATATTCTCCTGCATCAGCAATTTACACACCTCCTTAACCTCATCCAAGTCATCCTTTGGTGCTTCTACTAGTCTTCTTTGCTCATCTTTTCTAGTTTTCTCTTTTAAGCATTGGATCTCCCCTTGTAAGCTTCAAATTATGTCCATGGTTTCCTGGTATACTTCTTTCTAGTGAGCTAGGTTTGGATACTTCCCATGTACTACTTCTTCCCTCGAAACCAAACGCCTCTTCCTAGGTGCTTCCCTTGCACACACGGACTCCATCCTTGTTGTTACCATAATATGCTCTAGTTATGATTCATGTATTACTCACGGGAGCCATTGCACGTTAAACTTCTTAATATTCACCATGGCAGTGCCCTTATCCTTTCGGTACTACTGAATCATATGTTTGTATAACTCTTGGAACTCTTCATACTTGTGTTTTTTTCCACACCAGGAGCATTATAGAAGATCTCGACATTCACGCTTATAATGGTCTGTGGCTCCACAATTAAAGTATGTTCCACATGGGAACTCACTTCTTCCCCCGTGGTTACCATGACCACGAAATCCTCTACAAAACCCTCTTCCACGCGTACCTCCATCTCTGCGTTCTTCATACAGACGCCCATCTCCTTTGGAACTGCTAGCAATGCCAGTTTGATGCACACCAAGATCAATTGCCTCATGAATATGATCAATCAATCTACAATCCTTGGTGTCATGTGTGGTTGAGGTACATATCTTGCAATAGCAATAAACATTTTTATGGATCACGCACTATAAAATGGGGCACCTACTTGCATCATGGTCCCCATGAAATATTTCACAATTTACCACTACGGCGTGCACCACCTTCTGAGTGCATATCCCACCATTATCCTTTGTGTGTCCTTCTACGTTATAATTTGTGCACTACATCCCACCATGAGTATCTAGAACTATGTAGGTAGATAATTTCTCCAACTGCTTAGCCATGGCAGTGATCTGAGCCTCCAAAAATGGGCTAACACCCGTGTCAACACTACCAATTACCTTAGTGTGCAAAGCGGCTTCTAGCGCTTCACATGGGTCCATGAATGTTTTATGAGACAAATCCCTCCTAAAGGGTGTGATCAACCCTCTGACAAACCATTGATCATGTTGTGAAGGGTTAGTATCATAAGATAGTTTAGACAATAGAGTTTTAAAATACACATCATATTCCCACACACTCTTTGCCATTCCCTGCTCGATTTATTTGAGAGAGTTGATGCTCTTCTATTCAAACTAAGGTATGTGTAATTATACCAAGAACACATTTCTCAGTGCGGTATAATCCACAACAGTCTGATGAGGGTCATACTTTCTATACCAACTATGAGCGCGTCCTTGCAAGGTCATCATAAATTGACTGGCCTTTCGAATCCTGGGTCATGATCCCCTTCATGCACCATAGAAGCTCACACTTATGCACATGCTCTGCGGTATCTTTTATCACACTGTAATATGGTAAGTGTAGAGACATCTTGAAAAAGACTTGAGGAGGTGGTTGAGTCCCTTGTCGTCTCCATCCAGTCCCTTGGATTCCTCCGGTGTTTCCTCCTCTGCCAAACCCATTAGATCCTGATCCACTAGCTCCAGCACTTCCTAACGCGCTTCCAAAACCAGCTGTATATGTACCTTGACCAAACATTCCACCAAATATTGGAATAGTGTGTGAAGCCATAGAAGTCCCAAATGAGAAGTTCTACCTTTTGGGTGCCGATCGGTTACTTCTATTGATATCTAATGAATCAACTGTATTTTTCCCTCATTCAAACAAACCAAGTGCCAAGGTTCAGTCGCTAGGTGGGGTCAGATGCATGCCAACGAATCTTCTTTCTCTACTTGAAAGACTCTCATCAGAAGCCGCAAGTTTTTCTCTCCCACGCTTACCAAGATGGGGTATCACAGAATGTTCAAGTTGCACATCCTCTACATGAACCTCAACTCCTTTCCACCATGTCTATATCCATAACTAACTTGTAATCCCATGCTATCTATCAATCTCCCTTTCATGCACTTCGTTATACTTGAGCCATCTCTCCTCCCTTTCCTTTTTAGTGGTTATATCAGTCATCTTTCCCCAACCTAGCTTCCTCACCAAGCACTCAGAGTGGTTTAGCTGGCCATAGGAAATGCCTCTAAACCCATGGTTACCATCAAGTTTTGATCGTAAGGGGGATAACACATAGAAATGATCCTCTGGGCTCCCACAAAAACTCAAACTCAACAACTTCTAGATAGGAACACGTGGAAATGGCGTATTCCATAGTGTAGCTAGTCAATACTCCCTTCCACCAATAATCTATAGCATGGGTTCACATTAGATCAACATTTTGCAAGTTCTGATATGTTTCTTAGGTCCAAGGGTGTGACTTATAACACCACCCCGATCTAGATGTATAAGCTGAGATCCATTCAAATAACTCTACTAGGAAACAAAAGAAGAAGGTATCGTACAACTCATGATAAAGAGTGTCCTCTACCCATCTTCACGTGTCAAACACAGGTCTAGTATTGAATCTCTGAGTGAATTCATCCTCAGTGCTTTTAAACTAATCTTTAACAGCTTCTAGGGTTAAGTTCTCTATCATCACTTTTTGCACAGACCATGATGTATGCCATGTTTTACTAAAAATTCCAAAAGAGGTCCCAGAAACGGAACTAAGATGTAGTCATTTTGCACCCACCAAGAACAAGGGAACCTCATGCATGCCAGCCTATCACCTAGCAGGTGTTGGGTGCTCACCTAAGGTGCGCAAGAGGAAGCTGAGTCTCTCTTTTGTGTGAGTTTAGTGAAAGGCATACTTCATGATCTTGACTTAGTGATTTAAAAGAAATGAAAAAGCTATAGAGCTCAGAACAGCTTCTATACCCCTTTATTCATAACAAAAGCAAAGCACACAACAAAATTAATAGAACTAGGAAGTTGTAAATCCATAAATAGACTCAACATTCAAGTAAGGTTCATGATTATACAAGATCAAAAGTAGAGTAGAAACATACAGATAATATAGGAAGGAGATCTTAATATAAACATAGTGGTAACCTTATCATATTCATTCATAGCATTAACTATAAAACATCACAGAAGGGAGACCTTAGTCATGCACCATATCTACATCCATACATGTACACTTACAAAACAAAATTTTCATTCCCAATTTACTCATCACATTCTTCATACAATCATCTACCCAATTTATCCCATATTTCTCATAGTAATTCTGCAGAGCTCCACTACCTGACTTGTGTCTCTTTTATTTTCCAAGGGCACACATATAAATAGGCATATGGGCTCTAACAAACTCCTCTGTAACCTCATATCTTGCCCCAAGTGTCAAGGTGTGGTTCGCCTCAGGCGCATGCCTCTCCATGTCATGATTAGCTTTTTGGATCTTCCTATCACAAGGTATATTTGTCCCGAGACACCCTATTGCCAAGCTGGAACCTTATCCGAATGGAACACGATCTTCATGTGTTCTATCCAAAAGGCCGAAAATGTATAAGTCCCAAATTGTGCTTCACGTGTGCATGTCGTTTGTTCTCCAAGAACCCTTTTTGAATTCTACCTTGTGCACCTTCATTTGTACACTCCCTCCAACCATGCATGCTTATGCACCTTTAAGATTTAGAAGCTACATTAGGGGCCCAACAGGTACCCCTAAAGGATTACAAGCAATCTCTATCAACAAATGAAGGTGAAGTGATTCTAAACTACTTATTTTCAATGCTAGATGAAATCTCTTCTGACAAATGAAATTTCAAATGCCACTAAACTATCAATAAGGATGAGATCTGTGTGATTCCTAAAGATTTCAATGCAAGATTGCAACAAGAACAAGGAAAACTATTTGTAGAAATTTAAACATGATAACAGACATCATATTACCCAAAATAACATAGATTAATTCAAAATCTTGTTATATTCATCAGCATGGGAGAGTTTTAGGAACAATCTCAAAACTGTGTGATGGCTATACACTTGTAACAAACTCAACATGAATGAAGATCTAACACATAAGACATTAACTACGTTTTTTTGAGGGTTTCTTAGAAGATGAGATTCTCTCAAAATTTTCTCGTGATTTTCAATTTCTCGACATTTTGCATGTCAAAAAACATGTATTATATAACATATTTTACATCCAAGCCTTCTTTCCCAAGAAAAGAATATGCCAAGCATCAAGTTTGTTACAAAATTCCATCATGATTTATAGTCAGGGACATTTAACATATTTATAACAAACTTTTCCATGTGTTTCAAAAAAGGGTGAATCATTGAGGATTTTTGCATCATAGTTCCAACTGGGAGCATGTTTTTCCTCCTTCTTTCATGCAACATGGTCCTCTTTCATCATTTCACCTTTACACTTTCCATATTTGCATCTGCAACTTTTGGATCTGATGTTTTACATTTTTAGATAGGTTAGGGAAAAAAATCATTTAAAAAACATCTATGATCTTCAAATTGATCCTAAAAAGTGATTGCATTGGTCCTTGCAGGCACAAATGACACGAATTTGCCAAAAAATTGGTGAAAATTGATGCAAAAATTACATCTCCAAGCTTCCTAGAGCTCAAATGGCAGCCAAACTGAAAAATGCATAGTTACCGTTGATATTCATTTATCCTTTAATTTGAGCCCTCCACGTGTCATAATGTGATTGGAAATGGGCTTGGGATTACTTTTTTGACATTTTAACACGTTTGGAAAAATGTAAAAATTTGACATTTTTCTCTGCCCCTCCACCCTCATGAAAACGGGCCTGACATGTGTCCCAAAGTGGACCCCATTGGAATCGTAGACTGATTCTACATATTTCTACCTTTTTTGGAAAAAAGGAAAATTTTCAAAACTATCCCCATGGACCCGCACCTCCGATTCTGTCCCAGACATGTGTCAGTTGCTGATTAGCGGTGGGCTTGTGTTCCTCCTTTTGATTTCTTACCTTTATAGGATAAAAGCTAAATTTCCCACAAAGACCTGATGCTCCAGAATCCCTTCTTTTGATTTGAGCCATACTCATGGCTTAATCGTGACCATTACTTGAGCTGCAGCCTCATTTTACAATTTTAATACTTTATGCCAAAATGGGAAAAAATCTCAAGTTTCTCCCGAGGCCCGAAGTTTCACCTCTAACCCTACCACATGTCTCTCTGTGATTCATTGTGGGGTTTCAGCTCATTCCTGCATTTTCATATATTTTTCCAAAACAGACAAAAAATCTCTAAGTCTTCTGCCAACCTCTACTATTTTGACTTTTCTAACTGCCATGTGTCACACTCTGATTCGTTGCGGGCCCTAGGTATTTTCTTTGCACTATAACTCTTTTTTCAAAATTCCTTAAGGCACGCAAAGACCCAATCGTCTGCCTTCATGCTTCCTGCAACACGTGTACCTCCTCTGGGACTTGCGGAGCTTTGGGGGAAACTTGCACTTTTTTCCAAAAAACACAAAAACCTTAATTTTTAAAAAATGACCCACCAATCCTTGTCCAATTAGTACAAGCCACATAGGAGAAGATTTTTGAGATAAAATTTGATAGGAAAAGGATGCCCGTATGACCGTAAAAAAACTTAGAAATTGCCAATGACGCCCATGAATGTTGGAGATGAAATTGACGGGAAAATGATGCCTGTCTGATCGTTAAAAAATGGAAAATGCCAAGGATGCCCTAGAATTCAATGTTTTCACTAAGGATGACAAATTTCTCATAAGTAAACCAACTAAAACATGTTTTTAAAGAATTTTTTATCATGGAATTGGATTTTCAATGGCATATAAGTGTAAATCAATCAATTTTAAACTTCCACGATTGGGAGAAAAGGAAAAAATGGCAGAGCCCGCAGATTTTGGAAAAAATAGGGTATAAAAGAGGGCACACATGCTAATTTCATTGAAATTGGGACAAAACAAAAAGTTTATGAGCATTTCAAGGCATTCAATTGGAGGGAAAAGTTGCACACTACCAATTTTGAGAGAAAAACATTTCAGAGCATGCAGAATGAAGGAAAAATTTAGGGAAAAATGGTGCAAGCTCAAAAATGGCACCAACATCGGCTCCTGCTCGGGGAGGGCACTCCCAGTGAGTGCCACAAGAACAAAACTAGACCAAGTTCCAAAATAATCCATTAGGAAAATGGATTCATGATCCAAAGCCACCCAAAAACCATCTCTTAAAAATTTGTGTGTTGTAACCGTTCTAACAAAGTGTCCTCCACAAAATACCCCATGGAAATCAGCAATTATTTTGGGAGCTTCACCTTCAGTTACACATTTCAAGAGGACACCTTTAGGGTTCTTCCAAGCTAGTCCTAAGTTAGTAATGATGTATGATTGAGAAGCCCGCTTACGGGATCTTTTTTTATTTTTATTTAAATGATCAGGGCAACATAGGTGTCTAAGGTAAAAGATTACATCCGTGTACCACTTAGAACTTACCAACTTCTCAAGAACATCTTCCCTTTCTTCCTCTACTTCATTCACTTCCAGAGTCTGCAAGTTACTCTCAACCATGAGCTTAGCAACACCTAAACCTCTTACCAACTTTTTGGTTTAGATATCCATGTCATATTCCTGTAGATTGTTCACCCATCTACATATTTTGCTTGAGATATCCATCTTTGATAATATTTCTTTTACCATGGTGTGGGGAGTATAAGAAATAACTTTTCAACTTAAGATATAAGGCCTAAAAACCTTTGTTTCTTTCACCAAGGCAAATGCTTGATTTTCCATGATTGTGTATTTTAACTCAGCAACTTTTTAAGCCTTGCTAAAGAAGGCAATAGGCCTCTCAACCCCATCTTCATCCTTTTACACCAAAACAGATGCAATGGTATTTTCAGAAGCAAAGGAGAAGATTTGGAAAGGCTTCTTTTAATTTGGAGCTACCAAAATAGGTGCATGTTTAAGTGCTTCTTTGATTCCTTCAAAATCTTGAATAGCAGCCTCCTCCCATTTGATAACTTTGTCTTTCTTTAACATACATGTAATAGGATGAATCAATTCAACAAAATTAGACACAAACCTTCTAATGAAATTGATCTGCCCAAAGAAGGATTGGATGCCCTTCTTTGTTCTTGGAATTGGAACCTTGTTGATTGCTTCTACCCTCTCAGGGTCAACCATGACACCAGCCTTTGAAATAATATGACCAAGCATCTTGGCCATTTGTACCCCAAAATGACACTTCTTTAGATTGAGAGAAATGCCATATTCTCTACACATGATCAACATTCTTTCCAAGTGTTGTAAGTGATCTTTTATTCTCCTTGAAAACACAGTCACATCATCCCGATAAACTACAATGAATTCATTTATGTAACTAGAAAAAGCAACATCCATTTCTCTTTGGAAGGTATCTCTAACATTCATGAGACCAAAAGGAATTCTTACATAGACATATGTTCCCCAAGGAGTGGTAAAGGTAGTTTTAAATCTTTCTGACTCCTTGATAAAAACTTGATTATAGCTAGAGAAAACATCAAAGGTGGACAAAAATTCAGATCCAGTCACTAATTACAGCATGTTTTCCATGTTTGGAAAAGGATAATTGTCCTTCAATGAAGCTCTATTTATATTTTTGAAGTCTACACAAAGTACGATATCTGCATTTTTATTTCTGACTAGCACAAGGTTTACAACCCAAGATAAATAACTTGTGGCCCGAATGATCCCTCCCTCCTTCAATTTCTTCAATTCATCTTGCATCTTCATTGAGAGGAGTGGATTAATTGGCCTCTACTTTTGTCTAAAGGGCTTGGCATTTGTTTCAAGAGGAATCTCATGCTGAAACAAGACCTCTCTGTATGCTTTCATCTCTGAATAAGACCAAGCAAGACATTCTTGATATTTCTTCAATATTTGAACATAGGACTACTTTTCTTCTTTGTTTAGATTACTACCCAACCAAACTTCTGAGAAACCTTGTAAAAAACTTGGTTAATTTCTTTTGTGTTAGATCTTTATTCATGTTGAGTTGGTTACAAGTGTATAGCCATCACACAGCTCTAAGATTATTCCTGAAACTCTCCCCTGCTGATGAATCTAACAAGCTTTTGAATTAATCTATGTTATATTTGGCAATATGATGTCTGTTATCATGTTTAAATGTCTACAAACAGTTTTACTAGTGTTGGTACCCAAATTTTCTCTCCTTTTAAGTCCGAGCAACATCAAAGATATGGCCTAAAGCTTGAAGACAGATAGATCATGATGTATGTCATTTTATAGCTGGGGATGTGATCTAACTGGAACTTAGATTTGTGGAGAGATGGATAGCACTCAAATAGGACTTGATTTTGTCGTAATTGTTTTAGGTTGTGCATTTCAACCAAGGTAAGAGAACCTATTTTGTAACCCTCAAATGGTGAAGGAGATGAAGATATCCCTCAATTTATGAAAATTGTATGAAAAGGACCTTGGGAAAATATGATCAACACTCCAAATCTGACTTTCACAAGTTTTCACTTCTAGATTATGGAGATACTTTCAATGCAAAGTAAGGGTTACTAGATACATTTTGAAATCTTGATATGTTCTGCATATTTTTGCAAATGGATTTTGATCTTCTGTGGGTATACAGGTCAAAATAGGGGTAAAATCGGGTGTGATTTTTGGTGGATTATTAATAAGACAAACTTGACTATGCCAGATCTTTGACAACCTCTACAACATTTGAACAACTATCAAATAAAATTCTTCAAAATAGTCAGGATGTTCTTTCAACTAGAAGAGATACACAAATGGAGGCCCAGGTTTGCACTCTTCACACAATCTTTGAGACCTCAACATAAAATCTTGAGTTAAAGGACTCAATTATACATAAAAATATCTGATCAAATCATGCCTAAGGTACCCCTAAAGACTTACAAGCAATATTTGTCAACAAATGAAGGTGAAGTGATTTTAAGCTACTTATTTTCAATGCCAGATGAAAGCTCTTCTAACAAATGAAATTGCAAATGTCACTAAACTATCAATAAGGATGAGGTCTATGTGATTCCTAAAGATTTCAATGCAAGATTGCAACAAGAACAAGGAAAACTGTTTGAAGACATTTAAAAATGATAAAAAAAATCAATTTTGCCAAAAATAACATAGATTAATTCAAAACCTTCTTAGATTCATCAGTAGGGGAGAGTTTCAAGAATAATCTTAGAACTGTGTGATGGCTATAGACTTGTAACTAACTCAACATGAATGAAGATCTAACACAAAAGACATTAACCAGGTTTTTTGGAGGGTTTATCAGAAGATGAGATTCTCTCAAAAATTTCTCATGATTTTCAATGTGCCCTCCTTTTGCATGTCAAAAAACATGCATTATATGACTCTTGTTTACATCCAAGCTTTCTTTCCCTAGAAAAGAATATGCCAAGTATCAAGGTTGTTACAAAATTTGATCATGATTTGCAGACAGGGACGTTTAACATATTTACAACAAAAAGTTTCCAGGTGTTTCAAAAAAAGGTGAATAATTGAGGATTTTTGCATCATAGTTTCAAATGGGAACACATTTTTCCTCATTCTTTCATGCAACATGCTCCTCTTTCATCATTTCACCTTTACAGTTTCCAAATTTGCCTCTACAACTTTTGGATCTGATATTTCATGTTTTTGGATGGGTTAGGGAAAAAATTCATTTTAAAAACATCTCCGATCTTCAAATTGATCCCCAAAACTGATTACATTGGTCCTTTCAGGCACAAACAACATGAATTTGTCCAAAATTTGATGAAAAATGATGTAAAAAATGCATCTCCAAACTTCGTGGAGCTCAAATGGTGGCCAAACTAAAAAATGCACAGTTATCGTTGATCTTCCTTTATCCTTTAATTTGAGCCCTCCACGTGTCATAATGTGATTAGAAATGGGATTGGGATATTTTTTTTGACATTTTAACACTTTTGGAAAAATGTAAAAAAATTGACATTTTTCTCTGCCCCTCCGCCCTATGAAAACGGGCTTAACACGTGTCCCAGCAAAATCACGGATCGATTCTACACATTTCCACCTTTTTTGAAAATTTACAAAAATTTCTCAAATTCCTCCACTGTTCCACCCTTGAGATTTGGCACTTACACATGGCACAATATGATTGAATCCAAGGTCGCGGCTCGATTTTACACATTTTGCCTCTTTTTAGAAAAAAGGAAAAATTTCCATTTTTCCTCCACGGCTTTGCCCTCCTACAAGACACGTGTCCTCATATGATTGGCTGAGGGGAAGTGCTCTTATTTCATACTTTAACTCTTTTTCACCAAAGGAAATTTTGTAACATTTCCTCCACACTCCTGTACCTCTGATTCTTTCCTTGACACGTGTCTCTCTGTGATTCATTGCGAGGCCACAACTTCCTTTTAAACTTTACTCAACTCCTCAAAAATTTCAAAAGTTTCAAAACTTGCCGGTGGCTCACACTCCCCTCTTACATTGATGTTGACACATGTATCCCTCTGATTTATTGTGGATCCATGCTTCAAATTACTATTTTGACTCATTTTGCCAAAAAACCAACATTTCCTTTTTTCCTCTAGTGGCCCACCGACCCGTGCAAGCCTTTAATTTTCTTCTTTGTCAGGGCCGCACCTTCTTTTAAAGCTAAATAACCCTTTTTAGGAAAAAATTTAAAAATCTCAAACTCTCCCAGACATCCACCACTCCACCTTTCCTTTCAAAACAAAAAATTCTAAGGCATTAATTTACTCTAGCGAGCTTGTGGCCTTGTTTTGCATTTTAGTACTTTTTGCCAGAAAAGGAAAAATTTCTCCAAGTCCACTACCAATCCACATCCCCTCTGCCAATTAGAACATTCCATGTATACAAAAGTATATGAACTATAAATTGATGGGAAAAGGGCATCCGTATGACTGTCAAAAAATGCAAAAATTGCCAGCGACCCCCAAAATTGTTTTTTTATTCGTGTGTGAAGAATTATTCGATCAAACAACAAATGGAAAGTGTTTTTAGGAAATTTACAACCATTGAAAGGGATATTTGAGGGAAAATAATTAAAAATCAAATGATTTTGAGCTCTAAAGGCTAGGAAAACACGAGAAAAATGAAAGAGGCATTTGAGCGGGCAAAATTAGGGAAAAACGCAAGGCAAACTTAGAGATTTCTTTCAAATGGGGCAAAAATGGAGAAAAAACAAACAACTCAAAGCATTTAAACAAAGGTATGAGTTTTTTTTCATCAAACTCGAAGGATGGGAAGATCCAAGGCCATTTTTTCTTAGAAATAGGGAAAAAAACTCTTCTCCTTAGCAAATTAGGGCAAGGTAATGAATTTGCAAACAAGCCAATGCACAAGAATGGAGCTACAACTTCACAACATTTATTTCATGAGGAAAAAACATTTCAGAGCACAAAGATCAAAGGGGAAACATGGAAAAATGGTAGAGGATCTAAATGGGCACCAACATCAGCTCCTGCTTGGGGATGGGCACTCCCAATGAGTGCCACAAGAACAAAAGTAGACCAAGTGCCAAAATAATCCATTGGGAAACAAAGTCATGAGCCAAAGTCACCAAAAAATCAGCTAAGAAATTGACAAAAATGGCTGCCACACACCAAGGCAAACCACGAACCAACAAAACACCAAAAACAAAGCAAAATCCAAACACTATACATTGTACAAGTTCATAAGAAAATCTAGATTCAAAGAAAAAAAAACAAGGGGAAACCCCAAATGTCCTCCATGCTAGATATGACCATGCCAAGAGGTTCTGATATATTTTTAGCAACTAGACATATACCTCTTTTTCTTCTTTGTTTAATTTGTAAACCATCCAATTTATTTGAAGCTCCTCCATTGTGTTCAGGTCAAACCTTTTAACATTTTTCAAGGTTGAATCAAGGACCAAATTTCCAGAAAAAATAGCATAGTTAGGAGATAAGTTCTCAACAACTTCATACTCCTTAAAATCCACAAAACTCACAAAGTGATGAGTACTAGCATCTTCCTGCAAAACTTCATAAGATGCATTGTTTGGGTCTTCAATAAGGTACAACATCTTTTTCTCTCCATATAACTTTACTAAGTTTCCTTCAATGGGTATAGTGCCATAAGACATGTCCATTTAGACACTCCCACCAACACTTGCAGCCCATTTCCTTGATATTAACATACCCCATTTGGCAGGGCAATCAACAATCACAACATCCAATTTTAAATTCATCCCAGGATAAGATGCAAGTTACACCACTAGATCTTTGACACACCCAACAACTAGCACTTCCCTGGAATCCATAGCAGTACACTTGCCATATGTTGTTGTCACTTTGATTCTCAATTCTCTCATGAGCTCCAAAGGCATGACATTACATGATGCCCCAGATTCAAACATATAGTTATGTAACAACTTATCTTTGATAACTAAGGTAGTGAAAAATGGATCCACATTCAGCTGAGTTTTAACCAAAGAAGTTCCTAAGTAAACTTCAAGTGGTTCCCCAAGATACTCTACTTCTAGTGGTGTTTCAAGTTCTACAATGATCTGAGGAGGAGTTTCAACAACATTTACATTTCTGCTTTGGGGCACTCTTCTCCTCTTTCAATCCCAAGTACTCAAATTCTCTCTTCTTGTGCTTAGCAATCCTAAGAAACTCAATGATAGGAAAACTCACTTTGATTTGGCTTAATACCTTGGCTATGTCATATGGAACACTCTTTGGCAAGGAAGCATTGGAAGGGAGACAAGTAGATTCATCAGATGACATGTGATTCTTGGTAGCTTGGGCATGAGGAGGACTATAATTTTTTCTTTGGACATAAGAGATTTTGGCAGGTGTTTCTCTTCTAGGAGCTTCTTTGGGAATACATGTAAGCAAGGGTGGTTTAGGTTTGGTTTCAGGTCCAACTCCCTTAACAACATTACTCCTAGTGTTATACTCTTTCTCTTGAGCCACAACAACATTCATTAATAATTGTCTATCTTCCTCCGAAGGGATACCGCCATCATACTTCTTAATCATCAAAGCTCTTAAGTATTCAAAGTCATTGTTAGGAATATCAAAATATTGCACTACATCAACTTCAAGAGTATGAGGGGGAAGAAGGATTTGTACCTGTTTGATGTGATCCCAAAAAGTTTCAATTGTCCTTGCACTTATTACCTCAGTTGATGTTTCTCATTCTTGTGAGCTTGAAGAACAGCCCACCATGCAAATATCATCATCAGTACCATCATCATTATTAGCTTCACCATCTTACTGGTCCACTTCACATGGAGGATGGGGTAGAAAACACCTATCACACTAATCAATATCAATAACATCCCTAATAGCAGCAACCCTAGAAGTTAGGGGATCAGGTAACACTCTTCCTTCACATGTTTGAGGATGTCTATTTGCAGACCCCATGGGTCCTTTCCCTCTATCATGTACCCTTTGATCACCTCTAGTATGATTGGAAAATTTGTCATGGTTTTTTGCTTTTTTCTGACCTTGTGAATTTTTCCCAATTCCCTTCTCTTTCCAAGCTAACTTGTATGAGATTTCATTGACATCCCCTGCCAAAGTTTTTACCTCCTCCAAATCAGCACCCTTGCTAGCTTGAGGTTTTTCAAGGTTTATCAACTTTACACCATCTCTCTTGAGAGTTTTCCCAATGGCCTTAATGTTATTTTCAATCTGCAATGCCATGGTAAAGGCTTGCCTTACATTGGTAGGGTTCTTGTCTCTTAGGTAATAGGATGCCTTCTTGTCAAATGCATCTACATATTTGATCAAGCATGACTGATCACATGGCCTTAAATTAAATAGAAGCCTTCTTAAAGTTTTGTTAAACCTTCGATTGAAGTCATGAACTAATTCATTGGGGTTCTTCTTGATATTTTCAAATTCAGACAAGAGAAACACAGGATCAGTCTTATCACCATATTGTAATCTGAATGCATTCTGCATTTCAGTCCATGAATCAATAGAATTATTAGGTAGCTCCTTGTACCAATCCCTTGCATCCTCTTCTAGTGAATGAATGAACAATTTAATATTCACATCTTCATGCTCAATCTAAAATTCCTCCATCATGTTAACAAAAAGTTTCAAATGCTGATCACATGTTATGGAATTATTCCCTTGGAACTTTGGCAATCTACTTCTAACATCCTGAGGCACAACATTAGGATAACCAGCCATTCCCCTAAAATTTATTGGACCAAAGGTATTGACCACAAATGGAGGCCTAGGTGGAGGATGAGCCATATTGTCTTGTAGAGGTGATCTTGGGGGTGACACAAGATGATGATGAGTGTGAGGTCTTTTGGGCTCAAGAATGTGGTTCACAAGATTGGTATTTTCTAGGTGTTGATTTTCTTTGAAAGTTTTACTAGAATTGAAACACATAGGTGCGGTTTGAAAAAGGAACTCATCAGGTATAGAAGAAGGACCTTCACTAGTTGAAGTAAACAAGTTTATGGGAAGATTTATTGAATCAAAATCACTGGAAGAAGAGTGATAATCCTCTACTAAAGGTTGACCTCTCTCACCAATGTATATTCTTTTGCTTGATGTATGACCTTCAACAACCTTCCAAACTATCATCTCCTCTAAAACTATCTTTCCCAATTCTTAAAATAACTCTCGACTTGGATCCCTTCTGAAGAGAGATCTTCTTCCCTCCAGTTTTGCAGAGATTAGCAATACCAAAAAACAAATGACAGAAAGCTAAGACACTGGTATTTATCAAGATCAAATCAGCATGCAGTCACCACTAAGGATTTTCACCCTAGTTGTGCAAATACACTAAAATACTTTGTCAAATACCTATCAACACTGAAAATATTGCCAAACTTTATAGATCATACCTTCCTTTTCTTGAATTTATCAATAAAAAATGTAAATGAAGTGCAACAACTGTTGGAAACTGATAAAATTGTAGATATAACTTGAAACCTTTACATACACCTTGCAAATATGAGTATAGAATGATGATTTAACAACATATTTGTAGACATAACTTGCAAGAGACATTACCATGGTTTGACATTCATTCAAATATCTCAAATATGTATGAAAATGGATCAGATTGAACTAAGAATGTCCCCAGAAATGGTGCCACTAGTGTTGGTACCCAAATTTGTTCTCCTTTTCAGTCTCAACTACATCAAAGATATGACACGAAGCCTGAAGACAGATAGATCATGATGTATGTCGTTTTGTAGCTGGGGATGTG
This sequence comes from Taxus chinensis, assembly GCA_019776745.2. NCBI lineage: Eukaryota > Viridiplantae > Streptophyta > Pinopsida > Cupressales > Taxaceae > Taxus > Taxus chinensis. The sequence continues at coordinate 31,417,579 of CM034146.1, read as the reverse complement.
ATCTAACTGACACTCAGATTTGTGGAGAGATGGATAGCACTTAAATAGGACTTGATCTTGTCCTAACTATTTTAGGTTGTGCCTTTTAACCAAGGTAAGAGAACCTATTTTGTAACCCTCAAATGGTGAAGGAGATGAATATAGCCCTCAATTTGTGTAAATAGTATGAAAAGGGCCTTGGGAAAATATGATCAAAATTCCAAATCTGAATTTCACAAGGTGTCACTTCCAGATTATGGAGATACTTTCAATGCAAGGCAAGGGTTACTGAAGACATTTTTAAATCCTGATCTGTTTTGGATACTTTTACAAATGGATTTTGATCTTCTGTGGGTATAACGGTAAAAATATGGGTAAAATAGGGTGGGATAAGTTGTTTAGAATGATTTTTGGTGTGATATTGACAAAACAAACTTGACTATCCCAAATCTTTGACAACCTCTACAACATTTGAATAACTATTAGATAAAATGCTTCAAAATAGTTAGGATGTTCTTTCAACTAGAATAAATACACAAATGGAGGCTGAAGTTTACACTCGTCACACAATCTTTAAGACCTCAACACAAAATCTTGAGTTAAAGGACTCAATTAAACATCAAAATCTCTTATCAAATCATGCCTAAGGTACCCCCAAAGGATTACAAGCAATCTCTATCAACAAAAGAAGGTGAAGTGATTTTAAATTGCTTATTTTCAATTCTAGATGAAAGCATTTCTGACAAATGAAATTTCAAATGCCACTAAACTATCAATAAGGATGAGATCTATGTGATTCCCAAAGAGTTCAATGCAAGATTACAATAAGAACAAGGAAAACTTTTTCCAAACATTTAAACATGATAACAAACATCATATTGCCCAAAATAACATAGATTAATTAAAAATATTGTTACATTCATCCGTAGGGGATAGTTTCAGGAACAATCTCATAGCTGTGTGATGGCTATACAGTTGTAACCAACTCAACATGAATGAATATCTAACACAAAAGACATTAACCAGGTTTTTTATAAGGTTTCTCAGAAGATGAGATTCTCTCAAAATTTTCTCATGATTTAGAATTTCCCCTTCTTTTACATGTAAAAAAAATGCATTATATAACTCTTGTTTACATCCAATCCTTCTTTCCCAAGAAAATAATATGCCAAGCATCAATTTTGTTACAAAATTCGATCATGATTTGTAGACAGGGACGTTGAACATATTTACAACAAAAAGTTGCCAGGTGTTTCGAAAAAAGGTGAATCATTGATGATTTTTGCATCATAGTTTCAAATGGGAACACATTTTTCCTCATTCTTTCATGCAGCATGCTCCTCTTTCATCATTTCACCTTTACACTTTCCAAATTTGCCTCTACAACTTTTGGATCTGATATTTCATGTTTTTGGATGGGTTAGGGAAAAAATTCATTTTAAAAACATCTCTGATCTTTAAATTCATCCTCAAAACTGATTACATTGGTCCTTTTAGGCACAAACGACATGAATTTTTCCAAAATTTGATGAAAATTGATGCAAAAAAATGCATCTCCAAACTTCCTGGAGCTCAACTAGTGGCAAAACTAAAAAATGCACAGTTACCGTTGATCTTCCTTTATCCTTTAATTTGAGCCCTCCACGTGTCATAATGTGATTAAAAATGGGCTTGGGATCATTTTTTAACATTTTAACATTTTTGAAAAAATGTAAAAAAATTGACATTTTTCTCTGCCCCTCCACCCTATGAAAAACGGGCTTGACACATGTCCCAATGTGGGTCCTAGCGGAATCGCGGATCGATTCTACACATTTCCACCTTTTTTGAAAATTTACAAAAATTTATCAATTTCCTCCACTGCTCCACCCTTGATATTTGGCACTTACATGTGGCACAATATGATTGGATCCAAGGTCACGGCTCGATTTTACACATTTTGCCTCTTTTTAGAAAAAAGGAAATTTTTCCGTTTTTCCTCCACAGCTCCGCCCTCTCGTAGGACACATGTCCTCATATGATTGGCTAAGGGGAAGTGCTTTGATTTCATACTTTAACTCCTTTTCACCAAAGGAAAATTTTCAACATTTCCTCTACACTCTCACACCTCCATTTTTTTCCCTAACATGTGTCTCTCTGTGATTTGCTGCGGGGCCACAACTTCCTTTTAAACTTTACTCAACTCCTCAAAAATTTCAAAAAATTCAAAACTCGCCGGCAGCTCGTACTCTTCTCTTGCATTGATTTTAACACATGTATCCCTCTAATTTGTTGTAGAGCCATGCTTCAAATTACCATTTTAACTCATTTTGCTAAAAAGGAAACATTTCCTTTTTTCCTCCGGCAGCGCATTGACCCACGCAAGCCTTTAATTTTCTTCTTTTTCGGGGCTGCACCTTCTTTTAATAATTTAAACCTTTTTCGGAAAAAGGTTAAAAATCTCAAACTCTCCCAGACATCTTCCGCTCTGCCTTTCCTTTCAAAACAAAAAAGACTAAGGCATTAATTTACTCTAGTGGGCTTGCGGCCTTGTTTTGCATTTTAGTACTTTTTGCCAAAAAAGGAAAAAAATTCTCCGAGTCCACTGCCGATCCGCATCCCCTCTACCAATTAAAACAAGCCATGTATGTAACAGTATATGAGATATAATTTGATGGGTAAAGGACGCCCATATGACCATAAAAAAATGTAGAAATTGCTAGCGACCCCCAAAATTGATTTTTTCTTCGTGGGTGAAGATTTTTTTTATCAAAACACAAATGGAAAGTGTTTTTAGGAAATTTATGACCATGGCAATGGATATTTGAGGGAAAATAAGTAAAAATCAAACTATTTCGAGCTCTAAAGGCTAGGAAAACATGGGAAAAATGACAGAGGAGTTTGAACAGGCATAATTAGGGAAAATCGTAGGTTAAACTTAGAGACTTCTTTCAAATGGGGAAAAAATGAGGAAAAAATGAACAACTCAAAGCATTTAAACACAGGTACAATTTTTTTTCATCAGATTTGAAGGATGGGAAAATCTAAGGCTGTTTTTTCTCAGAAACAGGGAAAAAACACACTTCTACTTAGCAAATTAGGGCAAGGTAAAGAATTTGCAAACAATCCAATGCACAAGAATGGAGCTACAACTTCACATCATTGATTTCATGAGGAAAAAATGTTTCAGAGCACAAAGAACAAAGGGGAAAGATGGAACAATGATAGAGGATCTAAATGGGCACCAACACCTTCTAGATTTGTATCCAAAGTGTGGAAATATTGAGACCTCTCACAATATATTTGTCAAAATGTGAAAAGAACTGTGATTTCACGAAATGCTTAATTTTGATGCAGAACCGAATCCCTTTGTTTCAGTCGACTTCACTCCACAGGCTTGGTTCATCTCTTTTTATCTTTCTTAATTTTTGTTCTTTAGTTGTTCATTTGCAAAGAAACAAAATTTTAAAATGTTTCATTATCATAGAATTGATAGTTTTAAATAAACTTGTTTTCAAAACAAAAATAAGTCATACCGTAGCTTGCGCGATTAAAATATTCCTTGGTAGACAAGTATAAAATCAAAAACTCATTTTGAGATGATCTAAAAAACTTCCTGAGGAAACCAAATTGCTAGAGTACCCATTTTTATTGATAAGTTGAAGTTTAGCACCCTATAAATATGTTATCCACTCTCTTATTAAAATATATGAATCACAATTTTTGGAGAATTGTAAAATATCCTTCGTAACTCTGGAAAGTAGATGTTATGTTTCCTAAGTGTACCATGTTATGTGAGGAGTCACTTAAATCCTTAAATCAACCTTGAATGATTGTCTGTGATCTTTTTGACGTAGTTCTAGGAGCCGTGTTACACCATCTTACAGCTGTAGGAAGTTGCTAAATTTGAAAAGTTGGGTTTTGTATTGGCTCTTTGTTTGAATGATGAGCATCAAAATACCTATCTTCCTTCACAAACCACATTTATTTTTACTAGAATACTTCCTAGAACCTTCAGTTTGGGGAAAAATGCTCTTATTGATAGTTTTGCAGTGGAATTTTGTAGGCCTCTTGTCATAGTTTGACTAGGTCAAACTGGACCAATTATGACCGGTGGCTCTAGAAAGCTTGTCACTGTTTCAGAACCACTTTCTAGTTCTTTGTCCCATCAAATCTAGTGAATTATCCATATATAGGGGAACTTATATGAATTTTCTCATTGCACATTCATCCATTGAATGTCAGTTTTAGACGTGGTTTTCTAAGCCCTCGAACTAACTTTTTATTGTTGGTAACTAGGCCGATTACAACCAATAGACTTAGAAAACTATCCGATAATCAAAAATCATTCACTAGATTTGAATTTTTTCAGTTCCTTTGAAAAAAAATTTGTATAGGAGGAAACATATAAACTTACCCGTGGTGTGTTTTCTCATCAGTGGACAACATTTGAAAGTGGTTTCTTCACCTCTGAGCCAAAATTGAACATTTTTGCAACTAACATGAAAACACAAAAAATAAAAGTTGTAGGACCCCTGTCGAGTTGTCAAACCATCGTGGAAACATTTTGACATTGTAAATAACTTCCTGAAACTCTACTTTTTTGACTTGTTGTGTGAAATTGAACTTTTGGAAAAATAATGTTTATCTCTCTTCCCTATTTATTTCTCTCTCCTTGGTTAAAAAATGAAGTGAACTGAAATTAAATAAATATGTGTCTCTAACCTTCTCCTTTCAAATGAAAATTATTACTGTTATTATGTAAATGGAAAATTAAAAAAGATAATTATGCTAGATTAGGGTGGATGCCATGCGAGTGATTTATCACTGATATCAAGATCACATGGTTTTGCAGGATGGAAGTAAGATGGCGAAAAGGCATGGCATAAGTCATTACTTATTATTGTAATTTATATATTTTATTGGAAAATGTATATATGTCTAATGTAGTTGGAATGTAACAAAAAAATTTGTATTTGAAATTTAGTAATTTGAATGAGATGTTAGTTTTAGGAATGCCTTGGGAAATGTGCATTTAATCATAGATGCCATTTTGTTTCAAATTTCTGTATGTAAAAAAAAGGGGGTGGTTGGATATGTATGTTAAATGAAATTAAATTTATTATCTTATAGTGCATTCTTGTTTTGAAATTTATCATGGAATATATATAGTGTTGTGTTATTTAACCAGCAAATTTAGAAAAGAAACTTAAATATAACAGTCAACCTTAGTTCAAAACTAGTGCTTATCTACCCCTTCTCACATGACCTTTCTTAACACAAAATAAACTGAAACCTTAGAATGAACGTAAACATGTATGCTCGATGGCACTTTCTATCTTAACTAAATAAGATACGTAGTTGAGTTACCACCATATCATGTATGTTTAGCGACATCATTATGAAATTGTCAGTTAATAACAACTTGATCAAATATTATCTATAGTAAGCGCTCCCCTTCTAGAATTTGTTATCATGTGTTTCGTAAGGATATTTTGTTCTCTTCAAGTACGACTTATGTGTTAGGTGACAAATATCACCAACTACTCTTGAAAGTAACCTTTAGCAGTTAGGAGTGTTTAATGAAGATAATATTCAACACTTGTTGTACCCTCCCTCTCATTCTAGCCACATTAGTTTGCAAAACTCTATCATCTACAAAGATAATTAATCCTCATAACTAAAATTTCTTGTACTTCACCTAAGATTTTTATTCATTAGTTTATTTCTATAACTTAAGTGTCTTTGTTCGAAGAAATAACTATGTTGTGTGACCTTACCATAAATGGAGTAAGTAGAGCTATCACATCTTTAGTATCCTAGTCGGCTACCAAGTCTTACGAGGTTAGATCAACAATATTTACTTATCATCAAATGAATTCCTTTTGGGACTCAGAAAAGACAAATGGAGATAGTGAAATAGTTATGTTATGACTTAAACTCTTGTTAATGGTCTCTTTAGTTCCTTGCATATAAATGTGTTACCTTTGATACTAACAACATAAAACCTTGGTCTTTCATGAAGGTTTTTTAGCATAAATATGTTCTCACCTTAAACTCTTATATAGTTGGGATGTAGATCCTTAGGTGTAATTAGAATTCAACCAAAACTTGTCTAATTAAGGGGTTAATTTGTGGGTAGAAAATGGTTAGTAACTCCTTATAAACAAAATTGATTTGAATTATGTTCACTTTAGATAACCAAGGAAACCTAAAACTTGGTTCTATAATCCATTGTTATGTTGTTTAGGACATTAATAATAAAATAAATTTCACATGCGGTACCGTGACATTAGGAAACAAGGGATCTCACTTTTAAAATAAATCACTTGTGGTTAGTGTGTGGTTCGAATGCTCCCAATCATGTTCTTCTTTAAGATGATTGACAATTACTTTCATAAATCTTTTGTTATTAAGTGATGCCAATAATGAGACCATAGAGAAATGTAAGTGTAAAGCATACAAGATTGAAACGAGATTTGAGGTTAGGAATAAAGTCACTATTGGTCCTTATAACTCTATTAAACATTTTTATGTTTTACAAAGAATATGAATTTACCTTGGTGAGATCAAACTTTGAGAAAAAAAAGAGATATATATATATATAAGTCTAAATACAATTTCTTAAAGTGGAAATGTTAAATGGATTCAACAAGTTATTGAATTATATTAACTATGGAAGGGAAATAAAGATACTGTAATCAAAGAATGTTTATGGGAAAAAGGTATCTTAAAACTAAATTCCCACCTTAAATCCTAATATTTCTTTCTTGACATCACGTCAGATTCACTTGAGTATCAAGGGTAAAATTTAAACATTGAATAAATGTTTTAGAAGCATATTCTTAACATAAGAAAAAGACAATTAAGAACTTTGTATGCAATTTTAAATATGCCAAATAATTATGTAAGCTATGGAAATTATCGTAAAGGATAAAAATCCAGCTTAAAATGGCCGAACTGTAAGTTCAATGTGGAATGAACTTAATAATATATAGGTGGATAAAGGATAAAATAATCTTTACACAATAACATTCTTGGAGTGTTAATCGCAACTAAGATGTAATCATTGTAATGATGTGTTGTGGTTTTTCCAATCCTTGAGTTCTTTTATTGTGGTTTGGTCATTGCTAGCATTTGTTCATTGGGGAAAGTATGACATTGACATGTACAAGGTGTTGTCTTGTTTCTATGTGATTCGATGACTTATGTAAGTGTTGTATACATTGCTGATTTTCTCCACTTGGAGCCTTGTGGTGTTGTGTAGTGAGAAATTTAAGTAAAAATTTTTATCCTGGTATTATAACTGTTGTATTTGAGTGTGTAAAATGTGGGTGTTACACTTTCGAGATATGAAACAAAATACAAGCATGAAATAAATGCCAAAAATTTGCAATATAATGAGGTTAAGGGATAAAGTCGCCAAATAAGGACAGACACCACGGGAAGAACTTAGGATGATAATGCTAAAACAAAGAATGTATCCATGGCTAAATACATTGGGCAAACTCACAATACTAGAAAATATGCACAAATGAATTAGGACAGGAATAGAAAGGGATTAAATTTAAAGGATTAATACCAAAATGTCTAATACTTTCACCTATAGGAAAACCTTGATAGACAAGACTCAACAGAAAATGGTTAACTTTTGCCTTTAGAAGAGGGTTCCAAGTATGGGAGACCTAACGAAGCTAAATAGACTATGCAAAGTGTAACCCCTAGCCATCATTGAGCTTACCAATGGTTGGAGAGAGATGACATAAAATTTGATAGATAATATGATTGTTATAATATATAAAAGTAATGTCTTGATTCCATCACCAGTCATGCCACCAAGCAACTGTAGGATGAAGGGAAATTTTATGAAGCATAAAATCTGGAAGGAGTTCTTGAATTCCATAGATTTACAAGAGGTCTGGATTCATCAAATTGAATTTATCTTTGAGCTCGGGAAAAGTAATCCATCTTTGTGATGCACAAGATCATGTATGGTATGAATTCCCTTACGATGGAGCAGAATGGATTTAATGTCAGGGGTTTCAGCTAATGAAAGAGTTTCATCAGTGATAATAGGAGACGATAAGATGTTCTGCAAATTAAATGAAAGGTTAGTTTGAAATCCATCGAAAACCCACCTCATAAGTGGCTTCACCTAGTCAAAGTATTTAAAATAATATTTGTAGAAAAGATGTTAGAAATACTAACTAGAGAATAAGTTATAATAAGAGTATATAATCCAATTCTGCTCCAGTACTTTTTATAATAAAGGGCTCAAGATTCTATGTAATGCCATAAAAGAAGTTTCGAAGCTTGTGGACCCAACAGGCACTTGATAACACATTTAACACATAAATTCATGCTCTATCGATACACATTGATAATACGCATACCTCCTTAAGCATGAGGAAGATAATAGACATCCCAAGAAAATTGGTGAAAGTCAGTCGAACTAGATTTTTTTACACAAAAGAAAGTCCCAAAGTATCTTGGAAAGCCAATTGTAGGAAGTGTGAGAAGGGCATATGCAAGTAGAATAATAAATGTGAGGAGCTACAAGGATTTTGGTGCAAACTTGAAATTTTATTAAAGCTCTGGGTTTGTAATTTCCACGATTCGACTACCATTGGCCTCTTCCGCTCTTCTGGTATTATTTCTTACATTGTTGCGGTCTTTAATTTTATTCACATTAAGATTTTGCATATTTTGAGTATTGTCATATACTATTTTATTAAATAAAAAATACCCTACTTTATTATATTTTCAAGAATATTTTTATTAGAAGGATTTGTTTATGAGAAATTTCTCCAATTAATGGTAATAATTTTTTAAAAATGTAAAGGCATTTATGTAGTAGACAATAATACATAAAAAGAACCACTAATAAAAATATTATTGAAATTTGTAAATGCACAACCATTTATACTCCATTTGTGCGCTTTTATGCCCTATACATATTACATCCTTGTGTTATCCTTTATGTATAACACCTCATAGTTGGCACACACATAAGTGATGTGGCACCTCTACATAACATGAGAAACTTTAGTTTTAACTAGATCCTTTTGAGAATCATAAAATCCTTATGAAGTCTTGCATGCAATGCATATATATCTTTATGTAGCAATTATTTGTGGGTTTTGCGTCACACTCATATATATGAATTACATTTTACATAATGGTTTCTCCATATAACCATGTGTTAAATCCTTTCTTGGACATGTGGATTATTTATTGGCAACCTCTAAATAAATGAAATGTCAAACAATATCTTAGAGTAACCCTCCTATTGGAAGACCAATTATGACATACTTGGAATAATTTTAAGCATCAATAGTTTGAAGATGAGACTAATTTTATACATTCCTATTTCGAACCATTATGAGTCTTAACTATCTTCTTTTATTTAAATTATTAATATATAACATACTAAAATTTCCAAGAATTCACATCTTTGTTATATGATTCAATAATGACTATTAGTATGCCTTGCATCTAGAATATATCTCATATGCATTTACATCATCATTTTAAATGTAGGGAAATGAAACAAAGATTTTCTCCTCACAATCATTGGAGACCAATATCTTAGCCTCATTATAACAATACTCACCTCTATTTATTTATGCGATACTTTCATATTACATAAAGGTTGCATTACCTCTAGTTAGACTTAACTTATTGAATGTTTCTTTTTTTAATTTAGTTTTATTCACTATTGAGCATGCACTCAAGTTGTAACCTTTAAATATTAACTCGAGATGAAGGGATGACCCAAGGACATAATATTAAGATTAGTTTTATGTATCATTAGTATTAGAGTCTAGATATTTCTTATTTATTTGAACACATGCAGTGTGCATCATGATAAAAAACTAACTCATTTTTATTTATACATATCTAGAAGAGTTTTATAATAAGAGAAATATTGTTGATAATAAAAATAATCATAGAGATACCTATAAAATATCAGAGAGAATACAATAATACCCAAGATATGTTATATTTCACAATACAGTTCTTGTACGTATAAATACAAATATATAGGCGTTATATCCATGATATAATATGAGAGATATTATATCTCCTATAAATAATATTCTATCAAATAAACGAGTTGTTATAAGAAAAATTAATTCACTATAAGATTTTTTGCATGGGTTGTTACAACTCTATAAATAACCTCACACACATGACACATAAATTATATTATCCTTGATAATATAATTACACAAACAATGAATAATATAAACAATAGAATCCTAACATTCACCCCAGTATTGTGAACATTATTAATTCCACTTATTCACCCCCATAATGTGAACATGGAGAAAATTATATTCCCAAAAAATGAACCACCTCCTAAAAGTGTTGCTTAAACTAGGTACAAACTCCATAGATTTTTTCTTTACCCTAGTAAAAGCGTAGTGATAAGACATATTATGTAGGAATAATCCCTACCTATTAGGGTTCCTGTGGGAATTTCCCTTCCTGTGAGGCAACATGAATTTTGAATCTCCAAGATCTACAAGATTGGAACTAACTTGATAACCATCCAGGAGTCTACCTTTTCATCTTCTCCTTCTCCCTAAAAGTGATTCTTCTGACAACATGAATATTTCCCAAATTCTAAAACAAGGTTTATTCGAAAAACCACCATGCTAAAAAAAAGGAATTTTCAAAACACATCATAGTGAAAAGAAAAGAACATGCAAAAATGCCATGAAAGTATATGGGCCCCATCCTTGATGACTGACAACTGACTCTTAAAACATCCAGTACTCCGATTCTTTCGACCTCCAATTTTATCCTGTTAGTTCAACCTGATATGATCATAAATCTCAAAAGACACCCCTCCACAAATAATACATCGCATACAACTGATAATGCATCCATTTGAATTATGGAATTTTTCTATTTTTTAGAACTTTTTGACACCACAATACAAAAATAACAATACAATTAAAAACATAAAATCACTTATTTGAATTTGATGATACTTAACTTTGACAAGATGACACAAAAAAGTGATGATTTTTTATATGATGGAAACCTTACTACAAAAAACAATTATTTGACATCAATACTTTTTATCCATTTTACCCCATCAGGTAAAATCAATAATAGGGGATGATTTGAAACTAGGCATTGGTTAGGACCAGCATGGAGGAATTCAAGAGTTTCAAGTAGAATTCAGATTTTCGGAGCATTTTTAGAGTTTTCAAGAGATTTGGGTTGAATAAGTTTATTTTTGTACCATTCTGACTTATTAAGGCTCACAAATCCTCTTAAGAGTGAAAACGGTTCCCCCGGGCCCCCATCCAACTTAAAACAAGAAAAAATGGCCAATCTTGGGAAAATTTAAAATTTCAGGTTGCCAGGTTGCCCACTACATTTCCTCATCCATCTAGTTCAAATAATTTGAGAAAAAATCCAAAGAAAAAAATGCCCAAAGGGATTTGAAGGGGCTCAGAGCTAAAATGATCTTGCCAAACTTCTCTATGAGCTACTGGTGACTCACATCACGTCTCTCAGATGAGCTCATCTAGTGAAGGGAGAGTTGAGGGGTAACTCGTTAGTGCCAAGTCAAGGAAGTGACGCAGTGGCATATAATTTTGGATTATCGAGCCAACTTGGCGAGATGGGATTTACATTGATGGACTAGTGGATCGGAGTTAGGGCTGGGTTTTCCCCGACATGGTGCATACAAGGCTAGGGGAATGCCGATAAGGTATAGGATTTACGCTCGTAAAGCGAGTAGCTTGGTTGGGAAATTAGCGTTAGGATTCACTGATGTGGGAGGAAATTTTGGGAATGAAACTCAGGGTTACATTTTGTGCAAACACGTTGGCATGATATGAAGTGCAAGGTGCACATCGGGTCTTGGGCCCGATGAATAAGTCATCTCAACAAGTAAGTCAGATGTTGGGGTGACTTTACACAAACATAAAACAATTTTTTATTTGGAGATACCGATGCAAACCTGAACCTAAACCTACCAAACATGGTGCCATGATAACTCGATTGGTGGCGAGAGTTGGAGTTTGGGTTTCACACCTGAAAAAAATGGCAAGGAGCTTGAACGCGTGGGAGTGGAAGCAAGATGTCAAGAGCATGAGATAACTCGGTGGTGTATGTAATGTTGCATAAGGGATCTAGTCCCACAAAACATGACCTGTCGAGCTAAGAAGTGATCTTCCTGAGGTGAGTTAGGTGAGGTGGTAGGGAGGGATTTATGGAAAGATAATAGAGGAGCTCGGTGGGTAAAGGTGGAGTGAATCCATAAAACTTGAAATGTAAACCATATTGAAATGAAAATAAATTACACCCAGATTACCAGTTTCTCACAAAATTATAGGTGTTGGAAAGGGTATTTAGAGCCATATAACATGAAACCATAAAATTTGAATTGGTGATACTTGTAAGGGGGAAAATGGAGGTGCAACCACATGACCATGGAATCTAATCCCAGGTGAAGAAATTAATTAAATGAATTTATGGGTTTACTTCCTTTCTTCCATGGAAAACTACAGTAGGCATGACACCCCTTATGGATGATCTAATGCATTGAAATTAAAATTTATTCTCTGATTACATTAATTATTCATATAAATGTAAAGGGGATGCATTATCACAAAAAGCTAAACATTTTCCTCTCCCCATGCTCCCATCTTCTCCACATCTAGAGTGTTGTGAGTTTAGGGGCTTCAATCCTTTACTTTGAATATTGTAATGGTAATCTTGCCTCTCCCTACACCATGATGTACTGTGCATAATTTATGAAGAAATAAAATTGGGTCTTGTGTTAATTTTTCTAACCTTACATGGCTTTATTATTTATATTTACTCTCTTTAATAAACAAGTGTTTTGTGCATCTCGTTATTTACATTACATGGTGTAGTTGTTGTTATGTTTATTTAGAATTGTGCATTTCATGCAATATGGTATGTGGTGCATATCCACCCTCTCCAATTTCATACTTCACCATTTATAGGCTAGGAATATTTTCTAGTAACCCCTTTTATTGGTGTTATCACCACCCCTTAGTATAATAGTTTCCTTTTCATGCACTCTCTCTCCCATTGTCTCCTTGGAAGTGTTAGCGTAGGCGTAGATAGTTGTTTTATTACATTAAGAGTTGTTGTAGAAGTAGGTTTAGGAATATGAATCCATTTTTCTCTGGAGGACCATATCATGTTTGCAAGTCCCTCAACTTGAGAGATGGTTCCATGTTAGCAAAAAGTAGGGATCCATAACAAAATATCCTAGGTGCTACTTTTTTTCCATAATACTTTTGGCATGCCCGATGGGATAAGAAAGTGAAAACTCTAGATTTCATACGTGTTCCATTGATCTAAACCTCTAGTTTCATCAATATTATTGTGTCCTTTGTGGAGATTCATAGCTTTGGAGACATCTACAAGATAAATCACGATTTAAAGGTTGTGGAACACCAAAAGAGACCCAATATTCACATTTCCAGTTTCATAGGTTGCATTACATGCCCCTACTTCCGACAAGAGAATTTTTGGTTTTTACATGTTTACAAGAAGTCTCGTGTTCTGAAACAAAGGAAAGGGAATTTCATTTTCAGAGGTTGCATTGTATGAGTTAAATATCACATTGTGTATTTTAGGGATTGACTGTTGTAGAACAAGGACCAACCTCCGATATCATTTTTTGGCACTTCAAGAGTTGCATTTAAATTATGCCAAGAGTGATGTGTTCTAGGTAAGATCTTGGCATTTTGAGGTGACTTATAAACACATATGACAACTCCATTTAGTCTAAGTAACTTATTTTCTCTGAGTTGTAGACTTTTCATTTCTTCCACCCATTTCCATCTATTTTACTTTCCACATCTTTCATTTTTTTCATTCCATTTAGTTTTGCAATCATGACTTGGTTTCCCACATGGAATTCAAACTTGCATCAGAAGAAATATAAGTTCAAATTTCCTCCCAAATTCAAAAATTTATTTCCACATTATATTCACACCTGTCCAGAACCATTCTGTGATGAAAATCAGTAGTATGAATGATTCCATGAGTAAGATACAAGTCAATTGGGATATTCACCAAAATATGTAGCTTTTCAAGGCCAAGATTATGTAGATAATGGAGGCTACCTTATACCTGGACATGCTAAGTTTTAGATGAATGTTTAAAGAATAGAGGTTGGTATTGTAAAAAACAGGGCTCAATTATAGATGAATTCATTTAAGATCTCTTTAAGGACCCCTTGTCCATGTGTTGGTCATATACCAAGACACTTCCGCCCTTAATCCAAGTACTAGCAAGGGAAAGAAGATTGAAAAGAAGAAAGAAACCAAGACCAAACCTAAAAATGACACAAACACTTCAACTTCTGAGCCTAAGGCATAGAAAAGAAAGTTTTTTTGTTCCTATTGCAAGAAGTCTGGTCACAACGAGTAACACTATTTTTAGAAATAGATTGATCACTTATCTCATTTAATGTAGAAGAATAAAATAAGTGTTCCTGAATCCATAAAAAAAAGTGCTCCGAAGGCCGAGTCTTTTACTGCAAAAGGTGCTAAAACTGATAAGAAGAAAGGAAAGGCCCTTGTAGCTAGAGTTGCTCCTTCATTGACATGGATTATAGATTCTAGTGCCTCGCACCACATGGGTTATTTGCATGTTGTGTTTTCCAACATCAAACCTTGTGGAATGTCCCAAATCATGATGGGTAATGACATGACAGTGTCAGTTTCCGATAGTGGATCGGTAGAGATGGATGGGGGAACATTTAACCAAATGTTGAGTGTTCCTCATCTCTCTACTAATCTCCTATCAGTTTACGAAATTAATCACCTTGGTGAAGGAAGGTGAGTGGGATTTTTTCCTAACTTGGTGATTATTTGTGAGCTTAATGATGACACTATAGTGGCTGAGGGAAAGGCATATCACCATCAACAGTTGTACACCTTCTTCCACTTTACTTATGATTCTATGCCCACTGCTTTTCTCACTCATGCAAATGACGTTATTAAACTATGGCATGAGTGTTTCAGACATCTAAATTATCATTACCTTCAACAATTGAGCCAAAACGACATGGTCAATGGGTTGCCCTGCGTCAATTTTTCTAAGGGTCTTTGTGAGGGTTGTACGCTTAGAAAGCATATTGAAAAGAAATTTGAAAAAGGAAAATCCTGGAGAGCTACTCGTCCTTTGGATATTTTAATAGTGATATTTCTGGTCCATTTCCCTCTCCTTCATTTACTAGATCTCTTTATGTGCTAACCTTCATTGATGACTTTTCACGATATACTTCGATATATTTTCTTAAGCTTAAGTCTGAAGTCTTTGAACATTTTTGGGACTTTAAGGATCTTGCTGAGAAACAGGCGGAACGGTCTATCAAGGTTCTTCGAACCGAAAATGGAGGTGAATATGTAAACAATAGTTTCATGGATTTTTGTAATTTTGAAGGGATCTCTTTGCAACATATAGTTGCTTATAGCCCTTCAGAGAATGGAGTCACAAAAAGAAAGAACTGTACTCTAAAGGAGATGGCCACTTGTATGATTTACTCAAAGTCTCTTCCTCTGTATTATTGGGCTGAAGTAGTGAATTGTGAAAATTACATTGAGAACCATGTTCCACACAAGGTAGTAAGAGGGATGACACCCTTTGAAGCCTGGTTTTGATGCAAGCCTGATGTTGAGTACTTTCAAGTCTTCGGATCCAAGGCTATGGCTCAGATTCCCAAGAAGAAACTTAAGGCCTTAGAACCACAATCCAAACCTTGTATCTTTATAGGGTATCCTAATGTCATGAAGGGATATCATTTGATGAATCCTACTTCTCATGAGCTGTATATTGAGAGAAGTGTTAAGTTCAATGAGTCTTCTTCGACTTTTATTTCTCCACCTATTGAGGTTCTTCAGCTCGCTGATTCAGATTCTGACTCATCAGATGATGATACTGTTGAGCATGCTCATCTTCCTGATCCTCCCAACTATTAGACATCTGAGTCTTCTAATTTTGACAGTAGTGATGATGAGGACTATGTCCCTTCTCACTCAAGTGAATAATCTTCTGACTCTGAGATTGATCCTCCTGGTCCTCTTTGGGCTAGGAAAACTTTGTAAAGTGTTGGATATTTAGTTGGAGATACTTCAGATATGAGACATACTCACTCATATTTTATTGGACCCCATTCTTTCTTCACCTCTGCTTCAAATCCACAATCTTTCTGGGAGGCTTCTGGTATTCGTGAGTCATATTTTACCATGGATGAGGAGTATTCCTCTCTCATGAAGAACAATTCTTGGGATCTCACCACTCTTCCAAACAGAAGAAAAATCGTTCGGTGTAAGTGGGTGTTCTAAAAAAAGTATGAAGTAGATGGAGACGTCGAAAATTTTAAAGTGTGATTAGTAGTAAAGTGTTTCTCCTAGATAGCTGGGGTTGATTATACAAAAACATTTTCTCTGGTTATGAAGATGACTTCTATTAAACTTACCCTATCCATTGCCACAACAAACATATGGAAAGTCCATCAAATGGATGTTAAGAGTGTCTTCCTTCATGGTGACCTAGAGGAAGAGATCTATATGGAACAACCTCCAGGTTATGTCTAATATCCCTCCCTCATTTGTAAGTTAAAGAATTCTCTTTATGGCCTTAAATAAGCCCCTCGGGCTTGGTATGCCGAGATGGACTCATTTTTACATACATCAGGGTTTGCTAGGTGCCACTCTAATCCAAAAGTTTATATTCTATGGCAAGATGAATCCATACTCATTCTTGTTCTCTATGTTTATGACTTGTTGATCACATGCAGCTCTTCCTCTATTATTGATTCTATGAAGATCACCTTGGCCAACAAGTTTTCCATGACTAACTTAGGTCTTCTTCATTACTTCCTAGGGATCCAGATTTCACAATCTAACTCGGGAATCTTGATTTTGCAACCTAAGTATGCTCTTGATTTGCTAGCTCATTTTCATATGTCCGATTACAAGTCTTCTCCTACTCCTTTTATTTCCAGGGTTAAGTTGGTTTTATATTTCTCTACTCCATTGGTTGATGGTACTCTTTATCGCTAGTCGGTGGGGAGCTTGATTTACTTGACTCACACTCAACTAGATTTATCGTATGTTGTTGGGATCATGTCTAGATTCATGCATGAGCCACATGAGCTACATTGGAAAGCAACTAAATGGATCCTTCATTATGTTTGTGCTACTTATGCTAATGGCATTCACTATCATGGAGGGGTAGATATTGACTTGATTGGGTTCACAGATTCTGATTGGGCTGGTGACTTAGATATCATAAATATACTTCTAGCTACAATTTATCTCTTGGTTTGGGTCCTATTAGTTGTTCCAGCAAGAATCAGAATGCAGTTACGATATCATCTATAGAGGTAGAATACAGAGGAGCAGTTAATGCTGCCACATAAGCTATTTGGCTACAATGTATTCTGATAGAGTTTGGCATCCACTTTCGGTGGCCTACCATTATCTACTACGATAACACGAGCACAATCTCTATTTGTAGAAATCTAGTTCAGCATCAGCAGATGAAGCACATTGAGATTCATAAGCACTTCATACGGGATCTTATTCATGATGGTGTCATCAACATTCAGTACATTCAGACAGCTGATCAGATTGTAGATTTATTTACCAAGACCTTCACTGAGATGAAGTTTCTTCACTTACAGTCTCTTCTTGGGGTGAGGTCTTCTACAACTACTCATCTTCTTTGGGCTATGTAGTCCTTCCTTTCTTCTTCTTCTTCTATGAATATTGTGTTTATATATGGGCACCTTATCAGGCCTTTAGTTGTCAGGCCCCATTGACACACTTTTCTTAGTTGTTTAGGGGTGTCTTCTTTTTCTATCTATCTCATAGCCGCTACCCCAGCTTTGATAAAGGGAGGGTGATATTGTGAGTTATCCTATGTGTCCTCCTCTCATATTGGAGGGTCATCTCACATGGGTAAGGTTTAGGGTTAGGTTTAGGGTTTTCTATTGAGTTATACACTAGGGTTACTCAGCACCCTATATGTACCCTTAAACTATTCATTTATGAGCATGCCAAGACACACCACTATCTTTCCTCTATGTGCAAGCTTTGTTTCTGTTGTGTAATTTCTTCTATTTTTGATCGATTCTTCCTTACGATTACGCTGGAGCTATCACGATTATGTTGGAGTGAAACTACTTCATGGTGCATCATTTCCGATTCAATTCTCGCTAAATATTTTCATTTTTTTGGGTGTATTTTGCGGTGAGGTGGAGGCAGTTAGCCTGATGCAAGTGGAAAGTAGAAGCATATTGAATCACTATAATGAAGGAGGATGATCGAGCTAGCATAGTGTAAAACAAAATTTGGAAAGTTAAACACATGGCCTACTCACAGAGATAGGCACAAGTAATGTGAATCACTGATAAACAAGCATAAGTAATGCTAAAGACCACTAAATTGAACCTCCAAGTCATTAATGTGTAAAATGGTGAATTTGATGCCCAAGTCTTGTGAAGGAAATACACCATCTATTAAGGAAGGTAGCCTAACCGAGATAGAACCATGTCATGTGCTGAACTAAATGAAAAGTTTGAGTGGACAACTAGCTCACCACCAAATGTAGCAAAGCAACATCAGATCACTACAAGAAGACCAAATGAAGAGTTGAGTAAGTGGGAAAGTGAAACTACTTTACTTCCATAAAATAAGGAAAGTAAAGTAATGTGGAAAGGATGCAGAAATAAGCGTGAGGTGGTAGAAATGTAACTTAATAACACCAAAAAAAGGGGGAAAATGATGAGGTAAAGTAACCAGAAAATACAAACTACTTTACTTCATAAAAAACAAAGAAGTAAAGTAATGTGGAAAAGCTGATGAAGTAAGGGTAAGTTAAAGTAATGGACACCTTGAACACCGAAGAATGGGAGAAAATGAGGAAGTTTAAAGTAAACAAAAAATACAAACTACTTTACTTTGTAAAAATAAGAAAAGGAAAGTAGATGGAGAAGTCTAATGGTAAAAGTAGTAATATGGGTTCAAATCACCACAGGTAAGGAGAAGAAGTAGTAATGGCCCTTGATTTCCCACTGAACTGTAAACTTCAAAACACCATGACTTTCAGTGTCGAGCTTTGTTTTATGCATTCATGGACTTTTTGGAAAGGTATTAAATCCCTCTACCCACAAAAAGCTTTAAATTTCATAGTTGGTGATGTAAACAGAGTAAAAAGTGACTTCTTTCTTATGTACTCAAATTCACTATATAACTATCTACCATCATTAATGAAGCATGGAGGCCAATTATTTCTGTTGCAAGCAAGGGTACAAGAGATATGGGTTCTCTAGGTCACCCATGTTATCTTCACATCAATAAATGATTTTTTACTGATGAGGAAGGACTGCATTGGGTTCTTTCAATTTTATCTATCTTCTCTCAATATTCTATAAATTGAAAGGGGGTGCACTTTTTCATTTTGTTGATCATTTTTTAGTCCCCATGCTCCCTTCTTCTCCACATCTAGGCTATTGGGAATTTTTTACTTCAAGCATTTCTCCTAAAATCTGTAATGGCATCTTTCCTCTCCCTTCATGCAATGTACTATGTATATTTCAAGGAGTAATAAAATTGTGTTATGTGTTAAATTTTCTAGCATATACATTATTTTAGTGTTCTCTCTTACCTCCCATTGTGAATTAGGTGTTCTATGAAAATTTCTTGTTCATTGTAGATTTGGTTTTTTGTGATTATATAGGAATGGTGAATGTTGTGTTGTGCTCTATGGTATTGATTTATGCCCTCTCCAGGGTGCATTGGATGTATTCTAGTATACAGTGAAGGTCCATCGTCTCCAGTTTTTTTTCTTTTATTATGTATCACTACTTCTAGTATATGTTTTATTTCATGTAATCTCTATCCCTATATCCTTGTAATGTTAGTATATGTTTAGATAGGTTTTTTTATTGCATTAGTAGTAGTTTTGGTAGGTAGGATTAGGAAGAGCAACCAAAATTCTCTAGAGAACTATCCCATTTTGCAAAGTCCCACAGTTTAGGATAGCTCCATGTTGAAATATTACATCGAATGCCCCATTCACATGTTTTTCATTTGAGGTTGCAATAAAAAATTTATAACAGTTCCATCACACCATGTGGGATAACAATTAAATTCATATCTTTATTTAGAGTGCAGTAGAATAATTTCTATTTTTTCTCAGTAGATATGTTCTTTGAAAAATAAGTTGCATTTTCAGATCCTTGCAAGAAAAGAAGAAGGCATCAATGTTATCACTTGGTATTACTATTAAGTAATCAACAGTTAAAACAACGTAGATAAGGTGTAAGAAATTGCACTTTAAATCACTAATAAGAAGAGGAGAAGGAAGTAAGTTGATTACTTCAAATGGAAATAATTAAGTAATTGGACTTCCCAAATCTGATTACTCCAGTAGTGCAATTAGTTTGCGTTATTCCATTACTTAAAATCAAATTATTTTAGTATTTACACCTCTAAGTTGCACTACTTCAAGTAATCCAATTACTTCAAGTTGAAAGAATTAAGTAGTTTCCGTAACAAAGTCTGATAAGAAGAATAAGTAAATTCAGCTCCAAACAATGGAAAAGGAAAGTAATGCATGTTCTAAACATCGATGAAATAACAATGAAGTTAAAGTAATCAAGCCTTAGAACATCGATGAAAAACGGGAAGTAATACAGGTTAAGAACACCAATAAGAACAACAAGAAGAAGTAAGTTGTATTACTTCAATATGTTTCATTAATTTAAGATATCTAATTACTTCAAGTAGGTTGATTACTGCAAGCTACAACAATTGAAATACTTAAGAAATCTAGGATACAAAATCCTAACACATCTGACAAATCCACTAATCCAAACAACTCAGACAAATCCACTAATCCAAACAACTCATTCTCTTAGTTACAGACCTTTATTTTCATCTGTTTCCATCCATATCTTTCCACTTTCTTAGATCCCATGAAGTTTTGTAGTCATGACTTCATTCCCTACATGGAATTCACACTCACATCAATGCAATCATCCTCCAATGTATTTCTAAACTCCTCTAGATCATTTTTATGATCAAATTTAGAATCATTATGCCCATCCCTATGATCAATGTCGAATTCAGTTTGGCTATAAAGCTTATCAAGAAGAGGGATATGCATATGGTGACAAAAATTACATGGAGAATTCTGATTTGTAGAGGAAAATTTAAAGTATGGAGGCTAAGATGGTGTAGTAAAGAGCAACATCTCAAATGAAGGTAGTCAGGATTAGTTTTGGGACACCTTGTCCATGGGTGGGCCCTTTTAAAAAATATTATAGCCTTTAGCAGCATCTTGACTTCATCGCTGAAATGTTGTCGTTAGTTAAAAAATGGACTGAGGAGATTGAAGTTTATGAACTTGAAGTAAGTCCATCACCATCTCATAGTATTTAATTTTCTCCTTCCTAACCTATATCATTTGAGAAGTTTCATGAGCCTAGTTTCTTGCATGTTGGCCCTAATGTGGAATCCACTTCTCCATCTTCTAATCTCCTATCCTACCTTGATTGTTCTGCAATTTTAACTTACAAACCCAAGTCCCCTCCAAAAGAGAAGAACGTGAAAAACCCCCCCACCACCTTAAGAAATAGAAAACCCAGTTGAATCCCAACCCACCTCTCCTCTTGTAGTCCTAAATAAATTTTTGGAATAAAAAAATCAGAAAATAAGCAGAGGAGTGGAGAAATAAGAGGAGTTTAGAGGGGAAGAATTGGCAAGAAACTTGAAAAAATGGGCTGTCAAGTTTTACATCAAGAAAATTCCATTGACGGTTAGGCCCTTGGTAAAGTTTGAGATTCAAGGACAAGAGGTGAAAGATGATTCTGTAGAAGAATTAAAGAAAGAAGAGGAAAATGATGATCAGCAATCCATTTTATCATAGTGTAGTGTTAATGATGGAAATATTGTTTTACAGTTTATTGATTCGTTACTGGATGTAGAACTAGTCAAAAAGAAGGGAAAAGAATAAACTCCAAGTTCAGATAATCACATGGAGATGAACAAGAGCAATTCAGAGGTCTTAAATCAAGAGCAAGTTGCACAAGAGATCTCAAATATCTTCCCCACTCTATCCCACAAAAATTATTATTTTTTCGATCAATTTGAGCTCACGAGATTCATGTTTGAGGATGAAGCTACACATGATGAAAATTTTGTAGATTTGGATGTCATCGTGGAGGAGGGAAAATCCTTGAAACATCAACACAATAAGGAGATTAATTTCGTATCTGACTTGGAGGAGTGATTTGATGGAGAAGATACTATAGAGATCACAACCTTTTCTACTCCATTAGTTATCCTCTACTACGAAGGAGAATATGTAAGAGCAACCTAATTTTCATAACAATCGTCTCGAATCAATATTAGAGGAATTGAATCTTCCATGCTTCAAAATGGATGAGGAAGAAAAGGAAAAAAAGGATGAAAACCATGTCATACTAGTAATTAATGTAGAACATCAATTG
The DNA here is from genome assembly GCA_019776745.2 of Taxus chinensis. Taxonomy (NCBI): domain Eukaryota; kingdom Viridiplantae; phylum Streptophyta; class Pinopsida; order Cupressales; family Taxaceae; genus Taxus; species Taxus chinensis. The sequence continues at coordinate 31,395,090 of CM034146.1, read as the reverse complement.
TCTTTGGATGAGAAACAAAGGGAAGATCAGCTCACAAATAGTCACCTTTTCTAGGAAGGCTTGTAAGACGACTTCCTTGTTGAAGTTGGAGCTTAGAGAAATGGGAAAACTTAGTGGATCAGACCTTTCCCCATTAGGTACTTTCCTTTATTGGAGCCAAAGAAGGAGCCACAATGATTGATGTTTACTTTCAAGCATGAGGAGGATTCTCAAAGCACCAACTGTCAATACCAATGCCTCCAAGAACAAAAAAGTGAGTAGATTCAGGACGTATCTTCTTTATTTGGTGTTGATACTTTATCTTTTTGGGTGAAGAATAAACCTATGGTAATTTTTTCACTCATGAACATATCCATTTCCATTAAAAAATAAGTTGCATGCCCCAATATGTTGAGAAAGGGGAGCTACTTTGCCTTGTCGGCGAAAGGATTTTTTTGAGTTTCTCATTTCTCCAATTAGTGTAGTGTAGGAGTAGGGTTGTTTTCAACAGAAGAATTTCTTGTGCACACTTTTCATGTCTTACTTGAGTCATGTATGATTTCTTCCTTTATATATAGTTTGGTTCATTATTATTCCAAGTAGCACATCATGTCCCTGTAAGTAATTACATCAACTAGATCATAGTTGCATGAAGAATTTGAAATCCACAAGTTATATTCAAATCTAGAGAAACTAAAATCTAGTTAAGGGACATTTTTTGGTGTTTTCAATTCCTTTTTCCTTCAAGAATAGCTACAACCAAGTTCTAGTTCCCTTACAAGAAATCAAAAAATCAGTCCTAGAGAGAAGCCTTCCCAAATTCTTTCAAGCTCTAGCCTTTAAAAACATTCCAAGTAGCATATGAAAGGTGGAATATTAAGAAGAAGAAAAATATTCATATTTTAATAGGGATACATGATTTCCAAACTAGAAAGTGTTTTATTCCAAACTTTGAAGTGTGTCATACTTTCCAGGAAATCATTTGGTCCAATGTGCTTCATACTTAGTAGGGATCAAATGTTCAAGCATCAGTTACAGGTGTTCATCATTCAGCATCACATATCACAATTTTAGGTAAAGGTGGAATTCATGTTTTAATGTAATTTTCCACTCTAAAAACATTCAATATTTTCTTATAAAAATTGAGAAAAGTAAGAAGCACATATGATAGTATTTGGACATGCTCTAGAAGCTCCAGGGCACAATTTTTCATGTTCAGATTAGTTTCGAGTTACTTCAGAGGACTTTATGTCCAATGGTTGCTTCAAATTAGTTTAAGGTCATTCTTCATCTACAAGATAGATGTCACCTTGAGTTTCCAAATTGTTATCCATTTTCATCCCTAGCATGAAATAGACAACAAGGAGGTCTTAACTTGAGCACTTTTTATTCCACCAGGGGGCACTCGCCTAGGTTACAGGAAGAAGTTTTTTATTTTTGGGAGAAATTTTAGTATGATTGTGGGTGTTGAGGTTGTATGAGGATTTTTTCTTATTCTAGATTTTTAAACTTAATATCCTAGTTTGAAAGGTCAAGAGAATCCCTGGTGGGTTGTACAATTGACCAAGATACGAAAAAATGGGCCAAGGCTAAAAAGGTAGCTCCCATACAACACAATATCATTTTTATAGCCCTCTAAGTCCAAAAATCCCTAATAATGCAAAAGGATAAAGATTAGAAGAAATTTAGATACTTTGGTCCAAATATTGGTAAGAAGCCCACACATCTCGATTGAGGTCGTGGGTAAGCTAAGGGGGAGCTCTATCGAGTTTCTGAGTAGTACATTCAAAGGAGCTCATCGAGTAGCTCAGTGAGCTTCTTAGCTAATAGGTCTATTTATAAAGGATTAGTAAGGGGGAACTCATGTGAGGAGTTGGCATGTAGTAACACATTGAAATGAGCTTGAGCTAGGTTGTGGAGAGTTAACATAGTGTGTGGAAACTATGAGGAGCTCTATGGCGAGCACATAGGAAGAGATAGATTTCTTGGCCGAGCTAAACAAGGAGGTAATGTGATGGAGGAGGCTGTGTAAGAAAAAGGGTTGGGCTAAGTTGAGGCCGAGCTCCCTAAGATTGGCCATGTAAAGGCATCGGTTGGCGATGGAGTGAGTGGCTCAGCAAAAGGTTAGTTTAAATACAAAAAGATTCCACAATGGGAGATAACTTTCTTGAGGGAACTAAGCAAAGGACATCAAGGAGATCTAGAGAGAAACAATTAAAAAAATGGTGGAGGAAATGGAGCTAGGGATGAGCTCACCAAGACTCGGTAAGGTGACAGGTCCCATGTAGAAGGATAAGAGCTTGGGGAAGTGGGAAAATAGAGAATCAGCCAGGGTGTTTCAACCAAGGAAGTTGAGATGAACGAGTGACCAAGCTCAGATAGTGATCTTTGTGATACATGATTAAACTAGGAGATTTTAAGTTCATTGTAGAAAATGTGTGGGCTGTCACTTCAAAATTCAATGGGGTTGGATTCACTACAGAAAAATAAAATCAATGCACAAAATATGTAATGAATGTGAGAGGAAAGGGGATTGATGTGGTGGTTTTGTGAGATAAGAATCACCAATGTGGGATTTAATTGAAGTAAAATTAAGGTTATTCACCATAAACATAAGGCAATCTAAATAAAATAGAATGCAATAAATAATGTGAAATGGGTCCCAAGTTTAACAAAGAAAAATAAATGTTATTTGCTACAATGAAGGGAATGTTGCGGTGAACAAGGGATCAATGTCTTACATGAGCAGTGAGTTGGGAAAATAAATACATTAGGGTGATTTTAGGGATGAATTATTGCACAACCCAATCACTATAAGAGGAGTAAAAATAAATGCATTCACCATAATGAATGGGCCAACTTGGTGTAATGTGTAAAGTGTTGAATACAGGGGTGAAGAATTGCATTCCTAAGACATGTGAAGAAAAAAGTAAGTTGATCGCTTCAAATCATGGGGTAACTTAATTTTTGATTTGGTAAGACAAGTATTGCCAAATGAAAACAATGGAATGTGAGCATAAGCAAGGGGAATCACCAAAAATAAGGGTGAGAAAATTTTCCAGGGTAGAATTTATGAGTTGAGCAGTGATTTGAGAGTTAAAGTCTTTGCATTATGAAATATCGATAACAAAGTAAAGCGCTACCAAAAATCTGAAATGAATGAGGTGAGGTTATTTGGGTGTGTTAAGCAGTGAGGTGGAGGCAGTTAGCCTGATGCAAGTTGAAATTAGAAGCATGCCTAATCACTGCAATGATGGATGAAAATCAAGCTAACATAGTGAAAATCAACATTTGGAAAGGTAAACACTTGGCCCATTCACTAATCTAAGAACAAATAATGTGAATCACTATAAAAAATCATGAACAAATTCTAAAGACCGCCAAGGTGAACCACAAAGTCACCAATGTGTAAAGTGGTGAATGTGATGCCCAAGTATCACCTAGGAAATACATGAGCTATCTAGTGAGTGAGCCCAACTGAGATGGAACCGAGTCACACACCAAGCTAAATGGAGAGTTAGGATGGAAAGATGGCTCACCACCCAAGGTAGTAAAGGAACCTTAGATCACCACAAGAATACCAAATGAAGAGTTGAGTAAGTGGGAAAGTGAAACTAATTTACTTCCCTAAAATAAGGAAAGTGAAGTAATGTGGAGAGGTCGTAAAAATAATGGTGAGATGGTAATAATTCAACTCCAGAACACCCCAGAAAGGGGGAAAATGATGAAGTAAAGTAACTGGAAAATACAAACTACTTGATAAAAATAAGATAAGTAATTTTGAAAAGTTTATGAATTAATGCATATCTTGAACACCATGTAAGGGGGAAAATAATGAAGTGAACTAACCAGAAAATACAAACTACTTTACTTCATAAAAGTAAGAAAAGGAAAGTAGATGGAGAAGACCAATGGAAAAGGTAGTAATTGGGGGTCGGATCACTATAGGTAATGAGAAACAACAATAATGGCCCTTGGTATTCCCACTGAACTATAAACTTCAAAACGTGATGACTTTGATCTCAAAGCTCTATTTCACACTTTCTTGGACTTTTGGAAAGGTCTTAGAGTGTTTTACGCACCAACATCTTAAAATTTCAATGTTGGTGATGGAAAGAGTGTAAAAATTTCATTTCTTCTCCTGTACTCAAATGCACTATACAACTATCTGCCACCATTATTGAAGCATGAAGGCCAATTATTTTTATTACAAGCAAGGGTATGGGAGATATGGGTCCTGAAGGTCACCCTTGTTTCCTTCACATCAATAATTGAGTTTTGAGTTCCAAGAAAAAAATACATTTGGGTCTTTCGAGTTTCTCTCTTTTCTCTCCAAATTCTATCAATTGGAAGGGGATGTATATTTTTAGGTTTTGGGTCATTTTTTCCTCCCCATGCTCCCCTCTTCTAAAAAAGTTGGGTTGTTATGAATTCACGGCTTCAAGACTTTCTCCTAAAATCTGCAATGGCATATTTACTCTACCTCTATGCAATGTATTGTGTATATTTGAATGAGTAATAAAATTATGTTGTGTTAAATTTTCTATCCTATAGGTGATTTTAGTGTTCTCTCCTACCTCTCATTGAAAATCAGGTGTTCTTTGTAAATTTCTTGTTCATTGCAGATTTGGATTTTTGTGCTTATAAAGTAATAGTGAATGTTGTATTGTGGTTGACGTTAATGATGTCTTCCCTCTCAAAAGTGCGTTGGATGTTATCTAGTATACTGTACAGGACCACACTCTCAAGGTTCATTTTTTTCATTTTTTTGTAGGCTAGGAAAGTGTCTGACATTCCTACGTAACACCTATGGAAAACTGTTAACTTTTTCTCTTTTACATTGCAAGCGTTGACATGTGATTTGTACTAAGAAGGTGTATTATTTTTTCTATTAGGAATCATGATTGCCATGGATAATTTATTTATGTTCCTAGATTCATTTTACTGAAATGTTGTTGCTTGTAAGGAATCCACTTTGTTGAGATAAGAAAGGTTGTCAACAGGTAATGTTATTTGCAAATTATCTCTTTATAAGAACGAAACCTTGATCAATTTCATTTATCTAAAGTATGTTTTAATTCTTCTTACCTGATATGTATGGTAAATTGACATTCAGAGGTTGAAGGAATTAAAGGATTGAACTCTTGTATTTATAAAAATTCTTTGATCTTATTAGAAGTGCTTGCTTTGCATTCTATTGTAAGTAGTGTGCTCGGATCTTCTTACTAATTTCTCCAGGATGTTGAATGGCATAAACAAAATAGAGGTCTAATTTAGGACTATTGAGGGTAATAACCTAAGTCCTAGATCTTTAATATCTATCCTAACGGGATTCTAACCTAAGGTAAACCAAACCTACCTTATGTCTATGTCACACTAATCTTGTTGCATCCTAACCTAAGTTGTATGTTTACAAAGTTGGGGATTTTGAAATAACCTAAGATAGCTATAGGTTTATTTCTAACCTATTACCTAATGCTAAATTGGTATGGGGCATGGTCTATCCTAAGATGGAAAATTTATCTAAGGCAATGTTTATAAACCGAAGGTAAATACTTTCTAACTAACCTAAGGTCAGATCTTAAGCTAATGATATCTATCCTAAGCTAATGCAAGGATAGAAAGGGACCTAAGGGGAGTCACATGGAGAGTATGAGATGGTGGGGATGGTTTATAAGTCATTTATTTGATTTGATCTTTAATTTAATACATTATGGTACTATCAGCTGGACAGAGGGATGGAAACTAGAGGGGATCCTAGTTGGCACCATCACTAAAGTTTAGAAATGCATGTTCTCTTTGAATTTGGGCTTGCTAACTATAAATGGACGTGGTGTGGAGATATATGTGGGAGATTGGAAATTAATGACACTTATGGTCATCATTTTTTGTGAGCAAACCACCTTGAAACCATGCGAGTGGATTTGTTGGGAGTTTTTTGGTCTTTTATGCATTCTGATTTTTGCTTTGCATGAAGCTATCTGGTTCTTTGAACCAACAGTTCTATTTTCAGTTTGTTGCTATTTTTAACTCCCTTGGACTATTTTCAATTCAATGTGCGTGCATGGTTTTTTGCTTTTTAGCTAAGTTAGATGAATGAGAACTAACACCTAAATAGTTCTATAACAAAGCTAATGAAAAATCTAAACACCATCAAAGATGAGAGCTAAACAAGATCAATACCTAGCATAATGCATTTAACTTTAATTTAAACAATGCTAAAGTATTTAAACCTCTACTTCTCTAGATTAGCAACAAACAATTAAATGGACCTAAATAAGCTCCATGGTAATCAATATTTGGTTGTCCTTGATATCTCCAAGAACCTAGGAATGGGGGCTTATCAAAATTGGGCTACAAGACCCTTTTGACACCTCCCATATGACCTAAGCACTTTAGGCTAGAATAGGAAGCTTAGCTCCTCAAGATGATGAACTCTTAAGAAAGCAAGGTGCAATCTCTTAGTCTCTTTGGTATATGCTTTGCATTTTCTCTCTAAGGAGTTTAGGTGTAAGTAAAAAGGTAGGTGGATGGTTCTTTATATAGCCCAAAGGATAAAAGATTCAACACATCCTCATGAATGTGGGATAAAGGTAAAACATGATTAGGAATGGATAAGGTTGCTTTATTAAAGGTAACCTTACTTTAGAAGGGTTTAATACATGTTTAGCAAGTCATGAGAGTTGGGGGGTGCTTTAATTAATCAAAGGTGATTAACTAATAGGTAGGTGTAAGCTTATAGAAGCCAATTAGAAGAATATTAGTGTGATTCAGGACATTAGAAAGGGATTAAATCAATTAAATATTGATTTACTAGTTAAATGAAGGGAAACACTAATTAATTAATGTAGATAGAAGAGGTTAGAAATTAACGGAAGGTCGTTAATTAGATAATTAGTTAGATAGGTGACTTAATCAATTAGTGTATTGTAATTAATAAACGACAACAAAAGGGAATATGAGTGCTTTTTGATGATATGTCGTCAATTTGCAAGGAAGGGGATAATTAGCGCAATTTAAGTATTTAAACTGCTTAGGCATAATTATACATGTCTACATTTTCTCCTCTTTGGGGTGGCGTAAGTGATGCCACTTTAAAGATAGTGGATGGAAGAAAATTTTGAAGGGGTAGAAGAAAAATTAGTAGGAGGGAAAGATGCCCCCTCGAGTGTCGATGGGGTGATGAAAGAAGTCAATCGATGATTAAAAAAGATGAGAAATATATAGAAAAAAGGGGAAGAGGTAGGATGCCCCGATGAGAGAGAAAATTAGGGGTGAAAAGGAAGTAACGTAGAAGAAATATGGAAGAAGGGAGGGAACAGCCGAGCCTCTAGCCATTGTGTAGTGGAACAATTTTGATGTCATCATGTTGCCACAGGAATCAAATCATCCATCCTTATGAAAAATATAAGCATACGACAACAGTAGAATGACATGAAAAGTCATGCTACGAACAATTGTCCATTGTTGAAAGTACCAACTCCATGCAACATACAATAATGCAATGCAATACGATAAGGAAACAAGCTCATATAACAGGGAAAACAAGTACAAACACACATATCCAACCCAACAATGGTCAAGACAGTTGTACAAATGTTTTTCTATCAGTGATGAAGAGATCCACAAGTTTTTGATTGATGAAAAGGGTTAAAAATGATGCCATAAGAAAGGTTACATGCAAGGGGAGATGATAATGGACATAGGGTCCATGAAAAACATTTTTACGCAATGAAACAACACCAGGCAACAAAAGTGCCCCAGAGTACAGAGGAAGCAAGCAGCTAGCTTTGTGAATGGTTGTGAATCCAGTGATCCGTGAGTTTTATTAATCGAGAAAGATGTGAGACAAACCAATAGGATATGGAGAAAATACCATGTGCAAGACAGAAGTTTCAGCCGTAATAAGAAAGTTACCACTTTTGTAGGGTGTTTCACTTTTTAGGATTTTTATATATATATTAATTTTCTGTATTGTTTTGGCTTTCTAAACCGTGGTAAAAAATAGAATAAAGGAGAACAAGAAAATGAAGGGCCTGAGGGCAACAGAAAGTGCCCTAGGTGGAAGAAAGGAGAAACACATGACAAATAATGTCCTTGTGTAGTGGAAAATTTAAGAAAAAAATAATTATTTGAAAAATAATTATTTACGAGAGTGTGAAGAAGAAGAAAAATCGCCAAGGAGCAATAAAATTGTCCTAGGGAGAAGGAAGGGGTATCAGACCAAAAATGCCCCAATACAGTGAAAAAGAAGAGAAAAAGAAGTATTTAAGAAAAATAATTATTTCACAGTGAACAGAGGAGAGAACGGTGATAGAAACGGGTTTCCCAACCATCTAAACGGTGAAAAATAGGTTAATATACCCCCCCAGGGGGGTAAAAACATCGCAATTAGTTCATTTTAACCGCTCAATTTAGAAAACTTACCGTGAGGCTCTTACACTTAGGAGAGATGGTGATCGCACGAGACTATTTAAGGCATGCTGATGTAGTCCAGGGGTAGTAGAGGCACATGGACAAGGGGCCATTTGTGAATATCACAACCTTGCCCTTAAAATTTTGTCATTAATGCATTAATTAGGGTATTTAGGAAAAGAAACTGCATAGGCGCGCCTGCACGCGGGTGAAAGCGTGGGTTAGGGTGCGTATGCGCCACTTTGGGGTTACAGGCATCCATTTAAGGGTATAGGCACCAGGGCTATGTGTGCACACGTGCAGTCAAAAATCACTTTCACACACGCGTGCATGCGCACACACGAGCACATATGTGTGCATGTGCACACATCGAGAAAGGGGTGCATACATGAAAAGCATGGAGCAGGCACAGGTAGTTAAGCGCACACAAGTAGAAGAGCACATATGCATGCACAAGCACCAATTAGGTGGCACACATGCCAAAAAGGGTGCATAGGTACCTAAAAGAGGGTGCACGTGCTAGGAAACACCCGTGCGTAAGCCTAGACACTAGAAATGTGGTGTACATGCCCAAAAGGGCACACAAGCATCCTAGACAGGAAGAAAAAGATAGGAAAGTGTCCAAAAATTTCTCGAGATGATTGCCACCAGTAGTGCACAAGATTTATAGTGGTGAGAGGTATTGCTAGGGTCAGTGTATACTGGCCCATTTATACTAGGATTCGCATCTTATCACTTACCATGGTTAGAAGACCATGGGGCTAGCATCATTGTTACAGATATGGTCATGGGATCATATAGCGATTGGACGCCCTGTCAGTCCATTCTAAGTTCAACACCCTGAGGAGCCATCATACATGGCTTGGATAGAAGTTGGCGGAGACATCCGTGGTCACCTTGGTAGCCTATTCAGATATAGGCGGGAGTTTGATGAGCTAATAGTTATATACGTCATTTGGCATCCATATAGACACTTCTAGTGGCTAGAGGATGCCACAGAGCTTAGTGTGTGCTTGGTGGAGCACCTCTTGATTAGCAGCCATAGCTACATCATGGAGTTGTATCACATTGATCAGTGTCAGTGGTAGCTAGGCCGAGTACAGGGCATCCCGTAGCTAGATATCTGGCATGCTCACATGGACTTTGAGAGGTAGACTAAGGGGCCTCAGATTGTAGCAGCCTGAACCAGGGCCAGTTTCCTATAGGTGATCCCCCAGGTACAAGATCCATTACGACATATTAGAGATCTGGGGACCACATATGATTATGCAGTGTGGTATGCTACAGTTTTACCCCGACGAATGACTATTCTAGAGGTAGCCTGGGTAGTAGGCATTTTCCCTCCTATCGAGGTATGACATGGGTCAGAGCAGTAGCATTGGGGCTAGACTCTAAGGATCCTTTTGATGGGATCCCTCATGATGGACAGGGTGTTGCATAGGCACAGGGACTAAGGCCATAGGGCCCAGCAGAGGCAGCTATGCCTCCACCTTGAGGTAGAGTATTTGAGCAGGGTAAATCTTCCAGAGCGCCACAAGGATCAGTCCCTCAGGCATGCATAGCTTCACAGCCAGTGGCATAGACAACCACAACATAGGTACAGGTGTAACAACTCTTAGTGGAGAGAGACAGGGTGAGAGCAGAGAGAGATAAGGCTCGAGGTTAGTGTGTGACAGCCACAACAGAGCAGAATAAGGCTCGAGCCCATATTGTTACATTACTTTCAAGATGGAATTAGGCTTGAGCCTAGGCCAGGCCAGGAGATGACAGAGCAGCATGGTAGAGCCAGATCTGAGAGACAACTACATAGGGGGCACAGATACTGAGTCTCTTACATCAGTCCCAGTCACAGTTGTATATGGTCGTGGCACAGAGAGACCACATGTATAGACGTTATCAGGAAACAGTAGCCCAGAGGGGCCATGTCCACGCTGAGCTACAGGTGATGATGATGGAGAGAGATTGAGAGGCTGTCAGCTTTAGACAGGCTGAGGTAGACCTGGGTCAGGTTACATGTGAGAAAAACACTTCCCTTTAGGCAGCGCTCACCTTTGGAGATGCCGATTTGATTCAGGATGCCACCAGGTTTGGTGGGGAGGCACTTTTTTATAAGATAGCATACTATAGAGTAGTGCCACTAGAGCAGAGAGTGGCTTTGCTACAATTATCAGGATCGAGTGCATTTGGCTTTCGTTCACGGAGGTCTGGGCAGTCCACCAGATCAGTCAGACAACCCCTTCTAGAGCAAGTGCTAAGACCAGCACCAATCCAGCCTATAGATATCCGGCATCCAGAGGACTGACTTGGGAGCCCTGGTGAGGGTGAGAGCTGTGGTTGATAGCCACTTTTGTATTGTATAGATTCTATTTGTATGTATGCCTCTTATGAAGGCTGATTTTGATGTACAGTGATTATAGACATGTATTATTTTTTGATGATGCCTCATGATGAAGGCTTGATTCTTTCAGATACATGCCCCTTTTTTATGGCATTGTGTATCACCAATGTATTTATATTCAGCACTGATCAGGACATTGTGTATTATACAGTTTTTTTTTATGTATCCCTGTTGTACACCTCAACTGAAGGCATTTTTTTTATACAAAGTACAGAGTTGTATATATCCATTTTTGATACAAATGTATTTTTGAAACACATGTGTATATATATATATATAATAGGACTCATTTTTTTTTGGCTCAGATACACATGGTCATGAGGTGAGGCACATCTTTTGTTTTTGTTGATACATGTATATGGATGGTTTTTGCATTGTCTATAAATATATGGGAAGCCAATTAATGATAGGACATGAATCGTGTTTATGTATTCGATGCATGTTATTGTCTTTATTCAGAATTTGTGGATATTGTTATGATGTTTTCATATGATGCATTTTATTGTTGTTGTTCCTTGATGCATGTGGCCTACGTGGCCATAATTCTATGATGTGAAATACCCCTTTCTAGAAATTACTATATGTTGATTCTTAGTGCATGTTTCATTTGTTTAATTTAACATGTATGGATGCGTCATGACATGAGTGTGCATACATTGATTTTCATTACATGTTGCATGTTTTGATTCAGCACTTATGGATGTATTATCTGATCTTGTACTTTGTATGTATCTGATTCCGATGTATTGATGTATACATGCTCTGTGCATGTTAGATGATAGATCTGTAGATGATACCAAATGTTGTTTTCATGTGTCATTTTAATGTATATGGATGGGATGATATGATGATATTGGTACTGGAGGGGGATAGATTTTTTATTATGCGCAACCCCTCTTTCCCCCATTGATGATACAATAAGCAATGATTAGCTTAGCATACATGCATGATGTAAAACTTAGCATTTTTGTTTATATATGATGTATAGATGATGCTAGATGTGATGATAGTGATGGTAAGGATAACAAAACATAGCACATGTAAGAAACAAAATGTAAAAAATAACACTAGGAATTAGTGCAATACATCATGAATCACCATGTCTTATTAACAAGTAACAAACACAACCAAATGCCTAAGAAAGAAGATAGTGAATTAACACACTAGCATGTCAAAACTCACCACAATACACACAAGTAGGAATGAATCTAATCTAAGCAAGAAAAGATGAACTATGACAAAGTACACCCAAGAAAAAAACAACCCAAAAGCAAGCACGTAACACACTATACAAGCAACAAGCAAAGCAAGGAAACAAGACAATGCAAGTAAATATTTTTGTAAGATAAGTTGTCATGCACTGATTTTCTATTGTTTAGGTCTTTGTGAGACAATTTTCTATTGTTTTTACATTTTCTCAAAACAATTTTCTATTGTTTTTGTGTTTTCTAATGGTTTTCAAAGCTATGTTTAGGTAACCAAGAAAGTGTGGATGCCCCAAGCGTTAGGGGGGGGGAATATAAAAGGGTAGAATACAAGTGGTTATGAACAGGAAGGTGAATTCATTGAGCTGCCCCCAGTGTAAGATGGGAATTAATGAAAGACCACATCCCTCACAAATGAATAGAAGAAGACAAAGCCAGATCAAGGTTGGACAGAATGGTGTGCACAAGGAAACTCGGAGGTAAAACATGGTCCAGACCAAAGACAACTACCCTTATAATATAGAATGCTTGTGAACAAGGAATCCTCCTAAGGCACCGGAAACTAGTTTTCACCCAAGGAATTTCCCAAAGTGCCAAAATTGCATGGTTTTCACTAGTGGACGACATGTTTTCTTTTTTCTTTTTTTCATTTTTTTTTTTTTTTGTGTTTTCGATTTTTATGACTTCCTTGCACTATGTTCAGACATAGAACCTCTGAAGATGCATGGCATTCATGGGCTCCATGAGCTCATCACCATTGGGGTGAGCTAACTTGTATGCCCCTATGCCATACTTGGCCACTATGACATAGCGTCCTAACCAATGGGGTTCGAACTTCCCTTTCTTTTCTCACTTCGCTTTGGTGTTGAACTGGTTCTCCTTCATGAATAAATCACCAACCTCAAACTGACGAGGGATGATTCTCTTGTTATAGTTTTTAAAGACTCTATGTTGATATAGTTTCAAGTGATTAAGAGCGTGAATGTGCCTCTCATCCAGTAGTTCCAACTGATCCAACCTTACCACTTGATAATCTTCATCTTTATCCAGAAATTCTCGGGGATGGAAGTTCAATTTCTAAGGGGATGATAGGTTTTGTTCCAAACACTAGGGAATATGGTGTCATACCTATAGGGGTGCAAATGGATGTTCAGTAAGCCCAAAGGGCTAGATGAATTTGTAGGTGCTAGTTACGACCTGTTTTGCTGACCATCTTCTCCATTATCCTAACCAAAGTCTTGTTTGTTTCCTCTGCTTGTCCATTACCTTGAGGGTAATATGGTGTGGACCATTTCAGTTTGATTTGGAACCGTTGGCAAAGACCCTTCACAATTTTTTTCTTAAATGACTTCTCATTATCTGTAACAATGATTGCAGGAATGCCATACCGATAAATAATGTGATTCATGATGAATTTAGAAATTTGTGCTCCTATGACATAGGTTAAAGGGATGACCTCCACCCATTTTTTAAAATATTCAATGGCTTTGATGATATGTGTATGACCGTCAGAAGAGGTAGGAGAAAGCTTCCCTATTAAATCGAGTCCCCATTTAGAGAATGGCCATGGGGTAGTGATTTGTTGCAATGGTTGTGACAGAGCATGGATAAAATTTCCATACTTTTGGCAAAGCACACATTTTATAACATAATTTCTACAATCAGTTTCCATGGTAGGCCAATAGTAACCTACTCTCAACAATTTCTTAGCCAAGACCATCCCGTTTGTATGTGCTCCGCATACTCCTTCATGTACTTCCTTGATTGCCTGGCTTGACTCCGTCACATCTAGAAAATGTAGCATATTCCCATCATAGCCATGACAATAAAGTGTACCTCTTAAAAGGGTGTAATGGGCTATCTGGAAAATTAGGCTCTACTTTTCAGAGTGGGAGATATCAGGGGGGAATGTATTGTCCTTAAGATAGGTGAAAATGGGTTTGTACCATGGTGAATGGGGACCAAAAAACCTCATAAGCCAGGTAATATTTTTGCATGTCATACACGGGTTGGTGTAGATTTAATATGAAGAAAGACATATCATTTTTCCCCGGTGGAATACAAAGCATATATCCCACTATTTCCATAGCATCAACTGATCTGTTTTGCACTCTTGGGATCTGCTCAAAGGTGATGCGCACAAAATACTCCTTTAGAGTTTCCACTAACTTTTTGTAAGGTATGAGTTTTTCATCCTTAACCTTATACTCATCATGAAATTGTTTAATTATTAACTGTGAATCACCTACAACCTTAACATGATGAATATTCCACTTGATGCTTAGCTTCATCTTTGCAATGAGCGTTTCATACTGTACAATGTTGTTCGTGCAAGGGAAGCCCAAGAGGAAAGCATGCAGTATAGGATCACCCGAAGGGGTAATAAGGACCACTCCTGCACCTAAATCATGAAACGTAAAATATCCATCAAAATGTATCTACCAGATGAAAAATTCTTCAATGTAGAGCAAAGAGGTTTCTGGCAGTTCTAGACTCAAAGGCTCTGTGCTTTGCAAAGGTGCTTCCACTAGCTGATCTACAAGTACTTGTCCTTTAACTGATTTTTGATGGACAAATTCTATATCAAACTCACTAAGTATAATGATCCAATTAGCCATTCTACCTATAAGGTTGGGTTTGGACAACAAATACTTGAGTGGGTCAACCTTCGATATGAGCTTGGTCTTAGTATTCAGTAGGTAATGGTGAAGTTTCTAAAAGGTAAAAACAACAGCCAAGCAAGACTTTTCAATCTGAGGATAATTAAGTTCATAGGAAATGAGGGTGTGACTCAGATAGTACACCACTTTATCCTTATGGTTAAGGTCATATTGGGCAAGTAGTGCACCAATAGCGTATTGTGTAGCAGAAATATAAAGAAAAAGTGGTTCTCCCAAAGTAAGGGGTATGAGGATAGGTGGATTAGTTAGGTACTGTTACAACAAAGCAAAGTCTTGCTGTTGCTCAAGCCCCCATATAAAAGTGACGTCTTTTTTAAGAAAATGGGTGAGTGGGTGACATTTATCTACAAGCTTGGAAATAAAGTGGTGAATGGCTTGAATTTTCCCCTGTAAGCTACGTAGTTGCTTGATATTTTTAGGTGGCGCCATTTCAGTGATGGCAGACACTTTAGCTGGGTCTACCTCAATACCTCATCTTGACACAAGGTATCCCAATAAATTCCCTGATATCACACCAAAGACACATTTCTTGGGATTCAACCTGACTTTGTATTCACACAAGCGTGCAAAGATATGTTTCAAAATGATAGGATGATCCTTTCTTGTTTTGGACTTTCCCAAGATATCGTCTATGTAGTCTTCCATGATGTCATGAATCATATCATGAAATATTACTGTCATGGCCCACTGATAAATTGCTCCCACATTCTTAAGGCCAAATGTCATTACCTGATAGCAGAAGGTGCCCCAAGGAGTTGTGAAAGTTTTTTTGTGTTGGTCTTCCTCAATGATTTTAATCTTATTATAACCCGAAAAACCATCCATGAGTGATAGCATTTCGTATCCTGTTATTGAGTCAACAATCATATCAATGTTGGGTAATGGAAAGTCATCTTTATGGAAATCCTTATTGATGTCCCTAAAATCTGTACAGATTCGGATACCAATAGGTTTCTTCTGGATAGGAACAATGTTTGATATCCATTCAGAGTAATCAATTGGTTGGATGAATCCTGCTGCAAGAAACCTTTCCAACTCTTTCTTTACCAACAAGGCCACTCTTGGATGCATCTTTTGGAGTTTCTATTTGATAGGCTTGGCATCTACATGCATGACCAGGTTTTGCATGACCAAAGTTGGATCTAGGTCCGGCATGTCTTTCTAAGACCATGCAAACACATCAATGAACTCTCAAAACAACATTGTGAACATCTTTTGTTCTCAAGATGAGAGTGATGCCCCTAATTTTACTATCTTGGGATCTTCTTTGGTGCCAATATTTACATCAATAGTTTCTTTGACTAACAATTTTGATAAATCCACCATACGCGTAGGATCAAGAGGAAGGTTGATATCTTCATCCAAGGATGTCTCCATGAGATTTTCATCCTTAACATGGTCACTTTGTTTGTCCTTTGATTTTTTTATTTTTTTATTAGCCAGTGCCTCAAAGAGGTTTTCACTATGTGACTTGGACTTCAATTTTTTCTGAGTCTTTTCTTTAAATTTTGTTGACCACAAAGTTCAACCTCCTCACCAAAGTAGGCGCAGGTGTCTAAGTCGATAAATAAACCTTTTTTATGATCTCCAATGGGGATTGTATCCCTTATGCCCATGAACTCTGCAATAGCCTCATCGTTCTCGAATAAATCTAGTGGCACGTGATGTTGTTGGTCCCATTCAATAAGGGAAGGGTATACAAGGTCAAGGATTGGTTTAGTGGGGTTAATGGTTAGGACAACATTATTCATGAAAAGGTTCATGGAGGCCAGATCCTCATGTTGGCTACAATAGGAATTTGTATCGCTGTCTAGGTAATCAGAACTATCCTCGTGGTCAGAACAGGTCATGTCTTGATCGTTGGGGTGTGCTCCATAAGGACGAATACTGATGTCGTATCTTTCTATTTTGAAATGTGGAAAAGGGACTGGTTCTCATTGTCCTTGTTCATTCCTCCCACATCCTAGGCCTCTGTAGCCCATGGAGTACATCATTCTGCTAGATTTTTCATATTCTAGGGTTTGATAACAAGATGATTGCGTGTCCTCAGAGACCCAAGTAGTAGGTAGATCAAGAAATTTCTCCTCATCTAACAAGCCTCTAGGAAGGAACAACCCAATAGTGTGTTCTTCTCTAGGTCTCTTGAAGCAGTAGTTGGGTCATCCTCTAGTCTTGGGTGACAAAAAGAGATCTGATACCAAGAGCGCTTATCGTACATTATACTCCCCATAACCATATTCCAGGATTTTCATCTCCCATGAATCAAATGGAGATTTTGAAGTAGACACCCCATGAGTGTAAGAACTAAGTGAATCTTAATCCACATGGCATTCCATAGCCTCAGACTGAAGAGGAAAAACTATATTTGTGGAGGGACATGCATATGTACCCTTTCGTGCAAAGCTATTGAGAGCTCTACAATGAGTGAATGGCTCTAAATCTCCTATTATTGTTATCGTATGTCCCTCATGATTCAACTTGATGCATTGATGAAACGTTGATGGCACGACCTACATGGCATGAATCCATGTTTGGCCTAGAAGCATATTATATGGAAGTTCCAAGTCTAGGATGTGAAAATTCATCTGATGACAAGTGGGGGAGCTTGATGACTCTCTTTTTGTGTTTTCATATGCGGTGATAGTGATAATATAGGACTCAAGATCTTCCTCCGTACGTCCCAATTATTTGACCAGCTTAAGTGTGTAGATGTTCAATCCCGATCCATTATCCACAAGCACCCGTTTGATTTCCCTATGGGTGACAACTACCTCGATGTACAAGGGAAGATTCTGTGTAGGATTCTTGGAAGGGATCTCCCTATGGTTGAAAGTGAGATGCTCACTTGGTGCAATGTTTTCCACCACAACTTGACTTCTAAAGGCACTCCCGACCCCTGAAGATTTTTATACAGGATGTCCTTATGCACATTGGAAATATTGAGAAGGTCCAAGATCGAAATCTTAGCAGATGTGTTCTCAAGATGTTCTAAAAGGTTATACTTACCAGTATGTGGGGTTGATGGAGAGGGTTCTGCAATTATGAGGTGCGCACGTCCTATTAGCATAACACAGTCTTTTCCCTTAATCCAGATAGTGTTGAAATGATCAGCAGGGGAGTGAATACATCCGATAAGTGAATCATAATGATTTTAATCTCTCTTGGCATACAAGTAATTCATGGCTTTATAAGTTTGGGATGACTCTCCCTGATCCAGCTTTGCCTTTGCTGACTTATCATGCTTTCGGAATGGTTCCTTATAAATTCCAATTTTCTCATTAGGTGTTTGTGTGTGGCCAGGGTTATCCACCTCTATCTCCCCATTGTCAATGAGGTCTTGAATATAGTGGCGAAGTCACAAACATTTTTCTATTTTATGACCTTTAACGCGATGCATTTCACAATATTCATGCTCCTTATACCATGAAGGTTTAGGAGTGTTGTCATCAAACGGTTGTGTTGTAGGATAGGTCATCATGTGGGCTGCATCCAACTATTTTAGTATGATTGACAACAGTTCATTGAGAGAGGTGAATGTTCATCATTTGGGTGGTGGTTGAATTGGGCCCTTTGTCAGTTTAAAAGGTTGACTAGTTTGGACCATTTGAACGTGTT
Source organism: Taxus chinensis (assembly GCA_019776745.2). Classification (NCBI taxonomy): domain Eukaryota; kingdom Viridiplantae; phylum Streptophyta; class Pinopsida; order Cupressales; family Taxaceae; genus Taxus; species Taxus chinensis. The sequence goes on along the minus strand of CM034146.1, from coordinate 31,376,797 downwards.
TGGAATCAGTGATTCCATCTCCAACCACATTTTTTTTGTTGAAGATCTTAGGCTTTTCTATGGGTTTGACACTTTGGTTGTCTTTAGATTTGTTTTTAAGGGTGCCTTTCACAATGAGATCCTTTTCTATCTGAATCCCTTTCTCGATAACCTCCTCAAAAGTATGGACACAATGCATTTGGAGGTGGAAGGAGATATCTGGGTTGAGATTGGGAACAAAGATACTGACCAGCTAATTTTCACGGAAAGCATAATTGAAGTGACTGGATATCCCTCTCTATCATTGGAGGAAGCTAGCGAAGGTCTCATTTGGGCATTGCTTGGTGCCGCATAAGTCTACCATGGTGACATCACTCTCTATGTTATATGAGAAGTGACACATGAATATTTCTACCAATTTTGGATAGGTGAAAATTGATCCCCATGGTAAGCATGTAAACCATTCCAATGCTTGACCTCCAAGACTCTTGGGAAAAATTCTGATGAGGTAATTATCACTATAAGACACCTCTTGACATGCCATGTAAAAATATTTAACATGATCCCTTGGGTCTCCCTTTCCTTTGTATTTTTCAAAATTTGGCATATCAATTTTCTTTGGAAAGGGTTGAAGGGTCATTGTCTTATCAAAATGATAGGGGAACAACTCTTCATATTGATATTTCCTGATGCTCCCTATATTTCTCTCTTATAAGCTCACAAGCATCATTTTCATAGACTGCACTTCTTGTGCAAGAAATTGTTCTTTAGTGGGAGAATTAGGGATGTAAACATGATGGTACCCTATGTCTTCTTCTCCTTGTTTTTCCCAATGGAGTTCGTTGATCTTAACCTTAGGCCTCACCTTTTGAATGTTCCTATTTACATCTTTCTATACATGGGAGGTAAGCAAAGTAATTTTTTGGCTTAGGTTGTTGATTTTTTGTTGGATTGTGGCTTGGTTTATAGCCTCTACTTCTAAAGGTTCCTCCTCTTCATACTGTGGAGGTTATTCATCTTTCTCAAGTTCTAGTTTGTTTCTTCATGGAACTTTGCTGAGGGGTATTCTATGCCCTACCACTTTATCATTTTCTGCATAAGAAGTGGAAGCATGCCCGCCTATTAAAATATCTTCCATATTGATAAGGGGGCGTTCTTCCTCAGTAGTGTCATTTGTTTGTAGTATTGGTTCATTCTCAATGGGAAATTTGGCCCCTAATTCGACAACCCAGGCCAACACTCTGTCTTTGTTTCTAAGAATAAATTCATCTAGTAGAGTAGGGTCAAAATCAAAGTCCACGTGGTGACTCTAATTCATTTCCACTATGGTCGACCATTTCTTCTGTTTCCTTTTCTACAGAAAATAGTGGTCCTAGATCATGTCCGATGAATGGGTTTGATCCTTGTCTATTAGAGGTTTCCCAAGATTCTACCTGTTGTTCCTCATATGTTTGTTTCTTTAACCCTAGACACATCTTGGGAGCCATGTTTTCGTGATAATTTTCACTAAGGTAAGTTGTAGATTTGTTCAAAGTTCAATGACTACCCCTAAGTGAAATGCAAGATGTACGTGTTAAGAGTAAATTAACAGTGTGAGAATACCAATGTGATAGAGTGATAAAGTCACCAATGAAACAATCATTTGGTATCAAAACTTGATCAAATGAAGTATTTCCTAGACTAAGTTTCAAAGTAATTTACGATGGCAGATGATTAACAAGATGTCTCCACTTATGCCAATTTCAAATGAATGATCAAGACGTAAGTAAATACACAAAGTTAAATGTGATCTCCCAATCAAGATATACGACAAGCAAGCTCAAATCTAATTAAGACCTATATCTCAAAAAGTTCCAATTACGATTTGCAAATGGCGCAACAATATCACCAAGATATGTTAACCCACTTTGCAAGAAAGTGAAGTATTGATATCGAGGTGTTATTGATATAACACGCACAAATGGTAATGCCTAGCACCTTTTGAAATCGAGGTAATAATAGAACCAAACCAAAAATCTCAAAGTATAGCTAGGAATAGTTAAGAATGTGTACAGTGTAACCGTACAATATAGGTATTTATGTCGAGTTTACAAGAAACAAGACATAAATATCAAAATTGTAATGATATGAGACAAACAAGCTAACTCTTCTAAGGAAGTCCACGGCGATGAACCAAACCTAACTACGAGGACAATCTTGACGTGGGTATCAAGAACACAATGGCTACCAAGTGACATGAAAATTCCTCCACTCACTTTAGACGTTTAACTAACCCAACCGCAAACATGGATGGGTGTAAACGGACATAAAAGTGAGAGAAATAGTCAAATGGAAACACAAAGGTAATCACACCTCTTTTTATCAACAAAGTGTCAATAGAGTATGAAGGAAATAAATCAAGAAAAAAAAATGATGAAAACTGCTAGCCTCACTTCAGCAGAGTTTTGCCTCGCCCTAGGGGAAGTAAAAACTAAGTGAAAGTAACACGTCACACGTTTCTAAAAAAAAGTTCACAACTCAATACTATTTTAAAATGATCAAAGTGGGCTCCTAGCCAAATTATATTCTCCTAGGTGGTTCTCTCGCCCTAGGTGTTACAAAGTTGTCATGAGCAAGCGCGATTTACCCAAAAAGTCACACTAACTAGTTTGGGAGTATCTCGGCTTTACTTTACCCCCTTCAAGAACAGTAGGCAACTAGTGCATCTACGTGTACTATCACTGGGGTCACCATAATGGACAACCTGTAATGCTATCTCACAAAGGAATCACTAGTCAAGTAGGTAGTGTGGAGCACTTCCCATTTTGTCCACAAGGTTCCCTCTTGCATGGACTACTTTGGGGTTCCTGGAACCACCCCCATTGTTGTAGCTTAAGGCGTTATGCCAAAGGGGTTATGTTCCAGTTAAGCAGAGAGGGACGTACCCTTTTCTGAAACCTGCAATACAGTGTTTTGAATATGTTGTTCTTTTTATCTTTTTTAATTTAGATGTGGTTTTCTTGAACAACGTTTGGCAACCTACAAGAACACGTGTATTAGAAGTTTTTTTGACTTGTGTTTCATTTCCTTCATTCTTTGACAAGTGTTTTGGTCCTAAATGACAGTGATTAGTAATTGTCCATCAAAAGAGAAGACACCATTTCTGATTCTCTAGATCATCCAAGGATGCAAGAGAAGAGCATACGTGATGTCGTCACAAATCTCAAAAAGATAACCAAATGGAACAATACTTTAATTTCAACAAATGCCAAATTGACCAATTCTAACTAAAATACTCTTAACAATCTTAAAGTGGTGAAAGGTTTTAAGAATCATTTCTGATTCCCAAGGTCACCCCAAGGGACGTGAGGGAAGAGCATACGCGATCTCAATCCCATTAGTAAACAATGAAAAATACTACCTAATCAAATACCAACATGTAAAAATAGCCTGCAAAGATGAATATGTGATTAGATAAACTTGCAAAAAAAGTTAGCACATCAACCCTTTAAATCCAAAAAATGTAAAAGGATGCCTGTGCACCCTTTTTCTGTGCCTATGTGGGTTAGGGCGTATGCGCCACCAAAGGTTGTTTTCCGTAACACAGTGTACCTGCACCACTCGAGAGATGTATGTGCCGCTAAAACAGTGCTCCTGCACCCCTAAAACAACACTTGCACCACTCTGTGGATTTTTCATATCAATTAAATGCCTGTGCCACCCTAGAGGTGTATATGCCACGAATACAACATATGTGCTACTCTAAGAAAATAGATAGGAAAAATAGATAGAATAACCGTATTACCAGAAAAATATACCTGCGCCACTAAAACTGCATGTGTGCCCTGGTTAGGGTGTGTGCACCGTTCTGATAGGTTTTCAACTGTAGCGAAGGTACAATACGAAATGATGTGTGCATCCTGGTTAGTGCACTTGCGCACAAATTAAGGTGGATGCACCAGGGTTAGTGTGCCTATGCTAGGGGTCAGCAGATAGAATGACAAAGTTTAACAGCACAACTGTGCCACCAGAGAGATGTGTGCGCCCCTAAAATTTTGCCTGCACCCCAAAAATCACGTCTGCACTCCTAAAATTGTGTCTGCGCCAGACCTGCAACCATAGTATGGAAAAGGATGCAAAAAACTTCACAATACTCTAAATTTTGACAAGTTAGTTCAAAAATGGCAATGACCCATTAAAATTAAGGCTATAAACATGAAGTAACACATATTAAATGAGCAAAAACTCCAAAAAATGGAAATTAATTACTACATGTGCATATCAAAAGTTAGCCAAAATAATGAAATTTAAACTAAAATGCCATGGGACTAAGGGTCCCACAGGGTGTGCCAAATGTGTGCATGGTTTTGTGCTTTTTAGCTAAGTTAGATGAATGAGAACTAACACCTAAATAGTTCTATAACAAAGCTAATGACAAAATCTAAACACCATCAAAGATGATAGCTAAAAAAGATCAACACCTAGCATAATGCATTTAACTTTGATTTAAACAACGCTAAAGTATTTAAACCTCTACTTCTCTAGATTACCAACAAACAAGTAAATGGACCTAAATAAGCTCCATGGAAATCAATATTTGGTTTTCCTTAATATCTCCAAGAACCTAGGAATGGGGGCTTATCAAAATTGGGCTACAAGACCCTTTTGACACCTCCCATATGACCTAAGCACTTTAGGCTAGAATAGGAAACTTAGCTCCTCAAGATGATGAACTTTCAAGAAAGACAAGGTGCAAGCTCTTAGTCTCTTTGCTATATGCTTTGCATTTTCTCTCTTAAGGAGTTTAGGTGTAAGTAAAAAGGTAGGTGGAGGGATCTTTATATAGCCCAAAGGATAAATGATTCAACACATCCTCATGAATGTGGGATAAAGGTAAAACATGATTAGGAATGGATAAGGTTACTTTATTAAAGGTAACCTTACTTTAGAAGGGTTTAATACATGTTTAGCAAGTCATGGGAGTTGAGGGGTGCTTTAATTAATCAAAGGTGATTAATTAATAGGTAGGTGTAAGCTTATAGAATCCAATTAGAAGAATATTAGTGCAATTTAGGCCATTAGAAAGGGATTAAATCAATTAAATATTGATTTACTAGTTAAATGAAGGGAAAAACTAATTAATTAATAATAATTAATTAATCTAGATAGAAGAGGTAAGAAATTAACAGAAGGTTGTTAATTAGATAGTTAGCTGGATAGGTGACTTAATCAATTAGCATATTGTAATTAATTAATGACAACAAAAGGGAGTATGGGAACTTTTTGATGATATGTCGTCAATTTGCGAGGAAGGGGATAATTAGCTCAATTTAAGTATTTAAATTACTTAGGTGTAATTATAGGTGTCTACACAATGGAAGTATATGAGGAATTTGAGAAGGAAGTTTTTGATTGATGATTTCATTTGGAAAATAAGGAGTTGTGAAGGCTCAGCTGGAAATATTCTTCAAATCGATAGAAGCACTACCAGGCATGATAGGCTCTATCCATTAAGTTGCTATACTTTTCTCTAAGTTTCTTCACTAAAACAACTTTTCCCTCATGAGATAAATCATTTTTTTAATTTCTATGATGGTTATTTGGTTTCTTTGCTTGAATATTTTTTGTATTCTCTGATTGAGGAATCCCTACTTGGAAAGGTAGTCATCAAATTGATTTCCTATTTATTTACTGGTGAATCCAACCTTAAGTCTTGTGGTGATTTGAGTAATGAAGTGCATCCATGAATCTTTCTTATCTGTTCAAAAATGGGTTTATAGAAATGATATGTGGCTTCAAGTTTTGAGCTGAGTTGTCATTTTGGTTGGTAGAAGAAATGAATATTATTTATATCTATTACTTATCTAATTTTCCTAAGTAATGTAGCTCTTGTGTAACTACTAGTAAATGGATGTTTTGGTTGTGTAAGTCAATTTCGTATGGAAAATAGTAAACAAGTGTTTTCTTCTTTAACTTACTGTATAATCTATAAGTTATTTGAATTCAGTATTTGATGGGAGCTAGGAAATTATTAGGTGTTTGGAATCTCTATTTTATAGGTTCTTCTTGTATGGACACTGTTGGTACCCAAATTGATTCTCCTTCAGAAGATGATAAGCATCAAAATTTTGACAGGAATCTTGGAGGCAAGCAGAGCATGTTGTGTGTCGTTTTGTAGCTGGGGAGGAAATGTAGCTTGCTCTTTGTCACTCAGATGTGGAGAAATGGGTAACACCCTTAAGAGGATTTGATCTATCCTCACTAATTTATGGTTGTGCCTTTCAACCAGGGTGAGAGGACCCTTTTGTAGCTTACTATTTATGGAGGAGATCGAGATATCCTTCATTACAGAGTTATTGAGAAGACCTTGAAGAAAACATGATCAATACAACAAAAATCTAACTTTCACAAGTTTTCACTCTAGATAATGGATATGTTTTCTAAGAAAGGTTTAGAATTCTAAAGAAAATCAAAACTTGATTAATTCTGCGTGTTTTGGTAACAAAAATTATGCATTTATGCACACACAAGACAAACATGGGTAGTATGTGTATGATTAGTTGTTTTTAAATGAATTTGTGGGAAGTGAGGTAGAGTGGGTTTTGACTTGCCAAATCTTTGAGAGATTTCACAAAAATGGAAGGCTTGACCAACATAATGCTTGAAAACATCTAAAATGTTCCTTTAACCAGAAGGTGTGCTTCAATGGAGGCCTAGATCAACACATATTCACACAAACTTTAAGGATCCAAAATGAAGGCTCAAATTGTAAGACTTAATTAAACACTATCAACTGATGTTTTGTCATGCCTAAGATACCCTCAAAGGCTAACAAACAATCTTAATCATCATGCTAGGAGTACATTGATTTTAAACTTGTTTATTTCACTATCAAATGAAATATCTTTTGAAAAATGAAATTGCAAGTGCCACCAAACTATCACAAAGCTAAGATCTTGTGTGATTCATAGATATTTCAATGTAGTTGTTATCCAAAATGAGCCCCTTGCTCATTTTGTGGAAACTCCCTTCATTCTTCCCTCTCTTGTGCCTCAGTCATAATTTTTTGATTTTTAGGCACTTAAGACCTTCTGGAAATGGCACCATTGGATAGAGATTTTTCTCAGCTTTCCAGAAAGGTAAATTTTCCTTCGTAACTCCATGTATTTTTGAAGTTATGGCCAGGCAGAGCTTTTGTGGAAAGTTTTCCCCTCAAAAGCCCGAGCCAATAAGACGAGGCCACGTGTCCTCGGAGGGAGGGGCGGTGGAGGTAAACTTGGAAATCTTACCAAATGTTTGGCAAGGTTTCAAAAGGAATTTTCAGCTTGATGGCCCGCCATCCAATGGGAGCTCATCACGTGTCTAAGAGGAAGAAATTAGGAAAATTTCCTAAGGGTTGACACAAACAAAATTTTCGACACCAGGCCCGCATCCAATCACATTGTGGCACGTGTCCTTAGGACAAGGAGTGGCGGAGGGTGGAGGTAAAATTGAAAATTTGGTGAAGTGTTTTGGTGAGAGGAAAGGAGAAATTTTGGTCCGCAGGCCCACAGATGAATCATATCATGCCACATGTCTCAAGGGGCATCAGAGCTTCAGCCACCAGGGAGAAATTGGGAATTTTTCCCAAAGGTTAGTGTAAAGAGAAATGTTTGCCCCCAAGGCCCATGTCCAATGGGAGCTTGCCATGAGTCCCAAGATTAGTGGAACGTGGGGGAAAGTTGGGAATTTTTCCCAATGCAAATTCGAAGGAAATATTGAAAGGGAGAGCCGGCCCCCCAAAACCTGAGCCAATCAAATCATGCCACATGTCCATGTGGTAACAAAAAACACAAGGCAAGCTCACAGGGAAAAATGAGCCTAAAGGCCCGTTTCCAATGGGATCTCGCCATACATCCCATCAGGGAAAATGGTCCGGAGCAGATGGAGAATTTGAAAGCAAAGGACCGCAATGAATCATATCATGCCACGTGTCCTTAGGTCATCGGCCCGGCGGAGAAATTTTGGAAAATTTTCCAATGGCCAAAACGATGGAAAATGAAGTAGGAAGAGCCCGCGACCAATAGAATCATGCCACATGGCACCAGATCGGTGGGGCAAAGAGTTTTTTTGGGAAATTTTCCCAAATGCAAAAAGTGGGAAAATTTCAAATGTTCGGCCCGCCAACCCATTTTGGCCCTGTTTTGCCCAAAATTTTCAAATGACCATAAATTTCGATCCAGAGCTCAGTTTTTCACGTTCTTTATCAATGAAAAGCTGGTAAAATTATCTACATGATTCTAGGATCAATTTGGTATTTTGATGGATTTTGGATTAAGAAAATTGAAAAACACCTTTGGCACATGGTAATAAATAGAAATGGCGTTTCAACCACCATTTTTAATGAAGAATGGCTCGCATTCTCTCCCAGCATGGAGAAAAATGTCAGGGAATGGACATGTAAGGATTCCCATGCTATTTTATTGCATTTTGGTCAGTGGTTGAAGATCCTCTCATGTTTTCCCATGTTTCTCTCTCCTGGGCTCGTTTTTTACATTGTAAAAGCTAGATTTGTCTCATTTTTGAAGGGTTGGAAAAATTTTATGTTTTGTAGGCTCCCTTTTTCACCTTGAAAAGTGATTTTTTGGAATAGAAGACCTCTTCCAAGACTATAACATGTTTTTCTGCCTCTTAGATGTTGTAATGCATGTATTTTTTATATTGGAAATGACAATGTAAGCTCTGTGAATGAGTTTCAATCCTCTGTTTGTTTTGTTTGCTTCATTTTTGACCTTTCATTACATTTTATCAGTTTGTGCATGATGTTTTGTTGCGTTTCTATGATCTGTGTCAATTTGCAGAAGTAAAGAATGTTCACCACTCCTTTGGTGTATCACCTCATTAGTCTTAGTTTTATTTCTTTTGCATTCTCTATCTCTGTCCCCTTGGAATTTAGAGTAGGACTTTGAGTTTAAACCTCTGCAACTTGCAAGTAATACACCTAATCAGAGGAGTTGAGGAACTAGCCTCTAACCTGGAGATTCTTTTCCCATTTTTACAAGTCCCACACTTGGGGAAAAGATTCAATGTTGTGCAATCACACTAGATGTCCAAAATGTCAAACTAGAAATCTAATCAACATCTAGGGGTGCTGCTGATTTGCACTAATAGTTTTGGCACGCCCGGTAGGACCTTATAGGTCTTCATCTTCATTGCAACAAAATTGATGTGCATTTGTTGAAAGTTTTTTACTTAAAAGATCCCTAAATTGCACATCTGGCGATTCCAAGGAAGAAGAATCATCTAGTTTTAGCAGTGCAGATCTAAAAACTCATGAGAAGAATCACCACAAGGTAAAGAGTTAGAGAAGAAGAGGTGTTGTTTGAGTATCTGCAACTATCTCCAAGAAGAAGGAAAAGAGGGAGTAGAATTCAAAGGTCTCCATCTCCACCAAACAAAACTCTATCAACTCATCCACCTGGTAGGCCTTTCATTCAATCAACAAGGGTTCTAAGGCCAATTAGAATGGCACAACACAACCCCTATGTCAATTTCACTGGCAATAACCCACTTTCTCTCAATGCACAAAATCCAATCCCAGTTGTAGCATTGAAGAACATTCCATACTTTACTGGAGAGAACCAGACCACTCCTAGTGATCATGTCAAGGATATTGCTAATATTTGTGTAATCCATGAGATTAATGAGATGCAAGTTGTTGTCAAACTGCTAGCATCTTCATTGAAAAGGAAATATTTGCAATGTTTCAGGATTCTTACCTCAGGTTCTATCCAATATTAGAACCAACTATGTATAGCCCTCCATGATTAGTTTGGAGAAAAGGGAGATAACTTGTCCCTTTTGGAACAGTTGACAACCATCAAGAGAGCTCCTAATGAGTAGTTGACTGACTTCAACTTCAGGTTTCAAATGACTTGGGAGAGAATTCTAGTGGTAGTAAGGCCAATAACAAAAGGTTCTTTTCTATATTACCTTAAAGCTCTAAATTTTTATATTTCTATGTTAATTCAATCCATGGGGGGCATAACTATCCCTGTTGCTTATAACATTTCCATTAGAGCTGAAAATTGTTTGATTCAAGCTGGAAATCTAGCTCCTAGGCCTCCAATGCCATTATATCCAAGTTTAGAGAGCCCAAGTACTAGTCAAGTGCCTATTTTAGCTCTTATTCCCATTCCTAGAAATCAGAATTTGAGTGAAGCTTCTACTTCATCTTCTAGTGCCTCAAATGAACTTCAAGAAGTCATGAAGCAATTGCAAAATTTAGGTAATGAGCTGGTTACACTCAAGAGGAAGCAAGCCCAAGGTTTTAGACCTTCTTTCTAGCCTCAAGCTCAGCCTAACAAGAAGCCATACCAGCCTCAAAGACCAGCCAATCCAGCTGTAAATAAAAATCAGGTAATACCTCCTACCAATAGACCATTTCAGCCCTATAATCCCAATGCTACATCTGCCTCTAAAGCAATAGTGCCAGTGCAAAACAACATAGCTCAAGAGTATGATTGGTGTTTCCCATGCAATGAACCTCATAACCAGTCTATGTGTTTCAACGGTGCCTTAAATCAAGCATTAATGGTGACAACAACTAGTGTGGAGGGTGAAGGGAGTCAAGGAAATAACCAACAACAAGAAAAATCCCAGCAACAATCAACTCCAAATGATACCACACTTGTAAACTAGTAGGCAGAAGATTTTTGTGGCATGAATCAAACAATCTCCCAAAGTGTTATAGCCAACAAAAGGTCAAAAAGGAGAAATTTGGGTGAAGAACAACCATTGGCTCCAAGTAATCCACAACCTTCTACCACTCCACAAATTATTGGCAAATAAAATGCAGTTCCAAACATGCAAGGGATGCCTAAAACAGCTCCTAGGCCAACTCAAATGCCAGTTGTTGCTACCCATGTGCAAGGAATGAATGTGCAGGCCAAGGGACAGTAGAGAAATGCTTCATCTCCATTCAACATCATTGATCAGATGAAGAATACAAATGTAAACATATCAATGTGGGAATCGCTATCCATCCCAGGCCAAAGATATTTTCTACAAGCTGCCATGAAGGACTGGTCAAATTCAAATCAGTGGGTCCAAATGTAAGATAAGGTACTCAAAAATATTGCCTAGCCTGAGGGGGATCATGGAGGATAACAAGGTAAAATGTTGAAGCCCCCTCCTTTCTATGTTTCATTGATCATTGGAAACCATTTAGTACACAACTGCATGATTGATTCGAGAGCAAGTAGTTCAGTAATGCCCAAGCAAATAGCTAATCAATTAGGGATTCAATATGAAGTCATATCCAAAGGGGTAGTGTAGTTGGATGGGAAAACAATAACGACAGTAGGAGTGATTAAAAATTTGAGTCTCACTTTGCACGCATGCCCCAATGTTGTTGTTTTGCAAGATGTCTCAGTAATAGATCTTCCACCACTCTTTGCCCTATGTTTGTCAAGGGATTTCACAGCTAAGTTTGGAGGTTATTTATTCGTTGATTGGTCACACATGTTGTTCAGAACAAGATATGGAACTAAATCCATAATCAGATATGAGCCTATTGCAAACTTTCACATTGAGCCTCACACTCCAAGCCAAATCAATACCAATTGTTCAGCATTTGATCAAGAGGATTATCCAAGCACTGATGAAGATGACACCAAGGTTGGAATCATCCTAGATTTGAATCTTGATGAATGGGCAAGCAAGGTGCATGCTTTTGATCCTTATCAATAAATAGAAGAATCTGAGCTAGGAGTCTATTGCATGCATGAAGAAAATGAGCCTATCCCTAGCATCACCAAGCCATACCACAAGGATGAAAATGAGGTATGGCAATTGTTTTTCAATGGATCAAGGAGTAGAAAAGGTGAAGGAGGGGGTGCTATGCTTGTTTCACCTCAAGGAGTTAAGTATTATTCAGGTTTTAGATTTCAGTTTGCATGTTCTAATAACACTGTTGAATATGAAGCCTTGATACAAGGATTGCATTGGTCAATCAAGAGAGGAATAAATAACTTACAAGTCTTTGGTGATAGTGAATTGATCATCAACCAAGTTAAGGGGCAACATGCTGCCGAGAATGATCTGCTCAAGTGCTATAGAAATAGGGTGTGGAACCTCATTGAAGATTTTGAGGGCTTTGGCATCAAATCCATTCCTAGAAAAGAGAACCAAGCTGCTGACAAGCTTGTAGCAGTTGGAGCAGTCTTTGATGTTGTTGAAAGCATCAAAAAGGACAAAGTATAGCCAAGCATTCATGTGATTGTAAGGCCTTTAGTGCCAGACAAAAATGTAATTTGGAAAGTGTTTGAAAATGATCAAAAAATCATCCATTTCTTAAAAGAAGAGGCTGAGTTATCAGCTAAAAATCAGGAAAAGTTGGAACAGTAGTATGGTGACCAACTGGTACAGCTGAGAACCAACAAAATACCAAAGGGAATTATTACTTTGGAGTCCATTTTCAATCCTAATAATCAGTTTAGGAAGGAGAGAAAGCAAACATCTAAGTGAAGGGAGAAGATTCAGTGTCCATCTCAGTAGAAGAGAGGCAAATCACTCCAAATTAGTAAAGATGACAACTGAGCAAGAAAGGTATGAGTTCATACAACTTTGTCAAGAATTCCCTGATGTGTTTTCTTGGAGTTATGAAGATTTGAAAGGTTTCAATCCTGAGTTAGCTCAACACACCATTGAATTGGATCTAAATACTAAACCCGTTAGGTAGAAACAAAGGCCAGTCAATCCACACAAGGAGCCTCTCATGAGAAAATAATTGAATAAGTTGATAGTGTTACGCACGGAATGTTTCGGCTCTGTGGAATAGACTTTCTTCTATCCTTTCATTCCTTTGAGAAATAGATAAGGGTTAGGGCTTGAAGGAATACCTGTTGAATGTTGAGATGGTGTGCACGTACCGTAGAGAAAGATCAGATCGACTGCGAAGAACTCCTTTTTGTCTTGGAAGGAATACCTGCAAGTAAGAATACAAGACCACCAGATTTTAATTAGACAATAAATGAGGGAGCTGCCTTAGGCCCAGGAAATATAAAACTTCCTTTCGAAGCTGGTCAGTTCCCCTTTTAATACGAATTAACACAAATGATAACAAAAAAAGCTATTGCAAAATCACGATTTAGGTACCTCGTTACAAAGCAATAGAGGCTAAACTATCAATAATAAAGAGTCACGTTGTTTGTTCGGTTACTGGTCGTTGATACATTTAGGTTGAGTTACAGGGACAAACCAGACTGGATCTGAGGTTGTTAGGTGACAAATAGGCAAGAGGAAGATTTTGGGGTATAAGTCACAGTGACCGATGTCGGTCACTGGATAATCGACCGCGGTTAGAGAACCGCTGCCGGTAGGGGATAACCGACACTGGTAGGGTCAGTAATCTAGGTGGTTCTGGATAGAGGTTGGTTGCAGGGTGATTGTGGGGTTATTAACACTGGTGGACGGCTGAGGGGAATAATGAGAGGACAGGGAAGACTCAGAGTGTGATAAAATGGTCTTCTGGGAAATACAAGGATGTATGGATGAAGGTTAAGTGTAGGGTGCTGGTAGGTGGCAGATCTAGGAATGAGCTTATAATTACTATCAATCCACAGGCTCAAGAAATGGTGCTTAGAAACATACAAGACACTACTTACTCGTTCCTGATGAAGATGCAGGTTCCAGGACTTTGATGATGAAGACAGGGCTCAAGTAGGATGATTGGACAATCCAAGATGAGCTATCTCCTCTTCTGATGCTCAGATGAGTGTCACAGGGCTCTGGTTATTCAGTTGCAGTCTTGGGCTTGATGTCCTTCTCTGCAAACTTCTCTCTTTTCTTCACTTGTCTCTACTCGGCCAAGAAAATACAGATCTTTTTCAATGATTTCTCCTCTTCTCGATCAAAATGAAACATCTGATCCTTTGTTTTTGGTTGGAAGTGGTCATTTACAGGGAACCGATGGCGGTTATGCAACCGACGGCGGTCGAGTAGGAACCGGTATCGATCAGGTCAAAGCGGGCTATTTTTGGTAAAATAGCCAGCTTTCCCTCCTTTTCTCCCGAGGGATTAGTTGCGGGCTTGGTCAAGTCATTATGAGGTTGGTTTTAGGTGCGGGTGAGGAGTAATTAGTCATGGGTGTGGATATGGACCAAGTTATAGGTCTTAATTAGGTTAGTTTAGGGTTAAGACTAGGTCATGATGAGGTGGTAAAATGAGGTGGTAGGTATGGCGATGTGGATTTATTAATTATAAGGTAACTAATAAATAATTGTGTAAGGTTTAGGTGATGAGGTTAGGTTGCAAAATGAGATGCGGGGCACAGGGTGTCGTAAGACATAAATTTGGTGTCTACATTTAGCCCCTTGTTGTTGTGTAGCTTGTCTTGTTAATAATAAGAAGTGGTTACCCTTGTTAAGGGTATAGGTAATCCCCCTCAAATCTATCATAGATTGAGGTAGCGTGAAATCAGGGATAGGGTTGATTAAGGGTAAATGGTGTTTAGATAATGGTAAGGTGGTGGGGTAGGTCCAAGGAAGTAGATGCACGTTGACATGCAGTAGTGCGACCAGGGTACATGTTTTGAAGAGCAAACAAGAAATTCATAGGCAAAGGTCGTTAATTTATCCAAACAAGGGTGATATAATCCTGGTATCCAAGGCATAGGAAGTAGCTCCAGGGGATATAACGAGTAAGGTATAGGAATGTTTAGGCATGTTTGGTAGTACCAAATGGTTGGTTTGGTTGAGATAAACGTCACAGTCTTGGTCTAGGAAAAGTTGGTTGACTGATCAAGGCAAGGACCCTAATCATGCTAAAACACGAATAGGTGAGCTTGATTGAAAAAAAAGCTACATGATGGGTGGATAAAATTGTATTGTGTTGATGTTGGGCGAGGTATTTAATTGGCGTGGCCTTAGGTTGGGCCAAATGGTTGGGTGCGGCCTTGGGTCAGGCCAGATGGGTTGGTTGCGGCCTTGGGTCGGGCCAAATGGTTGGTTACGGCCTTGGGTCGGGCCAAATTGGTTGGTTACGGCCTTGGGTCTGACTAAATGGGTTGGTTGCAGCCTTGGGTCGGGCCAGATGGTTGGTTACGGCCTTGGGGTGGGCTAAATTGGTTGGTTGTGGCCTTGGGTCGGGCCAGATGGTTGGTTACGGCCTTGGGGCGGGCCAAATTGGTTGGTTACGGCCTTGGGTCAGGCCAAATTGGTTGGTTGCAGCCTTCGGTCGGGCCAATGAAGTTAACAAAGGGTTTTCAGCCAAGGTGGATATAGGTGATGTTGTGAGAAAAGGTGATTAGTAAATAAGGTCAGAAATTGGGGAGGAGGTGGGATAAAACCAATATCGATTGTCTATGACCGATATCAGTTAGGTGACCGATACTGGTTCTTTAGGGCACAATATAACCAGTATCGGTTATAGGTCGAAAACCTATAAAAAGAAAAAATACGGCCTGTCATTGTCATATTGTCAATTTGAAAACCAATTTTAGTTGTCTAAGATCTTGTGGCAAGAGTGTTGAGTTTTTCGGCTGAGGTGGCACTATTTGAGTGGAGAAGTGAGTGATTGGTAGGCTCCTAGCGAGGAGGAGTGGCAGCATTTGATTGGTGGAGGACCCAGCAGAGGAGAGTTAGAGCCATGGCACAGCCAGGAGGAGCTGGAGGTGCTGGACCAGCTGGACCACCACCACCCATCCCACCACGATGACGTGTCATCGTACCAGTAGGTTTGAAACCTCTCATTGTGTGAATTTGATGTTGTTAAGCTATTTTTGGGGGTTTGGGTAGTAATCCATGTTTTGGTAAAATAATAAATAAATTGAAGTTATTTGAAAAATGAAGAGGATAGATGGGTTAAATAGGGCAAGGCAGCAGGGTGGGTATATTTTTAGGGTGTTTGGGTGGGTAAATAGTGATAAATAGGGGAAAAATGCATTTGGGGGGGGCGCGCCGGGTTTGGCCTGGCAATTTTTCAGTGACCGATGCTGGTCACTAAGTGACCGGCATCGGTCAAGAAGTTTAGGGGCAGGGTGTGTTTTTGGTTGACCGGTGTCAGTCGTACGTCGACCGGCATCGGTGGAGAGGGGACTGGTGGCGGTCATGGGTGACCGGTACCGATCCCTAGTTAGGAATATTTATTTTGTTGCTTGGTTTTGTTGTGGTTTGGGGTGTTTAGTTGTTGTTGGGGCTGTTGTTTGGGTGTTTGGTTATTAGTGGTTTTGGGTTTTGTGTTTGTGGGGGTGAAGAGGGAAGGGGTAGAGGTTAATAGGAAGGTTGATTAGTGAGTGGGGGGAAAAAATGGGGTGATTGTGTGGTTGGTGCGGTTAGGATAGATTAGGTGTTGGACATGAATGGGGAGGTGTTAAATTGGTAGGGGCATAGGTAAATGGTGAGATTAGAGCTGAGTGATTGGTAGGGTGCGAGATAAGGCAAGGGGATATCGTAAAAGTTTTAGGGTAAAATAAGTTGGTGTAGGTGTGTGTTATAGAGTCGGGTTGTGTTCAGGTGGGTAAAAGGGGGTATAGAAGGTTAAAGTAGTTGTTGTTTGAAAGGGTAGGTCTAATGAAGTGGGTGATTTGTGCAGGCACGTCAGCAGCTGACAATGCGGGATAGGATACCTCCGCTGTTGAGACGGATGCGGCCACACGTGTCCGCTGCGGACTGGGCCATTATGCGTGAGGTGGGACTCGGTGGAGTCCAGCGTTATAGGGTGATAGAGAGGGATCACAGTCTTATGGTCACCCTCATCGAGAGATGGGATCCGGCGACCAATGTGTTCCATCTCCCAACTGGAGAGATGACCAGTACATTGGAGGATGTGTATCACATCCTTAGATTACCAATCGATGGAGAGGCAGTCTTCCAGGTGGATGCAGAGACAGCTATAGACAACATCTTACAGGTATTCGGGGATGCAGCCACGCTATTGACTTATCACATCGCGAGCATCGCCTATGGGGATATGTATCATGCCCACTGACATGAGACACGAATTGCAATGTTGATGATGATCGGCATTACATGCTTCACCCTCCCGGACTCAGAGGGAGGCCGCTTTCCACGGGCGCTGATGGGGGTATTACACGAGATGGTTGAGGAGCATACATGTTATGCTTAGGCACCAGTATACCTGGTGCAGTTATAGCGAGAGCTGTGGGGCTACTACCGGATGAGATGATTCAGGATTTTCTCTACATTTTTGTTACACTGCTGGGCATATGAGCATATCATATGCATTCGACCAGTAGGGCTGCCCCAGCAGCCAGGGCCACAAGTGATTTATAGATATGGCTTTCAAAGGTGGCTGGGGGTCGTGGGCCAGCCATGAGCAGTTCTCGCCGGATGGGATGTAGCATATTACTAACATGTATTAGAGGGCGTGACTACCCTGGATATTGTATGGAGGCCTTACAGAGGTCATTAGCCCCGCGGAGGAGCCCGATCACAGTTGCGGTGGATCCAGTATACATTCTAGATAGCGGGATGGAGGTCGGGAGAGTATGAGTAGAAACCCTTGGAGAGGGTACGATGACAGCTGGGGCTACGAAAGGATGAGCCACCTCCCTTCCCTCAGTACCAGAGGGATGATGTAGAGGCTCCACTACCTACACCACAGCCTATGGACCCAGATTAGGTAGCCGAGCGGCAGGTAGATGATACAGTGGATGACTCCGGGTGTATAGGATCATTTTTGTTATGGTGGGCAGGGGAGAGAGCCGCGAGGAGACCACAGCCCGCACAACCAAACTTAGCGGCTGTTAGAGCAGAGAGGGACCAGCTCAGGGGACAGGTATAGTTGTTACAGGGGCAGCTTACTACTGCACAGGCACAGATAGGTGTCTTACAGGGGCAGTTAGCCCAGGCGCAGGTACAAGCACAGCCACAGGCACCACCACAAGTATAGGTACCGCCACAGGCACCACCAACGGCACCAACACAGGCACAGGTATAGGTACCACCACCGGCGCAGCGACAGGCACCGGTACCACCATCGGCACTGGCACATGCACAGGGTGTACTGGTAGGACAGGGGCCATTGGTATTAGGAGTCAGGGGACCAGCCCCAGCAGCTTTGGTGGCATGAGCTCGGTATATGGAGGTGAGAGCAGAGGCCCGGTACTATCAGGACGTTCTTAATGGTATCGGGGCTAACTATTAGCCATATGTGGCACACAGAGCCGAGACCTCGTGGAATCAGAGATCCTAGGGTGGTGCAGCTATAGCCAGTGGGTCGGTGATAGGGAGGAGGCGGGATCTAGGGCCAAGACCCGCAAGGAGAGGTGCTGAGGGTGGTGGGGAGAGTTGAGACATCCCTGGGTCGAAGAGAGATGTTTTGTTTGTAGATTGGATATGAGATAGAGGCACCGGTCTGCGAACTAGTTATGTATAGAGAGGCCTGCGTGCCCACATATGATTCTTTCGTTTATTTATTCATTTATTGTATATACCGGCCTGCAAGCCGAGTACGGTTTGTACCGTTGATACCAGCCTGTGAGCCGAGTATATTTTTGATATAAGAGACAGGCCTGCAAGCTGAGTCGATATTTTTACAGTTGTTGTGGCCTGCGTGCCGGCTTTGTATTATTATGAGCTCACATAGGCCCCTATGCAAGGCACATTGTATATTTGAAACTTTTGATGTATAGATATGATGATTTGGACCCACATGCTGTGTTTAAAATGTGTTAAGTGTTTTGTCGATGGTTTGTGATATTTAATGTATGATGAGTTTGATCCACATGGTTTATATATTGATGGTGTTGATGTCTTTTGTTGATGGCTTTTTGAAATGGAATGTATGTATATATAGATGATGAGTTTAATTGACATGTTGTGTTTATGAAATGTTGTATGTGTTTTGTCATTGGTTTGTGAAATTGAACGCATGTAGCTGCTGAGTTGGATCCAAATGGTGTATAGATTGATGGTTTTTGATATCGTTTGTTGATGGCTTGTTTGTTTTTGTAATATGGAGAGATGATGTTGATGAAATTGTGATGAGATATGGATTTAATGAAAAATTATAGATAATGGTGTTGTTTATGTAGGTAAAAGGGACGGGTGCCACAAATATTTGCAAAAATGAAGAAATGGCTTAGGTTTAAGCAAAGAGGGGACACATGACCGATATCGGTTATGTAACCGATGTCGGTAGCTATATGACCAATAGCGGTTATGTAACCGATGTCGGTTATGTAAGAATTATTTTCCTAAAAATAGAACTGCTTGGTTGGCAACTTAAGTACTTATTTTTTGCATTCTTATTTTTAGAGTCATGCAACAAGTTAAATATGCGAATGCGACGCTGTTTGACGACTACTACCTGTAATTGCATGAAATAATTTGAGTGATAAGGAGGAAAGAGACAGGTGAAGTGAGTGTGGGCTGAGAATTAGAAGGCAAAAAGACAAGTTATATTTGAAGAGGGTGGTGAACAAGGTTGAACGAGGAGAAGCATCCAGCAGGTAGGGACGAGGGGGAAGACATGTTCCGCCCCAAGCTGTTGCATCCCGAGAGGTACACTGTTTGGTTGTAATTTGATTCTTGCATGTTTTGTGAATAGGATGAGAGAAGTGTAAGTGGGTAAAGATGAGAAAGAAAAGGTGATAGGCAAGGGTTGGGGATGGGGTGAGTGCTATGGGGTAGGTAAACAGGGTGGTCACGTATGTTTTTAGGTAAAAATAGGAGTAAATGGGCAAAATAATTATCGTAGGTGTATGTTTTAAGCAGGGTAGGTATATTTTTGACAGTGACCGGTATCGTTTAGAAATAACTGGTATCGGTTAGCAAACTGGTATCCATTATCCATAACCGATATCAGTCACTGTAGGAGTTTCCAGAATTTGAGAAAAAACCCATGGAGATTTGTTCTATTGAATAATTATGTGTCGTTTTGATGTATGCAGGTAGAAGTAGGGTTAAGGATGAATGATACTGTGCCAGTGTTGTTGTCATGAATCCGAGCGGATGTAACACCAGCTGAATGGGCATGGATAAATCGTTCGGGGTTAAGTGGAATCCGCTATTATTCACGAATCACGCGGAACCATGCTATGTTGCAGGCGTTGATTGAGAGATGGAATCTAGAAAAGAATACCTTCTATCTGCCAACAAGGGAGATGACAATGACATTGGAAGATGTGTTCCATATTTTGAGACTCCCAATGATAGGAAAAACAATGTATCAGGCGTTGCCTAGCGAGGGGCGGGCAGCGATAACAACAGTATTCGGTTCAGCTGCGCGAGATTTGACACAGCGAGGTTTATCATTTACGTATGGTACAATGTATGTAACACACCCTGAGGAAACAAGGTTAGCCATGCTATTAATGATAGTGGTTGGGTATTATGCATTACCGAGGGCGGAGGGTGGAAGATTTCCAAAAGTGTTGATGAGTGTTATTTGGGAAATGATAGAAATGAGCGTGACTTTCGCATGGGCACCTGCATATCTAGCAGAGTTATATAGGGGTTTATGGGCCTGTAAGTAAAAACACAAGACGACACTGGATTGTTCGTACTTATTACATTGTTGGGCCTATGAGCATATTGTTTGTGTGCATCTAATAGGCCGACCCATCGAGTCGGGAGAGGCAGGAGTGCAAAGGTTGGGATTCAGACGATGGGTCCAGACAGAACAAGAAGCGAGATCCCAGGCCGTGATAGATGACATCAAGTATTATAGACAGGTATGGGAGATGGTGATGATTGTGGATTTTTTTGGAGGCCTTACGGGAACTATATGGTGACAGAGAACATAGTTGAGGAGTTGAGGGGTGTAGAGCGATTGAGGTGGATCGTAGGGCACAGGTTGGGTGAGTACGAGAGGATTCCTCTAGATCGTGTGTAGTGAAAATTTGGGTTCGTTCAGGATATACCTATGACATATAGACCATACATGAGTATCAACGCCGAGGTAGCATTCTCACCTCCCCGGCGTACACCTCCAGAAGGGCCAGAAGAGATAGCAGCCGATATTAGGGTAATGGATGCGGGAACGACAGAGGCCTATAGAGTATGGTGGGTAGCAGAGCTACGAGGTGCACGCGAGTGCCCTAACATAGTTGTGATTACAGCGGAGAGAGATCATCTACAGGATTTGGCTCACCAGCTTCAAACACAGGTGAATGAGACAATGGGATTGTTATAAGTTTCACAGTTACGAGTGGAGAGACTGGAGGCAAGATTCCTCCACATGAGAGGACGTATTCGTATGTTACAGGAGATGTTGGCGGATCAATGGGAGGAACCAATGGTAGTGGCACCTTTGAGGATGGAGAGACCAACTTAGGGGCATCGACGATCACGATCACCACCTGATTCGGGAGGAGGTGCAAGGGTCTAAGTGAATTTCATAGGAATATAAGAATAAATAAGGATGCCAACCTGCGAGTCAATGATAGAGAAGATGTATTTGTTTAACATCTAAAATAAAACTAAAGATGTATGTGGTTTTGAGTGATGATAATAATAAGAATGGTTGTTTTTTGAATGTTGTTTTTGTTTTGTTTGAAAAAGGATAAAGACGAATGTTGGCAAATAGAAATACACAAAAAATATTTATATTTACAACACATGATAGGGTATGGTAGGGGATGGTCGAGCTAACCTTGGGAGACCCCATGTCTCCTAAGTGCTGCCTACATAGCCCATTGCACAAAGCAAGGAAGGGCCTCAGACCGATGTAGTTCTCCCTTAGAATCAAGGAGAGGCGATAGGGTAATGTTGTTGGTGTTGGTAAGGTATTGGCGATGTTGATGTAGGTATAGGTAAAGTGAAAGTTAGCCTACCCAAGTAGTAGGGAACCATTTCCTAATTAAGGTCAACACATAATCCTAGAGTCGAGCAAAAGAGGCAAAAGTGTCCCGTAGTTGAGAAGAGCTAAACACACCACATATTAACATAGGATGAGCTTGAATCCCTAGGTACCTTGCACATACGAGAAGTCGATAGGTGAAAAGAGTGGTATAATCACAGTATATCGGATATACGTCACGTCCCTTGAGTTTTTTTGTTTTGACAAATGATGAGGTGAGGTGGTTGATGTGGGCGAGGGTGCAGAGAACTTCTTATAAGATGATTATTCTGACAAAAGAGAACCAAACCTAAATAGACAAGTCCATGACTTAAAAGTGTTTTGAAATATTGCTTTTATTTTTATTTTATTTTTCTGGATATAGACTGATCGATGTGGGAAGTCTACATGGGATATGTATTTTGTATTTCTTGAGGTCTTCACGAAGCTGATCAATGCGAGAAGCTTTTGATAAAGGATGACTATGTATAGCTGTCCTTCAAGGGAGCAGTCTATTTATAGTAGCAGATGCGATGTTTATGTATAGTTGTCCTTCGAGGGAGTAGTCTATATATAATAGTATCAATAGTTTGGCATATAGCTGTCCTTCAAGGGAGTAGTCTATTGTATAATTTAGAGGTCTAGATGTCCGTTGGGTATAAAGCATCTAGTTTTGTAGGAAGTTTGACTCAAGAAAATCCCATAAGTGTTTTAATTAAGAATGTGTCATTTTGATACTTTGAAGTCATGGACTATACTAAAAAGGGGAAGGCATCTTTTAAGGGGAGGTGATAATCAAACCATGTGAGCTTGATTTGATTTTGAGATGTAAGAAACAAAGTGTATGTGGTGGTAAATGAGCTCAAGGGACGAGCGTAAGGTAGATAAGAAGTGATATAACACTAATTTCAACAGTAGAATGGTCGAAGATGCAAGGCATTAAGGGGCTCAGGATCAGGTTTACCATTAAGCGAAGCTAAACGATAAGTGCCTGATCCATAAGTGTGAGTGATAATGTAAGGCCCAGTCCAATTAGGAGCAAATATTCCACGTTTTCTCTTTTCCAGTTTGGTTACATGTTGATTCTCTTTGAGGACAAGATCACCAACCTTAAAGGTACGCTCATGAAGTCACTTATCATAAGCACGCTTGATGCGTTTTTGGCAGATTTGAAGGTGGTCAAGAGCCGTAAGACGATGCTCATCAAGAAGCTCTAATTGGGCTAACCGCTCTTGGCGGAAATCATCATTGGTGAGAATATCCTGAAGAGATATTCTGAGGGAGGGTATTTGTATTTCGAGAGGCAAGACAGCCTCGATACCATATACCAAAGAAAATGGTGTGGCATTAGTGGAGGTACGAATGCTAGTATGATAAGCCCAAAGGGCAAAGGGAATGTGATCATGCCAATTTTTTCCAGAATCATTAACAACTTTCATGAGGATTTTGGTTAGGGTTTTATTAGAAGATTCAGCTTGACCATTGGCCTGTGGATAGTAAGGTGATGAGAAACTAAGTTTCATACCAAAGTTGTCACAAAGGTCTTGTAACAACTTATTTTTGAAATATTTACCATTATCTGTTATTAGGCGATGAGGAATACCAAAACGACAGATAATGTGATGGTTAACGAATTCGACGATTTTTTCTTTTTTGATTGAAATGAGTGGAATGGCCTCCACCCATTTTGTGTAATATTCGGATGCTGTGATTATCCAACGGTGACATTGCGAAGAGGGCAGGTAAATCCCACCAATAAGGTCTAAACCCCATTGTGAGAAAGGCCAAAGATCTCTGCGACCTGTAGCGGATGGCTAGGAGTATGTTGAAGGTTGGCGTGTTGTTGACACATAACACAATGCTTAACATATTTTTAGCAGTCGTTATTAAGAGTAGGCCAATAATAACCTAGGCAAAGGATTCGTTTAGCCACGGCAAGGCCACTAAAATGTCCGCCACAAATACCGTCGTGGACCTGTTGGATGGTATAGGTGACCTCCACGCCGGTTAGACATTGAAGGAGGATGCCATCAAAGCCACGTTTATAAAGGAGTCCCCCCATGACGACATAGCGAGAAACACGTTTAAGAAAAGTGCATTTGCCAGTACTAGTAAGGTCAGGTGGGAGAACGGAGGTTTTAAGGTAGTTGTGAAATTGGTGGTACCAAGTATCCTGCGAATTAGTAGACACATTATTTATCATACAAATAACCAGGGCTAAGTAAGATGGGGCAAAGATTTGTTGGACCAATATGAATATGTCAGAGTCATTTGGTGAGGCAGGAATCTGTGAGGCTAAGCAAGCCATAGTATCCGCTAATTTGTTAGTGGAGCGGGGAATGGTTTGGATAGAATAACGAGTAAATGAGGTCAAAAGTGAATCCACGTAATGTTTGTACTTTTGAAGCTCCTCATTTTTACATTGGTAAATGCCCATAACTTGATTGACTACCAAATTGAGAGTCGCCGAAAATATTGACAGATTTGACACCTAAGTGTAACACAACCTGGAGACCTAAAACAAGGGCCTCGTATTCCACTGTATTATTAGTGCAGGGGAAATCAAGCCAGAATGAAAGAGGCATAGGCTCAGCGTTAAGAGGAATGAGAACAACACCGGCCCCTCCACCGCGCTAGCATTTGGATCCATCGAAGAAGAGGGTCATTGGATACGACTCTTCCCTGAATGAAAGAGTGGCGATGAGTTCATCGGGGAAGTTAAAATTGGTAAATTGTTCCCCAGGTAAAGGGGCCTCCGCAAGCTGGTCCACAATAGTTTGTCCTTTGATTGACTTCTGGTGTATAAACTCAAGGTCGAGGTCAGCGAGGAGCATAAGCCATTGGGCGATGTGTTGGTTTAGATGTGGTTTGGCATACATATAATGAATGGGGTCCGTGTTGGTGATGACAAAAGTTTTTTGATTCAGGAGGTAGTGTCAGAGTTTGGTGGCTACGAATGATAGGGCTAGGCACAATTTTTCTACATGTGTATACCTACTCTCATAATCCACGAGAGTACAACTTATATAATAAACAGATTGTTCTCAATGTACTGAGTCCCGATGTGCGAGCATGACTCCTATAGCATGGTCAGTGGCAGAAAGGTAAAGGTAAAAAGGGTGATCATCCTGAGGTGGGATAAGCATGGGTGGCTGCAAGAGATAGGCTTTGAGAGCTTCAAAGGCTTGGTGACACTCTTCGCTCCATTGAAAGGCAATGTCCTTTTTAACATTGATCTGAGAGTTGGGAGATGAAATGCCGAATGGATTGAAGTTTACCCTGCAAACTACACAATTGTTTGAGGTTTTTTAGTGGGGGCATTTCTAGGATAGCTTTGACTTTAGATGGATCGACCTCAATGCCATGCAAATAGATGATAAAGTCAAGAAGTTTTCCTGAAAGAAAACCAAAGACACATTTCTTTGGTTGAAGTCGGACCGAATATTGTAACAGGCGATCGAAAATAATGATTAAAACATCAAGATGTTCACTGCGATGTTTAGATTTGCCAAGAAGATCATCGACATAATCCTCAAGGATAGTGTGCATAATGTCATGAAAAATGTAAGTCATAGCCCGCTAATAGGTCGCACCAGCATTCTTAAGGCCAAATGGCATGACACGATAATAGAAGGTTCCCCAAGGAGTTATGAAGGTAGTTTTATGTTGATCGGTCGGGGCTACCAAAATTTGATTGTATCCCAAAAAGCCATCCATGAGAGAAAGCATTTCATGGCCGACAGTGAGATCAACAAGTTGATCAATACTTGGGAGGGGCAAGTCATCCTTGGGGCAAGCAAGGTTAAGGTCTCGGAAATCCATGCATATCTGAAGTCCCCCCGTCGCTTTAGTGATAGGTACGATGTTAGAAATCCATTGAGGATAGTCAATAGGCAAGATGAAGGAAACAGAAAGGATTCGTTGAAGCTCTTATTTGACCAAGATGGCAATGTGTGGATGCATTTTTCTCAGTTTTTGTTTGACTGGTTTGGAATCGGGATTTAGGGTAATGTTATGGACAGCAATGTCAGGATCAATTCCTGGCATGTCAGTGTAGGACCAAGCGAAAGCTTGGTTGCGGGTACGGAGAAAGGTAGTAAAGGAGGCTTGTTATAATGTGTTAAGGGATTGTCTGATCTTCACAACATGAGGATCCTCCTCTGTGTGGATGTTGATTTCTATAGTCAACTCATTCAACATGGTTTGAGTTTCAGATGGTAAGGCGCGTTGAATATAGGAGTCATCCACACCAAGGTAAGTGAGGATGGAGTCGTCATCCTGGCACTCAACAACGTTAATCAAAGGAGAATCCTCTTTGATCATGTCTGGATATAGAAGGGGAAGAGAAGATGGGTCCTCATTATCATGTTGATAAGTGAGATGACCTAGGAAGATAGCATTTGTGAAAAAAAAAAGTTAGGAGGGATAGATTCAGGGTCTATCAACTCTGTGGATGATGATGGCAAAATGGGTGATGATGGTTTGGTAGGGGTGATGTCGTCATCTTCCAGGATACAACTAACACGAGTTTTCTCTGGTGTAAGTGTTTCAGGAAAACCGAGACCACTACGATCATTTTGTTTGCATGTAGTCACGGGAATGAGTGTATGTCGGCCTTATTCATAAAGACCAAAACCAAAGCCTTTCCAAGCACAGCGAGTCAAGAAGGTGAGGGCAAAACGATGATTTGTCAAGTATTGAAAATCAGATTGGAAGGGAATCACACCAAGAGGAGGTTCAGGGGTAACGGAGGATGTGTCAACACCCCCATACGTTAGGTTAGTGCGGAAATGGGGTGGTCTGTAAGAGATTACCTCCCCCACATGACGGTCGTAGGTAGGATGTGCATGTAACTGTCCGTACTCCTGTGGGGTATGGAAAGAGCTAACGTTATATAGGCGGTACTTCCCCAGTGTAAGGTGTTGAAAAACATCTACTAAGGGGTCGGAGGTTAGGATGTTATCTGCGGGAAAGGAAGTGGTATTTGTGACGGCGGTTTCATTGGTTAAAGGTGTAGGTGCGGTTGAAGTGGATGGTTGGGTTGGATGAATGGGTGTCTTGACTGGTACAAGCACATCATTAGGGCGATACAACATATTGCAGGTTTTGAAGGGGGGAGGATCAGCTTTTACGGTGTAGGACTTCCCCTCGTACTCAAATTTTATGCATCTATGTAAGGTGGAAGGAATGCATCCCATAGCCCGGATCCAAGGGCGGCCTAACAACATATTGTATTGGAACTCTCCCTCAAGGACATAGAATATTTCGGGTAAAGTACGTGGCCCTACACGAATGTTAAGGATCGCGGTGCCTAAGGTAGAAGTAATAGCATCATTGAATGACCGCAACATGATGGGGTTGGCACACATGCAGCTAGAAGGGATATTCATTTATTGGAAGGCTTTTGAAGAGATGATGTTTAGGCTAGCACCCCCATCAATCATAACATGACATACCCAAATGTCCCAGACATAAGCTGAGATGAAAAGAGCAGGGTCAGGATCTTTAGCACCAAAGTCAATAATTTCATCTTTGGAGAAACTGACAGCAGCGGGTTGCTGTACAGAGACAGAAGTGGTTGGAGAGATAGGTTGTTTGGTGAGCGAAGCAACGTGATTGGGTGTTAGAATAGAGGTAACAGGCAAGGTTTCATTAGGTAAGACGTCTATCCCTTGAAGGATTTCAACGAGAGCTTGTCGATGAGATTCAGAAGTCTGAATGAGATTATATAGTGTCATTTTTACAGGTGATTAGTGAAGCTGTTTGATCATAGTTCGGTGGGCAATTCCATTAGAGACGGGATAGGCAGGTCCGTGAATAACCACTTTAGGTGGTGGTGCAATCAGGATGGTGGACAGAGAAAGAGATGCCGCAGGTTTTTTTTCTTTTGCTTTCCCATTGTTTTTCTGCCCTCGAGTAGCAACATTAATCATATTGATCTCGTGAATACGAGAGGAGGAAGACGGTAGGGATAGGTCATGGTCTTCGAGAGGTGGGGTTGTAATAATGATAGATATTGGTGAGGCGGGGATAGGTGGTATAGGAGAGGGAATTGAAGCTAAAGGTCTCTCTCTTCATAAGTTATCTTTCTTAACTTTTTTATCTGAGAGAGGTGACTGACGAAGTATAGCTTTCAACGCATTGCATCCCTCTACGTCATGTCCTGGTGCACGGTGGTAAGCGCAGATTTTAGACTCATCGTAACCTATAGGTCGAGGTTTAGATGGATCATAAGGTCTAAGTGGGGGTATGGAAATGGTCGCATTCTCTAACAACATAGCAAGGATTTTGGCGTAAGACCCTTTGAGTGGGTCAAAGTCAGAGGAAAATGAGGCTATTGACTGGGTAGTTTGTGGTAATGACGGGGTATGGTTGGTTTGTAGGGGTGGTGGTTTAGCCAAGGGGTTTTGATAATGGGTTTTAACTAAACGTGGCTTCTTTAGCGAATAAGCTATGTTTAGCTAGTTAGATGATGAGGCCACAGATGATGTGGTATCAGAAAACAACCACGGAGAAATAGGAGTGACAGCAAACAAATCCTTTGATGATGGAATTTTTTTAGGGTTGGTAGGTGGATAGGATACGTGGGGTGACGGTGTTGCTATACCCTTGGATTTTTGTATGGGTGCAGAAGGTGTAGGTTGCTTTAAAGAAAGCGCAGGAGGTATGATATATTGATGCAAGGTAGAGAGATGGGGTCCCAATATGGAAGGTAGGTGTGACGACGAGGGTTTTAGTTGTGATAGCTGCATAGATTGAGGAGATTGAGTCTGTCTCCTAATGGGATGGATGGCTTTATTTTTAGATAAATCAAGCCACTTAGGTGGGTGTGTTAGACTAGGTATTGGTAAGGTCCCAAGTGTAGGGGAAGATTTGGTTAGGTTAATAGAAGTGGATGAGGTATTTGGTAGAGATTACGGGGGTGAAGATGAGGACATAGGCATTTTAAGCTTCTGTAAACACTTCAGGTATATGGTAGAGGCATCTGGATTGGTCATCTGCATTTGAGTAGAATATGGCGTACTCAAACGTTCCCATAGGACCTATCTATCTTCTGGGGAATGACAGTCCTCACGTGTGAATAGGAAATTTTGTATGGAAGAAAGGTGGGTTGTGATTCCGGTCCACTGTAGGTGTGATACAGGGGAAAATGAGGCACTGTATCAATGGGCGTTAAGAGGTCAACCGGTCACTGAAAAGATTTAGGCGATGAAGAACTAATAGGTAGGAGGGCGTGTTTGAGAGAATCCGTCATGTTTAAAGAATGTGGTGATGTCGGTTCAAGAGGTTTCTTGTCTAAGGATGACAAAAGAAGTGGCGAGCCTTCCTCCTGTACAACAAGAATGGTAGAAGGAGACGTTTGGGAAATAGATAAATTAGATAACATTCACTCACAGTCTTGCAAGGATGTGGTGTAAGAAGGCTCATTTGTGAGAAGGGAACTCTGGGCAATTAATTCCTTGATGGGTAAAGGAACGGCAAGGATTTCAGTTTGTCTTGATGGTGAGGAAGGGGGTTTGGATTCCTGCGTTAGTGAAGAGGCTTGATTCAGAATTTTTTCGATAGAGGTTTTTGGCTGGGAGTCGAAGACTGCATGGATCTCATGAACACTCTCCTCGGCTAAGATATCTTGATTTATGTTACTGTTAGAAGAATGATTCGGGAATGGTTTGTTGAATATTTTCAAATTTCGGTTAGCAGGGGCGTTAGGATTATTGAGGGCTATATCCCCCACATCAACCATTTCCTGCTCTATGTTTTTCAACAACTTGCAGTTTTCATGACTGTGTCCCTTCACGTGGTGGAAGTTACAAAAGTCATTTTCTTTGTACCAAGAAGGTATGGCGCGAGTGGAATCAAACCCGGAGTGAGGTTTAATAGGAGGTAAGGTAATGGCTCCTGCTTTAAGAAATTTTTCCAATATCACACCATATGTTTCTCCCAAGGGAGTGTAGTTGATGGGCTCTGCTTTATACTTATAGGTGGTTTTTGGCGGGGTATTAGACAGTGGTTGGGATTTGACCATCACCGCGTGCATGGCTCCTTTTGATTTCGAAGCAGTTGATGGGTGAGGATTGGTGGTGTTAGGTTTGTTGGTGGAATCTTGGGTTCGGAAATTGGGGTTTTTGTTGCGCAACCGCAATTTCTCTTCCTCTAAGGCTCGAATCTCTAGTTTTCGAGCCATAGTAAAGGCCTCGTCAAATGTACGGAAAGTTTGAATTTGGAGGGTAGGAGAGATGTGCTTAGCGCAGGCCCGCGTAAAGAGTTCAATAAGTTTGGCCTGAGGCAAGGCATACGTAAGTTGGTTGATAAGGCCCCGCCATCGTCCAACGAAATCTGCGATAGATTCATCTTCAAATTGTCAGATGATATAGAGGTCGGTGATAGATACTTTCTTGGCAATGTTAATGGAGAAATGATCCAAGAAAGATTGGGCTAGCTGGTTAAAAGAGAAGATTGAGTGCTGGGTTAAAGCACTGTACCACTCCAAGGCGGGTCCTGATAAGGACATGGGAAAGGTGCGGAGTAGTAAAGCATCGTCATGAGCAATCAGATAGCAGGCATGTCTAAATGATCGCAAGTGTTGTTGAGGGTCCTCCTTACTATTAAAATGGGTAAATTTTGGTAATTCCCATTGAGGAGGATATGAATGAAGGGGGACTGAAGGGTGGATAGGCTCCCGAAAAACTTTTTCGTATGTCAAGGCGCTACGACTTCCTGAAACAGAAGCCTCCAGATTTTGCATTTTGTCCATCATTTGTTTAATTAAATCAGTAGTTGGATGAGATGATGGTGTGGTTGTGGTAAACAGAGGCAAATTGGGCCAAGGGCCACCACTAGACAATGGTGGGGTTAAATGTTGATAAGGTATGGAGGACGAATGTGTTGAGGCAACCGAATAGGGATGTCCTATATAAGACGTTGAGGTTACCGGATATGTGTGTGGAAATGAAAAGGTGGGCAGAGCTTGAGAAGGAAAGCTCGTGTGGATAGGTGGCAGAGAGCAAGTCATGAACGGAATAGTCTGCAAGAGAGACGAGGTAGGAGCAGTCGGCGGTAATGACATGTTGGGCCCAAGATTAACCAAAGGAAATCCAATCTGTGCCATATGAACCCCTGAAGCTGCTGAGTTAGGAGACGGGACTAAGGATGCAGAAGGCAAAGCGGAGTTATTAGGCGGAGAAGGAGCTAAATGAGTAGCTATACTAATAGGCATGCCAACAAGGAGTTGACCGTCGGGTGTACGGTCAGGGGCATGAGACAAATAGTATTGTACAGCGCTAGGATTAGCATCCAGAAATTTGGCAAATTCTTTATCTCCTACAGGAATTTTAGGAACCTCGCTGGTGTCCGTAGGATTCCCCATAGAATGTGAAGGGAGTGATTCAGGAAAAGGCACAGAGTAAGCATGTGAAACCATGGCAGTGGCTTGCTTTCGAGTGATAAAAACCATGGACAGGACTACACAGTAGGGTTTCAATCTATCAGGAACAAAAATAGACAACAAGATGCTTGAAATTGGTAGGTTGCTGGTTTGTCAAGAACTGTAAAAGATAGTAACCGATATCGGTAGGATAACCGATGTCGGTCAGGCTATAGCCAACGTCGGTAAGCTAACCGGTGTCGGTATAATAGAACTGGTGTAAGAAGCAGTAAGAAGTTGTTGATTTGGTGTTAACAGTGATTAGTATGCCTACTAAACTGTTCTGTAGTGATCACAGAAAACAGTGTATGACAGAGAAACAGAACTGAAAACAAGCAAGAATGCACAAACAAATTAATCAGACTAACCCTAGGGTTAATTTTAATCAATTTGGGCTTATGCCTTAAGACACAGAATGATGTCAATCCTAAAAAAAAGACTTAGGGGAAATGTCAAGTTTGTTTTGGCTTATAAGGTTACCCTCAATCGGGCGGAGGAATACCATGGAAAAGGGGGGATGTTTTGAGCTGTTGTGTTAATTATGAAGTGATTCGGTATGTGTTGTGCAGTGAAAGTAAGATTAATTTCCTGTCAATACCGTGGAAATCACCCCCACGTGTACGACCTGTTACTTAGTCTATGTTCACTAGAATTGAAAACAACAAGCAAGAATGTAATGCACGTGTTTTAAACCCAAATTGAAAATGATATTCGATGAAGCAAAGAAGATGACTTTCACTAAAGCAAATATGGGAAAGCAAGACAAATTCTTTTACTAAATATAACAAAAACAACAAACAACAAGTATGCTCCCCAAATGAAAGCAAGCAAGAGAAACAGAAACCCGAAATGGGTCCCACCGGGCGTGCCAAAATGTTTCGCACGGAATGTTTCGACTCTGTGGAATAGACTTGCTTCTATCCTTTCATTCCTTTGAGAAACAGATAAGGGTTAGGGCTAGGAGGAATACCTGTTGAATGTTGAGATGGTGTGCGCGTACCGTAGAGAAAGAGCAGATCAACTACGAAGAACTCCTTTTTGTCTTGGAAGGACTACCTGCAAGTAAGAATACAAGACCACCATATTTTAATTAGACAATAAATGAGGGAGCTGCCTTAGGCTCGAGAAATATAAAACTTCCTTTCGAAGGTGGTCTTATCCCCTTTTAATACGAATTAACACAAATCAAAGAAAGCTATTGCAAAATCACGATTTAGGTACCTCGTTACAAAGCAATAGAGGCTAAACTATCAATAATAAAGAGTCACGTTGTTTGTTCGGTTACTGGTCGTTGATACATTTAGGTTGAGTTACAGGGATAAACTAGACTGGATCTGAGGTTATTAGGTGACAAATAGGCGAGAGGAAGGTTTTGGGGTATAAGTCACAGTGACCGATGTTGGTCACTGGATAACCGACCGCGGTTAGAGAACCACTGCCGGTAGGGGATAACCGACACCGGTAGGGTCAGTAATCTAGGTGCTTCTGGATAGAGGTTGGTTGCAGGGTGATTGTGGGGTTATTAAGACTGGTGGATGGCTGAGGGGAATAGTGAGAGGACAGGGAAGACTCAGAGTGTGATAAAATGGTCTTCTGGGCAATACAAGGATGTATGGATGAAGGTTAAGTGCAGGGTGCTGGTAGGTGGTAGATCTAGGAATGAGCTTATAATTACTATCAATCCACAGGCTCAAGAAATGGTGCTTAGAAACATACAAGACACTACTTACTCGTTCCTGATGAAGATGCAGGTTCCAGGACTGTGATGATGAAGACAGGGCTCAAGTAGGATGATCTGACAATCCAAGATGAGCTATCTCCTCTTCTGATGCTCGGATGAGTGTCACTGGGCTCTGGTTATTCAGTTGCAGTCTTGGGCTTGATGTCCTTCTCTGCAAACTTCTCTCTTTTCTTCACTTGTCTCTGCTCGGCCAAGCAAATCCGGATCCCTTTCAATGATTTCTCCTCTTCCTCGATCCAATGAAAATCTGATCCTTTGTTTTTGGTTGGAAGTGGTCATTTACAGGGAACCGATGGCGGTTACGCAACCGACGGCGGTCGAGTAGGAACCGGTATCGGTCAGGTCAAAGCGGGCTATTTTTGGTAAAATAGCCAGCTTTCCCTCCTTTTCTCCCGAGGGATTAGTTGCCCCGGCTTGGTCAAGTCATTATGAGGTTGGTTTTAGGTGCGGGTGAGGAGTAATTAGTCATGGGTGTGGATGTGGACCAAGTTATAGGTCTTAATTAGGTTAGTTTAGGGTTAAGACTAGGTCATGATGAGGTGGCGAAATGAGGGTGGCAGGTATGGCGATGTGGATTTATTAATTATAAGGTAACTAATAAATAATTGTGTAAGGTTTAGGTGATGAGGTTAGGTTGTGAAATGAGATGCGGGGCACAGGGTGTCGTAAGACACAAATTTGGTGTCTACAGATAGAGTCAAGTATCATATTCCCTATCAAGCATTCTAGTTGGGTGGCCAACTTGGTTCTAGTTAGTAAGAAGAGTGGAGAAATCAGATTGTGTGTTGACTTCAGATATCTGAATAGAGTGTCTCTCAAGGATCATTACCCACTTCCTTCTATGGAGAAAATTTTTCAAGTTGTTTCCGGATTTGAAAGGTTTTCATTACTTGATGGCTATTTAGGGTACAATCAGATTATGGTGAAAGAAGAGGATCAGTTCAAGATAGCCTTTACAACCAAATGGGGAACTTATGCATATAGGAAAATGCCATTTGGGCTGTACAATGCTGGAGGTACTTTCCAAAGGGCAATGGACATGGTGTTCAAGGATTTTATTAACAACATGGTGCTGATATATCTTGATGATATCACTGTTTTTTAAAAAATGCAACAGACCATCTCTTTCATTTGAGACAAGTGTTCCAAAGGTGCAGAATATTTGGGGTATCCTTGAATCCTAAAAAGTGTATTTTTATAGCCCATGAAGGAAATATCCTTGGCCACATTATCTCCAAAGAAGGATTAACAATTGATCCAGAAAGAGTTGAAGCCATAAGAGCACTACCATTGCCAAGCCACAAGAAGGCCCTTCAAAGCTTCTTGGGGAGGATAAATTTTGTTCAAAGGTTTGTCCTAAATTTTGCAGCCCTAGTCAAGCCTATCACTAAGATGTTAAAGAAAAGCATAGATTTCAAATGGATAGCAGAAGGAAAAGAAAGTTTTAGAGTAATCAAATAAGCCATCTCACAAGCCCCAACTCTCATTAACCCAGATTTCTCCAAGGATTTCATCCTCTATGCATTTGGGGGTGATGATACTATTTCTGTAATTTTGGTACAGTAGAACGAAGACAATGATGAGTAGCCAATTTCTTTCTTCAACTAAATCTCGGATGACTATGAGGTGAGGTATTATTTCATTGAGAAGCATGTTCTTGCAGTAATCAGGAGCTTGAAAAAATTCAAGCATCTAGTTTCAAACAACAAGGTTCAATTATTGGTTTCTCATGTGGGAATTAAAGACTTCCTCCTCAACAAATACCTGAATGAAAAAAGAGCAGGTTGGATTACTCATGTCATGGAGTATGACATTGATATCAAATTCACCAAGTTGGTCAAAGGAAAATGATTGTGTGAGCATCTGGTCTTGAATAAACACAAGGAAGCATGGAATGAGAAGGAGGTTGTTTTGGTGTTGCAAGACATCCATGAGCAAGGAAGCACTCAAAAGGAAAATGATGGTGTCCTCAATCCTTACTAGACCCAAGACATAATGAACTTCCTAAACATAGGTCTATGCCCTCCAGAGATGAACAACACCAAAATAAGACACTTCAGATTGCAGGCTGTCCCATAT
Source organism: Taxus chinensis (assembly GCA_019776745.2). Taxonomy (NCBI): domain Eukaryota; kingdom Viridiplantae; phylum Streptophyta; class Pinopsida; order Cupressales; family Taxaceae; genus Taxus; species Taxus chinensis. The sequence goes on along the minus strand of CM034146.1, from coordinate 31,341,812 downwards.
GCCGTTGTTGATGGTGTTTTGTTAAAAAGGGATGTGAATGGAGTGTTGCTGAGATGCATTGGTACAAATCAGATTCACATGGTTTTGGAAGAGTTCCATGGTGGAACAGCTGGTGGTCATTTTGCACCGAGAGTGATAGCTCTGAAGATCATGAGGGCTGGCTATTATTGGCCCAAGATTTTCAGTGATTTTTATGCATCGATAAAGAGGTGCAAGAATTGTGCATTCTTCACAGGTAAGGAGAGACTAGCTGCCCTTCCATTGCATCTAATTTTAGTTGACCAGCCATTCATGCAATGGGGTTTGGACTTCATTGGAGTCATTAATCCAAATTCAAGCCAAGGACACAAATGGATTCTAACAGAAACAAATTACTTCACCAAATGGACTGAAGCAGTAGCACTCAAGGAAGTAAATGAATCTAGCATCCTAGACTTCTATGAGGGAATATAAACCAAATTTGGCATATCGGCTACAATAATATCAAATAATGCATTGGCATTCATTAGGTCCAAGGTAACTGAATGGGTTGTCAAGAATGGGATCTACCTAAGAACTTCATCAAATTATTACCCTCAGGGTAACGGCTAAGCTGAATCTACAAACAAGAACTTGTTAAGGATCATTAGGAGGGCTCTTGATGAAAATCAGAGGTCTTGGCATACTAAGTTGAAGTCAGCCTTATGGGTTGATAGGATAACTCCCAAGAGATCTATAGGTAACTCTCCATTAAGGGTTGTTTATGGAAGAGAGGAAATTTTGCCAATGTCACTTGAGTTTCCAACATTGGAACTCATGAAATAGTTGGAGTTGTTGGAGTTTGGACCCATGGAGGCTAGATATGCAGAATTGATGGAGCTCTAAGAAATCAAAAATCAGGTGTTCCAAGCAATGGAGAAGGATCAAGATTTGATCAAGAAGACCTTTGATAGAAAGGCCAAGGACAGATCTTTCCAAGTTAGAGATCTAGTGTTAAAATGGGATGCAGACAGAGAAAAGCTGGGGAGGAATTTGAAATTTTGATGCCATTTGGAGTGGCCCATACATGGTCACAAAGTGTAAGGACAACAATGCCTTCCAATTGTCTTCATTAGATGGTGAAGAATTGTAGATTCCGGTCAATGGAATCCATCTGAAGCATTGCTACTGAAGGAAATTCTCCACCTTGTACATATTAGCTTAGGTTTTCATTCCTCTAAGTGCTTATGCACATTTTTTGTTGTAGATTATATTTTCTTTCCCTAAGTGCTTTGGCACAATCTTGTTGTTCCAAGAAATGTGTTTTGCAACCCTTTCCCCAATCAGATGGTGTTCTACCTTCCATCTTCCTCCTTGCAACATTCTAATCAGTTGGGGTACCAAGTAGAGACTTTAATGACTCCATGCCCAATGGATTGTTTCAAGCAACTAGTAACTTCATCGAGCAGGCAGATGACCCTCTGAGTTGCCAAATTATTATCCAAAATGAGCCCCTTGCTCATTTTGTGGCTAAATCCCTTCATTCTTCCCTCTCTTGTGCCTCAGTCATAATTTTTTGCTTTTCTAGAAATGGAACCACTGGATAGAGATTTTTCTCATCTTTCCAGAAAGGTAAAGTTTTCTTCCTAACTCCATGTATTTTTGAAGTTATGGCTCGAGGGAGCTTTTGTGGGAAATTTTCCCCTGAAAAGTCCGAGCCAATAAGATGAGGCCACGTGTCCTCGGAGGGAGGGGCGGTAGAAGTAAACTTGGAAACTTTACCAAATGTTTGGCAAGGTTTCTGAAGGAATTTTCAGCCTGATGGCCCGCCGTTCAATGGGAGCTGGCCACGTGTCCAAGAGGAAGAATTTAGGAAAAATATTTAAGGGTCGACACAAACAAAATTTTCGATGCCAGGCCTGCATCGAATCACATTGTGCCACGTGTCCTTAGGCCAAAGGAGTGGCAGAGGGCGGGGGTAAAATTGAAAATTTGGCAAAGTGTTTTGGCGAGAGGAAAGGAGAAAATTTTGCACGCAGGCCCACGGAAAAATTATATCATGCCACGTGTCTCAAGGGGCATTGGAGCTTTGGCCACTGGGGAGAAATTGGGAATTTTTCCCAAAGGTTAGCTCAAAGAGAAATGTTTGCCCCCAAGGCCCATGTCTAATGGGAGCTCGCCACATGTCCCAAGATCGACGGAACATGGGGGAAAGTTGGGAATTTTTCCCAAAGCAAAGTTGAAGGAAATATCGAAAGGGAGAGTCAGCCCCCCAAAACCCGAGCCAATCAAATCACTCCACATGTCCATGTTGCGGCAAAAAACACAAGGCAAGCCCACAGGGAAAAATGAGCCTAAAGGCCCACGTCCAATGGGATCTTGCCACGTGTCCCGTCAAGGAAAATGGTTCGGAGCAGATGGAGAATTTGAAAGTAAAGGTCCGTAATGAATCATATCATGCCACGTGTCCTCAGGTCATCGGCCCGACAGAGAATTTTCGAAAAATTTTCCAATGGCCAAAACGATGGAAAATGAACAGGAAGAGCCCGCAACCAATAGAATCATGCCATGTGGCACCGGATCCATGGGGCATGGAGTATATTTGGGAAATTTTCCCAAATGCAAAAAGTGGGAAAATTTCAAATTTTCGGCCCGCCAACCCGTTTTGGCCCTGTTTTGCCCTAAATTTTCAAACGACCATAACTTTCGATCCAGAGCTTGGTTTTTTGTGTTCTTTATATCAATAGAAATATGGTGAAATTATCTACATGATTCCAGGATCAATTTGGTATTTTGATGGAGTTTAGAGAGAGAAAATTTAAAAAAACCTTTGGCACGTGGTAATCAACAGAAATGACGTTTCAACCACAATTTTTAATGAAGAATGGCTCGCATTCTCTCCTAGCATGGTGAAAAATATTAGGGAATGGACCTATAAGGATTCCCATGCTATTTTATTACATTTTGGTTGGTGGTTGAACCTCCTCTCATGTTTTCTCATGTTTCTCTCTCCCAGGCTCATTTTTTGCATTGTAAAAGCCAGATTTGGCTCATTTTTGAAGGGTTGGAAATTTTTTATGTTTTGCAGGATCCCTTTTTCACCTTGAAAAGTGATTTTGTGGAATAGAAGACCTCTTCCAAGACTATAACATATTTTTATGCCTCTTAGATGTTGTAATGCATGTATTTTTTATATTGGAAATGAAAATGTAAGCTCTGTGAATGAGTTTCAATCCTCTGTTTGTTTTGTTCGCTTCATTTCTGACCTTTCATTACATTTTATCAGTTTGTGCATGATGTTTTGTTGTGTTTCTATTATTTGTGTCAATTTGCAGAAGTAAAGAATGTTCACCACTCCTTTGGTGTATCACCTCATTAGTCTTAGTTTTATTTCTTTTGCATTCTCTATCTCTGTCCCCTTTGAATTTAGAGTAGGACTTTGAGCTTAAACCTCTGCAACTTGCAAGTAATACACCTGATTAGAGGAGTTGAGGAGCCAACCTCTAATCTAGAGATTCTTTTCCTATTTTTATAAGTCCCACAATTGGGGAAAAGATTCAATGTTGTGCAATCACACTAGATGTCCAAAATGTCAAACTAGAAATCTGATCAACATCCAGGGGTGCTGCTGATTTACACTAATAGTAGTATTGTGATGGGAACAAGAAATTGGTTGTGGAGATTCAAAAATGAAGAAGACACAATTTTTCTCAAATTAAAACACAAATTTACTCCAATTTGATTAAATTTATTAGTAGGGAAAATTTTCTCAAACAATATCAAAGCTTGTTAATGGCTATACACTTGCAACCACCTTGACATGATGAAATTTAACACAAAAGAAATAAATAGGTTCCTCAGATAGTCTCTTAGAAAATATGGTCTTTATCAAACCATTTTCTCTCAGGAATTAGCTTTCGACTTCTAACACTCCAACATTCCAGAAATTTGCATGAAAATTTCATGCAATTTATAATATTTTAACTTACAACAGAGTTTTCCCCCCAAAACAAGAAACATTGAAAGCACCATTGTGTGTTGTGACTCCTAGAATCAGAATTGCAAAAAGGTTGTTAGGTGCACAGAGGGAAAATCTCTCCAAATATTTCCAACATTCAATTCTTCACCTAGTTACTCATTCTTCATCTTGCATGCCAAGTACTTCCTCCTCCATTCTGTCAAATCTGGTTCTTTGCGTACCAAGGAAGGAAAAACTAGGAAATCAGATGGAGGCTAATAGTTAGAGCACATCTTAATGGAAAAATATGTTTTCATATTTTTTACCACCAAACCAAGATATAAACAGGTCTCTCGTGTGCCAAAGAAAGAAAAATCGGGTCAAATATGACAGTCAGATCACATCTTTAATGGTGAAAGACATTTACAGACCTTCCCCAACAAACCAGGATATCAGATTAATGTTCCTCTTCATTTGGCATGCAAGAGACTCCAAGAAATGATAAAAAAACATAGGAATACACATCCTCATGAGCTTTAGAGAAAAATGGTAGAAAATCATATACACAGGAAAAGTGTATTGATCTTTCTTTTGAATTTGGACCATCCATGTGGGAAATCTGAGTTAAGACTGGCCTGGGGGTTCCTTTTTACTTTTTACACATTTTGGGGAAAAATGCAAAATTTATCAATTCACTCCACCCCTTTTTCCTTTGAAAAATGTGCCTAACATGTGTCCCAATGTGGGTCCCAAAGGAATCGTGGCTAAATTCTACTATTTCATCTCTTTTTTGAAAAAGGGAAATTTTTCAAAGTTTTCCCTACAACTTCGCCCTTCCACTTTTAGTTTTTGATGTGGGTCCCAGTGGAACCACGCTTCCTTTTACACTTTTAACTCTTTTCTCTAGAAAAGGAAAATTTTGCAAATTTCCCTTGAAAGTCCGCACATACGCCATTGACTAGAGAAATTTTTGATGATTCTCTATCGGTATTGTGGGTCATTTTGATGATTTTAGTCTTTTAAACAACAAGGGGCAAAAAATCCAAGTTGCACCCGATGGCTCACCTCCCCACTTCTTGAATTTTGAAACTGCCACGCATCTCAATGGCGCATCTTGAGATGGTCCCAAAAAGTAGAGACCCTGAATGAGTATGGGGTCACCACATGTCCCAGTGTAGTAAAGCCTACTAAAAATCTTGATAGTTTAGCAGAAAGCGCTATGTTTTCAAGGTCTGAGATGATCTTCTCTAGTTGTTGAAAAGTCTAAACAAAAAAAAAGAGTGAGTGGAAGCCTCTAAGTGTCCTCCTAGTGCTTATTCAAAACAAAAATCAAAGGCCAGTCCCTAAACATGCATGATCCATCCATGTGTCTTTTTGGTGTAACTTCAAGAGGGTCCTAGAAGCGGAGACCCTGAATGAGCATGCACTCACCACATGTCCTGAACCTTAGAAAACTTCTTTAGAAAATTTAAGTTCCCAACAAAGCCAATGGAAACCTCTACATGTCCCTTTATTGCAATTGTTAAGGTGGGACCTTGAGATAGATCTTCAAATGAGCTACATCCCACCATGTGTTCACAGCCCACCAAAACCATATAAGTTGCATGAAAAAAATTTCTAAGCCTGGGCGAGGTAGCGGAATCCTCCACGTGTCTACCTAGCGTAACTCCATGGACAAACAAAAAGGTGAGTCTTCAAATGAGTGCCATTCCTCCACATGGAAAAGTTTTGGGTTAAAAATTTCCACAAAGTTTAAGAGTTCCCCACTGAGCCGCATCCAACCAAAAAGGGCCACGTTTCCACTGATGCAGAGATTTAAAATTTGATAGGAGAAACACACCTGTCAAGCTGTGAAAATGCAGGGAAACCTTTGTTTGAGCTCGGAGATGAAATTTTCTTTAAGGACAGAGCATTTGGAATTGTTGCAAGGTTCACACATGGTCCTCTGAGCTATATCTATTCACATTTCTTCAAGTATCTGGAAAAAAATGATAGGGACAACAACACATGACTGTGGAAAATGGAAGGGAAGGAAAAACACAAGTTTTACGCCCAATTAACAAACACCTTTAGATGGAAAAAGGAACAAATCAAAAAATTCAGGGCTTTTAAGTGACCTTCGACTAAGGAGGAACCAATCATGACAACCAAATAGAAGAAAAAGCATTCAAGTATCAACATGGGGAGACAAAAAACATTAGAGAGGCCGTAAATTGGGGGATTTTAATGGAAAACGGGGTGAGCCAAATTTGAGCACCAACAGAAACAAGAGTGAATGTTTTATTACCCCTTTAAACTTTTAATTTTAAACTGATTTGCTTGAATTAAGTTCTTTTATGGAACTATGACATATTTGTTTCTTGGACCCCTGGATTTTGATGTTACCTTGTTGGGAATACTTGTGTGTGTGAAGTCTATACTTTTGATCTTATTTACTGAGTCTTTCTCTAAGTTCTTGAGTACCAAAATAAGCGATAAAAAGATGAGGTCCTATTAGTTGGTGACATTGTGAGAGTGATAAAAAGATGATATTGAAATAATGTACTAGCACTTAGAGCATATAAGAAATGTTTACTAGGGCCTGAGTATGAACTGTAATCATAATTTTGTCCTTGGTAATAGTGAAAAAATAGAGTTGGTACCCAAATTGATTCTCCTTCAGAAGCTGAGAAACATCACAATTTTGACAGGAAGCTTGGAGGAAAGAAGAGCACGTTGTGTGTCATTTTTTATCCAGGGAGGAAATGCAGCTTTCTCTTTGTCACTAAGATGTGGAGAAATGGGTAACACCATTAAGAGGATTTGATCTATCCTCACTACTTTATGGTTGTGCCTTTCAACCAGGGTCAGAGGATCCTTTTGTATCCTTTTGTTTGTGGAGAAGATGGAGTTATCATTTGTTGTAGAGTTATTAAGAAGACCTTGAAGAAAACATGATCAATACAGCAAAAATCTAACTCTCACAAGTTGTCACTCTAGATAATGGAGATGTTTTCTAATCTAGATTAAGGCTACTAAAGACAATGAAAACTTGATTAGTTCTGTGTGTTTTGGGAATAGAAATTATGCATTTGTGCACACACAGGACAAATAAGGGTGGTATGGGTATGATTGGTTGTTTTTAAATGAATTTTGGTGGGAAGTGAGGCAGAGTGGGTGTTGACATTCCAAATATTTGAGAGCTTTCACAAAAATGGAAGGCATGACCAACAAAATGCTTTAGAATAGCCAAAATGTTCCTTTAACTAGAAGGTGTGCTTTAATGGAGGCCTAGATCAACACGTTTTCACACAAATTTAAGGATCCAAAATGAAGGCTCAAATTGAAATACTTAATTAAACACTATCAACCTTTATTTTATCATGCCTAAGATACCCTCAAAGGCTAACAAACAATATTTATCATCATGCTAGGAGTACAGTGATTTTAAAATTGTTTATTTCACTATCAAATGAAAGTTCTTCTGAAAAATGAAATTGCAAGTGCCACCAAACTATCACAAAGCTAAGATCTTGTGTGATTCACATAGGTTTCAACGTAAGATTTTAATGGAAAAAAACAAATGTTTTTAGACATTTAGAAATGAAGCAGAAACAATTTTTCTCAAAGTAAAACATAGATTTACTCCAATTTGATTAAATTTATCAGAAGGGAAAAATTTCTAGAACAATCTTAGAGCTTTTAAATGGTTGTACACTCATAACCATCTTGACATGATGAAATTTAACACAAAAGAAATAAATAGGTTCCTCAGATAGTCTCTCAAAAAATATGGGCTCTATCAAACCCTTTTCTCTCTCGAATTAGCTCTAGACCTCTAACACTCCAACATTCCAACCATTTTCATGAAAAATTCATGCAATTTATAATATTTTCACTTACAACAAAGTTTTCCCCCCAAAACTAGAAAAATTCAAAGCACCATTACGTGTTATGACTCCCAGAATCAGATTTGCAAAAAGGTTGTTAGGTGTGCAGAGGGAAAATCTCACCAAATATTTCCAACATTCAATTCTACGCTTGGTAAGTCATTCTTTATCTCACGCGTCAACTACTTCCTCCTCCATTCTATCAAATTTGGTTCTTTGTGTGCCAAGGAAGGAAAAAATATGAAATCAGATCTAGGCCAATAGTTAGACACATCTTAATGGCAATAGATGTTTTCAAATTTTTTCCCACCAAACCAAGATATCAACAGGTCTCTTACATGCCAAGAAAAGAAAAATTAGGTGGAATCTGATAGTCAGATTACATCTTTAATGGTGAAAGATGTTTATAGAGCTTCCCCACCAAATCAAGATATCAGATTAATTTTCCTCTTCATTTGGTGTGTAGGAGACTCTAAGAAATGATAAATAAAAACATAGGAATATGCATCCCTAGGAGCTTTGGAGAAAAATGGCATAAAATTAGATATAGAGGCACAGTTGTCATTTATCTTTGTTTTGAATTTGGACAGTCCACGTGGGAGATCTGAATTAAGATGGGTTCAGAGATTCCTTTTTACTTTTTTCACCTTTTAGAAAAAAATGCAAAATTTCTCAATTTTCTCCACCCCTCTGCCTTTGAAAATTGGGCCTAACATGTGTCCCAATGTGGGTCCCAAAGAAACCGTGGCTAAATTCTACTATTTCACCTATTTTTTTGAAAAAGGGAAAAATTTTCAAGTTTTCCCCAAAACTCTACAATTCTACTTTTACTTTCTGATATGGGTCCTAGCGGAACTGTACGTACCCAAAATTATAGGGTACTGCACCACTGGAACAATGTTACACGTGCCCCAATGATGATACAGGTCTCCTCGCAAGGTGTTCAGGATCTGAAAAATCTCTCCAAGTGTACATTAACATCCCACATGCCCCGCTTAGCCTCTGTGTGATTTGTTTTGCTCTTCCCCCCTCTTTCCCTTTGCTTTTTGGTCTTCAGTTATGAAACTGCCACCCTGCCTGGGTGGCGGTCTCGTGACTGCCTCCCAGGCAGGGTGTCAGTCCTATAACCACCACCATGCTTAGGGTGGGGGTCCTTCACATGTTTTCTAGAACGTGATTTTAATCGCGACTCGTGTAAATTTCAACTTTTACCAACCTTTTCATCTGTTTTTGCTTGTATTTATGGTTCTGATTCCTTGTAATAGTGTTTCTCCATTGTTTATTGTAAAAGAGTTCAAATTGGATTTCACCTTTGGGTAAATGGGAATTCTATAAATAGCTGGTTGGTTTTCAAGCAAATGGCCTCTCAAAACTATGCCCCTCATCCTCTCATTTCAGAATTTAGTCTTTCAGTTCTTGCTTAGGAATTGTGTTAGTTTTGTTTGTTGCATGCATAGTTAGTGTTGTTTTGTCCATTTAGAAGCCACATGATCTTGCTTGTGCTAGTGTTGTTACTGTTTCATACAGTCAATTAAGGTAGGATAGTTGTCATTTTCCAGTCTGAAGTCATTAGAGTTGCAGGTTGTTGTTCATCAAGAAAGGATAGTTTGCATAATTAGTTGTTATCTTCGCTTCTAGTTAGATTTATATTGTTTCCTTTTGTATGACAATCACGGGACCTAGGGAGCCCAAAGAATACGTATTCGAGCCAATCGTGCCTTTACCCAATCTTGTTGCAGCAATAACTGATATAGACCAGAATCTTAGAATACAAGTCTTCCGAACAACAACAGACCTACAAGAAATCAGCCCACAGTTAAGAGGATTAAACATAGAAGACGACAAAGCACATACATTATTGGACAAATCAACCAAACTACATATTGCCCTATGATAGATATCCATATGACTATAGAAAGGCTTGAAAGAGAGCAAACATTCGGTTGTGATCCAATTGTGTCCTCACAGCCTAGATCTCGTTAGAGGCATCCTCATTGACATAGACACTAGCTTAAGAATTCAAGTTTCCAGAACACCTGTAAGGGACTCTGAGAAGATTGCACAACTTTTAGTTCTAAATATAGAGGTCCGAAAAGGAATACGACTACTGGATAGTAGGGATTAGGGATTAGATTCTGCACATGACCATAGGATAGGTCCACAATGACCATGAATTTACAGTTGTGATCCACATATCCCACAACCCAATGAACCCACAGGTCAATCAGACTGTTGATTCTGGTCTACGGACTTTAGTATTTAGGTCCTCTCCACATCCACCAACCATTATCACACAATTATCCTCACTAGACATAACAGCTAATCAAGCTAAGGATTTCTGGACTAGACCAGAGAATCGCCCATAGAATCCACCATATATCCATCATCCATTTTTATGGTCCCATGTCTGGAGATATACACGAAGACAATCACTAGGTCATTTTTCACGTATCCCATAACCTATAGATCAGATCATGCTAGAGCTCGATACCAATTGGAGCCTTCAAGCAGTCATCCTTACCGACTGATCTATCACACTAGGTTCAGGTTAGAAGGGCCTTCTTTTACTTTATATTCACAGATTCCATTAGTGCGCATCGAAGATATAAGATTACCTAAATAGTTTGTCTGTATCCCACACGTATATTCCATCCCCACTGGCTATCTTGGCACGACCTCGGGAGGTCAGGTGTGGGGAAGAGTTACTTGTAGATTCCCATGCTTGCTTGTCATTTTTCCATCGTACAAAATTGGTGAACCCGACATGAACTTCCTACTTTTCTGGTTTGGAGTCATATTTCTACTTGTTCTTCCAATTAGTATACTTTTCATCTTTTCCACCTCATTAGCCTTCACATCAGCTTCACCAACAAAATTGGTGAACCCGACGTGAATCAAACAGTTCTTCCTCTTTTATTTTTCATTCCTTCCATCCACCTTCACCCTTTCCCATTATTCTGCGGGTATTCATATACCCCCCGAATATGACGGTATTTGATGCATATGGCAGACCTCTCCTAGGTCTTGAAGCATACTACGATCAACCAAATAGACAACCATCACCCTCACTCTTAGCATGGGGTGACAACTATTCAACTAACTGGTTTTTCAAAACAAACTCCACCTTAAAGGACTAGATATAGTTCTTCTTTCCAAATAGAGGAGTTGGATCAGCTCACTCAAACGCAACAAGCTGAGCCTTTAGGCTCGAACAACATGATGCTCATGGGAGAATCTCGTTCATCTCCTCAGGTATTGCTTAGACCGCAAATCAGTAAACAATCAGATCCATATCGGTTTTTAGATGCTGAATACTTAGCACGTTATGCTAGGAGTGAACAACACTCTCAAATTATGTACCCACCTATAAGAAGTTTGCATAAGTACAATCCGAGGTACTTTGTTCCAACAAAACACCCCCCATTCCTCCATCTGTGGGAAATCCCCTCGGTTAAGCTTGGCAGGATAACGACCAATTCATAGTTGGGTATCATACCCCTTTGTAACCTCAAATAACACAACAAACACCTGTCAAGGAAAAATATTGTGTCTTCACCAAATAGATGTCATCTCCAGCCTTGGCTGAAAAGGTTAGAGGGTTGGAGCTTTCTCAAGAAAATCAAAATTTATATTTTGGGCAAGTAGGAATCCCCAACCCTCCACATCATCCTAGCCAAGTGGACCTCCTCACAGGAACAGACACGTTGGGCATGCCTTCTCAGTATTCACAACAAACGCCAACTAGAACCACGATCTGCTAATGCCACTCCAGATAGAAAACATGATACCTCTCGGTCTAGTACAAGTACAAACCAATCCATTCCTGGGAAATTCTCCTCCATACTTAAACATGTATTCCAAATCACCACAGGGAGATATGTTCTCTTCTCCCGGCATGTTTTCTCAACCACAGGGATTTCCTTATGCCCCCTGTAAATGTATATGCTATGCCACATCAACAAAACATCCCACCTCCACCCTCTCAGCAAACGCCATCGATGGTCGAAACCTATGCGATAGGAACTTATTCAGAATATTTGAAAGAACCTTTAGACTTCACCATACGAAGTGTCATGCTTCCAAGACCTCTTCCCGATTTTCCCAAGTACAAAGGGGAGGGAGACCCAAATGCACATATCAAGGCCTATGCCACAGCCATTCAAGAACTGCTCCCTTGGGACGGGGTTGTTGCTAAAATATTCCCCCAAAAACTTTAGAGGGAATTTCCCTCGACTGGTACTATAGAATAGCTGAAGCCTCAATACATTCGTTTAAATAACTCATTTCAGAGTTCATCAAGGCATTTGACATGAACAAACTATTTAGAATAGGAATCCAGGAATTCTTGCATATTAAGCAAGAACACAATAAATTTGTTGTTCATTTCATCCAAAGATGGCGTACAGTCCTTTATTCTTCGGCAAGTGCTCCAAAAAATGGATCAGATGGAACTATGTGATTTATTCCTTCATTCTCTCAGTAGAGAGATAAAGGAAGAAGTCCAGAAGTTCCCGCTAAGACCTTACAATGAGGTACTTGAGAGCGCCCTCTGAATAGATCAAGCTACAATAGATAGCGGGCCGCAAGACGTATGGAACAAACGGGAGCTTAATCATCCCCAATAAAAACACTACGACCTATCCTAGTACAGTAAATGTCAATCAAGGACCTAAAATCCTTAACAAGAATCACGGAGTAACAACAAATGGAGTAACTGACCAAGCTAAAAAGGAAAATTTTGTAAATGCTCCACCATCGGTTAACAATCAATGGAACAACAATTTTACCCCAACAATCAATGCAGTGGATTTTAATCGTCCACAACAACAACAACAAAAACGGCAGATCCAGACACATAGGGTCCAAGACAAAATGCAATTTGATATCAAAACCAAAGATCAAAACCAAAGACGAAAAATGTAAAACTTTAATCCTAATAGTTAATAGTTTAATCATAAGTTTTGGACCACAACACACACCAAACTAGCAACCCAGGAATTACAATCCTAACTTGTATTGTGGTTTCCACAAAATTCAAGGCTTTGACACTAGGACTTTCCGCGATTATAATAAATTCATGCAACGTTTGCCAGAGGAACAAAGACAACTTTTGATTGATATGTTCTTAGCAGATCCTGCATCACCTGCACCAAATACTTTCATGGGAGCAGTCTCCCCTCAAAATGCACCCCTCAAGATCTTCAATGATCCGCTCCCAAATCACAATAACAATAAATTAAATCCAAATGGGACGAACAAGGGTGTGATGACAGGAAACAATGATCTTGAAGCCTCGACTTCACTAAATCCACCTGTCACACCACAATTAGGAAAATCAACCACGACCCAAGATAATCGGTTTAGTGGAGTTAGAAACTAAGCTACACGTGGAAGCCATAATAAGGACACGAGAGTATTCCTCTCAGCCAAATCCAAGTTACCTGCTAGAGACAGACTAACATTCAACAAACATTAGTAAAACCCGTAGGTGCCTATAATTTAATTAATGACCTAACAATGACCTTCTCTCACATCTCCTTTTTGGACTTGTTGAAGAACTCTCCTGCCCATAGGGCTGCTCTTTTAGAAGCATCTAGGTTTAGGTTCATTTAATTAACATCACTCCACCTCTCAAAACACAAGTAAACCATATAGACTTCGATTTTCACCCTCCAGGGTAGTTAGATAGGGATACCGAGTTTATATTCAACGTAAACAAAATGCCAACAGATGCTGAGATTACACATAGAGGTGATCCAACCTTACATCTACAAGTGTGGGTTTATAACAATTACGTTAAACATGTGCAATGGTTGATGATGGGGTAGCAGTTAACACAGTCCCCTTCTCTTTCCTTCAAAAGCTAGGGTATGGAGAAACAAATTGTTCCACGAATCGGTATACACTAAGAGGCTATGATAGCCTTAAAGCCACTTCGATTGGGACTATAATACTACCACTCACCTTAGGACCCAAAAAAATCCACACTGATTTTTATATTATAGATCAGGAAACCAACTATAATATGATCCTCGGCCGACCATGGATACACCGTATGAAGGCAATCCCTTCTACGTTATTTCAAGAAATAAGATTCTTGCACTTAGGAAAGATATTCGTAGCAAAAGGTGATCCGAAACCATTCGATATACACTTAGCAGACCTGAAGAAAAGGCCAGGCGTTCACTCTGAGTTTGAACTCCCAACAAACCAACTTAACAAACCAACTGACTCAAAACTAGAAGAAAAGCTGATACCTACAATGGAGTTAGAAGTTACGAACCTAGTCAAGAACATCTCAGCACTCAAGGATGAGGCTAACGTTGTAGAAACAGTGTCATTAGGAACTACTGCAAAAATTGTCAAATTACTAGAGCAAGATTTGCCAATTTTCCTACCATTTGATTCCACAGGTATGGGATGTACCTTAGGAGTTGGTTCTCTTCCAGCAGAGGAACTCTGCATGGTAGAAGTAACCGAAGCAGAAGAAATAGACGTAACAAATTTCCCAACATCCATATTCCCAAGTAAATATTGGACTCTCCATTTTGATGGAGCTAGATGTCGTTATGGGGCTAGGGCAGGTGTGATATTTACTTCTCCCGAGGGAAAGATCCTATCGTTCGCCTTTAAATTAAATTTCAAATGTACAAACAATGGCGTTGAGTACGAAGCCCTCCTCCTTGGTCTCATCATAGCTAAAAGGATCGGTGTTAATGACATCAGAGTGTTAGGAGACTCACAATTAGTAGAAAACCAAGTCTCTGAGGTGTATGAGACTAGAGCTGAACACTTACAACTCTACAAAATAGCAGTATTAGATTTGATCAAAGGATTTAACTTCATATCCATTGAGGTAATCCCACAAGAACAAAACCTTCTCACAGATTCGATAGCAACCTCAGCTTCATGTTTCACTCCAAACAATGAGTTAGAACACACCCATTTCATGGTATCCCTTTGTACTGAACCGTTAGGAAAGAAAACATCAACAAACCCTCTTTTAAAAAACATAGCTAAGAACAAATCTACTATCTTAGGTCACGTTGCCAGTGATAGAGCCACTCTTGATTACCTAAACACCTATGCAGAGTTACATCTCACGCATCACATGGTAGATTTTTCCTTAATCCCACATTCATCTTCTTACTTTGGAAATCCCATGGTAGAGTTTCCCCCACAAAAGGATCTCGACATATATGTAGTGGAGAATGAAGAAGATCTTGAACTACCTGCAGCCCTACCTAATTTTGAAGAAGGTAATGCTTCTTTAATCGAGGAAATGATTGATATTAACATCGGAACGGAGGAAGAACAAAAGATCTTGAAACTAGGATCTTCGTTAACTCCAGAAGAGATAGAAGTACACAATTGAATCCTCAAAGAACATCAAAAGGCTTTTGCATTTAATTATGAAGAAATGATGGGAATTACATCACACATCTTGGTACATAACCTCATCACCAAATCAGATGCAAAGCCAATTAAACAAAAATCAAGACTAATGAAACCCAAGGTAGCTCTCATGGTGAAGGAAGAGGTAATAAAACTTCTCCAAGTAGGGTTCATCAAACCGGTCGATTACTCTCAGTGGGTATCTAATATCATTCTTGTTCTCAAAAAGAATGGGAAGATACGCATCTGCATAGACTTCTGAGACATTAACAAGGCGTGCCCCAAGGACGACTTCCCATTACCATCCATTGACATCATCGTTGATGCAACAACTAGATTTGAGCTTTTGTCTCTCATGGATGGGTTCTCGGGATACAATCAAATCAGAATATCTGAACAAGACCAATCCAAAACCACATTTATAACTCCTTGGGGAACTTATTGCTATGATGTTATGCCGTTCAGTCTCAAGAACGCTGGCGCTACATACTAATGGGTAATGACATACATATTTCATGATCTTATTCATAAAATCATGGAATCCTATGTAGATGACTTATTGGCCAAGGCCAGGAAGCACTGTAATCACCTCAAAGTGCTCTGCATCATCCTTTCACATTTTGATCAAATACAGAGTCACACTAAACCTAGAAAAATGTGTATTTGGTGTGACAGGGGGGAAACTCCTAGGTTATATTATATCATCACAAGGGATCGATGTGAACCCAGCCAAAATCTGGGCTATTCTTGAGATGATCCCACCATCAGATGATTCTAGCATTAGATCATTTCTCGGAAAGCTCGGTGCAATTCGTAGATTCATTACAGACTTAAGTTTTGTTGTTCATCCAATCAACAATTTGTTGAAAAAGGATTGCTGCATTATTTGGACAAAGGAATGCCATGAGGCCTTCAAAATAGTTAAACACTTCTTACTGTCTCCTCCCACATTAATGCCACCTAGACCAGATCATCCTTTGATCTTATATTCATGAGCTACAGATGTCTCGCTAGCCTACATGTTGGCTCAAGAAGAAGACAATAAATGATAACATGTGGTCTATTTTATTAGCTAAACATTGCTTCATTATTAAACATGTTATACGTAAGTAGAATGAGAATGCCTTCCCATAGTATTTGCAACCAAACGCCTAAGGCATTACATGCTAAACCAACAAATAAGGGTAATTGTAAAAACATACCATTTACGAACTTTCCTCAAGCAAGGGTCCTTGTCTAAAAAGGTTGGACGCTTTATAACCTTAATGGGTGAATTCAAATTAACTTTTGTAAACAAGAAGTCTGTTAAGGGACAAATCATTACAGATTGGTTAACCGACAACCCGTCAAACGGAGGCAATCTAGTAGATCTAGATTTTCCCGATGAATGCATATATTACATCAAAACCAGACCTCCCATCTCTGAATGTCCTTGGTATAATGATATTATTAATTATATCATGGACCATACGTATCCATAAGGTGCTACATTACAACAAAGAAGGTGGTTATGCATTATTGTAGCTAAATAAGTTATTATAGAACAAGTGCTCTATCGTAAGGATTTCGATGGAATGCTTCTAAGGTATGTTGACATAGAAGAATCCAAGAAGATTCTCTATGAATCCCATAGTGGAATATGTGGCGGTAATTTTGGAGGTCATACCACTTCCCGCAAAATACATCGGATGTGCTATTTCTAGCCCACTGTAGAACACGACACAATAGAGTTTGTACGTAGATGCCATAAATGCCAAGAAGTTTCCCATGAGATTCACATGCCGGAACAAGCTCTACAACCGATCGCTGACTCCATGGCCCTTTTCTACGTGGGGCCTAGATTTGATAGGGAAATTATCTCCCTTGTCAATAGATGGCCATAACTTCATAATCATGGACACTGAATATTTTATCAAATGGGTAGAGGCTATGCCTCTTACCACTGTACTAGGTGCCGTGATTGCCAAGTTCATTTTAAACTAGATCATTTTCAGGTACGGTGTCCCACAAATCATTATCTTAGATAATGGCACTTCTTTTAAGAATGACGAGGTCTATGAACTATGCAGTAAATTTAAAATAAAACCACCATACGGCTCCTCCGGCTATATTACCCTCAAGCCAACGGGCAGGCTGAAGCAACAAACAAGACGTTGAAAGCTATTCTCCTCAAAATGGTAAAAGAAAACAAACAAGATTGGCATTTAAAGTTATATCCAGCCTTATGGGCCCACCAAACCTCAATAAGAACACCTATAGGAGCAACTCCTTTCTCATTGGTATTAAGAGCAAAAGCAGTTCTCCCCACTTGAGGTTGAAATTTCCAGTCTCTACATCTCCCTACAAGGGATTTTGGATGAAGAAGCTTATAGAGAAGCACGTCTCTCCCAACTAGAAAGCCTAGATGAAGCCAGGTTAAATTATGAATAGTGGCATAGAGTCTATGCTGACCGGATGTGCCTGACAGTATAACAAAAAGATCTATGAGTGAGAAATATATGAATGAGATCTAGTTCTAAGAGTAGATAGCTGGATTGATAAGAAGACCAGTGAAGGAAGGAAATTCTAGCCCAAATGATTGGGCCCATACCGAGTCATGAAAGACTATGGAAACGGTGCGTATCTCTTATGTACATTGGAAGGTGAGGAATTCAACTAAACAGTCAATTCCTTACATCTTAAATGATTCTATGCATAAGCGACCAACACTATTTGTATAATTATATCTACATTACATCTTCATGTAGTTAGGTTCATTTTGTTCACTTGTTTCATAAAAATTTTGTGATCAAGGGACTTTCTCTTAAGAAATTCATTACAAACTTCTAATGGTATTGGTAGAAGCATTCCAATCATACTTCTTCATTTTCATAACATCGTCACCTATTTCAGAATCATTTCATCAATTAAAAGCTAGATATGAAAAATTCTTAACGGTAGCCATACCAAGGCCTGTGTGCTTGTTCTCACTTTTTGTGTCTTCCTAGGATAGGTGTCTTGCCTATGGTCTGTTCTAGAAGCTTTATGGTGTCACATCTATCCCTTATATAGATCTCTTTGGAAATAAGAACATACTGACTTTTTTCTCAAGAAATTAAGTCAAATATAGATCAAACAGAAAATTTTATTTTTACACATTCCCTTGCCCTACCAACCTTCAGTGATGAGCTTATGTCTCTTACTAGTGACGTAGGGTTGGGAAAGGATGGGAATGTCCTTACTTTCCTATGCATTATCCATGGTGATAAGCCCATGCTTCCTACTAGAAACATGGGGCAAGGTACAGGGGGTTCTCTTGACAATAAACGTTGAAGGTCATAAGCAAACAATTCAAATAAACCTTTGAAATATTGAGTCATACATAAATGAATCAGATGTCCAAAATTCCAAGAGAGTTTAAAACCCTTAAAACCAGATTTTTTCAACCAAGTGGCCATCTACGGATCTAAGTCTAGATAAACTACAAAGCAAGTCACATTCTAAAATATGGATTCACTTGCGTAGGGTAGGTTTTTAGCATCCTAATTTGCTTCCACTAACTCTTTGTCTATCTCTCATCATTTCCATTTCAACACACCTCATAGCTTGTGCCCTTTCTAGCTCTCGGTGGTGAGCCCTCGCATCTTACTAGTTGCGTGGAGTTAGAAGTGGGGCAAGTACATCTACTCATCATACTAGTTCATCATTACATTTTGTCAAAACAATATGAAGTACCGAAAAGATTGCTTATGAAAGCTAAGTTCAAAATCGCATTGTGTCTGCATTATCATTTATCAGCATTACGAAATACAAAAAGAAAGAAAGAATTCATATCATTTGTTCTCCATTTGCATACATTCTGAAAAGCATATAAAAACAACATTATAATATACATGTGGAAACGAATCATAAAATCCTAGACACCAAAAGTCTGATCCAAAAATAAGTATATATATATATAATCAAGTTTTATGTACAACACCATCATGCGCTAGGCATGGTCAAAATGCTCAATGAGCCTGGGAAATACAAAATAAATCGTATAAACAATCTAAGATTCACTACAAAAAGAGCCCAGTGGCCTCTCAACTCCTATGAGATCCCTCTGAAGGTGCACGACCATGTCTAGGAATCTGGCTATGCCAGTGCTCTGAATGCATTGAGGGCTCACGGTCATGAGGAGTAGCTACAACCTTGCTATGAGAATGACTCCTCATCAGACACTCTGCAGTCCTATACCCGGCTAACTTGGTATAGAGGGAGGTCACCATCTTGGCCACATGCCAGACTGGGGTAAAGACATCGCTATGCCTACCAGCTGCTGAAGGCTCCTCTGCATCCACGAATAGCTCAGCGTGAGTATTCTCCTTGGGGATCATCAGGGTATCAGTACATACCCGACGAATCAGGTATCGCCACTCATTAGTAGTCTCTGCAAGAAAAGGAGCAAACAAATTAGGAAATAATGAAAAGGTAAAACAAAGAATGAACAAAAGGAGAGATAGCAACTAAGGCAATCCTAGCTAAAATCAAGTATTAAAAGAAGAGTGATAACTCACTCGGATCTCCAGGCCTCCAAGAGGGATCCCTAGGATCAGTTCCTACCACAGATGCCACCACTGACTGATGTCCTCCTCCAGTGTTTGGGGCAACATAACGTTCTACTATGGACTCATCCTCTCCACCTAGATCCTGAGAGGGCAACTCCTTTGAGACTAGGGTCACCCTCTCTGCACTCTACTCTGCCCTCTCGACTTGTAGAATCTCCTGAGTATCATGCCACTCAAGATCAATATCCTCCTCTCCACTCGAATCACTAACCTCCATGTCCTCGATCTCCTCCTCCATCTCTCCCCTTGTGAACTCCTCAGACTTGGAGTCTATATCAATTGGGTCATCACTGCTATGGGCAGGGCCGGTGGTGATTCGAAGTAAAGGTGCTTGAGGAGCACCAGCTCTCTCTCGAGCACGTACCACACTCCTGGCTACAATATGGATGCCAAGAGTAACAACAGTCCAACCCAGGACTCTAGGACCTCCCCTAGCCTCCCGAAATAATCTAAACACTGGCACCACTGGGGTAAGAATACCAACGTAAGAAAGGCCAAACTACTGAGGCAATCGATCAAAGGGGTGTGTCTCCACCTTCCCCATTCTGTCCACAAGCTGCCCTGTAGTAGAGCAGGAAATCAAAGTGAGGGTTTCCTCATTCCACAACCCTGCCATAGTCTGATAAGGTGTGGCCTCCATATCATCAGTAGTCAGGGAAGCAATTGGCTGGTGGGGTGCTCTAAGTACCTACATCTCTTTCCATCTAGCTTCCCTCATGATTCCAGGATCTGCCACCTCTATACCTCACCCATAAGGAATGATAAACTCATAGAACCAGCTCATAACCAGGGTCAGATGGCTGAAAGACTGTCCCTGTAAGTGAACTACCCTGTATAAGTCATGATAGGTGGTCCCAAGTATATCGGCTCTCCAGGCATAAATCCGGCCATGTGCCTCAATCTGTTAAATAATAGGGGACCAACAGTAGAGTAAGGTGTCCCCTCCCTTGTCCCCGATAAATCTCAAGGCAAGGATCCCCATAATATCTTGACGAATAAAAGGGATAGGCATGCTAGGAATGGAACAGACCCTCACCCCCTTCTTTGAACTAGTGGAGACAATGACTTCTCCCATATATGAAGCCCACTGAGCTATCTTATCCCGCGACCCCGCTATCTCAAGTGTAAGTTGTCTCTTGATGATCGGGACTCCCAAGATACGGTAGACATCCTCTAGGGTGATAGCCCACTCACCCCTAACTTGTGGAAATCAGAAACTGTTCCGATCAACATCCCAATACGAAAACAAGTCACAAAGTATGTGGCTAGAAGGTGTGACATGAGGAACCTGTGATATACGTAATATGCCAGCCCTCTAAAGAGTATCCTACTCAGCCTGAGAAAGTGCATCCAACACTACTAGAAGCTAGTCACACTCTCTCTCTCTCTCAGGTCCATCTGATATATTCCTCCTACATACACCCAAAAAAACAAAAAAACACGCCAAAAATATTAAGTTAGTATTCAAATTGCATTGGAAAAAATCATTAAAACATATAAGAATACTAAAAATGTAAAAATGGGCTCAAAACACTGTTATTTTGGTGTTCTGTAAAGGACCGCCGCCCTGAGTAGGGCGGCGGTTCTGTAACCACCACCTTAAAGGGTGATGGTCCTGTAACCACCACCCTACTCAGGGCGGTGGTTGTGTCCCACATTTCCAAATGGGTCACGTGCCCTAAAAATGTGTAAAAACACAAAAAAATGAGTAGTTCAACTAAAACAAAGCCTACCCATTAGGCGCCCCCCTAAGTAACCCTATTAACACTGACATTTTCAAAAATAATCCCCCATGACAAAGATTTCATCATTTTAACATTTTGGGGGTAAAAATGTTAAATCAAGGAGAACTGACCTGTGATATCGTGGGTTGATGTCCCACTCATGGAGGCATGATCACTATCTCATCACAAACATTTTGACTATACTCTCATCAAAAACCATCACCGTGGGTCCCAGAGCTCAAAATCAATCAAATCGACACGTGTAAATGAATACGAAAATGGGCCCATTTTTATATATAGCATCTTGACTCATTTTGAATGCCCTTTTCGTAGGTTTGGAGCACTGATAGAGGTAAGCTCTTATCCCCTTGCAAATGGTAAGTCCTCATTTCATATTATTTTAGTATTTATTTTTTGATTTATTTTATCTATCTGCACTTGAGTCCTCTTTTCATTTTGCAGGTAGCGGGAATTTTGGATGAAGTCATTTCGACACATGGATGTGTCAGGTATAATTTCTAACTTCCCATTTTGGGACTGCCATACTCGGACCCACTATTTTATGCCTCTTCATGGCTAAAACTCTTCTTCGAGGGGGCAATATGTACATACTCAAAATTGTAGGGTATTGCACCACTAGAACAATGTTACACGTGCCCCAATGATGATACAGGTCTCCTTGCAAGGTGTTTGGGATCCAGAAAATCTCTCAAAGTGTACATTAACATCCCGCATGCCCCACTTAGCCTCAACATGCTTCGTTTTTCTCTTTCCCCCTCTTTTCCTTTGCTTTTTGGTCTTCAGTAACAAAACCGCCGCCCTGCTTGGGCAGCGGTCTCATGACCGCCTCCCAGGAAGGGCGGTGGTCCTATAACCACCACCCTACTTAGGGCAGCGGTCCTTCATGCATTTTCCAGAACATGCTCTTAATCGTGACTCTCGTAAATTTCAACTTTTACCAACCTTTTCATCTTTTTTTGCTTGTATTTATGGTTCTGGTTCCCTATAATAGTGTTTTTCCATTATTTATTGTAAAAGAGTTCAAATTGGATTTCACCTTTGGGTAAATGGGAATTCTATAAATAGCTGGTTGGTTTTTAAGCAAATAACCTCTCAGATTTGCGCCTCTCATCCTCTCATTTCAGAATTTAGTCTTTCAATTCTTGCTTAGGAATTGTATTAGTTTTATTTTTTGCATGCATAGTTAGTGTTGTTTTTCCATTTAGAAGCCACATGATCTTCTTGTGCTAGTGTTGTTACTG
This sequence comes from Taxus chinensis, assembly GCA_019776745.2. Taxonomy (NCBI): domain Eukaryota; kingdom Viridiplantae; phylum Streptophyta; class Pinopsida; order Cupressales; family Taxaceae; genus Taxus; species Taxus chinensis. The sequence continues at coordinate 31,319,057 of CM034146.1, read as the reverse complement.
TTTCATACAATCAATTTAAGTAGGATAGTTTCATTTTTAGTATAAAACCATTAGAGTTACAGTTTTTGTTTGTCAAGAAGGATAGTTTCAAGTTCTAGATGTTTTGTGTTGTATGACTCGCAGTAAATCCCTCTAGGAATTACATAATCCAAGCTCTATTCTCTTGCGCTATCCCTCTCCTACTCACATTATATTCGGTCTATGTCCAAGGCTTCCATTATTTCAATACATACTCTTGTTAATGCTAGCATTACACACTTTTCTAGATTCATGTGAGCACGAAGGAACGAGGAGACCACACTGAAGGGACAAAGCCACACACAATCGGATTCGCCACTGTTATGCAAAATCCAGGTTCAAGCTATCAAAATTTCTCGTTAAAATATATACCAAATAGAGTAGTGAATCATTTCATTTTAGTTAATCTCACTTTGGATATCATCGGGGAAGCTGTGGGGATTGATAGTTTCTGAGAAACTATGATTCATTCCTCACTTCTGAGGTAGGGTCGAGAGTCTTTCAATTAAATTAGATCGGTTATTTAATTATTTAGAGTAGATTCGCAATTACACAGACAAGTAGCTATACTCAGTTACCTCGTTTGTTTTTTATTCTGTTATTATATTAATTGTTGTTTTCTAGATATATTAAATAGTTGTTATCTTAATTCTATTAAATATTCTATCAAAAATACAAAAATAGAGAATTTACATATGCTATAGATATACTTTGCATAATTAGTTTACTTTGCTTTAGTTAGATTTATATTATTTCCTTTTGTATGACAATCACGGGACCTAGGGAGCTCAGAGAATACGTATTCAAGACAATTGCACCTCAACCTAATCTTATTATAGCAATAATTGACATAGAAACTAGCTTAAGAATTCAAATTTCCAGAACGCCTGTAAGGTACTCTGAGAAGATTGCACAACTTTTAGTTCTAAATATAGAGGCCGAAAAGGCATATGACTACTGGATATTAGGGATTAGGGATTAGTTTTGCACATGAGCATAGGAGGTCCATAACGACCATGAACTTATGGTTGTGATGCATAAATCCCACAACCCAATGAGTCCACAGGTCAATCAGACAATGATGCTAGTTTATGCACATTTGTATTTAGGTCCTCTCCACTTCCACCAATCATTATCACACAATTATCCTCATTAGACATAAAAACTAATCAAGCTAAGGATTTCTAGACTAGACTAGAGAATCGCCCATAGAATCCACCATATATCTGCCTTCCATTTTCATCACCTTTTCAGGAGACATATACAAAGCACCCACAGGTTATCTTCCTTGTATCCCACAACCTATAGATCGGATCACACTGAAGCTCGATATTGATTGGAGCCTTCAAGAAGTCATCCTTGTTGATTGATCTATCACACCGGTTCAAGTTAGGAGGGCCTTCTTTACCTTAGATTCATAGATTCCATTAGTGCGCGTTGAAGACATAAGATTTCCTAACTAGTTTATCTTTACCCCACACCTATTCCATCCCCACCGACTGTCTCGGCACGACCTCGGGAGGTCAGGTGTGAGGAGGAGTTACTTGCAGATTCCCATGCTTGTTTGTCACTTTTCCATCATACAGGAACCACGCTTCCTTTTACACTTTTAACTCCTTTTTCCACAAAAGGACAGTTTTCAAAATTTCCCCTGAAAGTCTGCACCTCCGCAATTGACTGGAGAAATTTTTGACTTTCTTTGTTAGGGTTGTAGGTCATTTTGATGATTTTAGTATTTTAAATAAAAAGGGGCTAAAAATCCAAGTCTCCCCCGATAGGCCATCTCCCCGCCACTTGACTTTTAAAACCACCACGCATGTCAATGGAGCATCTTGAGATGGTCTCAAAAAGTAGAGACCCTGAATAAACGTGGGGTCACCATATGTCCCAATCCGGTAAAGCCTGCTAAAAATATTGAGAGTCCAATTGAAAGTGCCATGTGTCCAAGGTCCGAGATGGTCTTCTCTGGCCATTGAAAATTCTAAGAAAAAGGTAGAGCAAGTGGAAGCCTCCAAGTGTCCTCCTTGCGCTTATTCAAAATAAAAATCAAAGGCCAGTCCCCAAATATGTGTGGTCCCTCCACATGTATTTATGGTACAACTTCAAGAGGGTCCCAAAAGTGAAGACCTTGAATGAGCGTGGGCTCACCACGTGTCCTGAACCATAGAAAACTTCTTTAAAAAGTTTAAGTCCCTAACAGAGCTGGCGGAAACCTCCACCTGTCCCTTATTTGTAATTGTTAAGGTGAGACCCTAAGATAGTTATTAAAATGAGTGCCAACCCACCATGTGTTCATGGCCCACCAAAACTATATCATTTACATGAAAAAAATTTCTAAGTCTGGGCAAGGCAACGGAATCCTCCATGTGTCCTCCTGGCTCAACTCCAAGGCCAAACAGAAAGGCAAGTCTTCGAATGAGTGTCATTCCTCCATGTGGACAAGTTTTGGGTTAAAACTCTCCAAAATGTTTTAGAGTACCTTTCTGAGCCACATCCAACCAAAAAGGTCCATGTTTCCATTGATGTAGAGATTTAAAATTTCATGGTAGAAACACACCCGTTAATCTGTAAAAAATGTAGGGAAACAAATGTCTGAGCCTGGAAATGAAATTTTCTTTAAGTACAGAGCATTTAGAACCATATCAAGGTTCACACATGACCGTTTGAGCTATATCTATTCACATTTCTTCAAGTACCTGGAACAAAAAGTAGGGACAACAACACACGATTGTGGAAAATAGAAGGGAAGGAACAACCAAAGTTTTACACCCAATTGACAGACACCTTCAGATGGATAGAGGAACAAATAAACAAATTCAGGTCTTTTAAGTGACCTTCGGCCAAGGAGGAAAATATTGTGGCATCCAAATGGAAGACAAAGCCTTCAGGTATTAACACAGGGAGATAAAAAATGTTACAGATGCCACAAATTGAGGGATTTTAATGGTAAACGGTGTGAGCCAAATTCGAGCACCAATAGAAACAAGAGTGAATGTCTTATTACTACTTTAAAAATTTTATTTTACACTGAGTCACTTGAATTAAATTCTTTTATGGAACTATGTTATATTTTTTTCTTGGACCCTTAGATTTCAATGTTACCTTGTTGGGAATACTTGTGTGTGAATTCTATACTTCCGATCTTATTTACTGAGTCTTTCTCTAATTTTTTTAGTACCAAACTAAGCAAAAAAAAGATGAAGTCCTATTGGATGGGGACATTGTGAGATTTGGATTTGTCAGAGTCCATGATTGGGTTATTCTTATAGCTCTGTTTGAGATTTCTATATGTTGTTCTCGTTGTCTACTTCCTAATCAAATTAGAAGTTGTTGATTTTTATTACATGTTCCTTATCCTGGTTAAGCACTAGGCAACTTGTTGGAGTATTTTTAAAATATGAATGTTGTAATTTCATTGTAATTTTTTGAATGGGTATTTGACTTTTGGATTTAACGGTTACTTAATCTAGAACTAACTAGATTAGCTTAGTTTGATCGGTTTTCTAGAACTCTATGTGAGTTGTAAATAAAAGAATGTCTTGTCAATTTCTTAGATGTGTACAATTAAGTCTGTCCATGGAATTGAAATGAAAGGAATTTCATCATTTCTTTAGCTGACTTGAGCACCTATTACTAAGTCATGTTGACCTTTTCTTTTGCATCTTCTTGAAATATAATCCTGAGGGATTCTTCTATGTAGATTCTATTGACGTTTTCTTTCATCTCTGAATGGTTACAATTATTAGTCGATCATTCTACTATTTTATCTTCACCTAGAAGAAAAGAATAAGATTAGTTTGCATGACTTTAACTTTGTCAATTTTGAATGACTATTAAATACTATAATTACCTTCTATGGCGATTAGAAACTTTTGTTAATGCATCTCCTTTTGATATGGGTTTAATATCACTACCATTGGAGGTCCATGATGGGAAACCTTGCTTAATTTTGATTCAAACACAACAGTTGCACATTATTTTTAATCTCTTCTTATATGTGTTTCCATTTATAAAGGAGTTTGGGGATGTAGTGATTGGGTCTGATAATAATGGTATAGCTTAGATACCAAATGATAGAATAGAATAAGATTGCAATGACCAAAGAGGGATGGAAGCCTCACAAATATTATTGATCATGAAATCAAATTACATTACAATGCAAGAGCTGTAATATTTATAGATATTAGACAGCTTCATATGGATAGACATGACACCCTAGCAGACACCAACTATGAGATGATAAGACCCATCTCACATGCACATGTAATTACTACTAATACCAATATTGAATGTTATCCAACATAACAATATTTAATGCAAGTCACTAGACTAGAGTGCACATGTTGCACATTATTAAATAAAAGACAATGCAATAAAATGTAATAACTATGCCTATCATAAATTATGCTAACATTCCCCCCCTTAATTTTGCATAGTTTCCAATGAAGTGGAGAGGAACTCTCTGAACTGTGTGAATTTGTCACGTGCAAGTGACTTAGTGAAAACATCTGCCTTCTGTTCAGTTGTAGGACAAAATTGGAGCTGTATGTTGTGCTTCAAGACATGCTCGCGTATGAAATGAACCTGTACTTCAATATGCTTGGTTCTCTCATGAAATACTGGATTGCGAACAAGCTTTAGAACTCCTTCATTATCAACATATACTGGAGTAGATTTCTATTGTGGTAGACCAATTCCTTCCAGTAATCGGCGTATCCATATTGCTTCACAAACAACTTCACCTGCAGCTCGATACTCTGCTTCTGTAGAAGAGCAAGAAACAAAGTTTTGTTTCTTGCTTCCCCATGATATCGGTCTAGATCCCATAAAGAAGATGAAGCTTGATGTTGACTTCCTATCATCCATGTTTCCTGCATGATCTGAATCTGAATATCATGTCAAGAAGAAATTGTCATTCTTCTTGTACTCTAGACCAAGGTCAAATGTACCCTTTAGATATCTTAGTATTCTCTTTGCTGCTTTCCAATGACATATTTTTGGTTCTTGCATGAAGTGTGATAAATAGCTGACTGCAAAGCTGATATCTGGTCTAGTATATGTCAGGTAAATGAGACTCCTGATCAACTACCGATAGAGAGTTGCATTCACCGGTGGTGATGGATCGGAACGAGATAACTGAAGTCTTGCTTCCATAGGTGTAGCAATAGGAGTGCAGTCCATCATCCTGAATTTCTCGAGCTTGTCTTGGTGTATTTCAACTGTGACACAAAGATATGATTCTCTTTTTTCCATACTTCCAACCCAAGACAATAGTGCATGAGCCCAAGATCTGTCATGTCGAACGATCGATTAAAATCCTTCTTTGTTGCATCGATTATCTTCACAGAACTACCTGTAATGACTAGTTCATCGACATAAACAACCACAATGACAATCTCCCCCCATTTCTTTTTGAGGTAGAGATTGGGGTCATAAGGATTCCTTTCGAATCCATGACTTATGAGATGCTCATCAATTTTGATGTACCATGCCCGGGGTGCCTGTTTTAGGCCATATAGAGATTTTATGAGTTTGCATACCATCATCTCTTTTCCTGGTATTACATAACCCTCTGGCTGATTCATATAGACTTCTTCTTCCAAATCTCCATTAAGAAAGGCACTTTTCATATCCATTTGGTGGACTTTCCAACCAAATTGTGCAGCTAGAGCAAAGATCATCCTGATTGTCCTTATCTTGGCTGTGGGAGCAAATGTCTCCTCATAATCAATGCCTTCTTGTTGTGCATACCCCTTTGCTACAAGACTTGATTTATACTTGTCAATAGTCCCATCTAATTTGTACTTGGTCTTGAATATCCATCTACATCCAATGGGTTTCTTCCCTAGTGGAAGGTCAACAAGTTGCCATGTGTAGTTCTTCATCACTGACTGATACTTTGAATCCATGGCATCTTTCCAAGCTTTTGATTATAGGGCTTCCTGAATTATAGATGGCTCAACTATTTTAACAACTCTGCTCATTATGGCATAATTGACCTCTTCACGAGCTTGATTGCGAGTTCTAGGTCCAGGATTGGATGATGTGCTAGGTGCTTCATCCAAATTTGCATCTCTTATTAATTGAGTATACCATTTAGGTAACTTCTTAGCTGTTCCATTGGCTTGTGGTGGATCCACTTTTTCACCATCATCCAATTCATCACTATCATCTTCAGTGGAAACATAAAATTTTGTCTTCACAAGAGGTGTATTCTACATGTTTGTTGAGTCGTTGAGTGGAGCATCTACTTATTTCTTCTCAAAGAACTCAACATCCCTACTTGTGTATACTTTCTTTGCTTTCGGATCCCATAATCTGTACCCAAGTGCTTCTTCACTGTATCCAATGAATATCAGTTCCTCTGCTTTCATATCCAACTTGTTCCTGTTCTTCTTAGGTATGTGCATGCTAGCTTTACACCCAAATACTCTTAGGTGTGCAATTGATGGTTTCCGATTTGACCATGCTTCTTGAGGTGTCACTCCTTCAAGAGATACTGTGGGCACTCTATTCAATAAATAGACTGTAGTTCTTGCAGCTTCTGCCAAAAATGTCTTTGTTAAACCTGAGTCGTCAATCATACATCGCACCATTTCCATGATAGTATGATTCCTTCTCTCAACTATACCATTCTGCTGTGGTGTGTGAGTAGGAGGAATTTTTCGACGAATCCCATGAGCTTCCAGGTAAGTCTTGAACTCATTTCTTGTGAATTCCCCCCCTCGATCTGAGCGGAGAGTTTTGATCTTGCGATCAACTTCATTCTCAACAAGTGCTTTGAACTTCTGAAATGTCTCAAAGGCTTGACTCTTGTTGCTTAGACAATATATCCACATCTTTCTTGAGTAGTCATCAACACAAAGCATGAAGTATTGAAATCCAAAATGACTTGGTTGCATGGGCCCGCAAAGATCGGTGTGCACCAAATCAAACTTTCCGTTAGCTCTATATGTGTTCTTCTGGAAGGGTACTCTGTGTTGCTTTCCAGCTAGGCAATTGTGACACTTGTCAGTGTTGTGCTTGAGTGTAGGCAATCCTTTCACCATGTTGCCCTTTTGAAGTGTTTGGAGATAGCCAAAACTGATGTGACCATATCTGCGATGCCACAGTTCTGCAGATTGTGTGTCTTTGGCCACTAGAGCTTGATCATCCTTGTGGAAAAAATCAAGTTGGAACATGCATCCCACATTGGAGGCTCTTGCTACAATCTTGGAACCTCTTGACTTATCTCTTATCAATCACACTTTTTTTCCATTATTACTGTCAAAATCTAACTTCAAGTTGTGATAAAGGAGTTGACTAACTGATAGCAAATTCTTGGTCAACCCAAGTACATATAATACATTTGTGATTTTGCAGTCATGCTTTCTAAGAGGTAGTGAAATGTTTCCAATCCCCTTGACACTGTATGATGAGTCATCACCTAATGACACATGGTTCTTGTTAGGTGAGTCACGTAGTGTGTAGAACCAATCCTTGCGTCCAGTCATGTGTCGAGTTGCACCCGAGTCAACATACCAGATATCTTGTGTGGACTTGGTTTTTTCATCAACTTGAGCAGAATACATGTGGTGTCCTTCATCTGAATCATCCTCATGTTCAGCAATGTACCCTTGTTGTTTGGGTTTTCTTTGCCAATTACCATTTTTCTGTCCTTGATTGTTGTTGTTGTTGGACTTCCCTTTATTTGAATTATTGTTACCCTGATGGTTATTGGGTTTTGAATTACTTGATGAACCCTTTTTATAGGAATTGTACCAACAATCTTTGATGTCATGTCCCCCTCTATTGCAAATGGGACACTTCTTGGTGTTGTCTCGTTGACTTTGGTTTTGTTGGGACTTTTTGTGATTGGACTGAAATTTTCCCTTTCCTTTATGATTGGAAGATAGTGCTTGCTCATCTTCCTAATCTTTGTTGTTCATTGCCTCTTCTTGTTGGAGTAGATTGACCAACTTCTCAAAGGTGACTGTTTGTTCACTCATATTGATAGTTGTCACAAAGATTCTATAGGAAGGAGGAAGTGCTCGCAACACAATTGGTACAAGGTCTTCATCACTTATCTCTTTTCCCAATGCCAATAGAGATTCCCTCAAAGTAGCAAATCGTCTCAAAAAACTTCAACTTTCTCATTGTGCTTGAACTTGAGAGTATGTAGTTGTGATAGTAGGTTGAGGATGGCATTCTTGTTCTTTGCCTCATAGACTGTGCTCAACTTATCCCATGCATCCTTGGCCGATGTGGCATCTCTAATGTGGGGTTGCACATCGTCTGTTACGCTAAACAAGATGATCAACTTGGCCTTTTGATTTTCCCTGTCAAATTGAACTTGTTGTCTTCCATCATCAAGTGATCTTATTGTTTGTCCATCTACAACTGTCCATAGGTCTTCAAACTCAAGTAACGTCTTGATCTTCGGTTTCCATGCAGCATAGTTGTCTCCTCTAAGCAGTTGTGAATCTGGAAAGAAGAACTTTGGTGCTTGTGCACCCATTTCTACAATCTGAATTTCTGAAACTCTGAATTTCTGACAAAGGGTAAGGCTCTTATCACTCCAAGTTTATGGTCTCCCTCTCAATATACCGTCAGGCCAATATACCAAACCTTTCTATATACGTTCCCTTTCGATATACCTGTCGGTACATGGAAGAAGATCACCCTTTCAATATACCCGTCAGTAGGGAAAGAGGTGTTAACGCACGTGAAAGAATTTAGTACGTGGTACTTAGACAATACGGAGAGGGGTTTGTGCAAGCACAAACGGATGGGAGGGCTCAAATATGTGTGTATTGTGTCCTTATTACTCCCCGTCGATTTTATAGGGTCGATGCCCAGATGACGTTTAGGCAGTTGTGTTAGGCGTTAAGTGTAGTAGTAGTCGCAACGGCATCACCCGTAAGCGCTTTTCAGAGGCACGGTATATACCGAACGCTGATATGAGATCAAAGATCTCGTGTGATAGAACCAAACATAAAATAAAAAAATTGTACCTTTTTTTTTCACTTTATGCACCAAGATTAGTAAAAAATGCTCCAAAAGTACATCGAAATGAAGTTTTTGTGTCCCCCCTCTTTACAAAAAAGGGTTTAGAATCACAAAATACACAATTTAGGCCAAAAATATTTTTTTACCCCCAATAGGTGTTTTTCCACTAAATTTAGCGGTGGCTCTAAATGTGTTTGGTGAGATTATAAATTTTGAAATCTCCCAAAATTTATTAATTTCTCCAAATTTTCCAAAAAAATAATTTAAGAAAAAATATGGAGAGAGTGGGAATTGAACCGCTAACCTGTTTGTTCCTAAGATCCAAACAAACAATCTGAATACTGTTTTCACCTTTTCTCACAAACTGTGATCTACGTTTTTCTAAAATTTTGACAGCAGCATCATACAATATTTTTCTTGAAACCGACAAAATTTTAGAAGATTCAGAATCTTATTTTTTTAGATCTTACCAATTTACCAGCTAGATCTGATTTTTTTTTCAGAAAAAAATAATCCGACTTGTACAGACTTTTCGTCATATGTAGAGGCCGAATCTGAAGATGATGTAAACTGAAAAGTTGTGCATCTCCTTCTTATCTTTGTAGAAAAAAAAAGGCACATCAATTTGACATTGTATGAAAAAGTTACGTTCTTTTTTTCTAAGATCTATCTGCTGGAATTTGGTTGACGGGACTGCTTCAACCTTTGCTCTCGAATTCTTCACACCTCCACTTTCAGATCTGATTTTTTTTTTTTTAGATCTGATTTTTTTTTTTCTTTTGATCTGCAATTTTTTTCAAGATCTCTCCCCTCTTTTTTTTTTAGATCTTTTTTTTTTTTTCACAAATCTTTTTTTTTTTTTTAGATCTGCAATTTTTTTCAAGATCTTTCTCCATTTTTTTTAAAGATCTCCAAATCTAAAATATTCCGCCAATATGTTAGATCAATTGGCTATGCCAATGACTAATAAAAAAATTTACCTTCCAAATAAGTGGATAGGTAAAATTTTAGTTGATGGATGCTTGGGAGGAATGGAGGGTGTGGGATTCTTCAATGGCTCTCCTTTGATGCAGATCTTCTTCTCCAATGGATCCTCTCCAATAGTGTTCCTCTTCAACCTTGCTTGGATAGAACCTGCTCTGATACCAAATGATAATAATGGTATAGTTTAGATACCAAATGATAGAATAGAATAAGATTGCAATGACCAAAGAGGGACGGAAGCCTCACAAATATTATTGATCATGAAATCATATTACATTACAATGCAAGAGCTGTAATATTTATAGATATTAGAAAGCTTCATATGGATAGACATGACACCCTAGCAGACATCAAATACGAGATAATAAGACCCATCTCACATGCACATGTAATTACTACTAATACCAATATTGAATGTTATCCAACATAACAATATTTAATGCAAGTCACTAGACTAGAGTGCACATGTTGCACATTATTAAATAAAAGACTGCAATAAAATGTAATAAATATGCCTATGCTAAATTATGCTAACAGGGTCTGCATTGTCCTTTACGACCTTCTTCCCATGTGATAGAATGTAAGAATTCCCTATTGATCATGACACTTGAATCCTTCTCTTTCAGTCTCTGAGGTAAAGTTTGATCACTACCCCTTTGGAAATTATAGGAGGATATGTGTTGTGGTCTCTTTTCTAAAGTTTTGTATGAGGATTAGGGGTAACTGAATTTTAAAGGAAGTTCATAACTATTTTCTCATAGTCATTCTTCTTCCTTTGGGTAAATCTTGTCATAAGATTTATTTGGTTCAGTTGCACTAATTTCTTTAATGCCTTTAATGGTCGACAGAGCTGCTTGCTTATTCACTTGACTTGTGTTACAGGTTTTTAATATTTGTGATAGATGACTAATGTGAGATGTTGTGCATTGAGTAAATACTATACTAATGTTAATGTATGGCCTAACTTGAGAAATTAGGCTATGTCTTGGATTTGAGATTAGGATGTCACATCTTATGTGTGAGACTCTTATTTACTTATATTATTAGATGATACATCCTAAATCCTTTTTGAAGATGGAATGATCTCGAATGTAGTGTATTTTTATGAAGTTGTGTAAACTGAGTTAGAAGGTTCCTACTTCTGAAGGTAACTTTGTTTTCGGTAAATAGTGAAGTTAATTTTTGTATTTAAAATTCAGATGAATTGTGAAGGAAATAATTAGAAGGTACTTTTATTTGATATGGATAAGTGTATTGGATGGACCATTATTTATATGATATCATGCTATAGATTTTTTATTACATCATGATATTTCCTTGAATGTTATTCAAATTGATTAATTGTTCTTCTTCTATGGTTATTACTTATGACTAATTGTTTTCTTGACCTCACTATTTTGTAAAATCCGAGTTGGTTTAATGAAATAGTTAGTTGAAAGCATTTCATTTTAATGATTAGTGTTTATCATGCTCAGTTCAATGAACTAACCCATGCTAGCAATTTTTACAAATGGACTTTGTAAGTGATAAAGGAAGGCAATAAATTTTATGATGTATTGGTTGTTTAAAAGTTTGGACCATTTATAGAGAATTTTTATTTATTATTGAAATGTATAGAAGGAAGAAAAGTTGTAATACTAAATGATCTTAATGCTGTTGACATGAAATATGTCAGTAATGCATAGTCTTGTAAAATGTGTATTTATCATGATGAATTGAAAAGAATTAAGTTACTTAATTGATTATGTCAATTCTCTTCTTCATAATATGAAGGAAATTTGAAATCCTATCTTAGATATTTCCATTCATATCTGATTGGATCCTTATTTTCATTTTCATTGAATAGGCTGGATAAATGGGAATTAGTACAATTTCCCTTATTTGAATGTAACTTACTAGGTTGCATGTATTGTTGTTCTTTACCTAATCTTGTATGGTTTATTATGATGTTAAGAATGTATAAGTTAACATATTAGGATGTGTGAATTTGATAAGGGTATAATAAATCCTAATACTTAACCATAATGAGGAAGGTTCTCCTCCTCTTACAAGGATACAAAATTAACTAATGGTATATGAGTTTGATAACCATTTAGACTTTCATATCTATGAATTCTATCATAACAAAACCTGTTTTGATTCTTATACATTCCTTGAATGGTTAAGACACATTAATTAAACCTTATGATAGATTTTTTTTTCTTTTTTTCAATTAATTTCACGTTAAGAAAAAAGGTAATGAGCATAAAAAGCAATCATAGGTTATGAGGTTTCATATTATCTAATCAACTCTAATAAGGATTAAAAAACTTAAGGATTGTTGGGATTAGGGTGTTGAAAGGTTGTTGTGATTTGAATCTTAGTCCAAAGATAATTAATTGGAAATTACCTCTTAAGGTGTGTAAATTGTGATGAAGTAGTTCTGTCAGATTTTGGCACATGCCAACTATAGAAATGTACCTTCGTGAAGACTTGGGTCTTCACAAGGATACATTGGTATAGTTGACATGTTGTAAAACCCTTCAAACATTAGTCCATCTAGATCTACTCAAACCTGGACTTGAATTTAGTTTCTCTCTAGATCATGCTAAGGATTATGATTTAGCATAGGAAGTGATTTTCAATTACTTAGGGTAACTTGGCACATTCAATTGAGTTAGGTCGAATAAGTATGGACCATATACCCTAGGTCATCATGAGTGTTTACCCTATACCAAATTATATCAATAACCTAGGTTAGGGTCAAACCATGGAGAAGTGGACTGATAGAAATCAGTAAACACCATTCTAGATAATAGATCAGTGGGGGTGAAGGACGTATTCTGATTAGACAAGTATGTCATATAGGAATAGTAACATGTACAATATGTTGAAAAACATTTTACGAAAGTATTGCAAGTTGTTGGTTGCGTTGTCTTTTGTCACCTAGTTTGAGAAATGTGATTTCAGATGAATATGATAACAAATATATATATATATATATTTCTTAAATAGAACACTCAATACCTAGAAGAGGGTAAGAGAACCAAGTATACATAGTATAACCCCATAGTATACAATATTTAAGTTAAAATGAGAGATTGGTTGGTAACCGAGTCATGAAATGAGATATCGGTATCTCATCGAGTCATTTATAGATGCACATGATTATCTATTGCGAGATTGATTGACATGGAATGTGTGTTTTAAATTATGATTTATTTAGAAATAAGAACATTAGGTATAAAAAATATTTTTTCCCCTTGTTTCTAAAGTCTTAAATGAGATTGTTACATCTTGGTATCAGAGATGAAGGTTACAAATATTAGAGCTATTGTGTCCATAATTTGATAAAACTCAATTTTTCTTGTTAACAGAAAATTGTTAGAACAAGGGGGAAATGTTGCAAACAATGCACCGCCTAGTTGAGAAGTAAAAAATAACCCAAAAATTTGATGAGATCGTTAGTGCCCTGTTAAACACAAGATATCTTTTGACTTTACTTAAACAATAAGTAATCAGAAATGAGGAGGAAGAAGATGCTGGTAATAACAATCAGCCACCTCCTATAGACAACGCAAATTTGGGAAATTTGGGTGTCGATATTAACAATGTAAACATGCCTGATTATTCAGAAAAATAAAAAGGCAAGGTTGATAGCTAAACTCACAAATGATATCAAAAGGATAAGTCCCCCTAAGCATGATGGCAACCACACAAGGAAATGGAGCTGAGAATTGGCTCAATGAAATGAAGAAGTACTTTGCAATAAGGAATTTATCAGAGGAAACAAAGGCAATGTGGGGAGCATATCAGCCTTCCCATGAAGCATCTTCATGGTGGTACAACCATAAGGCTAAGTTAAAAATTGATGAAACTAATATTACTTGGGATCAATTTTAAATGTTATTTTAGGAAACGATGGCTGCCCACAAATTTATTATGATCAAAAAATGACTAAATTTAAGAACTTAACCCAAGGAAAATTAACTGTAACAGAGTACTGGGGAGTGGTTTACTAAACTCTTTAAGTATGTACCTCAGTATCAAACTGAAGAGAAGTTTAGGATACGAGAATTTGTCATCAGATTTAATCCCATTATAGGGGAGAGGTGGATGTTCACATCCCAACCACTATGGAAAGGGTTGTTGAAAAATCCATTAGGCAGAGGAACAGAAATTGGAACTGATTTTTGCTCATAAAGAGGAAGTAAGAAAGAAAGTTCCAAACTCCACTTCATCGTCTCTAGCACCTAAGAAAGTACCATGGAAGAAGTTTTGTATGAAAAGTAAGTTCTCAGCTGATAATAATAAGAAAACAACAAAAAATAATCCTGCTAACTAATATACGCAATAACTTTGTCACAAAACAATAATAACAGACATAAGTCCTATGGAGGTTAGAATAATAACTTTAAGGCTCAGAATAAATTTGAGCCTAAAAGGGGACTTGTAAGAGGCTATTAAAATTGTGGAAAGGATCATTACGCAAATCAATTTCCTTTGAAAAAGGATGACCGTAATCAGCAACACAAGATACCTGCTCCAATAGCTGACAAAAAAGCTAAAAGGCAAGTCACACCCATAGAAGTTCTGGTTAAGTTATTTGGCATACCTGCAACTATTATTTTTGATATGGGAGATACTGAATGTTTTATTTCTAGTAAATTAGCATTGAAATTTTAAAAGAAAAGCTAGAAAAATGAATAAATCATGGGCTATACATTATGGGAATAATGTTGTTCATACAGTTAGTATGTGTCTTTTTGGAGAAGTCTTTGATATACCTAGTTTTTCCATGGAAGTTGATCTTTATGTTGTTCCTTTGGGGTCTTATGATGTAATCATAGGTGTTAATTGGCTAGTTGAGCATAAAGAAAAAGTGGATTGTTTTGAAAAACATATTAGTTTTTTAGATGACCTGTAGAAAATAGTAGTGATTTAGGGTGTAAACATGAAATTTCAATTATGAAATTATCTACTATGTAACTTAAGAAGGCCAAAACTAATGGTTGTACCTTGTATGCAAGAAAATTTATTGAATCTACTGAAGAAAATAATGATTTCTTAGAACGTTACTCATTATTACGAGACTACAGTGATGTGTTTTTGGAAGAGTTACCAGGTCTTCCAGCCAAAACAAAATTTGACTTGACAATTGAAATCAAACTTGGAACCGAGCCTATTTCTAAGGCACCTTATTAGATGACTACTATTGAATTAGTAGATCTTAATACATAGTTACAAGAAATTCTATCTAAAGGTTTGATTAGACCGGGTGTCTCACCTTGGGAAGCACTGGTAATTTTTGTGAAAAATAAAGATGGAATACTTAGATTGTGTATTGATTATAGAATGTTGAACAAGGCAACAATTAAGAATAGATATCCGCTTCCTAGAATTGATGATCTATTTGATTAGATGCATGGATAATGAGTATATTTGAAGATAGATTTATGATCTGGATATCATTAGATATGAATTAAGGATGAGAAAATTTAGAAAAAAATAACTTTCAGAACAAGGTATGGACATTATGAATTTACATTTTTACCTTTTGGATTAACAAATGCACCTGTAGCTTTTATTAATTTAATTAATAATAATTTTCAAGAATACTTGGACAAATTTGTGCTTGTATTCTTGGATGATATTCTCATATATTCTAAAAGTGTGTAAGAACACCATGAGCATTTGAAGATAGTCTTGGAAATCTTGAGAAAAGACCGTTATTTGGTAAGTTGTCTAAATGTTCTTTCCATGACACGGAAGTGCACTATTTGTGTCATCTTATAAGTAAATATGGAATAGTTGTAGATCCTTCTAAAATTATATCTATAACTGAGTGGTCTACACAAAAGAATGTACATGAAGTCAGAAGCTTCATGGGTATTATTGGTTACTATAGGAAATTTGTTAAAGATTTCTCCAAAGTTGTTGCACCAATAACTTCATTGTAGAAAAATGATAAGAAATTTGTGTGGAATGGTAAATGTGAATCTACATTTAAATCTTTAAAGGATCAATTAACTTCAGCACCTATTTTGGATGTACCTAACCTCTAATGAAGGCTTTACTGTTGTAACATATGCATCCAGGGAAGGTCTTGGAGGTATTTTCTTCCAAAATGATCATGTCATAGTATACAAAAGTAGATAACTTAAGTTACATGAATTGAATCATGCTCCACATGATCTAGAGCTTGTTGTCATTGTTCATGCACTTCAAGTTTGGAGGCATTACCTACTTGGTAAACCTTTTAAACTAAAAATTGATCATCTTCCACTAAAGTATATTTTTACTCAGCCAAATATGAATGAAAGATAGAGAAGATGGTTATATTTTTTATGTCAATATGATTTTGACGTAAGTTACATTAAGGGAAAGGAAAATAGGCTAGCTGATGCTCTAAGTCGTAGGAAGCACATTTCTACTCTTATAACGTTGAGAACTTAGTTCAAGGATGAAGTAAAGAGTGTTATGGAATCTGATTCTTATTTTTAGCAAGTGAAAACAACACTTGTTTCATATCCAAATGATGAGAGTTATAAAGGTTTTCACTTTGATAATGAAGGAATCTTACGATTTGGAAACATGGTATACATACCTTAGCTAAATGATTTAAGAAAGAAATTATTGGTTAAATTTCACAATTCACCTTTTTCTAGACACCTTGGTATTACAAAGATGCTTGCTAATATAAAACAACAATATTTCTAGAAAGGGATGAAAAAGTATGTGATTGAGTTTGTGACACATTGCTTAGATTGTCAACGCGTTAAAAATGAATATATGCATCCAGATGGTTTATTGTATCCTCATAGCGTACCACAGTACAAATGACAAGTGATAAGAATGGATTTTGTACAACGGTTACCTATGTCAAGAAATAAACATGATGTTATTCTGGTTGTTGTGGATAAACTAACAAAAGTAGCACACTTTATTATTGGTAATCTTAAGGATGTTTCACCTATTTTAGCAAAAAGGTTTGTTCATGAGATTTTCAAATTACATGGACTACCTGAATTAATCATATTTGATACAAATCCAAGAATGACTTCAAGATTTTGGAAAACTCTTAACACAACTTTAGCAACTAATCTGAATTTCAGTTTTGCGTATCATCTAGAATTTAATGGACAAACTGAAATAGTTAATCAAGTTTTAGAGGATATGTTAAGAATGTATTGTATGGATCAGTGGTATAAATGGGAAGAGTACCTTCCATTAGTTGAGTTTGTATACAATAACACATATCACGCCTCACTAAAGATGGCACCTTTTGAAGCATTATACAGAAGGAAATGCAGAATCCTTGTTAGTTGGGACAACATTGAGGATAGAGAGGTAATTGGACCTGAAATCCTTATGGAAATAGAATGAGTTAAAATAATTCGTGAACACCTGAAAGAAGCCAGAGATAGGTAAAAGAGTTATGCTAACTTGAAGCAAGTTGATAGGAAATTTGAACTTGGTGGGAAGTTCTTTCTTCGAGTTAAACCAAAAAAGAGTTCTATAACTTTTGGCAAGGCTACCAAGTTATCACCTCATTATGTGGTACCTTTTGAAATTGTTGAAATAATCAACCCTGTAGCTTATTGTTTAGCATTACCTCCTACTTTGTCACAAATGCATGATGTTTTCCATATTTCTTTACTTAAGAAATACGTTTTAGGTTTATCACATGTATTAAATTGGAATTCCTTGCAGGTCCAAGACCCAAGAATAATCGTGGTTAAGCCTATATGAGTGCTGGAAACTCATCAGTTGCACTAAAGAAATAATGAAATAAGGAAATTTAAGGTCTAGTGGGACCAGTTGAAAGAGGAAAGTGTAACCTGGGAAACTATGGAAGATATGAAAACTACTTTTCCATATTTATTTGAATAGAATTGATTTTGTTGACTGATAAAATTTGTGATTTTATTCTTTTTATGACAATAAATCTGTTAATTCTGGGAAAATATTTTATTTGTTTACAATAAATAGCTACGTAAATGCTAACCTTGGGAATTTTAAAAATCCAATTCTATTTTGAACATATGGAAATAAAGATAATAAATTGATTATCTTTGAGCAAATTGTTTAAATAAGTTAATCATTAGGATGATGATTCTTTCTAAGGAGGGAAGTATGTAACACCTATGGCAAACTGTTAAATTTTCTGATTTTACATTGCAAGCGTTGACATGTGATTTTTCCTAAGAAGGTGTATTCTTTTGACTGTTGGTAATCATGCTTGCCATGGATAATTTATTTATGTTCTTGGATTCATTTTTTTGAAATGTTTTTACTTGCAAGGAATCCACTCTATTGAGATAAGAAAGGTTGTAAAGGTAATGTTGTTTGCAAATTATTTCTTTATAATAATGAAACCTTGATCAATTTCATTGATCTAAGGTATGTTTTAATTCTTCTTACCTGATCTATATGGTAAACTGACATTCAGAGGTTGATCTTATTGGAAGTTCTTTCTTTTCATTCTACTGTAAGTAGTGTGCTCAGACCTTCTTGCTAATTTCTCCATGACGATGATAGACGTAAAAAAAATGGAGGTATACTTTGGGTCCATTGAGGATAATAACCTAAGTCCTAGATCCTTAAGATCCATCCTAACGAGATTCTAACCTAAGGTAAACTAGACCTACCTTATGTCTATGTTACACTAATCTTGTTGCATCCTAACCTAAGTTGTATTTTTACAAAGTTGGGGATTTGGAAATAACCTAAGATAACAATAGGTTCATTTCTAACCTATTACCTAATGCTAAATTGGTATGGGGCATGGTCTATCCTAATATGGAAAATTTATCTAAGGCAATGTTTATAAACCTAAGGTCAGATCATAAGAAAATGATATATATCCTAAGCTATTGCAAAGATAGAAAGGGACCTAAGGGGAGTCGCATGGAAATTATGAGAAGGTGGCGATGGTTTCTAAGTCATTTATTTGATTTGATCTTGAATTTAATACATTTTGGTACTGTTAGTTGGACAAAGACATGGAAAATAGAGGGGATCCTAGTTGGCACCATCACTAAAGTTTCGAAATGAATGTTCTCTTTGAATTTGGAATAGCCAACTTTATATGGTGGTGGCGTGGAGATATAGGCAGGAGATTGGAAATTAATGACACTTATGGTCATCGTTTTTGTTGAGAAAACTTCCTTGGAAACCATGCGAGTATATTTTTTTGGAGTTATTTGGTCTTTCATGCATTCCAATTTTTTCTCTGTATGGAGCTATCTGGTTCTTCGAACCAGCAGTTCTATTTTTAGTTTGTTGTTATTTTTAACTCCCTTGGACTATTTTCAATCAAATGGAAATATATGATGCATTTGAGAATGAAGTTTTTGGTTGTTGATTTTGTTTGGAGAAGGAGTTATGAAGTCTCGGTTGGAAATCTTCTTTGAATCGAAAAAAGCACTATCAAGCAGGATAGGCTCTATCCATTAAGATGCTCTATTTTTCTCTAAGTGTCTTCAATAAAACAAATTTTCCCTCATGAGATAAATGCTTTTTTTTTTTTTGTGATGGTTATTTGGTTTCCTTGCTTGAATATTTTTTGTATTCTCTGATTGAGGAATCTCTACTTGGAATGGTAGTCATCGAATTGATTTCCTATTTATTTACTGGTGAATCCCACCTTAAGTCTTGTGGTGATTTGAGTAATGAAGTGCATCCATGAATCTTTCTTATCTATTTGAAAATGGGCTTATGGAAATGATATGTGGATTCATGTTTTGAACCGAGTTTTCATTTTGGTTGGTAGAAGAAATGAATAATATTTATATCGGTTACATCTCTGATTTTCTGAAGTAATGTAGGTCTTGCATAACTACCAGTAAATGGATGTTTTACTTCGTGTTTGGTAAGTCGAGTTCATATGGAAAATAGTAAATTAAGTTTTTTCTTCTTGAACTTACTATATAATCTATCAATTCTTTGAATTTGGTATTTGATGGGAGCTAAGCAGTTATTGGGTGTTTGGAATCTCTATTTTGTGTGTTCTTCTTATATGGAAACAAGAGTGAATGTTTTATTACCCCTTTAAACTTTTCATTTTAAACTGATTCACTCGAATTAAGTTATTTTGTGGAACTATGTGATAGTTGTTTCTTGGAGCATTGGATTTCGATGTTACCTTGTTGGGAATACTTGTGTGTGAAGTCTATACTTCTGATCTTATTTACTGAGTCTTTCTCTAAGTTCTTGAGTACCAAACTAAGGGATAAAAATATGAGGTCCTATTGGTTAGGGACATTGTGAGAGTTGGCTTTGTTAGAGTCGATGCTTGGGTTATTCTTGTAGCTCTATTTGAGCTTTCTATATGTTTTTCTTGCTGTCTGATTCCAAGTTGAATTAGAAGTTGTTGATTTTGATTACATGTTCCTTATCTTTGTTAAGAACTAGGTAAATTTTTGGAGTAAACTTATTACAATCTGATTGTTGTAATTTCATGGTAATTTTTTGAATGGGTATTTGACTTTTGGATTTGATGGTTACTTAATCTAGAACCAACCAAATTGGATTAGTTTGATAGGTTTTCTAGATCTCTGTGTGAGCTGTAAATAAAAGAATGTCTTGTCAATTTCTTAGATGTGTACAGTTAATTTTGTCCATGGAATTGAAACAAAAGGAATTTCATCATTTCTTTAGCTGACTTGAGCACCTATTGCTAAGTCATGTTAACATTTTATTTTGCATCTTCTTGAAATATAATCTTGAGGGATTCTTCTCTGTACATTCTATTTATTTTTTCTTCCATATTAGAATGGTTATGATTATGAGTCGATCATTCTACCATTTTATTTTCACCTAGAAGAAAAGAAAAATCTTAGTTTGCATGGTTATAACTTTGTCAATTTTGAATGACTATTAAAGACTATAATTACCTTGTATGGCGATTAACAACTTTTTTTAATGCATCTTATTTTAATATGGGTATAATATCACTGCTATTGGATGGCCATGATGGGAAACCTTGCTTAATTATATTTCAAACACAACAGTCACATGTTTTGTTTAATCTCTTCTTATATGTGTTTTCTTTTATAAAGGAGTTTCGGGATGTAGTGATTGAGTATGCATTGTCCTTTACGACCTTCTTCCCATGTGATAGAATGTAAGAATTCCATTCTAATCATGACATTAGACTCCTTCTCTTTCAGTCTCTGAGGTAAAGTTTGATCACTTCCCCTTTAGAAATTATAGGAGGATATGTGTTGTGGTCTCTTTTCTGAAGTTATGTATGCAGATTTGGGGTATCCGAATTTTAAATGAAGTTCTTAACTATTTTATCACATTCCTTATTCTTCCTTTGGTGAAATCTTGTCATAAGATTTATTTGGTTCAGTTGCACTAATTTCTTTAATGCCTTGAGTAGTCGACATTGCTACTTACTTATTCACTTGACTTGTTTTACAAGTTTTTAATATTTTTGATAGATGACTAATTTGAGATGTTGTACATTGAGTAAATACTATCCTAATGTTAATGTATGGCCTAAGTTGAGAAATTAGGCCATGTCTTGTATTTGGGATTAGGATGTCACATCTGATGTGTGAGACTCTTATTTACTTATATTATTAGATGATTAATCCTAAATCCTTTTTGAAGCTGGAATGAGCTCGATTGTAGTTTCTTTTTATGAAATTATGTAAACTGAGCTAGAAGGTTCATACTTCTTAAGGTAACTTTTTTTTGGGTAAATAGTGAAGTTAATTTTTGTATTTAAAATTCAGATGAATTATGAAGGAAATATTTAGAAGGTACTTTTATTTGATATGGATAAGTGTATTGGATGGAACATTATTTATCTGATATTATGCTATAAATTGTTGATTACATCATCATATTTGCTTGAATGTTATTCAAATTGATTAATTGTTCTTCTTCTATAGTTGTTATTACTTATGACTAATTGTCTTCTTGACCTCACTATTTCATAAAAATAGAGTTGGTTTAATGAAACAGTTAGTTGAAAGCATTTTGTTTTAATGCTTAGTGTTTATCATGCTCAGTTCAATGAACTGACCCATGCTAGCAATTTTTGCAGATGGAATTAATAAGTGATAAAGGAAGGTAATAACATTTATGATGTATTGGTTGCTTAAAAGTATGGACCATTTATAGAGAATTCTGATTTATTATTGAAATGTATTGAAGGAAGAAAATTTGTATTCCTAAATGATCTTGATGCTGATTGACATGAAATATGTTAGTAATGCATAGTCTTGTAAAATGTGTATTTATCATGATGAATTGAAAATACTGAAGTTACTTAATTGATTATGTCAATTCTCTTGTTCATAATATGAAGGAAATTTGTAACCTTATCTTGGATGTTTCAATTCATATCTGATTGGGTCCTTATTTTCATTTTCATTGAATAGGTTGGATAAATGGGAATTAGTATAATTTCCCTTATTTGAATGCAACTTACTAGGTTGCATGTATTGCTACTCTTTACTTAATCTTGTATTGATTAGTATGATGTTATGAAAGTATAAATTAAAATATCAAGATGTGTGAATTGGATAAGGGTATAATAAATCCTAATACTTAACCATTATGAGGAAGATTCTTCTCCTCTTAAAAGGATACAAAATAAATGAATGGTATATGAGTTCGATAACCATTTATACTTCATATCTATGAAGTCTATCATAACAAAACTTGTTTTGGTTCTTATACATTCCTTGAATGGTTGAGACACATTAATTAAACCTTATGATAGTTGTTGTTTCGATTTTCTATTAATTGCACATTAAGAAAAAGTTAATGAACATAAAAGCAATCATAGGTTATGAGGTTTCATATTATCTAATCAACTCTAATAAGGATTGAAAACTTAAGGATTGTTGAGATTAGGGTTATGTAAGGTTATTGTGATTTGAATCTTAATGAAAAGATAATTAAGTTGAAATGACCTCTTAAGGTGTGTAAATTGTGATGTAGTTCTGTCAGATGTTGGAACACACCAACTATATAACTGTACCTTCGTGAAGACTTGGCTCTTCATGAGAATACAGTGGTGCACTTGACATGTTGCAACACCCTTCAACTTTTTTCCATCTAGATCTACTCAAACCTAGACTTGCACTTAGTTTCTCTCTAGATGAGGCTAAGGATATGATTTAGCATAGGAAGTGACTCTCAATGAATTATGGTAACTTGGAACATTCATTTAAATTAGGTCGAATGCGTATGCCTATATACCCTAGGTCATCGTGAGTGTTTCCCTATACCAAATTATATCAATAAATTGGGTTAGGGTCAAACCATGGACAAGTGGAACGACATAAGTCAATAAAGACCATTCTAGATAACAGATGAGTGGGATGAAGGATGTATTCTGATTAGACGAGTATGTCATCTAGGAATAGTAACATGAATAGTATGTTGAAAATATTTGGCCAAAGTATCACAAGCTGCTGGTTGCATGGTCCTATGTCACCTAGTTTGAGAAATTTGATTTCATATGAATATGGTAACAAATATTTAGATAGATTTCTTAAACAAAACAATCAATACCTAGAATAGGGTAAGATAACCACGTATACATAGTATACCCATAGTATACAATACTTAAGTTAATAATAACCAAGTCATGCAATGAGAGATCAATAGCTCACCGAGTCATTTACAACAGCATATGGTTATCTGATATAAGATTGATTGGCATGGAATGTGTGTTCTAAATTATGATTATTTAGAATAGAGAACTTTATGGGTACAATTTTTTTTGCCTTGTTTCTAAAGTCTTACATTGGAATTGTTACACTTTTCCTTATGTATTTCCACTTCTAGTGTAGATTTTAATTCATATAATATCTCTCCATGTCTCCATGGAATGTTAAAATAGGCTTGGATAGGATTTTTCTTGCATTAGAATTAGTTTTGGTAGGTAGGATTAGTAAGAGGAGCTGACCTTCTTTAAAGAGCTATCCCATTTTGAAAATTCCCTCACATTAAGATAGCTCCATGTTATCAAATTACATCATATGCCCCATTCAAATGTTGGCCATTCATGGATCATAGTAATTTTGTGATAATACTTCCCTTATGATAATCAGAAAATTAGTTTAGATACATATAACACTACCATGATAGCCTTCCCATTTCATTCAAAAAAGCCTCTACCTCCAGTAGTGTTTTAAGAAGCTCATAGAGGGAAAAAATAATAATTTAATAGAGTTCCATGATGTCCTAACTGAAAAAATATTTTACTCAAAAATCTGCAATGTGTTATGCATGCTAGGAAATCATTGATTTCAGTGTGCTTCATTCTTGGCAATATCAAGTTTCGAGACAGATTGGAAAATCCATTTTCATTCCCATAGATCAGGATTACAGAGAGGAAAAAAAAAGAACAAAAACTAAAAACAATTTTCCAATCATTTTAATTTTAATATTTTCTTACGTAGAGTTGGAAAATGTAGGCAACCACCAATCAACTTACGGTTCCAAGAGGTTCTTAATGCACTCCAAGGGTGGAAGGAATAGGTTTTAGGCCAATTATGAGATACTAAAATAACTCCATTTCCATATGGATGATATGAAGCTACTAGCCAACTACATCTAGTAGGTAGACGTCCCCGAGAGATCTCGACATTGTTATCCATTTTACCCCCCCTCCCCCCCCATGGTGTAAAATTGACAAAATAGGATGATTTGGTAGTAGGCATTGGTTATGGCCACCATGAATGAATTCAAGAGTTTTAAGAATAATTTAGGATTTGGGAGAATTTTCAAGGTTTTGGGAGATTTGGGTTTAATCAGTCAATTTTTTTATCTTCTGGGTTATTAACTGTCACAACTCCATCTTAGAGTTAAAATTCCCACCCGGGCCCCCATCTGGCTCAAAACAAGAAAAAAAGGCCAATCTCAGGAAAATGTGAAATTTCAATTTGTAGGGTGCTCCATTACCTTTCCTCGGCTATTTGGTTCGAAGAATTTGAGAAAAAATCCAATGAATATCAAAAATTCCCAAATCTCTTTGAACAGGTTCAGATCTAAAATTATCTTTCCAAGTTGTTGGTGAGTCGAGTCACATGTGTTCGATAAGCTTCTCTTGGTGAAGGGTGAGTTAAGCATTCACATCTTGGTTCCAAGTCAAGGAATTGACAAGGAGCATAGAATTTTAGCTCATCGAGCCAACGCGGTGAGCCAGGGTTTATAGTGGTGGCCAAGTGGATCAGATCCGGGTTCAGGTTTTCATTGGCATGGTGCATACAAGGCCAGGGGAATTTTAATTATGCAGAGGATTCCCGCCCACAAATCTAAAATTTTGGTAGGGAAATTTGTGTCAATGGTCTTTAATGTGGGAGTTAGTGTCAAAAATGTAACTATGGGTTGCATGTCATGAAAAAACCCCAGTGTAACATGGACTGTAAGTTGCACGTCAGGTCTTAGGCTCCACGAATAAGTCAGCTCAGTAGGTAAGTTAGATGTTGGGGTGGCTTTACATTAACACAAAATATCTTGGTATTTGGAGATGCCAATACAAACCAGAACTAGAACCTGAACCCACCAAACATGACACTGTGATAGCTTGGTTAGCAGTGTGAGCTGGAGTTCAAGTTCCACACTTAAAAAACATGATGACGAGATCAGACATGTATAAGAAGAAGCGGGATGTCAAGATCATGAGACATCTCAGTGGTGTATGTAATTTTCCATGCAGGATCTAGTCTCGCAAAACATGACCTAATAATTTATAAAGCGAGCAGCCCGAGGCAAGTTAGGTGAGGCATTACGTAAGGAGTCATGACTAGTTGGTAAGAAGGGGGAGTGAAGTCATAAACCTTAAAATACAACCCATTTTTAAATGATAGTAACTTCCACCCAAATCACCAGTTTCTCAAAAAACTATAGGCATTGGAAAGGGAATTATGAGACCTAATGCATACTAAATATAATTTGTATGTTTCTAGGAATACAAGGGATAAAAATGGAGGTGAATCCATAGGACCATGGAAGATAAACCATGGTGTAGAAATTAATTAAATGAACATATGGGTTTATGTCCATTCTTCCAGGGCAGTGTACAACAAGCATGGTGCCCCTTCTAGGTGATCTAATGCCTAAAAATCTGAATTTATTCTCCTCTTTATTTAATTTTTCCTATAAATGTAAAGGGGATGCATTATTACAAAGATTTGGTCATTTTATTCTCCCTGTGCTCCCCTCTTCTCCACAAATGTACTATTGTGAATTTTGGGGCTTCAAGCCTTCACTCTAAATGTTTTAAGGGAAATATTGCCTCTCGTTACACCATGTTATACTTTGCATACATCATGGAGCAATAAAATGTGTCTTATGTTAATTTTTATAATCTCACATGAGTTTATTATTTTATCTTTCCTCTCTATTATAAAACAAGTGTTTTTTTTCATAGTATTGTTTGCATTACAATTTTTACTTGTTGTGTTTATTTGGAATGGTACATTGCATGAAATGTAGTCTATGTTGCATATCCACCCTCTCCAATTTCATCCTTCTCCATTCGTAGGTAGAGAATATTGTTTAGCAACCCCTTTTCTTGGTGCTATTACCACCCCTTAGTGTGTGATTTCCCTTTTCATACATTCTCTCACCCCCTGTCTCCTTAGAAGTTTTAGTGTAGGCCAAGCCTATAGGAAGAGACCAAGTTTCCACCCTTTTCCATTTCAAACCAAAGTCCCTTCCACAATGGGGGTAGCATGTAAGAAGCTTGGGGTTTGAAACTTTGGCTGAGATGGCAATGGTTTTAGGGAAAAGAAGAGGGTTACACCTGAAGCGGAGCAAGAACAAATGGAATAAGATCAACAATCGGTGTGTTCTGAGTGTAGTGTCTACAATGGGAATGTATCTGAAGAAATTTTTGATCATTCACCAAATGTAAAATCAGAAAGGAAAATAGAAGCAGCTCCAAATAAGAAATAAGAGGAGAATGTTAATGTTATGGAGTAGAACCACATATAGCTAGAGGTTTTGAATGTAGAGTAGGGTACACAAGAACCTTCAAGCCTTCCTTCAACTTAATTATCCCCAAATTCTGATGTGGAAGATAAGTTTGAGATCTCAAAATCCATGTTCAAGGATTAGGGGAGTCATGATGAACACGTTGCAAATTCAAAGGTCATCATGAAGGAAGGAGAACTATTTGCATAATAGGACAATGCAGAGGTATATTATCTGTCAAACTTGGAGTATTTCTTTGATTAATAAGATCCCATGGAGATCATGAATTTTTCTACCCCATCATTCCTCCTCCACCATCAAAATATTTCTTCCATGGAGGAGAGCATGAATAAACAACTTTCTTCTTCAAACAGTCCTTTAGGACCAATATTGGAGGAATTGAATCTTCCATGTTTCACAATTGATAAGTAATAAAAAGGGAAAAAAGATGAAACTGCTTCCACATCAGTCATCAAGGCAAGACATCAATTATCTATAGATGAGTCACAAAGAAAATATCAGCTCACATATAACCACCCTTTCTACGAGGGCATGTAAAAGGACTTCATTCTTGGATTTGAAACCCAGAGCAATGGGAAAATCAAACGGATCAGACCGTTCCTTATCATATAATTTGCTTAATTGGAGCCAAATGAGGGGTTGCAACTAGTCATGCTTACTTTCAAGCATGACGATAAGCCCAAGCATGTCAAGGATCAGCTTCAATGCCTCCAACAGTCTAATGATAATCATCTAGAAGAGGTAATTATCTTTTTTTCACTAGTACCTTTGGTTCTAAAATGGAAAGTCAACTTTGGGATGAATTTCCATGGTTATCAAGATCCATATGTAATGTCAAATCATCTACATGGCTACTCATTGTGAGGAAGGGGAGCTATTTTACACAACTAGTTGAAGGTTTTTTTTAGCTAAATTGTGCCTCTAATAAGGTTAGGGTAGGAGTAGGTTCACTTTTTGTAGAATAAGTGCTTATGCACACTCTGCATGTCTAGCTTGGGCTACTATGATTTTGTCTATTTTATATATATTTTTTTCATGTTTCTCCTAGATAGTGAATCAAGTTTTCAAAGAAGAATGATACAGAAAGAAGCTCAAAGTTGTAGGAAATAGTTGGTGTTCTCAAAATATTCAAAATAAAGAGCAACTAGATCAGTCAACAACAAGTGTCATTGTTTCAATCCTCTCCTTATTTATAAACAATAGTTGAGCTTCTAGTTCCCTTATTACAATCATTAAATAAATTTAGGGGCCTATAACAGTGCCATGATAGCCTTACCAATTCATTCAAAACAGTCTCTACCTCTAGTAGTGTTTAAAGAAAATCATAGAGGGATAAAATTAGAATTTATCAGAGTTCCATGATGTCCCAAATCAGAAAATGTTTTATTCAAAACACTATAATGAGTTATGCATGCTAGGAAATCATTACTTTCAACATGCTTCATACTTGGAAAAATCAGGTTTCGGGATAGTTCGGAAGTCCATTTTTAATCTTGTAAATAAGGGCTATAGAGAGAAAAGAAAGAGAACCCCAAAATAAAAAAATTTATCCACTCATATTAATTTCAGGATTTTCTTACATAGAGTTGGAAAAAGTAGGCAGCCACCAATCAGATTAAAGTTCCAAGTGGTGCTTCATGCAGTCCAAGGGTGGAAGGAATCAATTTTAGACCACTTACGGGAGAATAGAGTGATTCCATTTCCCAATGGATTATAAAAATATACTAGCCAACTACATCTAGAAAGAATATGTCCCAGAGAGGTTGCTAGATTGTTATCCATTTTACAACTGAGTAAAATGGAAAATAGGGGATGATTTGCAACTAGGCATTGGTTAGGGCCACTACTAAGGAATACGAGATTTTCAAACAAAATTCATGTTTTGAGAACATTTTCAAGGTTTTATAGAGAATTGGATTCAATTAGTCCATTTTTCCTCTTTTGAGTTATTAAGGCTCACAACTCCACCTTAGAGTGAAAAGGACCCCCCAGCCCCGCATCCAACTCAAAATAAGTAAAACTCCCAATCTCAGGAAAATGTGAAATTTTAAGTTACATGGTGCCCACTTCCTTTCATTAGCCATCTAGTTCAAACAATTTGTGATAAAATCCAAAGAAAATAAAAAAATTCCCAAAGGGCTTCCAAGGGGCTCATAGATAAAATTAGCTTGTTGAGTTGCTCAGTGAGCATCCCTACGAGCTGTTAGTAATTCAGGTGACATCTGTCACACAATATTTCCCTTGTGAAGGGCGAGTTAAAGACTCATGGTTCATTGAAAAGTCAGGTATGTGGCGAGGGCATAAAAGGTTGTATCACAAATCTAACTCAATGAGTCTGGGTTTCCATTAGCAGGTAAATAGATGTGGATGTGGAGTGGGATTTGCGCACATAAATCAAGGAGATCGATCAGGGAAGTGGTGTCAGGGGTCATCAACAGGGGAGGAAATGTCAAGAATGAAACTCAGGGTTGTATGTCGGAGAAAAACCTCAATGTGACATGGAGTGAACAGTACACATCGGGTCTCAATCGCGATGAAAAAATCGACTTAGGAGGTAATTCAAATGTGGGGGCGGATTTACACATGCAAAAAATAGCTTGCCAGTTGAAGGTTCCTATGTGAACTGGAAATCAAACCCATAAAAAATTGAACTGGGATAGCTCGGTTGGTGGTACGAGATGGAGATCAGGTTGCACACCTAATAAACATCGTGAGGAGCTCACACATGCTAGAGTGGAATCATGATGTCAAGAGTATGAGACAACTCAGTGGTGCATGTAATGTACGATGCGTAATTCCATCCCAGAAAAATAACCTACCAAGCTAAGAAGTGAGTTACCTAAGGTGAGTTATGTGAGGAGGTAGGTAGGGATTCATGGCGAGTTGTTAGAGGATCTCGGCGGGTAAAGCAGCAGTGAAGCCATAAACCCAAAAATACAACCCATATTGAAATGACAATAACTTCCACCCAAATTATTACTTTCTCACAAAATTATAGGTGTTAGAAAGGGAATTCAAAGCCCTACAAAATATAATAATAAAATTTTGATTTTGGTTAGACTAGTACGGGTAACATTGGAGGTGAATCCATAGGACAATGGAAACCAAACCCAGATGGAAAAATGAATTAAATGAAGGTATGGGTTTAGATCATTTCTTCCAAATTTGAGTACAACATGCATGGTGCCTTTTTGTAGGTGATATAATGCCTAAAAATTAGAATTTCTTCTCCTTTTTCTTGAATTCTTCCTATAAATGTAAAGGGGATGCATTATTACAACAATTTAGTCATTTTCTTCTCCCCATTATCTCCTCCTCCATAGATGGAATGCTATGAGTTCTGGGGCTTCAAGCCTTCACTCTGAATGTTGTAATGGTAATATTTCCTCTCCCTACAATGTATTATACTATGCATACATTATGGAGCAATAAAATATGTGTTGTGTTAATTTTTCTAACCTTGCATGGGTTTATTATTTTTTCTTGCCTCTCATTATGAACCAGTTTTTTTGTCCATATTATTATTTCCATTGAATGGTTTAGTTGTTGTTGTGTTTATTTGGAATGGTTAATTGCATGAAATCTATTCTTGTGTTTCATATCCACCCTCTCCAAGTTCATCGTTCTCCATTCCCAAGCTAGGAAGATTGTCCAACAACCCCTTTTATTAGTGCTATCACTACCCCTTAGTCTAGGATTTTCCTTTCCATGCACTTTCACTGCCCCTATCTACTTGGAAGTGTTTGTTAGTGTAAGCGTAGATAGATGTTTTATTGTATTCAGAGTAGTTGTAGACGTAGGTTTAGGTAGAGGAAGGTGAATTTCTCTTGAGGCCCATCTAAATTTTACAAGTCCCACAACACGAGAGATGGTCTCATGTTAGCAAATAGTTGGTATCCACAACTAAATATCCTAGGGTGCTAATTGTTTTCCATAACAGATGTGGCACACTCGGTGTGACAAGAAGGTGAAAGCTCTACATTTCAAAGGTGTTTCATTATTCTACACTTCTAGTTTCATCAATAATATCGCGTCCTTGGTGGAGGGTAAGTGCACTAAGTTGGGGGCCAAAAGGGGGTCTTAATTATACGTATTTTTCTAAAAAATAAATAACTTCAACTTGTATGAGTTTTTTGAACTAGTTACACTCAAATTTGGAAGATGTTGTATAAACATGAATTGTAGAATTTTGAATCTAGTTTCTAAGATACTAAATTTTATTTAAAATGGATAAGTTTAAGTGGGTTAAATAACTAAAATACCAATAGGTACTCCTTTTTTTGTTTAAAAAAAATAATAGAGTGACTTTCGTGGCCCCCACCATTGCCTGAGAACCATTTAGTATTTTTGAAATCCCTTTCGCAAAAATATAGCTAGGAGCATCTAGTTTGAGCTAGAGTTTGTTTTATATTTTTTTAGCGAGTATTTATTTTTTTATGATTTTTCTAGTACAAAACTATAATTTTTTGAAAATAACAGAGCTCCGACCATGCTCCCCCCTAACTACCTAAAAAAATATCAAAAAATAAATTTTTCTTAATATGTATATAATTAGGTCTAGTTTGTGCTACTATAATTTGTTTTTAATTTTTATGATCCCAAAAAAAATACACAATGAAAGATAGGAATATTTACAATTAAAAAAATTGCTATAAAAAGGCATAGTTAGAAAATAAATAATATGGAAACCTTATGTAAGTCAGAAAATTTGAAAAATTATATTTTTAGAAAGAAGAATCTTTCCTCTATGTCATCGTATAATATTTTTAAAACAAATTGATCGTTTTATGTTGATTTATCATGGTGGAAGTGGGTTTTTTCCAGTTTCCTACAAAAACATGTTTTTTTATGTGTTTGTATAGGTCCATACCTAAGGCTTGGGGATCCGAACTGGATCCAAGCATTGAGACATGTCTTGGAAAAGTGAAAACACAAAATGTGTATGTGCTATAATGTGTACGCATTCTGTATACAATGAACATTTTATGTTCTTCTAACATGCTTTTATTTACAACATTAAATGCTTAAGTATAAGTTTTTCATTAATTATTATTTAAATTTATTTTAGTAAATATAAGAAATTAGTGCCACTCTACACCTTATGAAAATAGTCTCACACCTCCATTAGTATGGATTTAGGAGATATTTTTATAGTATAATCTTGTCAGTACATAGGTAATTTTAAAGATTTTAGCATTCAACTTAAAGATTTTAGCGTTTAAAATCTACCATCAAAACCCTATAACTTAAACCCTAAAATCGAGTCCCTAAACCTAAACCCTAAACCATCGTACCTAAACCCTAAACCCTAAACATTCAACATTCAACCCTTACCCGTGATCCCTAAATCCTAAACCCTTAGGCTTAAGCCCTAAACCTTGAAGCCTAAACCATGAAACATTAGCCCTAAATGCTAAACCTTAAACCCTATAAGTAAATCCTAAACCCTAAACCATAAACAATGAACCCTAAACACTAAGGCCAAAGCCCTAAACCGTAAACCCTAAACTCTACGACCTAAACCATTAACCCTCAACCATTAACCCTAATACCTAAGCCCTAAACTATAAACCCTAAACTCTAGAACAAAAATAATAAACCCTCAACCCTAAGCACTAAATCCTAAACCTTAAACCCTAACCTTAAACCCGAAGCCTTAATCCCTAAACCCTAACCCCTAGATCTAGATCCTTGACCTCTAACCGCTAAACCTTAAACATGTAACTCTAAAGCCCTAACCTTGAGCAATAAACCCTAAACCTTGAGACCTAAGCTTTAACCCGTAAACCTTAAACCCGTAACTTTGAACCTTGAACCATGAGTGATAAACCCTGAACCATTAACCCTAAACCCTAACCCTTGAACCCTTCACCTTGATCCCTGAACCCTAAATTATAAACCATGTAACATAAGCCCTAAAACCTAACCTTAAACCACAAGCCCTGAACTTTAAACCCTAAACATTAAGCCCTAAATCTGAAATCCTAAATCATAAACCCTAAACCATGAACTGTGAGCCCTAACTGCTAAACCCTAAAAACTAAACCCTAAACCCTAAACCCTAAACCATAAACCCTAAACCATAAACCCTAGACCCTAAGCCTTAAACCCTAAACCCTTAACCTCAAACCCTAAATCTTGAGCCCTAAACACTAAACCTTGAACATCAAAATCTATGACCTAAACCCTTAACCCTTAGACCTAAACCCTAAACTATAAACCCTAAACCCTAAAACAAAAATAATAAATGCTAAACATTGAACAATAAATCATGAACCTGAAACCCTAAACCCTAAACACTAAACCTTGAACCATGAGCCTTAAACCCTAAACCCTAAACACTAAATCTAGATCCCTAATCTCTAACCTCTAAACCTCATATATTTCTAGTAGGTCTTATGAGTGAGTTCATCTTTTTGAATATCAATATTAGCACCTTAGTTCCTCGTCTTTTTCCTAGAACCATCATTGAGTCTTCTTATACAACTACCTTATTTATGAGAGGTGGGATAAGAAACTAAATGGATATGACATCTACCTTGTTCCTTGTAATGAATATTACACATCTCTACCAAAGATTTTTCTCCCCACATATACTCGCGTTATTGAATGTCAATTTCTTTACGATGGGTTTCGTTATTCCCTTCATTTAATAAATTATTTGTTGATTTCATATTCAAACCAGGGGTGTGTCTGAAGTTATATGCAACAAGAAGAATCCTATTGATTTAGTAATTGAATTTAGGTTTTGTTTTTTTTTGGGGGGGGGGGATTTTTACATTGTCCTTAGGGTTCCATTGCCAAAGTCTTATTATATTTATGCTACACGAAACTTGCTGAAATAAACACTCATTGCTGGAATAAATTGCTGGAAATAAACCCACGATATAGAAGTAAACACATTTTTCTTAGAAATAAACACACAGTTGAAAATATTGTGAAAATCTTGCAAGGAAATAAAAATCTAGTCTATAACACCTGCATGGACAAGTATATAAAAAATTTCTACTTAAAGAATCAAAAGCATTTATAGAATTCCCAGATCTACACTATTTTCTTTAGAAATATAAATAGTAATAAAAAGAGGATCCTAGTTCTTAGAGGAGTAGGCCATTTCTCCACCTTGAATCGGGATTAAACAAAGTAATATTTTCTCAAAACAAAGTGGCCATTTTGTTGTTGAAATGTTTTGTCTTACAAAAACTTATTATATCTCTTTATATCTCTATCTCTATGTATCTGTATGTATATCCATTAAATATATCTACAAGTATATATATATATATATATATATATATATATATATAAATTCTTTCAAATATGCATTTACGACCATAGTTTTTCAACCCATTTAGATAGAACCAAATAGTGCCCAAAATAGATGATGAATTTGGAACCTTACTGGATGTATAACTATCTAATAAGTTATCACTTGATCTTTGAGTGTGAAGAATCTAAACTCTTTTGATCTACTCCTAATTAAAAGGATCAATGATTGCTTTATCATCGGATGTTGTCAAAATAAAAAAATTCCCATTGCTTCTGGAACTTTGGATAAGTTTCGAAACTAAAGGGGACTATTCTAGATCTAACTATGAAAGTTCCGGAACTAAGTGCTGGAGTTTTGGAATTAAGTCTGAAAGTTCCATAACTAAGTGATAGATCTTCCAAACTATGTGATGGAGTTTCGTAACTAAATCTAGATGTTCTAGAACTAAGTTGTATTGAATCCAATGCTCCTAAAAACATGTTGATCACTTCATACTTTGTTCTTCTGACTGATTGTGACTTGTTTTATTACAAAAACTAAATTTCTACACACTTTGTTAGTAATTACAAAGTTTTTAGATGTTAGAAATAAATTCAAAAAAAGATGGATAGTTACATCCTAACTTATATTAGATCAAACAAAAGTCACAAAATGCAATGAAACTTGATGAAAAGGATAGTAAAATAAGATAATTTAGTACACATTAACAGGACATATTTTGGACTTATCATCTCCCCTGTACTTACTTGTTTGTAAGTCCCCTTACTAAATTTACTCTTCAAATACTGGGTTGTGGATTCTACATTCCAATTGACTACTCAGGTCAAATGGCTGAAACTGAATATACCAGTGTTTTAGTTCAAAAGTACTATACCCTGATCCTGCTTCTACTTTCCTTTTTCATTCCAAAAATTGAGTGGGATCTTGAGGCTCTCTATTTTTCCATGGAGACAAGGGGGTGATAAGGAGAGGAGGATTGTTATCATTCCCATCCATATGCCCCTAAGTTTTTCATTTACCTAAGGGATTAGTGTACAAAAGGCTTTATCTCTTTCTAGGCTTCATATTAAGTTTGTGGGAGATATCACTTCTCTTATTATCAATGCAACTATGAGAAACTACCATATTTTCAAACATCTATCATAAATCTCTTCTAATTTTTCCTCCTCATAAGAGGTGAAGGCATCAATACTTTTTTGTAAGTTGGCCAAATAATGTGTGTTGAATTGACTATCAAAGGAATGGGATCTGAAATGTATAGAAAAGGCAGGTGGTTTACCATAGTGAGCCCTCATGCAGAGACCAAATGAACTAGTTTTTAATAGATGCTTAGAATCCATCTCTTTCCATGAAATATAATTTTGAAGAACAGAAACAAATGCATTCAGCTAGATTTCCCTAAAATAAAAATTGATCATGAATATTGTGTTATTTTCTAGGATAAGATTGTAGAGATAGAATTCAGAGATAATATTTTTCTACTCTGTAATCATTGAAAAATAGGTTTTCATGAACTGAAATTCATATTTTATTTCATGTGGAAGGCCACATGTAATTATTGATAGTTATCAGTGAATAAATTGTTCTTCTAGAAAAAAATTGTATGTAGGAGAATTTCTCCTACATGTGAGTAACTTTTCACTCATTATGTAAACCATTTGTATTTTTACAAGAAATTTAAATTTGTCTTCTTCCTCTTTCTAGAAATTTTCTTCCCATTCCTTCCTTGCTTTCTTATCTTCTTCTATCTTGCTTCTCAAGTCCTCATTTGCTGTTTTAAATTCATTAATTTCCCTAGAAGTATCATCTCACAACTTCAGTGGCTAGTAAGTCAGTTCATTATGTGAATATATTGTTGACATAACACTTGGTCTTATGGAAAATTGACATTCTTCTTATTTTCCCATCATCTGCCATTTGACCATTGTTAATTATTCAGTCCTATTTTTGAGCTGATTTTTTAGTTACTCAATGAGCATTTCCCTTTGTCCTAGTTTGAGTTTGAGGAAGTTTAATTCCTCATCCTTCTCTCTGATGATGAGTTCTTCTCTGGACAAAAATAGAGCTTTTCTAACTTTTTTCTTCTCCTCTTTTTCTAAAAGTTCCTTGGGGAATGAGCATTCCTCTTCCAAAAAAAGGGATTTCCCTTTCCATTTACAAGATGCCTATTCGTCTTCTTCATGTGATAGTGTTGTTGATTCACCCAACTCTTGAAAAGCATGTTCTTCAAATATTTCATCTTCTTTCTCCATCTCAATTTGGCTTGGTCTAGGAGGATTCATGGCCATGCTACCCAAAATATCAACAACTTCTTTTTCCAACCCATCCCATTCTTCCATCTCCTATGTAATTTCCCAAGACCTCTTATGAAATATTCTTCTTTGAGGAGCTTCAAAATGTCTGGAAATGGGTTTCTACCTAGAGCATCTTCTGATTTTCACTTCATGCTATAGCTTAGGTGAATTGTCACTATCAGAGACAAATATTAGTTCTCTTGGTATTGTTGTAGAGGAAGGAGTTTCTTTTAAAGGCACAATAGGTTCTACATCTTTAATCCTTCTTCGAGATCTCCTTCATTTTGGAACATTAGCCCCATCTACTTCCTTCTTTTCCTCTGCAGGGGAATAAATCTCCAAGTTACTTGTAGGAGAAAAAGGGGTTGATATTCCCCTCGTGATAATATTAGGGTTTTTGTTAAACTTGTTAAGAAAATTTTCCTATGTTTCTTCTCCATTTTTATTTGAAGGAAAATGGTTCTGACATATCAAATGGACTAACAGATGATGTTTGATCATTCCAACTCACCCGGAATATTTCTGAGCCATTATCTAGATGGATTCAAAAAGGAATCCTTGAAGATTTACTATATATTCTAGTTTTGAATTATCATACCTAATATATATTAGCATCTTAAAGACCTCTCTTCCCACAACTCCAAATTGACCATCCCAAGTTAAATATTTAAGTACCAAAAATGCCACCTTGTCAAAGGGTTTGGGAAATCTAGCTCTTCTAACCCCTTAATTATTTTCTTGGTGTTATAGATATATTGGGGTTTATATTCCCCTTCTTATATCAAGGTTTCCATCAGATCCTTAAGGGTTCCCTTGATAGTATCAAGGAAATCACAATTGCTATCCCAGACACATTTCTCATTGTATTCACATAAAAAGGAATTATAATATTTATAACCTTTTTCTTGGATTATTTTAAATTTACAACAAATTCTCTTACCAATTCATCATTGTACTTCAAGAAATTTTTCAGGAACTTTTTCCACCCTGCTTGTCAAAAAATGGCTACCACTTCTCCATCCATAAGAAGTTGTGTATCATCCTCTGGTTATGAATTCTTTTTAATCCACATGGTCAAAGAAGATGATTCAAATTCTTCTTTCTTTAAATTTAGAATTAGCTATAGAGATATTGGATTTAGTTGCATAACTATTCTATTTAGCTACGGAATTGATGGGTTTAGTTGCAGAATTCAAATACAATTCTTCTTCTTCTACTTTGAAATTCTTCTGCAAATCCTTCTCAACTTCGTTTATTCTACCCAAATGATAGCTAATTACAAATACACCACCACTTTATTATTCCATTGACATCACCCTCATTATTACTTGTTGTTAATCATAATGCACAATAAATGACTCAACATACCAAATTTTTAAATCAAGTCTAATCACACGTGTAAACTTTTAATTTAACCTTTAATAAAATCAAGACATAATTACGGTCCTTTATTGACGAAATCCCTCCACCTTGATGAGTCATCATTCCTAAAAGTGAAAAAATGAAAAATGGTTAGAAAAGACGGTTGGAATTCCAAGGAAATTCCTTTTATTTTGCGTTAGTCATTTACTGAGGAGACCAACCGCCATTGCTATTTTTCAATTGATCTCTGAGAGTTTTTTTTGAAAGAGAACGCCATTTGTTGGTTTTCATTCCTTCCCTTTTTATTTGTTATTTATTTTTCTTATTTCTTTTTTTTGGGAAGATAATGCCATTTGTGTGTTCTGAGTGAAGTGTCTACAATGGGAATGTATCTAAAGAAATTTTTGATCATTCACCAAATGTAAAATCAGAAAGGAAATCAGAAGCAGCGCCAAATAAAAAATAAGAGGAGAATGTTAATGCTATGGAGTATAACCACATATAGCTAGAGGTTTTGAATGTAGAGTAGGGTACATAAGAACCTTCAAGCCTTCCTTCAACTTAATTATCCCCAAATTCTGATGTGGAAGATAATTTTGAGATCTCAAAATCCATGTTCAAGGATTAGGGGAATCATGATGAACACGTTGCAAATTCAAAGGTCATCATGGAGGAAGGAGAACCATTTGCATAATAGGACAATGAGGAGGTATATTATCTGTCAAACTTGGAGTATTTGTTTGATTAAGAAGATCCCATGGAGATCATGAATTTTTCTACCCCATCATTCGTCCTCCACCATCAAAATATTTCTTCCACGGAGGAGAGCATGAATAAACAACTTTCTTCTTCAAATAGTCCTTTAGGACCAAGATTGGAGGAATTGAATCTTCCATGTTTCACAATCGATAAGTAAGAAAAAGGGAACAAAGATGAAATTACTTCCACATTAGTCATCGAGGCAAGACATCAGTTATCTATAGATGATTCACAAAGAAAATATCAGCTCACATATAACCACCCTTTCTATGAGAAATTGCATAGATCACAACAAGAAATTCTTTTTTAGGGGTAGTGTAATTTATTTGAGTGGGACGAAGATTTTTACTAAGGTAGTAAATAACTTAAATTTTCCCTTCTCCATCTTTCTGTCCCAAAAATGCACCAATTGAGTTATTTGAGGAATCCATTTGGATGTGTAAAGGTTTCTCCAAATTAGGTCCTCTCAATATTGGGGAAGTGATTAATTTTTCTTTAATTTCTTCGAAAGCATGTTTACACTTTTAATCCCAACAAAATTCACAATTATTCGTAAGTAAACTAAACATGGGGGCAAAATTTTTACTAAAATCCTTGATAAAATAATTATAGTATCCAACATGCCCTAAATATGACTTGATATCTATGGGGGTTTGAGGAATTGGTAAGTCTGAAATAATCTTGATTTTGTTTTGGTCAACCTAAATACCTATTTTTGAAATGTGGTGTCCTAATACAATCCCCTCATCAACCATCATCAAATATTTCTCATGACTAAGAGACAAATGGTGTTGCTCACATCTTCTTAGTACTCTGTCCAAATTATTCATAGCATCATCAAATGTTTCTCCATGCACAATAAATTCATCCTTGTATACCTCTACACAATCCTTCATTAGGTCTACCAAAAATTCTAATACATCTCTTTGGAAGGTTGTTGGAGCATTACATAGTCCAAATGGCAATACCCTATAGGAAAAGGCACCCCAAGGACAAGTAAAGGTATTTTTTACCTGATCCTCAGCAACAAATTTGATTTGATTATATCCACTAAATCCATCTAGGAAGGAAAAGTATTGTTTACCTACAAGGTTGTCTAAAACTTGATCTATGAAAGGTAAGGGAAAATAATCTCTGAGTGTGGCTTTTTTCAGCTCCCTATGATCAACACAAATTATCCATTTTCCATTATTTTTAGGAAAAATTACAAGATGAGACACCCATTGACTATTTGAGATAGGGTAGATAAACCTACTTGTAAAAGTTTTTTAATTTCTTGCTTGATTGTGTCCCTTAAGGTTGGATTAATCCTTCTCTGAGGTTGCCTTACTGGTTTAACATTTTTAGTATAGATGTGATGGGTGTAAATACTTGGATGGATTCCATTGACCTATTTAGAGTCCCAAGAAAAATATCTAGTATGATCTTTTAGAACATCAAACAATTTAGCTTCTTCATCCAACTATTAATGTTCTAAATTTTACCTGGTTGAATCTTAACATGTTTGGTTCTAGTCTGTGATGACCTGATTTGATGAAAGGGTTCCATTACGGTGTTTAGTGGACATGGATGTGGTAGTAACATATGATATGTAGCAATATCTCCAAAATTACCTTGAGAAATAATACTGGACAAAGGACAGGAGGAAGAGTTATGATACTTATCTTGTTGTTAGTCAAACTCCTCATCACTATTGTTTTTCAGAAATTCCTCGCCATTTCCTAATATATTTGAAACTAAAGCTACTAATTCTGTAACTATTTTTGTTTCTCCCCAAGAGAAATCTCATTCCTCCGGAGATAAATTATTTCATTTACATGGGATTGTTTTTGTTGTGGTTCCAGAGATAAGTCTGAAGGTTCCAGAAGTAAATGTGAGTATTCTAGAACTAAATATGATGGTTCTAGAACTAAGTCCAAAGGTTTTGGAACTATCCCCGATTGTTCCAAGGATATTTGGTGTTCACTCAACGGTTGATTAATCATATCCCCCACCTCCCGTACATGATACTGCAATGTTATCATAGCCAAATATGACATATTTTGTTTATTAGTATCCAGATCATCAACCCATTATTATTCTTGATTATCAACAAAATGTCATGCAAAGGGATATAAGGAAATATGCTTAGAATTATTACCATTTGAGATAGTCATATCACTTGATCTGTAATCAATTAAGGTAAAAACTGTAGCTAACCATATTTTTCCCAAAATAATGGGATAACCAAGTGTTTTACCTTTTGGCTACAATATAAGGAATTC
Organism: Taxus chinensis; assembly: GCA_019776745.2. NCBI lineage: Eukaryota > Viridiplantae > Streptophyta > Pinopsida > Cupressales > Taxaceae > Taxus > Taxus chinensis. The sequence goes on along the minus strand of CM034146.1, from coordinate 31,278,168 downwards.
CACTGGATATTCCCATGACTCCACCCTAACTGCCACATCTTCAATAACTCCTAGTTTTTCTAGAGACTGGTCTACCATTTGCAATATGGTGTTAGTATGTTGTATATCTATTAATGGCAATGTTTTCAAAGTGTCCATTTTTATCACATTTATAACTGCTTCCAGATCAACCAAAACATTATGTATATCTTTATTCCCTATAAAGACAGAAATACCAGGGATTCCAGGATCTCCATATTTGGGAAGTAAGATTTTTCCTACCAATAAATCAAGAAGTTTCCCATCTACCTTAACAGTCCTGGGGTACTACAGAAATGGTCTTCTTAAAAATAACATTTTGATTAACTTGTTTAACTCCAGAATGTCCTTTATTACTTGAAATAATGTTTTTTCAAAATTTAATTTCCTCAACTCCCGCACCAACTCATATTCCTTGGTCGCTATAACTTCTTTAAATCTCTCTGGAAATGGAGTTTAAATAGAGTTACTATCTGGCCCCTTATATTTTTTATTTTTATCGAACCTGGGAACAACCACACTAGGGGATTTTGTTTCTTCTATCATTTCAATAATTATAACATGTCGACTGCTAATTATTTTTCCAAATCTAGTTTGAATATCCTTACAATCCATGGCATTAAGATTAATTGGTTTTTCTTGTTCTGCCCCATAGATAGGATTTGTTTGTTTGTCTATGGGATTAACCACTGGTAGTGCTAGTATTTGTGTTTGAACCACATTTTCAGTTTGTGAATTTTGTGCTGGGGAATCCATTATGGCTTATTGATTCTGATTGGGATATGTCTTCCCCTGAGCATAGTTATTAAGGATCCACCTAGGTTGTGACCAAGCAAATGGGTTACTTTAACCAGCCCATGGTTGTTGGTTTCCTTCAACATAACAAGATTTTACTACCCAATCCTAGGGATTCCAAGTGGGTTGAGGGGACCAAGGTGGTTTTCCCAAACTTAATGGTATTTACTGAGCAGCCCATGGAATAATACAGGGATTAGGATCTGACCTTGACATGAAAATTTTTTACTTCTTCTTATATGGATGGAGTGCTGGTTTGTTTAAGTTGATTTTTATAAATGAAAGAAGAGAACAAGCATTACTCTCATGGTCCCTAGATTCATAGATAAGACACATTTCTATTTTATCTAGAGGGAAATCTATTATTGCATGCTTCTTCCTGCATCTAGGACAATAAATATCTAATGGTTAAGTTTTATCATTTACTTTAGCTTACAATCCATCCATGGTGGAGGTTAATTGAACTAGAATCTGTTTTAAAGTTTACCAATTCATCCATCATTTTTTCTTATCTAGATTCAGAATTTTAACTGTTTTTCCTTTCCTAGGTCCACCCCTTGTTCTTGAATAACTTCTACAAATGTATTTAATATCATTCATTCTCAATTGATCAATGTTTTTGCCTCCTATTAAATCAAGGGCTTCACTAGATTCATCATCCAGACCTTTAAGAAAAATGGTTTTTCTTAACTCTTCTTGAAGTAAAAATCCACACCTTTTACTTATAAAGAGGAATCTATCCAAATAATCTTCCATATTCTCATCCTCTTCTTGCTTAGTATACCAACACGGAGGTGTACGATCAGAACCAAATTACCTGCACTATCCTCTCCTCTGGAGAAAGAGAAATATATTTTATGACTGGAATGGATAGTAAATTCAACATAACTTCTTGAAGTGTTCAAAATAAGCATAGCAACTAGGGAATGGCTAAGAACATAAAGGTGTTATCAATCCCCTTGTAAATATTTCTTTTTTAGTTCTAAATGGGAGTCAACTGGCCTAGGAATTAGTGACCTTCCATTCATTGATAATTCCTTCTATGATAAACCCATGGATTCTTTCAAAAGCACCTTCAAAAATATAGGGGTAGTCATCAATCCTAGTGAAGGGTGTGATGCGTTTTCGAAACAACTTGAAATTCATATAGATTTAGAGGTCATAACATGAATTTACAAATATATCTATTGTTATAAATGGAATCCAAGTAATAGTGTCTCTTTATACAAAAAGATCTAGTAATATTGGGGTCTATGGCATGACTGGACATTAAGGAATAATTTATTGTTTGAATCATAATGTCATTTCATATGGAGAATTTTTTTCAAACATTGGAGTAATGCATCTTGGATAATACACTTGAATCGTAGAAATCCTCTCAAATTGCAAGCTTACACAAGCACTAGACATATCAAGATTTGTTCTTCAAATGAAAGCTTCGTACATAATTGCTTGCAACTAAAATAATTATTTAATAGAGCATCAAAAAAAATTCTTTGCACCGAATTGTTCCTGGATATATGGAATTTTCCTCCTTGAAAATATCAACAGATGAAAGACACCAAATTGTGATTACTGTCTTTAAATTTTCTTCCTAGGAAGAAGATGAACCATTTTAAGTTGAATACTTTGTGTTAATACTAAAAATAATGGGTAAGACACAAAACATTACAGTGACTGAAAAATTTCCCGTGCGATGGGAAAAAGAAGATAGATGTATTGGGTAACATTTATTTGTATTGAATTTTTCTTAGATATCTAACATTTCCCTGCTTTAAAACATCAATAGATGAAAGGAATCAAATTTTGATCAATCCCTTTGAATTTTCTACCTACAAAGTGTATAAATCATTTCTAGTTGAATAGTCTCTGTCAATAGTTATAATAATGGGTAAGACAGAACAATATGGTGAGTGAATGGGTGAGCCTAAACCTTAAGCCTTAAACCTTGGAACATAAAACCTAACCCCTAAACCGTAAAACCCAAGCCTTAAACCCTAAACCCTAATCCCTTACCTTTAAACTTTAAACCTTGATCTCTAAAACCTAAACCATGAGTGTTGAACCCTAAACCATAATCCCTAAGCCCTAAACACTTAGACCTAAACCCTAAACTATAAGCCCTAAATCCTAAACATCCAACCTTCAAACCTAACTCCTAACACCTAAACCCCAATCTTCAAACCCTAAACCCTATTCCCTAAGCCTTGAACCTTGATCCCTAAGCCCTTAATGTAAGTTTAAACCCTAAACATTGAACCTTGAAACATGAACCCTAAAAAATTAACCCTCAAACCTAAACCCTAAACAATAAACCCTAAACCCTCAACCTTGAGCCTGAAACCATAAACCCTAAATCCTAAACCCTTAACCCTTAATCCTAATGCATAAATGCAAAAATATAAACCCTAAATCATAAACCCTAAACTATGAACCCTATACCTTGAGCTCTAAACCCTAAACCCTAAAATATGAACCATGAGCCCTAAACACTAACTCCTAAACCCTAAAATGTTAGTCCTAAACCCTAAACCTTGACCCAAAGGAAAGTCATAGTAAGATAATTTAGTGTTTTTCAATGTGTAGGGAATAGTGTGTAAGATGATTGATCAACTCATTTAGATTTAATGAGAGATTACTTCCTCTGAATACCTAAAAAGGCCATTTTTGGTCATTTTATAGATAATTGAACACCCTTTAGAACAATCTAAAATTATATAATCATGTCATCGAGGTATGAAGGACCAACATGTGTGAAGTATTAAGGCATCGCTTATCTCCATGAGAATCATATGAGAAAAAACATGTATGAGAATTGTGAATTTGATTCCATGAAAGGATAATTTTAGAGCTAGGAAAGGTGAGGGGATGATCTTTTTATGGAGCACCATGTTTCTAAGAATGAGCAATCATCTAATTTTACTTGATATAATTCACTTAGTACTATTCATAAAACTAATTCAATTCCTAATAGTGTCATCAGACATTAAGGAGGAGGAACATTACAATCACCTCATTTTGGCCATAGGACAAGAATCCCATTCAAGGAGCAATCCTCTATCTACAAAGTGAGGATCTCATTTTAGTAAGAAGTAGACAAGCTTCATAGAGGTGATTCATGGTCACTAAAGTGAATTATGGACTAAATTTAAAAATTGGTACCAATTCAAGTAGTGGTAGGGAAAAAATCCAATTTAGAAGGTCAAAAAACATACAAAATGAGTATATGCTTTCCCAAAACAAAGACCAATGATAATATATATACCCTGAAAGTTTTAGGTCCTTTGCTGAAATATTGAAAATCCGTTAAGTACTGAACAAATTAGATTTTTAAAAATTCCCTTTTAGATTATAATTGTTGGAGCTACGAGACCATTTCCATCAGATACAAAGTGACTGTACCTTTTTGTATCATTTCTTTATACTTTCATTATTTATAATTTCTTTATACTTTTATTATTTATTATACTTAAACATTTATTTTTGTAAGTATAAGCCCCAAAATACACATATATAGTCCATACTATACAAAATGCATATGCGTTATAATGTGTATGTGTTTTAGGCTTGGTAATTACCAACCGAAGAAAAATAAAATACGATCGTGTTATGGAAAAACACGTACGCTTTTCAGCTGTTTTCTAGTTTTTATCCACTTTTTATCCCCCCAACTTGGTGCACTTACCTTATAGACTCACAAATTTGGAGACATCTATAAGATAAATTAGGGTTTCAAGGTTGCAGAACACCAAATAAGACCCAATCTTTGCATTTCAGGTTTCAAAGGTATAATTGCATGCCCTTACTTTTGAAAAGAGAATTTTAGGTTTTACATGTGCAAAACAAGTCCCGCGTTCTAAAACAAATGAAAGGGCATTACAAATTTTAGAGGTTTCATTGTATGAGTAAAATCTCACCTTCTGTATTTCAGGGATTGATAGTGGAAGAACAAGAAAAAAACCTCTGAGATCAGGTTTGGGCGCTTAAGATTTGCATCTATGTAACCCATTTTCTCTGATTTTTAGAATTTTCATTCCTTCCACCTATTTACTTCCATATTCCTTTCCACATCTTTCATTTTTTTTCATTCCATAAAGTTGTGAAAGCATGACTTCATTTCCCACATGAAATTCTCATTTGCAGTAGTAACAATATCATTTCATCCTGCCTCCCAATTTACAAAATTCATTTCCAAGTTATTTTCAAACCCCTCCATAACCATTCTATGATGAAAATAAGAATTATGTGTGCTTCCATGAGTAAGATACAAGTTAGTTTGCTATCCACAAAACTATTAACCTTCTCAATGTTAGGAGTATGTAGATGATGGAGGCTTCCTTAGACCTAGATATGTTGTGTTGCATATGAAAGTTAAAAGAATAAAGGTTGATATGGTACAAAAAAGGGATAGTTCATAGATAAAGGAATTAAAGATTCTTTTTAGGACACCTTGTCCGTGGGTTTTTCCTACGCCAAGACACTTCAGCCCTCAGTAGAAGCTTGATTTCATGGTTAAAATTCTACCCCATTCTGAAAAATGGGTTGTGGAGATATAGGCTCATGAATCCAATGTTAGTCCATCTTGTTAACGGGAAAAAAATGCATTGCCATATTATAACCCACTTTTTTTCCTACAACTATTTCAATCTTAGTTGGAGTTTCAAACCGTGATCTTCTTACCTGTTACCCCCATTATGGAGTCCATTTCTTCATCTTCCACTCTCCCATTCCATCATTTTTTCTGCCCTTTTGCCTTCCAAACCCAAGTCCCCTCCTCAAGAGAAAAATATAATACCATAACTAGTTGAACTCCAACCCACATATCCTCTTTCATTCCAAAAAACATGTTGGGAAGAGACTTAAGAAACATGTCAAGAGGCATAACAAGAGAAGGAAGCTAGTAGAGAAGAAATGAACATTTTATTTAAGATTTGGGATTCATGGTTCTGAATAGGAAAAGTATCCTTGATTGTTAAGCCTTCTATAGAGACCAAGGTTAGAGAATAGGTGATAGAAGTTTATTTAGTTGCATTATAAGTAGAGTAGAACTAAATGGAAGATGATCAGAAATTGGTGTGTTCTGAGTCCAGTGTCCACAATGGAACAATATTTACAGAGATTATTGATCATTCACCAGCTGTAAAATTAACAAGGAAAGAAGAAGAAACTATAAATCCAAAAGAAGAGGAGCATGTTCATGCCATAGAGGAGAAACACATAGATCCATAGGTATTTAATGTAGAGCAGGACACACAAGAAGCTTTCAGCCCTCCCCCTACTTCATTCTCCCCAAATTTTGATGTTGAAGAGACATTTGAGTTCTCAAAATTAGTTTTCGAGGATGAGGGGAACCATGATGAAAAAGTTGCAAATTTAGAGGTCATCATGGAGGAAGGATAACCCTTAGCATAGTAAGAAAATGAGGAGGAATATTATCTATCAAATTTGGAGGAATTATTTGAAAGAGAAGAACCTATGAGGATCATGAATTTTTCACCCCATCATTCACCCTCCAACATCAAAAGCCTATTGTCATGGACACTTGAGCATGCAAGAATAACCCGGTTCTTTAAATAGTCCTTTTGGACAAAGATTAGAGGAATTAAATCTTCCATGTTTCATAATGGACAAGGAAGAAGAAGAGAATGAAGATGACACTACTTACACATCATTCCTTGAGGAAGGGCATCAGTTGTCTATAGATGAGCCATAAAGAAAAGATCATCTCACAGATAACCACCCTTTCTAGGAGGGCCTACAAAAGGAATTAAGTTTTAGAGCTGAAACCCATAGAAGTGGGAAAATCCAATGGATCAGAACATGTAGTATCAGGTACTTGGATTCATTAGAGCTAAAGGAGGAGATGCAACCGGTCATGCTTACTTCCAAACATGAGGATGATTCCTAGAGTGATAAGAATCAACTTCAATGCCTCAAGGAGTCTAATGTAAATCATTTAGAGGAGGTAATTTTATTGCTTCTTGCTATTACCTTGGATTCTAAAATTGAAAGTCAACTTTAGGATGGCTTTCTATGGTTATAAAGAGACATATGTAATGTCAAATCATCTGCATGGTTTCCCATCGCGAGGAAGGGAATTTATTTTACATAACTCGTTGAAGGGTTTATTTAGCTCACTTATGCCTCTAGTTAGGTTAGGGTAGGATTAGGTTCATGTTATCCTGAATTTACCCCTTGAGGTAATTTCGGATAACTTACAAAAATTCCTTCATGCTGGAGCAAGAAGAAGTGGTCAAGGGCCTAAATTTTTTATTTTTGGGTACCTCTTTGCTTTCCTCTAACTTCCATGTCCAAGAAATAATCCTTGGAGTTAGTTAAAATTTGCAAAAAAATCAGAAAAATGAAGTCAAGGGCTTGTTTTAATGCATTGTGGTTCTGGAGGTTGCGGATGGTACCAGTGTGGATCATACCAAGGTTTTTCATACCGAGTTTGGGTTTGATTTGTAAAAAAGGTAGTGTATTATGGAAAAGTAAGAAAACATTTTCCCAGGTGGTCCACATTACATCAGGATAGTCAAGACCCAAAAATCCAAAATTTCCACACAAGTCAATGCATTACAGGTGGAGCAGACAAATTGGTCCAGGATAGTCGCGACATCGGTATGCGCAAGACCTAAAAACCTAAAATTTCCATAGGCAAGTGGGATGCGGAAAAAGTGGAGGTCAATGGCCCCAATGGTCCGGTCAACAATGGGACAAGAAATCACAAATCAGGGGATGTAGAGAGAGGAGACAAAAATCATTCAAGTATGCGTGGGACATGCACTCCCCGAAAAGGTGAAATAGCTACAATACAAATGAAAAGTTGACTCCTGACCCCCAAAATTCAAACAATCATAAAATTTGATCTAGAGCTCCATTTTTCACAATATTTGACTTTTCAGAATGGGCACAACATCCTCTACGTCAAATTTGGTGAAAAATTGATGGTTAATTTGTAGAAAATGTTCCTAGTTCAAAACAATGCTTTGAGTGATGGTTGAGATGCATTCAATGAAGCATGGGTAGACATATTTCACTACTAAAAGTTATGGGACACTATGCACGGACTTTTGCAAGAAACATACCATTATTTCAATCCATTTTTGAGATCTTGCAAGTAGTGGGAAAATAGATTTTGGGATTTTCATTTCTCTCTTCCTCTCTCCTCACATAATTCTATAAATTAGAGTGTTAGGCTCATTGTAAAGAGAGATAGTTTTGAGTAACAAAACTCTACCAACTTTTTTTTGAAGTCAATGTGCTACAAGCCCTTGTAGTAGACTCCTTGCATGGTGATCCAAGCCCTTATTCTATAATAGATTGTACTATGTATATCAATGAAAGAAATAGATACAAGTTTGTGGATATCTCTCCCTCGTTGTGTTTGTTGTCATTCTTCTTTCCCTTTCAATCTCATTACATATATATTGTGTCTATTCATTCTCTTGCGGGGATTCATTATCATTATCTGCATATGAAATGTTGTTTCCAATACATTTTCTAGACTATGGAGAATTGTTATCATGCCCTCTAGTATGCACCTTGCTTCTATATTTCACACATTGGAAAGCTATCCTCATTGCCTCATTTTCTGGTACATCACCTCTTTAGCGTGGGATTTTTTTTCATGCAATCTCTCTCTCTAGTCCCTTGAAAGGTTATATTAGGAGAAGATAGGTTTTTCCCTGCATTATAGTAGATTGTGGCAGGTAGTTTAGGAGAAAGAACCAAATTTCTCTGGAGATCTATCTCAAGTATCAAGTCCCACAACTTGGAGATAGTACACATGTTATCGAGTCACACCGTGAGCTCAAGAACACACACTTGAGAAAACTAAAGGGTGTTTTGATTCGGTGATAACAATTAAATTATTACAGAACAAGTGCTTGTGCACACTCTACACGTCTCACTTGGACATGTATGATTTTATCTTTTTTATATAGTTTTTTGTTCATGTTCTTCTTGTGAAGGGGATCAAGTGTTCAAAGAAGAACACTACAGAAGGAATCTCAAATTTGCATGAAATAGTTGATGTTCACAAAATTTCCAAATATAGAGCAACATAATCAGTTAAGGATAGGTCTCGGTGTGTCCAACATCTTGTTTCTTCATAACTTAATTTGAGCTTCTAGTGCCCTTATGAAAATCAAAAAATTAGTTTAGGCGAATATAATAGTTCCATGATATCCTTCCCAATTCATTCAAAATAGCCTCTACCTCCAACAATGTTTCAAGTAGCTCATAGACGGGAAAACTAAGAATTTTATAGAGTTTCGTGATGTCCCAACTCATTAAATTTTTTACTCAAAACTCTATAATGTGTTGTGCATGTCAAGAAATAATTGGTTTCAGTGTGCTTCATACTTTGAAAATTCAGGTTTCGAGACAGGTTCAGAAGTCCATTTTTAGTCCCACAAATCAGGATTTAAGAGAGAAAAGAAAGAGAACCCTTAAATCAAAACAATTTTTCACTCATCTTAATTTCAATATTTTCTTACGTAGAGTTGGAAAATACAAGAATTCATATGTTAGCTTAAAATTCCAAGTAGTGCTTCATGTGTTCTAGGGGTGGAAGGAATCTATTTCAGACCAAATACTAGATACTGGAATTGCCCTATTACCCAATGGATGTTATAAAGCTACTAGCCACCTACATTTACTAGGAATATGTCCCCGAGAGGTCTCCTGAGTGCTATCCATTTTACCCATGGGTTAAATGGATAACAATGGATGATTTGGAATAGGGCATTGGTTAGGGCCACCACAGAAGAATTTGAGAGTTTTAAAAAGAATTAAGGCTTTGGGAGCATTTGCACCGTTTTCAAGAGATTTAGGTTCAATCAATACATTTTTTCTCTTATAGGATATTAAGGCTCATAGATCTTCCTTAGAGTAAAAATGGGCCCCTCAGACCCACATCCATGCTTAGAATAAGAAAAAATAGCCAATCTCAGGAAAATTTGAAATTTTAGGTTGCAAGGTGCCCCAATGCCTTTCCTCATCCATCTAGTTCAAAGAATTTGAGGAAAAATCCAAACAAAATAAAAAATGTTGAAAGGTATTTGAGGGGGATCAGAGCTAAAATTAGCTCACCAAGTTACTTGACAAAAGGCTTGGTGAGTTGTTGGCGAGTTGGGTCACCTCTGTCGATTGAGCTCATCCTGGTGAGGTCCAAGTTGAACGTTCATGACTCGGTTTGAAGTCACGAAAGTGACATGGGGGCATAAAAGATTGGATTACTTAGCTAACTTGGTGATCTGAGGTTTACATTGGTGGGTGATTGGATCAAATTTGGGGCTAGGTTTTGACTAGCATAGTTTATGCAAGGCCAAGGGAGGATGCAGATGCAACGCAAGATCTGCATCTGCCAAGCTAAGAGTTGGGTCCAGGAAGTGGTGTCGGGGGTTGTTAATGTTGGAGGTAGTGTCAAGAATGTATATTGGTGTTGTATGTCAAGTAAACACCTTGACACAACATGGAGTGCAAGGTGTACGTCCGGTCTCAAGCCTCATGAACAAGTTGGCTTGGCAGGTAAGTCCAATGCGGGGTTGGCTTTTCAAAAAAACAAAAAAGTGTAGTGGTTGGAGATGTTGATGAAAACTGAAAATGAAACTTTCCAAAAATATCACCAGGAAAGCTCAGTTGGTGGTGTGAGGTGGATTTTGGGTTCCACTCTTGAAAAACACTAGAATTAGCTTGGACACACGAGAGCGGAAGTGAGATTTAAAGAGCATGAGACAAATCAGCGGTGCATGTTATGTTCCATGTGAGATTTGGTCCCACAAAACATGAGTTTCTTAGCTATGAAGTGAGCCTCCCAAGGCAAGTCAGGTGAGGCATTAGGTAAGGATTTAGGGTGACTTGGTAGAGGATCTCAGTGCATGAAGGGGGAGTGAATCGATAAATCCACAAATACAACCCATATTGAAATGACAATAACTTCCATCGAGATTATCAATTTCTAACAAAATCATAGGAGTTAGAAATGGAATTCAGAGCCTTATAATATGCAACCATAAAATTTGGATTTTTGTTAAAATAAAAAGGGTAAGAATGGAGGTGAAGCCACAGGACCATGTAAGCTAAACCCAGTTGCAGGAATGAATTAAATGAAGGTATGGGTTTTCATCCTTTCTTCAAGGGTAAAGCACTATATGCATAGTGGCCCTTGTAGGTGATCTAATGCCTAGAAATTAAAATTTCTTCTCCTATTTCTTTAATTCTTCATATAAATGTAAAGGGGATGCATTGTTGCAAAAATATGGACAATTGTTTCTCCCTATGCTCCCCTCTTCTCCATAGTTGGAATTGTGAATTTTTGTGTTTAAAGGCTTCACTCTTAATGTTCTAATGGCAAGTGGTCCTCTCCCAACACCATGATGTATTGTGTGTACTTTATGGAGCAATAAAATGGTTTCTTGTGTTGAATTTTCTAACCTTACATGGGATTATTTTATTATCTTTCCTCTCATAATGAAATATTTGTTTTATGCATAATATTATTTCCATTTTAGTGTTTATTTGTTGTTGTGTTTATTTGGAATGGTGCATTACATGCAATCTAGTTTGTAGTGCATATCCAACCTCTCCAAGTTCATCCTTCTCCATTCACAAGTTGGGAAGAATTTTTAGCAACCCCTTTTCATTGTGATATCACCACCCCTTAGTGTAATATTTCCCTTTTCATGCACTCTCTCTCCCCTATCTCCTTGGAAGTGCTAGTGTAGGCGTAGATAGTTTTTTTATTGCATTAGTACTTGTAGCACTATGTTTAGGAAGAGTAAGTTGGCCTTCTCTAGAGGACCATCTCAAGTTGGCGAGTACCTGTTATCTCCATTTTGAGTTTACAGCAAAACGATCAGACAACCCCTACGAAATTTTTAAAGCTGGTTTTGCAAAATTGCTTCTTTAAGAGGAAATCAGGTTTTCAGGTTTTACTGACAGGTTGACATGAGTTTTAAATGTTTTATATATTGTGTTTTCCGAAACCCGAAGCCCGCTTCAAGTAGAGTCAATTCGGGTTTTCGGACCTTCAGCACATCGGAACATGCCTTATCCAAAGCATGTTTTGTGTCGCCTGTCTCCCGATACCCGAAGTCTGATTTAGTCCTTCATGTCGGGTTTTCGGAACGTTGAAGCATCTAAACATCTCATGCTCTATGTCTTGTGTTTCCCGAAACCCGAAACCTGAATTGTTCTAGGCGCCTTTGTTTTGGGTTTTTGGACTTCTCGAGCATGCTGACATGGCGTTAATGCTAAGTTGTCAGGTGAGGTGGCACGTGCTAAGCTGAAGTGTATTAATTACAAATTTTCTTATAAATATGCAGATTTACACGTCATTTTTACTGGATGTATTTTTAACTCGTGGATTTTCGTACATGCTCTTCCAATCTCGAAACCCGAAAGCTCGCCTGTGCCTGATTGAATCACCTATTTTTGATCTTTCCTTTCTCTTGTTGAAGGTATTTCTCTTTCCATAATTTGTTCCTCATTTTTGTGGATTGATTGGGCGTGGATTTTTCTCATTTTCTTGCTGGGTTTTGAGGGATTTTTATTCTTCTTATTTCTGGAGTTGTTTTCTAAACGGGGTTTAGGTTTTAGGGTCTATCTCTTCGAAATTTCCACTTGGTGTTATTTCCTCAAATTTTATTATGTGCTTGGTACATGAATGGTTAAAAAGAGATGGCATGTTTGAAATTCAACAAAAAACCCTATTTTTCTCTTCTCGGGTTTTGAAGGCTGTTGTGCAGTGTCGAAGACCCGAAGTATATTGAAGGTTTGGCTTGCCGGACTTACTAGAGTTTCCGACACCATCACAAGTTTCGGGTTTTCTTCAGTTTCTAACATCTTGCTTCCAGTGCCAGACTTTCCAGAGTTTCTTACACTCTCAGTGCATCGGGTTTCCTGGATTTCCCGACATCTTTTCCAGTATCGGACTCTTCCGTTCTTCCAACATATCCAGTAGATTGGGTTTCTCACAGTGCTCGACATCCCCTGGTCTCCGGATATTTATTCCTTCGACGTCCTTCATGTCGGACCCTGGTCCATCTCAAGAAAAGACTGAGAAGTCAGGAAGAATCAAATACAAGTTTAGAAAGGTGGATTCTCCATCATATATTGATTGCAACTATGACATCTGAGATACAGAGCTCGGGAATATAGATATTGAAGATTTATGGAGTAGGGTAAGGAGTTCCTCCCAAACTCCGTGGATGAAAGCAATAGCCGATAGTGGCTTACCCCTTGTAGCTGGTTTTCCCATGGCCGCTCAGTGCCCAGAATTCATTTTGGCCTGTGCCTCAAGTTATGACTCAGCTTCTCGTTCTATGAGAAGTCAGGAAGGTGAAGTAGAGATCAAATTGGATGGAGGTTACTTTGATGACCTCCTCAGACTACCCAATTTTGATAAGTATGGAGAGTTGGACATCAAATCAGCTTAGAAAGCCTGGGACAACGATCACGAAAACTACATCAAGCATGTAAATAAAAAGTTCCTAATCAAGGCCAAGCCGGCTGTCTCCAGATTTCCAAGACTTATCCCCAGGAGTGATTTCATCCAAGAGATCAATGACATCATCACTGTGCTGAGTCAGGTTTTTGGTTTTCCCGAATCAAATGTATTCTAAGGGTGGATATATCATCTCATGATCACCATCAAGAAGAATCAACAAGGGATTGATTGGGGCACTCTCATTAGCAATGAGATTGATTCACAAATGACAACGGTCTTGTCAACGGGGAAATTTTATGTCTTCATATGTCACATATGCAGCGGCTGGGATGAGGAACTATCCCGGATTGGATACTAAGGGAAGCAGGACAGGGAGTCATGTGTATCAATACTTTCCTCAACTGATAAGGAAGGGATCCCAAGATCAATTCAGAAGGGGAATGATGCCTTCTTCTATGAAAACATCTGTAGGCTAAACCCGAATTAGGAAGACAAGAGTCTCAGATGAGGCTTGGGATATAAGTTTGCAAATGGGGATGTGTCTTCTTATAGTTCAAGAAGTTCACATATCTACTACGGGTGCATGTACTCGGGGGATCCTTTTCCGCCTGCCCCCAATATCCAGGAGATAAACTGATATTGATGGAATTGGTTAGGCAGCTAGTTGGATTTCCATAAATTCCAACAAAGTAAACATAAGCCGTCCGTATCCTTCCCAATTTCTATTGGGAGATACACTTGCTCAACAATGGTGAAGGCTAAAATTGTTATCCATGAGCTTCAGGATAAGCTGAGGAAGCATATGAAACCTCGAGACGGTTTTGACATCCGAGGAGTGCTCAGGGCATATGGAACCCTGCATCTGCACAGGCCAAACATAGAGGATATTTGGGTTGATCTGCGTAATGAGGTTGTTGTTCGTAGAAAGGATAATAGCAGATTGACAATTGCTGAAATTCAAACACTGGAGCTTGCTGATTTACCAGAAGGTACGAGTGACAATGAAAGTGTTTTGGATCTTTCCTATGATGGGATAAATGAAGATCAATATGTTTTCCCACCTATTGATTGGTCAGTCAGTGAAAAAGCCTCCATTTTAGATTAGGGGCTCTTATCCTTGCTCGCACAAAGCATGGCTCTCCTATTGGGGAATGAATTTAAAGATGATAAGTTTTCAAAGTTGGCTGCTTCAAAGGCGGGGCCCTCCAAAAAGGAAAAGGACATAAAATCTTCTAGGGGGCTTATAAAGGTCAAGATTGTCAAAAAGAGGAAAGAAAGAGAAATCACTTCAATTGTTTCTCCAATAGAAATGGTGAATGTGCCAGAATCACCAACGCTACCAGAAATAGGAGAAATTACTTTTGGAAGGAGAAGGAAGTTAGCCTCTGGTTTAAGCATTTGCTGATTGCTCAACTGAAGAGACCTTATCTCTTACATCCAAGGCTTTGGAGTCTGAATTTGTGCCTCTTTCCTCACAACCACTCCTACCTCCTTATTCTCCATCAACTTATTTAGTAATGGCGAGTATTTTCTCTGAACTTTCACCCCTCTGTACTGGTACCCAAGTGATCACCAACACGCCCCCTCCTGTGCCTCTTTTTATTGGATCTACTACCATGTTGGTGACTATTCCTCCTGCACTAGTAGAATCTTCTCCCCTTGAGAGTATGATACCAGCTTCTGCAACCATGGCAACTCCCTTTGATATGCCACAATGGCTACTCGAGAAAACTTCGAGGAAGAGGAAGGTGATTGTGCCCCTACCAACCTTTGATTTCAGCTCACTCAAGGCTCCTACTGCTAAATCAGGAAAGAAGCCCAAAACAGTTTCAAGGGTTTTGGTGGACACCTCAGGAGATAAGTTCACAGAGATAGCCACTCCCACGACTGAAAAAACTAAAGAGGACATAACAGCCTCTGATTATTAGATAACCAGGGTGGCTCTAGGAAGAGTGACAGCAGAAGGGGTGCAACAAGATGCGCGAGATGCCACAAACGTGTTGTGCCAGAAGTTGAAAGAAACAAAAGACAACAGAGATGAGCTTAAAGGAAAAGTAGAGTAGTTGACAGAGGTTTTTCTTAAACTCTCAAAACCCCTTGAATCCATACCATCTTCTTCTGTCCCTGTCGAATTTGATTTTTCATCAGTACCTATAATTGAAAAGATTGCTAAAAAAGGAAGAGTGGTCGATGAATGGATCCAAAGGTTACTTCAACAGGGGAAGGAGGTGATACAAGATGTTGTTTAAGTTCATCAATCTATGGGGGATATTCAGAAGGAGGGAGAGAAGATGGATGATGAGTTTTCTCAAGAAATTGGACATCTTGATTTGACTTATGAAGCTCTCTAGGTGTTAAAGAAAATACCAGCACATCTCTTGGTAGAAGAAGGCGTTATCCCACATACGGATAAGCATTTTCAGTTGACTAAAGCCATCAGGTTCAGAGTAAAGATTCTCAATGAAACCTGCAATAAGTTGAGAGAATCAAGGGATAAATTGATTGATGGGAAAATTGATCTGGAAGAAGAATTGCTGAAGATTTGTCCAAAGGTGTCAGTTGGGAACTCAGGAATCCTATCAGCAGCTGATCCTCTTCAAACAAATCCAAGAGTCTGTTCACATGAACCAATGCACGGATTTGGTCTTGAGATCATTGATCAGTTTGTAAGGATTAAACATTCTTTGGAGGCCTTAAGAAATCTCAGCAAAGGATT
Source organism: Taxus chinensis (assembly GCA_019776745.2). NCBI lineage: Eukaryota > Viridiplantae > Streptophyta > Pinopsida > Cupressales > Taxaceae > Taxus > Taxus chinensis. Next base: position 31,262,185 of record CM034146.1, on the reverse strand, counting down.
GAAAAAGCTTTCTGGAAATGCCATCGATACTCATGAAACTTGCGAAATTTGGAATGATCATTCCACTGTGCCTGATGAGAACGAGATGCAAGGCATAATTCGAAAGTTTCAAGAATTTCGGAACAAATAGGTGCAGCTGGAGGAAGAGAAAGATGAAGGAGCGAAAAGATGATGATTCAGACGTAATTTTTGATGTTTCATGTCATTTCAATCTTGAAATTGACATGTCTTTTTCATTTCTATTTCGTCAATGTAGGAAGCAAATTTTGACTGTAGTGTCCTGCGTGAGGATCAAGCAAATAGAACACTGTTAAAGAACACTATTTTCTGGGATTTAATCCTATTTTTTCTCATTCCCTTTATTATAAATAAGGGATGCTTATGCATTCCAAGGAGTCAAGATTTTTGTAATATTCAGAGCTATTGGAAAGAAGAAAAACTTTGTGTTTTCATTCGATCATTTCAAAGAATAGGATTTGATATTATTTTACAAACTTTGTGTTGTGGGATATATCTTACTTAGACATTGTTCTTATGTTCATGATCTTAAGCTATTCTTTGCATAGCATCTTAGTGTGGCTAATCATCTCAGACATTATATTTATGATCTAAAGCTTGTATGATTATTTCGTGCTCTGCGTTTACTCGAAAGAAAATACGTTTCTCTCATTTCCTTTCCATTGTGCTTCTTTCATTGTAATAGTTTCTAACCCCGTTCCTTGACGAAGGCATACCTTTGAATCATGTGAATACGGATTTCGGGATTCTATCCCAACCTCCAATGGTTAGATTAGTGTGAATACTGTATATATTGTTTTCACTGTGTTTTAGATTAGTAGCAAGCAGGTAGCCTCACCTGTCTTTGAGGAGGGATTTAATCCCATATACTATGGTTGAACCTCATATTTTGGGTTGACAAAATATCCAACCAATAGTTTTTGGAGACTCTGCTGGGGAATACGGATTTATAGTGTAAAGCTTATCCTCTTGGTGTCTGGCGACTCCGTATTTGCCTTATTTTTAAAGGTCTCTTTCCCAGTTCAAGCTGGCCAGGAAGATCTTCACTCAGTCTCGCCGAGCGCAAGGTGAAATTGACCCACTCTTTGAGTTGCTACAACAACACAATTTCAGCCTATCTCCCAACAACATTGTTTCTAACCGAACTAGAAGTTCTTCGCCTGTTCAGAGACACGGGATCCCCGTGGAATAGGAAGTGTCTACAACTTGTCATGTATTACTCTTGTCTGATACTCAGATCCCTATACGCACTCTTTTCAGAAGGATGGCAGTGCAACATGTGCCTTAGGGCACAGTTATTGGTCCTCTTTGTTTAACTCCACCATTGTATGAGTTACCACATGGATCAAGTAAAAACATTCCCAAATTCAATGGGGATGGAAAGTAGCATCCTGACGACAACATGCCTTATCCCAAAGGCATTGTTGTGTCGCCTGTCTCCCGATACCCGAAGTCTGATTTAGTCTTCATGTCGGGTTTTCGGAACGTTGAAGCATCTAAACATCTCATGCTCTATGTCTTGTGTTTCCCGAAACCCGAAACCTGAATTGTTCTAGGCGCCTTTGTTTTGGGTTTTTTGGACTTCTCGAGCATGCTGACATGGCGTTAATGCCTAAGTTGTCAGGGTGAGGTGGCACGTGCTAAGCTGAAGTGTATTAATTACAAATTTTCTTATAAATATGCAGATTTACACGTCATTTTTACTGGATGTATTTTTAACTCGTGGATTTTCGTACATGCTCTTCCAATCTCGAAACCCGAAAGCTCGCCTGTGCCTGATTGAATCACCTATTTTTGATCTTTCCTTTCTCTTGTGAAGGTATTTCTCTTTCCATAATTTGTTCCTCATTTTTGTTGGATTGATTGGGCGTGGATTTTTCTCATTTTCTGCTGGGTTTGAGGGATTTTTATTCTTCTTATTTCTGGAGTTGTTTCTAAACGGGTGGTTTAGGTTTTAGGGTCTATCTCTTCGAAATTTCCACTTGGTGTTATTTCCTCAAATTTTATTATGTGCTTGGTACATGAATGGTTAAAAAGAGATGGCATGTTTGAAATTCAACAAAAAACCCTATTTTTCTCTTCTCGGGTTTTGAAGGCTGTTGTGCAGTGTCGAAGACCCGAAGTATATTGAAGGTTTGGCTTGCCGGACTTACTAGAGTTTCCGACACCATCACAAGTGTCGGGTTTTCTTCAGTTTCTAACATCTTGCTTCCAGTGCCAGACTTTCCAGAGTTTCTTACACTCTCAGCGCATCGGGTTTCCTGGATTTCCCGACATCTTTTCCAGTATCGGACTCTTCCGTTCTTCCAACATATCCAGTAGATTGGGTTTCTCACAGTGCTCGACATCCCCTGGTCTCCGGATCTTTCTTCCTTCGACGTCCTTCATGTCAGACCCTGGTCCATCTCAAGAAAAGACTGAGAAGTCAGGAAGAATGAAATACAAGTTTAAAAAGGTGGATTCCCCATCATATATTGATTGCAACTATGACATCCGAGATACAGAGCTCAGGAATATAGATATTGAAGATTTCTGGAGTAGGGTAAGGAGTTCCTCCCAAACTCCGTGGATGAAAGTGATAGCTGATAGTGGCTTACCCGTTGCAGCTCATTTTCCCATGGCCGCTCAGTGCCCTAAGTTCATTTTGGCCTGTGCCTCCAGTTATGACTCGGCTTTTCATTCTATGAGAAGTCAGGTAGGTGAAGTAGTGATCAAATTGGATGGAGGTTACTTTTATGACCTCCCTAGACTACCCAATTTTGAAGAGTGTGGAGAGTTGGACATCAAGTCAGATTAGAAATCCTAGGACAATGATCAGGAAAACTACATCAAGCATGTAAATAAAAAGTTCCTGATCAAGGCCAAGCCGGTTGTCTCCAGATTTCCAAGACTTATCCCCAGGAGTGATTTCATCCAAGAGATCAATGACATCATCACTCTGCTGAGTCGGGTTTTTGGTTTTCCCAAATCGAATGTATTCCAAGGGTGGATGTATCAATCTCATGATCACCATCAAGAAGAATCAGCAAGGGATTGACTAGGGCACTCTCATTAGCAATGAGATTGATTTCCAAATGACAACGGTCTTGTCAACGGGGAAATTTTATATGTCTTCATATGTCACATATGCAGCGGCTGGGATGAGGAACTATCCCGGATTGGATACTAAGGGAAGCAGGATGGGGAGTCATGTGTATCAATACTTTCCTCAACTGACAAGGAAGGGATCCCAAGATCAATTCAGAAGGGTGAATGACGCCTTCTTCTATGAAAACATCTGCAGGCTAAACCCTGAATTGAGGAAGACAAGAGTCTCAGATGAGGCTTGGGCTGAAGTTTCCAAATGGGGATGTGTCTTCTTACAGCTCAAGAAGTTCACATATCTACGGGTTGTCATGTACTCGGGGGATCCTTTTCGCCTGCCCCGATATCCAGGAGATAAACTGATATTAATGGAATTGGTTAGGCAGCTGTTGGATTTCCATAAATTCCATCAAAGTAAATATAAGGCTGCCGTATATTTCCCAATTTCTATTGGAAGATACACTTTCTCAACAGTGGTGAAGGCTAAAAATGTTATCCATGAGCTTCAGGACAAGCTGAGGAAGCATATGAAACCTCGAGACAGTTTTGTCATCCGAGGAGTGCTCAGGGCATATGGAACCCTGCATCTGCATAGGCCAAACATAGAGGATATTTGGGTTGATCTACGTAATGAGCTTGATGTTTACAGAAAGGATAATAGCAGATTTACAATTGCTGAAATTCAAACACTGGAGCTTGCTGATTTACCAGAAGGTACGAGCGACAATGAAAGTGTTTTGCATCTTTCCTATGATGGGATAAATGAAGATCAATATTTTTTCCCACCTATTGATTGGTCAGTCAGTGAAAAATCCTCCATTTCAGATAGGTCAGCTCTAATCCTTGCTCACACCAAAGCATGGCTCTCCTCTTGGGGAATGAATTTTAAAGATGATAAGTTTTCAAAGTTGGCTGCTTCAGAGGCGGGGCCCTCCAAAAAGGAAAAGGACAGAAAGTCTTCTAGGGGGGCCTATAAAGGTCAAGATTGTCAAAAAGAGGAAAGAAAGAGAAATCTCTTCAATTGTTTCTCCAGTAGAAACGGTGAATGTGCCAGAATCACCAACACCACCAGAAATAGGAGAAATTACTTTTGGAAGGAGAAGGAAGTCAGCCTCTGGTTTCACCATTTACTGATTGCTCAACTGAAGAGACCTTATCTCTTGCATCCAAGGCTTTGGAGTCTGAATCTGTGCCTCTTTCCTCACAACCACTCCTACCTCCTTATTCTCCATCAACTTCTTCAGTAATGGCTAGTATTTTCTCTTGAACTTTCACCCCTCTCTGCTGGTACCCAAGTGATCACCAACACGCCCCCCTCCTGTTCCTCTTTTTATTGGATCTACTACCACGTTGGTAACTATTCCTCCTCCACTAGTAGAATCTTCTCCCCTTGAGAGTATGATACCAACTTCTATAACCATGGCAACTCCCTCTGATACGCCGCAATGGCTACTTGAGAAAACTCTGAGGAAGAGGAAGGTGATTGTGCCCCTACCAGCCTTTGATTTCAGCTCACTCAAGGCTCCTACTGCTAAATCAGGCAAGAAGCCCAAAACAGTTTCAAGGGTTTTGGTGGATGCTTCAGGAGATAAGCTCGCAGAGATAGCCACTCCCGTGACTGAAAAAACTAAAGAGGACATAACAGCCTCTTATTATTAGATAACTAGGGTGGCTCTAGGCAGAGTGACATCAGAAGGGGCGTAACAAGATGCGTGAGATGCCACAAACGTGTTGTGCCATAAGTTGAAAGAAACAAAAGACAACATAGATGAGCTTAAAGGAAAAGTGGAGCAGTTGACAGAGGTTTTGCTTAAACTCTCAAAACCCCTTGAATCCATACCATCTTCTTCTGTCCCTGTCGGATTCAATTTTTCATCAGTACCTACAATTGAGAAGATTGCTAAAAAAGGAAGAGTGGTCGATGAATGGATCTAAAGGTTACTCCAACAGGGGAAGGAGGTGATATAAGACGTTGTGAAAGTTCATCAATCTATGGGGGATATTCAGAAGGAGGGAGAGAAGATGGATGATGAGTTTTCTAAAGAAATTGGACATCTTGATTTGACTTATGAAGCTCTCCAAGTATTAAAGCAAATACCAGCACATCTCTTGGTAGAAGAAGGCGTTATCCCACATACGAATAAGCATTTTCAGTTGACTAAGGCCATCAAGTTCAGGGTGAATATTCTCAATGAAGCCTGTGCTAAGTTGAGAGAATCAAGGGATAAATTGATTGATGGAAAAAGTGATTTGGAAGAAGAGTTGCTGAAGATTTGTCCAAAGGTGTCGGTTGGGAACTCAGGTATCTTGTCAGCAGATGATCTCTTCGAACAAGTCCAAGAGTCAGTTCAGCATGAACCAATGCATGGATTTGGTATTGAGGTCATTGATCGGTTTGTAAGAATTGAACATTCTTTTGAGTCCTTGAGAAAGCTCACCAAGGGATTGAAAAAGCTTCCCGGTGGTGCTAGTCGATACTCCATGAAACCTGTAAAATTTGGAATGATCATTCTACTGCACCTGATGAAAATGAAATGCAAGGCATAATTCGAAAGTTCCAAGAATTTTAGAACAAACAGGGGCAGCTGAAGGAAGAGAAAGATGAAGGAGCGAAAGATGATGATTCAGACTAATTCTTGATGTTTCATGTCGTTTCAATCTTGAAATTGACATGTCTTTTTCATTTCTGTTTCGTCATGTAGGAAATAAATTTTGACTTGGTCTCCTGCGTGAGGATCAAGCAAAATAGAACACTGTTTAAAGAACACTATTTTCTGGGATTTATCCTATTTTCTCTCATTCCCTTTTATTATAAATAAGGGATGCTTATGCATTCCAAAGGGTCGAGATTTTTGTAATATTCGGAGCTATTGGAAAGAAGAAAAACTTTGTGTTTTTGTTCGATCATTTCAAAGAATAGGATTTGATATTATTTTACAAACTTTGTGTTGTGGGATATATCTTACTTAAGACATTGTTCTTATGTTCATGATCTTAAGCTATTCTTTGCATAGCATCTTAGTGTAGCTAACCATCTCAGACATTATATTTATGATCTAAAGCTCGTATGATTATTTCGTGCTCTGCGTTTACTCGAAAGAAAATACATTTCTCTCATTTCGTTTCCATTGTGCTTCTTTCATTGTAATAGTTTCTAACCCCGTTCCTTTTCGAAGGCATACCTTTGAGTCGTGTGAATGCAGATTTCGGGATTCTATCTCAACCCCCAATGGTTAGATTAGTGTGAATATTGTATATATTGTTTTTGCTCTGTTTTAGATTAGAAGCAAGTAGGCAGCCTTACCTATCTTTGAGGAGGGATTTAATCCCATATACTATGGTTGAACCTCATATTTTGGTTTGACAAAATATCCAACCAACAGTTTTTGGCAGACTCTGCTGGGGAATACAGATTTATAGTGTAAATCTTATCCTTTTGGTGTCTGGTGACTCCGTATTTTCCTTATTTTTAAAGGTCTCTTTCCCAGTTCAAGCTGGCTAGGAAGATCTTCACTCGGTCCTGCCTAGCCCAAGGTGAAATTGACCCACTCTTTGAGTTGCTACAACAGCACAATTTCAGCCTGTCCCCCAATAGCATTGTTTCCAACCGAACAAAAAGTTCTTCGCCTGTTCGGAGAAACCAGATCCCCGTGGAACGGGAAGCATCTACAACTTTTCATGCACTACTCTTGTCTAATACTCGGATCCCTATACGCACTCTTTTCAGAAGGATGGCAGTACAACCTGTGCCTTGGGGTGCATTTATTGGTCCTCTTTCATTAACTCCGCCATTGTCATGAGTTACCACACGGATCACGTAAAAACATTCCAAAAATTCAATGGGGGTGGAAAGTAGCATCCTAATGAACATGTTGCATCTTTCTTTGTAGCGTGCGACGTCCTCGGAGTAGCTCATGAAGATGTTTCTGTTTGACCTTTTGTTGAAACATTACATGGTGCAGCAGCTCGAATGGTTTTATCATCTTCCAAATGCGATGCATCACAAACTGGGCTACCATGCAGACCAAGTTCGAAGCGCGATTCAAACCAGCTGAAGATTCTCATGCCTTGTTATCTCAACTTACTCATATGAAGAAGGAATTGCATGAACCCATGTGGGACTTCGTGGCAAAGTTTAATAAAATGATTCGGAAGATTCTGGAGATAGAGGTTCCAACTGCAGAGAATCAGAAATGCTTCTTCATTAATGCTCAGCCTCCTGATGTGAGGTTTTTATTAAGAAGGTCAGTTATCCCAGATCTGGCTATTGCTCAGTCAACAGCTATTGAAATAGAAGATGATCTTATTTTGGCTGGAAGAATCAAGAAGGACATACCCAAACTCAAAAAATCAAGGTTCTTCTCAAAGTAATATTGATCCTATGTTTCAGAAAATGGCTAATGATTTAATTTCTTTAAAAAATCAAATGTCTCAACAGGTGAATAATGTTCCGTATCGGGATATTTCTAGACAGAATTTCAATAACAAAAATGGCGTGCCTGCCAGAGATAGGCCACGGTTAACTCCTGCTCAGCCAAGGCTAGAAATTGAAGCTCCTCCCGTCAATGTAGTAGTAGAAATAGTTGAAGAAGAGGAAGAACCAGAAGAACAAGGTTCTCTGGAGGCTTTTGAAGCTTCAGGATATGCCGATGAGTCTTATGATGAGTCGGCTGGCAACTCCAGCATTGGGTATTTGGAATATGATGAAGATGAATGTGCGCCAGATGGTGAGTCATTTGTTGTCTTTACTCGGTCCCAATTTCAGAATCCCAGAAAACCTCTTGAAAACATTAAGGAGAAGAATAAGGAACCTCCGATAGCCATAGTTAAGAGGGGTACCCCTATTTCAGCACAAACTGAAAGAGAGGTCACCAAAAAGAGAACCAAAATTCAAATGTCGGAAGCAGAATACCTTCAGTCGAATCCTGAATAGTTTGAAAAGCTGGCCAAGTTCATCAGAAGTAAAGTGGCTGTTCCATCACCTTCAAAAGGTCTCCTTCCAAATCCTACTCAACTCCCACCACAGAACAATCTGACCTTTGCTTCTTCCTCGGGAAAAATTGAACCATTTTATTTATCTTTACTTATAAATGGGTTTAAACTCAGCAATTGCATCATCGACTCAGGGGCCTCTGATAATGTTATGCCCACAAAACTAGCCCATGCCCTTGGTCTTACTTTGAATAAGTCATATGGACGGTGCTATTCCAATGAAACTAAACAAGTCCCTTTGATTGGTCAAATCAAAGATGCACAGTTTGCATTTGTTGCTTTCCCTGAGAAGAGAGTGAAAATGACTATTCTAGTTGCCGACATTCCTGCAGCTTACGGTATCCTCTTGGGTAGAGGTTTTTGTAAAGACGTCAGAGGAGAGATTAATATGGATTGGACCAAAGCTAAGATCCCAGTCAATGGGGTTCATCATGTTCTTCATCCTGAACTGCAGGTGAGGTATTTGGTGACCAAATCAGATGATCCTAAAGCTCAGATTCTTTTCGAAGATGCTAGCTTTGGAAATTATTTCATGACTTCAGAGATACCCACTGTAGATGTCAAGGAAGAAGATCCTAATGCTATTTGGACCCTCGAATTCGATGGTAGCTGCTCAACCACCGGATCAGGCACTGGTGTTGTTCTCATATCTCCTAATTCAGAAATTTTCCCATTAGCTTACAAATTACAATTTGATAATACTAACAACACGGTTGAATATGAAGCCCTATTATTAGGATTAGAAATTGCCAGACATAAGGGAATCTGAAATCTCAAGGTTCAGGGAGATGCGGAGCTTATTTTCAATCAGGTCAGGGGTATATATCAGGTGAAAAATGATCGCTTGAGACATTACAGGAACAAAGTTTGGGATAGTATAGAATGCTTTGATGCTTTTTCTATTAAGGCAGTTTTGAGAGATTATAATGACAAGGTTGATTCTTTAGCCGTGTCTGCATCCCTCTTCCTTCCTCATCCTCATTTCAAGCAAGATACATACTCCATCAAGATTGTGTACCGTCCCAGTATCCCAGATAATGCAACTCACTGGCAAGTGTTCAATGATGATCAACAGGTGTTAGCTTTTCTAGAAAAGGATGACAATTTCAGTGAGTTATACTTTGAAGATTTGGAATCAGCCTTCCATGAGACTATCACAGATCCATATCAAGAGGTTGATGGTGAATTTATTCAACTGAAAGGCAACAAGATACCAAAAGGTTTGGTTTCTTTGGAGGGTTTGTTTGATAAGCATGATCATTTTATTCAAAATAAGAGGCAACTTGAAGGAGCTTCTTCCTCTGAAGCAGATCAAATCAATCTAGGTTCGTCTGATCAACCTCGGATGGTGAATATTGGGAAATGTTGTTCCCCTGAAGAAAAAGCAAGATTCACTTCACTTCTGAAGAGATACATGGATGTGTTAGCCTGTTCTTATGCAGATTTAAAATCCTTCAAGCCCAAAGACGTACAACACAGTATTCCTTTGAAACCTGATGTGAAGCCGTATAGGCAAAAGCAAAGACATTATAATCCCAAGATCTAAGGGACTATCCTTGTGGAAATTCAGAAGATGTTGGATGCCAGGATTATTTTTCCAATCCATCACTCCACTTGGGTTACTAACATCATCCCTGTTAGGAAGAAGAACAAAAAAATCCAAATCTGTGTTGACTTTCGGAACCTGAATCAGTCGTCGTTGAAGGATAACTATCCCTTGCCTATCATGGATCAGGTAGTACAAACTGTTACCGGATCTGAAATGTTATCCATGCTTGACGGATTTTCAGGATATAATCAAGTTGAGGTAACTATGGAAGATCAACAAAATATGGTCTTCACAACCCCATGGGGTACCTTTGCTTACAGAAGGATGCCTTTCGGCTTGATCAACGCTGGAGCCAATTTTCAGAGAGCTATGGACTTGGCATTCAGAGACCTGATGGGCAAGGTCATAGTTGTGTATTTAGATGACTTGACCATTTTCTCTAAAAAATGAAGTGATCATTATGATCATTTGGAGCAGGTTCTTTTGAGATGCAGACGTCATGGGATTTCATTAAATCCCAATAAGTCTATGTTCGGGGTGACCGAAGGAAAATTGCTAGGTCATATCGTGACTAGAGAAGGAACAAAAATTGACCCAGAAAGGGTAAAGGCCATTCAGGGTCTTACCCTACCAACAAGTAAAACTGGAGTTCACTCTTTCTTTGGAAAGGTTAATTTCCTAAGAAGGTTTGTACCCGATTTCGCTGAAAAAACCAAGGATATCCTTGGGATGATGAAAGGAAAATTTCCATTTTCATGGAGTACAGAAGGGAAGCTTGCATTCGAAGAAATCAAAAGGGAAGTTGCTTGCACTCCTATCTTAGTATGTCCAAACTTCAAGAAAGATTTCATCATGTACAGTTACACCTCTGCTCACACAGTGTCAGCCATCCTGATGTAGGAGAATGGGGAAGGCATTGAAGCTCCCATCACATTTATGAGCTGCCCATTGAAAGAGCATGAATTGAAGATGTCTCAAATTGAAAAGCATGCTTATGCAGTGGTGCGAGCGGTGAAGCATTTCAGGTACTATGTGCTGAATTCTCATACTCTCGTTCTCGTTCTCGACACTACCGTTAAATCCATTTTGACTCAACAAGAGTTGGGAAGTCAACAAGGTACCTGGATAGCTAAAGTTCAAGAGTATGACTTGGACATCAGACCTACCAAGTTGGTACGGGCAAGGGGCCTGTGTCAATTAATTGCAGAAAATCATGTTGAGGTAGAATGTGAAAAGACTCAAGATGCTTCTTCAGAACTGCCCTTGGTGCTTTTCGTGAGTACAACTGAAGAATGGTACACTGATATTGCTTTCTTCCTAACTTATGGTGAATGCCCCCTGCATTTAAATCAAAAGGAGAAGAGGACAGTGAAGATGATATATGTAAAATACATTTTGTGGAATAACGGAATATACAAGAAAGGTATTGACAGTGTCTTCCTGCGTTGTGTTGATAAATCACAACAAGTAAAGTTGTTCGAATCCTTCCATAGCCTAGCATGTGGAGGACATTTTTCATCTTCTGTAACAGCTTATAAGATCCTACAGGCTAGGTACTATTGGCCTACTCTCTTTCGAGATTCAGCAGAATGGGTGTCAAAGTGTGAAGCTTGTCAACATTTCGTTGGCCGTCCCAAGTTAGCAGCTCTTCCTCTGAAGCCCGTAGTGATTTGGGAACCTTTTCACCAGTGGGGGATTGATTTCATTGGAACATTGAATCCTGCTTCCAGTGATGGACACAATTATGTGCTGACTGCTACAGACTATTTTACCAAGTGGGTAGAATCCGCACCAATCAAGCAAGCAACCTCTGAAGCTGTTTACAAGTTCCTCAAAGAAAATATAATTGTCAAATTCGGTGTGCCTCATAAGATTGTAGCTGATAATGCTTCTAATTTCTCGTCGCATGAGTTGACAGAATTTTGCTATGGATTCAGCATCACTCTAGCTCACTCATCTGATTATTATCCCCAAGGCAATGGGCAAGCTGAATCTAGCAACAAGAACCTGGTTACCATAATTAGAAAACTAGTAGATAAAAACCAGAGGACATGGCACAAAGCATTGTATGATTCATTATGGGCAGATCGGATCACCCAAAGCGAGCCATAGGGATGTCTCCTTTTCAAGTGCTATACGGGATTGATGCTGAGATACCTATCTCAATTGAGTTGCCTGCCTTGCAGCTGGCCAAAGTAGTTAAAGATACGACCTTTCAAAATTCCATTGAGAAGAGGGTCATGTACTTAGCCAGGCTAGAAGAGGAACAAAGCAAGGTGCTTGATCACATCGCAGATCATCAGAGTAGAGTGAAGACAATCTTTGACAAGAAATCAAAGCAGCGTAATTTCCAGATTGGATACCTAGTGTTGCTTTGGGATAAGAGGAGGGAACAAAAAGGAATGCACGGGAAGTTCGATTCTTTGTGGAAAGGGCCTTTCAAGATCAATGAGCTGAATGGTGAAAATAGTTTCCTTCTATCATATTTGGATGGAGGGTTACTCCCTTTACCTTTTAGCAGGAAACATCTAAAGTTGTTCCATCACTAATGCAAGATGCTCTCTTGCTTTGTACATACTTTACTTTTTGTTGTGTGTTGTCTTTTGGTTTTCTTTCTTCGTTCGTTTTGTTTTGTTTTGGTTTTCTTCTTTTCTCCGTAGCCCAATGGATAAAGACCAGAGATTCTGAGTTCTCTTCCTTTGGTATTACAAAGAAAGTCTGCAGCTAGAGCCAACTGTTATCTCCATTTTGAGTTTACGGAAAAACAATCAGATAACCCCTACGAAATTTTTAAAGCTGGTTTTGCAAAATTGCTTCTTTAAGAGGAAATCAGGTTTTCGGGTTTTACTGACAGGTCGACATGAGTTTTAAATGTTTTATGTCTTGTGTTTTTCGAAACTCGAAGCCCGCTTCAAGTAGAGTCAATTCGGGTTTTCGGACCTTCAGCGCATCGGAACATGCCTTATCCAAAGCATGTTTTGTGTCACCTGTCTCCCGATATCCGAAGTCCGATTTATTCCTTCATGTCAGGTTTTCAGAACGTTGAAGCATCTAAACATCTCATTCTCTATGTCTTGTGTTTCCTGAAACCCGAAACCCAAATTGTTCTAGGTGCCTTTGTTTCGGGTTTTTGGACCTCTCGAGCATGCTGACATGGCGTTAATGCCGAGTTGTCGGGTGAGGTGGCACATGCTAAGCCGAAGTGTATTAATTACAAATTTTCTTATAAATATGTGGATTTACACGTCATTTTTACCGGACGTATTTTTAACTCGTGGATTTTCGTACATGCTCTTCCAGTCTCGAAACCCGAAAGCTCACCTGTGCCCAATTGAATGACTTTTTTTCGATCTTTCCTTTCTCTGGTTGAAGGTATTTCTCTTTCCATTCTTTGTTCCTAGTTTTTGTGGATTGATTGCACATGGATTTTTCTCATTTTCTTGATGGGTTTTGAGGGATTTTTATTCTTCTTCTTTCTGGAGTTGTTTTCTAAATGGGGTTTAGGTTTTAGGGTCTATCTCTTTGAAATTTCCACTTGGTGTTATTTCCTCAAATTTTATTATGTGCTTGGTACATGAATGGTAAGAAAGAGATGGCATGTTTGAAATTCAACTAAAAACCCTATTTTTCTCTTCTCGGGTTTTGAAGGCTGTTGTGCAGTGTCAAAGACCCAAAGTATATTGAAGGTTTGGCTTGCCAGACTTTCCAGAGTTTCCGACATCATCACAAGTGTCGGGATTTCTTCAGTTTCCGACATCCTACTTCCAGTGCCAGACTTTCCAAAGTTTCTGACACTCTCAGCGCATCGGGTTTCCTGGATTTCCCGACATCTTTTCCAGTATCAGACTCTTCCGTTCTTCCGACATATCCAGTAGATCGGGTTTCTCACAGTGCTCGACATCCCCTGGTCTCCAGAACTTTCTTCCTTCGACGTCCTTCATGTCGGACCCTGGTCCATCTCAAGAAAAGGCTGAGAAGTCAGGAAGAATGAAATACAAGTTTAGAAAGGTGGAGTCTCCATCATATATTGATTACAACTATGACATCTGAGATACAGAGCTCGGGAATATAGATATTGAAGATTTCTGGAGTAGGGTAAGGAGTTCCTCCCAAACTCCGTGGATGAAAGCAATAGCTGATAGTGGCTTACCCCTTGTAGCTGGTTTTCCCATGGCCGCTTAGTGTCCGGAATTCATTTTGGCCTGTGCCTCCAGTTATGACTCGGCTTCTCATTCTGTGAGAAGTCAGGCAGGTGAAGTAGTGATCAAATTGGACGGAGGTTACTTTGATGACCTCCTCAGACTACCCAATTTTGATGAGTATGGAGAGTTGGACATAAAATCAGCTCAGAAATCCTGGGACAACGATCAGGAAAATTGCATCAAGCATGTAAATAAAAAGTTCTTGATCAAGGCCAAGCCGGCTGTCTCCAGATTTCCAAGACTTATCCCCAGGAGTGATTTCATCCAAGAGATCAATGACATCATCACTCTGATGAGTCAGGTTTTTGGTTTTCCCGAATCGAATGTATTCCAAGGGTGGATGTATCAATTCATGATCACCATCAAGAAGAATCATCAAGGGATTGACTGGGGCACTCTCATTAGCAATGAGATTGATTCCCAAATGACAACGGTCTTGTTAATGGGGAAATTTTATATGTCTTCCTATGTCACATATGCAGCAGCTGGGATGAGGAACTATACCGGATTGGATACTAAGGGAAGCAAGATGGGGAGTCATGTGTATCAATACTTGCCTCAACTGACAAGGAAGGGATCTCAAAGATCAATTCAGAAGGGTGAATGACGCCTTCTTCTATGAAAAGATCTGCATGCTAAATCATGAATTGAGGAAGACAAGAGTCTCAAATGAGGGTTGGGCTGAAGTTTCCAAATGGGGATGTAGTCTTCTTACAGTTCAAGAAGTTCACATATCTACGGGTGGTCATGCACTCGTGGGATCCTTTTCACCTGCCCCGATATCTAGGAGATAAATTGATATTGATGGAATTCGTTAGGAAGCTGTTGGATTTCCATAAATTCCAACAAAGTAAACATAAGGCTGTCGTATCCTTCCCAATTTCTATTCGGAGATACACTTGCTCAACAGTGGTGAAGGCTAAAAATGTTATTTATGAGCTTCAGGACAAGCTGAGGAAGCATATGAAACCTCGAGACAGTTTTGACATCTGAGAAGTGCTCAGGGCATATGGAACCCTACATCTGCACAGGCCAAACATAGAGGATATTTGGGTTGATCTGCATAATGAGGTTGCTATTCACAGAAAGGATAATAACAGATTGAAAATTGCTGAAATTCAAACACTGGAGCTTGCTGATTTACCAGAGGGTACGAGGGACAATGAAAGTTTTTTGGATCTTTCCTATGATGGGATAAATGAAGATCAATATCTTTTCCCACCTATTGATTGGTCAGTCAGTGAGAAAGCCTCCATTTCAGATAGGTCGGCTCTAATCCTTGCTCACACCAAAGCATGGCTCTCCTCTTGGGGATTGAATTTTAAAGATGATAAGTTTTCAAAGTTGGCTACTTCAAAGGCGGGGCCCTCCAAAAAGGAAAAGGACAGAAAGTCTTCTAGGGGTCCTATACAGGTCAAGATTGTCAAAAAGAGGAAAGAAAGAGAAATCTCTTCAATTGTTTCTCCAGTAGAAACGGTCAATGTGCCAGAATCACCAATGCCACAAGAAATAGGAGAAATTACTTTGGAAGGAGAAGGAAGTTAGCCTCTGGTTTCACCATTTGCTGATTGCTCAACTGAAGAGACCTTATCTCTTGCATCCAAGGCTTTGGAGTCTGAATCTGTGCCTCTTTCCTTACAACCACTCCTACCTCCTTATTCTCCATCAACTTCTTCAGTAATGGCCAGTATTTTCTCTGGACTTTCACCCCTCTCTGCTGGTACCCAAGTGATCACCAACAGCACCCCCCTCCTGTGCCTCTTTTTATTGGATCTACTACCACGTTGGTAACTATTCCTCCTCCACTAGTAGAATCTTCTCCCCTTGAGAGTATGATACCAGCTTCTACAACCATGGCAACTCCCTTTGATACACCGTAATGGCTACTCGAGCAAACTCTGAGGAAAAGGAAGGTGATTGTGCCCCTACCAACCTTTGATTTCAGCTCACTCAAGGCTCCTACTGCTAAATCAGGCAAGAAGCCCAAAATAGTTTCAAGGGTTTTGGTGGACGCTTCAGGAGATAAGTTAGCAGAGATAGCCACTCCCGCGACTGACAAAACTAAAGAGGACATAACAGCCTCTGATTATTAGATACCCAGGGTGGCTCTAGGAAGAGTGACAGCAGAAGGGGCGCAACAAGATGCGCGAGATGCCACAAACGTGTACTGTGCCAGAAGTTGAAAGAATCAAAAGACAGCAGAGATGAGCTTAAAGGTAAAGTGGAGCATTTGATAGAGGTTTTTCTTAAACTCTCAAAACCCCTTGAATCCATACCATCTTCTTCTGTCCCCTGTCGGATTCGATTTTTCATCAGTACCTACAATTGAGAAGATTGCTAAAAAAGGAGAGAGTGGTCGATGAATGGATCCAAAGGTTACTCCAACAGGGGAAGGAGGTGATACAAGATGTTGTGAAAGTTCATCAATCTGTGGGGGATATTCAGAAGGAGGGAGAGAAGATGGATGATGAGTTTTCTCAAGAAATTGGACATCTTGATTTGACTTATGAAGCTCTCCAAGTATTAAAGCAAATACCAGCACATCTCTTGGTAGAAGAAGGCGTTATCCCACATACGGATAAGCATTTTCAGTTGACTAAGGCCATCAGGTTCAGGGTGAAGATTCTAAACGAAGCCTGCAGCTAAGTTGAGAGAATCAAGGGATAAATTGATTGATGGAAAAAGTGATTTGGAAGAAGAGTTGCTGAAGATTTGTCCAAAGGTGTCGGTTGGGAACTCAGGTATCTTGTCAGCAGATGATCTCTTCAAACAAGTCCAAGAGTCTAGTTCAGCATGAACCAATGCATGGATTTGGTATTGAGGTCATTGATCGGTTTGTAAGAATTGAAAATTCTTTTGAGTCCTTGAGAAAGCTCACCAAGGGATTGAAAAAGCTTCCCGGTGGTGCTAGTGATACTCCATGAAACCTGTAAAATTTGGAATGATCATTCTACTGCACCTGATGAAAATGAAATGCAAGGCATAATTCAAAAGTTCCAAGAATTTTAGAACAAACAGGGGCAGCTGGAGGAAGAGAAAGATGAAGGAGCAAAAGATGATGATTCAGACTAATTCTTGATGTTTCATTTCGTTTCAATCTTGAAATTGACATGTATTTTTCATTTCTGTTTCGTCATGTAGGAAGCAAATTTTGACTTGGTCTCCTACGTGAGGATCAAGCAAAATAGAACACTGTTTAAAGAACACTATTTTCTGGGATTTATCCTATTTTCTCTCATTCCCTTTTATTATAAATAAGGGATGCTAATGCATTCCAAAAGGTCGAGATTTTTGTAATATTCGGAGCTATTGGAAAGAAGAAAATCTTTGTGTTTTCATTTGATCATTTCAAAGAATAGGATTTGATATTATTTTACAAACTTTGTGTTTTGGGATATATCTTACTTAAGACATTATTCTTATGTTCATGATCTTAAACTATTCTTTGCTTAGCATCTTAGTGTGGCTAGTCATCTCAGACATTATATTTATGATCTAAAGCTCGTATGATTATTTCGTGCTCTGTGTTTACTCGAAAGAAAATACGTTTCTCTCATTTCCTTTCCATTGTGCTTCTTTCATTGTAATAGTTTCTAACCACGTTCCTTTTTGAAGGCATACCTTTGAATCGTGTGAATGCAGATTTTAGGATTCTATCCCAACCCCCAATGGTTAGATTAGTGTGAATACTGTATATATTGTTTTCGTTGTGTTTTAGATTAGTAGCAAGCAGGTAGCCTCACCTATCTTTGAGGAGGGATTTAATCCCGTATACTGTGGTTGAACCTCATATTTTGGGTTGACAAAATATCCAACCAACAATACCACAGCTTGAGATACGGTCCCATGTTAGCAAAAAGTAGGGATCCATAACCAAATATACCAGGGTGCTACTTTTTTTCCATAACAATACTTTTGACTATAATACTATTTTGACAATTTTATAACTATTTGTAGACACCTAAAATCCGCATACGCAGGATTAAGTTCTAATATTTCACTAATTGTCCTCTTTCTCATCATTTCCGTAATAATTAGCATTTTTCTGCTAATTAGCTAACATTCCTTTGAATATTCATTAATTAATGACCTTTTGTTAATTAATTATCCTTCCTATCATTAAAGATATCAATTAACAACCTTACATTAATTAATATACACTTCTACTTGGGTTAATTAAATTTTATTAATTAATTACACTCACAACTCTAAATTAATAAATTACCATTTAGTGGATAAAATTCCTCTCTTACATCCCGCAAATCATACTAATTTTCCTCTAATTAGCTTCTATAAGCTTACCTCTACCTATTAATTAATCACCTTCAATTAATTAAAACATCCCCCAACACCCATGACTTACTAATGACAAATTAAACTCTTATAAATCAAGATTACCTTTTATAAAGCAACCTTATCCATCCCTAATCTTTGTTTACCTTTATCCCACATTCATCAATTTTCTAGCCTTGCCTCTTCATGCAAGCTATATAAAGAACCCTCCTTCTTACCTTTCTTCTTGCGCCATGCTTTTAATAGTACAAACTATAAGCATTTTCATCTTAAGTCATTCTCCATTTTTGGAAATAGCTTCTCCATCTTGCATCCTTTCACTCAAAACTTAGTAATATATGAAGATCCAAAATGGCCTTGTAGCCATTCTTGGTGAGATTCTATTCTCAATCCTTGAGATCAATAAACAATCCACTTTGACTGCTTATGTTCTTCATAGGTTCATAGTTTAAGTTAGTAATCATAGAGAGTAGGAAATAGCTTAGCATGTAGTTTCATTTATGCATTGAAGAAGCTTTTCCTATATGCTCTTATCTTGATGTTCATTGTTTGATTAGCATTTTCTTTTCAAGCTATGTAGATATTAGTTTCAATTTATAGTTTAGTTAATAAAACATGAGCACATTTTTGTCCCACTGGGCATGTGAAATGTGAGAAAAATTAATTAATTAGAGGTAGAGATAAGATTATAGAAGCTAATTAGAGGAAAACTTGTATGATTTGTGGGATGTAAGAGAGGAATTTGATCCAATAAATTGTAATTTATTGATTTATAGTTGTGAGTATAATTAATTAACAATAATTAATTAACCTAAGTAGAAATGGATATTAATCAATGAAAGTCCATTAATTGACATATTTAATTTTAGGAAGAATAATTAATTAACGAAAGGTCACTAGTTAATGAATATGAGACAGAATGTTAGCTAATTAGCAAAAAAATGCTAATTATTATAGGAATGGGGAGAAAGAGGACAATTAGTGAAATATCATAACTAAAGCCTATGTAAGCAGATTTTAGGTGTCTACATTTTCCCCTCTTTGGGGTAGCATAAGTGACTCCACTTCAAAGATAGTAGACAAATAAAAACAAATAAATTTTTTGAGGAGATAGAAGAAAAAATTAATAGATTGAAGAATTCACCCTCAAGTGTCGATGGGGTGATGAAAGAGGGGGATTGATGATCAAAAAGATGAAAGAAAAAAAATAGAAGAAGTAGAATAATTGATCATTACTACCCCAAGTTTCTTTTCAAGAAGAGTGTTGATAGAAGGAGAGTGCTATGGAAGAAAAATGAAGATGAAAAGAGATGAATTTAGTGATCATTTTGTCGATGTAAAAACTAACTTTATTTCATCATTTTTCTTATGATCGACGTCATCATTCTTTCTTAAAAAGAATGAACAAAAGTGTAGTATGGCATGAAAATCCATAAACAAACAAATGTCTATAGCTAAAAACACCAACTCCATGCAACATACAAAATGAAATGCAATACAAGAAAGTAAAATATGTCTTAACTGCCTGCAACATACATAATACAATGCAATATGAGAAAGTAAACAAGATAACGTTAGAAAGAAACATAATGCAATGTGTTTCACCTTTTTCTTAGATCATTTCTTAGGAGTGTTGACGAAATAGATAGGGTAACGGGCATAGGAGGAATACCTGTTCAAATTTTGGTTGATGGGGTTTTACACGCGTATGACTTCCGAATCCACAGCTGATCATGAGAGCTTCCATTTGGCTAGGAGGAACTACATGTAATGAAAACAAGACCAGCATAAGGAATTAAACAATATGGGAAGTGAACTACCTAGCATGAGCTAGATCCAGGAAGTATGGTACTTCCTAGATGGCTGTCAGTCCACTATTTTAAACAAGTTAATGTTATAAACAAAGTAAATCCTATTTTTATTTTGAAATGATTTAGGTATCTCACTTAAAAACATAATAAGAAAATAGATCTAGTCTAACAGGCTAAGATAGAATAGAATCCATAGGTCACATGACTGGTTCTGGGTTCTGTAGGTCTGATAAAGGTCTCAGGTAGGTCACAGGTGAGTGAGGGTGAGGTAAAATTAGGTGGGTAGGTCTTTGTTTAAGGTTGTGTGGGCAAACATAGAGACTGGTGTCGGTCAGGGGTGACTGATGGTGGTTAGGTATAACCGGTGCCAGTTACTGTGAGATCTGGAACTATCACAGAATAGGGTTTTGGTATCTTTTGTGATTTCACAAAGAATTTTGGTTGGTCGGGACGAGCTATTGGGTGGCCGGAGTAGGATTTTGCGAGGTTTTAATGTTCTATGGAGGTGAAACTGTTGGAAAAGGTCAATAGGGAGCAGGATAAATAATGGGTGATATAATAATGATGAAATGAAATAAATTAGAGAAGTATGACATTATAATCACTTGGATTCCATTCTTGAAGTTCTATGTGTGAATGATGTAGGGGCTGATGATGGGTTTTGAAGGCTGCAAGTGATCATGAATTGAGGAAAATATTCTGCATGGGTTGCATGTACACTCCTCTTTTCTTGGATAGATCAGCTCGTGGCTGGGATGGCTGTGCAGGAGAAGATACTCAATCTCCTTCCTTGGATGTGAGTTTTCCCTAGAATTTTACTCTTTGAAGATGTGTTATCTCTCTGAGATGTGTTCTTGCTCGTCAACTTTCTCCCAATGTTTTTCAACCTTGAGAATAAGGTAGTTTAGGGGTTAAAAGGGGTAACTGATGGTAGTCTAGCTTAACCGGTGACGGTTAGGGTAACTGACGTCAGTTAAGGTGGGATTTCCTAGGTTTACTAAACTTAGGGAGATCCTCCTGATTTTCTTAGATCTCATGTCGTTATCTTGTAGATTAGACTGGAAGCTTCTTTTGAGCATGCAGGAATGTGGTTAGAGGGAATGTAGGCATTGATTTTTAGGGTTCGGGTAAGTCTTAGTTAGTTATGCTAACTTGTTAAGAGAAGGTCTTAGGTTGAGTTGGCTTGGTGAGGTGTCTAAGTGAACTATATGTGTAGATTTTATTTAAATAAGATATTTAAATAATAAATATAGTGAGGATAATTCATTAATTAAATTAATATTAATGGGGTGAAGGGGGTCATGGCTAGGTAAATGTAATAAAGGGTGCTTATACATCGAGGGACAAAAGGGGAGTGTGACCTAATTTTAGTGTCTACATTTTGCCTATTTTTGTTGAGTACCTTGTATTGGTAAGCGATGCTAACAAAAATAAGATGCGGTTGCCCCATGTGAGGGTGAAGGTGATCCCCCTCAAACCAAGAACTGACAAGGCAGTAGGCTGAAGCGGTGAGTGGTTTGATAAAAGGTAAATGTGAAGAAAAGTCAAGTGGGTACAGGGAAAAACGAGTGAAAGGTCTACTCAGGCAATCTAGATAATGGGTTAGGGTCAAAGGTAGCAACAATCAAATGTACACACACGTATGAACTGTAGGACGCTATCGGGTTGAAGATCAGGAAAACTCTACATCATCTAAGGTCGATAGGTTTATCCAAACAAGGTTGAAGTGAATCCAGTATCCAGGGTATAGGAAAGGTCAAGAAGCACAACATAGGTTAGGTGAAGGAACGTTTAGGTATGTTCTGGTACACCAAAGGTAGGGTTGGGATAAACATTCACGAAAATAGGCTAGGTAAGGTCATTGGGTCAAACAACACAGGTAACAGTGCCGCAAGGTATAGTGAACTCATGCGGTCAAAGGTCACTAGCAATGGTCTAGGTCTAAATATCGAGATCACAACATGGGTAAGGCCGAGGTAAGGGTAAACTAATGAGTCCCCAAAGGAGGAAAAATGGAGGTATTAAATGATGAGGTCAGGAAAGGTAAGGTAATGGGTTGGGTAAAGGTATGGGGTAAAGAGAAAGGTAGAGGGTGGGATAAAATGGAAAAGTAAGGGAAATGTGTAGGTAAAGGTGACTGATGGTGGTCATAGAGAACCCACGTCAGTATAGGATAACCGGTGATGGTTAGGTAGGGCACGAGATCGATTCCGTTCGAGGGTAACCAATTTTGGTTAGGTCGGGTTTGGTATAAAGATGAAAAATCCACTTTTTTATTATTCATTTGTGAATTGTGAAGTGAAGAAAGGACAAAAAGAGAAAAGTGAGAAAAGCATCCAGAGGAAACAGGATAGTGAGCTGGCAGTGTGGGTTGACAGTTGTTGGGTTGGTGAGTAGCAGGTCCACGAGATCATAGTGAGGGATTTAAGTGGTCGGAGGGTGTGGATAGATATTTCGTGATGGCAGAGGTGGGAAAGGGATCGAGCGGACCACCAGCATAGTAGCTAGACATGCCACTGAGATGGCGGTAGCATGACGAGGTAAGCACCCAACTCTTTAATGTTAATTACATGGAGTAGATGGTGTAAAAATTGGTCTGAGGAGAGTTTTGTGGGTGTTTTTATTTGGTGGGTGGGAAAAAATTTAAATCAAGTATGGGGGGAAAAATGGGCAAAAAAGAGGGGGGGAGGGATAGGAAATTGGATAGGTGAGGTTGGGAGGGGTTGTGGGGTAATGCAGGTCAGTGTAGGTGGGGTAAAAGGGATAGGTGGGAGGGTTGAGAAAAAAGGGGGGTTTGGGAATTCACATATTTTTCCGCAACACTGACCGGCGTCGGTCAAGCTTGGTCGGCATTAGTTAGGTAGAACTAGGATTGGTCACCTAACAAGTGACTAATTCTAGTTACGTGGAACCATGGTCGATTATGTCGAACCGATATCAGTCACCAAATAGGTGACCGATGTCAGTTTAAGGGTGACCGGAGTCAGTTAGGCTGAACTGGCACCGGTTGGGATTTTAGGCTCAAGGGTCCCAAAAAAATGATGTAAGTTAGGTGGTTGAGATGGGTAAGGTAAAAAAAAAATAGGGTGGTGGGTAATGATATGTGAGGAATAAGGTCATGGTAAAGGTAGATTAATGTTGTGCGTTGGATTAGATGTAGGGTCGATCATAGTTACACATGCAAGACAAGGTTCTGCCATTGCTGCTGACATTGCATGGCCTAGCGACCCCTTTAGAGCTGTAGCATGTGGAGGAAGTGGGATTGAGTGGTATTCAGTCTACCAAAGTATTGTTCGGCAGCCTAGTTTTATGGTTGCGCTCATCGATAGATGGGACTCCGTGACCAACAGGTTCCACCTTTCGACAAGTGAGATGACTATCATCCTGGAGGACGTGTTCTAGATTCTGAGGTTACCCATATTAGGGGCCTAGGTGTATTATTTTTAGGCCTTAAAGGAGTTGATCGGGACTATATTTGGCGAGGGGGTGGTGGAGTTGAGTTTCCATAGCACCAGTTTGAGCTATGGTGATATGCACCTAGCCCGTCCAGATGAGACGAGGCTAGTAGTTTTATTGATGGAGGAAGTGTGTTGTTATGCACTACCTGATGTAGAGGGTGGACATTTTCCCTGATCACTGATGGGGTTGCTCCATGATATGATGGTACATGAGACATGCTTTGCCTAGGAACCAACATTCTTGCTGCAACTTTACAAGGAGTAATGGGCGTATGGGCGGCTATGCAGGTTTAGCCTGTGTTGTACATTTATAGTGCACTGCTGCACCTATGAGCACATAGTCTATGTTTGATAGATAGGGATGCCCCAAGTAGATGCATTCCCACCGATATGTGTGCGGTTGGGATACAGGAGATGGGTACCGGTTAGGAGAGTGGAGGTTAGATAGGCCGACATATGATGTGGCCCATTTTCGGTAGTTGTTGGAGGGGTATTTCGAAGTGGACATTATCTGGAGGCCATATGTGGGCTTCTCGTCATATATGCATATACACGAGGATCTATCTAAGCTCTAGTTAGAGAAGTGGATACAAGTTCGCCAGGCCGGGAAGGATGAGATGATCCCAGTTGACAGGGTTTGACGACAGTTCGGGCTTGTACAAGATATTCCTTCGCCCTTCCCACAGTATTAAAGAGATGATATGGAGAGGCCTCTCCCTCTACCACAGCCTACAATACTGATAGGAGAGGAGGAGTATCTAGTGGATGGGCAGATTGATGATGCAAAATGCACAGATAGGTACAAGCAGTGGTGAGTAGCTCAATTACGAGACATACCACTGAGACCAGGGCAACTAGACTTAGCTACCGTGTCAGTGTAGAGAGACACCCTACAAGGGCAGCTAGCGATGTTGATCATGCAGATAGGTATTCTATAGACATAGATGGAGGGGTCAGAGGCAGAGGTCATAGAGCTACGGGTATAGGTGGCTAGTCTTCAGGCCCAGATAGCGGAGGGAGAGGGTGGAGGAGATGGAGACAGAGATGGTCAGGTAGCAAGATTACAGGATCATTTGGCCATAACACAAGCACATATTGGGGTCTTACAGGCCCAGATATAGGCATAGGGACATGGGGCACCATCACAGGCACCGGGGCAGGGGGGACCACCACAGGTGTAGGGAGCTGGTCCTAGTTCACAAGCTAGAGCAGGGAAGGTATCGGGGCCGAGACCTATGGGACCACCGCAGACTGTGCCTATATCTAGGCTATGGGATGCCCTAGGTGAGGTGTGATACTATCAGGACTAGCTCATGGTATCCTGGATAGACTTCCTCTCTTACAGAGAGTATAGAGCATAGCAGGCATCTAGTGAGAGGATGAGATCCCGCACACATTGTGTGGAGAGCACGGGAGGGCACCAAGCTCCAAGGCCTAATCAGGGAGAGGCCACCAGTGCACAGTGACTAGAGCAAGGTGATGTTCTAGTAGGGGCACAGCAGGCCGAAGGTGTAGGTGACACAGCGATGGAGGACATCCAGTGAGATGTCTAATATGCAGCCTCCCTATTTTTGATGTATAGTAGTGTTTATTGGTGATATATATGTCATCCTGCGTGCCGTAGATTTTTGTATTTTTGATCACATACCGGCCTGCGTGCTAAATTTTTTGAGATGATGGCCATGATGAGATCGGCATGTATTTTTAGACACACATTTATTCATTTATACGATGAGATTCATGGTATTTGGTGATGTGTTAATATGTTTATGAGATATTGGATGTATGGTTTGTATTAGATGAGATATGGATTTTTTGTTTTGATTATGGAAATTAGGTAAGTTAGGCATGATGGAGTTAGGTTGGTTTAGGCATGGATCGAGTCAGGTTTGGTTAGGCATGGATCGAGTCAGGTTATAGGCATGGATGAGTCAGGTTATAGGCATGATTCATTATGTTGGCAATGAATGATACTATGGGTCATTTGTGAAATGTTGTATAATTTATTCCTAGTGATGATAGAGAGCTGGTAGGTGTAATAAATGTATGCTATGGTAAGCAACTTGTTATGTATGTGGCTTAATTTCCAATTTTGTTAGAAAAGGGGAACTAAGTGAAATATAGGGTAAACGGTGAGTTAGGCATGGTGATGAATTGTTTAGGGTAGAGAATGGACGAGCTAACCTCCAAAGGCCCCATGCCCACCGAGTGATGCGTACATAGTCCCAGTGAAAAGGGAGATCAGTGTGATGTAGTTCTCCCGTAAGCTAGGGAAGAAAATGAGAAGGTGTGAAAATGAGTCAATAGGTGCTTAGGAATGTTATGGGTTTAGGTTTGTTAGGTGTGGGTAGATTATAGGTAAAATTATGTAGGTGAAGGTGACTATGGCAAAAGAAGAGGATTACCCCAAAGGTAAGCGTCGAGTACCAAGTCTCGTATAAGGTAATAAAAATGTAAACAGAGATGGCTAAAAGATAAGAGTGGGGTAATAAAGCCACCTGATTTGGTAGGATCATACCGAGTAGATCATACCTTAAAGGGGGTGATGAACACAAGACCCAAAAGACATTGCATGATTAAGTATTCTATGATGAAGGTAGTCACAAGATCACCAAATTTTGGAATTCCAAGGTGTCCCTTGAGGAGATGTAGAAAATGAGAGTGGAAATGGTAAGGTGGGTGAAAGGTAGTTAATTTCATCTGTTTTAAGTGACATGGCTTTTGGGCAAGAGGTCGAGTTCACAATGGGTAAGTCCATGACTAAAAAAGTTTTTTGTTTTGACTTATAGTTGAGATAGAATGATTGATGCAGGAAGTCTATATGGGAAAAAAATGAACTCCTTGAGGTGTTCGTGAAGCTGATCGAAGTGGGAGGCTTTGGTTTTTCACTTTTTTTTGTTTTGCACATAGATGTCCTTCGAGGGAGTAGTCTATTTATAGTAACAATTTGGTCAAGGGGAAGATGTCCTTTTGAGGGAGTCATCTTTTTATTAGAATTTTGACTCAAGGAGTTTGGTCCCATGTGAGGTATTTGAAATCATGGACAAGGCCAAGGTGAAGGATAGGACTCTTGTTCAAAAGGCAAGGTGGAACGACCATGGGATCTCATCTAAAGGTAGACGAAAAGTATCCATGAGAATCATGCTATGTGTAGTGTTGTGGTACACATATTCAAGAAAAGAGAACAAGTCACAAGTACTCACATGATTCTTTTGTAATCGTTAGGGAGGTGTATGGAGTGGGTAGCGCTCAAGGGACAAGCTGGTAAAAAGAAAAAGGGTGAGATAGGACTATGAGTCAACAATAGAATGGTCGAAGATACAAAGGGTTAAGGGGCTCAAGTTCAGGTTTATCATTAAGTGAGGATAAATGATAGGCACCTAATCCACAGTTTATGAGTTATGATGTATGGTCCAAGACAAGTAGGAGTGAATTTTTCCCCTTTACTTTTTTTTTCTTTGGTTATGTGTTGATTTTATTTCAGGACAAGGTCACCGATTTGGAAGGTCCATTTATGGACACGTTTGTCATAAGTGCATTTGATACACTATTGGTAAACTTGAAGGTGATCCAGAGCGTTAAGATGACATTCATCTAATAACTTTATCTGTGTCAAATGGTCCTGATGAAATTCATCATCAGTGAGCATGTCATGGAGAGAAATACGGAGTGAGGGGATCTAGATTTCGAGAGGTAGAATAACCGCTATATTGTAGACCAGAGAAAAGGGTGTGGCCACAGTGGAAGTGCGAATACTAGTGGGCTATACCCATAGGGCTAAAGAAATGTGCATATTCCAATCCTTCCCAATATCATCAACCACTTTCATGAGAATTTTGTTGAGGGTTTTGTTAGTGGATTCAGCTTGGCCATTGGTTTGTGGGTAATAAGGTGATGAGAAACTAAGCTGAATGTTGAAGGCATCGCAAATTTTTTGCATTGTTTTGTTTTTGAATTGTTATCCATTGTCAGTGATGAGGCGATTAGGGACACCAAAGCAAAAAATGATGTGATGGTTAATGAACTCACATATTTTCTCAGCTTTCGTGGAGATGAGTGGTATGGCCTCCACCCATTTTTTAAAGTATTCGGTAGAAGTTATAATCCATTGATGGAATTGGGAAGAACGAGGATTGATTTCTCTGACAAGATCCAAACCCCATTGAGAGAAGGGCCAAAGGTCACGAGTGACCTGTAAGGCATGACTGGGTGTATGATGAAGGTTGGAATGTTGTTGGCATTTTACACAATGTTCGACATAGTTACAACAATAATTGTTAAGGGTCGGCCAGTAATAGCCTAGGTGAAGAATACACTTAGCAACAACAAGGCCACTAAAGTGACCACCACATATGCCATCATGAATCTCCTTAATGGTATAAGGAATTTTAGAATTTGTGAGGCATCGTAAAATAATACCATCAAAGTCATGCTTATAGAGGATTCCCCCCAGAATGATGAAACAGGAGACCTTTTTAAGGAAGGCGCATTGTCCATTATGGGTGAGATCAAGAGGTAAGATGGAGAGGGAAAGGTAGTCAAAGTATTGTTCATACCAAAGGTCATATGGGTCAGGGGTGTCATTTCCGATTGAATAAACATCATGAGGTAAATAAGAAGGTGAATGGAGGCATTGTATGGTGACAAATATCTTGGAATCAGTAGGGGAAGCAGGTATTTGGGAAGCTAAGCAGGCCATGGTATCTGTAAATTTGTTGGTTGAACGTGGGATGGTTTGAAGGGTGTAATGATCAAAGGTGGTCAAAATTATGTCTACATGATGTTTATACTTTTGAAGTATCTTGTTACAACATTGGTACATACCATTTGACTTGGTTTATGACCAATTATGAATGACCAAAGATGTGAATGCATTTGCCATCTAGGGCATAGGCGGCCTAGAGACCTCGTACAAGTGCTTCGTACTCAGCAATATTGTTGGTGCAGTCAAAGTCTAGTTTGAAAGACAAAGGCATGGGTTCTACATCTAGAGGAATGAGGATAACACCAGCCCCACCACCATGATGACACTTGGAACCGTTGAAGAATAGTGTCATTTGGTAAGGGGGTTCGTCAAGGGAAAGGGTAGCAATGGATTCATCGGGAAAGTCAAAATTAGAGGGTTGATCACTGGAACTAGGTGTGTCAGCCAGTTGGTCGGTGATAGCCTGGCCCTTGATGGACTTTTGGTGAATGAATTTAAGGTCAAGGTTAGCTAAAAGCATAATCCATCGTGTGGTGTGCTGATTTTGATAAGGTTTGGTGTACATGAAGTGTAAGGGATCGCTGTTGGTTACGAAATAAGTTTTGTGGTTGAGTAGGTAATGGCAGAGTTTGGTGGCAACGAAAACTAATGTTAGGAAAAAAATTCAGGATGGTTGTATTGGGTTTCATAGTCCAAAAGAGTACGGCTAATGTAATAAACTACCTTCTCCCTGTGTTGTTCATCATGATGACCGAGCATGGCTCCCAAGGAATGATCAGTAGCTGATATGTATAAGTAAAAAGGTTGATCATCTTTAGATGGAATGAGTATGGGTGGTTGGAGAAGGTATTGTTTCAGGGCCTCAAAATATTTGTGACAGTCATCGTCTCATTTAAAGGAGACATCCTTCCGAAGCAGATGATGAAATGGTTGACACCGATCAGATAGTTGTGAGATGAAATGGCGAATGGAATGCAATTTACCTTGCAGGCTATGGAGTTATTTAAGGTTAGTGGGTGGAGGCATTTCCAGAATGGCCTTGACTTTGGCAGGGTCAACTTCTATACCATAGAGGGAAACAATAATTCCCAGGAGCTTTCGTGAGAGAACCGTGAAGACACTTTTTAGGTTGAAGTCGGATGCAATATTTAATGAGGTGGTCAAAGATGGTTTTGAGTATGGTGAGGTGCTTAGCGTGATGTTTAGATTTGGCCAATATATCATCCACATAATCTTCCAATATGCGATGCACGATATCATGGAAGATGTAAGTCATAGCACGCTGATATGTAGCATCAACATTTTTAAGGCCAAAAGGCATGACTCAATATAAAAATGTTCCCCAAGGGGTAATGAATGCGATCTTGTGCTGATCTTCTGAGGCAAGAAAAATTTGGTTATAACCCGAGAAGCCATCCATGAGTGAGAGCATCTCATGACCAGTGGTAAGGTCAACTTGTTGATCAATACCAGGCAAGGGAAAGTTGTGTTTTAGACAGGTGAGGTTGAGGTCATAGAAGTCCGTGCAAATGTGGATTCCCCCTGTTGCTTTAGTAATAGGGAAAATGTTAAAAATCTAACAAGGATAATAAACAGGTAAGATGAGGGAAACAGAAATAAGGCACTGAAGTTCTTATTTGATGAGAAGATCACTGCGAGGGTGCATGTTCCTCATCTTTTGTTTGATAGGTTTGGAATCAGGAACGGTTACAATATTATGTACCACTATGGTGGGGTCAATACCGGGCATGTTTGCGTAAGACCAAGCAAAAGCATGGTTATGATCTCAGAGAAAATAAGTGATGGCTTCCTGTTCAGCAGCATCTAAACATTGTCTAATCTTTAGGATGTGCAAGTCATCCTGAATATGAATGTTGATCTCGATAGTCGATTCATTCAACATGGTTTACATCTCAGAGGTTGATGACTAATGAATATATGAGTCTTATGCACCAAGGTAGGTGATTATGGATTCATCATCCTGACATTAAATGATGTTAATGGTAGGTGTGTCATCATCGATCATCTCAGGATACAAGAATGGAAGAGTGGAAGGGGCCTCACCTTTGTGTTGATATGTCAAAGGCCCAAAGGAAATGGTGTTTATGAAAAAAAAAAATAGGAGGGAAAGATTCAACATTCATCAACTCCGTTGGTGAGGGTGGTGATGAAAGTGAGGCGGGTGAAGGTGGTGATGAAGATGAAGGTGGAGAAGGGCTAGGGTCCTCAATGAGTTCAATGCAGGCCTATTTGGTAGGAGGTTCAGGGAAGTCAATACCACTATGTTCGTTATGTTTACGGGTGGTACATGGAATAATAGTATGGCAGCTTTGCTCATAAAAGCCAAAACCCAAACACTTCCATGCACAGTGGTGCAAGAAGGTGTGGGATAAATGGTGATTGGTAAGTGATTGGAAGTCAGTGGAAAATGGGTGGTTTTATGATGATGGTTTAGGTGTGTAAGTGGTAGTATCAAGTCCCCCATAGGTGAGACTAGTACGAAGATGGGGAGGACCATAAAGGAGACGTTATCCTATACAATGATCATAGCAAGGGTGTTGGTGAAGGATTCCATACTCATGTAGAGTAAGGAATGTGTTAACACTATATAGGTGGTACTCCCCCAGAGTGAGGCATTGAAAAATACCTTCCAAGGGATCAGTGGTTGGTATGTAGGTAGCTGGAATGGATGATGTGTTGGGGGTCAATGTGGAGGTGGTGTTAATAGATTGGGTAGCTAATGGGCCAGTCGTGGAAGTTATAGTAATGGTAGGAATAGAGGCAGTTTGTGCGGTGAAAGTAGTGGTTGTACTAGTAGGTAGAGGTGTAGTTGAAGTGGTAGTGGTCACAGAGGTAGATGACTTGACAAGTATGAGTACATGATTGGGTCAGTATAGCATGTTGCATGTTTTGAAAGGTGATGGGTCAGTTGGAATGGTATAAGTGTGTCGTTCATGTTCAAACTTTACGAAACGATGCAAAGTGGAAGGAACACAACCCATGACATGGATCCAGGGTCTACCAAGCAACAATTTATATTGGAATTCCCCCTCCAAAATGTAAAATAATTCTGGAACAGTGCGGGGGCCCATGCGAACATGGATGATGAAAGTGCCTAGTGTGGAGGTGATAGTGTCATTGAATGAACGCAACATGACCAGATGTTTATGCATACAATTGTTAGGTATGCACATTTGAGAAAATGCATGGGATGAAATGATGTTAATACTAACACCTCCATCAATCATCACATGGCGTACCTATATGTCACCAATGTGGATGGAGATGAAGAGGGTTTGGTCTGGGTCATCATTTTGATGTGGTGTGATCTCCTCCTTTGAGAAGCTAAGGGATGCCACTTGGTGAAAAAGATGGGGTGAAGATGAAGGTGGTAGTTTGGTGAGAGAGGCTACATGATGGGTGTGATAATGGAGGCTACAGGTGTAGGGTCATTGGGTAAAACCACAATAGATTGAAGAACCTCCATGAGAGCTTGACGATGGGATTCTGAGGTTTAGATGAGGTCGTATAAGGACATTTTGAGGGGATATTGGTGTAATTTTTTGAGCATGGTGTAATGTGTGACGCCATTAGAGATGGGTTATGTCGGGCCATGGATAGTTATTTTAGGTATGGGTGCAGATGGTATGTTGGGTATAGGATTGGTTAGTAGGTCAGTTGCCTTTTCTTTTCCCTTCTGTGCATGTGTAGTGACATGTATCATGTTAATTTGAGGGGAGTTGGAAAATGGAAAAGGTGTAGGGTGAGTGGTGTAACGACATGAAGGAGAAAAACCTACCGGAGGAGAAAAACCCTTTGAAGTCAACTGGGAACAATGACATTTGGGTGGTGGCGTGGCAAGTTCTCTGATGTGGACCATGTTAATTTCAAATTTTGTGTGTGTTTCTAGGAGCTGTGAGGGCAGAGGTTGAGGTTGTTGAGTGGGCAGTGTGGGAATGGGTGTTGGTGAAGTAGGATCCTCGTCGAGAAGGTCATCATCGTCAAAGTTGGATTCATGTGGACACAATTAGATAAGGATGGTTTTCAAGGCCTTACAGCTCTCCACATCATGCCCTAGCACATGATGGTATGCACAAATTTTAGTATCATCAAACCCTTTTGGATTAGGTTTGAGGGGGTTATAGGTCGGAGTGGTGGTAATGTGATAACAAAAGTATCGAGGAGGTTTGTTAAAATTTTGGCATAGGACCTTGCTAGTGGATCATAATGGGAAGTGAATGTGGGTTTGGGTGTAGGTGTGGTTGATTGTTGAGGAACTACTTTTTGAAGTGTAGGAACAGGTCAAGCTATGGGGTTTGGTGTCAGTGTGGTTTGAGGTATCAGTTGGGTTCGTTTGGGTAGGGTTACAATAGATGGACAGTTAGGAGGGTGCAGGGTTGTTTTGACTACCTTGTTGTGGGGTAGTGGGGTTTTGGTTTTGGGTTATACCTTCTTGCATAAAGGTGATGTGGGTGTATGAGGTCTAGAAGGAAAAGCAGATGGAGGAAGAGTATGAGTTACCCATGGGGATAACGGGGGTGTTGTGAAGGTAGATGACATGGGTCATGCTTAGGGTGTGAGGGACAATGACTGAAGTGTAGTGGGTAGTGAAGCGATAGCTAAAGGTATTAGAGGTATTGGTGATAAAGATATTGTAGGAACATGTATAAGTCATGTTGTGTGGCTGGGTAGGTTAGAGGTTTGTGAGGAAGGAATGGGTTGCTATGTCATTGGTTTATGGATGGGAGAAGGGTGCTTGACCATGTTGGGCAGCTAAGTTTTCAAGGTAGATAGGACAAATGCGGATGTGACTGGTGTGGTCAGGGTATGAGGTCGATGAGTTTGTTTCTTTGGTTTGGGTTTCGGAGTAGGTGTGGTTTTGATGTTGGAGGATGCATCTAAATATAGTTTAATAGGTGGATGAGTAAGGCTGGTGGTTGGGGTAATCCCTAAAGTGGTAATAGGTTTGATGGAGGTAGATGTTGTGGGTATGGGTAGGGGTGTGGTGTGAGTGGTAACAGGTATCATGGAAGGGGTTGCAATAGTAGTTATATGTGGTTTGATGGGTGGAAATGTGTTTGGGTAGATAGTGGAGGTGTCATCAAGGTATCTTTACATTTGTGTCGAGACAGGGAGTAAGAGGTGCCCCCATAACAAAGCCATATCCTTTATTGACTTGGTAGGGCTATCTTTTTGTAAATAATATAGAGAATAGCAGGAAAAGGTGAATCTGTTAATAAAAACTGTATGAAGTAACAGACGATGGGTGGATTGTGAAATAGGATAACTGATGTTGGTTAGGTAAAACCGATGTCAGTCAAGCATAACCGCTGCTGGTCATTATAGAAAATGGATAGTGAGTAAATGAGGTAGAAGGTAAGATTTGACAAGTATGCCAAATTTAGGGATGTGTAAGACATTAATGGGAAAAATGATAGTGACAGAGACTATGGAAAGTGGAAAAAAATGAAGTGAAAATGTCCTTTTGAGTAGGTTAGAAAAAGGACCTGGAACTGACATTGGTTGGGTATAACCGATGGTGGTTAGAGGTAACCGATGACGGTTACTATGACATTGAAACAATGATGAAAGAAAGTGGTTATGAATTAAAATCTGATGTAGAATCAGATCCATAATTATGGAAATGATGATGATATGGCCCAAGCACACTCAGGTAAAGCTGAAATACACCAGCTATGATGAGGAGTGTGCAAGGACGAACAAGAAAAAGTGATGAATGTAATCTCTCACCTTAAAATGCAAGCCAAGTAGAAACACTAAGAAAATGTGATCCTAGGAGTGCCCTTTCTATTATGTTTATTTAGCTTATACTTTTAGGGACTAACACATGAATTGTGAAATAGAGTTTTTGGTGAGGATGGCTTCCTACAAAGAAGGAGATCTAAAGGGTGAGGTTTCAATTATGTTATGGTGGGGGCGGGCTTCGCTATGAAGTATGACTCGACAGAGCAGCACGAACTGGGTGCCCACTGTGTCGTGACTATGTGATCACCTATAACTTCTTCCAGGTAAGATGTTGTTTAAGAATGTATGTATTTTGAAGTTTTGTGTGGTTTAATAAGACTTAGAGAAAGAGAAAAGGATAGAAGTGCTTTTCTATTATTCGTTTGTCAACCATCAACTAGTAATGACTTGCAACGTATAGGTTGCCCTCAATTAATGTGAGCTAATGCAAAAAATCGGAATGAAATGCAATGATTTTAAAACCCAAATTGAAAATGTGAAATTGGATGACACAATAAGATGAAAAGGAAGAGGGATACTCTTTCACTAGAATGCAGAAAACATGAAGAAATGATTCCTTTTAATTACACCAAAATAAAATTTTCTTTTACAGCAAATAGAAAGGAGATGTTGATTACCAAAGAAGAAAGTTAGTGTGTACACTTTTCGAAAGGGAAACAAACACATGATTTTTTCCTAGGAATGAATGAAATGCAAGGAACCCTGGATGAGTCCCACCGGGGGTGCCAAAATGTTTCACCTTTTTCTTAGATTTTTTGTTAGGATTGTTGACGAAACAAATATGGTAACGGGCATAGGAAGAATACCTGTTCAAATGTCAATTGATGGGTTGTTGTGCGCGTATGAATTCCGAATCCACAGCTAATCGTGAGAGCTTCCTTTTGGCGAGGAAGAACTACCTATAATGAAAACAAGACCACTAGAAGGAATTAAACAATATGGACAATGAACTGCCTAGCGTGAGCTAGATCTGAGAAGTATGGTACTTCCTAGATTGCTATCAGTCCACTATTTTAAACAAATTAAATTCTATTGTTATTTTAAAATGATTTAGGTATCTCACTTAAAAACACAATAAGAACATAGATCTAATCTAATAGGCTAAGATAGAATAGGATCCACATGTCAAATGGTTGGTTCTGGGTTCTATAGGTCTGATAAAGGTCTCAAGTAGGTCACAGGTGAGTGAGGGTGAGGAAAAATTAGGTGGGTAGGTCTTTATTTAAGGTTGTGTGGGAAAACACAGAGATCGGTGTTGGTCAGTGGTGACCGACGGCGGTTAGGTACAACTGGTGTCGGTTACTGTGAGATCTAGAACTATCACATAACAGGGTTTTGGTCTCATTTGTGATTGCACAAAGGATTTTGGTTGGTTGGGACGAGGTATTGGGTGGCTGGAGTAGGATTTTGCGATGTTTTAATGGGTCTGTGGAGGTGAAAATGTTGGAAAAGGTCGATAGGGAGCAGGGTACACAATCGGTGATACAATAATGATGAAATGAAATAAACTAGAGAAGTATGACGTTATAATCACTTGGATTCCATTCCTGAAGGTCTATGTGTGAAGGATGTATGGGCTGATGATGGTTTTTGAAGGCTAAAAATGATCACCAACTGAATAAAAGCTTCTGCATGGGCTGCATGTACACTCCTCTTTGCTTGGATAGATCAGCTCATGGCTAGGATGACTATGCAGGATAAGATACTCAATCTCTTTGCTTGGAAGTGAGTTTTCGCTAGAATTTTGATCTCTGAAGATGCATTATCTCTCTGAGATGTGTTCTTGCTCGTCAAATTTCTCCCAATGTTTTCCAACCTTGATAATAAGGTAGTTTAGGGGTTAAAAGGGTTAACCAATGGTGGTTCTGCTTGACCGGCGACGGTTAGGGGTAACCGACGTCGGTCAAGGAAGGATTTCCTAGGTTTACTAAACTTAGGGAGATCCTCTTGATTTTCTTGGATCTCGTGTCGTTATCCCATAGATTAGACTGGGAGCTTCTTGTGAGCATGTGGGAATGTGGTTAGAGGGAATGTAGGCATTGATTTTTAGGGTTTGGGTAAGTCTTAGTTAGTTATGGTAACTTACTAAGAGTAGGTATTAGGTTGAGTTGGCTTGGTGAGGTGTCTAAGTGAACTATATGTGTAGATATTATTTAAATAAGATATTCAAATAATAAATACAGTGAGGATAATGCATTAATTCAATTAAATTAATTAAATTAATATTAATGGGGTGAAGGGGGTCATGGCTAGGTAAATGTAATAAAGGGTGCTTATACATCGAGGGACAAAAGGGGACTATGACCTAGTTTTAGTGTCTATACAATTTTTAGTTATCAATATTTGAATCTGACATGTGCAAATTAACGACAAGGGTTAAAATATGGTGCCCGAAGCAATGATACATGCAAGGGCAATAATAGAGGACACTTGGGTCCTATGAAATTTAGTGCACTATGAAATAGTACCAGGCAACTCATTGTGCCCTAGAGTATAGACATAGTAATAAAATAAACTTTGTTAATGGAGGTAGATCAAAATGATCTGTGAGTCACGCACATGAACAAGTGAGAAACAAAAAGTGAGATTTTGTAGAATGATTTTTATTGTTTTTAGTTTTTTAGAAACATATTTGAATGTTTTTTTAATTTTCTAAGGTTTTCTTAAGCCATGCATAGGAAACAGAGAAATGTGGATGCCCCCAGCATTAGAAGGAGATTATACAAGGGCAAAATGCCACGTGCATGCATAAGAAAGTGAATATGTGAAAATGCCTCAGCAATTAGCTGAGAGTATTCAAAGACAAACTCTTCACATGTGGAAAGGGGATCAAGGCTAATATAAAATAGGTTCAATCATAAGGGAGCAAGGATGCCCCTTGTGTAAGCTTGCCAAGAAACACTTAAGAGAAAGGAAGTGGGTGATTGATTTATAAAAAGGGCACAAAAGTGCCTACAAATATGACAAATAGGACATCTGATACACATGGATGTTCTAAATGATTTTCAAAGAATGAAGGATGCTATGAAATTATTGAGAAGGTGGTTGATTAAAAAGTAATTAGCCCAAGGAACAAATCATGAGACAAGACATCCACTAAAGCAAGATCTTGAACAAGGTTCAAAAAGTAACACTTGGTAACATACTAATCCTGTTTAGTTATCGATATCCCATGTGTGCACATGGAAATGAATTACCTCTTGAAGGAAAGAGTTGATAGACAAAAAGTGAAGACACTAGCAATGTGTAGGAATGATTTAGTTTAAAAGGTGATTTGTGAATGGATTGTGGAAGGAGAGACATACATTGCTATGTTAAGAGCCAGGAATCCATAACCTTGATGGAGATGCATTTGATTCTAATCACACCATTTCTCTACTATCAGTCATGCATCCATATCCCTGATATATATTATTGGAAATGCCCCAAGAGAGAGTTATATATCAATTTTATTTTACTTTTATCTTTTAATTTTTGAAAACTAATATCATCTCTCTTGTTTAATAAGGGGTTAAGAACCACTTATGGCTTGATGGAAGGATGTGGAGGTGATTGCAATTATGACATTGGATGGTGTCAACAAAAACATCCAAAATTTCTTCCCAACAAGTTTATTAGATGAGAATAGTGATATGAATCTCTAAGAGGCCAGTCGTTCTTTAATTTATCAAGGTCAAATGGATACCATAGAGATAAATGTCACAAAATGCGAGTGAATAGGCTAACCATAATAACATTGAAGGGATGAAAATGGTGGGTGACTTGTAGAGGAATATGAAAGAAAGGGAGGAAAGAACATCCATGACTTGCAATACCTAATTGTTATGTTTGATCTTTGTACTATTTATTTTTAATGTTTTTGCAATGTTTTAATGTTTTTTATTTTATTCTATTTTTGAACTATTTTATGATTTTTTTATTTTTTGGAAATTGGGACCAACAATGTCAATCTGCATGCAACAATGATGTGTGCAACTTCCTTGATTAGGGATACTAAGTGCGTTTGTTTATCGAGAGTGATATTATCCCCGATCTCGATGATTGTGGTGAGTTCACACTCAACAAATGATTGTGATTTGTTTTAAAACATGGGTTTTGTATGTGGGAGTTTGAGCTCCCTATCTATAGGTTTCTACACTTTTTGCCATACTTGATGGGTATGTTGGTGTGCATTCTAGAATGGCATTTGATTTTGAATTTTATGATTTTTTGAGTTCTTGGGTGCTTTGGAGCTCTTAAGAGTTTTGATCTTAGCTTTACAAAGAACATGTCTAGATTTCTTATAAGCTAATGCTTGACTTGTCTTATATTGAGAAGTGAGAGAAAAATGTGGATTTTTGGAATTGATGAGAGGAATGACAGTGGGATTCCCACAATCTTTGGTAGAAGAAAAATGTGATGGATGGAAATTATACGGTCCAAGGATTGAAGAAGATGAGCTACCGAGAGGTGAGCTATAGATATAAGATGAAGGGCTACTAGGATGTGGCCCAAGAATAGAAGAATAGGGCTACTAGGACGTGACCCCTAGATGTAAGATGATTGGCTACTAGGATGTGGCCCAATAATACGAGATGATGGACTACCTGTGGGTGATCCATACATAGAATACAAGGGTCTAGTTTGACATGCCCAGAGAATAGAATATAGTGGGCTAATTCAAAATGTCCCACAAATAGAAGAGGGAGAGCTACTAGAAGGTGACCCACACTTAGACGAAGATGAAGGGATACTTGGCATTGACCCCATAAGATATTGTGATTGACGAATTATGATAGACAATGAGTGATTGGGTGATTAGAAGATAGGCCATGGATCAATGCAAGACTAAGGAGTTTCATCACATAATGAAGAATGTCAAGATGGAATATTAAGAAGAGGATCAAGTTACATGATTTGAGGCTCTTCCTCTATTTCTTGATAAAAGGAATGAACCTTTTCCTCACAATATGCAGACGCATCGAAGTCTAAAGAGAATCCTTTCTCATAATCTGATAAAGGAATATCTTCATGTGCTCTTATAAATGCCCTAATTTTTTCTTCATTCTAAAAGAGGTCAATCAATATGAGTTTTCAATTGACCACTAGGGGTTGAATGGAAGAAAGAGGTTCAATTGGTGTAGAAGAATTAGAATATGTTTGATGACGATTGATAGAATAATATGATGTGGGGGATGAACAAGATGTGGAGCTAGATATCTCAGGATTAGAAGAAGGTGGTGTGGACCTACCTACATGATGGGATATTGTCTATAAACTAGTAGGATTAATTCCAAAGTCTGCAGATTGCGATGCATGGAGCGATTCAAATGTTTGACTAGAAAGACTTTGAGTCACATGCATCTTTAAAAAAGGAAGACTTCGTGGGGGTGATTGATGAAGAAGGTCGTACGAAGAAGGGGAGGACTGTGATTCAATAATCACAGTGGATGAATAATAACAAGGGTCCTGCTAAGAAAGACAGGACCACGAATCAATAATTGTATTATATTATTGATTAGAGGGATTTGGAGTCGCGTGTATATTCAAACGAAGAAGACGTTGTTGAGGAGATTGAGAAAAGGGGTCTTACAAAGAAAGGGATTACTGTGAAACAAGATTCGTATTAAATGTATGATTAATAGGGTCCTGTAAAGATAGGGAGGACCATGATGTACGAGTCACATTAGATGAATGATGGAGATAATTTTTGGTGACACAAAGCTTTAGAGGAGGAGAATGTTGTTTAGGTGACTGATAATAGAGATCCTGCAAAGAAGGGGAGGATCACAACTTAGGAGTCGAATTATATTAGT
Organism: Taxus chinensis; assembly: GCA_019776745.2. Classification (NCBI taxonomy): domain Eukaryota; kingdom Viridiplantae; phylum Streptophyta; class Pinopsida; order Cupressales; family Taxaceae; genus Taxus; species Taxus chinensis. The sequence goes on along the minus strand of CM034146.1, from coordinate 31,222,512 downwards.
CCGAATAGTTGTTTGGATCCAAATCATCAGAAGAATTAGAGGAAATATTTGGATTGGAATACTTTGAAGAATTAGAGGAGATATTTGGATTGGAATCCTCAGAAGAAGAGGAAATGTTTGGATTAGAATCAAAAAAAGAGTGGGGGTAACTTGAATAATAATTTGCATCAGAAGTTTCTAAACCATACCATCGACTATGAGATGAAGGTGGGGAAGGGGTTACCCGAATGGGTTCTCTAGCACGAAGAACCAAACGAGGTTTTGTCATGATGGGCATCTTTTGATGTGAATACCAAGAATTTGATTCTTTATTTTCGTATGTATAAGGGACATTGCGATAATCATTCATTTTCAGTGTGTGTTGGGTTCAAAGGAGTAAACCTATATTGTATGATCAAATTTTTTCAAAGCGAAAAATGTTTTATTTTGATTTGGGCAACATAATGATAACCAACTAGATATTTCATAATGATGGGGATGCTTGTGTGATTTTCCAAAAGGGAAGCTAAGGAAAACATACATCGCGATGACTCAAGATTGATAATCCAACAACGTTTAGAGGTGTAAATGTTAAAGGATTGATCAAAATTTTAGCAACATAAAGGATACAAAGGAAATATTTCCTATGTTTGATTGATGCAAAAGTTTTTTTAAAGGAATTTTTTTTGCCAAGGTTTGAAAGATGTGTTAAAAAATTATCATGAACTTAGGCAAAAACAAAAATATCAAGAGTATCAAAGACCCAAAGTATTTTCCTATAAATGAGTTTATAAGATGGATAAAAATAAGGATCAATCATGCAAGTTCAAAACAAAAAGCCAAATTAATGACCAAAGAATAATGAAATCAATGGATCAAAGTGATTGTCCTAAATGAATGAGTCACGAATAAAAAATAAGCCATAATCACAAAATGTTTATTTAGGACCAATCAATCAAATGAGAAACTTATTATGTTTTTTTCAAAATGATAGTTGACATTTTAAGATGATCAACAAAATGTAACCACTTATGTCAAGTTCAAAGAAATGAACAAGGCATAAGTAACAACAAGGATTTGATACGTTTCCCAAACAAAGTATACTAAGAGTGAGCTTGAATCTAATCAAGACCTATATCCTAAAAAGTGGAAGTTACAACTATGAACAATGCAACGATACCAGTAAGATATGTTAACCAAACTTTTAAGGAAAAGTAAGGTATTGATGATCTTGAGTTGGTTATCAAGATAAAAAATGATACCACTGATACGAAAACGTGTCAACGCGCTTTAGATGTTTAACAACCCAGCCGCAAACATGGATGGGCGTAAACAGACACAAAAGTGGCGAAAGAAATCAATTGATAATGAAAAGGTAGTCACTCTTCTTTTGATCGACAAAGTGTCAAAATAAAGTGAAGGAAGTAGATCAATTGGGGGTGAAAAATGTTGGCCTCACTTTGACAAAGTTTCACCTCGCCTTAGGGTAAGTGAAAAACTAATAAAAAGTAACGCTTCACATGTTTCATGATGAATAATGGCTCTTAACTCAAATTGGTTTTGATATAGTCCAAGTTGGCTCCTAGTCAAAGATAGCTTCCTAGGTGGTTCGCTTAACTAGGTGTCACAAGTCATCTAAGAGTGAGCTTGATTTACTAAGAAAAGTCACACTGACTAATTCTTGGAGTATCTCAGAATTACTTTACCCCCTTCAAGAACAGTAGGCAATAAATGCGTCCATTGTGTACTCTCACTGGGGTCGTGATACAGATAACTTTGATGCTAAATATCACAAATGGTAATACTAGTCAAGTAGGTTGTGTGGAGCACTTCCTGTTTTATCCACAAATTTCCCTCTCGTGTGAACTACTTTGTGGTTCCTAGGACCACTCCCATTGTTGTAGCTTATGGTTTATGCCAAAAGGGTTATGTCTTAGGTTTAAGCAAATGGGGCGTACCCTTATCTTACATTCTTTCACTCAAAATTGTGTGCCAAATGTGCTCATATTTTATTAACTAACCTATAGATTGAAACTAATATCTACATAGCTTCAAAAGTAAATAGTAATTAAACAATGAACTATCAAGATAAGAACTTAAAGGAAATGCTTCTTCAATGCATAAATGAAACTACATGCTAAGTTATTTTCTACTCTTTGTGATTGATTACTTAAACTATGAATCTATGAAGAACATACACAATCAAAGTGGATTGTTTCTTGATCTCAAGGATTGAGAATGGAATCTCACCAAGAATGATTAAAAGGCCATTTTGGATCTTCCCATATTACTCAATTTCAAGTGAAAGGATGCAAGCTGGATAAACTATTTCCAACAATGGAGAATGACTTAAGATGAAAATGCTTATAGTTTGTACTATTAAAAGCATGGTGCAAGAAGAAAGGTAAGAAGGAGGGTTCTTTATATAACTTGCATGAAGAGGCAAGGCTAGAAAATTGATGAATGTGGGATAAAGGTAAAACACGATTAGGAATGGATGAGGTTTCTTTATAAAAGGTAATCTTGATTTATAAGAGTTTAATTTGTCATTAGTAAGTCATGGGAGTTTGGAGATGTTTTAATTAATCAAAGGTGATTAATTAATAGGTAGAGGTAAGCTTATAGAAGTTAATTAGAGAAAAATGAGTATGATTTGCGGGATTTAAGAAAGGAATTTGATCCAATAAATGGTAATTTATTGATTTAGAGTTGCGAGTGTAATTAATTAATAATAATTTATTAACCTAAGTAGAAGTGGTTATTAATTAATGAAAGGTCGTTAATTGACATCTTTAATGATAGGAAGGATAATTAATTAATGAAAGGTCATTAATTAATGAATATGAAAAGGAATGTTAGCTAATTAGCGGAAAAATGCTAACTATTCCAGAAATGACGAGAAAGAGGAAAATTAGTGGAATATTAGCACTAAAGCATGTGTAAGCAGATTTTAGGTGTCTACACTATTGACAACAATCGACAATTTTTTTTATATAAAGGGTAAAGGAGGGTTTTGAGAAAGGCTTTACCTTGTTATAAAACAAGGATTTGAGATCTAAATATAACAATGAGTTCTAGCAGAAAAAAAACAAGAAAAAACAACATCAAAGCATCCCTAAAGCAACCACATTGCAGCCAAGGTGCAACCAGAACACAGTCAATAACAAGGAAAAAGCCAACACTAAGATAAGGAAATAGTCAGAGAGGACAAGCTATGGGTGGCCTGTTTTTCCTTTGAACTAGAGTTGCGTCCTTCTTAGAAGATTTTTGTTTCTTAGTTTGGACAACCGTCTAGTTATCCTTATAAACATCAACATCTGGTTCAACCTTGTAAGGTATAAGGACTTATAATGATTTGATTGACCTATAATTTTTCAAATAAGGGGTGAGAGATGAAGCTTTCTCCTTCAGTGTCCTAGGAGGGTTTGGATAAAAAATTTCTATGGGTTTGGAGATCTCTTCAAGAACTGGGGAGTTGGAAACCCAAAAGGGACTTTTATATGAAGAAGGAGATGTTGGTTCCAAAACAAGATTAGAAGGCATACAACTAATGAGATGATTGGGCAGTGAGTCTTTCCACTAAGCTAGACTTGTACCTTTGAGCTTAGAACACCTGCAATTAGATGACCAATTTCAAAGCATTGATGGCACCGAAAACGCAGACATTTGTAATCAATTCGCTGCACCCAAGTTATACCTCCACCCAACATATTTATCTTGGGAGGAAGATCTTGAGAAAAATCAATGTCCACCAAGGTACGAGTAAAAGTAATGTGGAAGTGTTAGGTTGAGTTCATATCCAATTTAATATAATCCCCTAACTGATTTGCAATAACTTCACAACAATGTTAATTCCATAATTAAATAAAAAGACCTGGGAGTTTAACTTAGTGAAGTTGAGATTTGAAGTAAACTTTTGATGTGTCAAAGAAAGGACACTAGAAGTTGAACAATCCACATAATTTTAGTTACTCCACCCTTACTCAAAACAATTATTTTAACCAACTAAAATACTATTAAGACACTATCATGAATCAAATAATAAATAGGAGGAAACTACATGATGACTATTCTCGTAGCAAAAAACTGAAAGCTAAAGATAAATACCACTAACCTAAAACTCGAGACACGAGCTAAAAAATTTATTATCTAATGATCAAATGGACTAAAAAAACCTTCCAACAAGTAACTTTAAATGAATCGACTTAAAAATAGACTAACAAAACAAAAACTATTAAGTTTAAATCCCACACGTTTAACATCACTTATTTGTCTTCCTTGTCAGAGACGTATACAAGCCACTGCAGTGTTTGCAATCTACATTCAGAATTTTCAGGTCGTGTGGCATTGGAAAGGTCTATAAATATCATAGATCGATGGACACGAATTTCAACCAAAGTGTGAGATGAAGTGTATTTCCCATAGAAGATTTGCAGACGTATTTAATACATTCAGATAATGGGAGTCTTCGGACGCCACTTTCTACCAGTTCGAAGTTCGAAGTTCGAACCAATGATGCTTTGGCTGAGGTATTATTGATATGCTGCAAACTTGAGGAACACACATGTCTTCAATGATGTGTGTGTCAGACATGGAATACAAATTAATTGGCATACATATAAATTATTGGCGAGTATACAAACTTTTCAGATCTGCATTATTGAATGGAGATGGGCAGAAGAGTCAAAAACGATGCACCAAACAAATTTCGGGTATCAAGTCCCCTCACGAATTCTGCACCGTAGGTTTTTTTTTCAACTCAGTTGCGTCTGTGGAATGAAGACATACATCGCTTGTAGTTTTATAGACTTTCATCTAGATTCAATCACAGGTACAAGACCAATGTGCTCTGATAGCAAATAAGAAAAATAATCCTTAAGATACTTATCAAAGCTCTATTCTAAGATATATCATATGCACACTACAATACCCGTAGGTATAGATATCGATATGTAGGTCTCATATCCCGGATATAATAGGAGAGCTATTATATCTCCTATAATTATTCTATCAATATAGACGAGTTGTTGGAGAAGTTAAGGACAAAGATTGACAAAGGAGGCAAGTGAAGAGGATTGTCTTTACTTGATACTTCTGCTTTTCTGTTTCGTTGCTGTCAGACCATTGTTTTCATGTTGTTTTCATGCTGCTTTTTTGCAGTTTTGTCATTGTTTTGATCCTTTGTATAGTTTCTCGGATAATGTAGTCGGATTTTCATGTTTGATTTGGATGTTGATCCAAACATGATATGTTTATTGCATTATCTGGCTATGGAACCTTTTCGTAAAAGGTTATAGTCCTTTTAAAACTATGGACTGTTTTTTCGCTCTCTCTGACTTTTGAGCACTTTTTGTAACAGGTTATAGCCCCTTCAAAACTATTTACCCCTAATAAAAAAATATATAGCCGAGTTCTTACAACTACTCGTAACACACTAAAAACTATTTTATATAGGTTGTTACGACTCCATAAACAACCTCACACACATAAAATATTATTATATTATCCTAGATAATATAATTACACACAATGAATAATGTAATCAATATATTCCAAACAATTGACCTCTAACAAAAATATAAGATACCCTACACAACTAACATCTTATTCAGAGTGAAATTGAAGCATGTTGGATTGAAATTATTTGTAAATGTTATGAATTCATGTTTTAAACGAACCAAATAAGTGTAACTTTTTTCTCGTAGTAATCTTAAATGTTGTTTTAACAATTTAACTCTTTGAAGGTGTCAGTGAAGGAAGAACCTAACCCTCACGCACATTAGTGGGAGTAAGGAAAAAAATTGAACTCGTGCCTGTGAGTTGACATGTACCCCACAACTGCGCTAAAGCAATTCTTATGGTCATATTTGATTTATTTTAGTTACATCGACTCCCCGCGAATGTGTGTGAGGGTTAGGCACCACAAGTAGTGAATATCAACAAAATAAATGCACAAAAAAAATTGATTGACATCACATCATTCTATCAGTGCTTTAAATTACTTTAGGCCTAATAAATTATATTTAAACCTTTAGTAAAGATGAGAAGATAACCTTTGCAACTTTACATAATCATTTAAAATGAAATGGGATGAATACCATGCAATTTGAAATTTGGAACACTTTGAGTACTTTCAAGGTATGAATTTCATCACACACATACACAATGAGATTGAATGCATGAAGTCTAACAATTTCGACAATGCCAATAATAATCAATAGAAGATTATATTAAAAAATTGATGAATATGTTTTGTGAAGATAAAAAGTCCTCATGGTTAAACTTAACATTATGAATTACATTATTTGATTCTCTCTTAATGCATACACATGGGTGGAGTCTCCATGTAAATGTTTATTAGGAGAGTATACCTCAATTTAGCTTACATTGAATATAAGGAAAATATAAAGCACACATTTTCCTCATCATCAAACGGCACGTGAAATGATCAAAACTCGCACAACACATCCTATTTTCTCTATGTGAAACATTAACAAAACATGCCACACATTTCAAAGTAGAATGATAGGCTATGCAACACCAAAAATATCATTTTCATTAAAATTAGATAGAGTAATAATTTTTTGTAATAAATGGTGCCATCATACTGATTCTAAATATTTTAAAAAACATATTTTTTTATATATTCTACATCACGTCTTTATAAATTATGAAAAAATATCTATATGTTTCTTATCTAATCATTAGTTTCATTTTCATTAAAACTTATAAGAAGAATCAGTTTGTCTATTGGGAGAACCACTAATGCCTTCATGTTATCATTATGTAGCACCCCTACCTGACTGCACGTCATTTCAAGGGGGAGGGTGACACATCTTAACAGCCTTTTCAGAGTTGTCTTTTCCTTGCAGAATAATACAGGAATGTTATTTTGAGATCCCCATGACCTAACCATGAAGAAACCCAAGTTAACATTGTAAATATTGTAGTATGTGGATGTTTACAATGATTCCAAAGTGTTACAGGGAACTTTACAAATTGGAGCGCTCACCAATAGCCAATAGCTTCCCTAGTCAATACCATGGTGGGTTAAATCAGTCTTACACACTAAGATAAATCCAAAACCATTATCCCCTCATTTTTCAATGCAAAAATTGATTGATTTGGATCTGTGTCTACATCTGAAGTGGGTTCAGTGTCTCTACAAAATTAGTCTCTTCCCCTCTTCCTCTACATGAAATCTCATTGATTGTTGTTTGTAAAAAAAGGCGAAGAGGAAACTTTGACCTGTTGGCTGTTGGTTTATTGTTGTATGCAGAAGAAGCTTGGGGATGAGGAAGCACTTCATCTAGACATAATATCAAACTGTATTGATTTTTCCCTTTCTCCTTTTGATTAGATGTGTTGCGTGCACTATAACATTTGGAATGCCTTTTTGTTTTTCTTGTTATTTATCTTTAAATTTGAGAATTTGTTGTATTGATGAAAACGTTGGAACTGGCCCTATTTTCTTGTTATTCCACACATGGATATGCAAGATTTATATCTGTCACCTTCCTTATGCAAAAATAAGAGCTTTGGAACTGGGTGTGGGTTTCCATCGCAACACAATGGAAAGCGGTTTCTTTTTTTTTCACAAATGTTGTACTTGGAAGTGCCTTTGTTGACATGTATGCAAAATGTGGGAGCATACACATGGTATGTGAACTATTTGAGAAAATATTTCAGAGAAATATGGGTCTTGGAATGCTACGATTGCAGTATATACACAAAATGGGTATGTTGGAAAATCCATAAAAATAATTAATGCAATGATTTTGGCGGATATTAAGTCAAATCTCTCAATGTAATATTGACACCCTCTGTGCCTGTGTCATTTGGGAGATGTTTGCAAGACATTGGCATCCTCATGAAGTGTGGTTGTTGAAAAATAAAAAGCTTTATAGAAGGGTATGGATAGGTTATCCATCAAATGAGTTGTTGAAATAGTTGAAAATATTTTGGATAGAAAATGCACTAAAGAAAATTGTTGGTTATCCATTGATAGGATACTATGAGGGGAGTACCTCAACCAAAAATTTTCTAACCGGTGAAAATTGTGGAGAATTCTCAAATTTCTCTACGGAAAAGGTATAACATCTTTCATGAAACTGAGATGGTTGAATTGTGGATGCATTCAAATTGCTTGACGAAATACATAAAGCTGATGCAGTCTTGTGGAATGTGGGGATCGCGAGTTTTGTGTAAAAAGGTATGGTTTTACCATTTTTCCTTACACTAAATTTTCACTTCATCATTTCCATCATTTCACAATTAAATTTTGAATGGTAGAGAATGTAATTCCAATAGATGTTAAATCATAACTTGATCAAAACTACAAAAAAATGTCTATGAAATTCATGCGCACGAAGTGCCACACCCAAACATACCGCAAAACTAAATCTCTTTGCATGACCCCTGGTAACATGGAAAACTTTAGGGAACCTAAATTGAGTTGTTTGAAACTATTTAACGCTCTTGCAAGTTGTATTCTTAAATGTTATTATATTATCAGTCACTTATGGTGACATGGTCATTTTAATAAAACACGATTGGTTTTGTCTTATAGTTGTCACTTAGCTTGAGAAAAAATAAAAATCACTACCTTCTATCTGTAGGCATCTAACAAGAAGATCATAGCCCACCTTCAGTTCAATGAAATAGCTTAGGAAACTAGTTTTGCAAGTGGGTTTTTGGGGAACACTTGTCGGTGTGTGATAAGAGTTGTGTAAGCAATTATAATAACTGGCCCCAAATATGCCCTTGTAACTTGAGCTCTGTTCATTGTAATAAAATTTTGTTAGACATGATGAATTCTATATATATGGTGGAATAAGTAGGAATCATCAAAATTTGTGATGGAACTTGAAAGGATTGTGTTCGAGACCCCGTTGTAAGCACTTTTGGTGTTGTGGATAGTTTTCTCAACATTAGCTAGAATCTCCTTTTTGAGTCTCATTTGACATCTAGGCACGCGTGTGACCTTGTAATACCATTACAATGATATGTAGAATTTTATTTTATCTTTTATCCAGTACAAATGAGTTTTGAAATGTATGGTGATTTTCTCTCTCCACCCTTTTTCTCTCTCCTAAAATTATTACAAAACTTTGGTTGATTTGAAAACATAAATGGATTGGGAAATGGAAATTTGTTTGGAATGAAATGAAAATGGACATGAAAGGAAAATGGCTACAATATTTTTAATGGAAGATAAATTGTCTCTAAACCTTCTCTCTCGTCTTTACTCCATCTCTCACTCTTTCTAGTACAAATAAATTTAGTGCAAATGAAAGTGAAAGTGTGATTGCTTGAGGAATGAACTTTTTCTTCTTTGTCATCCCTACCTCTCTCTCTCTTATATTTATTGAAATGTTGAAAATGATGAATGTGTGGATTTATGCTTGAGTGTAGGGGACTTCCATACTCAGTCCTACAACTGGCGCAATGTTGGTTGTAGGTATTTCAAACAAGAGGAATTTTATGGATGTGATATGTTGTAACTAATGAGTTATCATCGTAAATTTATATTGATATTGAAATACATGTATTACCATAGAATAATGATTTGTATTGTTCTTCAAAGAATTGCTCTTTGTATATTTCGCAAAAGAAATACAAATGTGGCTATATTTTATAGTGTTGAATTGGATGTGAAGTTGTATTCAATTTTTTACCTATGTTATAAAGATATTAAACCAATCTTTTGTTATGTTAATTATTGGTATATTTCCTTAACACCCATAATGCTAGGTAGAATCTCCTCCCATCAAAACTAACGAAATTAAAAGAATGAGTTATAATCCATATTGTCACTCCTTCCCCCATTTGAGTCTTTTTTGCAAGTTATAAAACAATGACCATGTTAATAAAATACTCTGACCTCAATAATCATCTTCATGCTTTTCACCTAAGACGCCTTATTAAGGACCATTTCCTTGATATTTTATCATGTGGTGCATATATGTTATGAAACCTATCATATTGGGATGAGTGGGGTGACCACGCCTACGTGTTGCAAGTATAACCATATCATGAATCAATTTAACCCTCTTGTGTGTAGTTTCCCTTCCTACCCTAGTGGGTGGCCAAACCCTTGCAAGATAACTGGTGGTTGTACCTACGATTGATCTCTTGTGAGATTTAAAATATGTGAGTGGAGACTACGTTTCGAATTACTTGCATACTTACCCAACAATTAAAATGGGTCCTTAGGAGGATTTTTTAAAGCATAAGATTATTTGGGATATCTCTCTTTAAATATACACTTATACTTGTGTGTCTAAGAGCAATGAAATCAATCATCTTTTGCGAGGTAATATTCCTTTTAGTATTAAATTCATCAATTTTATGTAAGTGTTATAGGAATATTATTTGTTCCAAAATGATGTTAACAAAAAACCAAAGAAACCATGTAAATCTAGTGAGTAAAAATGGTTTAAAAAGATTAAACTAAGGCATGTTCACTACGCAATTGGTACAGCATTGAGCGATGTCAAAACCAACTAAAATGTCAAATGTGATCATAAAATGAATATGATAAAGTGGAGCTCCATGAATAATAAAACAACCTAATAAATTTGAAAACCAAATATGATACATGATCACATGGTTTGTTTGGATAAATGTGGATTAAACAATGATGCTAATGAAATAATAAAAGGTAGCCTTGAGAATGGGATAACTTTAGCTGTAGCCAAGGTCTTGTAAGCTACGGATTTTTCACTCTAGTTGGACTTGTAAAAGTTAGTAAAACCCTTGGCGTATATAGAAATATATTAAACCTATAATCCCTCAGGAAATAGAAATTTATGGTTGAAACATGTAATCGAACTGTTGGTATATTAAGAGTAAATCCTTAAGATGATGAAACTTAAGTTTTAAATGTGAAAACTCGTCACTTAAATTCAAATAAAAATCTCTATAATAGGAACATAGGTGTAATGTACCCTTCTATGTGTAATATGATTGTGAAAATATGAATTCCTACTTAGAGAAACTGATTGTCAATCAATAATGATAAAACTTAGTTAGCTAACCTACATATTTGGTTGTAATAACTTCAAGATGAAAAGAGTGCATTGTTAGTATTAAACAGTTATATGAAATGAACTCGGGATAGGTTTTCTATTGATCTAGTAACCTTCCTTTTTCTTCCTGTGAATTTTCCTCTTTGTAACGAGAGAATTTTTACAAACCAAGTAAACACGACACTTTCAAACAAATCCTTAAGTCAAATATTAAAAGACACACATGTGTCTATATTTTTCTAATCACAATCAAGCTATAGAAAGTTATTTCTATAAGCGAAACGAGAAAAATTCTAATGGGACTACTATAGGGAAATGTTCAACAAAAACATGCAACCTACTTCTAAAGGAACGAAGGGCCCCATGTTATGTTTTCTTTACACAATTATAGTCAACTAAACAATTTTTGAGAAACAAACCTTTAACATAAGAATTGAATATTAGGAGACTCATAGTTGTTTAAAATGAATTTATTTAACAAATGAGCTATGGATAACTAATGGAATTGGAGAAAGGAACCAACCACACATTCTTCATAAAAGACAAATTGTCTGCAAAATAAAGTAATTGAAGATTGAAAAATAGAAAATTTTAAACCTTATGTGTTTAATTATGTTGAAAGCTATAAGGTCATACGATGGAAACCTAAATTTAATGAATATGTAAACCATGAAAATTCCATGTCATGGAACATGCCTATCCTATTTTTCTTACTGTAATTGGGTCATTGTCCCAGTTTAGTTTGTTTCAGTAACACATTGATGTGCATCCTATGTTATCCTATTGTATGAGTGGGTTCATGTTTATGTAAGTGCTCTATGTGATGTCAATTTTCTTTATTTAGATTTCATGTGGTGTTGTGTAGTGTGTAATTAATTTTTTTAAAAAAACTATTCTGATAATTTCACTATGGTATTTTGATGTTGAATCTGTGGGCATTACATATGGTATCAAAGTGGAGGTTCATGCTCTCAAAACTTTGGGATGGATTGGAGTTGTGATGATTTTGCATGCTGGTTGTGGAGATGGGAAGAGTAATGTGATATATGTTGTAATGTGAACATTGTTGTGATTTTGATATTATGAGCACACGTGTTGTGCATATCACTTAGTGCATATGTGTTATCATTTGGATGTGTTTGGAATGAGAGTATTTACTCTCCTTTTTGTTGAATCAATGAGGAGTTCACACGTTATGTGACGCCTTGTTGTGTGTGAAAAGAATGTTATTGCGGATTACAAACTGTTGGAGTGTTTTGTTATTATGTGATATGAAGGTGTGTTGATGTGTGGCATGAAAAAATTGATGTATGGTGAATTTCATTTTATCATGATGTCACCACCGTGTTGTGATGAATCATGTGTGTCACCATGTTGTATTGTGATTAACTGTATGTTGTAAAGTTATTAATATTTTTCATCATACGTATAATTCCTATAATGTGTGATGGTTCATGTTTTGAATTAGGAGCATATGGAGATCATATGACCCCTACTATGCAGTACTTGCACCTTAGGTGCGTTATGTGAAAAAGTGATGCAACATAACCCATGAATGTAATGATTTTGTTATAAATTATATGTATACCATGCATAAGACGCTATGGTTAATGTGCGTGAATCACCATTATACTAGTGATGTAGTTATGTGTTATGTTGTGAACCTTAAACTAGACAACCTTGAGAGAAGCAACCATTAAGAGTGTATCTGTAGAGAGAGGAGGCATGGACCAGGTTTTCATAATCTTGAGCTGAGTACGAGTGAGGAAGTGGAGTCTTATATAGACTGAAAACCCACTTCTATCTGTTTAGTATACTTCGAGTTTTCTCAGTATATTGTGGATGCGAACCACCTTAGGCTCAACTTATGAAAACTAGCATCCCCTGCTCTTTCCTATTGGGTTGTCCATTGAAAAATCCTATGTGATTTTGACTATGTTGAGCCTTGTGGGAGTATGGAGGGATGATTCAGGAAGAGATGATGACAGTTACATTATTTGATATACTCATTTCTAGTTACAGGTATATTTTTACAAGTTGAGGCTCGATATTTGAGTGCCAAAAACTTGATGAGTACCCCTTTGGTAGTTGTATTAGGCCACATAGTGATTGTAATGTGCTATTTATCAATCTGTATTTTATTCGTAAATTGATCATTGTTTCTTTTATTGCAAGAACCAATAATTTTCTTGATTGATGTGTTCTTATATTTTGGCATTTTACTCAGTTGTCGCACTAACACATGGATTTTTACACTAACTCTGATTAATTAGCCATTTGTTTTTCTTAGTTATAAACTTTCTTTTCATGTTTAAAAGATTTATAGCCTAGCCCAAGGCTTAGAATTTTTCTCACTTGGAATTTGAAAAGGATTGTTGTGTTGGTTCTAATGTCGTAATGTGTTGGAATAGGGTCATGGGATTCACCATGGAGTGGTGGAACCTATGGACCCACTTCGTTGTATGGGGGTACGCCCCAAATATTTACACATAACTAGCGAGTTTTTGAACCACGAGTTATTATGTCACTTGGGTTAGGGGTGACGGAGCTTTATGTGCCCAAGGCCATAGGGTGACCCAACCTCATTAAATGGAGAAAAGAGATGGGGCTCTATGGTTGAGTGACCCGGTATTCTTGATGGTGCTCTATGGTTGAGTGACTTGATGTTCTTGATGGCACTTTATAGTTGCGTGACATGATATTCTCGATAGCACTCTATAGTTTATTGATATGATATTCTTGATGGGGCTCTATGGTTGAGCACCCTGACTTGGTTTTGGCACTATGATTCTTTCTCTTGGGAGGTATATGGAGTTGTTTGGTGATGCTTTGGGAGGTATATGGAGTTGTTTTGTGTTTCTTTTGGAGATATATGGATATTGTTTCGTGATGTTTTATGATGTGTGGATTTGGTCTTATGAGTTGTGTTATTCTTGTGAGTCTTGTTACACATTGTTATGTTTTAGGCTTGATGATCCCCTTGGTTGATATATACTATTGGATATTGTCTTGGAACTGTGTGGGTATAGTCATGGTTTTCAGGTCGTGTGATGCCAGCTATATATGTATCAACATGATGATTATGTTTGTTATTCACATGTGTGTGTTGGATCTATGCCTATGACATAATTTATAGAAATTATTTGTTATGTCGACTAATTTTTGTCTTTCCATGGTAGAATTTGAGGACTTGTGATGTGATACAATCATGAAAGTATGTAGCAAGACGTCTCGTGGGTCATTTGTGATATGTTGAATTTTGTGTGACATCTTGAGGCCAGTTACTTTTAGGCACCCATGAACATAAGACAATTTAAATTCTCAATAATTAATACTAAGAGTTTGAGATTAAGAAATACAATAAAAGAAAATACTAATTGAGTAGTAAAGTAAAAAAATAAAAAATAAAATAACTAACTACCAATCTTCATAGAACATTAAAATTTAAGATATTTCCAAAACTAGTGTACTCCTGTGTGGTCACATTGTACACACAAATTGCTTTGTTAATCGACATGTGTCATTAACGAGTTTCTTTCCTACTTATCTTTTGAGATTTGGTGTTGTGTCGCATAGAGGATGATGCTCTTATAAGGAGAGGGAGATGTAGTACCCATACTTGACAGCACGCCATTGCATGGGTGAGCGACACATCTTCACAACCTTTTCAGAGCTTTCTTTTCCTTACAGAATAATATAGGAACTTTATTTTGAGATTCCCAAGACCTAAACACGAAGAAACCCAAGTTAACATTGTAAACATAGTAACATTTGGATGCTTAAAATGATTCAAACATTTTATAGGGAACTGTATATAATGGAGCACTCACTAATATCCAATAGCCACCCCAGTCAATACTATGGTGGGCTAAATTAGTCTTACACACTGAGGTAAATCTAAAACCATTATCCCCTTATTTTCTAATGAAAAAAATGATTGATATGGATATGTGCCTGCATCAGAATCGGGTTCAATGTCTCTATAAAATTAGTCTCTTTCGCTCTTCCTTTGCATGACAGCTTGTTGTTTATTATTTGTAAAAAAAGTGAAAGAGGAAAATCTGACCTGCTGGGTGCTGGTTTACTGTTGTATGTAGAAGAATAATGGGGATGAGGAAGCACTTTATTGAGATATAATATCAAACTGTATTGATTTTTCTCTTTCTCCTTTTGAACACATGTGTTGCGTGCACTATAATCTTTGGAATGCCTTTTTCCTATTATTTATCTTTAAAGTTGACTATTCCTTGTATTGATGAAGACATTGGAAGTGGTCCTATTTTCCTTTTATTCCATGTATGGATCTATAAGATTTATGTCTTTTACCTTCCTTATGCCATAATAAGAGATTTGAAACTGGGTTTTGATTTCCAGTGCAGAATAATGGAATGATGTTTCACCTTCCTGTTTTTCACAAATGTTGTAATTGCAAGTTCCTTTGTTGACATGTATGCAAAATGTGGGAGCATACACATGGCATGTGAATTGTTTGAAAAAATTCCTCAGAGAAATATGGGTCATGGAATGCTAGGATTGCAGTATATACACAAAATGGTTTTTTTAGAAAAGGCATAGAAACTTTAATGTAATGATATTGGTAGATATTAGGTCAAATACCTTAGCGTATTACTAACACCCTTCATGCATGTTGCATTTGGGAGAAGTTTGTAACACATGGGCATCCTCGTGAAGTGTGGTTGTTGAAAAATAAAAAGCTTTATAGAAGGGTATGGAAAGGTTATCTATCAAACGAGTTGTTGAAATGGTTGAATTTTTTTTGGATAGAAAATGCACTAAAGAAAATTGTTGGTTATCCATTGATAGGAGATTAAGGTGGGAGTACCTCAACCAAACATGTTCTAATCAATGAACATTATGGAGAGTGCTCACATTTCTCTATGAAATGAGTATAAAATATTTCAAGAAACTGAGATGGTGGAATTGTGGATGCATGCAAACCACTTGACGAAATGCCTAAAGCTGATGTGGACGCATGGAATGTGGGGATCGCGAGTTTTGAGTACAAAGGTATGGTTTTACCCTTTTCACTTGCACCAAATTTTAACTTCATCATTTCCATCTTTTTGCAATTATATTTTGAATGGAAGAGAATGTAATTCCAACAAATGTTAAACCATAACTTGACAAAAAAATATAAAAAAATGTATGCGAAAGTCCTGCGCACGGAGCACCACACCCAAACGTACCACAAAACTAAATCTGTTTGCATGACTCCGGGTAACATGGAACAATTTATGGATCCTAAATTGAGTTATTTGAAACTATTTAACGATCTTGCAAGTCGTATTTATAAATGATATTATATTATCAGTCACTTATGGTGATAATTTCATTTTAATAAAACACAATCCATTTCAGATGACAGTTTTTGTTTAGCTTGAGCGAAAATAAAAATCACTACCTTCTACCTGTAGGCTTACAACAAGAGGATTGTAACCCACCTTCAGTTTAATGAAAACACCTTAGGAAACTAATTTTTCAAGTGGGTTTTGGGGCCCACTTGTTGTTGTATGATAAGAGCTGTTGATGCAGTTATAATAACTAGCCCCGATGTTGCCCTTGTAACTTGAGCTCTGCTCGTCGTAATCAAATTCTTTAAGACACGATGAATTCTATATATATGGGGGAATAAGTAGGAATCATAAAATTTTATGATGGAACTTAAAAGAAGTTTGTTGAAGACCCCGTTGTAAGAACTTTTGGTATTGTGGATAGTTTTCACAACATTAGCTAGAATCTCCTTTTTGAGTCTCATTTGACTTCTAGCCACGCGTGTGACCTCATAATAATGTTACAATGCTATGTATAATTTTAATCAATATTTTATCCTATATAAATGAGTTTTGAAATGTATGGTGTTTTTCTCTCTCCATCTTTTTTCTCTCTCCTAAAATTATTACAAAACTTTGGTTGATTTAAAAACGTAAATGAATTGGGAAATGTAAATTAGTTTGGAATGAAATGAAAATAGACATGAAAGGAAAATGGTTACAATATTTTGAATGGAAGATAAATTGTCTCCTTACTTTCTCTCTCATCTTTACTCTATCTCTGTCTCTCTCTTAAAAAACATTTAGTGCAAATGAAAGTGAAAGTGTGTTTTCTTGAGGAATAAATTATGTCTTCTTCTTCCTCCTTACCTCTCTCTCTCTTTTATATTTAACTTAAATGTTGAATATGATGAATGTGTGGATTTATGCTTAAGTGCAGGGGACTTCCATACTCAATCCTAGGACTGACACAACATTGGTTGTAGGTACTCCAAACAAGATGAATTTTATGGTTGTGATATGTTGTAACTAATGAGTTGTCATTCTAAACTTATATTCATCTTCCAATACATGTATTACCAAAGAATAAGGATATTTATTGTTCTTCACAGAATTATTCTTTGTATATTTTGAAAAAGAAATACAAATGTGGCTATATTTTATAGTGTTGAATTGTATGTGAAGTTGTATCCAATGTTTTACCTATGTTACAAATATATTAAAACAATATTTTGTTATGTTAATTATTGGTATATTTCTTTAATACCCACAATGCTAGCTAGAATCTCCTCTCATCAAAACTAATGAAATTAAAAGAATGAGTTATAATGCATATTGTCACTCCTTCCCCCATTTGAGTCTTTTTTCCAAGTTATAAAACAATGATCATGCTAATTATATACTCTGATATCATTAATCATCTTCATGCTTCGCACCTAAGACGTCTTATTAAGGATCATCTCCTTGATATTTCATCATGTGGAGTATATATGTTGTGAAACCTGTCATATTGGGATGAGTGAGTTGATCATGTGTACGTGATGCAGGTATGACGATACCCTGAATCAATTTAACCCTCTTTTTTGTAATTTCCCTTGCTACCCTAGTGGATTGCCAAAGCCTTGCAAGATAATTGGTGGTTGTACCTACGATTGATCTCTTGTGAGATTTAAAATATTTGAGTGAAAACTATGTTTTGAATTACTTGTGTACCTACCCAAAAATTGAAATAGGTCGTTAGGAGGATTTTGTCATGCATAAGATAATTTGGGATATCTCTCTTTCAATATACACTTATACTTGTGTGTCTAAGAGAAATGCAATGTGTTTTCTTATGAGAGGTTGTACTCCTTGTAGTCTTAAATTCCTTAGTGTTATGTAAGTGCTATAGGTATATAATTTGTTCCAAAATGATGTTAACATAGAACCAATGAATCCATGTAAATGTACTGAGTAAAATGGATAAAAAAAATTAAACTAAGGAATGTCCGCTATGAACTTGGTACACCATTGAGTGATGTCAAAACCAACTAAAATGTCAAATGTGATCATAAAATGAATGTGATAAAGTGGAGCTCCATGAATAATAAAACAACCTAAAAAAATTGAAAACCAGATATGATGCATGATCACATGGTTTGTTTGCATGAATTTGGATTAAACAATTATGCTAATGAAATAATAAAAGGTAGCCTTGAGAATGAGATAACTTTAGCTGTAGCTAATGTCTTGCAAGTTATGGAATTTTCACTCTAGTTGGACTTGTAGAAGTTAGTAAAACCCCTGGCGTAGATAGTAATATATTAAACCTAGAATCACTTAGGAAGTATAAATTTATAGTTGAAACATGTAATCAAGCCGTTACTATATTGAGAGTAAATCATTAAGATCATGAAACAAAATTAGTTTGAAATGTGAAAACTCATCACTTAAATTCAAAGAAAAATATCTATAATAGGAACATAGGTGTAATGTACCCTTATATGCATAATATGATTGTGAAAATATGAATTCCTAATTGGAGCAATGGTTTGTCAATCAAGAATGATACAACTTAATTATCTAACCCACGTATTTGGTTGTAATAATTTGAAGATGAAAAGAGTGTATTGTTAGTATTAAACAATGATATGAAATAAACTCGGTATAGGTTTTCTATTGATCTAGTAAGCTTCCTTTTTCTTCCTGTGAATTTTCCTCCTTGTAATGAGAGAATATTTCCAAACCAAGTAAACATGGCTCTTTCAATCAAATCCGTAAGTGAAATCTTAGAAGACGAATATGTGTATATATTTTCTAATCACATTCAAACTATATAAAGTTATTTCCATAAGCGAAACAAGCAAAATTCTAACGGAATCCCTATAGGGAAATGTTCAACAAAAACATGCAGTCTACTTCTAAAGGAATGAAGGGTCCCATGTTATGTGTTCTTTAGACAATTATAGTCAGTTAAACAATTTTTGAGAAACAAACATTTGACAGAATAATTGAATATTAGGAGACTCATAGTTGTTTAAAATGAATTTATTTAACAAATGATCTTTGGAACCAACCACACATTCTCCGTTAAAGACTTATGGTCTGCAAAATAAAGTTATTGAAGTTTGAAAAATAGGGAATTTTAAACCTTATATGTTTAATTGTGTTGAAAGCTATAAGGTCATACAATGGAAACCTAAATGTAATGAATATGTTAACCATGTAAAGGCCATGTTTGGAGTATGCCTATCCTATGTTTCTTATTTTAATTGCGTCATTGTCCCAGTTTATGTCGTTTTAGTAAGACATTGATGTGTACCTTACGTTATCCTATTGTATGAGTGGGTTCATGTTTATGTAAGTGTCCTACGTAATGTCGAGTTTCTTTATATGGATTCCATGTGGTTTTGTGTATCATGCAATTAAAGTCAAAAAAATAATATTTCGATAATTTTATTATTGTATTTTGGTGTCTAAAATGTGGGCATTACACATTAATAATCCAAGATAAAATAATATCATTATGTAAGAAGCAATGCATAATCATGTAAAATGTGAACCGTGTATATATTGAGAGGTAATACTATATAGCAACCCAAACCATAACCTTTAATGGTGCATGTGTTATATCTTGTTTTCGACGCCATATAATAATATCCAATTGCCATATAATTTTTTCCTTACCTAACAAAATCTTCAATATCTATTATTATTATTATTTCTTCTTCATATATCATAAGACAAAAAGAACAACTTGAAAGCTTACTCACAAGACAAAAAGAATTATTCATAAATCACAAAAGGACTTCTTAAAATATATGTACTAAAGAACCACATAAATTTTGTAACGACCAACCCATGGTAATGAAAATCAATTAGGGAGACTCAAGAAAGTTGATCTCAAATATAAGAGCTCCCAGATTAAAGGAAAGATCGTGCTTATATCATATACGTGTGGAAAGTTAATAGCTATTATGGTCATGCAATATCAAACTGGCCATCTCTTTAAGAAATTTAAAGCATTCAAAAAACACAATTGTTAGTATGGGTAAAATTAAATGTATATTTAATTTGTTTTGTATGGGTAACAGAAAATCACTAGAAATACCATTGACAATAAACATGCATACGGAGAAAGAGATAAGGAAGAGTGAACTACTTTACATTGTTATATTTGTTTGTTCCTAGCCGCTAGTTTTAATATTGTAATCCCAATTTCATTTAGTGAAGTTCTTAGAAATATGTTGCCTCCATTTAATATGAATATATTGGTTCTGTTCTGTTTTTTCATTTGTAGATACATATTAAATGTATTGTAATAAATGTTTTTTAATATGTTGCATGCCAGTGTATTACAGGAAAGAGGTATTTTATCGACAATTTTTCTAGAAATTATTTGTGGATAGGAATGTTTAAATTATGAATCCAATTTTGTAGAGTCCACCCACAAATTTATTGTGGAGACTTAAAATTGTTAAAAAATCTACAATTTAAATATTGTAGAAATTGCAACAATTTCCAAAATGTTACAAATTCTAAAATTTTTAAATTGTAACAATTTCAAAGGTTTCGGAAAATTTATAGGATCATTTAAAATCTCAATAATTATAGTGACCATTTAAATTATAATTTTATTTACTAAATTTTAAAAAGACATAGATATTTCAATATTTGTAATATTATAGATATTATTACATTATAGTATTATTGAAATGACCACAAATATTATATTTTGTTTTGTTAATTATAATATTAAAAATTTATTTTTATAACGTTTATGATGTGTTTTTTTATTTTATTTTTAAAAATATTATATTTTAAACATTTCTAAATTACCATAATTTGAAATTTAGATTACAAATTTAATAAAATATTTCACATATAATATAAATCATAAATAAATATTGTAGTGTGAAATGATTATAATTGTTTTATGAAATAATATATTAAAAAATTAATAGAATGATAATCATTCAAGTAAATTAATTATTACGCTGAAGGCGTTCCCCCTATGATAAAGGATCTCTGGACGTTTCTGCAGTGGTGTTAAATTTGACAATTATACGACCATCTGGATGTTTGTTCATACCAAGAATAATGAAAGTCTTAGACTTTCCTGATATGCATTAACCCCAATTTTGTGAGAAATTCGTAATCTAATCATCCCATACTTAATTAACACGTTGAAATCCCATTCACGTGCAATTTAAATTCAAGAAATGGAGTTTAGATTCTTACCGCTACAATTTTCTGAATAGGAAATACCACAGCAGTAACATAGACGATGTATTGCGGTAAGAACAATTTCTGTAGCAAGTGTCATAATATTTGCGTGAAGTCCATTTTATTTCTAGCCCTCCATCTACAATTTGTTCTAGAGGTTTTTACAGGTCAATCTCATTCACTGGTAACTAAAATTCCGACTCACAAGCTATACTCGTGTTTGGAACTCTAAAATTATAGTAACCACGACCCTTATAATTTGCATTGTTTATCGCCTCTGAAAACCCTGTAACACATGTTTTCCCTAGTGTAATATTACTGTAACCATCAGCAATGCGAAAATGAGCGCTGCCTAAGAATTGATCATAGATATTTGGTGACAGATCGCATTGATCTTCCAGTATATGTTTATCTAATATTATCATGGTATGGTTGTAAAAACCCTCCCAGAAGTTGACCTGAGAGTACTGTTTGGGTTGCAGTATGTAGTATTGGTTTCCATCGATATTTAGCAAAGGTAGATAACCCTTGACTGTGTAATTGCATTCGAGATGAAGGAGAGGGTCTCCGCAGCCGTTGTTGTTCAATCCAAAGGTGTAATCCAGGGTATAATCTCCACACTTGAAAACATCGCATGCTCCTTCACAATGAGTGGTGAGCCATGATGATGCTAACATTGGGAAGAAGAGCAGGAAGCAGCGTAGAGACATTTAATTATCACAAACACTTAATACCAATGACGATTTTTTATCTTCTTTCTTAACAAGTGATCTTGGAAGAAGTTGAGTCAAAGTGGTGCCTTTGGTCATAGTTGCGATATACTTCCCTCCCCAAGTGGCCAAGTATCCTGAGTTTGACTCTAATCTCTAGGAAAAGAAGAATGCTCATATCTTTGTAGAGTTATTGTTGAGCTGCAAACTATATATGAATTCATTACTAAATTTCTGAAGTACTCTTACGTTAGAGGTTTGAGTTGCTTAGTCTACTCTTTCCTAATATTTTTTCTCTGAATCCGAGGAACTGTTTCCAGTTGTCTACTCTTAGCATGTCTTCCAAAATTTTGAAAAATCCTAGAGAAGGACCAGAAACTTGAGGATATTCTTTTAGTAGGTTAGTCCACTCTTTCCCAAGATTTTTTCTCTGAATCCCAGGAACTGTTTTCAGAAATCTATTTCTAAATTTTTGATACCTTACCATGTCATCCAGAATTTTGAGAACTACTGGAGAAAGGCCAAAAACTTGAAGATAATTTTCCAAGTGTTTCCAAAAGGTTCCTCCACTAAAATTGACCTTTCTGAAAAAACAACGCATTTTTAATGTCTTCTTCATTATAACTACATACAAATACCTATAGTTTTCAAATGCCTAGAAAGAACCATGCAATATATAGTTGTTTCCATCCAAAGCTTTGTAAACTATATCACTTTTGTTTTATATATTGAATTGTTTTAAATGTTAGCTCTCATGTTTGTGCTATTTAAATTAAGTGGTTCATCTATATTTCTACACAACCAAAATCAATCACACCCCTTATCAACATCAACTAAAAAAAGGAATAACTATACCTCTAAAACAAATAACTTATACTGTTCGGCATTCACATTGCATTGTACACACTTTAATATTCTTGAAATGATCAATAACTCAAAATAATCAACTACTTTCAAATTTCAAACTTTCATTTAATTCTAATTATTTTAAAACTACTCAAGTTATTAATTACGCTGAAGGAATTCCCCCTATGGTAGAGGACCTCTGGACATTTCTATGACTACGTTAAATTTGACGTTTGTCTTGCCATTTTTTTGAAGGGTTTAAATTTGACGTCCCTTTACACGTTTTTCCTGTTTTTTAGACATTTCGAGTTGCATGCATTCCTCTTCTATCATTATTTTGTTGAGGGTCTCATGCAAAGTTATGGGCTTTGCGGATATTCAAGCTACCCGATGACAGAAGAGTTTCCATGACCATTCAGTGATGATCTGAGAGATTAATTTTGTGTTCTGTGCAGTCGAGGGGCCTTCAGAGTAGTGGCTATCCACGACATTCTTACAATTGAAGCTTACATGTAAAGGTATGTTCCAAGTATTTCATTAGCTTTGAGATTTTGAGACCATTCTCAAGCAAAAGGGGTGTAGCAGTTGACAGATGCAATTTTGACACAGGAACTTGAGGCAACAACACCCTTTCCTTGTTGAAACCCTCCTTTCCCCGCTAATCAGAGAGCCATCTTTTGATCCCTGGTCTATATCCTGGAGACTAAGACTTACTTGAAAGAATAGAATCTAGTTCCGATTTTTTTTACTAATCTATGGTTGGAATTTAATGCAATTATCAGATTTTACTTAAATCCTAGACCTTTTGTTAATTTATCAGAATTTCAAAAATAGATTGCAGGTGCCCAGGGGTCATGGGCTCTTCCCTCAGCAGAGTGAATCCATCGGCACACATATTTTAACTTCACATTCGGTAAACGAATCCCCTACCAGATCTGGTAGATGAATCCCCTGTTGCTCTTGACTCCATCAAGCATAGCATTGGTAGTGAAGATCCGGTTCAACAAGTAGATTTGCTTATTGCTTTTAGTGAAATGAAGGTATTTATCCATCAGTTCAAATTGCAAGGAAGTGGTAGTTTTTGAAATCAGAAACACCAATTTCGTGTAAGGTATCTTTAATGAAAACCCATTAAAAAATCATTTTAATTTGTAGATGGGGGTAGTTTTTATGCTACAACAGACGACAATTTCGTGTCTTCTCTTATGAAACCCCAATAGGAAATCAATTTTAGCGTATTAACCACTCCAAAATTGTTTTTCATTAACTGTACATATTTTCAATGTGGGGTAAGATCTTATTAATCCCTTGTTAATGTGGGATATCGTTGTAGGGCCTTTCAAAAAAATCATATACTATGGTGGATCGAGTTGAATCTGTGGTGTCCATCACCAGGTAGACAGGAATTTGGAGCTTTGCAATAGCCGTCCCCATTATTTGTGAAATCAGCTCTGCACGCGAAAATAAATCTGTAACCCCAAATTATATTGTTATTTTACTATATTCAAATTGATTGATCTGGATCTATATCTGATGTGGGTTTAATAGTGTCTGAAAACTGTTGTCTGTCGTTGTTTTATTTGTATTTTTTGTTTTACATGGGTTGTGTATATCTATGTCTGTTGCTGCACATTTCAGGGTACTATTTTCATTCCTATTTTGTATAATCTTCCTCTTTTTGATGTGGGAATTACGTATTAGGGTTTGAATCCTATTTTGTTTTCCAAGCCCAATGATCCATGCACAAGTCCAAAATGCCATTTGAATGAAAGACATCTCAATGAAGCATGGAACTAGTGAACACCAATATTGTCACATCTCTAACAAAGCTCAGGCCAGAAGAACTGACATACGTCATCATTGTCCACCACCATGAAAGGGACAATGTAGGAAATAATAATGTCCATGTGGAATGTCTAGCGCTGAGAGAGATTGGCCTCTTAGGAGGAAACTAGAGTGATTCTTACGTAACCTCTCCCAACACCAAAGTCCTTTGATCGATAGAGAAAACAAGTAATGCATGCTTGTACCCAATTAATGGAAGAGAAACTGAGAGCTATTTGAAAGTTTGATAAACTTTGGTTTGTGGATGTCATCAAAGTTAATAATTATGTAAATTAGTTTAATTATGATGCCATAAATGATTGTATGATGTCATAAATGATTGTATGATGTCAGATAATGTTGTTCTCTTCATCAGTGTTTTGACTCGAGTCTACTATTCTTGTATCTATCCTAAGATATTCATTCACTATTTTGAAAATGTAGTAAATGATTTCACTGGGTAGTGACTGTAACATAAATTTTAGACATTAGGCATCAATATGAATTTTGAATGGTAAATTCATTTTCAAAATTGAGAAAATTCCTGTTATGAACAACTCTTTTTATGTAAACTACTGTGGCAACATAATATTTTTTGTTATTCAAACTAAACATGTGTATGGTAATATATAAGTATCTAAACATGTGTATGGTAATATATAAATGTAATGTTTGATAGTGGAAATGTTTTTAATGAACACATTGAAATATGTATGGGGATGTCGCGGATCACTTATGACCTAGGTTGCAATAATGTCATACCCCCTCCTGTTCTGCCTTGAAACATACCAGGTACAAGTGGCTGGTACAAAACATACTAGGTATAAATAGACATGTTTAGATTTTAGTCCTCAAACTGTTCTTATCCAGTTGCAAAAATTGTCTTTAGAAACTTTTTTAATGGCTGTAAAGCATTCTTCTCCTATTTCAAAACACTCCTCACCAACGGAAAATGCCAACCCTTTCTTTGCGGTGTCAGGCTGATTTTGGCTGCTTTTGTTCTGCTTTCACAAAGCTGAAGTGGAAAAGAATTGACATTGTGTTTTAACGCTAAAAAGTATGGTTTAGGGTTTGGGTAATATAGCTGATTGGGCCCCATAGTTGCCAAATAAATTTTTTTGAAAAAGTATTTTTGGAACTGGGAAAGGGAATGCCTAAATCTCCTCCACCATGGGGTATGAGATGTGCAAGGAAAGTGTCACCTGGACGTTTTTGAGCAGTAACCCTTTCATTTCCTGCATTCCATGGAGTATTCTATGATTCCCCTTGTCCATGAAATGCAAGGGATGATTTCCAGGGTTTGAGACATGTCTGTGTGAAATTTTGCATTAGAAAAATATTAGTTCACATTGAGGACTCACAAAAGTAAGCTTCATTAGTTTGCCAGGATAAATTTTGAATACAACCAGCTACAAAATAATGTTTTGATGTAGCATTTTAAATATTAACAATTTGGTTGTGCAAACTATGTATTTACACACATTATTTAAGAAACACTGATGTATTTCTACCCATAATGTGCAATGTATTGTTATTACATCTTTGAAACTAACAAATGATTGTTATGTTCGATAGATAAGTTATCGACGCTGGCTGAATCAGGTGATCTCAAAATCTAGCACACCGAATATACTTTTCCACCGCTCCAGTACTTGGTACAAGTGAAATCTATCATATTATGAAATCCCCATTTCATCATACCAAGCGACGTGTTCCGTTCAAATATGTGTATTTCACAGAAGAAAATGGTGTGTGTTTGTGAGAGGATTACATACTTTTGTAGAATGTAACGTGTTAATTTTCAGCTGTCACAACTACTACTTTCATTTTCAGAATGCTTAAACCGAAACTCAATGTCATGTGGCATTTTTAATTGAACATTATTCTGAGTAAAAATTGTATTTTGTACGTAGTGTATAATCACCCTCTTTTTTGTTTCACATTTTTTTAATTGAAATTTGCTTCAAATTCGATTTTCTTTTAAAAATTTGAGATAAGATAATATCTATAAGTTTGTTGATCTTATTTATTTGTTTGAATGATTGTCTTTCAATGTGACGCATGGCCCAAAAATACAGTTATTTTATTTATTATTTTTTAATTATGATAAACTTCATCCCAACCACCAATATAAGCTCCTCCAACCAAATCATGGGAGGCATGTTCGACATATTTCAAAATGAGTGGGGAAACACATAGACCAAGTTGCCAATTCTCCATCAAACCCCTTCTTCATCGTTCATCATCCTCTCTCATTTTTTAGCTTCCTCATGTTTTCATTCTACTATCCATCCTCTTCCGTGTTTCCATCGTACATCTCATGAACGATTGCTAATGTATTGCTCTCAGTAGTTACCATTTGCATAATGAAATGAGCGCAAAAAATAACTTGTACATTTTGTTTTCTGTGGTCAAGGTATGTGGAAGTACTACTTTACTCAACACTTTTGTATCCAAAGCGGCAATATCGTTCAAGGGGTATCAAATGTATTCAAGTTTAGTTCAAATAAAATTCGCCATAACAAGCTACCACTCATGATATAAAATCTGCAAATGTATGGAGGACTTCATGTATTCATGTTTGGTTGAGATCTCAGGATATAAGATTTGCAAATGTATATGTACGAATTTGTAACAAATTTAAAATGTGCACATAGATCCTTTCAATGTAATGTTTCATCAAACCCATTATCAACATGTTATCGACAATACAAAAAAGACCTATTCAACAAAAAACCAACCAAATAACTGATGCAACCACTGTCTCAAACACGCTGTCACTAAAACAATTTCCCCCAAATAATTACAAATCACATCAACAACAAAAGTAATTAACTACCGAAAGCATTATCAATTGTATTCATGTTTAGTGCCAAAACAATTGCCCACAAAAGGCTACCACTCATGATATAAAATCTGCAATTTTTTTGTATTCATGTTTAGTTTAAATAAAATAGTCCACAAAACACTACCTCATGATATAAGATTTGCAAATGTATATTTACGAATTTGTAACAATTTGAAATGTAGAGATAACACCTTTAAATGTAATGCATCATATATATTCCTAAACTTACAAAATCAATTACACCCCTCATCAATATCAAGTACAAAAATAATAACCATCCCTCTAAATCAAATAATATATACCGTTCGACATTCACATTGCATTGTACACATGCGATTGCTAATTCTTAACAATACATAAATAAAATCGTATCAAAGATAAACATTAATTAATTTAAATTAAATATAAGAAATTTTAAACAAAGCAAATCAAATTGCACATAATTATACAAAAATATTATGCCCTTATGTTTTATAGTGAATGATTCATTATGTGAGACCCAACTCTTAAACAAATCTATATAGAATAGAAAAAGGTAATGTTGAAAAATAATTACATTAAAAAAACCGTGATCATTTTAAAATACAATATGAATGGGGTGATTTAATTACTGAAACTAATAAAATAAGAATAGAAATGATAAATTCAGAAAAAAACCTTCAATTAATATTCTGACATACATTCTTTGGAAAACACATTATGAGTACAATATCTATTCAAATCTATGATACCGTGAAATATATTTGAGAACTCCGTAGCTATTCTAATGTTCGCAATAACATTTATCTAATAAATGGATGTAAAATCAATAATTTTTTATAAAAAAAATTTAATATATGGTTTATATCAAAATTACAATAAAATTAATCAAAACATATCCAAAGTTATTTATCAGGATGGATCTGAAAACAAAAAATAATCCATTACATAAGGTTGCTTATAAAACTTCCTCTGCAACGTTTTTGCCATATGTACCACTACAATCTTTCCATTTTCTCGTTCATTCATATCTTTGCATAGAATTTTTTTTTTTTCCATTTATTTCTGGATAAATTTCTCAAAAATTACTTTAACGGGAGCAATTATTTAAGCAACAAAAGCAGTTTCCCTGCTTTAACACTTCTACAAAATAAAGAAATAGATGTTCAAAACGCCGCACTACAGGAGCAACAACCCACTCACTGGACTCAATAAAATATATGACAATTTCAATCATGAAGAAATCAGTTCATATTTATATCCGATTTGGAAGTAAAGAAATAGAAAATATGCATGCTCAACTTATAATGAATAGAGCGCCTCCACTTCTATTACCAAGTAAACCTCAATTGTTTTCCGATTCGAATGCCACAATGCATGAAGTAGTACTTATTGCTGAGCAAAAAAAAATCATTATCATGAAATGCATTAATACTAATAGAAATGAAACCAAAATTCAGATCTTCAATTATCTCCATTACATGCACTCATTATGGTCATCCAAGCTTCGTTCCACTGAAATTACATTCATATCTCCTCGTCCGGCCACTTTGTATTAAAAAACTAAAACATACAAATTTAAAGTCAATTTTGGCTTGAATAACCCGTAAACCAATCTCCTTTTTCTTTTAACAATGTTCTAAACTTGGAGAACACACATAACAAAGCTCCCTTAGTATATTAAAGAGTTATAACAATCCAAAACCCGTTCACAACCAAACTCACTTCCAAAAATTGACAATAAATGTCTTGTTATGCCTTATATGACTAAATTTTGCAACTACACACAATATGGAAACATTATTATTCAAATTATCTCTGTCCCTAAGGCTAACATACACATGTGAACATAAAATTTATTCCTAAACCACAAATGGAATTGAAATCGTTAAATGAAGCATTGATGATCCTACATCCGATTCCCCAGGTGGGAAAAGATATGATCTCCTTCTCAAATGCAATTTTGCTTCTATTTCTTTCCTTCGTTTCTTCTAGTTCTTTAGTGTTCTTTCTTTATTTGTTGATTTATTTGTATTTTTGTTTCTCATCTCTGCTTCCTTTATGACTTTCCACTCACAGGTGATAATGTGCTTCTTGATCTTTTTGATTTGGATTTCTTGCAGACCTCTTTTCTCTATGGCTCGTATCTCTTTATCTAACAAACCTGCACATTCACAGGGAAATAAAAAATTAGAAATAAAAATATGAGGCATGATAGCCGCTTTGGCGTATTATTTCATCTTGAATTTTTTAATCAATTCTTCCCACTCATTTTTCATGGCCGCATCATGCAATACTAGTTCTAGAACTTGTTCTTCTTTCTGTAATCCCTAGCACTTTACACATTCTCTTCTCATAAATTCATCTCAAAGTACTAATGTTTGGTCATACAAAATATTATTTTATAATTTCACATCTTCATCAAATATGAAATATTTTGTAGCCACTTCTATGGGTTTTAGTTCACCTCAAAAACCTGCAACCCTACATTTAAAGTGTCCTTGTCATAAAAAATTTCTTCTTCATTTAAGACTTCTTCTTGGTATTTTATTCCATCATCATGTATACCTACATCATGTTCATCAAAAATTAATTTTTCAATCATTTCTATTTCTTCATATACTTGGCTATACTCGGGTAAGTGCAGCAAGTTAGTGGACAATTAAGTGGATATAAAAACCCAAAATTTAGGTACCGTAATCGCAGTTTCTAAACCACGCTCACGTAATTATTTTTTATAGGTTCAGTGATTTCCGAACCTAAAACTGCAATCGCAGTCCTCTAAGACAAAAAAACAAACCTGTAACTCCCTATTTTCACCCATTTTTCCTTTTCAACTACAATTTATCCTAGACCTTTGGCACTCGCGCTTTGAATACCCACTAAAAATACTCTTCAAACTTCTGGATTGCGATAGTTTCAACCATGCCTCCAAGACAAAGAGGTAAGCCCTCGATTATGATTGATTTGTTTGCATTTTAGGTTATTTTTTATGATTTTCATGAGTTTTTCAATTTTTTGTTTATGTATACAATTTTTTTATTTTTTCAGTTGCTCAACATACTCGTATTCCTACAAACCTTCAAAATATTCCTCAAAACCCTCAAAACAATCCTCAAAATCCTCCAAATATTCCTTAAAACACTCCTCCAAACATAGATCCATCTCCTGTAACTCCTTCTATCCACATGGAACCAACAGGAACACAAGCTAATATCATTGGAAGAATCTATCAAAATAAAATTGTCATTGAGAACCTTATTCAGACTATAAGACAAAATCATGCCACAAATCTATCCCATACGATTTTAGCCAACACATTGCAAACATTGATTGGTGAAGTTAACTCCGCAACCAACCAACCAAAAAGACAGATATAATACCTTTAGAGGTGATTGTAGGTAGTGGTATGCAGATAAATTATCCCATGTGGCCATAAAAGACAAACAAATTGGAACATACCGCATTTTTACATTATTTACTGACCCAAGAACCAATGGACCCCCCGTAACTACTTGCAAATGGTTTCCAATCCATTGGTGCCACAATGACCAAATCAAGAACAATTTTTGGGATCGATGGTGGATGGTTTTTTATTATCCACCATGCAACAACAATGAGGTTCCTCTCTTTTTTGAAGAAATTATATTGCAAGTTTGTGCTTAATGAGGTCCCAAATTATTTTGAATTTTCTTATATTTATGGGTGAGGTGGTGGTTCTACATAGAGTAGACCTGGTCCATGTGTAGGTCAACCAAGGATCCTCATGCCCCAAAACCCTCACTACCTTCAGTTATCCCTCCTACAGTGAAGGAGGCTATGGAGATTGACACACTACATGCATTGAGGGAGCTCACTGACACTCTGACCCAACAAAGTGAGTAGATTGCATCTAGTGATGTTGGTGGAGGTGACAGTTCTAGTGCACCACACCACTGTGGATTATGTGGTGTCATATGCACTACAGGCAAGACATCATTTGCTGAATCAAGTGATTTCTTTTCTCTATATGAGATGATGGCGGATGTTTTTAGAACTGGTGCAAAGTATCTTGGTCTTTCATAGGTAAATGTCAAATTAATATTTAATATATATATATACAATAGTTTAATTCATGTTTGATTTTTTAATATATATGTATTTGATTGTATGTTATGTACATACATGTAAAATTTAAATTTTTATTTTATTTTAAATAGCAACAGCTGGTGAAGGAAACATCCAGCATCAACATGCTAGCTACTGCAGTAGGGCATGTTACAAACATAAGTTTCAAGTTCTACTTAAATTTCAAATTTCATTTGATTGTGTACTTTTATTATTATAGTGTTTCACCTATACATGTACATATTAATATATGTTTTTCTTTTATACGCACAAGCCTGACGGGTCATCATTTTCTATGGGAACTGAGGCTACTAGCATGCCTCACATGATTGTTATGCAGGTTAGTTTCTCTGTACACTTTGTTTCTAATTGTGGAAGTTCACGTGGATTATGCTTTGGCTCTGTTATGTGGTAGTCATGTAGATTAATATTGATTTGTATATGTTTTTTATATAGCTTATGACTGCAAGAGAGACTCCTCCATCTATGCAGACTATGAAGGCTGTTACAGATACTTCCATAACATCTGCAGATCAACTAACTGAGGTACGATTTTTCAAATTTGTTTAATTTATTTAGGAATTATTTTTTATTACTTAAATCTACGATATCAAATTTTGTACATGAAATATTTAATTTTAAATTTAATTATTTGTATGTAGCGAGTCTACTATTGTCCCTGCCACTTGTCAATGAAAAATTGACAGGGATCATGACATTGTGGTAAAATTTCATATGCATTTTAACTAAATTCTAAGTTTCTAAATTTTGAATGTATTTTTAAAAACTGGGTGTTAAAAACTTGTTATTTATGAATGTGCAGTTAAGGTTGCAAGCCTGCTTAGAGACACCTAAGACCACACAAATGAAATATGTAATGGCAGCACCCTCCACTACATCCCTAGGTCGTGGACATGATACTTCTAGCATGGCGAAAAGAGGGAAGATGTTTCATGATTAGATTCATAGGACATGGATATATATATATATATATATATATATATGGGAAAGTTGGTCATAATTCATGATTCTTCATAGGACATTGTATATATAGCCTTATGCAATCGCATATGGTCCTATATGTATGACACACTTAGTTCGAGATGTACACATGTTATGAAATTATATTTTCAGAAACGTGCGTCTGACACACTTAGTTCAAGATGTACACATGTGATGAACTTATATTTTTTGAGACGTGCATCTAGCACACTTACTTTGATACATTATATATCCATGTGTTGGTTTTCATAACGATATTACTTTTATATTTGATTCGAATTCATTGCACATTATATCCTTCTATGTATGTATATTCTATGTATATTAGTTCTATATGTATGTTTGATTTAAAATTAAAAAACTATGGTGCAACATATATGAATATAACATTACTATGGTGTAACATTGCATGGTACAATTGTTAAGAAGTTAAGGGAAGCATGTGTATTCCTCCATCAACATGGGAAACTTATCATTTTCCTCTCAAGTCATGAAACATATTTCATACCTTGAATCTTGAAATAATATGTCTTCCCTTAGGTCATTTGGTTTTTGAAATGTGTATTTAATTTTATTTATCAGAAAGATATTATTCATTTTACCATTGATGAGTGCGGTGGTGTATGACAAATCCATCTTTATATCCCCACCAATATCGTGATAGAAACTTTGGCTCAACAATATACCAAACGTAGCTAACATGTCTTCCACAAGTATTTCCATCTTGATTTTCTTGATAGGGAAGTATGCAAATTCTATTTGAGAATCTTTCCCCTGGCCAAAAAGAGGTATTTTTTTTTTCATGTAGTAATAATGACCAATAGTAGGACTGAGAGTAATACCAATAGAGTTAGAAAATTTTATAAGCATGGCATTGTCAAAGGCGCCAGAGTCAATAATGCAATTATTCAATTTATATCCATTGACCAACAAGGAAAGATAGAAAGGTTGTTATTTCCTATAAGAGGAGGATTTTAAGGAAAGAAGGTTCTAGGAATGAGTGGTTCTAGGAGTGGGAAGTGATTCTTTAGTGTTGGTAGGATTCTTGGAACATGTATTTTTACTACTTCCTTTGATAAACTAGGCCAGTTTATCAAAATGTTTGGGGTGTTTTTTTATGTACTCATATTCAGATATTTGAATTGTATCTTTCTTAAAATGGTCACTAATGTAAAAATATGAGGAAGTGGTAGGCACATTAGGAACTGTGGAATCCTTGACATGAGTAGGATTTTCATTCTTAAGGATAATTGAAATAGAAATCAATTTGACAAGAGGAGGTGTAAGAGACTTACTCAAAGAGGTAGATGGAGTCTTGGCTAAAGTAGTATCAGGATTCTTCTTGAATGACCCCATAGAAGTAGGAAATTATGTTCCTCTTTTTTTTGTTTTTTTCTATTGATTCACCATTTGAGGATTAAAGTGTTTTGCTTGGGAAGTAGAAGAAGAGGCTTTTTTTTAATGAGTGGGTGAACACTAAACAAGAGTAACTATTCATATCATCTATGGATTATTCATGATCTTTGTTGGGTGAGTATTCAAAATAACCAATAATTACATAACCATCTTCTTCTTCTCTTTCAATTTCTGATTCAACAATTTCTTGAAAATGTTGTAATTTTTGAAAAAGTTGTAATTGTTCAAAAAGTTGTAATTGTTGAAAAAGTTAAAAAAGTTGTAATTGTTGAAAAATTTCTAATTGTTGAAAAAGTTGTAATTGTTGAAAAAGTTGTAATTGTTGAAAAAGTTGAAAAGGGAATGTTTTTTTTGAAGAGGAACCTTTTGTAAAGAAGAATAATATGCAAATTTATTCTTTTTCTTGTTCTTGTTCTTTTTCTTCTTGTTCTGTTTCTAAGAAGAATGTATGACTTTTCAACAATTACAACTTTTTCAACAATTATGACTCTGTGGCACCTAAGGATGTCTCATTAAATTCTACAACTTGACGTATGGGCCCTTTGCAATATCTTGTCTCAGTTTTTTCATTCTTCAATTGGTGCTCTCACTGC
This sequence comes from Taxus chinensis, assembly GCA_019776745.2. Classification (NCBI taxonomy): domain Eukaryota; kingdom Viridiplantae; phylum Streptophyta; class Pinopsida; order Cupressales; family Taxaceae; genus Taxus; species Taxus chinensis. The sequence goes on along the minus strand of CM034146.1, from coordinate 31,187,682 downwards.
CCTATTGTTTGCAAACGCGCCAAATAGTGCAATTTGAGACTGTGTAAGGCTATCAAATGGTATATTTTGCAAATGGTGAGTCGCGGCACCAAACCGACTGCGCCGACACATCTAGGTGGCCAATTGAATGCTAGAGGAGGCATCCTTTTGGTGCGTGACAACATCATTGCTTCTAGGCTACTTTGTTCAGGCATAATACCTTACAGCCCTGAGACCAAAAAATTGTTCAACTTCGACGGGTGACTACGAAGACTCTGTGGCAGCTAAGGACATATCTTTTAATCCCACACCTTAGCATAGGGACCCTCTACAATAGTCTATCTCATTTTTTTTCTTCTCCAATCGGTGCTCTCGTTGCCCTATTGTTTGCAAACGTGCCAAATAGTGCAGTTTCAAACAGTGTAAGGTTGTCAAACGGTATATTTTGCAAATGGTGGGTCGTGGCACCAAACAGACTATGCCGACAAATCTAGGTGGCTAGTTGAATGCTATAGGAGACATAATTTTGGTGCACAACAATGTCGTTGCTACCAGGATACTTCGTTTGGGCATAGTCCCTTAAAAGCCCTGCGACTAAAAAATCGTTCAACTTCGATGGGTGACTACGCAGAATCCGTGGCACCTAAGGACATCTTGTTTTATCCTACACCCTTGCATAGGGACCCTATACAATATCTTGTCTCAGTGTTTTCCTTCTCCAATCGGTGCTCTCACTGACCTATTATTTGCAAACATGCCAAATAGTGTAGTTTTAGAAAGTATAAGGTTTTCTAACAGTATATTTTTCAAACGGTGGGTCATGGCACCAAAATGAGTGTGCCAACATGTTTGGTTGGCTAGGTGAACACTATAAGAGGTGTTGTTTTTGTGCGCGATAACGTCGTTGTTTCTAGGCTAGCTCGTTCGGGTGTAGTCCCTTAAGAGTCATGAGACCAAAAAAATGATCAACTTTAACGGGTGACTATGTGCACTCCATTACACCTAAGGATGGCTCATTTGATCCTAAACCTCAAAGTAGGGACCCTCTGTAATAGTATGTCTCAGTTTTTTCCTTCTCCAGTTGGTGCTCTCGCTGCCCTATTGTTTGCAAATGCGCCAAATACTGTAGTTTGAGACAGTGTAAGGATGTCAAATGATATATTTTGTAAATGGTGGGTCATGGCACCGAAGCGACTACATCAATATGTCAATATATTTGCTTCCGAGATACCTTGTTCGGGCATAGTCTCTTAAGAGCCATGAGACCAAAAAATTGTTCAACTTCGACGGGTGACTACATGAACTCCGTGGCACCTAAGGATGTCTCGTTCAATCCTACACCTTGGTGTAGGGACCCTCTACAATATCCTGTCTTAGTGTTTTCCTTCTCCAATCGGTGCTCTCGGTGCCCTATTGTTTACAAACACACCAAATAGTGTAGTTTTAGAAAGTTTAAGGTTGTATAATGGTATATTTTGCAAACGGGGGCTCGTCACACCGAACTGATTACAACGACACGTCTAGGTGGCTAGATGAATACTAGAGGAGATGTCATTTTGGTGCATGAAAACGTCATTGCTTCCAGGATACTTCATTCGGGCATAGTCCCTTAAGAGCCCTGAGACCAAAAAATTGTTCAACTTAGATGGGTGACTACGTACACTCTATGGCACTTAAGGATGTCTCGTTTGATCTTACACCTTGGTGTAGGGACCCTCTAGAATGATTTGTCTCGGTTTTTTCCTTCTTCAATTGGTACTCTCGCTGCTCTATTGTTTACAAATGCACGGAATAGTGCAGTTTGAGCCAATGTAAGGCTATCAAACGATATATTTTGTAAACGTTGGGTCGTGACATGAAACTGACTACGCTGACACATCTAGGTGGCTAGGTGAATGATAGAGGAGGCATCATTTTGGTGGGTAAAAATTTCGTTGCTTCTGGGCTACCTCGTTCAGGAGTAGTCCCTTAAGAGACCTAAGACCAAAAATTGTTCAACTTCCACGGGTGGCTACGTGCACTCCATGGCACCTAGAGACTTATCGTCTGATCCTACATCTTGGCATAGGGACCCTCTATAGTATCCTATATTAGGTTTTTCCTTCTCTAATCAGTGCTCTCACTGCCCTATTGTTTGTAAATGCACGGAATAGTGCAGTTTGAGCCAGTGTAAGGATGTCGAACGGTATATTTTGCAAACAGTGGGTCATGGCACCGAACTGACTATGCACACACGTATGGATGGTCTAGTAAACACTTTAGGATGCATTGTTTTGGTTCTCTAAGATCCAATTCCTTCAGCGATACCTCTTCCGGTGCCGACAACCCCCTCTATACATGTACATAAATCATTGTTAATTGGTTCTCTTTTCTTGTAAAATAATGAAATCTTATCTTAGCTTCGATAATTTGTAATTCTCTAATAATAGTGCCAACCATGTGAAGGTGGAAGCTTTTCTAGCACCACTAACCATCACATAAAAGTTTTATTCAAAGAAAGTTAAGTTTCAAATCAAAATTATACTAGATATATACAAAATACACAAATTTAATAAAATATATAAACTTAAATTTATATAACTAACAAATTTATATATACCAAAGAAATTATATATACCAGACATGAGCATTGTAAATTAATTCCAATGAACCATCAGGATTTGATCTACTCTGAATAGTGGAAAGGATTGCTTCATGATCACACTCTCAAACCTTCCAAAGAATCTTTTTATTAGGCCTTCCTCGATATTTATGTAGCTGAATATTTTTCGCTATAACTAGATGAAAATATAAGGGTATTTTCTTGTGTGTCTCAAATTCTTCAAACACTGAAACAGAGGATTTTTTTAATGGATACCGTCGAATCCAAGTTCCAGAAACTACCACTGACCCTGTATGGTACTCAATATTTTTGCCATCTATAACAGGAGAAGTCAACTTCTTTATTTCATCAATGCAACGACATAAGAAATAGTCTATTCTTTCTTCGTTGTCTTCTATCACAATAAATGCAAACACACGTCCTATAAAAAAAAGGTTTTAACTCAAATTTAAATTGTACATATTAAAATTTCAAATAACATAACTCGATACAAAAGTTGTAAATAACTATAAATACCTTGTCATACCAAAATTGAAATTTCGTCAAAGTCCTTGGATGTTGCAACCTCATATGCAGAAACAAGTCGTAATGCTTGTGGAGGTTGATAGCTATGAAGCATAGTTAGATGCCTACAAATCCATCCATCCACCCATTCTTGTGAATCACACTTAGTAGTGACAATTTCGATACAAGATGCACAAAAACATGTCTGATTTCTTGTCTATATGGCCCAGGAAGTAGTGTCTGAGCTACAAAATGAATGCATATCACTGGACCTAGTGAGTCTCATATAATCCTCATGGTTAGCAATTTTTTGTTCCTCCATCAACCAAAAATATCTATGAACTATGGAATTTTATTGATAGCCTCAGGCCATGTTGTCAATACACCATTCCAGTATGCTCTTTGCATCTTTCATTTTAGCACCATCTTTGTACTTCAACTCTTCTCTTGCAAGAGCTCTTTTCACACATGCCCCTGCACCGTCATGCTCACCTTTTCCATGTCCAAAATCAGTCAAACTCGAAATATGTTACACACCCATCTTGACATGCATCCTTCTCATCCAATAAAACATTTTGTCATTCCCCACCTTGGGACACGAGAAAACCATACCAAAATGCAACTAAAATTTTAGGTAATTTTTTTTAAAAAAGTGAACGGTTAATACTAATGTTTGCTTAACTGTTTCCCGCTAATATTTAATTTTATTATAAATTTATTTCCCCATAATTTAAATGAAAAACTATTCCATTAATGAACTTAATTATTTATTCTTCTTTAGTTAACTAGAGTCACGAAATAATAGTCTACAACCCCCTTGTTATAATTAATTAGTCTCCCCTTTTTATTTGTTTGCCCACACACCCCTTTTTAAAATTAATTCTCATTCCCACAATATTTCCCATGTCCAAAAAGTGTGTAGAGTTTTATTTGAGGACCCTAGGATTAAAGGGATCTTAGTCCTTTGATCATCTGGAGTTACCCTAAAGGATGACCTAAATTTCTCTTATGTGATCTTCCCTTTCTTTTCTTTACCATATTCTCTCCTTTTGACTTTATTTTGTGTTTCCTTTGTGAGTTGTACAGTTGTTATGGAGAGACAAAGTGAGTGCTTGATCTCATGAGATATCTCCTCTGATGAGAAGGATACTAACCATATGTCATTATTGTTTCTTGGGAGATGTCATACAATAATAAGAAATGTCCTCAGATTGGGCTTTTTTTCCATGACCCTCATGGTTAATTTATTTATTTATTTTATTACATAACCCTATTTGCCTCATTTTTATATATACACATAGATTTATTTTTTTATTATTTGGCTATTGTGGAGGAGGAAGTTACACATTATGGAGGGTGGAGGGAGAACTGACCAGAGGCAGCGACAATGATGGTGGTTAGGTGCAGCTGGTAAGCAGCGGAGGGGGTCTGCGCAGATTTGCGACGAGGGAAGGTGGGGGTTTCAGAGTGGCAGCGTGGGGGGTGAAGGTGCTGCATAGAGCTACGGCGAGGACAGGGCGCGGTAGAAAGGTTGGGGACAACGGGTGTGAGAGTTTTAGAATAGGCATGGATAGTAGGGGCGGCCAGGAAGGATGACAGTGGTGTTGCAGGGTTAGCTAGAATGTAGGCACTAATGGACAGAGTAGGGGGAGGGGTTCGGCCCTTCCCCCCAAACAACATTAACAAAAAACTTTTGTATTTTATTTGTTTTGTTTTTATTAAATATAAGATATATTTATAATATTAATATACTTGGTATAGTATATAATATATGATATTTATATTGTTTAGAATTTTTATTTTTTTAATATTTAAATACGTTTTTACCATACTACAAGAATACTAATATATGTATATATATATACACTTTTATAATATGTAATAAATCTGCATATACATATTTATATTAAGAAAGCAAATAAACTAAGACTATTAATATTTTAGATTTTGAATATGATTTTTAAGGAATCATAGCACTGATAAATAATGACTAGATTTCAATGCTTATACAATAACATATTTTAATTTTATGTATTTTGATGCAAAAAGATTTCTTAATAATTGGTCAATACTAAGGTCACAGTTAAATGATTTACCTATTTTGACTATTGCAAATGATGAAACCAAAATGATCTATATGAGAACAACAAAGAATATTGACTACACTTTGCACTGTAGTGGAGAGAGATAGATGCACATCAAATCTACTTCTACATCCATGATAAATAGATATTGCACTGCAAAAAGGAAAATAAAACCAGTCTTATTCTAGTCTCTAACTTGTTACAAAACTTTGTAAGAAAGAAGGGTGTATCCAAGAATGATATTAAATCTTACATTTACACAAGTTTTCAATATTCTCTACAAAGATGAAATCTACCACAAGTTCATATAGAATAGAACTTTCCAATACACTTGTCCTTCTTTCAAAAGTAGTCCCAACAATTCATATTAAGAAATTTTTCACTATCTTACACACTATTTTCTATTCAAAGGTTTAAGTTTCCAAGAAGGGCATAGCATAGTTCTATAACACTCCAAGTATTCAAAGGAAAATTTCTGCAAGGTAACATGTAAATATTGAGGATAGATTTAATCAACATAATGTGATACTAGTTTAACATGTAACCCCTTGCCAAGATACAAGGAAGAGGATTTTATACACAAGGAAAGCTTCCACCAAGCCATTCTTTTCGAAACAGATACAAAAGAGGTAATGTTCACAAAGAGAGAGAAGATGTCAAATAAAACTCCAACTATCCACCAAATTCCATCATGAGATCCAACTTCATATGCCATTAAGGAATCCATAACCAAGGAGAAGAAGCATTGTTTCACCACCCAACCATAGGCATCATTACATGTCTTTCCCAAGGTTGGGATATATGCTAGCATCCCCCAAGCACATGGGAAAGAGGAAAACTATCCACAACTTTTCAAAAGAGTGATGGTGAACACACACAACATTACATCCACACAAAACTAAGACAAATATCCAAAACAAGACTCCAAATTTGTAAATAGTGAACAAGGAGGAGAAACCATGTTCTACCTCTATAATAAGGAAGAGAAAAGAGGAGTTCTCCAAAAGTTACAACCAACATTAGTTACATAAAGCCAAGGTCTCTCATACCCTCCTTATTTCTCCAATTTCATTCAATCCCTCCTTATTTCTCCACCTTTTCACTAATCCTTCTTGGAAGGATTTTTAAACCCTGAAAGGGGTTTCCTCACCAAGAATGGGGAAGGAGGTTCAAACCAAATGAACCAACTTCCCCACCTCAAACCATTTGAGGGGAGTAAGGAAATCCTACAAGGCTTGCACATCAAGCCTATGAGGATTGAGATGGGAAAATCCCTCTCTCTTCCCCCACAAACTCCAAAACTCCATCATGCCATATGATGGAGGGAGCAAAATCAAGAAAACAACAAATAAATTCTACATGCAACAAAAAACATTTCCAAGTAAACAAATAATATTCTAGCATGATATAACACATACAATAGAGCTCAAGAATCCTACCTCAAATACAAGATCTCCAAAATCAATCTCTTCCACTTCTTAAACCAAGCAAACTCTAGATCCAAATCCTCTAGCCTCTAACCAAAATCTCCAAAAAAAAGTTCTCTTATTTTTCCTTGAGGGAGAATTTGAAGAGTAGCAAGAAAAAATCCTCACAAATGAGGGGGTGACATGTGTCACCCCTCTCTTCCTTCAAAGTCAAAGATGCCAAAGATAAAAGAGAGAAAGGATAAAATGGCTTTTAGACCACCTCTCCCAAATTACTCAAAATCATAATAAAACAATCTTGTGCAGCTTTTAACAAAGTACACTTATCCATACCCCTTACATGGATGTGAGAAAAGGGGAGGAAAAAAGAGACGGAAACACCCTCTATGTCTTGGAATTAAGCCACCTTACCTATTAGGTAGGGTCCAATAGCCCATTTTCATGCTAAGGGAACTCCCAAACTAAAAAAGGGTCCCTAAAAATGCCTAAAATAACCCAATTTCGGGTTTGCAGAATTTGACACAAGGGTAGAGGGTGTGGGGCCCACCCAAGGGTTGATATGTGACCCTAATCCCTTTGATTAAGTACATCATTAAAAAAATTTGAAACTTAATATAAGTGGCTCCATTAATTCCCCAAAAAAGGTTTACAACACAAGCTAAATAGCCTAAGAAAAATTAATAATACAAGACATATTACATTACAAATAAGGGTCACCCATGGTGCCTAAAACAATAATTATAATACTGAGGCCTCATACAATAAACATTGGCTAGGACTTAGCCCCGTGGGCTGCTTGTGTAAAGTTAAGTAGCTTTCCTGAATCCCACGTTCTCATGTGACCTGTCACCCACACACTCATTACACACATTAAATGCACCTCTTCAATAAAATATGAATCAACTACTCATTAAGATATCAATGAGTTATAACTAGCATATCATCTCTCTGGAATCATAAATGTAACAACTTGCACAATTATACACAATTCAAAATAATTTAGATAAAATGATGAAGTGACATATATCCTTAGAATCTTGACATGCAACTAACTAAGTATCCATCAATATAATTATGCATTCCCAAACATCATCATATCAATTAGTATTCATGAAATCATAAGATAATGCGACAACATACTAATCAAGCTAAATTTGCGCTATACATCCAAATCTCCATACATGTCTAATAAGATCAAATCTCCTAATGTAAAGTCCAAAATGTATCAAATTCCTGCCAAAACATGTCTAAGAGTAAGAGGAACAACAAGTAACTGAGCTATAAAATTTTGGGCACTACATCCCCCTCTACTAAAATTATACTTCCTCTTAGAAGTCACTGAAAGAGATAGGGATATGTAGCCCTCAAAGGTGTCGCATCCTCCTAAGTAGCTGTTGTCTCATTGTATCGATCCCACTACACTCTAACTGGGTCTAAGTCTCAACTCTGAAGGGCCAACCTCTGGTGCTCTAGTATGCGTATGCGATAGATTCTCCACTGTCTTTCGTCCTCTACCTTTAATGCCGACTAATCCAAAACATGAGAAACATATGGTACATATCTACGTAGTACAGAAACATGGAAAACATCGTGGGCCCGTGCACAGCATGGTGGAAAAGCTAGGTGATAGGAAACTGGATTGATGACCTCTATAATATCAAATGTCCCCACAAAATGAGGTGTTAGCTTAGAACCCTTTCCATAGCGGATTGGGCTCTTATGTAGACGAACTCTCAGAAGACCTTGTCACCCACTGAGAAGTGACGATCGATCCTCTTGGTGTCTACATACACCTTTTGGTGTGCTCTAACCTACTCAAGATGATGTCTAATCGAAACAACCTACTGCTCTAAATCCTATAGGTAAGTTGGTCCCAGAATAATCTAGTCATCTAGTCTGTCCCAACTCAAAGGTGTCCTGCAAGGTCATCCATACAAAGCCTGGTAAGGAGCCATACCAATGGAACTATGATAGTTTTTGTTGTAGGTAAAATCAACTAAATGAAAATAATCTTCCCATTTTCTCTGCTGTTCCATCACATACATCCTCAACATGTCCTCCAGCACTTTATTAACCCTCTTTTTGTGTCCATCTGTCTCTGGATGATATGCTAAGCTTGAATTAATTTACATACCTAGAGCAGTCTAAAAGGAAGTCCAGAAAGCTGAAGTGTAGATGGTATCCTTGTCATTGATGATGGTCTTAGAAATTCCATGTAACCCAACAATGTCCTCCATAAATACTTTAGCGATGGGCTGTGCATTATAGGTGACCTTGGTTGGCGAGAAGTGTGCAACCTTGGTCAACCTATCCACGGTGACCGTAATGGCATCATGATGATAAGAAGACATAGGGACTCCGACTATGAAATCCATAGAGATCACATCCCATTTCCATCCGGGAATAACATGAGGATGTAAAAGTCCTGCGGGATGAGAATACTCTGCCTTGACCCTCTAGCACTTAAGGAAACATGCAACAAAATCTACTATGTCTCGTCGAAGACCTGACCAATAATATAATTCCCTCAGATCAGCATGCATTTTCTTCACTCCTGGATGTGCCACATATGGGGCTCGATGAACCTCTGTAAGGATGAAGCTACGCAGATCAACTAACTTAGGTACGTAGATGTGCCTATGGAACCTAAGTATACCATTTGTCTTTAAAATACACCCTAAATATCTGCCCTCTAATGAACCCTGTGACTCCAACATCTATCTAGCTCCCTCATAAAACCTGTCCTCTAGAAGATGCTCAAGAATCCTACCTCTCAAATATGACTACAGTGTTAATGAAGCAAGTACATGTCATCGTCTACTAAGTGCATCTGCAACAAAATTTTCCTTTCCTTTGATATACTACATCTCCATGTCATACTCACATAAGAACTCCATCCAAAGCCATTGACGAGTGTTGAGGTTCGGCTGTGAGAACATATGTTGTAAGCTACGATGATCTATCCTCAAAGTGAAAGGTCTACCCAAAAGGAAATGTCACCAACGCACAAGTGCATGAATAACTGCTGCAAGCTCCAAGTCACGAGTAGGGTAATTAAGCTTGTAGTCCTTAAGCTTATGAGACTCAAAGGAAATAAACCGATGCTCCTACATAAGGAATGCTCCCAAGCCCTCTAGTAATGCATCGATACAAACAACAAAATCCTTTGTTGGGTCTAGAACTGCTACTATGGGCACCATGGTTAATCTTTCCTTAAGCAACTGAAAGGCCTGCTCACACTTTTCTAACCAATCAAACTTCTTCCCTTTTCTCTGAAGAGAAGTAATAGGGTGAGCAATCCTGGAGAAGTCATGTACAAACCTTGTAATAGCCTGCTAATCCCATTAAAATCCTCACCTCAGTAACTGATGTGGGCGTTGGTCAGTCCAAGATAACATGTATCTTGGAGGGATCTACAAAGATACCCTTTCCTGATATGATATGACCCAAGTACTGAATCTTTGTCTGGAAGAAGCTAAATTTTTCCAAGTTCCCATACAACTTCTGCTCTCTCAAAACCTAAAGTACCTGCCTCAAATGCTCCTCATGTTCCTCCTCAAAATAAGAGTATATTAATATGTCATCAAGGAACACTAAAACAAAGCAATCCAGAAATGTCCAGAATACACCATTCATGAGGCTCATGAAGACGACTGGGGCATTAGTCAAACCAAATGGAACAACTGTGAACTCATAATCCCCATAATGTGTGCGAAAAGTTGTCTTATTAATGTCTACATCTGAAAGGCACAACTGATGGTACCCTAACTTGAGATCGATTTTGGAGAACACTCTCACTCCCTGCATCTGATCAAACAAGTCATCAATCCGAGGGAGCAGATAACAGTACTTTATTTTGACTTTATTGAGTTTTCAAAAGTCAACACAAAGTCTGAGAGAACCATCCTTCTTTTTCACAAATATGACTGGCACTCCCCAAGGAGAAACACTAGGACGAATGAGACCCTTCTCCAACAAATCCTCTAATTGAATCTTGAGCTCATAAAGCTCGGGAGTTGTCATCCGATAGGGTGCCCGAGAAACTGATATAGATCTAGGTACTAAATCAATGGTGAAATCCACCTCTCTGTGGGGTGGTAACCCTGGAAGTTCACCTAGAAACACATTGGCATACTCCCTCTAAACTACATGATCATCTAAAGGTGAATGTTGTGGAGTGCTCTCTAATCAATCACTAATGGTGATAGCGAATAACTGACATCCCTTACGCATGCTCCACTTGAGTTTCTTAGCCGAGATCATGTGTAGGGAGATAGGCCTCTGCATCCCTGATATCACAAATGCACTCCCAAGATCATCCTGACACTCAATGACCTTACTTCTGTAATCTACCTTATCTCGATGAGCCTCGAGCCAATCCAAACCCAGCACTACCTGATAGAATCCTAGAGGAATAACTCGAAGGTCAAGTGTAGTGGAGAAGGCTCCTAAATCAAGTATGCAACTCTCCACATACAAGTCCACGACGAGTTTGGCCCCAGAGGCCAACTCAGCCTGCCAACTATCTGGTTGCCTAGCCACCACTAGCCCACACTAGTCCACTATAGAAGGTGATATAAAAAAATTTGAAACACCTAAATCAAACAGTATTGAGACAGAAATACCCCCGATAGTACATGTTGTCTCAATTACTGTGGCCTGATGCTCATCCGAGCGGTTGTCAACCACTGCATATACACAATGAGTGTGTCCTACGTCACCCACCGTCTTCTTTGATCTAGAGACGCTCTGAGTATCCATGGTATTGGGTTTGTGCGGGCACATATGCACATAGTGATCAAGAGACCCATAAATGAAACATCCTCTTGCACCCTTCTGAGATGGGGTCCCTCATGTACTCTGGTGCACTGATCTTGTAGGTCTAACCCTAGCAAACTACTACATGTGAGTTGGCTTTACCTATTAAGTACCGTACCTCCTATCCTTGGCTCCACCAAAACCTCCTCTAGTGCCACCTCTCTGTAAGCTCTGAGTTTGTCTAGCCCGCTGCTGTTGGTGGCCATGATGCTGTAGGTGTGGTGGAGCCCTCATGGCTACTGGAAAAGGCTAGATTCCTCCTCTAGGAGGTGGTGTTGTACCCCGTGACCTCTGACTCTGAAAGGTTTGTATCCTCTCCTGAAACTTGCTCTTGTTTCTATCTCGATGCTCCTGTGCCTTGGTCATGTTCTCCTCCACTAAGTGGGACTTTCTCAACATCCTTTTCAAGTGTGAGAGGAGATAACATCCTAACTGATCCTACTATATATATATATATATATATATATTAAGGCCTCAAATAAACCTATTAACCTACAATTTCACATCTTGCAGGTAGTCCGCATACTACATAAGATATAGGAACCTGCTCTCATACTGAGCTATATGTGCCAAATCCCTATCGTAAGTCATGAAACTCATCGATCTTCTTCTGTATGAAATTCTCTAACATATAGCGAGCCCTAAATTACTCCTCGAACATCTCCCAGGTCACTATCTCTTTGAGTCATATGGAGATTCCACTTCTCATTCCTCCGCCAAATGCCTATTGCGTCTCGAAGGAGGTGTATGGCGAACCTTTCCTTAACATTGCTCTTGTATGAGTGCAAACCAAAGTAACTATCCAAGTTATGGAGCCATGAATCGATCCTCAAATCCATCTGTAGAGGTGGTGTAGGTGGGTGGTTACAAGTGAAGAAGGTCTCTGATCACACTGCTTGTATCTTGATCCTAGCAATGTAGTCTAACAGGTGAAAGGGGTCGCCTATCTCTAAGTGGTCCCTCAAGACTGTGTGAGTGGCTACGATGGTACAAAGCTACCCTCTTATGATGAACATAAGGGCTATGTGACCTTTCCCGCATCGGTATATCGTGCTCTAGTAGCTTTGAATGCGTGCATCCTCACATATTGGCTCCTCATCTCCCAACTGAATGTTCTCCTCTCCTCCGCCTCCTGTGGTTGCTAGGAGACGCTACTGCACAATGTTGATCAACTGTTGGAGAGCCTCTAAGATCTGAGGCCCTAACTCATTTATGGGTGGTTCAGGCGTAGGTGAGCCACGTCCCAAACCCCTAACCAAGTGTCATCTCATGGTTGCCATCCTAAATACGGGGTGAGAGAAGAGGTTATTAAATTATAATTAAATGGTCATGGAATTTTTTTTTAACCAACTATTTTTATTTATTTATTTACTTTAATGTTATTAAAATAGCATTAACTAGAGAATTAACTACCTAGATCGTTCGCATGTGTTAACCTTCACTCTGATACCAAATATTGTGCCCTGCCTCAGGACACGGGAAAACCATACCAAAATGCAACTAAAATTTTAGGTAATTTTTTTTATTTTTTATTTTTTAAAAGTGAATAGTTAATACTAATGTTTTCTTAATTGTTTCCCACTAATATTTAATGTTATTATAAATTTATTTAACCAAAATTTAAATAAAACTATTCCATTAATGACTTAATTATTTATTCTTCTTAAGTTAACTAGAGTCACCAAATAATAGTCTATAACCCCCTTGTTATAATTAATTAGTCTCCCCTTTTAATTTATTTGCCCACAACCCTTTTTAAATTAATTCTCATTCCCACAATATTTCCCATATCCAAAAAGTGTGTAGGGTTTTATTTGAGCCCTAGGATCAAACAAATTTGGTCCCTAGATTTTGGAGTTACCCTAAAGTTTTCCCTAAATTTATTTGTGATTTCCCTTTCTTTTCTTTACCATATTCTCTCCTTTTGATTTTATTTTGTGTTGCCATTAGAATGTACAGGTTATGGAGGGACAAAAGGAGAGAAGGATTCATGAGATATCTCCTTTGATGAGTAGGATACTAACCATATTTCATTATTCTTTCTTTTGTATGTCTTTCCAAATGTGGATCTCCTCAGATTGGGCATCTCTTCCATACCCTCGTGGTTAATTTATTTATTTGTTTTATTAGACAGCCCTATTTTCCTTATTTTTATATATACACATATATTTATTTTTTGTGGAGAAGGGCAACGGATTAGAAGAGAGGGGGGTGCACTGAGAAAAGGCAGTGACTGTGTGGTGGTTGGTTCGGTCGTGAGTGGCGGGGGGAGAAGTTCGTGTGGGGAAGGGGGAGAAAAAAAACAACAGAGTGGAGGGGCGAATGGGTAGCGCAGAGGCAAGGCGGGAAAGTGCACATGGAAGGTCGGGGATAGCGGGTGTGGGGTTTTAGAACAAGCGCACGGGGCCGAGGTGGCCAAGGAGGATGGGGGACGCTACACGGTCAGCTGCATGGGGACAAAAATGGTGGATGGGGGGGGGGAGGGTTTGGCCTCCCCCAAACAATTTGTTTTATATATATATATATATATATATATATTATATATATATATATATATATATATATATATATATATATATAACTAGGCATAATTACATATATATTACCATACTGCAAAAGTACTAATATAGTATAATATATCAGTTTTATAATATGTAATACATCTATATACATTTTTTTTTAAAGAAAAAATTAAAACATAATCTAGATTTAAAATAGGATCATTAAGGAATCATAGGATGAAAAAGTATAACTAGATTAATGGCTGAAATAAATTTGCAACTATTTAAACTATTAAAAAATTTCTCCATAAGTTGTGAATAATAAGGTCTTGTTATAAAATCCACATGGACTACACAAATCTGAAAACTACATGATCTATATGAGAACAACCAAAAAGATTCTCTTGCATGTGTGGAGAGAGAAATATGTAGAAAACTATTTCCCATGATAGAAGAGATTGCACTCCAAAAATGATATTTCATTTTGCATTCAAACATGTTACAACATTTTGCAAAAAATAATTCTATATCCAAAGTAACACTACATCCAATCTTCTATTTTCTCTCCAAGTGAGGCTACATTAGTTCATTTAAAAGAGAAGTATCTAATACAAGATTTCTTATTGAAAAACATACTTTCTTTACACAATCTTCCACTTCAAAAAGATATTCAAATCAATGCTTATTAAAGGAATGTAACTATTTTCTATTCAATGCATTTTAAAGAAGTATAAATATTTTACAAGACTTTATTTGTAACATTCCTCAATACATCATATTTCAAACATGCTAAAATACATAAGAAACAACCTAACAAACCCCTTCCCAAGATTGAAGGAAAGTTTACAACAAATGAAGTTTCCACCAAGCCATATCCAAAAGAGATACAAAGAGGTAATGTCTACAAAGAGAGAGAAGATGCCAAAGGAACTCCAACTACCACCAACTTTCATAATGAGATCCAACTTCATATGCCTTCAAGGAATCTAAACAAGGAGAATAAACTTGTTTAACCACCCAACCATAGGCATCATTACATGCCTTCCGAAGGTTAGGATGCATGCTACCCTCCCCAAAGCCCATGGGAAAGAGGACAACTATCCACAACTATACACAAGAGTGAGGATGAACAAACATCATTATATCCACACAAAAACAAGGAAAAGATTAAAAACAAGACTCCAAATTTGTGAAAGTGAAAAGGAGAACCCAAGTTCTACCTCTAAAATGGGCAAGAGAAGAAATTTTTCCAAAAGTTGTAACCATCATTAGTTTCACAAAAACAATATCTTCATACCATCCTTATTTCTCCAAATTCATTCAAGCCCTCCTTATTCCTCCACCCTTTCACCAATCCTTCTTGGAAGGATTTTCAAACCCCAAAATGAGTTTCCTCACCAAGAACGGGGAAGGAGGTTCAAGCCAAATGACCCACCTTCCCGACCTCAAACTATTTGAGGGGAGTAACTAAATCCTACAAGGCTTTCCCATCAAGCCTATGAGGATTGAGAGGGGAAAATCCCTCTCTCTTCTTCCATAAACTCCATCATGTCATATGTTGGAGGGAGCAAAATCAAATAAACAAAAACACAATATTTATGCAACAAAAAACATTTCCAAGTAAGCAACTAATTTCTAACATGATATAACAAACACAATAAAGCTCAAGAATCCTACCTTAAAGAAAATCTCTCCAAACTAAAACTCTAGCTCTCAATCTACAAGCCTCAAAGTAAAATCTTCAAAAAAGGTTCTCTTCTTTTCCCATGAGGGAGAATTTGAAGAGGAGCAAGTAAAAATCCTCACAAATGAGGGGGTGACATGTGTCACCCATCTCTTCCTTCAAGGTCAAAGATGAAAAAGATAGAAGAGAGAAAGGATAAAATGGATTGTAGCCCTCTTCTCCCAAATTACTCAAAATCATAACAAAACAATCTTGTGCAACTTTTAACAAGGCAAAGTTATCCATACCCCTTACATGGATGCGACCAAAGGGGAGGAAAAAAGGGAGGAAAAACTCCCTCTAGCCTTGGAAATAAGCCCCCTACCTATTAGGTAGGGTCCAAGGGCCCATTTTCATGTTAAGGGAGCTCTCAAACTAAGAATGGGTCCCTGAAAATGCCTAAAATAACCCAATTTCAGGTTTGTCAAATTTGGCACAAGGGTAGAGGGTGTGGGGCCCACCCAAAGGTTCACATGTGACCCTAAACCCTTTTGATTAAGTACATCATTAAACAAATTCAAAACTTAATGTAAGTGGGGCCATTAATTCCCCAAAACAAGTTTACAACACAAGCTAAACACCCTAAACAGGATTAATAATACAAGACATATTACATTACAAATGACGGTCACCTGTGGTGCCCAAAACAATAATTCTAATGCTAAGGCCTCAAGCAATAAACACGGCTAGGACTTAGGCCCGTGGGCTACTTGTGTAAAGTTGCATAGCTAGCCTGAATCCCGTGTTTTCCCGTGACCTATCACCTGCACACTCATTACACACATTAAACGCACCTATCCGATAAAATGTGAATTAACTACTAAATAAGATATCAATGAAATCTAAACTAACATATCATCTCTCTGGAATAATAAATGTGACGACGTGCCAAATTATACACAGTTCACAATAAGTTAGATATAATGATGAAGTGACATATATCCATAGAATCCCAACATGCAACAAACTGAGTATCCATCAATATAATTGCATTCCAAAACAACATCATATCAAATTAGTATCCATGACATCATAAGATAATGCGACAACATAATAATAAAGCTAAATTATCGCTATATGCTTAAATATCCATTTATGTCTAATAAGATCAAATCTCCTAATTTAATGTCCAAAATATATCAAATCCCTATCAAAACATGTCTAAGAGTAAGAGGGAAAATAAGTAACTAAGATATAAAAGTGTGGGCACTACACATTCGTGTATTCTTAAACTGAGACATGTAATTATCTAACCATATATAATGTTGTTTGAAGTGGATGTCCCTATCAGACAAGTTTTCATAAAATAACTAGAAACACCCTTGCACAAATTCAGTAGAATGAGTATAATCATCACTGATATAAAAGTGGTACTCTCTTAAATAAATTGATCATTCACTTTATTGTCAGGAGAATGTATAAATGTTATATGCATAAAAATGACAACTTGTACTGAGTTGTAATATTGTGATTGAACCTCCATTTGTGGTTGTAATGTGTAATTCTCTGTAAAATCGACCACTTAAATAATAACACTAATAGGAAGTGTGTCTTTGCATATCTTGAAATATTCATCCAACCATTGAGCTCTGTGTGTATGCCTAACATACTCATACACAATTTCATCCTTAAATTTTATCATAAATTGAAAAACAGGCATATGTTTTGTAACTAGCTGACACTGTTTAGACTCTTTTCCATCTTTCAACTAGTATGCAACTGATTTATATTTATCAAACTCAACTAAATTATGTCCTATTTCACCTTTAATTTACTCATGGATGCAAATTTCTAATTTAGGTAATCCGGCACACGTACCACAACTTCCATCTAAAAATTCTTGACTATAAAATAATTGTCGAACTTATTTTTCACAAAATATTGTAGGAATGAAATCCTTGGAAGATATTGGTGGAACTTGAACACCACATTCCGATAACATAGTTTCAGAATGAAAAATAGAATGAATACATAAAAATTTAGCATAATGCATCGCAAATTCAACATGTTGCCTACAAAAATAAGTGGTGTGAGCGTGGTTGATTTTCACATAGAATGGTTTCAACATTTCAAAAAAATATTGACTAATTTTAATTTCTAGATGCTCTTGTTCAAAGTTACAAGAAAATTGAATTTGAGTCATATCTAAGAAATGCTTTAGATTTGTTTTGCGATTAGTAGAACCAACTCTCCATTTTACATCTCTTATATTAGGTGAAACTTTAGTGTTATCATGCTAAAATTGAATAACAACTTCTCTTATAGTATCAAAATTATATTTGTCCTTATACGGTAATCTAGCATAAAATGCCCAAAAATTAGTGTTATTGATTAATTGAAGGATATTACGTCTTTCAATTAATTTCATTAGATTTTTTCGATTAACTTGCAACATTCAACTTGCTTGTGTAATCAAACGTTATTTTTTTATTTATTCACTTATAACACTAGTAGCAAGTACACGACGCACAATAGTACTATCCGTAGTGCGTCTCTTAACACCAACCTGTGATATGCATCATGAAGGTTTTCAAAAATTGTAGAGGTTTGACCACGTATATTAGATGTTGTGAATCCTAAGGTGTTTAATGTAGGTCTCATTTTAATCAATTGCATCAAACTAACTAACAACTAACATCTTTGGGAATCTTTTAAAATTTCAAAATGATTATCCCAAATTTTAGTGGCTTTTCTTCTAATTTTCCATTTAGAAAGTTTGTCACACATTGGTTTCAAAATGTTTTCATCAATTTCAATAAAATAATTAGGTTTCTTATGGAAAATCCTAGGAGGTGTTTTTGTCAAATTTTGCTTGTCTATAGTTTCAACCATAATTTCCTTATTCACATTTTCATTGTCTCCTTCAATTTCAACATTTGCTACATCACGAGTATTTAATTCTTCTTCAACATTGACCATAAAAATATCTTCATCATGAGTATTTAATTAAAATTCAACATTGATAGTAGAAACATTACATGGTTCCTCATTACTTACAATAGTAGGGGTTGAAGATGAACCTCTTCTTGATTCACGAAGATTCTGCATTCGCTCAGCATTTTGAAATCTCTTTACCTCTAATTCATTTGGTGTTTTATTACTTAATGACTTCCTTTTTTGACTTCGTTTATTGTCTCCCATGATGTTTTCCTTTCGGTGATAAGAAAAACGTGTAGAAAATGACATAATTTCACAGTAACTCGTACGGTAAAGTCAAACAGTAAAAATCACGTGGTAATTAGAACATTGGGATGTATGTAAATATGATTTATGAACCATAATCACACTTTATAAACCACACTCGTGGTTTATAAAGTGCGATCACGGTTCTTATTTTAAAACATGCGATTGCGGTTTGTAAACCGTGATCCCAGTTCTATTTGTATCATCAAATATGACCCTAAGGCTCGGGAAATATTTTTTTTCCCCAACCAAAGCTATGGAAGGTCATTATGAAGTGTAAAAGGTAAACAAAAGTAAATTTAGTCTTCCACAACTTCAACCATGCTGAAAAATTGAAAACATTTCACAAAAATTGTGCCATCGCGTAGGGGAGATTGTTAGCTTTGTAGAAATATTGATTTTAAAGTGAATATAATAAGATAAATATAATTTTATAATTTTTTATCAACAATAGGTCTTTAAGACATTTTTTCCCGCGAATGTTTATGTCTACATTTAAGACTGTAAATTTTGTTTCGCTTATCAAAATGTGATAAAACTTATACCATCCCAAGAGTGGAGAAATTATATACACGTTAAAAAATATATATTTGATTTTGATATTTTTTAATCTAGTTATGGTGGGCAAACGGGAAGCGCTCTATTTTCTAAATATTTTCAGACCACTTTCACGGAAATATCATAAAAAATATATATATTACTTGAAAAAATACAAAATAAAATCCATCCGAAGATAGATAACTACATCTAACTTTTCACCAAAGGAAAAAAAAATAACAATATTTGGTCATCCAAATCACGGGAAAACGGACTAGAATCTTATAGGTTTTTTCAAAAACAAAAACCAAGTCATATAATTTTAAGTGTATAATATAGCTAAACTTGTCCATTTTGTAAAAACATTAGTAGTTTAGAAACTAGATTCCAGATGCTACGATTCATATTTATATTTTTTTTCTAATTTTTAGTACGTGTATTACTAATAATCCCTACAGGTTTATATTTCACTATTTTTTACAATATGACGTCCATTTATGACCCCTTTTTTGTCCACCAACTTGCTGCACTTACCCACTCCATCCCTTCTTCCTCATCAAATAAAGGACTGAATTGTCCCATTTCTTCTTTTTCTTGTAGGCCTTCCATATGAATTATCTCTTCCATGAAGTCCTCCCTCATAACCTACACTTCTTCATTCATATCAACAAAATTATTATTGCAATTATCAAAACAATATATCCTATAGAATTCTTCACCTGGAAGATTTTCTTCTTATCTCAAGGCTTCCCAGTGAGCCTTTTTCAATTCCATTGCAACATCCTCATGTTTTCTTTCATATTTATGACTTTATTCTTTTTCTTCTTCTGTACCTGCAAACATATATTTATTCCATGACTTTTCCCTATTTTCAATCATACCTTCAATTGAGGTTAATTTCTTTTTTATCTCATTGATCTTGTTCTAGAGAGCTTCTTTATGTTCTTTTCTCCTTCTCATATTTTTATTCTATTTTTCTTTCCACGTTTTTTTTTTAATTCCTCTCTTTTCTTAAGTTTCTTCTCAACTATCTCTTCAAGCCATTTAGGTATCTTGTATCTATGGTCATAGGCTACTTCTTCTAGAATTTTCATCTCTTCTCTTGCACAACTTCCTACAACAATATACAAATTATTACATCTAACTATACCATTGTTATCCTGTAAAATTGACAAGGGAAATTTTGTAGATAACCATACAAAAATTTTGTTTTGGTCCCCTGAGGAGGTCTATTAACATTCAAAATGGCATAAATTTCCCTTCCGAAAATCAAGTTTTAAGAACTTAGCCATTTTTCAACCTTTTTGAATTGGGCGCAAAAATTGTTGTGTCAACATCAAGAAATGTGTGCCCCTTTAAAAATACTTTGGCACCATAAAAGAAATGTAAACATGAGAAAATTCACGCCCTTAAGGCACCAAAAGTTGCATGTCAACATGCTCAAACCTGCATTAAATAAATGCACTTAAGGCATGAAAATTGAGATGTCGACACATCAAAATATGCACTGAAGGCACTGAAACTTAAATGTCGACGTTAAAAAACTTGCACCAAAGGTGCATCCAAATCCATGTCGAAACTTCAAAAAGTGCACCAAAGGAAAGTTGGTGAGGTAATAAATGCTAAATTTTCTATAAATATGTGATTAACACTTGTCATTTTCACAATTTGAAAATTTTGAAAAGTCTTTCGCTGTGCCTCTTAGCAATCCCCGTCACGCCCACATTCTACTTTTCAAGTTTATGGACCCCGACGTCATCTTTCATCTCTTATTGAACCGGGTAAGTGGATTTTTATTCCTCATTGTGGTTGTTTGTTGTTTCTTTTCTTGGTTGTTATGGTTTTAGGATTGTTTTAAAAGGTTAAACCTAAAATTCTAAAATGAATAAACTATCACCCCTAACCATTTGGAAAACTTCCTCACCCCTCCTTCTAGATCTGCAAATATGAGAAGGCTCTGCCTTGCAAGAAATCCCACAAACCCTCTCTTTGTCACTTTGAAAAAATAAAAAGAGAGAAAAGGGTCATGCGAAGAGAAAAGAAATCAAACAATGCAAAAAATCATTCTTTTTCCCTTTGGCGCACTATCCCTTCATGTTGCAAACCCCATAGTCGCACCTTGGCGTACTGCCCCCACATATAACATTTCCAAATCTGTGCCCAATAAACACATAACAATCTTATAGAGGCATAGACGCATCCTGACCAACATCAACATTTGATGTTGTGTCCTTCAAATCTATTCCCAGCTATTTTCCTTTGGCACATTGGGCTCATTTGCAACACATTCCTAATTTTCACCTTGGGTGCACCAAGAAGCCATGCAACACCATATTTTACAGTGCTTAGTTAAAGAAATTTTCCAGAAGTGCTGGAAAATGATCCTTAACACAAAAATTGCATATTGTGTGTTGTTAACCCGTGCCCCGTGCCTTTCTCCTTGGTGTTGAAACTTTACGTGGAACACTCCCCAAAAGTGTGCCCTACCTTTATAATCCTTTGGTGTAGCTTTTACAGGTGCATCTTTTTGCATGTTGAGATCTCCAAAAGTGTGCCCAACCTGTTTAAGCCTCTATAGCATGCTATGAACTTTTGCCTTGCACCCTGAGCCTCATAAATCGATCTTTATTCTTTCTGCAATATTTTATTATAGATAACATGAAAGTTGACATGGCTCTCTTTTGTTGGACCTCTTTGATTCTCCTTGTAGAACAACAACAGCTATCCTCAAGCTATAACATGTCTTCATCGAGTAAAAATCCAACCAAGTCTAAAGGAAAAGAAAAGTTGACAGAGTAAGAAATGAAGTATAAAAACTAGAAAGTCAGGATGCCTGACTCATACATGGAGAGTGATCTTAATATCAGGGACTCTGAGCTCAATCACATTGATATGGAGGATTTCTAGGCCAGAACCAACTAGACAACTAGTGGCCCCTGTATGAACAAACTGGTAGACAGTGGATTGCACTTTACAGCTAGGCTTCCGGTAAGTGCCATTAATAACGAGTTCATCATGTTCGTGGCTCGATATTATAACAAGGACACAAGATGTGTCGAGGATAAAGAAGGAAATACGGTCATCGACCTAACTACTTGTCACTTTGAAATAACTCTAGGCATCCCTCATCACAGGTATTATGTGGCCATCAGCCTTGAAGACTGTAAGAAGGCATGGGACAAAAATGAGGATAAGTGTATGCAAATGATGAATGAGTTATATCTTAAGAACAAAAATCTGTTAAGCTGATTTCCTGAGACCATCCACCACAGTGACTTCAACGAGGAACTGAGTGATATAATCACGTTCCTGAGCAGAGTGTATGGGCTTCCTGATGCCCATCATTTCAATAAATGGATGCTGAGGTACTTAGAGACCATGAATAAAGATGTTCCTAAGTAGCGTTTTTACTGGGGAGAAATCATCAGTGACACCATCTCTCAGTAACTCCAACAGGTCATGACAACTGGAAAGTTCTATATGAATTTCTACATTGTATATGCTACAGCATCAACGAGAGATTTGATGGGCCTAGCTCGGAATGGGGTATGGCCCCAGGTCAAAATATATGAATATTACCCAGAGCTTAGGATCGAGAACAACATCCCACAGTTCATTAAAATCAACGACGCCTTCTTTATGAGGTGATCTTCCTGTTAAGGCCAAATATGAATCATGGTCAAACCAAGATGAGTGTAACCGCTGTCACGAAGAAGTGGGGAGCATTGTTCACTCAGATTCTAAAATTCACATAGCTCAGGGAGGTGAATTTTAAAGGTGAACTAACCAAGCTACCAAGGTATGCGGGACCCAAGCTGACTCTCTTAGAGTTGTCAAGGTAGCTAATCACATACCATGAGAGATGCATGAAGAGAAAGAAGGGAGGAACTCCATATGCCCTTACAGTGGGCCGATACACTTTTACCACACTAGAAAAAGCACACAAATTTTTTACCAAGCTTGAACTACTAAATCTAAAGCAAAAATTCCTGGCCAGGCCTACCTTTGATTGCTGAGGTTGCCTCCCAAAGGAAAAAATTGATCCTATTCATGTCCCTGAGAACGAGGACATCTACATTGACCTGACACATGAAATAGATCTCACGTGGAAGGATCACTCTAGGATGGCTCTGGAAGAAATCAAACAACATGGCATGGCCATCATTCCAAAAGGATTCCAAGAACTTGATCAAGAGATTGATCAAGTTTATCTTGACATGAATGGGGATGATTGGCCGTTCGTAGACATTGACAGAGCCAAGGCACCAAAGACCATTCAGGAAAGAGTCAAGCACACTTTGCAGCACACCAAACATTGGTGCAAATAGAATGGTCTCACCTACCTCAGGGTATATTTCACTACTTCTCCTATGGGTAGAGCACCTTTAAGAACAGCCTATGTGCTAAAAGGAAAAGGAAAAGATAAAGAGGAGGAAGGACTAAGAAAACAAGAAGAAGCTCCTCAAATCCCTCCTACTACTTCTGAAGATTAAGTGGTCGACCTGGTGTCTCCATGTAAAGAAGGAGAGACCACCGAAGTTAAGACAAACACATCCACTCAGGATGTGGTCACAGCTACAACCACGGGGGTACCTGCCATTCCTTCTTCTACTCCTTCTCCTCCCCCTGTCGTTGAAGCATCTATTCCAATGGATGTTTCTTCTTCTCTCCCTTCCTCCTTTCCATCTCCCACCTCTTCCATCTTCTCCTCTCTTGTGGATCTATCACCTAGTGTCCCCTAAATCCCATTACAGATCCCTTCTGCCTCCATGTCCTTTTCTTCCCCTATAGTAACTTTGGACCCTACAAGTGGTGGCGCATTGGACTCCTTATCGATGCCACCACCAACTGTCTCAATGTTCTTCCCTACAGCCCCTTCAGTTTCTTCCCCTTTCACCCCTGTTTCTTCCACTTTTCCCTCTACTACTCTCCCATAAGTCCAAGTTGGATCTCTGACCATCTGGGTCAACTCAAGAGAAAGGTTCCCATAACACTCATGGACTTCTCTGTCATTCTAAAGAAGGGACCAAAGAAGAAAAAATTTATAACTCACTTCTCAAAGAACGTTTCAGGAGAAAGGGTCATGGAAATTGTGTATCCTGATCCCACCAAAGAAAAGAAATATTTGTTTCCTACAGATTTTATAGTTACCCAAGTCACCATGGGAACCTCATCAGTGAGCCTGTAAGGAGAGGCTTTGTCTGTAGTAGATGCCCTCTGCAAGAAACTTCAAGAAGCAAAGGAGGAGAAGAGGATACTAAAAGAACAAAATAAACATCTTCTCCAAGCTTTGCAAAGAATGGGCAATGCTCCCCCTATGACTGCCACTCAGCCTCCTGAAGTTCTAAGTCAAGATAAGATAAATGAATACGCTAATATTGGTGAACAAGGCATGGAAGTGTCCTCCTGGATAGAGTGAATCCTTAGAGACAGTGTGGAGATAATCACAAAATTCACAAGACTCTACAGGATATAGATCAGGAAAATAAGGACCTATAAGCAGTAGCAGCAGCCCTCTCTGAGGAGTTGGACAATGCCAGATTGCAACATGAAACATTTCAGGAAATGGTCGACTGCTTAGCTGATGACCTATTAAAGGTTGGCGTTATTAATCAACCATGGGCGCATAACAAGGCTCTCATCGCATTAGATTATTGGGTTGATCAAATGGAATTTATTCTTGAGAGGATAGATAAAATCAAGGATGAAGCGTTAGATGTAAAATACAACATGGAGCAGATAATTACCATGCTATCTACAAGGATGCTCAGTGAATCATTCACCTTGAGGGAGGTAGACGATACCATCCAGCTTTTCAAGGATATCGCAACCCAAGGTTTGGCACCAGAGGTCATCTTTGACCAAGAGTCTATCAATAACCTTCTGACTTGCCGTGATTTCTTTAGGTACTTGATCAAGGCATGAAATGAATATGGCGGGTTCCTTGATAAGCTCAATACTGAAAAAGAAACTTTCTAAGTCATTGGAAATCATTTCAAGGGTCTAGATCATAAACAACTTCAGACAATGATCAACAAGTTTATGGAGTACCGAGCTTGAGTATCACATCGCCTCTCCCAAGAAGAAGCAAGACACTCTCATTCAAGCAAAGCGAGGACGATGAATAGTTTCTCTTCTTGTGTACACTTCAATATTTTTGTAAAAATATTTAAAAAGTATGTTGGCATTTATGATGACATCATCCATGTTGCACCATGGGATGTTGCCATCCACCAACTTGCCCAAAGTCAACTTTTGACTTTTTAGATATTTTGTAAATAGTGGTTGGTTTCTTTTTATCTTCTTTCTCCTTCTCTTTCTATAAATACTGGAATACTTGTTGTATTCAAAGTGGACCATTTTGTATTAAAAAAAGAAGTGAGGAGAGAAAGACTTCGTGCCTTCTTGTAACAGAAGAGATTTTAATATATATGTTAAGACTTTGTGCTCAATATATGTGTTATTTGCATCAGATCTTTCTTAAGTTAGATCTATGTTTCTATTATGTTGGATTCATTCTTATTATCATCATATGTTCATCAGTATTGCTTTATTTGTTTATGCAAGTAAGTTTGGCTCTGTTTACTACCAGCCCAAAGCATAAACCCTCTGACCTTTCCATCTTTGGAATTCATTTCTTTTCTCCCTTTAGATCTATCCTTCCTCCATTCCTTCCCTCTTACATTTCTATTCATCATTCAAAACTACCTCTACTGGGATGAGATCTCAAACCCCTAAAGTTAGAAAGTTGTAGATTTGCACAGATTCCTACTTGATAGAATAGCAATAAACCAGTTTCACTTTGTTGTCTCAAAGAGGGGCTATGCCCTCCACACTATTGCCCTGTTTCCCCATGATCTGTCCTAACCACATATTTTTCAAACCAATAGGTTTTTGGTGACTCTACTGGGGATCGAACTAAGAAAATAACTAAAATATTGTAAAAATCACTACCAGTTTGAAAATTTTAACTCTTTGTTGAAAATTAAAATTTTTGCAGAAGTGATCAAAACTGAAAATTTCCTTTGGTAAATCCATAGATCTAGACTAGATAGGAGCTTTTATTTCATTGATTTTTTACAAAAACTTGTATATTTCTATAGATCTGAGATTCTGACATTTTCCTGATATTTTCAAAACCTTACAAAATTCAGTTCAAAGATTCGAAATTCAGCTTTCTAAATAACCCACCTTTTTATACTTGTTAATCTTTGTCAAAAAACCACAATCTATTGTTATGAAAGAGGATAAATTTTAAATATTAAAAAGTACATGCTACTGATTTTTGCTAGAAATATCAGAAAATCAACAAGTACAAACAAAAAGATTGTTGTAGATCTGATCTTAATTATTACAGATCTGAATGGATAAGCTGACGGGTGAATAATTTACTCATGGCAGAAGGGCTCATGGATAAATCAATCCAATCTTTGATCTACTTCAAAGGCAAAAAAATTAGTATTACTCGAGCACAATTTGCTTCACTAAAACTTCTGTGGATTGATCAGCCTAGAAGTGCCTCACCTCCATGAAGGATCCATATTTTGCATGGTGCTTCAACATCTATTTACAACGCTCTTTTTGCTAAGAGGGATTGTACTCCCTGCTCACGTTATCTTTTCCAAAGCTGGATTTTCAAATGGCAGTATCATGGGGAAATGCCATGGGCCTTCTAGCGCTGCCACATACAGTTCACGCCCTCCCTCACAGAAATCACAATAATTTCTTGAAGTTTGATGGGAGTGGAAATCAAAGCACAGATGCACATATTGCTATGCGTTTATTATGTCATGTAGTATTCTAGACGTGGCTCATGAGGATGTATCTAGTATGTATATTTCTCGAGACCTTGCAAGGGCCTACATCAGAGTGGTTCCAACATTTACCAACCAGATCCATCACCAGTTGGGCCACATTACGAGTTGTATTTGAAGATAGGTATAAGCCTTCAGAAGACACATTTTTTTTACTGTCAAAGATCACTCACTTGAAGAAGGAGGCCAATGAAACCATGCATGATTTTATCACCCCGTTTCAATTCATTGATCAACCTGTGTGCTTCTGGCCATGTTGCCAAACACTAGAGAACCAAAAGTGTTTCTTTGTGAATGCAATGAGTTCAAGAGTAAGTTTCTTGCTTTTACAAGAACAAATCACCACCTTGGTCCTCACTCAAGATGTGGCTATTCAAATAGAAGATAACCTGCTTATATCTTAGCGAGTTAAGATGAGATCCATCGAAATCAAAGGCTTCCCAACTTCTTCTCATGCAACCTCATCAGATCTAGTATTCTAGAAGATGGCAAATGATTTTCTCGCATTGAAGAAGCAATTATCTCAAGCTTCATCTACCACTCTATACTGGGATATACCATGGAGGAACTTCACTCCCAACATCACCCCCTAAAGGCCACGTTTGCCTACTGCTGCTCCAAGGTTAGCACTTGAGGCCCCTCTGGTTAATGCCTTGGTCAAGATTGAAGAAGATGAGAAAATTTATGAAGAAACTTTGTCGTAAGGCGAAGATGATCAAGATGTTAGTGAACTGACTAACGACTCTACAATCAGGTATATGGAATTTTAGGATGAGGAATTTGATGAAGAAGAGGGTACCCAAGGGTACGTGAGTAGACAGTCATATGCTATTTTTTCCTGATCACAAGGAAAAGAAGCAAAAGTTGCTGCTAAAATACAAAAGGAAAAGGCTGTATTAAATACACCTCCAACAATCGCTAAAAGAGGTAATCCCCTTCCTGCTTAACCTCCTATCAAAATCCTTTCATAAAGAAATATTTTCCTCCTATATCTCCTCCTGACTCAATCTCCCTCCATTTCCACAAAGACTAGTACCACTCCTCTAAGATCGTGAAACAAATGACTCATTCCTTTTTCAACATAACCCTTGGTCACATTCGATATAGTCGATCATGCCAAAAGGACCAAGATCCAAATGTCTAATGCTGAGTACCTTCATTCTAACCCCGAGTATCTTGTTAGATTAACCAAGTATATTCATAGTCAAGCTTCCATCTCTCACCCCATTTCTCCAAAAGGAATTCTTTCCACTCCTACATCCCGCATAAACATTGCCTCGACGTTCGCATCAGGTAAAATTAAACCTTTTTACCTATCTCTCTTGATTAATGGTCACAAGTTAAGCAACTGCATAATTGATTTTGGAGCATTTGAAAATGTTTTATGTCGGCAAAGATCACCCATGCTTTGGGCCTCACGCTCATGGTACCAAACATTTTCAGCATTTATGTTACTCCGTGGAAACCAAGCAGGTACCATTAATAGGTCAAATCAAGGATGCATAGTTCACAATTGTAACATTCCTGGAGAAAAGAGTAAAAATGACTATCCTCATAGCTGATATTCCAACAGCATATAGGATATTGCTAGGGAGGAGCTTCTATAGAGAAGTTGGTGGAGAAATTCATATGGACTGGTCCAAAGCCAGGATCCCTATCAAAGGATTAATGCAGACATTGGAGCTTGAATCACAAAATAAATATCTGGTCACTAACTCTGATGACCCCAAGGCCTATATTCTCTTCGACTCATCAGGGATGGGGAACTACTTCTTTTCAACCGACTCCAATAAGATGGAAGTTCTCATCCAAGAGGAGAACCTCAATAAGATTTGGACACCGCAGTTTGACGGCAGTTGTGCAACAAGTGGATGTGGTGCTGGGGTTTTTGATATCTCCTAAAGAGGATATTTTCCCTCTTTCTTTCAAATTGTAGTTTTTCAATACAAACAACATTGCCAAGTATGAATCTTTGCTACTCGACATGCAAGCTGCAAAGGAAATGGGAATTCAAGAATCTAAAAGTATAGGGTGATGCTGAGCTAATTATAAACTAGGTCAAAGGTATATACCAAGTAAAGAATGACAAGCTCAAACACTACCGCAATGTAGTGTGGGATAACATCGAGGATTTTGACACTTTCTCAATCAAAGTAGTTCTATGAGCTCAAAACGACATGGCTGATTCTTTGGTCGTCTCGTCCTCTCTCATGCTCCCTCATCTAGGGTTAAAGATAGAAACGTATACCATTGAGGTAGTTTTCTACTTGAGTGTGCCAAATAATTCATAGAATTGGTAGGTATTCAATGATGACAATCAACTTATCACTGTTCTGGAGAAAGCTGATAATTTCAAAGAGCTCCATTTCAATGGATCGACTTCTGCATGCTGTGAGTTTCTCATAGGCCAAACACATGAATTGGCAGAAGATTAGGGCATATGTCAGCTCAAGGGAAATAAGATTGTGAAAGGTTTAGTTTCCCTTGGAATGATTATTTGATAAGCATGACCATTTTGTCAAGAAAAAGTAACAGGATAACCCTGAATCTTCTCCAGAAACTAAATCTATCAATTTGGGTACTACAGAACATCCTCGGTCTATGAACATCAGGAAGTGTTGTACACCCAAGGAAAAGTGTAAATTTGTCAAATTTCTAAAAAGATATATGGATGTATTGGCATGGTCTTATGCTGATCTGAAGTCATTTAAGCCTAAGGACATTCAACATGACATCCCGCTCAAAAATGATGTTAAGCCTTTTCGTCAAAAGCAAAGACATTATAATCCCAAAATCTCAGGTACCATCCAGGCTGAAATATAGAAGATGTTGGATGTAAGAATCATTTTTCCAATTCATCACAGTACCTGGGTTACTAATATTGTGCCTATGTGAAAAAAGAATGGCGAGATACAAATATGTAAAGACTTTCGCAACCTAAACCAGGCGTCCTTAAAGGACAATTATCCACTGCCCATAATGGATCAAGTTTTGTAGGTAGAAACCAGTTCAAAAATGATATCCATGCTTGATGGTTTTTCAGGTTACAATCAAATTGAGGTCACGCCTGAAGACCAATTCAAAACAGCATTCACCACTCCTTGGGGCACCTTTGCCAATAGAAGGATGCCATTCAATTTAACCAATGCCAATGCCACCTTCCACCAAGCGATGGACTTTGTGTTCAAAGGTATGATGGGAAAGGTCATCGTAGTTTACCTAGATGACTTAACCATGTTCTTTACAAAATGAAGTGATCACTGTGATCATTTGGAGCAAGTCTTGATTAGATGCTGAGAATATGAAATTTATATAAACCCTAAGAAGTTAGTTTTTGGGGTCACTGAAGGAAAATTGCTAGGACACGTCGTCAGCAAAGAAGGGACAAAAATAGATGTCAAAAGAGTTAAGGCTATTCAGAGCCTTACCTTTCCCACAAGCAAAACCAACATTCACTCTTTCTTCGGAAAGGTAAATTTTCTCAGACACTTTGTTCTTGATTTTTTTGAAAAGACTCGTCCTATATCCAATATGATGAAAGGGTCACAAACATTCTGATGGAGTGAAGAAGGTAAGATGTCATTCAAGGATATAAAATCCTCCATCGCTCATGCACCTGTCCTGGTATGTCCCAACTTCTCCAAGGATTTCATCATGTACAGTTATGCATCCACACATATTATATTAGCTATCTTAATGCAGAAGAACTCTGAGGATGTTGAATCCCTGATTGTTTTCATGATCACTCCACTAAAACCTCATGAATTAAATATGTTATAGTTGGAGAAGCACCTTTTTTTCCATGGTTAAAGTAGTAAAAAATTTCCGCTAATATATCTTGAACTCTCATACGATAGTGCTAGTCCCTGACATGGTAGTTAAGTCTATCCTGACTCAACAAGAGTTAGGAATCTTACGAGGGAATTTGATCATGAAGGTCCAAGAATATGATTTGGACATTAGACCAACTAAGTTGGTAAGGGGTAAGGGACTGTGTTAGCTAATGACTGAAAATAAAGACCCAGAAGCACCTAAGGAGCAAGCTTCTCATGTTGATGAACAACAAAGTGAATTGGAGAAAGTGGATTCTTTACCTATGGTTCTATTTGTCGCGACCAATGACGAATGGTATTCTGAAATTGCTTTATTTCTCACCTATGGAGAGTACCCAACTCATCTAACCAAAAAGGAAAAGTGAGCCGTAAATCTCAGAGCCGCATGGTATGTCATATGGGATGACAGGTTGTATAAGCATGAAATTGACGGTGTTTTCCTACGATGTGTTGATAAGCCGCAGAAGATAAGGTTCTTAAAGAATTTTCATGATTTATCCTGTGGTGGTCACTTCTCCTCTTCCGTGATAGCACATAAGATCATTTTGGCCAGGTACTATTGGCCAACACTATTTTAGGATACAACCACCTGGGTAGCAAAATGTGAACTTTGCCAATAAGTTGGAAAACCAAAGTTGGCTGCATTCCCCCTCAGGCCCATTTTCACCGATGAACCATTCAAGCAATGGGGAATTGATTTCATCGGAGCACTCAATCCTCAATCAAGTTCTAGACATAGCTACGTCCTAATAGTGACATATTACTTCACGAAATGGGTGGAGGCCATACCTGTCAAGAATGCCACTTCTGAAGTTTTTTGCAACTTCATCAAAGAAAATATTATTGTGAGATTTGGCATCCCACATAAGAGCATTGTTGACAATGGTTCCAACTTCTCTTTTTGGGAAGTTATTGGTTTTTTCTATGAATACAGAATAACCTTGGCTCATTCCTCAGATTACTATCCTCAAGGAAATGGTCAGGTAGAATCTAGCAACAAGAACCTAGTAACTATCATATAGAAGCTAGTTGATGAGAACCAACAATCTTGGCACAAGTCATTATACGATGCCTTGTGGGTAGATCATATCACTCCAAAGAGATCTCTCGGCATGTCACCTTTCCAGGTGTTGTATGGGACCGATGCTGAAATCCCTATCTTTGTAAAACTCCCTGCTCTACACTTGGTTTGAGAAATTGAAGATGAAACTTTTTAGAGTTATCTGGAAAAGAGAATTATGTACCTGACAGAGCTTGAAGAAAAGTGAGTGAAGGTGGTGGTCGAAAAGAAAGCAAGTCTAGGTAAAGAGATTTCTTAGTAGGAGATCTTGTCCTTCTGTGGGACAAACAAAGAGAACCAAAGGTATGCACGAAAGTTTGACTCTCTTTGGAGAGGGCCATACATGATCAAACAACTCAATAGAGAGAATAGTTTCTATCTGTCATATCTGGATGGAACTGAGCTCCCACTTCCATATAGCGGGCAGCACCTAAAGATCTTTAGGAAGTAGAGCTTGCTCTCTTCTTTGTACAATTTACTTTCGTTGTTTGTTTTCTTTTGTCGTGTGTTTGTTTCTTGTTTGTCAAGTGTTCCATTTCTTCCCTTTTTGGTTTCCCTTCTTTTTTACTCTCTATAACCCAATGGATAGACACATGAAGACTGGATTCTCTACCCCTAAGTTTCACTTAAGGATAGTCCCCAGAAAGAGCCAACTGTTATCCTGTAAAATTGACAAGGGAAATTTTGTAGATAACCATACCAAAATTTCATTTTGGTCCCCTGAGGAGGTCTATTAATGTTCAAAATGACATAAAATTTCCCTTCCGAAAATCAAGTTTTAAGAACTTAGCCATTTTCAGCCTTTTTGAACTGGGTGCAAAAATTGTTGTGTCAACATCAAGAAATGTGTACCCCTTTGAAAATCCTTTGACGCCCTAAAAGACATATCAACATGAGAAAATTCATGCACTTAAGGTGCTAAAAGTTTCATGTCAGCATGTTAAAACCTACACCAAAGAAATGCACCTAAGGCATGAAAAGCGAGATATCGACACATCAAAATGTGCGTTGAAGGCGCTGAAACTTAAATGTTGATGTTACAGAACTTGTGCCAAGGTGCATCCAAATCCATGTCGACACTTCAAAAAGTGTGCCCAAGGAAATTTGGTGAGGTAATAAATGCTAAATTTTCTATAAATATGTGGTTAACACCTGTAATTTTCAACGATTTGAAAATTGTGAAAAGTCTTTCTCTGCACCTGTCAGCTATCTCTGTCATGCCCGTGTTCTAATTTTCGAGTTTATGGACCCCAACATCATTCTTTCATCCCTTATTAAACTGGAACAAGTGGACAACTATTCCTCATTGATGGTCACACATGGTCTTCATCCTTGGTTGCAAAAAACCAACCATTGTCTAAAAAAGCTAAAGTTGACAGAGTATAGAAATGAAGTATAACTATCACCCCTAACCATTTGGAAAACTTCAGGACCCCTGCTTCTAGATCTACATATCGTGAGAAGAGCTAATCCTTGCAAGAAATCCCAGGGACATCTGAGCTTAGACACATTGTATAAATCAAAAGAAAGAAAAGGATCATGCTAAGAGCTAGAAATCAACCAATGCACAAAATCAGTGGCTTTTTTCCCTTTGATGAACACTATCCCTTCATGTTGTAAACCCCACAGTTTACACTTTGCCAACTGCCCTCGCATGCAACATGTTGGTAATCGGCACTATTAATAAACGATTTAGCAATCATGTAGAGGCATAGGCTGCAATGCTATAACAAGGATCACATATTTGATGTTTTAAGTCCTTCAAAGAAGTGCCCAACTATGGTAATCAACCTTGGCTACGTTGGGCATCACTTTGAACCACATTCCAACTTTGGGCATTGGGCACACTCATCAAGCCAGGCAACACCATCGTTTACCAGTGCATCAGTTAAAGCAATTTTCCAAAAGCGTTGGCGAATGATCCTTAACACCAACATTGCATGTTGTGTGTTGCCAACCCACGCCCCGCGCCTTTCTCCTTGGTGCTGAAACTTTTTATGCAACACTCCCCAAAAGTGTGCCTTGCCTTTATAATCCTTTGGCACAGCTTTCCCCTCTCAACACAGGTGCATCTTTTTGCATGTTGACATCTCCAAAAGTGCATACAATCATGTTTAAAACCTAAGCAGCAGTGCTATGGGCTTCTTGATTTATGCCCTAAGCCTCATAAATATCTCTTTATTCTTTATGAAAGATTTTATTATGGATAACATGATGGTTAACATGGCTCTCCTATGTTGAACCTCTTTTATTCTCCTTGTAGAACAAAAAAAGCTATCCTTGAGCTCACACATGTCTTCATCGAGTAAAAATCCAACCAAGTCTAAAGGAAAAGTAAATTTGACAGAGAAAGAAATGAAGTATAAATACCATAAAGTCAGAATTCCTGACTCATACGCAGAGAGTGATCTTGATATCAGGGACTCCGAGCTTGGTCACATTGATATGGAGGATTTCTAGGCCAGAACCAACCAAACAACTAATCGCCCTTGGATGAACAAACTGGTAGGCAGCGGATTACACTTTGTAGTTGGGCTGCTGATAAGTGCCATTAATAGCGAGTTCATAATGTTGGTGGCTCGATGCTATAACAAGGACACAAGATGTTTCGAGGATAAAGAAGGAAAGATGGTCATCCCATAGTTCTTGAAAATCAATGATGCCTTCTTCTATGAGTTGATCTACTTATTGAGGTTGAATATGAGGCATGGTCAAACCAGCCTGAGTGTAACGGCTATCATGAAGAAGTGGGGAGCATTGTTCACTTAGTTTCCCACTTTCACCTATCTCAAAGGAAGTGAATTTCTGAGGGTTAACCAACCAAGCTACCGAGGTATGCAGGACCCAATCTGATTATCTTAGAGTTGTCAAGGAAACTAATCACATAACTATGAGAGATGCATGAAGAGAAAGAAGGGAGGAACTCCATTTCCCCTTACAGTGGGTTGATACACTTGTACCACATTGGCCAAAGCATGAGAAATGTTTTACCGAGCTTGAACTGTTGAATCTAAAGTACAACTTCCCGGCCAGGCCTACCTTTGATTTCCGAGGTTTCCTCCCAAAGGCAAAAAATGATCCTATTCATGTCCCTGAGATCGAGGAAATCTACACTCAACCTGACACATGAAAGAGATCTCAGGTAGAAGGATCACTCCAGGACTAGCTCTGGAAGAAATCAAATAGTATGGCATGGCCATCATTCCAAAATGATTCCAAGAACCTAATCAAGAGATTGATCAAGTTTATCTTGACTTGGATGGGGATGATTGGTCGTTCACAGACATTGACAGAGCTAAGGCACCAAAGACCATTCAAGAAAGATTCAAGCACACGTTGCAGCGCATCAAACATTGGTGTAAATAGAATGGTCTCACCTACCTTGGGGTATATTTCAATTCTTCTCCTAAGGGTAGAGCACCTTCAAGAAATTCCCATGTGCTAAAAGGAAAAGGAAAAGATAAAGAGGAGGAAGGACCAAGAAAACAAGAAGAAGATCCTCAAATCCCTCCTGCTACTTCTCAAGAGAAAGTGGTCAACTTGGTGTCTCTAGGTAAACAAGGAGAGACCACCAAAGTTAAGACAGACACATCCACTCAGGATGTGGTCATAGCTACAACCACGGAGGTACCCGCCATTCTTTCTTCTTCTCCTTCTCTTCCCCCTGTTGTTGAAGCATCTATTCCGATGGATGTTTCTTCTTCTCTCCCTTCCTCCTTTCCATCTCCTACCTCTTACATCCTCTCTGCTCTTGAGGATCTTTCACCTAGTGTCCCCTCCATCCCATTATAGATCTCTTCCACCTCCATGTCCTTTACTTCCTCTGTAGTAACTCCAGGCCCTACAAGTAGCGGCACATTGGACTCCTTATCGACGCCACCACACAAAACATCTCAACATTCTTCCCTGCAACCCCTTCAGTTGCTTCCCCTTTCACCCTCATTTCTTCCACTTTTCCCTCTACTCCTTCTCCCATAAGTCCAAGTTGGATCTCTAACCATCTGGGTCAACTCAAGATAAATTTTCCCATAGCACCCATGGACTTCTTTGTTATTCCAAAGAAAGCATCAAAGAATCAAAAATCTATAACTCGCTTCTCTAAGAGTGTTTCAGGAGAAAGGGTCATGAAAATTGCATATCCTGATCCCACCAAAGAGAAGAAACATCTGTCTCCTATAGATTTTACAATGACCCAAGTCACCATGGGAACCTCATTAGAGAGCCTGTAAGGAGAGGCTTTGTCTGTAGTAGATTCCCTCTGCAAGAAACTTCAAGAAGCAAAGGAGGAGAAGAGGATACTAAAAGAACAAGATAAACATCTTCTCTAAGCTTTGTAAAGAATTGGAAATGCTCCCCCTATGACTGCCACCGAGCCTCATGAAGTTCTAAGTCAGGATAAGATAAATGAATACACCAAGATTGGAAAACAGGCATGGCAGTTTCCTCCTGGATAGAGTGAGTCCTCAAAGACAGTGAGGATATAATCATGGAATTCACAAGACTCTAACAGGATATAGATCAGGAAAACAAGGACCTACAAACAACAACAGCATCCCTCTCTGAGGAGTTTGACAATGCCAGATTGCAACATGAAACATTTCAGGAAATGGTCGACTGCTCAGTTGATGACCTATTAAAGGTCAGTATCATTGATCACCTATGGGCGCATAAAAAGGATCTCATCACATTAGATTATTGGGTCATTTATCCTTGAGAGGATAGATAAAATAAATGAAGAATCCCTAGATGCAAAATACAACATGGAGCAGACAGTTACCAAGATGTCTCCAGGGATGCTCAGTGAATCATTCACCTTAAGGGAGGTAGACGATACCATCCAACATTTCAAGGATATTGCAACCCAAGGTTTGGCGCCAGAGGTCATCTTTGACTGAGAGTCTTTCAATAGCCTTCTGGCTTGCCATGATTTCATTGGGTACTTGATCGAGGCATGAAATGAATACGGCGGGCTCCCTGATAAGATCAATACTAAAAAAGAAACTTGCTAAGTCATTGGAAATCATTTCAAGGGTCTAGATCATAAATAGCTTCAGAAAATGATCAACAAGTTTATGGAGTACCGAGCTCAGCATCACATCACCTCTCCCAAGAAGAAGCAAGACACCCTATTCAAGCAAAGAGAGGATGACGAATAGTTTCTCTTCTTGTGTACGCTTCGATATTTTTGTAAAAATATTTAAAAAGTATGTTGGCATTTACGATGACATCATCCATGTTGCACCATGGGATGTTGCCATCCACCAACTTGCCCAAAGTCAACTTTTGACTTTTTAAATATTTTGTAGATATTTTGTAAATAGTGGTTGGTTTCTTTTCATCTTCTTCCTCCTTCTCTTTCTATATATACTGGAATACTTGTTGTATTCTAGGGGTGTGGAAATTTTTGTATAAAAAAGAGGTGAAGAGAGAAAGACTTTGTGCCTTCTTGTAACGAAATAGACTTTAATATATATGTTAAGACTTTGTGCTCAATATATGTGTTATTTGCATCAGATCTTTCTTAAGTTAGATCTGTACGTTTCTATTTTGTTGGATTCATTCTTCTTATCATCGTATGTTCATCAGTATTTCTTTATTCATTTATGTGATTAATTTTGGCTCTGTTTACTACCAGCCCAAAGCATAAACCCTCTGACCTTTTTATCTTTGGAATTCATTTCTTTTCTTCCTTCAGATTTATCCTTCCTCCATTCCTTCCCTCTTACATTCCTATTCGTCATTTGGAACTGCCTCTACTAGGATGAGATCCCAAACCCCTAAAGTTAGAATGTTGTAGATTTACATAGATTCCTAGTTGATAGAATATCAATAAACTAGTTTCAGTTTGTTGTCTCAAAGAGGGGCTATGCCCTGCACATTGTTGGCTTGTTTCCCCACGACCTATCTAACCGAAAGATTTTCAAACAAACAACCACCAAAATCTTATCAAATTCTTAAAATCATCTATCATCAAATTAAAAAAAATTAATAACAAACCAACCAATACCTTTTCTATTCTGAGATAATCCTTAATTATTTCTTTTAGATATCACGCATATGTATTAGTCTACATATATTTGCATGAAGAAGGCTTCAACATAGCTTTGATTCATCTTTGAGAAGAATTAACACCTTCACCGTAATACACCATACATCTTTTTGAAGTTCTATCATCCTGCAACAAAAAACCTCTTATACAATTACATCAATGTGTAAGCTAATGTTGGTTCGATTTCAAATCTCTCCTTTATACTTGAATTCTTATAAGGCTATAAATCGACTTCCACTATGCACTCATGTTTTCCTTCTTTTTCATAGCTTTACATTTCATAGCCAAGTTCAAATATTTGCAACTCCCTCTCATATGACACTTAGAGAATTAATTGTTCCTTGGTCTTGAATTCGAATCCTTCTTCAAAAATTGCGTCCATGTATCCAGAACAATTATATGCCTTCAAGAAGGGATGGTACGTGCTCACCAGGATCTACAATTTGTTACAGTGATGAAAAGGAAATTAGTTTCATAGTTTTTATATGCACACAACACCATGAATTCCACAAATTAAGAAACAAATTTTTCTTCAAAAATCCTATTTTCTAGGTGAAGTTTGGATTGATCCATCCATGGAGCAATGAATTATCATGATGTCCTAAAATTAGAACTATGGGCTATATTTGGAATACGTACACAAGACTTTTATTTTTATTTTTAAAAATAAATACCTCAAATATCAAACCCTACAGCTTCTCCCTTTGATAGAAATTGAAATAATTATCTTCCAACCTAATTGTAATTTGAACACTCACTTCCCGATGCAGAGGATGTGATATAGTATATAAAAACATTTAATAAAAATCACACACTTAGTTATGAAGATCAAAAATACATAATACAAAAGATCGATATGCTTTGATACCATTGAAAGATGTACAACCCACTCACTCGAGTCAATAAAATATATGAAAATTTCAATCATGCAGAAATCAATTCATACTCATATCCAACTTGGAAGTAACAAAAAAAAACATGCATGCTCAATATATAATTAATAGTTCTCCACTTCTATTAGTAATTCAACCTTAATTGTTTTCATATTCGAATGCCAACATACATGAAGTAGTACTTATTTTTTGAGCACAAAAAAAATCATTATCATGAAATACATAAATATCAATCCAAATGACACCAAAGTGCCATTTCCCATTCATATATTTAATCATATCCGTTTCATGCACTCGTTATGGTCATCTAAGCTTCATTCCACCAAAATTACATGCTTATCTCCTCCTTCAGCCACTATGTATTCAAAAGCTAAAAAATATAAATTCAAAGACAAATTTATCTTGAATAACCACTGAACAAATCTCCTTGTTTTTAGTAAAAATGTTCTAAACTTGGAGAACACACATAACAAACCTCCCTAAATATATTAAGGAGTTATAACAATCTAAAACCCACTCACAACCAAACTCACTTCCTAAAACATAGGATAAATGTCTTATTATTCCTTATATGAAATTTTTTTGCTACTACACACAATATGGAAACATTATTATTCAACTTATGATT
The DNA here is from genome assembly GCA_019776745.2 of Taxus chinensis. Classification (NCBI taxonomy): domain Eukaryota; kingdom Viridiplantae; phylum Streptophyta; class Pinopsida; order Cupressales; family Taxaceae; genus Taxus; species Taxus chinensis. Next base: position 31,148,047 of record CM034146.1, on the reverse strand, counting down.
GTCCCTTATTCCAACATAGACATGTGAACATTAAATTTATTCCCCAAAAATGGACTCCAAATCATTAAATGAAACACTGATGCTCCTGCATTACGTTGGGTACTTATAAATCTATATGTAAAAAATATATTCCCAAAATCTCTACCCTAGGATTTAATGTCCTTATCAAGGGGTCAAAATGATTCTTTCTTGATCCCTTAGTTGATATATATGATTAGATAAATCATATTATAGTTATTTTTCTATCCACCTACTAACTTCTAACCCCATGCACATCAACCTATCACCCAACGAGCACTGGGAGCTCACCCGAGGCACGCACGAGTGTCGCGCCCCTCCTTTATGTGAGAATTGTGAGAAGATCTTACCATTTTTAGAGGATTAATTACAGGGAAGTGAATACTCATGTAAAAGAGCAACATGGGCTATCATATCCTTATACCCAAGAATTTAATAATAAGAGAAACATCATGAATTGAAATACAAAGAATAGATCTGCCATGAAATATAAGGAAATAACAATAGGGTTTACACTCATGAACCAATATTCAGAATAGAGCCATATATTCATATAGATCATAGTATCAGTAACCACATTACATTCAAAAGGGTCATAACAAACCTTACATAACAAAATACTCCATACTTATTTCCTACAGGTCTTCCCTGGTGTGATATTCTAAGTATGCCCTCTCATTTCAACCCTTACTACAGATTATAATGCCATAAAGAGGCCTATTACACCCATTATACCCCTTACCAATAATGATCTAAATCCTAGCCTTACTGCAACATCATATTCTTGATGCATTCCCTTATGATCTTGTACCTCCTATCTTTCGTCTTCTTTTCCATTCAGGCATGTCTTCATTACTGTTGATGGTGAATCATAGCACCCCTAAATGTCTGTAACTCGATGGTTTGAGACTCTCAGTGCAATTGCATAACATGGAGCTTTTCCAAGTGTGGGACCTTGCAAAAACATAAAATATCTTTGGATGAAGACCGGTTCCTATTCCTCTATTCAAATGCACACATAAGAATGTAGAGGGTTTACTTAAAAACCTAATCTAACTTGCCAAGGAGACATGGTAAGAAGATGCATAAAAATAAACCTAAACTAACAAAGGTGATGCACCGAGGAATGAAGAAACATTTTTCTTGCCAATAAACACAAACCATTAAAATGTAATGCAAGATCATGTATAGATAACCAGATTTGCAGTGAAAGATCAGCCATGCATGTGGTGGTCTATACAAGGGCAAGGAGTTTGGAATATCGAGGGATTGTCTCCTCTATCTTCTACTTATCTTCTTCCTTCTGGCACACCAAAATATCTTCTACTAATTTTAGAATGAGTGATCAACTTTCCATGTTGAGAACACATGTTAAGTCTTCCAAGGATTGCAAGGTCGACTCATATTTCTGATCAGTCGATGCTAGGTCTGGGTGTTTAAGGTTCATGGCATCCGTGATCATTTCATTGTTATTATACACCTCTTGCACATTTTCCTTTTCCTCCCTTAGTTCATGCATTAATTGTGCATTGATCAGCTCTTCCTGCTTCAGACCCTTTCTCTTCTCAATTAGTTCCTCCTTCTCTAGTTCTTCCTCTATGAACCTTAACTTTTCATTCCTTCCAAACAACCTCACATCAACCTTAACCGATACCTTATTAAGGGAATTGTAAAATTTCTCATCTCATAATTTTTGAGCGTTTACTAGTGCGTTTATTCATTTTTTATCTCTTAACTTCATCAATAATCATTGACTAATCTCATACTCGGGCTAATCAACATGAGACTTAAACACCCATGCAAAGATTTGGTCTATAGGCACGGTATTATGGAAGCACGTGCACATCACCTTACTTGGATCATTTATGTAACTCATCCCCTGCTTCTATACCACTTGATGATCTTCCCTCCTATGTGTGTTTCCTTTGGAAATCTTACTGCTAAGTTGGGATCTCCACCCATGCTCCCATGCTCTTTTCTTATGCTTTCCTCCTCTATCTCTTAAGTATCTCATTAACGCCTCACTCCACTTCCTACTCCACTAACTCTATTATTATGCCCATTAATTCTCTTTCCGTGACCTCTTCTATTTTATATTTAGTGAGGCTTGGGGCTCTTTGATCCTTTTTATTTACTTCTTCACTCCCCCCTTTTCCTTGAGTGCATCCATCTTCTCCATCCTTTTCTTCATCTTTGAATTCATGTACATCATACACCAGATATTCTTGAGCCTCTTCATATTCTTCATCATCCCTTTGACCTCTATAGGCCTCTTGGATCTTTGTTTCTTCTAAGTCAGCCTTCTCTACTACCTTCTTCTTCTTCCAAACCGGTGATTCTAGTATAGGATAATCTTCCTTCTCTTCTTCCTTAGTAAGTGAATTCTTTAGTTGTGATTCTTATTATGTAGGAGTCTCTTCTTTCTCTGATGCCTCCTCTTTAGGTGTCTTTTCTTTTTCCTTATTAGGGGAATTATTCCTCCATGCATATATACTTGGCCTTGCGCCTGATTCTGGTGCACCCACAGATTATGCAGTCTACACACTTAGTGCTTTCTTCTCTGAGCCCTCTTCTCTCTCTCTTCCTGGGCACAACATTATTTCTTCTGGTGGGGTCTTCTGGGATGGTGTAAATACCAAAATTGGGTCACACTCCCCTTGGTCTCTTTTCCAATCGCCAACTCAAACATATTCACCTAACCATGACCCTTTTACTCCACATTAATATTAGTTTAATTATTTATAATTAAAGTGATGCTTATCCTCACAATATTCATTATTTATTTACCCTAAATGAAATAATTTCCACCTCACCTAGACATCTCACCAAAAACCTATTTTTAGCATATTTCCCCTTTATTAGGACTCAACATTCACTCACCATAACTAACTAAGGCTTAGTAATATCTACCTTAATGAAATAAGACGTAGTGCAACCCTAAAATCCTAGGCATATTCTACCTCTAACAATATTACCGCTCATTAAAACATAACATTCCATTTTGATCCACAAGATAGATTGAGCTGGCCTAAAAAGATTGCCAAGATATAGCATTTTTAGTAAACCTAGGATTTTCCGCCTTAACCGATGTCATTAAACCCTAAAATAACGTCGCTCACCCTAAACCATCGTTGGTTACCTTATATTTATTTTGGTAACCTTGTTTTATGGGTTGGTTAAATTCTCAAGTCTATGAACGAAGGAGATTAGCATGCAATCAATAACCAAAGCCTTTTCACGTGTCCAGACAGTCATAACTAGCACCAAGACTGATCAAAAGGTATTTGGATTCACAGTAGCATTCTGGGAAGTAATTTTGTACCATTGAGCACCATTCCATAGATCAACCTTCATCAACATCTCCAACCACCTCTCCACCACTACAGGCATCTAGAATCCTCTTGGACTCTAAGTAAGTTGTTTTATCCTCTGTCACTTACAGTTTTATTCTCTATTTGTCTTATTTTATTCACTTTTCTTACTTAGATCTATCCCTCAATTTTATCTCTATCAACCACCCCCCTCACAGCCCACCTAAACTTCACAAAAACCTATCCCAAAACCAACTCCCTCAAGTAGACCTTACAGAAACCCTCCACAATATTTGTGTAATCACAAAGAGGAACCAAAAATCATTCTACAACATCTTCCATTTCCCCACAGTCACCGACATTGGTTAACCCCAACTATGGTATGTCCATCATATACTGACATTGGTATCCTTAATCAATATTGGTCACTGTGACTATCAACTTAACCTAATAACTCAACCCTTAGCCTACCCCAAACCTCTCTCAAAACCTTACCATACCTATTTTGGACCTGTCACCTCACCCTCCCCCATAGATACCTTTCAACTATTTGTTCCAAGAAAAAAGATAGCTCAAACACCCTCCACTTGACTCTGTACAACTTTCCATAGTTACTGATATCGGTCACCCTAAACTAGTATCGATCATACCTAAACTGACATAGGTCACCCTTACTGGCATTAGTCTTTGTGTCTGATAATAATTTTCTATACCAAAAACCTAATTACCTCACTGAAAACAACCCAAAATATTACCCAACCTTATCAAGACTTTGTCTATAACCTATAGACCACCTATGATACCTGCAACCCAACCCAAAACCTTTACCTGCATTAAATTTTAGTATTTAATCAGATCAACGCTGATAGTAATCTGAGGCACCTACATCAAAATTCTAGAACTAGATTATTTTATTTACATATTTAAGTTATTTTATATTAATTTATAAACAATGGATTGATGGCCTTCTAGGAAGTATCACACTTCCCAGATCTATCATACGCTAAGAAATCCACTATCATATACTATTTAACTCTCTTTCATGGTCTTATTTTATATTTCAGGTAGTTCCTCCTAGCCAAAAGAAATCTCTCACAGTCAACATTGGATCAAGAAGTCAGATGGGGCGCAACAACTTCTAAACTGACCATCACAACAGGTATTCCTTCTTGGCCCATACCCCTATCTATTTCATCGAATCCTTAAAGAAAATGGTAAAACATTTTAGCATGCCCTTTGGGACCCTCTCTTGGATTCATTGCATTTTCTTCATATAGGGAATACTTTCTTATGTGTTCCTTTCTTTTCTAAAAAAATACACATTTAATCTTCTCCCTGGTAATATTACTTTCTTCTAATTATCTAAATGGCATTTGTCATTTTGTGCTTAAACTGAACTACTTCTTCCTTCTTACATTGCATTAGTAAAAGAGCATTCCTCTTCTTATTCATCACTTGTTACATCAAATATCACATTTTGATTTGGTTTTAAAACATGGGCATTGCATTTTGATTTGTTGCATTATAGCTCACATTAAAATGAGGGAAACCTGTATGTTGGAAGTCATGCCCAACTAATGGTTGACACAATTGAACTGTAGAAATCACTTTCTTCTCTCTCCCTCTTGGCCAAATTACAAAAAATTGGAATATATACATCTTAAACAACATCCCACCTAGAAGAACATGTCAAGGATCACATGATCAAAGGATTAACAGTGGGCACCCAACTGGTTCTCTCTATCCATTAGCCCATTAGAGGATGGCTGCCCCCACAAAAACATAACCTGAAACCTCACCTTTATAATTTCCTTCTTCATAGGAAGCCTTCCCAACCAAAAAAATTGTTCTAAATTCACATGTTAGCCTTAAATAGAATAAGCTAAAAACAACATAAAATTCACTTTTAGGACTACATGTTTTCTTAGCTTTGTTCGTGATTTTTGTTTTGAGGTGTGAGGATATGATTCTTCATTTTTATTTTTTCCTTTCACACGTTTCCATCACAGTTGGAGTATTTTGACTTTATCTGAGTGTTACAGGACCTCATCTTATCATCCCTAGACTTTTTGGTTGATTATTCATGCAATCTAAATTCATGAAAATCCTTTTTTTTCATTCTTCATATTTCACAGTAACTAGCATCGGTCCAAGGACCATCATTGCTTTACATCTGACTATCATTGGATTACCTAACTAGTGTCAGTTCCTTGTTCTTTTGGTTAGTTTACCAAAAGGACACTTATCTTATCTTTTCTTCTGTTTACAGTCTTTGTGTATCATTGTACTCTCTATACTCTAATAATAGTCATAAAATACAACTTTCCTATCTGACAGTCATCATTTTTCTATCAGAGTAATTGGTATCAGTTCTTATAACCATCATCAGTCACCCTAGACCACTATCGGCCACCTCTTAACCATTCTCAGTTACTGCAACTAGCATCAGTCAGTTTGTTTTTATTTTAATCAAAACATTTTCCAACTTTCCCTCTCATAATATGTTTTGTCCCATATTTGTTATTCCCCGTGTCATTTATAGAGTATAGTTCACCTTATATACGTTGATTCACATGGTGTTGAATCGTAGCCAAAATAACACCCTTATATTTCATGTCAGTCGTTAGCCACTCCCGCCTAGTCCATCACCGCCATCCATCCTATGGATCTAACTCAGCTCATCCCCATCATTACTGGTGATGAAGAGTTTTTTAGACTCCTTGACTAGAATCCCACTGCCATCCAATACTACCTTGATCATTCTTACACCAAGGATTCCTCAGGATAGTTAGTATATGACATGCATGTATCTATCCCTCATTCTCTCACAATAACTTTTACATCAGCTAGCACCAACTCATAATTACTCTCATCCACTTTACCACCTATGTTGTCTCAGCTAGATCCCATAGCCACTATAATTGTAGCATCTATGTCATCTATCACACCCACGACGTCAATTGTACCTCAGAAAACTACTTTAAGTATAACCCCATCTACACCCACTGCTTCACATATACCCATTGCATCGTAACCACCTCTGGTGTTGGTAGTTTACACCCATCTTCAAAACCTCATTGTTTCTATCTGGAAGTCCTTACCCCCAATCACCACTAGATTTGGTATGACTATCCCACCCACTTGCGAAAAATACCAACAACCCCAACTTCATCTATCACTTATTCTGGCTTTGTGACACCTACATCTATTCCTACTGGGCAGTGCTCATAATCAATGCCACCACACACTATTATGCCACTAACCTCATACATTCAACATGAAACCCCTTTTTCTGTAGGGGGTACCCATTCATCACAACCTACTAACGACCTCATTAGAATGATGATGGAAAATATGCAGACTTTAGAAGCATTGTTTTTTAGCTCCCATAATTCTTTAACTTATGATTAAATCTATAATGATACTATCCATCTGTCTATTCAAATTTACCCCTACACTATGCATTAGGAAATGACTAAATTCAATTGCTTCAACAGTAAATAATACCCACAGTAACACTTGTGGTCGTTCAAAAATGGGTGCTACCTAATCACCCATGATAATGCTTTTCTCCTATGAACTATCCCAATGTCCTTAACATGACCAACATTAGATTGGTATAGTGTGTTGGTTCTCAATTTGATCTCACCCCGTTTGTCAATGAAATTCTTCATTTTGCGGGCTCTGTCGTCTTTTCTATCTCCCCATATTGATGCATGAAAATTATGTCCTCCATTTGGTTGTTGTGATTATTCCTTTCCTTTGGTCAAGGATCACTTTAAATCCAACGTTTTTTTTCCGTTCCTCTGTCCATGAGAAAGATCTGTAACTTGGGTGAAAACTCAGTTTTTTTCCCTTCCTTCCATTTTCCACAGTCACGTTTTTTTTTCCCTGTCATTTTTGACCCAAGTATCTATGGAAACGTGATTGGATGTGGATTGAAATATCGTATTTATTCCTTATATTGTTTCCAAAAATAATTTTCCTTGAAGGAGGATTCATTTCCAGGCACAAATGTTGGTTTTCTTACATTTTACGGTTTGACGGGTGTATTTTTCTTGATCAAATTTATATCTCAGCATCTATGGAAACGTGGCCCTTTCTGGTTGGATGCAGCTCAGCGAAGCACTTTGAAAACCCTAAGGCCCGATTCAAATCAAATCTTGTCCACGTGGAGGGTCAGCGCTCATTTAAAAATTCACCTTTTGGTTTGGTCTTGCAGTTGTGTTGGGGAGACAAGTGGAGGTTTTCATTTCCTTTCATAGACTTAGAAAATTTTCTCATGTGGTCAGTGTAGCTTTCGTGGACAAGGAACACATGGAGGGCCGACACTCACTTGAGGATCTGCCTCAGGGTCCCATCTTAACAAAAGTGCCAGGAGGACACTTGGAGGCTTCCGTTAGCTCCGCTCTATACTTCAAATTTTCAAAGAAAAATTCTAAGACCTGGAAAATGTGAAGGGACTGCACCTGTTTGGGGAATGGCCCTGAAATTTTATTTTGAAGAAGTGTCAGGAGGACACTTGGAGGAGTTTTCTTACTTTTCCCTTGCTTCGACTTTTCAATGGCCAAGGAAAGTTGTTTCAAACACTAGACACATGACGCCTTCCGCTGATCCTTCAACTTTCTTAACAAATCTGCTAGAATGAGACACATGGTGATACTGTGCTTGCTTGGGCTCTCCACTTTTTTGGACCATCTCAAAGTTTTCCATTGAGACACATGGAGGCTTCCTCTGGCTCCTTTTTTACTGAAACTTTTTCAAAGGCCAAAAGGAATTTTTCTTGGGCCTAGGGCACGTGGAAGGCCCACGCTTGTTTGGAAACTTTCCCCTATACTTCTCCTTTGCAGTTACACCAAGGAAACATGTGGATGGATATAATATAAAGTAGAGAAGGGATAAAATCAATGGTTTTTGTGCATTTCATCTGTTTTTCCACCATTTTTCTCCAAGACACCTGTAGATGCGAATACGCACTGTTTTTCATCATTTTTTTATGAAATTCCTTGTTGTTTTTTGTCTATAAAGTGTGATTAGATGGATTCATAACTTAATTTGTGAGTCCAAGGATTGTTAAGGTCAATATTTTGAAGTTGAAATTGCTCGGGCACTTGTAAAAACATAAATTACCAGAGAAGATGGATGCAGGGTAGAGTTGCAGAGGAAGGAGAGGGAAAAAAATGAAATGATGGAGGTTGTAAGTGTAAAAGATGAAAAAGGTGTTTCCTTGTGAGTGAAAAGGATTACTTGTCAGATCTAGTTGTAGATAGCCTCTGAAAAATGATTAAAATGGGTATTTCTCGCATGACATAATCAGAAAGATTAAAAGTACTATAAAAAAATATTGTGGCATGGCATCCTAGTCATTAGTCGAGGGCATGAGAAATGTGATTAGTTCATAATTGGTCCACTTGGCATCTTTCGGGTGTGAATTTGTTACACGTTGCTTTCAGAGGAAAATTGGTTAGAATTAAGGGTCCCTGGAATATTATTCTTTTTGGGGGGAAATTTTAGGATGAATGAGCGAGTGAAATGTATAAATGAAATGAGAATACTCTTGAAAAAGATTGGGGGTTGAATTCTTAAGAAAAAATTTGAGAGAGCCTGTCTTCCTAAGAGACCAATCTGAGATACTTGGTTAATTTCTTATGTGTTAAATTTTTTATCATGTCAAGTTGGTTACAGATGTATAGCCATTGAAAAGCTTTGATATTGCTCTGGAATCTTTCCCCTTTCTGATGAATCTAATCAATTTCGAGTTAATTTGTGTCAATCTTAGAGCAATTTATGTCTACTTTGTTTCAGAATGTTTGCAAGTAGTTTTTCTTATGCCTATTGTAATCTTGTGGTAAAGTGCCTCCGAATCACACAGTATCTCTTCCCGCTGATAGTTTAGTGGCATTTTCAATTTCATTTCAAGAAGATCTTTCATCCTATGATGAGATAAACAATTTTTCACTGTCATTTGTTGATAAAGACTATCTGTAAGCCTTCGAGTGTAACTTAGGCATGAGGAACCAGGGGTATTTGATGTTTAATTGAGTCTTTTAACTTGAGACTTCATGCTAGACTCTCAAATATTGTGTGAAATATTGTGAATTTGGGCATCCATTGAAGCACACCTTCTGGTTGAAGGAATATCTTAGCTATTCCGAAGCTTTTATTCATTCATCTTTCCAGTTTTTGTGAATTCTCTCAAAGATCTGGTATAATCAATTTTATCCTACTTAATCTCCCACTAAAATTATTCAAAAACAATGAATCCATCGTGAACTACCCATGTTTACGTTGTCTATCAACAAAGGAACAAAATCTATTTAGTAAAATATGGAGAACAATCATAATTTCATAATGTCTTTAGTAATCTTAGCCTTGTTTTGAAAGTATATCCATATTTTATAATTCACAACTCTTGAGAGTTAAATGATGGAGTATTGATCATACTTTCCCAAGGTTTTCTTCATAAAATTTGTGAAAAATAAGAATATCTCCATCTCCTTCATCAAAAAGAGGTTACACTAAGAGTCCTCTGACCCTGGTTGAAGAGGCACAACCTAAAGTAGTGAGGATAGGTCAAATCATTTTGAAGGTACTATCCATCTCTCCACAATATGAGTGAAAAATTGCCATTTAGATCTCATCCCGAGCTATAAAATGACACACATCATCATCTATCTATCTCTAAGATTCATACCAAATCTTTGATTTTGCTCAGATTGACAAGGAGAACAATTTTGGATACCAACATAGTGCACTACCTTTACATTCCATTTAATACTTTAATCAAGTAGCCCAAGCTTTCTTAGACCATTTTTCAATCAATGTTACTAAGAAATTCACTATGACCAATCTATATTCAAGCTGACACTATGAAGAAAAATCTATCATAGATTTTGTTTCCCACTGGTGGATTCTTATTAACCACTTGATGTTCTAGCTACCTCAGACTGAACTTATTGAGTTTTTCACTAGATCTTGTGCTAGATCCGAACCTTTGATGAAGTGTTCAACATAGCATGAAAACTGGAAATTCATGCCATTGAAGAAAATAAAATCCAATTATGAAATAAGAATGCCCCATTCAAATCAAATGACTCTTCTTCATCTGTATAACCCCGTAGTAAATTTTCAAATCCCAAAGGATCTTCTAATGTGGTAGTTCTCAAGGAAAGACCACCTCATCCTTCTAATCAAGCCAAGCCTTCTTCCAATCTTTCTCCTATTTAGGCTTTTTAAATCCAGTGGGAGCATTTGAATTACACTTCTATTGGATAACCCTATTCTTCAGTCTTGGAAAAGCTTCTTACAACCAGAGCCATTACACTTCCTCCCATAAAACCTCATACATGTTTTGATCCATCACGTCCTATGCCTACTTGATATAAATAAAATGAATACTATAATTACCATTGTGTTAAAGGCCATATCAATGGTAAGTAAATAAATTTTAAGAACATTATCCAAGAGATGATAGATAATGGAGACCTTGTCATGGACAACCCAAATGCTTTAGCAAATCAAAATTTGCACATATTTAAAAATTCATTCCCTAATCATAAACCATCGTCTAATCATAGTAGTAAACTTTCATCATGGAACAAAAATGTCCGTTAAGTCCACGTTGTTTTTGATATCATACTAACCGTTCCTCAAATACCACCTATTTCATCTATTGAGTAAATTTTGGCACGAGTTCCTCTACCCACAGAGGAGCATACCACTTCTACTCCTTCACCTACAGAGGAGTCCCCCTCATCTCCCCTTACTCTCAACGAGGAACCCACACCTTGTATCGATGTCATTTCATCATTTACCTCACAACCTATCGAATCGTTAACACTTTTAATTCTCACATCCAGAGGAGAATCATCATCACATTCTCCTCCACTAAGGACTAAGTCTACATCACCCCATCTATTATCTCTGCTACCCATAGGAGAATCATCATGCATGCCACTACCTATTGGGGGAAGTTCCATCTCGGCATCCCAAAACCCCATAGACATTATATTGGCTCTTCTACCTATAGATTCCAAGGCTAGCCAATTCCATGTCTCACATACATATTTCACAGGGATTGCCTCCAAACCAACTCCATTTTCTTCTTCAACAGGTTTTTTTTTCATGCATCACTGATGGCTTAGATTATGTTGATCATTCCATGCTCTTGGGACGTCTTCGGCTCCCCTTTTTGACTCAAATGCAAATTTTTCCTGTAGATATTTCCATGATCTACCCAAATATATTTTGAGCAACCAAATCAACATTGATCGTGCCTATTGAAATGACTTGTTCTTCATCATCCCTACCTACATCCAAACCTCTACCCACAACTAAAGCATTCCCAAACCTCAAAATCGACACACACCTATCTCCTCACCCATATCTAGACCCATCACTACCTTGGGTGTCATGCCACCATCAAGCCTTACATACCCACCTTTCCAAATGGACTTAGTAGCACCATCTCAAACCTACACAAACATTATCCCTCCACCTAAAAGGAAAACCCAACCTTATAGGCTGCATACACCGGTCTCACCTACCACATATTTGTCACCTTCCCCCCTTTCATCCATCCTAGGGCCTCATCCATCAACCTTGATCAAACAATTTCCTACCTAAGGCCAGTTAAAATATAAACAACCTATTACTACCTCACGAGCCTTTGTTACACCTCATTCACCCAAAAACCTAACTTCCTCACCCTCACCCATATAATTCTTTCCATCTATACCTCCACCAATTACTATAACCCCAACCTTTCTTATACGACTTCAACTAATGTCATCTACCCAACCTCTACCAATGACCTCCACCACAACTCATTTTCCCCTGTGGGTAACCCATCATCTTACACCATCTTCTTTCCCTTCTACATCTCGTACTCTCGTGTCACCTTTACCCAAGAAAGTGCAACCCAAAGTTACGAACCCACTACACTCCAATAAGGTAATCAAACCAACAAAACCTTCCATCACCACCTCTTCTACCCAAAATTTATCTAAGTAGATGCAAACAAAACATAAAATGATACAACTCACCATTCCCCCTCCTATAAATCCTCTTCCCTCACAATCATCTGGACATGTAACCAAACCCACATTCACATTCCATTGTGATCTGTTAGTGGGATCCTACACCAACATTTTAACAAATATCTTAGAGAATTTTGTCATCACATTATCACTTCTTCAACCCTAAAATCCTCTTAAACCCAAACCAAAAGGGTTTGATGAAACCAAGAATTATGCCTATCATCGTGTGTTGGGACATGATGTAGAAAATTATATGGCTCTAAAGACCATTCTGCTCCAAGTTTTTCCTCTTGAACAAAACTTCCATGATGATGAACTTCTTGATGAGAATCATGCTCCACCTTAACATGTCACCATACATCATCATCTTTTACCCATTCAACGATCAATATCTCCACCCCCAAAACCATTTTTTACACCTCCAAAATTTGAGACCCAACCAATCGATACCCGCTACATTTTTCAATTCCTATTGCTGCTACATTTTCCACCACCAACCACTCTACTTCCCAACCAATCGATACCCCTCATGTCCAATCATCTAGTGAATCATCTATCTCTTCTACCCACATATCTACTACCAATCCCTTATAAGGTATTTTTCAATGGCTTAATATGGGGGAGTACCACCTATACAATAATGACACATTCCTCACTTCACAAGAGTATGGAAACATGTGTCAGTACCATCGTTATGACTACCATATAGGTGAGGTTTTCCCTTATGGTCCTCCCCACCTTCGCACTAACCTAACATATGGAGGACTTGATAATACAACCTATTCACCCAAAATTTTATCCCAAACACGACCCTTTTAATTTGACATCCAATAAATTACTAACCACCGCTTCGCCCACACTTTCCTTCATTATTGCACATGGAAAGGCTTTGGCTTCAGTTTTTATGAATAAGGCCGCCATACTTTCTTTTCCTATACCACTCCTAAACATAATGACCGTAGTGGTATTGGCTTTGCTGCACCACCTTCCAAGAAGGCCCGCATCGACCTCATTGAGGAAGACAAACTATCTTCACACCATTCACCAATGTCACCATTTTCACCCATAGAGTCCATAGATCCCGATTCTATCCCTCCTAACTTTTTTTTTTTGAAAACATAATTTCCATGGGACCTCTAACTTATCAATGTAAGGGCGAGGCTCCCTCTTATATTCACATCATTCAATGTTAGGATGATGAGTCCATCCTCACCTATCTTGGTGCGGAAGATTCTTATATTCACTATTTGTTACCCTCTGAGATGCAAACCATGTTGAATGAATCAACTATTGAAATCAACATTAATGCTTAGGATAACCTGCACATTCTAAAGATGGGCCAGTATCTAGATATTGTTGAACAGGAAGCTTTTACCTCTTTCCTCTAGGAAAATAGCAATTCTTTTTCTTGGTCTTATGCCGATATGCCTGGTATTGACCCAAAAATCATGGTCCACAATATCATAACCATTCTTGATGCCAAACCCATAAACAAAAAGCTATGGAAAATGCATACTCAAATTGCTCTTCTTATCAAAGAATAACTTCAGCACCTTCTCTTGGTTTCCTTCATCGTTCCCATTGACTATCCCCAATGGAGTTATAACATTTTTCCTATCACAAAAGCAATAGGGAGACTCCACATTTGCACAAAATTCCATGATATCAACCTAACTTGTCCTAAAGACAATTTTTCCCTACCAAGCATTTACCAACTATTTGATCTCACCGCCGGCCATAAAATGTTATTACTCATGGATAGTTTCTTAGGTTATAATCAAATATTACTTGCTCCAGAAGATCAACACAAAATTTCCTTCATCACTCGATGATCCTCTTGCCAAATCCAAACATCCAACCAAACACCTAACAGTCCTTAAGGTCATGTTTGACCACCTCATCAAGTATTGTGTTCTCCTTCTACCGAAGAAGTGTGTCTTTGCGGTAATTTCAAGAAAACTCCTTTATTTCATCATTTCTTTGTGTGACATACAAGTTAATCCTGCTAAAGTAAAGGCTATTCTAGAAATTCCTTTGCCTACTAATCTCCAAAAAATTCAAATATTGCAAGGTAAATTGCAATCAGTTTATCATTTTATCTCATATCTTTCTGATGCTTGTCAACCATTTCATCATCTCTTCAAGAAGGACGTCTCATTCAAATGGGATGATTAATTCCGTAAAGCCTTTCACACCTTAATACAATACCATCTTTAACCACCATTGCTCGTCCCTCCTAAGGATGACTAACCCTTTTACCTATACGTCTCCGCCACTTATCATTCATTAGGTGCCATGCTCGCTCATCTCGATGAGTAAAATAGAGAGCAAGAGGTTTATTACATAAGCCTTACCCTTTTGGAATATGAAACTAGATACACCCATGCAGAAAAAATCTGCTTAGCCTTAGTTTTTATCACCACCAAGCTTCTACATTACCTACTTAACCATAAAACCTTCATTTTCACCAATACCAACCCCTTACATGACATGTACACCAAGCCCTATCAACATCAATCAGTTACATGCTATCTCATGATTCTTGCTGACCTTAACCTCGAATTCATCCTCTTGGTATCCAAATTTGTTCTCCTTTTCAGTCTGAGCAGTACCATAGATATGCCATGGAGCTTAAGGATAGATTAGATCATGTTTTATTTTGTTGGTAGCCAGGGATATGATCTAGTTGGCACTTAGGTTTTTTGACAAATGGACAACACTCCAATAGGACTTGATCTTATCCTAGCTATTTTAGGTTGTGCCTTGCAACCAAGGTAAGAGGACCTATTTTGTAACCTTGCAATGGTGAAGGAGGTGAAGATTTCCTTCTCTTTTCTTGAAATTATGTGATGGATACCTTGATGAAAACATGATCAACACCCTAGATCTGAACTCTCATGAGTTGTCACTTCTCAAAACATGGGTATGTTCTCAAAACAAGGCAAAGGTTACTAGAGACATTTGGAAATCCTGATCTGTTATGCATACCTTTACAAATGGATTTTGATCTTCTGTGGGCATACAAATTCAAATCAGGGATAGTAAATGATAGGGTCTTTGTTGTTTAGATGATTTTTGGTGGAGGATTGACAAGACAAACTAGGATAGATCAAATCTTTGACAATCTCTACAATACTCGAACAACTATCAAAAGAAATGCCTCCAATAATAAGATTGTTCCTCTACCAGAAAAGGCACAAATGGGAGCCCAAGTTACACTCTTCAGACAATCTTTGAGAACTTACCACAAAATATTGAAGTAAATAACTCAATTAAGCACAAAAAATCCTTGATCAAACCACACCTAAGGTGCCCCCAAAGGCTTATAGGCAATCTCTGCAGTCAAGGAAGGTAAAGTGATTTTAAATTTGTTTATATCCTTATCATATGAAGGCTCTTTTGAACATGAGAATACAAATGCCACTAAACTATCAACAAGAAATGGAGATTCTGTGTGATTTCTAAAGACTTTCAATGCAAGATTGTAACAAGAACAATAAAATTTATTTATAGGCATTTAAAAAATGATAACAGACATCATATTACCCAAAGAAAACACATATTTAATTCAAAAAAATTAGATTTCAACAGTAGGGGAGAGTTACATGAACAATCTCAAAGCTGTGTGATGGCTATACACTTGTAACCAACTCACATACATGAATTTCCAACACATGAGACATTAACCTGGTTCTTTGGTGGATTTCTCAGAAAAATGAGCTTTCTCTCAGAATTTTCCTGTGATTTTCAACTCTCTCTTACAAATTTTCCAAAATGCACTATATACCCTATGCCACATTGGAGCCTTCATTCCCAAGAAAATAATATGCCATGGGATCAAGTTTGTTGCATCAATTCCTCATGATTAAAAGAAAATGACATAAAACAGAAAAACATTCGGAGGCTGTTAGGTGTGTCAAAAAATACTAAAGCATTAGAAATATCTGGATCATTATCCATATCGGAGTCACATTTTTTATCATTGAGGCATGCAAACACATTTAAATCATCATTTTTACCTTTTTACCTTTTCAAATTACCTCTCAAACTTTTAATTTTGTCATTTCACATTTTTTTCTTAGGCCTGAAAAAAAATGATTTCAAAAACACCATAGATCGAAGAATTAAGTCATGACAATGATGGCAATGTTTTCATAAGGCTAAGAAGACACAAAATCATATAAGATTTGATGAAATTTGATGAAGAAATCACGGTTCCAAGTTTCCTGGAGCTCCCATGGTGGTAACAATAGACGGATGCACAGTAACTGTTGATCTTACATCAACTTTTAATATCAGCCCTCCATATGGAAGATGTAATCCAAAAATAAGCTCAATATTACCTTTTTAAACTTTGGATAAGGTGGGATACGTGTCAAAAAATGATTGGATCATGCCCAAGCCTTCAAAAAATGCATTTGTGACCTTTTGAAAATTTGGAAAATTTTACCACTTTTCCTCGCCTACCTCCTAGGTCCGCCACATGTCCAAAGGTGGGTCCCATTGAAACCACGGACCAATTTTATCAATTTTTCCTCTTTTGTGGAAAAAGAATTTTTTTTCACAAAACCTCCACGGGTATGGATTCCTGATCTCTTCCCTACCACGTGGCACTCTCTGATTTTCCGCTGGGCCAAGTCTGCTATTCTGCCTTCAAACCTTCCTATAAAATTTGAGAAATTTATAACTCACCGCAGGCCCAAACTCTTCCTTTGATTTCTTAAAATGTGCCATGTTTCAAAAATGGATAGGCTACGGAGGCACGCTTGTCAATTACACTTTAGCTTCTTTTTCCAAAAGGGAAAAATTTTACTTTGTCCCCCGAAGCTCCATGATCCCGCACAAGCTTCAAACTTACACCTAGTCGGGGCCATGCACAAAATTTTGATTTTTCACCATTTGAAGTTAAAAACTTCAAAGTCATTGCAAAAACCCTCTACCCCATCCTATCCTTTCTTGGACACGTGTCCACCAATGATTGGCTAAGGGCCTTCAGGCCAAAAATTCACTTTATCACTTTAAGCCATAAAACATCAAAATTCTCCAAGTCCCTTGGCCATCCGCATGCCCACAGACCAAAATATATGCCATGTGTCCTCTCCCTTTTCGCTGCGGGCCTTTGGGCCAAATTTTTTCTTTAAAAATTTTTCAAAATGAAATCAAAGTTTCCTAAGGGAATTTTTCCACCCTCCAATCCCCTAGCCAATCAAAACATGCCACATAGGCACCTCTTGCAGAAGGCGGAGCGACGGATCAAGATTTTCCTTTTTGCCAAAATTTTAAAAATGATAAGTTAGAAATATTTCTTGACACCCCCTAGCCAATAGGAAACCACCACGTTGCCATTACCTTCTAATGATGAATTTGACAGGAAAATCACATCCATATGACTGTCAAAATGTAAAAATGTCAATTAATGCCCTAGAATTCAAAATTTTCAACGAGGATGGAAAATTTCTTGATTCTAAATCAACTGAAGCATGATTTGACATTATTTTTTACCTTGGGAATGTGCATTCATTTGTAAACAATTGAATTTTGATCAATTTTGACCTTTTGCATGATCTGGCAAAGGGAAAACAACACAGCCCAAAAATTGGAAAAAACCTAGGGCAAAAATAAGAGCACACATGGATTTTTATTTTAAACCAGGGAAAAACAACAATTTTATGGGAATTTTTGAAGCATTCAACTGGAGGGGATGAATTGCAGATCACCAATTTTGAGAGATGAAACATTTCTGAGAAAAACTAGATGTGAAAAATTAGCACACACTATGCAAGCTCAAAAATGGCACCTACATCAGCTCTTTCTTGGGATGGGCACTCCCAGTGAGTGCCACAGGGAGAAAACATAGACAAAGTGCCAAAAACCCATTGGGTAAAGGAGTCAAAACATGAGGCAACCAAAAAACCAAAACCATTCGACAAAAATGAGCCAAGAGACCAACTAGAAAGGCTATCAAGAACAAAGGGAAAACCACAAACCAAAAAAACAACAAGAACAAAGCAAAAAACAAAGACTATATAAATGTACAATTGGTGCATACCTCAGATTTTGGGTTTAATCCAAGAATTTTTTCAAATGTCTTCCATTAACAAGTACCTCGAGCAATTCCCCATCTAGTTCTTTGAGAAAAAATGTATGTTCACCAATTCTGATATCAATGGCATAAGGGCCCATCCATAATGCATCAAATTTTCCATGCTTTCCCTTGTCTTCATGCCTACTATCCCACAACAAAACTAGATCTCCAACACTGAAGGCTCTAGGAGTAACCTTTTTTTCAAACAAATTCTTCAATTTCTCTCTAAATCTGATATGCCTTTGATGGTATGCTCTTCTCTCCTCATCAAGCTCAATAATTTTATTGATACTTGATTCATACGAGCCAAGATATTGATCTTCCAACTGTTGGGAAAACTGAAATGAAGATAATTACAGGTGTAAGGGTAGCAAAGCCTAAGTTCCATACACCAATTCAAATGGGCTTTTACTAGTATCTCTTTTAGGAGTTATCCTATCAGCCCAAACTATAAATTTCAATTGTTCACCCCATTTCTTCTTATTTTTCTCCAATGTTCTTATAATGATCTTCAACAGATTATTATTGATGGACTTAGCTTGTCCATTTCCTTGGGGGTTATAATTCAAAGAATAAGTAAGATTGATTCCATATTCATTACACATTTCCATTAAAGGTTTGACATTAAAACACAAGGCATTATCAGCTATAATCTTGACTAGGACTCCAAATCTGCATATGATTTGATTCAACAAGAAGTCCATAACTATTTGGTGTGTTTCTTTCTTGGTGGCGATTGCCTCTACCCACTTTGTAAAATAATCAATGGCTACAAGGATCCATTTATGGCCAGCACAAGAAGGATCTGAAATTTCACCAATGAATTCCATCCCCCAATGCTTAGAAGGAGCTTCAATTGATACAGGCTGTAAAGGAAGGGAGCTTGAAGCTTTCAGCCTTCTAGAGAAACATTGACAACTATCACATTTTCTAACCAGATGAGTTGCATCTTTGAAGAGAGAATGCCACCAATAACCAGCTCTCAAAATTTTGTGTTATTACTCTTCCAGTAAAATTTCCTCCACAAACACCCCATTGAAATCAACAACTATCTTGGGAGCTTCATCTTTAGTTATGCACTTCAAGAGGACACCTTTAGGGTTCTTCCAAGCCAGTCCAAGGCCTATGATTATATATTTTTGAGAAGCCATCTTGAGGGCTCTTTTATGACTTTTATTTAAATGATTAGGACAACAAAGGTGTCTAAGGTAAAAGATTACATCCTTGTACCACTCCAAGTTTACCAACTTTGCAAAAACATCTACCCTTTTTTCCTCTAGTTGATTCACTTCCACATTCTGTAAGTTACTCTTAGCCACGACCTTAGCAAGTCCCAAACCTCTTACCAAATTTTTGGTTTGTATTTCCATATTATACTCCTGCAGTTTTTTCACCCATCTATATTTTTTACTTGAGATCTCCATTTTTGATAAGATGTCTTTCACCATGGTGTGGTGAACATAGGCAACAACTTTTAAACTCAATATATGAGGCCTGAAAACTTTTTTTTCTTTCACCAAGGCAAATGCTTATTTCTCCATGATTGTATACTTTAATTCAGTAGCTTGCAAAGCCTTGCTAAAGAAGGAAACAAGCCTCTCAACCTCATTCTCATCCTTTTGCAGAAAAATAGAAGAAATGGTATACTCAAAAGCAAAGGAAAAGATTCAGAAATCCCTCTTATAGTTTGGGGCTACTAAAATAGGTACATTTTTAAGTGCATACTTAATTCCTTCAAAATCTTGAATGATATCCTCCTCCCATTTGATAACTTGGTCCTTTTTTAGCATGTTTTTGATTAGGAGAGTCAATTCAGCAAAGTTGGAAACAAACCTCCTAATAAAATTAATTTGACCAAAGAAAGACTGGATGCCTTTCTTGGTTCTTGGGATAGGTACCTTGCTAATTGCTTCCACTCTTTTAAGGTCTATCATAACACCATATTTTGACACAATGTGACCAAGCAACTTGGCCTTTTACATGCCAAAATGACACTTCTTTGGATTAAGATAAATGTCATACTCCCTACATTTGATCAACATCTTCTCCTAGTGATGCAAATGATCACCTCTCTGCCTTGAAATTATAGTCATATCATCTTGGTAAACTGCAATGAACTCATTGATGTAACCAACAAAAGCAACATCCATTTCTCTTTGAAAAGTGGCACCATCATTCATTAAACCAAAGGGCATCCTAACAAAAACATATGTTCCCCAAGGAGTAGTGAATGATGTCTTAAGTATTTCTGATTCTTTGGCAACCACTTGATTATATCAAGAGAAATCATCCAATGTAGAAAGGAATTCAGACCCTATCACAAGCTGCAACATATTTTCCATATTTGGAAAGGGATAGTTGTCCTTCATGGATGCTTTATTTAGATTTCTAAAATCTACACAAAGTCTGATGTCTTTGTTCTTCTTTCTAACTAGCACAAGGTTTGCAACCCGGGATGAATATCTAGTGGGTTGAATAATACCTCCATCTCTCAACTTTCTTAACTCCTCCTGCATCTTCATGGAGAGAAGTGGATTAATTGGCCTTTGCCTCTATCTGAATGGTTTGTACTTTTTTTAAGAGGGATCTCATGCTGAAATAAATCTTCTCTATATGTTTTTAGCTCTTAATTGGACCAAGTAAGGTAGTCTTGATATTTTTTCAAGAGTTGGGCATAGGATTGTTTTTCTTCTTTACTTAAATTTCTGCCAAACCAAACCTTCCTTGGTTTTTCCTTTGTTCCCAAGTCATTATCTTCCACATCCCTGGAGGTAGACATGTTTCTATTTATGATGCAATCAGCATTGTTAAAATTTGACTCAAGTGCAACAAGACCTCTAGGAATGGTGTTTGTTTTCAATTGGATGATATCTTTTCCAAAAAAAAATTCTCTTCCTTTATTCATGCATACCATTGGCTCCCAATTAATATTTTGATTTGCAAACTCACCTTGGTTTTGCAAGTATCTTAGCACTTGAGCATCATTGTTAAAAACTTGCCAATGTTTCACATTATCAAGGACAACTGGCCTAGTCAGCACTTCAATGTTCTATTCACAATAAGGTGAAATGGTGCAAACTTAAAATCTAGAACTTAGAACTGCCAACTTGTTAGTAGTAGCATTGAGACCTCTTTCATGATACACAATGTTAAAGGAATCAAACATTTCAATTAAAACCTAAAATGCATGCTTATACTATTTCATACACTAATTTTTTGTAGCATATAGTTTTCTTATTTGTTTGACAACTAGCTCTGAGTCTCCTTTCACAACAATATCTTTCACTTCATACTTCCATAAAATTCTTAACCCCAACAAAAATGCCTCATACTCAGCAATTTTGTTAGTGCATTCAAAATTAAGTTTGAAGGAAAAAACAAACTCTTCCAAACTAGGAGAAAGCAAAACTATACGAGCACCATTTCCAAATTTGGAGCAAGCTCCATCAAATAGAAAGGTCCAAGGAGATCCTACCATATCAAGGCATTTTTATCTATCCATCTTGTGTTCTTTTCCATCAGCAAAACCCATGAAATTTTCAACATCTACATCAACAAACAACACTTCATAGGAAGCATTGTTGGGATCTTCAATTAGGTGCAACATCTTCTTTTCATTATAAATTTTGACAAGGCTGCCCTCAATGGGAATGGTGGCAAAAGACATATCCATCTGAACACTACCATCAACACTTACAGCCCATTTTCTTGACAAAAGCATACCCCATTTGGCAGGGTAGTCAATAATAACAACATCCAGTTTCAAATTCTTACCCAGATACAGTACTTTTCTTTCTTGGATGGCTTTAGTGGGTACAATCAGATCAGAGTTGCTACTGAAGATCAGGATAAAACTAAATTTACATGTCCATGAGGAACCTTTTCCTATAGGGTGTTACCATTTGGTTTATGCAATGCTCCTGCAACTTTCCAGAGAGTTATACTTGCAATCTTTGTTGATCTAACAAATGATTGTGTTGAAGTATATATGGATGACTTCACTATACATGGAGATACATTTGAAGATGCTTTGAGAAATATGGATAGAGTGTTAACAATATGTGAACAACAAAAATTGTCTCTTAGTGATGAAAAATGTCTCATGATGGTGGATGATGGAATTGTATTATGACACCGTATTTCAAAAAAAGGAATTCAAGTGGATCAAAACAAAATTAGGATCATTTTAGATTTACCTATTCCTTAGAATCGCACATATATCAAATCATTTCTAGGGTATGTTGGGTACTATAGGAGTTTTATACAAGAATTCAATAAAATTGTTTCCCCCATGTTTAATTTGCTATCCAAGGACTGTCAATTTCTTTGGGATGAAAAGTGTCAGCATGATTTTTAATAAATTAGAGACAAATTCATGAGTGTACCAAAATTGAGACGTCCTAATTGGGAAAATCCATTTCATATCCAAATATATGCCTCAAATTATTCCATTGGTGTAGTATTGGGACAAAAAGATGAAGAAGGAAAAATGTATGCCATTTACTATCTTAGCAAGAATCTTACTCCCACTGAAAAGAATTACACCACCACTGAAAAAAAAATCTTCCTGTAATTTATGCAATCAATAAATTCAAACATTACATTACAAGGTACAAGATATTTGTACACATAGATCATTTAGCAATTATTATTTAATGAACAAACCCATTGTTGGAGGAATATTCATTAGATAGTTATTACTTTTGCATGAATTTGATATTACCATTGTGGAAAATCCAGGTAAATCTAATGTGTTAGCTGATTTTTTATCAATACTAACCACTATAGGGGAGAACGATCAAGTCAAGGATAACTTTCCAGATGAATAACTATTTGTAATCTCAGCAAGTACACCATGGTTTGATAATATGGTAAAATATCTTACAACGAGGAAGTTCTCTCCTTCTTTCACTAAGAAACAAATAAATATGTTAATTAAAACCAGTGCATGATTCAAATGGTTAAATGGAATGTTATTTAAGTGTGGTCTTGATTTTGTCTCGCGTAGGTGTGTAAGAGATGATGAAATCTTTGACATCCTCAGAGCATGTCATGATGAACCAAGTGGAGGACACTATTCTGTAAAAATAATAGCTCATAAGATACTTGGCACTGGTTATTATTGGCCATCTCTATACAAGGATTTGAAAATATATATCAAGAGGTGTGATCCTTGTCAAAGGATGGGACAACCAACTTTCACCAATGAAATGCCTCTTCAACCTCAAGTTGAGGTTGAACCATTTGAGAGATGGGGATTTGATTTTGTTGGTCCCTTTAATCCTCCTTCACAAGGGAAGGAATATATTCTTGTATGTACTGAATATGTGACAAAATTGGTAGAAGTGCATGCATTGACAAATGCCACTGAGGAAGCAGTTGTTGATTTCCTTTGGAACAAAATTATGATAAATTTTGGAACAGCAAGGAGCATAGTTTCATATTAGGGACCACAATTCATGTCTGATATGATCCAAAATTTCACAAGGTATTACCAAATCAATCATAGGAAGTCATCTCCTTACCATCCACAGTCAAATGGACAAGCTGAAATAATAAACAGAGAATTGTAGAACATCATTACCAAAACAATTGAAGTTAGGAGAAAAGATTGGGTAAAGAGACAACTTGAAGTTTTCTGGGATTATATTACAACTTGGAAGACTATAACAGGTTTTTCACCATATGAATTAGTCTATGGGAAAAATCCCTTGTTTCCTATAGAATTTGAACTTCAGACATTGAGGACAGTAGTGAAGGTGGGAATTGAGTTGAATGCAGCTCAGAAATAAAGAATCCTTCAACTCGATGAGTTGGATGAATTAAGGTTGGAAGCACTTGAGTAGAAAGAGATGATTCAAGAGCAAAGGAAGTAATGACATGACATACATATCAAGAAAAGACAATTCAAAGTAGGAGACTAGGAATCGTTGTTCAATTCTAAGTACCAATAGTTCAAGTGAAAATTGAGAACTAGATGGTTGGGACCCTATCAGATTGAAAAAATATTTGACAATGGTTCTATTCAGTTATTTCCCATTGATGGCAGTAGCAGAACACTCTTGGTCAATGGACATAGGCTGAAAATCTATAGGAAGCCTCCCACTTAGGATGAATTTTTTAGGAAGATTGAAGAAGAAAAAGAATTTTATCATATGGAAGAACTTAGTTATTCCAAAATGATCAAATAACCAGATAATAGATCCAGAATAAAGGGAAGAAGATGAAAACCAAAAAATGGCATTTTCTTCCCCCCCCCCACAAAAAAGAAACTTTCTTAAAGGTTAACTGAAAACCAGCAAATGGTGGTTGACCTCTTTTTGGCTAGTTCAAATAAAGGAATTCCTTTGAATTCCATCTATCTTATCTAATCATGTTTTATTGCGCTTGTAGGAATGACAAGTCATCATAGCGAAAGGATTACATCATCAATGGTGGTAATTATGTTGTTTAACTCATTTAGGGTTGATTAAATGTTTGCATGTGTGATGTAACTTAATTTAAAATTAGGTATGATGAGCCATCTATTTATACATTATGATTACAAGTGTGTAATCATGAAACTGATTTGGATAGAATAAGTGGTGGCATGGTTATCATTACTAATCATTATTGGAAATATTAAGTGAAATAAGTTGCAGAGATATTTTGAGTAAGGAGCAGTAAATTGAGATTGCATTCCACATCAAATAAAAGAGAATTCAGAAGTTCCGCAGCTAATAACTAAGTTTCCATAGCTAAAAATAGAGGTTCCACAACCAAGTCATCAGTTCTGAAGCTAAGAAAAAGGCCCTGCAACCAATTCACACAAAATCAAAAGAGATAAAACTCAATATGATATGGGGATTAAGAAAAAATCTGAACCAGAGGACGATTCCCAGCTGCTCGTACACAAATAAGTGGCATCCATCTTTGAGCATGCAGGATG
This sequence comes from Taxus chinensis, assembly GCA_019776745.2. Classification (NCBI taxonomy): domain Eukaryota; kingdom Viridiplantae; phylum Streptophyta; class Pinopsida; order Cupressales; family Taxaceae; genus Taxus; species Taxus chinensis. The sequence continues at coordinate 31,122,667 of CM034146.1, read as the reverse complement.
GCTTGAATTTCTAAAGAATTTTTCAAGGCATAATGACGAATTGGTAAGAGAATTCATCATAAACCTAGAATAGTCCATAACAAAGGTGAGAAATGTCTTTATTCCTTTTTCTATAAATATTGTAAGTAAAGTGTCTCAAGTTCCCATTGTGCATGTCCCATAACCCACCAAGGGGACTTTGAAAGAACTGGTTCAATTCTTACTGCGAGAAGAATAAACTAAACCCCATTACATCTATAATACAAAGAAAATCATAAAAAGGGTCAGAAGGGGTAGTTTACCCAAACCATTTGATAGGGTAGCATTTTGGAAAGTAAAATATTTAACCTGTGATAATTAGTTTGGGTCTGTGGGAAAATAAGTCTTAAAAATGCTCATATATCTAAAGTATGGAGCCACAAAACTTGAATACATAATAAACCTCCCAAGGTTTCTTTTTTATTCCATTAAGACCATGGATCAGAGGTATTCATGGGGTGTTGGGAAAATTAGGCATCATGGTCTAATTCATTTGATATACAAGCACCATATCCTGTCAAACAAGAATGGAGAAGAAATTTCAGACGAGTTTCTTGGAAAGTTCAAGAAAAACCCTAATATTATCAGAAGAACAATTCTAACCCCATCCTCTCCTTCATATAATCTGAAATTGATGCCCCTGTAAAAGGAAAGAAGGAAATGGAAATAGAAAATATACCAAAAAAATAAGGTCGATGAGAAGGTTAAAAACAATAGAGCCTTTTGTACATGTGAAGGAAATTACCTCTTCTGCAGCAGCTTCAGGGGAGCCAATATCTATCTCTGACGGTGATAACTCACCCACATAAGAACAAGAAAGAATATTAAGAAGAAGCTCTAGAAGGAAATTCACTACTAGGCATGTTGAATTTCCCCAGATAAGAAAAATTCATAAGAGATCAAGGGAAACCCCAGAAATAAGGAGTGAGCAAGATAGAATGGAAGAGGAAGTTGTTTTCATTTTGGGCAGCATGGCCATGACTCCACCTGAGCCAAGTCAATTTGAAATGGACAGAGGAGAGGAGAGATTTGAAGAGAAATATTTTCAGGAATTGGTTGAACCATTAGTAGTGCCACATGAAGAATAAAATTTGGCATCCAAGAATAAGAAAAGGAAAATTTCCTTTGATAGAAGAAGAATGCCTAATTCCTCAAATAATTTTAGAGGAAGAAGAAAGACAACAAGTTAAACAAGCTCTGTTCTTGTCTAGACCAGAGATCATTATCAGTGAAAAATATGATAAATTGGACTTCCTCAAACTTAAATTGGAACAAAGGGAGATGCTCATTGATGAGCTAACAGCTCATCTTACAGTCAATACTGAGGAATTATCACCAACCAAGGGACAACTGATAGAAAAAAGGAAGAGTTTCAGGCTTCTAGAAAATAGAGTGTTGTGTCCACAGTCTCTGCACAGATTGAGTTGATCTATTTGCCACTCAAACAGCTATGGGATGACATTTGCAGAGATCTCAGAGAAGCCAAAACATCAAATGAAGAATTAAAGACCAAGATGGAGGAAGAGATGAAGCCAAGAAAATAATAGGAAGAAAAATTTTGTAAGGAGGAAGGAAATAAATATCTCTTGCCAAAATTCATATGGCCTATATTATGATTGAGAAATTGCTTGTTTGCAGGAGGCCTTCCCTTGCATATAGTCTATTTTTGGAAGAGCAGTTCATTCACTTGCAGTTGTCAAGAATTGCATGTGGGCTTCCATATGAACTACAAGATGAATCTAAATTCATGGCAGCTTACTCTCTATCCAACCCTGAGAAGAAAATCTCTTGTGTAAATTTTATCTTTGCAATTATATGCTAGAGAAAAACAAAAGATTTATGATCAAATTGTATGTAGGGGAGATCCAATTCAATGCATTTGTCTCTATATTACAAAACCATATTGCATTGAAGGAAAGGGAATATGAATTTTTATAGAAAGCCAGCTCAATAGGCCTCTGTATGAGAGCTCACTATAGTAAATATTCTACCTTCCTCACACATTTTAGAACTCATGCTTTTGATAGGAGATTCAAGACACATTAACCTGCCATTCTGCAAAAGAGTATTTCACCTCTTATGAGGAGGAAAATTTTTAAGATATTTATGAAGGATGCTCAAAGAGGTGGGAACTCCTTACTGTTTCTATGAAAATAAGGGAAGCTATTTCCCGTATAAATCTGATCTAGAGTTTATAGACGGCGAAAGCATTATGCACAATAATTCCCCAAATAAATGAAACCTACGGGTAGATATGGGTGGGAATGCAAATAAGGTCTCCTCTACTTCTCACCCCCATATATCCTTGGAAAAATAGAGAACCTCAAGACTGTGCTGAATTTGAAAAGTGGGAGAGGAAAATAGAAGAAGGATTTGGGTACAGTACATATAAGCTTAAGCATTCGGAAATCCAGTTTCAGCCATTTGATCTGAGAAATCAAATGGAATATAGAACATATGATCCCACTTTTGAAGAATGAGTTTGTAAAGAGACTTACAAATAAGTAATTTGGGGGGAAATGATGAGGCCAGAATATGTCTGATTAATGTATAATATATGATCTCATCTTACTCTCCTTTTGATTAAGTTTGATTACATTGTGTGACTTTTAGTTGATCTGATATGAGTTAGGATGTAACTGTTTGTCTTTTGAATGATTGTGATTCTAATATTAAAACCTCTACAATTCCTAACAAGTGTGTTTGTTTAAATTTAGATTTGTAATAAAGTAGGTCTAATCAGTCTAGGAAATGAAGCAGGAAGTGTTTAGTATGTTTTCAACAACATCTGTTCCGACACAGCTTAGTTCTGAAACTTCCAAGATAGTTCCAGAACTCCATCACATAGTCATCATTTAGGTCCAAAACTTTTGGAATTACTTCCAAAACTCCAGTATTTAGTTCTAGAATTTTCAGATTTAGTTCCAGAACTCCTGGGGATAGCTCCAAAACTCTCACAGTATTGATCCTTAACAATTTCTTAGGGTTCTGAAAATTCTCTGAAGTTCCAGCACCAATGGGAGTTATCTATTTTAATCCACATATAGGGATTTTTCATCTACAACCATTTCAATTAGGAAGGATGATAAGATTTCTGAATGCAGATCCAAGGATATTCATCCTATAGCTATCTGATCAACCGCAATCTGACTCAGCATCTATTCTAGGCATGATTTGATTTCATTAGAATCATTGAAACACCTATGATTGTAAAATATATATAAAATCAGACCTATAGTAGATAGAAATAATTGTTAGATATATAGAAATAGAGAAATAGAAAAGAGAAAAAAATAGACTAAGTACTTAGATCCAATACGTTTGTAATTTTGAATGTTTTATCAATAAAATAGCCATTCCTATTTGAGAGAATTATGAGTTGTTAAATCCTGATTCGAGGAGGAGCAAGGGCCCATTCCCCCAAGGACTAGGATATTTGTTTATTTGGTATTTACATTTTTTTCAGCAAATAGCTTAGATTTGTTAATGATGTACCATTTTAATTCTCTAAGTTCAACTCTATTGTGTACTTGTTCGTAGATGTGTTTATATAGATTCTTATATTTATTGCAGTTGTTTTCAAGCATTCTAAATTGAGTGTGTTTATTTTCCAACATCAAGTGTGTTTCCATTCTGTGTGGTGTGTTTCCTTTTAGAAAAAATTTCAATGTGTTTATTTTCAGCTAGTTTTTATTGTTTGATTTAAATAATGTTTTACTAAGAAGTCCTTAAGACATTAAAGAGATCCCCTAGAAAATACAAAAAAAATACAGTCAACTACTAGATCGGTTAAAGTACTCTTGCTGCATATAGCTTTAGACACACCCCTGGTTTGATATGACATCAAAAAGAATTTGATTAAATGAAGTTAATGATGACACCCATACATTTTTGGTGTCGTTTCCAAGGAACACTAGTTGGAAATTTCTAATTAAGTTTTAGCAAGAGCAATAAAACATACATCTATTAGTTGAAGAATATTCCCTACTATATCACAAAATATATGAGTAGACCAAGATACTGACAGGGTAGATTCCTTCCAAAAACATCTTCACAAGAATTCATAACATCCTCTAGTCAAAGTAAGGAAATTGATTAAGAATTGGAGGCACCACCATCCCCTGTCAGACAAAAAACAAAATTACAATTTTTGGAATTCTTAGATCAGTCACCTAAAGGGAGTGGAAATTTTAGGAGAAGGCTTATTACCCAAGATCCATTTAGGGTAAGTTTTGATTCTCAATTTAGTAGTCAACCTCATAATCCTGATTTTTCACCTTCCTCAAGGCATACTGCTTACCACATTGATTGGGAGGAAAATTCATAAAATATTTTTAAAATGGCACGAGAAGCTCAGAGAGAATTTGATAGGACTTTTACCTATCCAATCCAATTGGGATATGATGACACATTAATGAAAAATATCTCACCTTCAAATTTACCCACCTTTAGAGGGATGTCATCTGAAGATCCTGACTAATTTATGTTTGAATTTAAGGTACTATGTCAGACCTATGATTATAAAACAAATAATCAAAAACTCAAGTTGTTTCCATCCACTTTAAAGGATGTATCAATGAGGTGGTTCATGGGATTACCATCCAACTCTACTAGCACTTGGGCACAAATGGAGACTTCCTTCCTAGATAAATACTAGGATTATTAGAGAGGGAGAAACAGGAAGGAAGAATTCTTCAAAATCAAGCAGGAGGATGATGAAAACATAGAAGACTATTTAGATAGATTCCTCTTTGTTAGCAAAAGGTGTGGATTTGAGCTTATAGAGGAGTTAAGTAAAACCATTTTTATTAAAGGTTTCGATGCAGAATCTAGAGAAGCCATTAACTTAATAGGAGGTGGAGACATAGATCAGATAAGAATGAATGGAATTAAAGAGATTTGTAGAAGTTATTCTAGAACGAGAGGTGGACCTATAAAAGGAAAATCAGTGAAATTTTTTAATCTAGACATGAACAAACTAATGAATGAGTTTGTAAACTTTAAAACAAACATTTTAGTGCAATTAACCTCTATTATGGATGGATTACAAGCTAAAGAAAATTCAAAAAATGAACCATTGGCTATGTATTTTCCTAGATGTAGGAAGAAGCATGCATTAAGAGACTGTCCTTTGGATAAAATTGAAATGTGTCTTATCTGTGAATCTAAAGAACATGATACTAATGTTTGTTCATTACTTCTTGTTCTTAAAAATCAGCTTAAACAATCCAGTTCCTCATCTACAATAGAAGAATTAAATTTTGTTCAGAGACAATCTAACTAAGGGCAGTTTATGCCAAGATCAATTCCTAATCCATGGACAATGCCATGGGATTCTCATGTAGTACCAAAAAATTGGGGACAACCACCTTGGGTACCTCAACCAATTTGGAACCCTCAAGATTTGGAAAATCAAGCTTGGTATGCTCAGGGACATCAACAACCATGGGCTGGTCAAGGAAATTCTTATGCTTAGTCATAACCTAGATGGAACCCTAACAATTATTCCCAAGGAAGAACATATCCAAATCAGAATCAACATGCCATCATGGGATCCCTTGTACAAAATTCAGAAAATGAGAATGTAGTCCAAATAAAAATGTCAGCACAGCCATTAGCAAATCCCAGAAACAAACAAACAACTCTTGTTTATGGAAGAATGCCAGAAAAATTAGTTGATTTACATGCTATGGATTCTAAAGCTAATAAAACTAGATTTGGGAAAATCATTAATATTCCATCCCTTATAATCAATTAAATTATATAAGAAAATGAAATCACTAGTAATGTTGTTCCAAAAAAGGATATAGAAAGAAATGAAAAGGAGCCAGATAGCAACACTAACGAGACCGGATTTCTAAAGAGATTCAAAGAAGCTATAGAAATCAAGGATTCTTAATTGGTACAGGAACTAAGGAAATTGAATATTGAAATACCACGGTTACAAGCAATTAACTATATTCTAGAATTCAACAAATTAATCAAAATGTTATGTATGAAAAATCGTGGAAGGAAGAAACAGAACCCCAAGACTATCAAAGTAGATAGGAAACTTGTTGATTTATTAGTAGGAAAATTTTTAATTCCCAAATATAGAGAGCTTGGAAGTCCTTTTATTTCTGTCTCTATAGGAAATAAGGATGTACATAATGTTTTGATAGATTTGGGAGCTACTATCAATGTAATGACAGTGGATACTCTATAAACATTACCATTAATGTGTATATTACCTACTAATATCATATTACATATGGTATATCAGTATGTAGCAAAACCAGAAGGAATTATTGAAGACATGTTAATTATGGTGGAGTCATGGGAATATCCAATTGACTTCCTTATACTACAGCCAAAAGGTAAAACATTGGGTTACCCCATTATTTTTGGTAGACCCTGGTTAGCTACAGTTGCTGCTTTGATAGATTATAGGTCAGGTGATATGACAATATTGAATGGTAAGAACTCTAGAAAAATTTCCTTATATCCTACTGCACAACCTTTTACTAACAATCATGAACAATTTTGGGTTGATTCTCCTAAAATTAATAAGAAAAATTTGTCTTCTTTGGCTATGATCACATTGCAGGTTCATGTAAGAGAAGTAGAAGAGATGATTAATCCACCATTAGAAGAGAACCTACTATCCTTGGAGAAATTAGAAATAGTTCTGGAACATGTGAAATTCTTTTTGAAACCCACGAACTTAGTTCTGGAACTCACGAAATTAGTAACAAAACATGTGGCTATAGTTCTGGAACCACCACATTTAGTTTCAGAACCACGACAATAACAGTTCTCTTTGATTGAAAATTATTTCACTCCAGAGGAATGAAATTTCTCATGGGGAGAGGATGAATCATTAGCTTTAGTTTCAAGTACATCAATAATTGGTGAAGAATTTCTAGTAAGTAGCAGTGACGAGGAATTTGGCTTGCAAAGAGATAAGTATCATAATTCTCATTACTGTCCTTTTTCTAGTATTCTATCTCAAGGAAATTTTGGATATATTGCTACATACCATATGATATTACCACATGCATGTCCATTAAATTTTTTAATGAAACCCTTTCCAAAAATCAGTTCATCACATATTGGAATCAAGCATGTTGAAATTCAACCGGGTAAAACTTTAAACATTAACAACTGGTTGAAGGAGGATGAAGAAGCTAAATTGTTTGATGTTCTAAAAATTCATACTAAAGATTTTTCTTGGGATTACAAAGATATAAAGGGGATTCATCAAATTATATGCACTCATCACATCTATACTAAAAAAATTAAACCAGTTAGGCAGCCTCAAAGAAGGATTAACCCAACTTTAAGGGATATAATCAAACAAGAAATTGAAAAACTATTACAAATAGGTTTAATCTACCCTATCTTAGATAGCCAGTGGGTATATCCTCTTGTAATTGTTCCCAAAAATAATGGAAAATGGAGAATATGTGTTTAATATAATGAACTAAACAAATCCACAATGAGAGATTATTTTCCCTTACCATTCATAGATCAAGTCCTAGATAAACTTTTAGGTAAACACTACTTTTCTTTCTTGGATGGATTTAGTGGGTACAATCAGATTAGAGTTGTTGTCGAAGATCAGGACAAAACTACATTTACATGTCCATGGGGAACATTTTCCTATAGGGTGTTACCATTTGGTTTATGCAATGCTCCTGTAACTTTCCAAAGAGTTGTACTTGCAATATTTGTTGATCTAACAAATGATTGTGTTGATGTATATATGGATGACTTCATTATACATGGAGATACATTTGAATATGCTTTGAGAAATCAGGATAGAGTGTTAACAAGATGTGAACAACACAACCTATCTCTTAGTAATGAAAAATGTCTCATGATGGTGGATGAGGGAATTGTATTAGGACACCATATTTCAAAAAAATGAATTAAGGTGGATGAAAAAAAAATTAGGATCATTTCATATTTGCCTATTCCTTAGACCCCCATAAATATCAAATCATTTCTAGTGCGTGTTGGGTACTATAGGCGCTTTATAAAAGATTTATGTAAAACTGCTGCCCCCATGTTTAATATGCTAAACAAGGACTGTGAATTTCTTTGGGATGAAAAGTGTTAGTATGATTTTGAATAAATTAAAGACAAATTAATCAGTGCCCCAATATTGAGAGGTCCTAATTGGGAAAAACCATTTAATATCAAAACAGATGCCTCAAATTATTCCATTGGTGCAGTATTAGGACACAATGATGAAGAAGGAAAGATGTATGCCATTTACTATCTTAGCAAGAATCTTACTCCCACTAAAAATAATTACACCACCACTGAAAAGGAATTTCTTTCTATAATTTATGCAATCAATAAATTCAGACATTACATTACAAGGTACTATATATTTGTACACATAGTTCATTCAACAATTAAGTATTTAATGAACAAACTAGTGGTTGGAGGAAGAGTCATTAGATGGTTATTACTTTCACAAGAATTTGATATTACCATTAGGGACAATCTAGGTAAATCTAATGTGGTAGCTGATCTTTTGTCAAGACTAACCACCACAGGGGAGTAAGATACAGTCAAGGATAACTTTCCAGATGAGCAACTATTTTTAATCTACACAAGTACACCATGGTTTTCTGATATGGAAAATTATCTTGTAATAGGGGATTTCCCTCCTTCTTTCACTAAGAAACAAAGAAAGAAGTTAATTAAAACCAGTGCACAATTCAAATGGCTGAATGGAATGCTATTTAAGTGTGGTCCTAATTTTGTCTTGCGCAGGTGTGTAAGAGAGGATGAAATCTTTGACATCCTCATAGTATGTCATGATGAACCAAGTGGAGGACACTATTTAGTAAAAATAATAGCTCATAAGATACTTGGCAGTGGTTATTATTGGCCATCTCTGTATAAGGATTTGAAAATATATATCAAGAGGTGTGATCCTTGTCAAAGGATAGGACAACCAACTTTCACCAATGAAATGCCTCTTTAGCCTCAAGTTGTGGTTGAACCATTTGAGAGATTGGGATCACATTTTTTTGGTCCCTTTAATCCTCCTTCATAAGGGAAGGAATATATTCTTGTATGTACTAACTATGTGACAAAATGGGTAGAAGTGGAGGCAATGACAAATGCCACTGAGGAAGCAGTTGCTGATTTCCTTTGATAAAGTTTGAAGGACCAAGGAGCATAGTTTTAGATCAAGGACAACAATTCATGTCTAATATGATCCAATCTTTCACAATTTATTACCAAATCAATCATAGGAAGTCATATCCTTACCATCCAAAATCAAATGGACAAGCTGAAGTAACAAACATAGAATTAGAGAACATCCTTACTAAAATGGTTGAAGTTGGGAGAAAATATTGGGTAAAGAGACAACTTGAAGTTTTCTGGGATTATATTACAACTTGGAAGACTATAACAGGGTTTTCACCATATGAATTAGTCTATGGAAAAATCCCTTGTTGCCTATAGAATTTGAACTTCAGACATTGAGGATGACAGTGAAGGTGGGAATTGAGTTGAATGCAGTGAAAAAAAGGATCCTTCATCTCAATGATTTGGATGAATTAAGGTTGGAATTACTTCAGTAGACAGATATGATTCAAGATCAAAGGAATCAATGGCATGAAATACATATCAAGAAAAGAAAATTAAAAGTAGGATACTAGGCATTAGTATTTGATTCTAAGTACCAACAGTTCAGGGGAAAATTGAGAAACAGATTTTTGAGAACCTATCAGTTTGAAAAAATATTTGACAATGGTTCTATTCAGTTACTTCCCATTGATGGCAGCACCAGAACACTCTTGGTCAATGGACACAGGATGAATTTCTATAAAAATCCTCCCACTAAGGATGAATTTTTGAGGAAGATTGTAGTAGACAAAGAATTTGATAATATGGAAGAACTCAGTTCTTCCAAAATGATCAAATAACTAGATGATAGATTTAGAATAAAGGGAAGAAGATGAAAACCAACATATGGAGTTTTCTTCCCCCCCGAAAAAAATAAACTCTCTCAAAGGTCAATTCAAAACTAGAAAATGGTTGTTGACCTCTTTTTTTCTAGTTCAAATAAATGAATTCCTTTGAATTCCAGCTGTCTTATCTAATCATGTTTTGTTCCACTTGTAGGAATGATGAGTCATCATAGCAAAAGGATTACATCATCAAGGGAGGTAATTATGTCTTTTAACTCATTTAGGGTTGATTAAATGTTTGCATGTGTGATGTAAATTAATTTAAAATTAGGTATGATGAGTCATCTATTTATACATTATGATTACAAGTGTGTAATCATTAAATTTATTTAGATGGAATAAGTGGTGGCATGGTTATCATTAATAATAATTATTGTAAAAATTAATTGAAATAATTTTTAGAGATATTTTTAGTAAGGATCACTGAATTGAATTTGTATTTTGTAGCAAAGAATAGAGAATTCAAAAGTTTTGCAGCTAATAACTAAGGTTCCATAGCTAAAAACATAGGTTCCATAGCCAAGTCATCAGTTCAGCAACTAGGAAAAAGGGCCTGCAACCAATTCACACAAAATCAAAAGAGACATAACTAAAGCCGACATGGGGATTAAGAAAAAAATTTGAACTAGAGGATTATTCCCAGCTGCTTGCAGAAAAAGAATTGGTATCCATCTTTGAGCATGCAGGATGGCTTGAATTCCTAAAGAAATTTTCAAGGCATAACGACGAATTGGAAAGATAATTTTTCATAAACCTATAATAGTCCAGAACAAAGGTGAGAAATGTCTTTATTCATTTTTTTGTACATACTATAAGTAATGTGTCTAGAGTGCCCATTTTGCATGTCCCAAAACCTGCTAAGGGGACTTTGAAAGAACTGGTTAAGTCTTACTGTAATAAGAAGAAACTTAACAACAGTACATCTATAATAAAAATAAAACCATAAAAGGGGTCAGAAGGGCCAGTTTTCCCAAACCCTTTGACAAGGTAGTGTTTTAGATAGTAAAATATATAACTTGTGATGGTCAGTTTGGGTCTGTGAGAAAAGAAGTCTTAAAAATATTCATATATCTGAAGTATGGAGCCACCAAACCTGAATACATAATAAACCTCCCAGGGTTTCTTTTTGATTCCATTCATACCATGGCTCATATTTATTCCTGGGGTATTAGGAAAATTAGGCATCATGGTTTAATTCATTTGATATGTCAACACCATTTCTTGTCAAATAAGAATGGAGAAGAAATTTGGACAAGTTTCTTGGCAAGTTCAAGAAAAACCCTAATATTATTAAAAGAACAATTCTATACCCATTCTCTCCTTTAGCTAATTTGGAAATTGATGCCCCTATAGAAGGACAGAGGGAAATGGAAAGGGAAAAGATACCAAAAAAAAAGGTCGGTGAGAAAGATAAAAACAACAGAGCCTTTTGTACTTGTGAAGGAAATTTCTTCTTCTGAAACAACTTCAGGGGAGCCAATATCTATCTCTAACAGTGATAGCTCACCCACACAAGAACAAGAAAGAATAGTAAGAAGAAGCTCGAGAAGGAAATTCATTGCTAGGCATGTTGAACTTCCCCAGAAAAGAAAAATTCATAAGAGGTCAAGGTAAACCCCAAAAGGAAGGAGTGAGCAGGAAAGAATGGAAGAGGAAGCTACTGTTATTTTGGGTAGCATGGCCATGACTCCACCCGAGCCAGGTCAATTTGAAATGGACAGATGAGAGAAGAGATTTGAAGAGTGAAATTTTTAGGAATTGGATGAACAATCAGTAGTGCCACATGAAGAAGAAGATTTGGCATCTAGGATAAGAAAAGGAAAATTTCCTTTGATAGAAGAAGAATTCCTAACTCCTTAAATAAGTTTAGAGGAAGAAGAAAGATAGAAAGTTAAACAACATCTGTTCTTTTCTAGACCAAAACTCGATATCAAAGAAAAAGATGAGGAATTGGACTTCCTCAAACTTAAATTGGAACAAAGGGAGATGCTCATTTAAGAGCTAACAACTCAGCTTGTAACCAAGACTAAGGAATTATCATCAACCAAGGGACAACTGATAAAAAAAATAGAAAGAGTTTCAGGCTTCCAAAAAATAGAGTGTTGTGTCCACAGTCTCTACACAGACTGATTTGACCTATTTTCCACTCAAACAACTATGGGATAACATTTGTAAAGAGCTCAGAGAATCCAAAACATCAAATGAAGAATTAAAAACCAAGATGGAGGAAGAGATGAAGGAAAGAATAGAATGGGAAGAAAAAAATTATGAGGAAGGAAATAAATATAAATGTCTTGCGAAAACTCATATGGTCTGTATTATGAGTGAGAAATTGCGTTCTTGTAGGAGGCCTTCTCCTGCATATAATTTGTTTTCGGAAGAGTAATTCATTCACTACCAGCTGTCAAGAATTGCATTTGGGCTTCCACATGAGCTATAAGATGAATCTGAATTCATGATAGTTTACTCTTTATCCATCCCTGAGATGAAAAATCTCCTATGTGAATTTTATCTTTGCAATTATATGCTAGAGAAAAACACAAGATTTATGATCAACTTGTATGTAGGGGAGAGCCAGCTCAATGCATTTGTCTCCATTTTGCAAAACTAGATTACATGGAAGGAAAGGGAATATAAATTTTTATTGAAAGCCAACTCAGTAGGCCTCTTTATGAGAGCTCACTATAGTAAACCTTCTGCCTTCCTCACACATTTTAGAACTCATGCCTTTGATAGGAGATTCAAGACACATTACCCTGCCATTTCACAAAAGAGTATTGATGCCTTCACCTCCTATGAGGAGGAAAATTTTAAAGATATTTATGAAGGATTCTCAAAGAGGTGGGAACTCCTTACTGTTTCTTTGAAACAAAGGGAAATAATTTCCCCTACAAATCTGATCTAGAGTTTAGAGAGGGCCAAAGAATTATGCATAATAATTCCCCAAGTCAATAAAACCTACGGGCAGATATGGATTGGAATGTGAACAAGGCCCCCTCTACTTCTCACCCCCATTTCTCCTTGGTAAAACAAAGAACCTCAAGACCCTTCTGAATTTGAAAAGAGGGAGAGGAAAATAGAAGACGGAGCTAGGTACAGTACATTTAAGCGTAAACATTGGGAAATCTATTTTCAGCCATTTGTTCTGAGAAATCAAATGGAATGCAAAACATATGATCCCACTTTTGAAGAATGAGTTTGTTAAGGGACTTACCAATAAGTAAGTTTGGGAGAAATTATGAGGCCAGAATATGTCTAATTAATGTATAATATATGACCTCATCTTACTCTCCTTTTGATTAAGTTTGATTGCATTGTGTGACTTTTAGTTGATCTAATATGAGTTAGGATGTAATTGTTTGTATTTTGATTGATTTTGATTCTAATGTTAAAATCTCTAGAATTCCTGAAAAGTGTGTGTGTTTGAATTCTAATTTGCAATAAAGCAGGTCTAATCAGTCGAGAAAATGAAGCAGGAAGCATTCAACATGTTTTCAGCAATATCTGTTCCCACCCAACTTAGTTCCAGAACTCCATCACACAATCATCATTTAGTTCCGGAATTTTTGGACTTAGTTTCGGAACTCCAATATTTATTTCCAAAATTTTTGGACTTAGTTCTAGAACTCCTAGGGATAGCTTTGAAACACTCATAGTTCTGATCCTTTACAATTTCCTATTTTTTTGGAAATTCTCTGAAGATCTGGAACCAATGGTAGTTATCTATTCTAAACCACATTCATGGATTTTGTATCTACAAACCTTTCAATTAGGAAGGACGAGAAGATTTCTTAATGCAGATCTAGGGAGAGTTATCCTACAACTATCTAATCAACTGCAATCCACCTCATTATCTATTATGGGCATGATTCAATTTCATCAGAATCATTGAGACAATTGTGATTGTAAAATATATATAAAAGTAAACCTGCAGTAGATAGAAATAATTATTAGATAAATATAAATAGAGAAATAGAATAGAGAAGAGAAATAGACTAAGTACGTAGATCCAATACATTTGTAATTCCAAATTTTTTATCAATAAAATAGCCATTCCTATTTGAGAGAAATATGAGTTGTTAAATCTTGATTCAAGGAGGAGAAAGGGCCCACTCCCCCAAGGACCAGGATATTCATTTATTTGGTATTTATATTTTTTAGCAAATAGCTTAGATCTGTTAATGTTTTATAATTTTAATTCTCTCAGTTAAACTCTGTTGTGTACTTGTTCCTACAGGTGTTTAGATAGATTCTTATATTTCTTGTAATTGTTTTCAAGCATTCTAAATTAAGTGTGTTTATTTTCCAATAGCAAGTGTGTTTCCATCCTGCATGGTGTGTTTCCTTTTAGCAAAGCTTTAAGTGTGTTTATTTTTAGAAAGTTTTCATAGTTTGATTTAAATAAGACTTTACCAAGAATTCCTTAAGACATTAAAGAGATCCCCAAGAAAATACAAAAAAAAAATAGTCAAGTATTAGATCATTTAAAGTACTCTTGTTGCATATAGCTTTAGACACACGCCTGGTTTGATATGACATCAACAAGAAGTTAATTAAATGAAGGGAATGAAAACACCCATGACTAAGTGTACTGGGGACTTCAAACTGTTGGTGCTCGCCGAGGCAGATAATTTCTTAACATTACTTGGGCGTCCATGGTGGTATAAGAAAAATGTGGATCTTTGGTTTAACAAGGGATACATAAGCTTTGAAAATGAGGAGGAACAGATCATCATACCCATGGTTGATGGAAAATAAACACCATATACTGAACCTTTGGGAGAAGAGGTCCTAGATAGAATATATGTGTGCTCAATTAGGGATCCAAAGGTAATTCATCCCATAGAAGGAGTTATCAAGTGTTAGGATGCTCAGTCCTTAAGTGACACCACTAATATAGCATGCGATAATTGGGTGCATGGGACCTATGAGTTGATTACATGACATTTGAGAGGATCAGTGAAAAATGTGAAAATGGCACGTACAGTCTGGCACCTAAGGGGAAAGGAGCTACCTATGTACTCAGGATGAGCCTTCCCTAAGGTCTTTTTGTAGGAGATGGAAGCTTAGTGGAATAAGGAGAATTAACAAAGAGGGATATTAAGTTACATCCTACTCAGAACTGTTGCATGGTGGTGGGTGACACATGGGGATAACCTCTTGCAATGACACAAGGTGATAATTACCTTCTCTGTAAGGTTTTACAGGAGCAACGTGCCCATGGCTATAAAATACTACCATGGTAAAGAGATCACTTCCTTCCGTATCCAAGGATCTGAGACATCATATATGGGAAGTGCAGAAGCATTGCCACCTTCATTATGGGTTCAAAAGTTGTATTCGACCCTACAAGGTTATGTGCATGCATGGTACATTCATTCTGAGATAGGATGCCAGATAGGGAATTGAAAAGAGTTAGCAGCTGATCTCATTCAAGCATTTTAGTATCAGAGCACAAAACCCTTGGTGGATAAGGCATTTTAGGTTTTCAAGTGCCTTACCATTAGGGATAGTGCCATGGTAGAAAATAGGCTACTAGAGTTGCTAGGTGAACCTAGCCTGGAGGCACACTTTGAGGAAGACGAAACAGAAGAGATACATCTTGATCACACGTTTTTGGAAAAATAAAAAAGGGAATATGGTGTATGTTATTGATGGGGAAGAAGAGAAAAACTTGTATGTTGACCATTCTGTAGGGATGCATGAGGTGTTAGACAGTTCCGATAAATGGGCATGTGCCTATCATGAATATTTAAGGATAAATAAGGTTAACATTGGCTCAGGAGAGGAGCCTAAAGACACTACCATTGGAGACTATTGGTCAGAGAAAGAATTCTATAATATCATTTATCTGTTATGTGAGTTTAAGGATTTAATCCCGCACGAGTATCATGAAATAAAACTCATTCACCATTCCTTTGGAGAAATGAGAATTAAGTTAAATTAGGGTGCATTCCTGGTCGAGAAAATACCATACTAAATGAATCCTAACCTACACGTGAAGGTCAAGGAAGAAATAGATAAGATGATAGCACTGGGAATTATTGAAGTTGTTGAAGAATCAAAATGGATAAGTCCAATGGTAATTTACATCAAAAAAGATGGAAGGATAAGGATCTGTGTTGATTACTGGCACTTGAATTCAGTGTGTATCATTGATCCTTTCCCAACCCCAGTCACTGAAGAAATTTTAGAGGGAGGAGAAGGATGCGAGGTCTACTCTTTCATAGATGGATTTTTAGGCTATCACCAAGTAAGGATTGCAAAGGAGGACTAGAGTAAGATAGATTTTTCCACTGAGTGGGGACATTTTTCCTATATAGTCATGTCATTTGAGTTGAAGAATGTGCATGCTATGTTCTCACGCATTGTGGTACAAGCTTTCTAGGACTTCATCAATAAATTTCTTCAAGTCTACCTAGATGATTAGACAATATATGGGTTAGTGAAGGACCATTGTGACAACTTAAGGTTAATCTTTGAAAGGTGTAGGTAGTTGAGAATATCCCTCAATATTAGGAAATGTGTCTTTTCTAACCTGTTTGGAACATTATTTGGACACATCATATGTAAGGAAGGCCTACTAGTAGATCCTGCCAAAGTTGCAGTAATTGTGGGATTGAGGGAGACCGCTAGTCAAAGTGCAATGCGTAGATTTCTTGGGCATACAGGGGAATATATAAAGTTCATCAAGGGATATGCCAAGATCGTTGTGCCTTTAGAATATTTTCTTAGACATAAAAGTTCCTTTCATTGGGGAGAGTTGCAACAGAAGGTGTTCAACACTTTAAATGATAGGTTTGTCACCACACCCATCGTACATTTCCCTTCTTATGATAAGCCTTTCCATGTTGATTTGGATACCCCAGGAACTGAAAGTGGAGCAATAATTACATATCCTAGTGAAGGGATTATTGATCATCCTTTGTGCTTTGCAAGTAGGAAATTGACACTAGCAGAGTAGAATTACACTATAACTAAGCGCAAGGCATTGTGAATGATCTATGCACTTCACAAGTTCAAACAGTATCTGCTGGCAACCCAACCCCTTTTATATTTTACATTTACCATATGGCATTGAAATACTTGGTGAACAAGCCTGTTCTAAAAGATAACATATGTCGGTGGGTACTATTGGTCAAAGAATTTGAGTTCGCAGTGGTTGTCAAACTAGGTAAAAGTAATTCCGGACCTGATCATTTGTCTAGGATTGATTCAGGAGAGGATGTGGAAAGCATTGAGGATATGATGCTAGATACACAGCTATTTAGGTTTCATCATGCACCCTCAGACTTAGAAGATATTGCAGTATTTCTCAAAACATGTGTGGCACGAGTCAGAATGAAGGCCTTGGAGAAGAAGAAGTTGGCCATACATGTTGCGCCCTACATTGGGTCATGATGATATTTTGTGCCATTACTTACTAGAACATGATCGCATTACAATTATGGAAGAGGCACATGGTGGGATTGTAGGAGGACACTATGTGGGAAATATGCCTGTGTGGAAGATTCTACTCACAGGGATTTGGTGGGAGATCATTTATCAAGATTACATTGAGTTTTGTAAGGCTTGTGACCATTTCCACCACCTTGGTAAACTTGCAAAAAGGGATGAAATGCCCTTGTGACCAATAGCCAACGCAGAACGATTTGAGAAGTGGGCTATCAACATTTTTGGACCATTCTCACCAGCAGCACGAAGGACTGGTTCACAGTATATCCTCACTTGCACTGATTATTTGACAAGGTGGGTAGAGGCATCACCTACAAAGGATTGGATAGTGGCTACCACTGCTGTATTTTTATGGGAAAACATAATCATGAGGTATGGATGCCCATTGAGTTTGACAAGTGATAGAGGTATGCACTTCCTCAAAGAAACGGTCAGGATTATGTTATCAAAATTCATGGTGGCCCATAAAAAAACTACCCCCTATCACCCTTAAACAAATTGAATTGTTAAGGCATTTAAAAAAATACTTAGTCACACATTGACTAAGATCTGTGAGGCTGGTAGATAAGGTCGTTCTTTGGGAATATAGTAAAACCTAAAAGAGGTGAATAAGGCCACACCATTTCAATTGGTGTTTGGTGTGGAGGCTATTCTACCAGTTGAATTCATGTTACCTTCTCTGTGTATAGTGCATGCAAGAGGGTTGGCCAATGAACAAGTACTGGAAGAAAGAATTGACAAGTTAATGCAATTGGATGAAAAATGATCACTCACCAGGTGGAGCCAGAAGACTGAAAAAGAAAAACAAAATGTGTGGCATGATTGTCACATTAAGAACAAGAAGTTTGAGGTTGGTAATATGGTCTTACTATATGATTCAAAATTTTTGCACCATCCTAGGAAGTTGAAAGTCCATTGGTTAGGCCCCTATATGATCTTGGACATCCTTGATTTAGGCACGTGCCAGTTGCAAGCGTTGGATGGGACAAGATTGTCAGGACACTTCAATGGGAGTAGGCTGAATCCCTACTATAAATAAGTCTTCTTGGTTTTTGTAATAAGGTAGGATTTTCAGTTAGTTTAGGATTTCCTTTAATGCATTTTCTTTTCTTATGTTTCCCTTTCTCATTGTTGTTTTGTGTTACACCTTAGGCACCAATAATCTCATGAAAATTTTAAGGTTGTAACTACGTAGAGGACCACACATCATTTTAGTGTGGGGTGGAGTAAGGTGGAAGAAATTGTAAAGTGTGAAGCACCAGGAAGGATTACATTGGAAATCCCAGTTGGATGGCCCTCAGGAAGGAAGTGCTTGAGAGAAAAGGTGAAAAAGGATGGTTGGTGTGAGGGTAAGGCTACGTTGTGGATCCATGTACAAGATTGGAAGAAGCACAAAAGTAACACAAGGTAGGAAAGAGAAAAAATCATGATGGAAGTACCTTTGGCACAGGTGACGTGCACGCAAGAGTCTCCTATCAAGATGTATTGGTTGCACGTCAGAAGGTTGGGGTATTGTCCATGCAAGGTTGGGTGTGTAAGTTAAAGTGCTAAAGTCAGGCTTTTTTGACAAAGATGCATTAAGTGCTGAAGTATGGTGGTAGGTAAGGTAGCATTTAATGTTAAAAAGTGTGAAAAACTATAAATAGAAGGTTGTACACTTAATTATTTACATTTTGAATAGGAAGAAGGAAGAGATTTTGTGAACTAGGGTTACTAGAGTTGATCCGTGCGAAGAAAAATTGGAGAAATTTAACCATGAGTGACTAGTTTGGATCTAAAAACTAGGGGGGAATAGTTTATGGGTGTGGAGAGAGTTATGGAGAAGTGTCATCTCGTGAAGGGGATATTCTAGTGAGGGTTTGTTAGGTAGGGCATGGGTTGGAAAGGAGTTTATTCACAAGTTTGATATCTAAACATGCAAAGGGTAGCGAATAAGAGAAAGAGAAGTTGAAGTGAAAAGTTAACCTACATAATGGCACCCAAGAAACTAGTTGTAACACCTAAGAAAGGTAAGGGTAAGGGAAAAAAAAGAGAAACTACCGCAAGTAACAATGAAGAATGGTATCCAGAAATGCAGTACCCAGATGGGGTTTTACTGGGAAAGGAGTGGGATTCCCATTTAAGCAACATGGCAGTAAACGATTATAAACATCACAAAAACATGACTAAAAATAAAATGGTGTTGTAGTTAGTGTGCCCAAAAAACAAGAGGACACCATAAGGGTTACCCATTTATAACGACGAAGTAAAAGTGAAGTTGGAGATGGTGGGATTAGTGCAACTCTATGAGTTGCCCTACTTTGGGAAGCCTGAGCCCCTCTATCAGTGGTTGATGTCGCGAGTACATGAAGATCACTTTCACTTCACGAGACACAAAATGTGCAGAAACCCTCAACTGATTTCAAAATTCACAGGTCTCATCTTTGAAGGAGAAAGTATAGAGGACGACCTATGTGATAAAGAAGCAATCAGAGAAACCATCTCCACATATGCATACAAGAAGGGGTCATGTAATTTTATATTGTGGATATCCAAGACCCAGTGATGAGAATGGTCACACACCTAGTAACCAAAGTTAATGAACAAGAGAGATGGACACAAGTGAAAAAATCATATCTCAATGTTTGTAGAAGGATATCGGAGGGTGCCAGCTACAACTTGTTTGTGTACATCATGGATGAGAGCATCAACAATGCATAGGAGGGTGACAAGATACTTTTTTGCAATGTCCTCTTAACTATTGTATTTTTAGATATCGGAGTACCAGATGTAGAAGATAAGTTCATGTGGGAGTCCCCAAAGGAAGACCCATCGCTCGTAAAGAGATTCAAAAAATAGACTTGCGATAGCATGATGGCTATTCATAAGGCGCATTTTGAGAAATGGTATACGCACTTGAGGAATACATTTCGGGGTAGAGTGGAGGATCCCAGAACAAATGCCAAAGCTCACTAAAGGATAAGTTGAATTCCCAGTAAACTAACACTTCTCCATTGGAAAATTTAGGTTGGTTGATGAAAAGATGAGCCCTTGGTGTAAAATTCCATTTTCTGTCAGCACTCAGTACTTCTAGGGTGGGGGTAAATAGATTCAAGGAATCCAAGAAACTGAAGTTTGACCTTCGATGTTTGGATCGGGACCATGAGGAGATGTGGAAGATGTTGGTCTACCCCAACAAGCATGTGTATGTGGAAAATTACATATCACTTGAAGTTTAGATGATGAAATCTCTTACTCTTCCTATTACAGGGGGGTTTGTGGCACATGTATACCTTTGCATAAGGCCCAAGTTTGAGAAGGGCACTTATCTTGAGAATGAAACAACTATACTTGAGGACCTAGAAGGTAGGAAGAATACCATGCCTAAGAAGAAGGAAATGGAAGAGACAAAGAAAAAGGCACCAAGTGTCCAAGATAATCAAGCGGTGGGTACCCTGGGAACAAGCACTAGAACAAGTACTTACACATATAGGAAGAGGTCACCATTCAGAGAGAAGGCGCTAGAGAAAGGAAAGCTTATCGCAGAGGAGAAATCACCAGAGGAAGAGGAAGAGAAAGTAGAATCTCCTATACTGGAATCCCCAATTAGGAATAAATAGAAGGTAATGGAGGAAGTTAATTAAAATGAAATAGAGAGCTTGGAGAAATACATAGATGAGAGGGATGAAGATGAAGAAGATGATCCTGAAGGGGACCAAGAACTACTTTTTTTCAGCGTGCACAAATCATAAGAAGAAGGCAAAGAGGAGAATAGCGACTATCGCTTTATGTGAAGGAAGGGCAGCCAAGAGGAGGAGGGCACCTAGGACATGGGAGAAGGTGAAGAGGTTATCACAAAGAGTTAGAGGACTCCAAACCTCACACAAGACCAAGTAAATGAGGCAACAGAAAGCGAAGCAATATAAATCATTGAATCCTTTTTAGAATAAGAATTGGAGTGCAACGCTAATCTAGTGATGAATGAAGATAGGGAAGAAAGCATAAGGAAAGATCATGGTAGTGTGGGAGGTCCTAGTCTATCATTAATTACTTGTAAAGGCACGCGCACAAGCAAAAAGTGCATAGAGATCAAAATACCAAGAATGGACTACATTGATGATCATAACAACGTATTGCATGGGTGCTTCCAAAGCACAGTACCAACAGATCAACTCTTGGAAATGAAGTCATTTGATGAAGAAGGTGCATACCCTCAGACAAGGAAAATGCTTTCGTGGGAAATTAAGTCCCACATCGATGAGCCAGAGTTAGAGGTAATCCAAGGGGCACTAATGAAGATGCCTAAATCAAAAGGAGACAACCCCTTGGTGAGTTCTCAGCAAATTTCAGATGAACAAGTCTGTAATGATTTAAATAAGGTCTCAGTTAAAATGGAAGTTGGGTTATTTGGAAGGAGTGATAGGGTTAAATTTCTAGAGGTAGAGCTAGAAAATAGGGAAGAAGAGCTAGAAGAGAGCACCAAGAACTTGAAGCAGGAGGAACTAATTAGTGTGCAGCTAAAGCATGAACTTAGGGAAGAAAAGGGAAAGATGTGTGAGGTATACAAGAAGGTATAATCCATAACAGATGCCATTGTTTTGAAGAATCCAGACCTAGCACCGCCCGCACAAAAGTATGCATCTTCCCTTGAGTTCCTTGAAGACTTAACACACATCCTCACCATGAAAAGGTAACCTCTAGCCTTAGAATCTGTGAAATAAGTAGCATCGTTCCTAGAGGAGGGAAAATTAAAGGTTATGGAAATCATTTCTGAGTACAACAAGGTACTTGGTGATGTGAAAATTTATACCCTTACTATTGAGGCTACGTATGAAAGTTGCGTAGACAGAGATAAAGTGGTGAGCATTTTAGTTTCCACTCACAAGGTAGAGCTCAAGGAATTCCAATAGAAGAACAAAGGAAACAAAGGGGAGCAGGAGAGGATCCTATCCGAGGTCGAGAAAAATTTAGAAGCTATAGAGACCTTATGAGGTACAATTAAAAATAGACTGAAGGAGTTATACCCAAAGATCACAAGAAGTATGGATGCACTTGAGGAAGTGGGCAAAGAATTGGAAGGAATGGTTGAAACATAGAACACTTGAGGAAATGGACTAGGTTTTGAGGAGGTAAGCTCCCTATTTGGTGACCTCTTCAAGAGAGCACAAAATGAAGTTAATGCCTAGAATAAGTTGGAGGCTAACTTACAAAGATATTTTCCTATCTTGTTGCAATAATGACAACACTTCCCCATTCTTTCATTTTTCTCCTAATTCTTCATTCACTTAATCTTTTTCCAAAGGCATTAAGCCTATTGTAATTCTTTCTTTAAAGAAGTGTTCCTATGGGCGGAGAGCTAGTGAAGTGTGGGGTGATGTTGGGCCATTGAAATATTGACTAAGTACGTAAAGGTGCATGGGCGTGCAAGGCCTAAGTTGAAGGGTGGCGCGCAAGAAGAAATCACACAAGGAAGGGTTCTAGGAGGGTTTTAGAGGAACCATGTTACATGCTGGTAGAACAAGGTCTCGGGACTTATCCGTATTTGGCATTTTGGGCAGAACATGAGAAAATCATGACCCGACTGCGCATGCGGAGTGGATAAGGTGCCAACCTTACAACAAGCTAGCCTAGGAAGGAATATTCCCTTCGATGGAAGCTTCTAGAAGACCATCATGGAAAATATTGGAGATCTTAGGCCTGGAGGATCATGCTCCCATGGAGGACTACATTCAGACACTTAGTGCTGGATCTGAGGCCACATAAGGATGAGTTGGAACTTCGGGGTGCCTATAAATACAAGTTCCTGCAGAAGAAAAAGAGAGAGATCAATAGAGATCAGAGCTCTGTAGAAATTCCACAAGGAGTCATATTGGGCTGGGTAGATGAAATATAGGAGAAGGATGTATCAAGGGCTTTGGATTGTAAATTTTCTGTTTGAAGAGCTAAGGAGATGGATCCAGTTATGATGCATGACTTCGATCTACCATAATGCAGTGTTTTGTAGTGAGTCTAATGAATTTAATGAGGTTACCATTATCTAAATATGATCCTTCTTGGTTTGGATTCATACATGATTCTTCATAGTTCTTTTTCATTTATGTTTATAAGATGAATATGAATCCCTATGCATTTTATTTTTTATTATTTATTTCTTTTAGTATGTTAAAGTATCTCTGTTTGTAATGACTACAATGGTATAGAGCCATTCTGATCTCTATGATGTTTGCATGTCTTATTCCGACTCAATTTCTTTAAAGTTTGGATCATAGATGATGTTTTCCCACTCAAATCACATAAAAGAGAGACTCAGTGCCCGCACATGCCTCGGGTGGGTACCCAGCACCCGCTGGGTGATAGGTCAGGATGCATGGGATTCCCTTTTTCTTTGGTGGGTGTAAAATTGACTACAATCACAATAGGATAGGCTATAGTTGGATCTAAAGGATGAGGTGATTGTCAAGGTATTGGGACTAGTCAGGGTCTGATTTAGAGTTGTTTAGGTCAATTGGTAGGAGGTTTTTTTGCTCTGTTCTTAGGTAGGTTATAAAACACAGAGACCGATGTCAGTCTAGTATGCCTAGTGAAATTTTATGTAGAACCGATGATGGTTATGGGTAACTGGCATCAGTAAGGTTGGGATGTACAAAACTCAAAGAGATCTAATTGGAAGGTTTGATATGGGATTTGATAGATATGGTAGGGTGGATAAGAAGGTTTATAGAAGTCTTAGGTGTATTCATGGATGAAAATCATGTTAGGATGGGTGGTTTGGTGGAGTGCGAAAGGAAATGGTTGGGTTACAGGTTGGTAAGGGATAGGAGAATGAGCATGCAAAGTGTAGATTAATAATAAGAGTAACAAAAACTAATAATTTAAATAACAATATTGGTTAGGGATACACTTACTATGATGTAGACTTGATGGCTAAATGGTAATGGTAGTTGATTAGAAGGCTGATATTTGGAACCATAGTAGTGAATCCTGAAATGCTTCCATGAGTGCAATGCTTATGGATTTTTCCTGGTGTTGGCTGTGAATGTCTAGATGCATGAAACAACTTCACAACAATTTAACAACTCCTAACCTGCATAACCTCTTTCCAACACACATCCTTCATTAAAAAAACAAATGACTTGATTTTGGAAGGTGTCTAGGTGAGGTGAGAACTAGGTAAATTAAGATAATTAAATAATGAAATTTTTGAGGATGAGAATTAATTTAATGGAAAGTTGTGAGGATGAGGTCTATCTCATGAATTGAGAGCAAAGTTTTTGGTTGGGAAGGCTTCCTACGAAGAAGGAAATTATAAAGGTGAAGTTTTAGGTAATGTTATGGTAGGGGTGGTCCGTTCTCTGAGGTGATGAATGAATAGAGATAACTAGTTGGGTGCCAACTATTAATACTCTAATCATGTGATCATTGACAAATTTTTCTGGGTAGGATGTTGTTTCAGAAAATGTATATATTCCAATTTGTGCAGTTTGGAAAAAAGAGAGAAGAAATAATGTGCTTTTCTATGATTAAGTTATGTCAACCATCAGCTAGGCATGACTTTGAGTATATAGGTTTCCCTCATTTTTAATGTGAGATAAAATGCAAAAAAGTAAAATTTTATGCAAGTGTTTTAGGTCCAAATCGAAGTATGATATTCAATGTAGGAAGTAGTGAACAAGAAGAGGGATGCTCTTTCACTACTATAATACTAATGAAAGAAAAGAAGTATTCTTTTTATAGCACCAAAAACATGATTTTTTATAGACAATAGAAACAGAGGAAGATTAAAGAGAGGAAAATTAATGTGTAAGCTTTTCAGAAGGGAAAAAAACACAAAATTTTTACTTGGGAGTGAATAAAATGCAAGGAACCCCAAACTGGTTCCACTGGGCAT
The DNA here is from genome assembly GCA_019776745.2 of Taxus chinensis. Classification (NCBI taxonomy): domain Eukaryota; kingdom Viridiplantae; phylum Streptophyta; class Pinopsida; order Cupressales; family Taxaceae; genus Taxus; species Taxus chinensis. The sequence continues at coordinate 31,097,350 of CM034146.1, read as the reverse complement.
GCCAAATTGTTTCACTGTTTTCTTTAAGATTTTACACGAAACAAATAAGGGTGTGGGCCAAGGAGGAATACCTATTGCGATGGTTAGTTTGAAGGTCATTGCACGCACTCAAACTTCTTGATCCAATGCTAAATGTATGAGATTATTATTGGCTAGGAGGAACAACCTAAAATACACAACAAGACAACAAGAAAGAGTTAAAAAATATATGTCAGTGGGCTTCCTAGCGTGTTCTAGATCCAAGAAGTGTCATACTTCCTTGGTGGTAGTCAACCCACTATTTAATACTATTTAATGCAAGAAATGATATAAATAAATAAGTTTCTATTGTAGTTGATATGATTTAGGTATCTCATCCAAATACAATAAGAAAATATAACATAACAGGCCTATGATCAGATCTGGAAATAAGGTAAATAATTAAGGTGATGGAACATGTCAAGGTCAGATTATAGGTCACTTGAGTCACTTGGAAAATATTATTGGGATCTGGTATTAGCAGGTCTGCCAAATACAGAGACCGACATCGGTTTGGTATGACTGGCGATGGTTTAGTAAGAACCGACGAGGGTTACTGCGGGATGGTAATAAGTCAATAGTTCATGGTTTTAGGCCTTTGTATGAGACTAAAGAAAAGATGGTAAGGATTTGGTTTAGGTCTGGAGAGGTGTTGGGAATATTCAAAGGTACTCAAGAGGAGACAAAGGTTATTAAAAGGGTTATGACTGATGGGGATTGTTGGATTTAAAGGAAGACAATAGTGGTGGGGTAAAACTATAAATGGTGGTTGATAAACAAAGGTTAATAACTCTTATAAACTAAATAGAAATGAAATGGTGTAGTTTAGAGACACACTTACTGCTATGTAGGTTCATTGGCTAGGTGGTGGTAACGGTTGATTGGTGAAATTGTGATTAGCATCATGGTAGTGCTTCCCGAATTCTCTTGTGATTACAAATATGTTCTAATCAATGGTTTTCCTAGCTATGGATGCCTAGATGTGTGAATATCTTTGGTTCTTGCTTACATGTCAATATCCTTTGCTCCAAAATTGAAGAATGTTTCTAACCTCTCAAATAAGGTTACCAAAATGGTCATGTGGTAACTGTTATCCAAAATTCACCCCTCGAGGTATTTTTGATAGCATACATCAAATTATTTGGTTCTGAGCAAGTAGAATTGATTCAAGGCCCTAAATCATGTTTTGGAGGTCCCCTTGGTTTCTCTCTAACTTCCCCATCCAAGAAAAAAATCCAAAAATTTAGAAAAATTTGAAAAAATCCAAAAATTGAAGTCGCAAACTTATTTCAATGCATTACGGGTCTGGACGGTGCGGATCGTACTAGTGCGAATCGTACCAAGGTTCTTCGTAGCAGGTTTAGAGCTGAAATATAAAGGAATAGGCTAAATTATATTTTAGTGTTTCAGACCGCGCAAGTTCAATAGGGAAAAAAGTATGCATGGGATGTGCAAAGCTGAGATGGCAACAGGCAGTAAAAATCAGAAACAGTGGAATTTTTTGTCCCGCACAGTCTGCGGGACATCTGGGACACAAGTACGTGCGGGAGGAAAAAATATGATTTTGCCACAAGTTAGTGCATTTTGGGTGGCATGTAGAAATGTGTCCAGGACAGCCAAAACAAAAGTACACGTGGGATGTGCAAAGGAAAAAAATCGTAAAAGGAACGATACGTTGTGGCGAATGTGGAGGTCAACGGACCTCACGGCCCAGTCAACAGTAGATGATTGGGGACAAGGAATCCTGAATTGGGCAATGCAGAGATTTTTTTTCTGGGACAACCGAGACACACAGACCCAATTTTTCTGAAATAGCCGCAGTAAACAGAAAAGTCAATGTTTGACCTCCCAAACATCAAACATCAATAACTTTTGACTCTGAGCTTTGATTTTCATAAAATTGGACTCTTTGGAATGAAGATGACATCCTGTGCATCAAAAAAACTAGATTTATTAATTTTTATTAGGGTATATATATTAAAATAAAATAAACATATTCAGCTCCAGTCAATTCATGTTCATTCCCGTCAAATGACAAAAAATGTGTGGCAAACCCAAAATAGCTACTCGCACTCAGAAGGCCATAAATTTTGCATTTCTCAATGAAATTGGACAAAATTGGTACCATTAGAATTGTGTTTCTGATCCCAATGCACAATAATCAATAAATTTGGGATTTTATGATAAATTGATGGATATTTTTAATAAAATGTGGTCAGGTTCATGACAGTGTTTTATTTGGTAGTTGGGAGTGCAATTAAGAGGCATGGTCATCATTATTTCTCTGTTATGGCACCTGGGATGGTATGGGGAGCATTTTACAAGTAACATAAAATCATTTCACTCCATTTAATTACTCTTACATGTGGTTGAAGGATAGGTTTCGGGATTTCCATTTTCCCCTTCTCTCTCTCTTCTCATTCTCCTATAAATTGAAGTGTTAGGCTCATTAGAAAAGGATTTAGTTTTATTGTAGAAAATCTAAGTAAAAATTGCTTTTTGACACCAATGTACTATAGACCCTTTTAGTGGACTCCTTACATGGTGATCTAGGCCCTTATCTTGTAGTATATTGAACTGTGTATATCATGAATCTATAAAATACAAGTTTGTGGATGCATCTTCCCCTGCTATGTTTGTTTGCACTCTTCTTGCCCTTTCAACCTTCATTACAGGAATATTGTGTCTATTTTTATGCTCTTGCAAGGATCCATTATCATTTTGTATGTTTGAGATGCTGTTTTGAATGCATTTTTCTAGATTGTGGAGAACTCTTATCACCCCTTCTAGTGTGAACTTTGCTTCTGTATCTCACACATTGGAAAACTATTCTTACACCCTTGCTTTTCTGGTGTATCACTACTATAGTGTAGGCTTTCATTTTATGCATTATCTCTCCTTGGTCCCTTAGAAAAGTTAGATTAGAACTGTTAGTTTTTCCTGCATTAGAAGTAGATTATGGCAGGTAGTTTAGGAGCAAGAATCAGCTTTCTTTGGAGGTCTATCTCAAGTAGCAAGTCCCATAACTTAGAGATAGTACCCATATTATCCAATCACACCATGAGCTCAAGTAGATGCACTTTTGTAAACATAAGGGTGCTTTGATTTGGTGATAATAGTAACCAATGATGGTTTACTTTTACCAACGTCAGTTTCAAGTTGACCAACACCAGTTAAGGTGATATATTCTAGGTTACCTAAAATTATAGATTTTGTGTATCTTTTTCCAGCTTTTGTTTGTTTTTGTTGGGTCTAAATGGAACACTTCACTTAGATACATGGGAATGTGGTTAGAGGAAGAATAGACATGTGCTTTTAGGGTTATACTAAGTCTTAGTTCATTAAGGTAACTAGGGATGAGTCTTATTTAGGGTGATATATTCTAGGTTACCTAAAATTATAGATTTTGTGTATCTTTTTCCAGCTTTTGTTTGTTTTTGCTGGGTCTAAATGGAACACTTCACTTAGATACATGGGAATGTGGTTAGAGGAAGAATAGGCATGTGCTTTTAGGGTTATACTAAGTCTTAGTTAATTAAGGTAACTAGGGATAAGTCTTATTTAGTTATGGAAACATGATATGAATAGGTCTATGGCGAGTTGTCTAGGTAAGATACTGGGGTGAGGTGGAAATGGGTTTTAATTAAGGTAATTAAATAATGAATGAAGTGAGGATGAGTATTATTTTAATTGTAAATAATTAAATTAATATTAATGTGGGGTATAAGGGTCATGGTTAGGTGAATTTGTTTAAGTTGGCTATTCGAAAGGGAACCAAGGGGAGTGTGCCCCAATTTTTGTGTCTACAAACATGATCGATGTGTTAATCAGTCCAAAAGGCATGACCATATCCTAAGAATCCATTCGTGAAGGAATAGATTTTGTGCTCAGCCACTCCTTCCAGGATCTCTTTGGTGAAGGGGATTGGAAAAGGATAAATTACACATACCACATTTAAGTCCCTATAGTCAACACAAATCCTTATCCTGCCATCCTTCTTAATACTTATGATCATGGGGCTTAGCCATTATGATTCCTCTATAGCTTCAACAATGCCTTAAGTGATCAATTTTGTCTATCTCTTCCTTAACCTTGATGTGAAGATTCAAATTCATTCGATAGGGCCTCTTCCTGATTGGGTGCGCACCTTCCTTTAACTTTATATTCCTCTTCCCCAAGGATTGATGAATTACTTTAAGCTCATGGTAACCACTTGGAAATAAATCCTGAAACTCACGTAATATATCAATGATATTTGATAGTTCCTTCTGTGAGCAATAGTCTCCAATAGTGGCCTCTTTTTGTTCAACAGCCGAACAAATGTTAACCTTCTTTATTTTCAGGGGTTCATGGTATGCATGTGGTATCTCATTAGCACTATCAATATTTTCACACGTACCTTTAGTATGGTTAACATCAAAACTCTCCATCTCTTCATCATCTATTACGTAGACCATATATATATTTTCTTTCTCCATGAATGCATGCTCAAGTTACATCTCTTCTGACTCTTTTTCATCAAAGTGCGGGTCCAAACCATGCTCACCCAAAAAATCTAGTATTCTATCTTTTTCCATGGCACTATTTCATATCGTTAGGTTCCTAACAACCTACAACGCCCTATCCATCGATGGTTTAGTACTCTGATACTTGAAATCTTAGAGGAGATTAGTCATTAGCTCCTAGAAATTTTCTATCTGGTGGCACATCTTTGAGTGAATGTACCATGTGCACACATAACCTTACAAGGTGGAATAAAACTTATGCACCCATTAAGAAGGTTGCAAGGCCACTGTGCCTTCCAGCCATGTTTTCTCACATGCTTGGATGTGGGATGAGGTGGGTTCCTTCACATGGTAGTCTTGAATTGTAGTGGGTGTATTTCTTCAAGAGAACCTTCTAGAGAACATGATGATCACCTCATGCCACACAACAAGGCTTTCACGATGGGCCACCAAACAATGCATTGTGGTCCCAAGTAAGGTATAACTGAGCATCCTTCTTATTTCAACATCATTTCTCCATTGATTCTTAATTTCCCACAAGAAATCAATAGGGTTGGCCCTTCGAGAGTAACTTGGAAACTTCTTCCCTCCTAGTCACCTGACTAAGTAGGCCTTCGCTACCCTTGTCATGGAGCCTCTTAGTTGGCACCCAATAGACTCATATATCCCGCATGCCCAATTGTACATGCCACACTAGTTGTATCACTCATACACTGATCATCCTTAAATTGGATAACTCCCTCTATAGGGTGAATCATTTTAGGGTCCTTGATAGAGCACACATAGATCAGGTCAAGAACTTCTTCTCCCATAGGCTTAATATAGCGTGTTGAATTTTCATCGGTTAAGGGGATGATGACCTGTTCCTCCTTGTTTTTAAAAATTATGTATCCCTTAGTGAACCTTAGGTCAAAATTATTCTTATAACAATAGGGGATCCCAAGTAATGCAGGAAAATTATCTACCTTGGCTAGTGCCAAGACATCAAAATCCTGAGTGAGCTTTGTCCCTTGGATAGTGATAGCGACATCCTTCAAGACACCAATGAGCATTTCCTTTATCTTGTTAGCCATATACAACACATTCAAAGATGATTGTAATGTGGGCCTTCCCATTTGATGCCATACATCTACGGTGAGAATATTGACTTACGTGCTTGTGTTAATGAAAATATTTCTCAGAAGCCACCCATCTACAACAATATTCAAGTTAATCTCCTTGTAATAACCAAGGTTGTGGGGAGGAAGGTTGGCATGCAGAACTTGCCTCTCATGTCCTTCTCTAGTGCATGGTACCTTCTTCCATAACCATTCTTCTAGCAAGGAAATGATAGTCTCTTGCCTCAACATCTTGTATACTTCTCTAACCTCACCTAGATCCTTCTCTAGATCCTCAACATTCTTCCTTTGTTCTAATTTTCTTGACTTATCTTTCAAGCATTGGATCTCTCCTTGTAGGCTTCGAATCACATCCATGGTTTCTTGTTATATCTGTTTTTGATGATTAGGGTCTAGATACTTTCCATACACCACCTTTTTTCTAATAACTAGTAGCCTTTTCCTTGGTACTTCCCTCACGTGTCTGGCCTCTTCTCATGTCATAACTAGTACCGGCTCTAGTTCTGACTCGCGAGGCACACTTGACATCCATTGTGAATCGACCTTCCTCATGCTTACCATCTTGGTGCCCTTGTCCTTCTGTTATTGCTAACTCATGTGCTCAAATAACTCTGGGAACTCCTCATACTTATGTTTCTTTCCACACAAGGAGCATTATAACAGATTAGGGCATTCACACTTATAGTGCTATTTAGACCCACAATTGTAACAGGTTCCATGTAGGAACTCAATTCTTCCTCCTCCGCAATTACTATGACCATGTAACCCTCCTCAGAAAGCTCTTCCATGCATTCCTCCATCCACGTGCCCTTCATAGGGATGACCATTATCTTTGGAATTTCTCACGAGGCTGGTCTGACACACACCAATATCAATGACGTCATGTATTTGGTCAATTAATCTACAATCCTTGGTGTCATGGGTAGTAGAGGTGCAGATCTTACAATAGCAAGATAGATTCTTACAGATCACACACTACAACAGTGGACATATACTTACATCATGGTCTCTATGGAAAATTTCAGTATACTATCATGGCACATACCGATCTCCTAGGGAAACTTTACTTTATATGCCCCTCTACCTCACAATCTTTTCACCATAGACCACTGCGAGACTCATGCGTCTAGTTCATAGACAACTTCTCTAGCTACTTCACCATTGTAGTAATCTAAGCCTCAAAGAAGGGGCTAACACTGGTATCCACACTTTGAAAAACCTCTAAGGCCTCGTGCAGGTTTGTGAAAGTCTTGTGCGTATGTGCTCTCCTAAACGGTCTTATCAATCCTCTAATAAACTACTAAGCATGCTGATAGGGGTGAATGTCTTATGATAGATTTGATGAGAGAGTCTTTAAACATGCATCGTACTCCCATACATTATCTTCCATTCCTTTTCTAATCTTCTTTAGAGTGTTGATGCTCTTTTGTTCAAACTTAGGGATATGAAATTCATCCAAGAAGTCATTCTGCAACGTGGTGTAATCGACCATTGTCTGATGGGGGTCGTACATTCGGTACTAACTATGCACACGTCCTTACAATTTTTTTGCAAACTAATTTACCTTCCACTCTAGGGTAGAGATCCCCTTCATACGCCATAACAATTCACATTTGTGTACATGCTCTGTAGCATCCTCAACACCTTTGTATTCTGATAGGTGTACAGACATCTCAAAAAAACTTAATGAGGCGGTTGAAGCCCTTGTCCACCTGAGCCAGAACCTTCATTCCCTTGGGTGTTTCCTCCACCACTAGATCCACTATATCCACCAATTCATGTCCCTCCTGATCCACCAAATCCCCTAGATCCACTAGGTCTACTAGGTCCACCATCTCCTATACCACTAGATCCACCTCTTGTATCCGGTAATGGGCATGAATTGGTCACGGCTAGTGTTCCCAATGTCCCATTGAACTGTGTGCCAATAGTTTTTTATACTACATTGCTATCAGATGTGTGTCCTGCACCACTCCCAGATGTGATACCCATGCTTTATGTACTGGAAATTTTCCCATACTTTATTCCCGATAATATTCCTCCAAACACAGGAAATGATTGTGCAGTCATAAATGTACCAAATGAAAAATTATATCTCCTTGGTGTAGATCAGTCACTCCCACCGATACCAACCTTTTTAGCAATACTTATGTCTTGATTTGGAAGACTAAGCATCAAGGGTTGGTCAACAGTTGGATTCAGATGCCTGCCGACGGATCTCCTTTCTTCGAGCAATGAAATCTCATCAGAAGCTGAAGGGATCTCTCTTCTGCACTTGCTGAGATGTGGTAGCACAGACTGCTCAGGATCCACATCCTCCATGCAAACCTCAATTCCTTCCCACAATGTATACCTTCAAAAAACCATCACCCCTACAACCTCGCATTGTTTATCCAACTCCCTCTCACATGCTTCTCTATACTTGAGTCCTTTGTCCTCTCTCTTTCTTTAGTTGTAATGTTTGCCATCTTCCTCCACCCTAGCTTCATTTCCTAACACTCCGAGAATTTTAGTTGGCCATAGCGAATGCTTCCCAACTTAGTGTAATGAGAAGGATCTTCATGGTTAAAGGGATATCACGCCAAAATGATCCTCTAGGTTCCTTTAAGAACTCAAAGTCACTAACTTTAGGAAAAGAATACGTAGAAATAACATATTCCAGGGTATAACTAGTCAGCACTCTCTACCACCAATAATCAAGATCACGCGTCCAAGTTAGATAAGCATATTATATCATTTTATATTCATCTTGGGTCCAAATGTGAGATTTATATTACCATCTTCGTCTAGATGCATACACAGAAATCCATTCATACAACTCTACTGGATAGCAGCAAAAAAAGATTTCATACAACTCATGATACATGTGTTATTCTACCCACTTGCGTGCATCAAGCTCAGGTCCAGTACTAAATCTCTAAGAAAACCCATCCATCGTGCTCTTAAACCACACTTCAACACTATCCAAGGTAAAGCACTCTATCATCACAGATCATTCTAACAATAGCTTTGAAAGTTTGTCCTGGAAACGAAACCAAGATGTAGTCATTTTTCTATCCACCTACTAACTTCTAACCACACGTGTGCCAACCTATCACCTAGCAGGAACTGGGCACTCACTCGAGGTGCGCATGGGCACCAAGCCGCTCCTTTATGTGAGCATTGTGAGAAGATATTTCCATGGTTAGAATATTAGTTACAGGGAAGTGAATACTCATGTAAAAGAGAAACATGAGCTATCATATCCTTATACCAAAGTATTTAATAACAAGACAAACATCATGACATGAAATACAAAGAACATATCTACCATGAAATATAAGGAAATAGCACTAGGGTTTACACCTGTGAACTAAATATTCATAATAGAGCCATCTATTCATATAGATAATAATATCAATAACGACATCACATTCAAAAGGGTCATAACAAACCTTACATAACAAAGGACTTAAGACTTATTTATTGCAGATCTTTCCTGGTGTGATATTCTAACTATTCCCTCTCAGTTCATCCCTTACTATAGATTCTAACACCATACAGAGGCCTATTACACCCATTATACCCCTTAGCACTAATGCTCTAAATCTTAGCCTTACTGCATCATCATCCTCTTGATGCATTCCCTTATGATCTTGCACATGCTTTCTGTCGTCTTCTTCTCCATTTATGTGTATCTTCCTCACTCTTGAGAATCTCTATAAATAAGTTTAGCACCCACTTCCATGCCTTCCTCTATGAGTAGATAATTTGTCATGTGTTTGTGTGCTCCTCCAATGGAGCATTCTAATCTTGTTCCAAGCTCTCCACTTTTTGCAATGACGTCTTTTGGGAACCTTCCATGCGTGGAATATTCTTTCCTTAACCACAAAACCTCTAGGCTGTCAGCTCATCCATTCAGCCCACCTAGTCAGGAAATGTTTTTCCTCGAGCGCCTCTTGGAATGCTAAAAATGGTTAAGTCCTTAGATCCTTTTTCATGCCATGTGCACGTGTCTTGGTTTCTCCTAAACCATTAAAAAACACTTGTCCTACACACTTTTCTGCCATGCACCCTTCTTCTTCCAAGCCCCGCGCACACACGTGCCCTCTGGAAACAAGCCAATATTTTGAGGCCCGACATCCATATACATTAACCCTTCATTCACGGATCAGTTTAGATATTTTCAATCACGTCAACTCATATATGGTTTGTTGTTAAATTTTCCTTAATGATGTGTCTAACTAATTAGTACTTACTAAGAAAGAGTTACTCTTTTATCAAGTCGAATACAATCTGGAAGGATTTGTCTAAGTGGAAAATAATGTTAATTATGAAATGATAATTTCATATAATATACTTAAATGAATAATTCTTTTTAATGTGGATTATTCAAAATTTTATTTTATAGTTGAATTTATATATTTAGTATGGTTTATCTTTAATTTAATTTTGGATTATTATTAATATAGAAAATATTTAGTTTTCATATCTTATGAGAATGTAAAAAAATGGGAAAGTTACGGTATTTTATCATATTTATGGTTTTATCTTATTATTTTTAAAAAAATTAAATTATTCACAAATTATTATATAATCTAAAGTATCTTATATTATAGTTTTAATTATTTAATTGAATTTTCAACAACTTCAATGGTATGGTGTCATTGACTATCAACTAATAATATTATTAAGTAGTTCGTTTTTGTCTATATTAATTTTAATTGTGTAGATTATCCACAAGTACAATTTATAATCTAATAAATATTTCGGTATTGTAAAAATTTTATAATTTTTGTTTGAACCTTAACAATAGTGTCAAATTTTTGAATAATGATATATTATATAATTTTATTTTTGTTTGGACTAACTATTATTCTAATTTCAAAACTTGTTTTCATAGTATGAGACAAAAATTGATATTTTCACAATGAACTTTTAAAAATATGATAATTACACATGTTTACATTTGACTTTTTTGAAATTGTGGAAAATTTACATTAAATTTTATAAAAATTATCTTATAAATATTTATAAGTCACATTTTTTCACCAAATAATTATTTTGTGAATAACATTGTGAATAAATAACATTATATTAAATTTACACTATTAAACTACATGCTTATTCTTCACACTACAAAGTGCCCTCTTCCATTCTATAATCCACACCCACCGTGCCATTATTAGAAGAGGCATGTGATCATGGACACAAAAGAGAAGGACACTCATCGTGGAGTAGGAACTAGATTGAGCCAAGCAAGCAATTGGATAGGAGCCAGGGAAAAATTACTTAGACATAAGAATGATAGTATTTTTAGGATCACATACATGAATGTACCGTATGTATCTATTGTGTCTCGAGACAAGACACCTATCTATGTTTAAGACAGTACTAGCGGAAGTAAAATTAAATGTATATTTAATTTTTATCATATGATAATTGTGAAGAGACATAACAAAGATGAATAATTATTGGAAATATGATAGAACAACATTGCAAATTAATATGAATGGAGAGAAAGAGATGAGGAAGAGAGAACTACTTTCCATTGTTATATTTATTTTCCCCTTGCCTTTTAGACTGAATATATGATCTATTGTTTTGGATTTTCATTTCTCCACATTTAAATGTATTTTATTAATCATCTCTTAAAGTTCCCTATACCAGGACATCTAAAAAAAAGATGAATAATTTTCAAATGACTTATTGAATTGTTATGCGAAGAAAATATTAAAAACATATAATAAATTATTAGGATAAACTTGAATCAAAGATACAAAAAATTTATACTCCATCCTTAGCATGTTTTAAAGAATACTTTCAAAACATAGCATATATATATGTGTTTTGATATTTGTCAACTCCCTCAACATTGTCTACATAGATGAAATTAATGAATTAAGAACCAGTTGAGAAGAGTGTGCGGAGAAAATATTGTTTGTCTTTAAAATCTTGCATAAAAAATGATTGTAATAAAAAAAGAAGAAGAAGCTTTGAACCGCGTAGATCAAGTATTTAGGATACATAATTGATTACACAAGAATTCATCTATATTCAAATAATATTATAGATATCAGGAAGTGAACACATGAGAATAATCTTAATATATTATTCTAATCTAGATAGTAATTAGGTTGTAAAGTTCACATGCATAGGAGCCTATTGTCACACATAAAATCATCACTTTTTTACGATGCCAAAAATATGATAATCATAATAAGTGGTATATTATAAAAAATTAAATTTTAATTTGCAATATTTAAATAAGACATAATTAAATACATGGATTTTAAATGCGTAGAAAATTATTGTTGTATTTTTATGCAACTACACTGATGTGGATCCAGTTGCAAGAGGTTGAAATACCTCCAAAACACACTAAAACAATTTGCAAATAAACCAAAAGCTTCAAAATAGCTTTCTTCTCATTCCAAAATCCACACTAATTTGTTACATTATTACAATCTTCCTTTTATTTGATATTATCTCTAAAAACCCTAAAATGAAAAAAAAACCCTAAAATGCCAAAAAACATCTTAGATGTGCCCAAAATTTTTCATGTAAAATTTTCCTTCATAAATGAAGGATCAAACCAATTTTTGGATTATTCTATAAAGTGTACCAAAAGTTATTAAAACTCTACTTTCTAGACAAAAGAAAAAAATGTTCAGAACAAATTTTAGACCACTAGACGAAGGAATCTGGACTTGAAAATATGAAAAATAGTTATAACCTTCATACTAAAGTTTTTTAGAACATATTAACAATCAATATCTATAACCCTGGAAAATTTCAAGATTATCCAATGGCCGAATCAAAATTTATGACCTTCACAAGTTATGATCCCACATCATTCTCCCCTAGTTGAAAAGAGTTCCACTCCTACGAATTCGATTAATAGAATTCATCCAATTTTATGTTGTTAATATTTTTCAACTCCCACTCAGGAATCCCATTATTTTATTCTTGTTACAAACCATCCTATTGTGACAAATATCTATTGTAGCTCCCATGTCTAGTAGTGACTATCTTTTGGTCTAAGACACACATTACCCTTTCCTTTTTCTTCTTCGGCATCTGTTTCTCCCAGTTTATTTCTTCCCCCTCCACAAAATTTTCATCATGACCTAGAAACTTATATAGCTTGGAAACATTAAAAACTTGTGAAATATAAAAATTTTCAAGAAACTTCACCTTAGAGGCATTATCACTAATTTTCTTCATAATCCTACATGGCCCAATCTTTTTATACTTTAGTTTATTATACGTCCCTTTTGGAAACCTATCCTTTATAAAATGAAAGATTGCCATATCTCTTTCCTTAAATACATTTATTCTCCTCATGGCATCTGCATTTACTTTATATTGCCCATTACTAACTTTCATTTTTCCCTCACTTATTCTTGCAATTGTAGCATGTGTTCTTTAAATGCTTCTACATCATCTTTGGTTTTATCTTAACTAGGTAGTACAATCAAATCTTTGGTGTTGACCTATTTACTGAGATTTTATAAGAAAACAAAACTTGTGGTAAAGCTAATTCCCATTGTTTTATATTTCCTCCAACTACGCAATGTAGGAGATTTCCCAAGATTTTGTTCACTACTTTCGTCTACCCATCAGTCTGGGGTAATATTCACTACTAAACTGTAGTTGTGTCCATATTTTTCTCCACAAAGTCTTCCAAAGGTAACTCAAAAACTTTGTCTCATCATCTGAGGTGATCATTCTTGGAACTTCATGCAACCTAACCACTTGTGAAAAAATAAATCTGTAACTCTTGAAGCATCATTATTTATCTTTTAATTAATCAAATGTGTTGGGCCCTTGAAATATTGACTACGTATGAAGGTGTATGGGTACACGGGACCCAATTTATAGAAGGGCACGCAAGGAAAAACCATGCAAGAGGAAATAATTAAGGAAACAAATAGTGCGCATGGTGCACGACAGGAGATTCGGGACTTAGCCGATTTAAGCAACAAAGGTAGAACACGTGAAATTTGTGATTGGTTACGTGTGGATAAGATGCCATCCTAGCAATAGGTGGCCTAGGAAAGAGCATGCCAATGAAGGAGTCTTCTAGAAGACTATCATGAGATGAAGTGGAGAGCTCAGGCCTAAGGAAACATGCTCACTGAAGGACCACATTCGACACTTGGTGAAGGATTTGAGGGCGTAACAAGGTGAGTTGGCAGCACGGGAAGGTGATAAATACATGTGCCTGTGGTAGGAAAAGGGAGATAGAGATAAGGAGACCGGGATAACATACACATGGGAATATAGACATGAGAGGAGAAGATAGGAGGGATACACACAAAGAGAGATAACATGGGTGAAGCTCTACAGGATTATTGCGAGAGGAACTTTGGTGCAGAAAGGAATGTACTAAACTTAGCATTGTAATTTCTTTTTCTTTTTGGCTTAGTTATACAATCCTAGTGATGTGCATGACTGTGGTCTGCCCTCTATGGCTCTTTATAATGAAATGATGAATACAATGAGGTTACCTATTGCAATTAGATATGAATATCAGTGGGTTTTATGTATATTTCATTGATAGAAGTTATCTTTCTTTTCATGCTATGAATAAATGATTGTATCTTTCCTTTTGTTACAATATATGTTGTGGAGTATATTAAAACACTTGGTCTAAAGAAACTACAAGGATCTGGAGGCCGTTATGAGCCCTATGATTCTTATATGTCTAAAATTCTTTCATGAATACTCTTATACTAATTATAGATGAATGCTTCCCACTAAAACTCACATTAAAGAGAGACTCGACACCCGCGCGTGCCTTGGGTGAGAGCTCAGCTTCCGTTGGGTGATAGGCCGGTGCACATGGGATTCCTTCCTTTTATAGGAGTAAAATTGACTGCATCTTGGTTCCGTTTCCGGGACCTCTTTTCCAAGTTGTAGTGGGATATAACATGCATCATGATCTGTGTAAAGAGTAATGACGGATCGGTTAACATTGGAAAATGTTGAATCATGGTTCAAGAGTACAGAGGATGAATTTTCCCAGAGATTTAGCACTGCACCTGAGTTTGATACACGTAGATGGGTAGAGGAGAATCTCTACCATGATCTATATGAGACTTTTTTTGTTGCTTCCCAGTAGAGTTATTTGGGTGCCTTTCAACCTATGCATCTAGATCAAGTTGGCATTATGGATCAAGTATATGGACCAAAGAAGACTACCAAAGGTTAAAGGACGCAGATATGACATGGACCCATGCTATAGATCATTGGTGGGGAGGAGTACTAGTTATCTACACTCTAAAATATGCCATTTCCATGTATTCTTGCCCAAAAAATTTTGAGTTCTAGTTTCTATGAGAACCTAGAGGATCGTTTCTACATGTTATTCCTCTAGCTAAGAAGATATTAATGGTTACCATGAGTTTAGAAGTGCTCCCCATGGTTGTCTAAACCATTCTGAGCATTGGGTAAGGAAGCTTGGGTGGAAGAAGATGTTGGATGATACGACAGAAAAGGAGAGGGAAGAAAGACGGCTCAAGTATGGTGAAGTGCGGGAAAGGGAGATTACTAGATGATACGAAGCTACTACTGTGATGGATCTATGGAGACAGACGTTGCGGGAAGGAGTTGAGGTTCATGCAAAGGAAGTGGAACCTAAGCAGTCTATACTACCCCATCTTGGAAAGTGTGTGAGGGAGACCCTTTCAGCTTCTGGAGAGAGTTTGTCACAAGGAGAAAGGAGAGTTTTTGGCACATATCTAAACCCACCCAGTGACCAAGCCCTGGCACTTGGTTTTCCAAATTAAGGAAGAATTATTGATCCAATTGAAACTAGTGGAAGAGACAGATCTGCTCCTAAGAGATACAATTTTACATTCCCTTCTTCTATGACTACACATATTCTAGTATTCGAAGGAGTTTTTGGACAAGGGGCAAGTGTACAAGCTTTTGGTCTTGCATCAGGGAGTTGTGTGAGATAAAGTAGTGGCAATGGGGTGCCATCACAGACCGTCGGCATATAGTTCAGTGGGACCGTTGGGGCACTTGGCACAGCTCCTATAGACCCTATTAGACCCAGTGGTTTTGGTGGCTCTGGAGGTACAGGACCCGGTGGACTTAGTGGATCAGGCGGTAGAGGAAACACTAGAGGGAACCAAGGCTCTGGTTTAGGATAAGAACCCTAGCCACCACCTCGAGTTTTTTTTGAAATGTCTCTGCATTTACTAGATTACATGGGCATTGAGGATGCTATGGAACATGTTCAAAAGTGTGAACTGCTATGGAACGCGAAAGGTATCACAACCCCAGAATGAAAGGCTACTCAATTTACAACCATGTTACAAGGGTGCACGCATAGCTGGTATAGAAAGTATGATCCTCATCAAACAGTGGTGGGTTACACTACCTTAAAGAATGCATTCTTGATAGAGTTCCACATTCCTAATTTCGAGCAAAAAAGCATTAGCTCTTTGAAGGAGATACAACAAGGAATGGTAGAGAGTGTGCGGGAGTATGATGCGTGCTTTAAAAATTTATTCTCCAAGTTATCATTTGATATACATCCTTCTCAGCATGTACAGTGGTTTCTTGGAGGATTGATCACCCCTTTTAGGAGGGCCTTGTCTCTTAAAACTTTTACAGATCCACGTGAAGCATTGGAGGCTACCTTGTGTGTCGAAGTTATTAGTAGTATTGATACTAGAGTTAGCCCATTCTTGGAGGCTCAGATTACTGCTATGGCTAAGCAGTTGGAAAATTTATATGAGAACTCAGTCCATGAGACTCGAAGTGGTTTGTGGTGCACAGATTATGAGATAGAGGGGCACGTTAAGGATAATTGACCCCGAAGCATGGTACACGCTGTGATGTTAGATTGTGAAATTTGTCATGGGGACCATGATGCTAGTAGAAGTTCCTTGCTTCAGCACGCTATCAGGAAGAATGTATCCTATTATTGCAAGATTTACACCTCCACGACCTATGATACTAAGGAATGTAGGCTCATTTATCAGATACATGAGGCCATTGATCATTGAGTGCACCAAACCATCATTTCCAGTGGTTCTAAAAATTATGATCGTTGCTATGAGGAGCACGCAGATGGAGGCATGCATGGAAGAAGCTTTCCAGGAGGATTCCATGGATGAGGTAACCATGGAGGAAGGATTGAATTCAAGTGATGAGAATTTCTCAACTGTGGATCTATAGAACATTACAAGCATGAGTGCCCCAATTTGTTGTAGTGTGCATGGTGTGGAAAGAAGCATAAGTATGAGGAGTTCCCAGAGTTATATGAGCATATGAATCAGTAGCATCGAAAGGACAAAGGTGTTGTGATGGTCAGCATCAAGAAGGTAGAAATAAAATGGATGCCTCGGGTAATACGGGATGAAGGTTTAGATCATGTCTTGGTAACAACAAGGGCAGAAGCCACACACGCAAGGGAGATAGCAAGACAGAAGAGCTTGGTTTTAAGGGAAGGGTCATTCTTGGAAAGTACCCATACCCCATGCATTAGAAGGAGATATATCAAGACACCATGGATGTTATTCGAAGCTTACAAGGGGAGATCCAGTGTCTCAAGGAGAAATCCAGAAATGAGGAACAAGGAGAGTCAAGGTGCAAAAGGATGACCTAGATGAGGTCAAAGAGGCGTGTAAAATGCTAAGATAGGAGAACATCATCCCTTTGCTAGGATCCTGGTTGGGAGAGAAGGTACCACATGCTGGAGAAGATCATGAGAGATAGGTCTTGCACATGAACCTTCCCCCTCACATCCTCAACTATGACAAAGAGATTACATTGAATGCAATTGTTGATGGATGGCTCCTCAACAATATACTCATTGACACTTGTGCAGAGGTTAATGTTTTGACTTTGGATGTATGGCATCAGATGGGGAGACCTGCATTACAACCATCTTCAAATATTTTGTATATGGAAAATAATACTAAGGTGATTCCCATCGGTGTCTTGAAGGATGCAACTATTACTATCCAGGGAGCCAAGTTTACTGGGGACTTCGAAGTCTTGGTGCTCACTGAGGCAGACAATCTCCCAGAATAATGCGGACCTCTGGTTCAACAAAGGGTACATTAGTTTTGAGAACAAAGAGGAGTGGGTCATTATACCCTTGGTTGATGGGAAGTCAGTGCCCTACATTGAACCATTGGGAGAAGAAGTTCTGGATAAGATTTATGTGTGCTCAATCAGAGATCCATATATGGTACACCCTTATAACGGGGTTATCTAGTTTGAAGATTCTCGATCAGTGAGTGATACCACTAGTCTGGCATGTGACAATTCGATGCATGGGACATATGAATTAATAGGATGGAAGTTGAGAGGATCAGTGAACAAGGTAACAAAGGCATGTATAGTTTGGTACCTTGGAGGAAAAGAACTACACAAGTACTCAGGAGGAGCCTTCCCTGAGATCTTTCTATAGGATATAGAAGCCTAGTGGAGGAACAAGAAGGAATGAAGAGAGATGCTGAGTTACCTCTTACTTGGCACATCAGCTCATTGGTGGGCCATGCATCATGAGATCCTTTTAGAGTGGTGCGAGGTAAGAATTACTCTCTGTTATATTTTTTAGAAGTAATATACCCACCATCATCAAGGAGTACCATGGGAAGGAGCCCACCTCTTTTCATATCTAGGAGTGTGAACGGGTCTGAAGAGAAGGTGAAAAATCCTTTCCACCATCCCTCTAGATGCACGAGTTGTATTCTACATTGCAAGGTTATGCACGTGCATGGTACATTCATTTGGAGACACACCACCAAACAAGGAATTGACAAGAGCTCATGGCTCATCTTATTCAAGCCTTTGAGTATCAGAGTACCAAGCCATCGGTTGATAAGGCCTTGTAAGGTATCAAGTGATTTACCATGGGGATAGTGCAAGAATGAAAGGTAGGTTGTTGGAATTACTAGGGGAACTAGGATTGGAAGCATGCTTCAAAGAGGTTAAAGAAACAAAAGAGTTACATCTTGAGCGCGTGTGTTTGGAAAAGGAAAAGGGAAAGTTAGTATATGTGATTGATGGAGAGGAATCAGAGAGTTTAGATGTTAGCCATTCTGTAGGGACACGTGAAGTAGTGGATAGTGTAGATGCTCACGTGCATGCTTACCATGAGCCATTAAAGACAAAGAACGTTAACATCGGTTTAGGAGAAGAACCTAAGGAAGCTATTATTGGGGATTATTAGATGGAGAATTATTAAAGATCATTGATCTATTGTGTGAATTCAAGGATTTATTCCCGTGTAGGTACCATGAGCTAAAAGGCATCCACCATTCCTTGGGGGAGATGAAGATAAAACTAAAGGATGAATCGCAACTTACATGTGAAGGTTAAAGAGGAGATAGACAAGATGATAGCTTCTGGGATCATTGAGGTAGTGGAAGAATCGGAATGGATAAGTCTGATGGTAATCAACATCAAGAAAGATGGGAAGATTAGGATTTGTGTGGATTATATGGAATTGAATGCAGTTTGTGTCATTGATCCATTTCTAACCCCCTTCACTGAAGAAATTTTGGAAGGAGTTTCTCAGTACGAAATCTATTCCTTTACGGATGGATTTTTTAGGATACCACCAAGTCCGGATTGCAAAGGAGGACCAGGAGAAGACAACTTTCACCACCGAGTGGGGAAGTTTTGTATATAGGGTCATGCCCTTTGGGTTGAAGAATGCACCTACTATCTTTTCATGCATATTGGTGCAAGCATTCCAGGACTGCATTGATAAGTTTCTTCAGGTTTATTTGGACGACTGGAAAATATATGGTCTGGTTAAGGACCATTGTGACAACTTGAGATTAATGTTTGAAAGGTGTAGGCAGTTGAGGATACCCCTCAACATCAAGAAGTGTGTGTTTACTACACCCTTTAGGACTTTATTGGGGCATATCATATGTAAGGAGGGCTTGCTGGTAGATCCTGCTAAAGTTGTAGTTATTGTGGGGTTAAGGGAGCCTACTTTCCAAATCACAGTGCACAGATTCCTTGGGAATATGGGATATTATAGAAAATTCATTAAGGGTTATGCCGAGAACGCCGCACCTTTAGAGGATCTACTTAGACACAAAAGTACCTTCCATTGAGGAAAGGCGCAACAGAGGTCATTTGACACCTTAAAAGATAGGCTTATTACCCTGCCTATTTTATGATTTCCCTCTTGGGACAAGCCCTTCCATGTCCATGTAGATGCCTCAGGAACTACCATTGGGGTAGTACGTGCATAACCAGGTGAGGGAATTGTTGATCATCCTCTTTGTTTCGCGAGTAGGAATTTAACACCATTAGATTAGAATTATACCATAACCGAGTGCAAGGCATTGTCAATGATCTATGCACTTTTCAAATTTTCATAGTATCTATTGGCAACACCCTTTATATTCTACAGTGACCACATGGCATTAAAGTATTTAGTGAACAAGCTCATTCTTCAAGGGTGCATATGTCGATGAGTGTTGTTGTTTCAAGAGTTTGAGTTTAGCATTGTAGTGAATCATGGAAAAAGAAATTGTGGACCTAATTATCTGTTAAGAATTAATTCGAGAGAGGATAAGCAAATTAAAAGGGAAGAAATTCCAGAAACACAACTATTTAGATTATGGTGCATGCCCTCGAATATAGAGGAGATTTCTATATTTTTAAAAGAACATGTGGCACCGGATGGAATGAGGGCATTAGAAAAGAAGCAGTTGGCCATATGTGTCGCGCTCTATATGTTGATTAGTAGAGACTTATACAAATTGGGATGTGATGAAATTTTGCGTAGACGTGTGTTAGAGCATGAGTTCCTGGCCATCATGGAGGAAACACATGGAGGAAGTATGGGTGGGCATTACATAGGTGATGCCACTGCGTGCAAGATTTTAATGGCAGGTTTATGGTGGGAAACCTTATACAGGGATTATAGAGGTTATTGTAAAGCATGTGACCACTGTCAATGCATTGGCAAACTAGGAAGGAGAGATGAAATGCCTTTGCATCCTATTCCTAGTGCGGAGCCTTTTGAAAAGTTGGCGATAGAATTTGTAGGACCTATTACACCGGCAATGCATAGGATTGGGTCACGTTATGTCATCACTTGCACAGATTATCTCACAAAGTGGGTGGAAGTAGCCCGACTAAATATTACATGACAACGACAATGGCAAGGTTCCTATGGGAGAACATTATCACAAGAAATGGATGCCCTTTGAGTTTGACTAGTGATAGGGGTACACATTTTCCAAATGAGACCATGAGGATCCTACTATCTTAGTTCATGGTGGCTCATCATAAGACTAGGCCCTATCACCCACAAGAAAATGGAACTGCGAAAGCATTCAAAAAAATACTGAGTCATACCTTGACAAAAATATGTGATCTTGGAAGACAGGATTGGGATGACAAGGTATCAACAGTTTTATGGGCTTACAAGACTACGTATAAAAGACTAAATAAATCCACACATTTTCAATTGGTGTTTGGCACAGAAGTTGTTTTTCTGGTTGATTTTATGTTTCCTTCTCTACGAATAGTGTGTGTAGGAGGATTAGCCGATGAACAAGTGTTGGAAGAAAGAATTGATGAACTAATGAAATTTGATGAAAGGTGATCACTTTCTCGTTGGAGCCAAACAATGGAAAAGGCAAAGCAAAAGGCTTGGCATGATCGCCATATTAGGAATAAGAAATTTGAGGTTGGGTAGATGGTGTTACTGTATGATTCGAAATGTTTGCGCCATCCTGGGAAGTTGAAAGTCCATTGGTTAGGTCCCTACACAATCTCATACATCCTTGACTCGGGCGTGTGACAGTTACAAACACTGGATGGGATGAAGTTTCCTGGACACTTCAATGGCAGTAGGCTGAAGCCCTACTATAAATAAGTCTTCTTGGTGTTTGTAAATAAGGTAGTTTTTCCAATTAGTTTAGAATTTTCCTTTATGCATTTTCCTTTCCTTGTGTTTTCCTTTCACGTTGTTGTTGTTTTTTGTGCCTTGGGCACCGGTAACCTTATTGCTATTTTTGGAGAATTTATGAGTGTGCAGAGGACCATGAATCATTTAAGTGTGGGGTGGAGAAAAGTGAAGAAGCACATGATTAAAATTACCAAGGAAGTTATGTTGAAGAGCCTTGCTGAGTAGCCCGGTTGAAAGAGAGATGAAGAGAAAAGATAGAATGGTTGGTGCCCGGGTAAAGCTACATGTAGATCCCATGTAAAAAGGAAAAAGAAGCACATTTAAAGCAACATGAGGTAGGTGAAATCAAGAATCTAGACAGAAGAATTTCCTTCGACGTAGGTTGAGCACGCCTAAGAGTCTCCTGTAACATTGGTTTGGTTGCATGCGAGAAGGTTGGAGGAGTTTTCACATAGGAAGGGCATGTGAGTGAAGGCATTGAGGACAGGTTTTGTTTTAAAAATCTGCATTAAATGAGAAAAGTATAGGGTAGGTAAAGTAGCATTTAATGACCAGAAAAAGGAAAAACTATAAATAGAAGGTTGGGGCACTCTCATTTTACTTTGTAAAAACAAAGACTTGGAGATATAAGTGAAAGATATAAGCTAGGGATTTTTTAGATTCAATCAAGGAGAAGATCTATGAGATTAAAAATGTAAGGAGCCAGTTTGAGATTGCGAAATAGAAAGAAGAAATTACACGGGTGTGGAACGAAGTGAAAAGACTTTGTCTTGTGAATAATTTATCAAAGTAAGGGTTCAACAAACTAGGGCACGAGTTTAGGAGATTTGTATCACAGATCTGAGATTGAAGGTTGGGAGAAGGAAATAAAAGTAATAAGGAGAGGATTGGAGTGACACAATTACCTCAACCATGGCACCGAAGAAAGGGAAGGGCAAAGCAAAGGCTAAACAACCAGAACCTAAGGTAGATACAAACAAAGAATGGTATGTAGAAATGAAGTACCCTAACAGAGTGATGATGGGGAAGGAATGGGAATCCCATTTGAGAATCATACCAGTCAGTGATTATAATCACCACACCATCACTATAGAAAAAGAGATGGCATTAGAATTAGTACGCCCAACCAGCAAGTGAACACCTGAAGGGTTACTTATCAATAATGATGACATGAAGGTCAAGCTGGTGAAGGAAGGGTTGCTGCAAATTTATGAGTTTCCTTATTTTGGGAAACTAAATCACTTGTACCAGTGGTTGATGTCTCGGGTACACGAGGACTACTTCCACTTTGTTGGGTGCAAGATACGTGTAACTCCCTAGTTGATTGCATAATTTATAGGCCTCATATGTGAGGGAGATAGCATGGAAGATGACCTTGGTGATAGGGAGGCTATTCAGGAGACCGTAACAGAGTATTCTTGTAAGAAAGGGTCATGGTATTATGAAATCTTAGACATCAAGGACCTAGTTATGAAGATGGACGTGCTCTTGGTAACTAATATGAATGGCCCAGAAAGATGGATGCAAGTTAAAAAGCCATGGCTACATGTCTGTAGTAAGATTACAGAGGGGAATATTTACAAATTGTTTGCATACATTGCCAAGGAAAATCTAAAGTGCATGAAGGAAGGGGATAGGATCCTCTTTGGAAATGTCCTACTCACCATAGTGTTTATAGAAATTGGAGTGCTGGATACACCAAACAAGTTTGTGTGGGAGTACCCAGCTGAAGACCCTTCGCCCACAAAGAGGTTTGAAAATTATGCATGTGATACAATGATGGCTCCCCATAAGGCACGGCTTGAAAAATGGTATACACACTTGAGAAATGCATTCGGGCTAGAGTGGAGGATCCCTGAACAACTCCCAACAGCCACATAAGGAAAAGCTGAGTTCGTTGTATACCAACACTGCTTCTTAGGTAGGTTCAAACTTGTTAACGAATCATGGAGACCTTAGTGCAAGCTCCGTTTCATGTTCACTACCTAGTACTTCCAAGCGGGAGTGAAAAAATTTAATGTATCGAAAAAGATAAGGCTAGAGCTAGGAAAGTTTGACAGGGAGCACAGGGATATGAGGAAGAAAATGAACTATCCTAGAGGTAATCATGCATACATGGAGAAGTACATGTCACACGAGATCAATATGACTAGGCCAATAACACTTCCTATCGTTGGAGGATCTACGACATGAGTATACGTGTGCATAAGGCCGAAATTCAAAAATGGCACATGCTTGGTGGATGACATCTTCATAGCTAAAGACCCCTTGGGAAAGAAGAATCCAATTTCTAAGAAGAAGGGTAGAGGAGAGGAAGGAGCACCAAGTGTACCAACTGCTCAGACAGTGAGCATGCCTTTTATGAGCATGAAGCCAAGCACCTATGTTTGGAGAAAGAAGTATCTAGTAAAGGAGAAGATGCCATAAGTAGAGGCACCCGAACAACCCGCCACCATGGAGGAGTCACAAGAAGAAGAAGAGAAGGAAGAATATCCTAACAAGAAGCAACCTCTTAGGAAGAAGAAGAAGTTATATGAATAAGCTGACTCGGAGGTGACCGACAGTTTGGAGAGATACCTAGGAGAAGGAGAGGATGAGAGTGAAGGAGGTGGCGATGAGGAGGAAGAGCCAGAGAAAGAAAAATAACCTTTGGAACCTCACATATTTAGTGTCTATGAATCGGAGGAAAGTGGAGAATAAAATCAAGAGTTTGTATTCATGCGACAAAAATGTGCACAAGGTGATGAAGGCACTGAAGATACAAAGGCAGATGAGAGGGATTCCAAGGGGCAGAGAGCCATGGGTATTACCAAGGAGTAGATAACCGAAGTGGTAGAGTGAGAAGTGAAGAAGATGCTTGAGATCCTTGTAGACCAGGAGTTAGAGTTGAGTGTAAACATAGTGCTAAAGGAAGGGAAGGGGGAGAGCGTTAAAAAAGGACATGATAGCCTAGGAGGCCCCGCTCTGACAATTAGCTTCCCCAAAGGCACGAGCTCAGGTAGAAGACCTATGGATGTAGAACAAAGGCAAATAATGGGTTACGTGGATGATTCAAGGAAGGTGCTACATGCACTATTCCAGAGCACAATACCCACTCAGCGAGTTATCACCATGGGATCGTTTGAAAAGGAGGGTGTGTACCCTAGGACCAAGAAGATGCTTTCTTGGGCATTTGAATCCCACATTGACGAGCTAGACTTTGAAGTCTACCGAAAGATGCTTATCATGCTATAAGAGTCTAAGAGACGCAACCCCTTAGTGAATGCCCAGGAACTCTCAGATGAACGAGTCTGCAATGCTCTAAACAAGGTTGCGATGGAAACAGAGGTAAGACTATTCACGCAAAAAGATAGCATAAGATCTTTAGAGGGAAAGCTGGCCAAGAAGGAGGAAGAGTTGGCTAAGGTGGCCATAAGCTTAAAATAATAGGAATTAATCAGTGCACAAGTAAAGTGCAAGCTCAAGGAGGAAAAGGCAAAGGTGTAGAAGGTCTACAAGAAAGTAGACTCAATAAAAAGTTCCATCATTTTGAAACACCCAGATCTAACACCTATCCCTCAGAGGTATGCATCAACACTGGAATGCCTAGAAGACTTAATGTGCATCCTCACCATGGAGAGGTGAACATTGCCATTGGAATATATGGAGGAAGTGGCCACATTCCTGAAGGAGGAGGATTGGTTAAAAGTGATAACACTTGTTGCTGAGTACATTCAATTACTTGCGGAGATCGAGGTCACTACCTAGTCTGTAGAAGCCATAGATGACACATGCGTAGATAGAGATAAGGTGGCAAGCTCTTTGGTTGGCATGCTTGAAGTGGAGCTGAAGGAGTTCTAGAGAAGAACAAGGGGAATAAGGTAGAAAGGGACAAGGTTCTGGCTGAGGTAGAAAAGAAATCAGAGGTAATTGAGGCTTTAAGAAGCTCAACTAAGGCCCGAATGAAGGAACTGTACCCACAGATTACAAGGAGAATGGACAAGCTCACAGATCTGGGTAAGGAAATGGAACAAATTATGGAAACCTTAGGCATCCAGGGAGCTGGTCTAAGCTTTGATGAAGTAAGCACCTTGGTGGGCGACCTCTGTCAGAAGGCATAGAACGAGGTCGATACATGGAGTAAGTTGGAGGTAGAATTATGGAAGGACTTCCCTAGCCTTTTGATTTAATTTCCCCCACCCATTCTTCATTCTTTCCCCTATTCTTTCATTCCTTATTCATTTTTTTAATATTTGTCCACATCTTGGTTCCATTGAACCAACTTGCACCTTGGTCAAGTAAGATGTTTATGAGGGAGGAGAACAGGCATAGTGTTGGGTGATGTTGGGCCCCTAAAATATTGACTAAGTATGAAGGTGCATGGGCATGCAGGGGCCCAGTTATAGAAGGACGTGCAAGGCAAAATTGTGTAAGATAAAAGGCTTAAGGAAGCAAATAGCATGCATAGAGCGTGAAAGGAGATTTAGGACTTAGCCAATTTAAGCAACAAAGGTAGACCACATGAAAAGCATGATCGGTTGTGAGCAAATAAGATCCTAGCCTAGCAACAGGTGGCCCAAGAAAGAGCATGCCAGTGAAGGAGTCTTCTAGAAGACCATCATGAGATGGAGTGGAGAGCTCAGGCCTGAGGAAACATGATCACTGAATGACCACATTCAACACTTGGGGAAGGATTTGAGGGCGTAGCAAGGTGAGTTGGCAGCATGGGAAGGTGATAAATACATGTGCCAAGGCAAGGCAAGGCAAGTTGGCAGCTCGGGAAGGTGATAAATATAAGTGCATGCTGCGGTAAAAGGGAGACAAAGATAAAGAGACCAAGATAGCATACACATAGGAATATAGACATGAGAGGGGAAGATAGGAGGGATACACACAGAGATATAACATGGGTGAAGCTCTGTAGGATTACTACAAGTGGAGCTTTGGTGCAGAAAGGAATGTACTAAGCTTAGCATTGTAATTTATTTTTCTTTTTGGCTTAGTTATACAAGCATAGTGATGGGCATGACTGCAGTCTTCCCTCTATGGTTCTTTGTAATGAAATGATGAATACAATGAGGTTACCTATTGCAATTATATATGAATATTATTGGGTTTTATGTATATTCCGTTCATAGAAGTTCTCTTTCTTTTCATGCTATGAATGAATGATTGTATCTTTCCTTCTGTTACAATATATGTTGTGGAATATATTAAATCACTTAGTCTGAAGAAACTACAAGGATCTAGAGGCCGTTATGAGCCCTATGATTCTTGTATGTCTAAACATATTTTTTGAATACTCTTATACTAATTATAGATGAATGATTCCCACTAAAACTCACATAAAAGAGAGACTCGACACCTACGCGTGCCTCAGGTGAGCGCTCAGCTTCCGCTGGGTGATAAGCCAGTGTGAATAGGATTCCTTCATTTTATAGTGGGAGTAAAATTGAATACAAAATGTGCCATATTAGATCATTTATAAATCATGATGAAGATACAATCATTCCCTCATTGTGTGTTATGAGGTTCTAACACAAAATTCACACTTAGATCAACCCATGACCTTATAGTGATAGGTAATGGCATATGCAACCTAGTATTCTATGCATGAACCTCATCCATTTGGCACACTTTGCATCTTGATAAAATCCTACTTATGTCCATATTTACCTTATCCAATAATAGTTTTCTACCAGAAGAGTAGTTTTCTTACTTATATGAAAGTGTCAAGCCAACCCCTCAATATGAAATTATCCTATAATATTATCTCTCCTTATACTAGTAGGGATGCACAATTGTTTTCCTCTATAAATAACCATCCTAGATCAAATAATCAAGGGAACCACTACCCACTATAGGGTCCTTACATTGTCTCACAACATCACCAAATTTAGGATCACCTTCATACAATTCCTTAACTATCTCAAACCGTACTACTTCATTTTCCATTGTTATCAAAAGTGTTACACATCTACTCAAGGAATTGGCAACTTGATTTTGATTTCTTGACTTAGGATTTATGAAAAAAGTATATTATTGCAAAAATGATTCCCTTTTCGCATGCCTAATATTTAGTTTCTTCTCTATGTTTACATTTCTCAATACTTCATAGTTAGTAAAGAGTACAAATTCTTTAGATACCGAGTATTGCCTCCAAAGCCTTAATGCCTAAACAATAGCATAAAATTCCACATCATAAGTATAATATTCCCTCCTCAATTTATTTATATTTGCACTGAATAATGCCATAGGTCATCCTTTTTGGCTCAGTACAATTCCAATCCCAACATGTGAGGCATCACAATCAACCTATAATCCCTTGCTAAAATATGCTAATACAAAAACAAGTGCATCTGAAACTTTCTTCTTCCAAAATTTGAAACTATATGTTTTTTACCTAGATCCATACAAACTCCTTCCCCTTTGTACACTTTATTATGGGTGTAACAATGCTACTAAAATTCATGATGAAATTACTATAAAATGTTTCCAATCCATCAAAACTACAAATCACTGTCACACTCCTTGGATTAGGCCACTCCAAAATTGCCTTCAATTTTTTCTCATTCATCCTCACTCCATCCTATGAGATGAAAAAACCCAAAAAAACTAGACTTTTATGATGAAATATACACTTCTTTATGTTTTCATACATACTTTATTTACGTAACACTTCCAACACCAATTTTAGATGTAAAAAGTGTTCCTCCACCATCTTATTGAATATAAAAATATCATCAAAATAGAAAAAAAATCTGACCATTGTATTCTCAGAGTACTCTAATCATCAACCTCATAAATGTGCTAGGTACATTAGATAGCCCAAATAACATCACCATCCAATCATACAATCCATATTTTTTTCAAAGTCATTTTAATTTCATCCCCTTCATGGATTCAGATCTAATAGTACCCACTCCGTAGTTCAATCTTAGTAAAATATCGGGCTCTTACTAGGACATCCATCATATCATCTAATATTAGAATTGGGAACTAATACTTAATTGTGATTTTATTTATGGCCCTACTATCCACACACATTCTCTAGTGTCTATCGATTTTGGGAGTCAATAGTGTTAGAGTTACACATGAACTCATGTTATCTCTCACTAACCCTTTATGCATTAGATCAGTTACTTTCTTGTTCATCTTGTCACTCTGTGTCATACTCATGCGATAGGTTTCATGTTTTGGAAGATGTAGACAAAAAATAACACAATTTAGGTAATATCTATTCCCAATTTTATACTAATATTCATATGGTTCCTATGCAAAAAAAAAAATTAATTATCCCATATCTTTGTTCATATTTTCTTTCTTTCTATTGCTACTTTTGGTCTTGCACACCTTCTTTCTCAATTCGACCTTTGACCCTTTAGTTTCTCTGAGTCTAGACACCAACACCCAACCAAGATGTTGATGCTAAGTTCCCCCATCCCCTTTGGTATCCCTTGACCTCTTTTTACTTTACTAACATCTTTTGGGTCCTTTCTAGATACTTGAGCATCGTATATTTTTGGAAGTTGACATTTACAAGGATGATTTCAAAATTAAAGAAAGGGAATCATATAAATATAAAGTTATGTGATCATAATAAAGAACCAAGAACTAACCATTAGCTATCTCCAATTAAGGTTACATCCAAAGGATATTCAAGACCATTCAAGAATTCATTCATGGGAAAGGGACTTTATTATTCTACACACACTTCATAGGAGGGGATTTTATTCTATTTTATGCACACATATATTACATTTATTTACATCTAGCTACTTTTCTCAATATCAAGTGTGACATACGCAAGAGCCACCTAGAGTATGATTCCACACATACAAACCTAGAATTGCATTAGGTCTATGATTTATTGTAATGCTCAGTCATAAGATCACCATTGTGATAGCTTAGGACCATGTGACCCCTTATTTTGCATTTTTTTTTTTAGTATTTGATGTCTCTTTGAGGGTTTTATAGGTCATTATTTCATTGAAGGTTTACAATGACCTTAATGATAATTGTGAGACATACTAGTGACAACAAGAAAAGGAAAATGAACATCTTACAACAATTCAAATATGGTTTTCTAAGAATTTTTACAGTCACAATCACCCATGACTAGTTTGTGGCACTCGAAGGTGCACCTGCCCCTTTCTCGGTGCCCCTGTGTAGAACATTCCTCTAGATCTTCATTTTTCTAATCTCCATTATGATAATTTATGCTTTAGATTTTCTAATTTTCCATCTTTGTGTACCTTCAGGATCTTTACATACTAGATAATTCATTTTATCCCTTCGTTGCAACTAGGGTTTCACATTTCGTAGCTTAGTTTTCTTGGGTTATTTTCTTTACTTATTTTCGTATTCCCTTACTGCTACAATATAAATTAGATATCCCTCTTCGTAGGTAACCCGTCTTGTAACTCATCTGATATGACATCGTTATATTCTTTTAATTCCTTTTCTTCTACAAAATGTATATTAAACTCCTATATTTCCACCTTCTTTGACATCAGTACATAACACTATCCAACTTCTTCCATTTCTGTAAAAAAATTCTTTGTAGCCAATAAGCCCTCACTCTTCTCTTCTTCCTTCAAGGCTAACAAGACCACCTTTACACCATCTTTCCAAGAATTATATTTATTTTCCCTCCATCATTGTAACCTTTCTATCATATTGTCAAGTCCTTCCTAGTAATATATGACATGCATCAAATAGGATAACATCACACCACACCTCATCCTTAGAGGTATTCCTAATTAAAAACTTTATAAGGAAAATTTATCAATGGTTAGCTCATTCCCTTTCGCTAACCATGATATACGATAAGGATATGGGTACTTCTCAAGTTTCAGACTGATTTTATCAACTATCATAGTTGAGACCATATTTTCACAACTACCACCATC
The DNA here is from genome assembly GCA_019776745.2 of Taxus chinensis. Lineage (NCBI taxonomy): Eukaryota > Viridiplantae > Streptophyta > Pinopsida > Cupressales > Taxaceae > Taxus > Taxus chinensis. Next base: position 31,066,929 of record CM034146.1, on the reverse strand, counting down.
AATAATAATTTTACATACCTTTCCTCTAGAGGTGCATCTTGCTAGAAATATATTTGTTCACAGCCAATAATTGGTAATAACACAATCATGTTCTTTCTCCCTCCTTGGGAAAATCATCATCGTCATTATCATGAGGATTTCACCAAAGTCTATAGCAACCTTTGTTTCTTCTTTCTCTTCAAATTCAACCAGATTTACTCATGATTATTCTCCTCCTCATCTATCATGTGTAAGATAGTGCAAACACTCAAAAGATTTGTACCACTCTTCACCACATCGCTAACATGTTTACTTCCTTTAGGGGAAATTATAACCTTATCCTCCATTATAACATATTCCCCTTTGAAATTCCCTACCTCTTTGGTAGTTACCATGTCTTTTACCAGATTCTTCATTCCCTGCTGCATTAGAGGATTCACCTTTTCTAGAATAAAATCTACCTCTACCTCTCATTGGTTATGATTATGGCCCTCTCTTCACAACTCTTCTAAATTTATTCCTCTTCTTCTTTTTGGTTTCTTTCAATGTGAGTTGATAAACATCATCCAAGATATGTATTTAGAGCAAACTCAATTCCTCTTATATGGTATAACTCAAGCCATTTATATACCTTATAGGATTATGTTTTGTATACTCTCCTTATTTCACACAGATTGATAGCTTGCAAAAATTCATTTATATAATCTTCAATGTTGAGATCCTTTTGTCTTAGGTTTTGAAACATTTAAAATAGTGTCTAAGTATAATCTACAAGAAGAAAAATTTCTTCCATCTTCTTTACCATTTTATTCTAGTTTCAATTTTTTTGCTTTCTTTTCCTTTGTCTTTCATTTTGTAGGTGATCCTACCATATAAATTCATGTCTCTCAAAATTATTGAATGAAAAATTAAAATTATTCTCCTTTGAGATGGTTTTCCACTCAAATTAATTTTCCATGTGATTCAACAAGTCAATCAACTCCTGGGGCCGTAACCCTCCACCATAATCAGGAACATTAATCTTCATTCCATCATTCTTTCCCTCTAAAGCTTGGATCAATCTCTCCTCAAATGGTCTCTCATTCATTGTGTCTTCATCACTCCTAGTTTCTTCTTCATTTTCTCCTTGATTCATTAATAGAGGTACTTCTTCAGTATCACTATTTGGGTTTGCATCCCCATTTACATGTCTCCTTCTAAAGTGGATAAATTTGTCTGTGAACTCAACAAATTGTCTCTATAGATCCTACATATAACTATCCACCTGGGCATAACCTCCCATCCTACATTTAGCTATGCTTATATAAAATAGATGTAATAAATTACATAGACAAATGTATTATTTATATAACCTTAACTGTTCCAAGAAGATCAAAATATTTCTCTAATACTAATTGATCCAGATCCAACTGCAAGAGGTTGAAATACCTCCAAAACAAACACAAATAATTTACAAATAAACAAGAAGCTTAAAAATATATTTCTTCTCATTCACGAATCCACACTAATTTTTTAAATCATTACAATCTTCCTTTTTTTTCACATTATCTTCAAAAACCCTAAAATGCCAAAAAAAAGTGACAAAAATTACCTACTAGTAAAACACCTCGAATATGCCCCAAATTTTACATGTCAAATATGCCTTTATAAATAAAGGATGATTAACTTTAAAATGTGTGGAATAAGTGTAGTTAATATAATCTAGAATGACATGTAAATACAGTAAATGAATGTAATAAACAAGTGTGATAAATGACCCGAGAAACTAATATAATAAAATTATAAAACCTAATGTGCAAGAAGAGTGAGGAAGTGACTCAACTGATTAGAGGTGCTTGTTGAACTATGTTACAGAGTAAACAAAATAATCTAGGAGTAGGAATGACTATGAAGAGGTCCTAACAACAATGGATTCGAGCTATCTAGCTGGAACTACTAAAGAGGGATAGGGGCACTTGAGGGCACCATGGTCTGGAGAATGGGTACCTTGTTCACTGAAAAAGGTTTGAAAGGTGTTCTAAAACCATCGATGTGTGTTTATTTATATTCATTGTAATGTGTTAGGTGTCATTGATAACCAAGATGAAATAAATACCTACAAAAAACCACAAGAAGTATAAAAACCCTAAAAAAAGAATGCAAATGAATAGGTCATATTGACCTCAGCTTCCACAATAATGGGCTTACTAACTAAGCATTGCACTACATTACAAACCCAAATGTAGTTCTATTGTATCTGTGTGTATCATGTACCCTAGGTGCTCTTGTTCTAGTCACACTTTGTGAAATAGGGAGCAATAAATAGATGTAAAAATGTATTAAAATTGTGGATGGGATAGAGTATAATCTCCTCTTATGCTTGTGTGATGCAGATGAACCAACATTTTCCTTTCTGATGGAGCTAAGTGAATGCAAACCTAATTGGATGATAATAGTGACTAGTTTTTGGTCCCTCATTATGGTCTCATAAATTTATATATATAGGGTTCTCTTGATCTGATTTTGTAACTAACCCCAAGATGGCTAACAAGACCACCTTTACACCATCTTTCCAAAAATTATATTTATTTTCCCTCCATCATGTGTAACCTTTCTATCATATTTCTAAGGCCTTCTGAGTAATATATGGCATGCATCAATTAGGATAACATCACACCACACCTCATCCTTATAAGTATTCCTAATTAAAATCTTTATAAGGAATCATTTATCAATGGTTAGCTCATTTCCTTTCTCGAACCATGATATACGATAAGGATATGGGTACTTATCACATTTTAGACTGAGTTTATCAACCATCACATATCAACCATCACACTTGAGACCATATTTTCACAACTACCACCATCAATAATAATTTTACATACCTTTCCTCTAGAGGTGCATCTTGCTAGAAAGATATTTGTTCGTAGCCAAGAGTTGGCAATAGCAAATTCATGTCCTTTCTCCCTCCTTGGGAAAATCATCATCCTCATTATCATGAGGGTTTCAAAAAAGTCTGTAGCAACCTTTGTTTCTTCTTTCTCTTCAAATTCAACCAGATTTACTCATGGTTGTTCTCCTCATCATCTATCATGTGTAAGATAGTGTAAACACTCAAAAGATTTGTACCATTATTCACCACATCGGTAACATGTTTACTACCTTTGGGGGAAATTACAACCTCATCCTCCATTATAACCTATTTCCCTCTAAAATTCCCTACCTCTTTGGTAGTTACCACATCTTTGACCAGATTCTTCATTCCTTGCTGCATTAGAGGATTCACCTTTTTTAGAATAAAATCTACCTCTACCTCTCATTGCTTATGACGATGGCCCTCTCTTCACAAATCTTCTAAATTTATTCCTCTTATTCTTTTTGTTTTCTTTCAATGTGAGTTAATAAGCATCATCCAGGATATGTATTAAGAGAAAACTCAATTCCTCTTATATGGTATAACTCAACCCATTTATATACCTTATAGGCTTATGTTCTTTATACTCTCCTATTCCACACGGATTGATAGCTTGCAAAAATTCATTGATATAATCTTCAATTTTGAGACCCTGTTGTCTTAGGTTTTGAAACATTTAAAATAGTGTCTAGCTATAATGTACAAGAAGAAAAATTTCTTTCATCTTCTTCACCATTTTATTCTAGTTTCAAATTTTGTGCTTTCTTTTCCTTTGTCTTTCATTTTGTAGGTGATCCCACCATATAAATGCATGTCTGTCAAAATTAGTGAATGAAAAATTAAAATTATTCTCCTCTGAGAGGGTTTTCCACTCAAATAATTTTTTTATGTGATTCAACAAGTCAATCAACTCTTGTGGCCATAACCCTCCACCATAATCAAGAACATTAATCTTGATTCCATCATTCTTTCCCTCTAAAGCTTAGATCAATATCTCCTCAAATTATCTCTCATTCAATGTGTCTTCATCTCTCCTACTTTCTTCTTCATTTTATCCTTGATTCATTAATAGAGGTACTTCTTCAATATCATTATTTGGGTTTGCATCCCCATTTACATGTCTCCTTCTAAAGTGGATAAATTTGTCTGTGAACTCAACAACTTGTCTCTATAGACATATACCTATTCATCTGGGTATAACATCCCATCCTGCATCTAGCTATGCTTATATAAAATAGATGTAATAAATTACATAGAAAAATGTATTATATATATCACCTTAACTGTTTCAAGAGGATCAAAATCTTGCTTTGATACCAATTGATCTGGATCCAACTTTAAGAGGTTGAAATACCTCCAAAACAAACACAAATAATTTATAAATAAACAAGAAGCTTAAAAATAGCTTTCTTCTCATTCCAGAATCCACACTAATTTTTAAAATCATTACAATCTTCCTTTTATTTCACATTAGCTTAAAAAACCCTAAAATGCCAAAAAAAAAATCCAAAAATCACCTACTAGTAAAACACCTCGAATATGCCCCAAATTTTGCGGTCCAAACATGCCTTTATAAATGAAGGTTGATTAACTAAAAAACGTGTGGAATAAGTGTATTTAATATATTCTAGAATGACATGTAAATACAATAAATGACTATAATAAACAAGTGTGATAAATGACCCGAGAAACTAATATAATAAATGTTTAAAACCTAATGTGCAAGAAGAGTGAGGAACTGACTCAACCGATTAGAGGTGCTCACTAGACTATGTCGTAGCGTAAAAATAATACTCTAGGAGTAGGAATGATTGTGAAGAGGTCCTAATGGATTTGAGCTATCTAGCTTGACTGGAATTACTGAAGATGGATTGGGGCACTCGTGGGCACCATGGTCTAGAGAATGGGTACCTTTTCTCATTGAAAAAGGTCTAGAAATAAATTTTATAGGTTCGAAAGGTGTTGTAAAACCATCGATGTGTGTTGCTTTATATTCTTTGTACTGTGCTAGGTGTATTTGATAACCAAGATGAAATAAATACCTACAAAAAACCACAAGAAGTATCAAAACCCTAAAAGTAATAATGTAAATGAATAAGTCAGATTGACCTCAGCTTCCACAATAATGGTCTTACTAACTAACCATTTCACTACATTACAAACCCAAATGTAGTTCTATTTTGTCTGTGTGTATCATGTACCCTAGGTGCTCTTGTTCCAGTCACACTTTGTGAAATAGGGAGCAATAATAGATGTAAAAATGTACTAGAAGTGTGGATGGGATAGAGTATAATCTCCTCTTATGATTTTGTGATGCAGATGAACCAACCTTTTACTTTCTGATGGAGCTAAGTGAATGCAAACCTAGTTGGATGATAGTAGTGACTAGTGCTTGGTCCCTCATTATGGTCTCATAAATTTATATTTATAGGGTTATCTTCATCTGATTTTGTAACTAACCCCAAGATGGCTCACCACCAAAATGATAAGAACTAGACATGGCTAGAAATTTCTAAAAAAGTGGTAGTAAATTTCAAAAAGGATGGTGCCTATGGGCCTGGGTTACCCAATCAAAGCTAAAATAACATGAAATGAAAAATGTTAACTAGGTATGCGGGCGCAAGAGGTCGGAAATGGCAAAAGAAAATAAAGTATGATGGCCAAAAGATGGGGGTTTAATTAGTAATTTCTTCACTCAAAAAACTTTTGAATCTTAGTATGAGACCAAGACTAAATGATTCCTAAATTTCATGATTTTTTGTCAACAAAGGCTCTTGCCAAATTTCATCTTATTCTATAAAGCATAACAAAATTTAGTAATACTCTAAGTTTTATGTAGATACCTAAAATTAGCAACGCTATGCTAGCACCCCTTCAATATCATATTATACATTAAATCCCTATCCTACATACTATTTCTCCCCACTAATATCATTCTACAGTTGTAAAATCCTATTTTTCCCTCTCCTAAATAACCAAAAACCACTTAGAAAAAAATATAAAACAAAAAAACAACTTCACAACAATTTAACAACATTCCTAACCCGCATAACCTCTTTCCAGCACACATCCTTAATTAAAAAACAAATGACTTGATTTTGGAAGGTGTCTAGGTGAGGTGGGAACTAGGTAAATTAAGATAATTAAATAATGAAAGTTGTGAGGATGAGGATTAATTTAATTAAAATAAATAAATTAATATTAATGTGTGGTGAAAGGGGCCATGGTTAGGTGCCCATGTTTAATTTGGTTATTTGATCAGGGGCTAAGGAGAATGTGACCAAATTTAGGTGTCTAAATTTGTCCCTTTTTGTCACGTAGCTTGTATTGGTAAGTGATGCTGAAAAAAATAAGAAGTGGGTGCCCCATGTATGAGTGAATGTGATCCCCCTCAAACCAAGAACCGGTGATGTGGAAGACAGAAATGGTGAGTGGTTTGATAGAAGGTGGATGTGGTGAAAAGGAGCATAGATTTGGGTGAATGTGGGAAAGGGTAGAGGTTAGAAAAAGGAAAACAGGTAAATGGGCTGGGGTAAATGGTAGTGGTATTCAAATGCATGCACACATTATAAATTGTGACATGGTTCCAGGTTGAAGATCTTGAAAACTCTACATCGTCTAAGGTCTATAGGTTTATCCAAACAAGGTTGAAGTGATTCCAGTATCCAAGGCATATGATATGATGGAGAAACACGACATATGTCAGGTGCAGGAATGATTAGGTATGTTCTGATACACCAAAGGTAGGGTCAGGATAAACATCAAAGAAATAGGAAAAGTAAGGTCATTATGTAAAACAACAGGGAACAACATCACAAGGTATAGCGAGCCCAGGGGTTCAAAGGTCATGAACAATGTTCTAGGTCCATGCATATAGGTCACGATATAGAGAAGGCTGAGGTATGGTTAAAATAACATGTCCCTAAATGCAAGTAAGGATAGGTTAGGTAATGTGGGCTGGTAGGTATGTGGCTATAAGGATGGGTAGGGTCAATAAGGGGGTGGAAGGGTAAATGTGGGTCAAAATGGGCAAAAGATACTAAAAGGAGTCTAACAAGTAACCAATGTTGGTTAAGTAATGACTGACGTTGATTGGCTAAGGCCCAACTTGACCAACATTGGTCATATATATTTGGGTATAAAAAAGAAAAATATATATAATACGGATTCATTTTTACGGTTTTAATTTTCAGAAAACAATAAAGCGTTAAACGAGTTGTGATTTTTCGAGAGGAAAGGATGAGGGATGATATCCTACTGAGATGGAGAGATCTGGTTGGTTAGAGGAGCTAGGTAGATGGGTCCATGAGATCGGGTAGAGTGAGGTGATTGGAAAAGAGGAGTGAGGAAGAGATTTCACATGGTAGAGGCAAGAGAAGGTTTGGGTGGACCACCAACACAGGGGCTAGATGTGCCACCACAGAGGTGATGTCGAGATGAGATAAGGTCGAATCCCTTTGTTTTTTTTTATATGTTGAAGGGAACATGGGTCGGGGGGTTTTGGTAGGGTAGAGAATTTGAAATTTGTTGGGAAAAGGTACGTAATGAGGTATGAAAGGGTACAAGGAAGGGCAAAGAAGGTTGGAGGGGGATTTAGATTAGGTATGGGTAGGGGTAGGTGGGCACCACATAGGCATGGTAGAGGAGTCACAAGAGAATGACTCGGATATCTAAGTGGCAGACAAGGGATATCATCATTTTGGATAGTATTGTGAGTATTTTTGATACATACTGGCCTGCGTGCCGATGACAGTGAGGTTGTTTATGAGATATTTTTTGATTTTTTGTATACATGATACCGGCCTACGTGCTGAAGATTTTTATACCTTTGTATTTTTTATATGGTAGATGAAAGATATTTTTATAGCTTTTGCAGTCAAGTATATATGTATGGACACTCAGATTTGTATGACATATATATAGGTGATGATTTTTTATGGTATAATGTGTATGAGTATATGTAACTTCGATGATGATTTTGTACATGTGATGGAAACCAAGTAAGTTATGCATGATAGAGTTAGGTTGGTGTAGGCATGATTGAGGCAAGTTTATTTATGCAAGGTGGATTCCAATTGATTTTAGGCATGGTTGAGTCAGGTTGATTTAGGCATGGTGGAGTCAGGTTGATTTAGGCATGGTTGAATTAGGTTGATTTAGGCATGGTGGAGTCAGGTTGATTTAGGCCTAGTTGAGTCAGGTTTTATGGTTGATTGAATTTATAATCCATTAATGTGTGTAATTTGTGATGGTATGGATCATGTTAAGATGGTTTGTAGGAAAATGTATGATTATGGTAGAGAAATGGTAGATTTGATGAAATAAATGTGTAAATTATGATGGTAAAGATGTTTAGCAATTGTTGCTTGTGTGGTTTAATTTCCAGTTATTGATATAGAAAGGAAACTAACTAAGGTAAAATGTGAACAGGAAAAGGAAAGGGAAAGGGGGAATTGGTTAGGGTAGAGAGTGGCCGAGCTAACCTCCAAGGGCCCCATTCCCTCGAAATGCTACCTACATAGTCCTGATGAAAAAGGACCTCAGGCAGATCTAGTTCTCCCATAAGCTACGAAAGATTAAAATGAAGTAGAAAAATGGGTTAGTAAGTGTTAGGCATTGTTGAATGTAGGTCATAAACATCATTGAGTGTAGGTCACAGGCATGGTTAATTTTAGGTCATAGGAATGGTTGAGTTTAGGTCACATGCATGGTTGAGTTTAGTTCAAAGGAATGGTTGAGTGGTTTTTAAATATAAGTTTAGATAATCTAGTCTTGTATAGGATAATAAATAAGTAATGAGGAAGGTAAATGGTAAGAGGTGGTAAAAGAGTCACTTAATTGATAAGAACCCTAAGGAGTCAACCATACCTAAGAGGGGCTTATGAACGTAATACCCTAAAGGTGTTGCGAAATGGACCACTCTAAGGGTGAAGAAAGTTGCATAATCACAAAATGTCACATTTATGGCAAGTACCTTGGGTAATGAGGGAATTAGGAAAAAAAGGAAAGGAGGTGAGAATAGGTGGTTTAACGTAACTTAGTCTATGGCAGTGTGTCTTTCGAAACAAGAACCCCATGATCAAGAATAGGCAAATCCATGATGAAAATTTCATATTTTTCTTCATTTGTTTGTTTTTAATAGACTAATCGATGCAGGAAGTCTATATGGGATGAGTATATTATCTCATTGAGGTCTTCATGAAGTTGATTGATGCGGGAAGCTTCTAGATATTTTTATTGAATTTGTGAAATAACTATGATATAGGTGTCCTTTAACGTAGCAGTCTATTTATAGTGGTGGAATTAGAGTGAAGAGATGTCCCTTTTGAGGGAGTCATATTTTGCTAGAATTTTGACTCAAGGAGTTGTATCCCTTTTGTTTTTAGGTGTTTAAGTCATGGACAATACTATAGAGAAAGGTTAGGATTTTGTTTGGATGAAAAAACTATAGTACACAAGATTTAATTATGAAAGGGGGTGGTTTTGAGTGATGGACAACCATGGGATTCCATCCGTGAGAAGACAAAAAGTATCCATGATAATCATGTTATGAGTAGAACCATGGTACTCATATTGAAGACAAGGCTAAAATGGTGATGGGTAATCACATGATTCTTTTTTAGTCATGGATCCTCAAAATGGGTAATATGAAGATGAACAACACTCAAGGGATGAGTGATCAACTAAAAAAACATGATATAGGACTTGATATCAACATTAGAATGGTCAAAGATGCAAGGCATTAAGGTGCTCAGGTTTAGGTTGACCTTTGAGTGAAAAGAAACAATAAGTACCTGATCCATAGGCATGGCTAATGATATAGGGTCCAAGCCAATTAGGAGAAATTTTTCACTATTTACTTGTCTCCTCTTTAGTTAAGTGTGAATTTTCTTTCAGGACAAGGTCACCAACCATGAAGGTTCATTCATGAACATGTTTTTCATATGCACGTTTGATACATTTTTGCTAAATTTGGAGATGGTCAAGAGCATTGAGACAACGTTCATCTAATAGATGAAGTTGTATGTAATGATCTTGGTGAAAGTCATCGTCGTTGAGCATGTCTTGTAGTGAGATGTAGAGAGATGAATTTGGACTTCAAGAGGTAAGAAAACCTCGGTACTATAGACCAGAGAAAATGGTGTGGCAATAGTCAAAGTGCGAATACTAGTACGATAATCCCACAAGGTGAAAGGAATGTGTGTATGCCAATCTTTCCCAGTATCATTGACTACCTTTATAATAATTTTTTTTAACGTTTTATTGGTTGATTTAGCTTCACCATTTGTTTGCGGGTAATAAGGTGATGAGAAACTGAGTTAGATGCTAAAAGCATCACATAGTTTATGTAGAGTTTTGTTTTAGAATATTTTTACATTGTCAGTGATGAGGTGGTGAGGAACCCCAAAATGACAAATGATGTGATGGTTTATGGATTCACTTATTTTCTTATCTTTTTTAGAAATGAAGGGAATGGCCTCTACCCATTTAGTGTCATATTTGATAGTGGTTATGATCAATTGGTGGCATCATGAAGAATGGGGGTTGATCTCACTGAAAAGATCCAAACCTCATTGAGAGAAAGGCCAAAGGTCTTGTGCGACCTATAAGTCATGCAGCTCCGATCTCTCTCCTCTTATCCAAAATGTGCCAACCTTTCAAAAAAGTTTTCTAAGGTGAATAAATGGTAACCAACGATGGTTCCATCTTGACCGACATCAATTTAGGTCTGATCAACTTCAGTTAAGGAGGGATTCCCTAGGTTTACTAAAATGGGTAGATCTTTCTAATTTATTGTGCCAAGTTGGTTTGTTGTCATGGATTAGAATGAAATATTTTCTTCTAATAAGTGGGAATGTGGTTAGAGAAATATTGAGCATGTGCTTTTAGGGTTAGACAAAATATTAGCTCATTAAGGAAAGTAATACTTAAATTTTGTTAGTTATGGGAACATGCAAAGAATATGTCTAGGGTGAGATGGTTGGGTGAGGTGTCTAGGTGAGGTGGGAACTAGGTAAATTAAGACAATTAAATAATGAAAGTTATGAGGATGAGGATTAATTTAATTAAAATAATTGAATAAATATTAATTTGGGGTGAAAGGGGCCATGGTTAGGTTCCCATGTTTAAGTTGGTTATTTGATCAGGAGCTAAGGGGAATGTGACCAAATTTAGGTGTCTACAGTAGGTCAGATGAAAACAGTTGTGTTTGGGATGGAGGTTCGGGTGAAGAAGTGGCAATATCAAGTCCCCTATATGTTAGATTAGTGTGAATGTGGGGAGGACCATAAGAATAAACCACACCTATGTGGTAGTCATAACTAGGGTGTTAGCATAGGTTCCCATACTCTTGTGGAGTGAGGAATGTGTCAATATTGTATAGGTGGTACTCCCCCAAAGTGAGGCATTTAAAAAACACATTCTAAGGGATCAACAGTGGATATGTGGGTAGGAGGGATAGATGACTCACTAGATGATTGGGAAGTAGATGAGTTAGCTATAAAGGCTGCAACGGTAGTAGGAATAACAAGGTTAGGTGTGGGAGAGGTGGTGGCAGCATTGGTGGATGGGCTTGTGGGTGAAGGAAAAGTAGGGTAGTGGTAGATGCCTTAACTAGTACAAGAACATCATTGGGCCGGTACAACATGTTATAGGTCTTGAATGGTGACAGGTTGGTGGGGATGGTGTAGTTATGTCCCTCATGCTCTAATTTTACACATCAGTGTAAATTTTACGGGACATAACTTACGACACAAATCTAGGGTCTACCGAGCAATAGGTTATATATGCATTCCCCCTCTAAGATGTAGAATAGTTTCGAGTCAGTTCGAGTGCCTACATGAACATGAATGATAATAGTGCCAAGGGATGAGGTGATGGCGTTGTTCAAGGAGAGTAGCATAACTGGGTTATAATGCATACATTTAGAAGGTATACACATTTGATTGTATGCGTGGGAGGATATGATGTTAATAATATCACCACCATCAATCATGACACGCCGTACGCATATGTTATTGATATAAATAGAAATGAATAGGGCGGGATCAGGGTCATTTGACTGGAGAGGTACAATCTCCTCTTTAGATAAGATGAGGGCGGTGACTTGAGGAGTGGTCGTGGTGATAGGAGGAGATGATTTGGTTAGCGAGGCCACATGGTGAGGGGTGATAATTGAGGCCAATAGTATGGGGTCATTGGGTAGAAATTTAATGGTTTGTAAAACCTCGATAAGGGCTTGTCTGTGGGATTCAGAAGTCTTGATGAGATTATACAAAGACATCTTTAAAGGAGACTGATGTAATTTTTTTATCATTACATGATGGGTTACCTCGTCAGAGATAGGGTATGTAAGTCCACGAATGGTGATTTTGGGAGTGGGTGCGGATGGTATATTGGGTACAGGGTTGTTTGATGGGCTAGTTTCCTTTCCTTTTCCTTTGTCTTTCTAATCGCGAGCAGTGACATGAACCATGTTAATATGAGGGGAGGTGGATGGAGAGGGTGTGTCATGAAAGGTATAACAACATGAGGGGTAAAATCATAGTAGTGGATAAGAGCCTTGTGAAATGAGTAGAGCGCACTGACATTTGGGTGGTGGTTTGGCCAGCTCTCTAATATAGACCATGATGATCTCAAATTTTAGTGGTGGGAAAAATGGTTGTGGGGGTGGAGATATTGATCACTGAATGGATAAAGGAAAATTATGTGCGGTGATATGTGAAGGTGGAACATGGTCCTCATCAAGAAGGACATCATTGTTGAAATTTTATTCAAGAGGGAAAAATATGAGAAGAACGGCTTTCAGACCCTTACAATTTTTAACATCATGTCTTCATTTCATCAAACCCTTTTGGTTTGGGTTTGAGAGGATCGTAAGGTTGAAGCGGCGGTCATGTGATGACAAAATTTTCTACAAGGTTGGTTAAAATGTTGGTGTAGGACCCCGTTAATGGATAACAATGGGAAGTGAGTGTGGGTTTAGGTAAAGGTGTGGTTGATTGTGAAAGAACAAGCTTTATAGGAGGGGAAATGGGTTGGTCTACTAGTTTGATATGTGGAGTGATCTTAGGTTTTACTAGCATATGCTTGGGTAAAGGTGCGGTAGAAGAGTTGAAAATGGAAGGTTTGGTTTGTTTGACTACCTTATTGGAGGGTAGCGGATTCCTAGCTTTGGGTTGCACCTTCTTGGGTAAAGGTTACATGGAAGTACGAGATGTAGAAAGAAAAGAAGATGGTGGTAGAGGATGGGTTACCCACGGGGTCAATTGAGTTGTGGTGGAGGTGGTTGGTAGAGGTTTGGTAGGAGGCATTGGTTGAAGTAGTATAGGCAAGGTTGGGGTTATAGTAACTGGTGGACATATAGGTGGTAAGAAGCATACAGGTGAGGGTGAAGAAGTTTGGTTTTTGGGTTAATGAGGTGTAATAAATGCTAGTGAGGCAGGAGTAGGTTTTTTAGCTTTTGACTGGCCTTAGGTAGGATACTATTTGATCAGGGTTGATGGATGGGGCCTTAGAATAGATGGAAGGGGGGAAGGTGATAAAGGTTTCGTAGGTGAGACCAGTGTGCATGGCCTACAAGGTTGGGTTTTCCTTTTAAGTAGGAGGATAATGTTTCTTCAAACTTACAACTACGTGGCTAAGTCCAATCTGAGAGGTGGGTGAGTAAGGCTTGATGTTGGCATAACACCCAAAGTAGTGATGGGTCTAGATACGGGTGGGGGTATAAGTGTGAGTAACTTTTTAGGTTTGGGAATAGTTGTAATTATGGCTAGAAGTTTGGATGGAGGTAGGGATGATGAAGAAGGAGCCATTTCAATTGGCATGGTCAATGTAGTTTTGGTTTCCAAAAATATCTTTGGGTAGATTTTGGAAGTATCTTTAGGCAATATTTGCATTTAAGTTGAAACGGGGAGCCAAAGACATCTGCAGAGCATGGAATGATCAATGTAATCCAAACAATCAACCAAGCGTGAAAACATGACTACTGATAAAGAGGATGGAATGGGTTGGGTGGAAATCCCTGTAAAATATGTCTATGAGATAGGGAATTGGATGGCCTTGGATTATGTATGTAAAAGAGCTGAGATCATGTCAATAGGATCCTGGGATGCTAGGGGAAAAATGTCCCCAAAAGGTAGTGACATGTCTGAAGAATCTTCAATGGGTAGGAGAGATAATAGGTTAGGTGAGGTAGAATTCTCTCTTGGTGGAGGTGAAGGCGATGATTATTCTCTTATGGATGGGAGAATAACAAGTGTTGTTAGTTCAAAAGGCTAGGAAGAAAAAGATGACACAACATCGGTAGAAAGTGTGGGTTCCTCCGTGAGAGCAAGGGGAGATGAGGGGGACTCCTCAGTGGGTGGAGAAGCTCGTGCCAATATTTCCTCAATAGATAAAGTAGGTACATTTTGAGGAACAGTTGAGATGATATCAAAAAATATGTGAACTTCACGAACATTATTGTTGCTCAATGAAGGTTCGATATTTTTATTAGACGATGTTTTATGATTAGTGAACGAATTTTTGAAGATGTGAAAATTTTGATTTTCTGGTGTGTTCGAGTTTTCTACGAAAAGGTATCTAGTGTCTATCATCTCTTGAACAATGTTTTTAAAAGTTATGCAGTTTCCATCACTATGTCCTTTAACATGATGATAATTACAATAGTCATGTTCTTTATACCATGCGGGCATAGGAAGAGTGAGATTGAAAATTGTATGAGGTTTTATGGGAGGAAGTGTAATGGCTCCATCTTTAAGAAATTTTTCTAAGACTGAAGAATATGGGTCTCTGATCGAAGTGTACTTCCGTTGTTCCTACTAGAGCTAAAAGGCGTAGACAAGAGAAATATTGGAAGTAGGTTGGGCTTGATTAGAAGGATGAGGTGGACCTACCTTGAGGACTACCACATTGGTAGATCCTTTGGGATGTGAATATTTATTTTGATGTTTTGAAGATGAATAAGAATATTTTCTTTTAAATGGGGTGTTATTGTTTCGTAATTGGATTTTCTTTTCTTCAATGGCATGAATTTATAGTTTTTGTGCCATGGTGAATGCTTCATCAAAGGTTCAAAAGGTTTGGACTTGCCGATTTGGTGAAATGTGTTTGGCATAAGCTCTAGTGAACAACTCAATAAGTTCAGTCTTAGGTATTTGGAAAATCAATTGGTTAGTAAAACTATGCCAGTGGGCAATGAAATCTATGATAAATTCATCTTCATACTACCGGGTTGAATAGAGATCGGTCATGGTGACTTTCTTATTAACATTGATTAAAAAATTATCTAGGAAATCTTAGGCTACTTGATTAAAGGAATAAATAGAATGTCAAGGTAGTCCACTATACAAATCCAATGTTGGTCCTGTCAAGTACATTACGAATGTTTGTAGGAGAAAAAATTCATCATGGGTGATTAGCTAACACCAATTTTTGAGTGACCGCAAGTGATGTTACGGGTCTTCTTTACTATTAAATTGATTGAATCTAGGCATTTCACAATGCATTGGGTATGGAGGAATAGGAATAGATGGATGCATAAGCTCATTACAGATTTCATCATATGTTAAAGAATTATGGCATCTAGAAAAAAATGCTTCTAATGTCTACATCTTCTCCATCATCATTTTAATGAGGTCATTAGTAGGTTGGGATGAATGGGTGCCGCTTGCCAAAAAAGGGGGATGATCCTAAATGTATGAAAGGACTATGGGATAGAAAGGACGAGGTTTTTTAAAGGGGTGTAAGTTTCTAACAGTAGAGGTGGTTGTGATGCAATGGTTATATGTGAAGTGGAAGGTGCAGATGAAGCTATACTCATAGCGGCTATCAGAGGGAAAATAAATGTCGCAAGTATGAGTGATGATGTAGATGTTGTAGTTATAGTAGATGTGGAATTTAGCTGACACACCAAAGGTGATAAAGTGGATGACAGTAGCGATGAAACTGGTACTAGACTGACGCAAAAGTGGGGGCTAGATCTAGGAGGGATAGATACGGGCATGCTGTATATTAATTGTCCTGAGGAATCTCAGGTGGAAGAATGAGAAAGGTTGTATTAGAGGGCAGTGGGATTTTGGTCGAGGAGTTTCACAAATTCCTTGTCATCTGGTGGCGATGGGAATAAGCTAAGTCAGATCCATAGTTGACAGAATGGATGGAGGTGATGGACTAGGTGGGACTGGCTGATGGCTAGCATGAAACACGAGGGGATTAGTTTTGGCTGTGAGTCAACACCATGTGAATCAACATAAATGAGGTGAACTTGTACTCTGTAAATGACACAAGGGAACAATAGAGATGGGGTAAAATAGATTATCGGAGGGGAAAATTGGGTAAACATTTTAATAAAAACCTAAACAGGGTGACCGATGCCGGTGTGTTTAGAACCGATGACATGGTTAAGGTGTGACCGATGTCTGTTATAAGATGACCGAGTGACAGGTTACTGTGAGAGAATAACAGTTTCAGTAAATAAAGCAGAAAACTGAGTGACTGTTAGATAGGGAGACTGTATTGGATGAATGTTATCAGAAGTACAGAGAGTATGGTGACACATTAAGATTTTAGATAGAAAAGAAGGTGAGATGAAGTGTCTCTCTGGGTAAACTGATCAAAAAAATAAGGAACTGATGGCGGTTAGGTAAATTGATGGCGGTTAGATGTAAACTGACGATGGTCGTGGGATCGATGTCAGTTACTGTGAAATATGAAGAATGAAGAAAAATGAGGTGTTGTGAATTTAGATTGCATGAAGAATCAACCTAGAAGCTATAGGGTATGATAGGATGAGACTCCTGACACCCTCAGAGAAAGTTAGAATACTCCAACTATGATGGAAGAGTGTGAAAGGCAAAAAGAAAGATGAAGAAAATATATCCTCTCACCTAAAAATGCAAGTCAAGCACAAATCTAAGAAAAATACGTAACCCATAAAAGTGAATTTTAAATTTGTTTTAGCTTATGCTATTTAAAAGACTAATTCATGAATTGCAGAGTAAAGTTTTTAGTTAGGAAGGCTTCCTATGAAAAAGGAAATTCTAAAGGGTGAGGTTTCAGGTTATGTTATGGCGGGCACGGTCACTTCTCCTGAATCCACCTCAACAAGTGGACAAAGACGCAACCAGTTGGGTGAGGATAGCTGTCAATTTCCTCTGATCGTGTGATCACTTCACAGGACATTATTAAGGGTAAGATGTTATTTAAGAAAATGTGTATATTCAAATTTTTGTGCAGTTTGGAAAATGATAGAGAGAAGTAATGTTCTTTTCTATGATTAACCGTTCATGTCAAGTCATCAGCTGGGCATGACTTTAAGTGTATAGGGTAATGCAGCAAAATAACTTTTTTCAATGTAAGTGTAAAATGGCAACAAATCGATAATGTACAAGATGGGCAAGTGTTTTAGGGTCCACATACGGGGTCTGAGTAATCGATTTAGTGAAGTTTGGGCTGAACATGAAGATTAGGATGCTCTGTTAGTCTAATGCATACACTAATGAAGTATCAAAGACCAATGCTAGTTGCCCCTTATTGCACATCGGTACAAATTACTTAATGACAAGGTTTACTATGACCGATAACCAGGCAAGTTACTTAAAGATGAGAATAATGTCAAAAGTGTGTCCAGGCTCTCTTTGTGTCTGCAAGAGAATAAATCACAACACACTAAATGAGGTTTTAAAAATGGGAATTAAAACAAAGGTTTTGCAAGGAACCCAAGACTTGGTCCCACTGAGATATGAGGTAATGTTTCAGACTATGGGTTGATTCTGCCTAAGAAAACTTAACAATACACTATGACATATCGGATAAGGGTGTGGAGACCAACATGACGGTTAAGGTGTTGACCAATTGCTAGTATTCCTCAATTTGTTGGTCATTAAACAAAAGTAGTTTTGGACTTCTTGTCCATTGCTACACTGATGAAGGGAGGATTTTGGGTTTGCTAACCAATGCCTAACAATACTCAAGAATCGACCTCAAGGTAAGAGTTGCACAGCCATAATGCCATGGGCTGGTCCTAGATGTACTAGATTGGTAAGAAGAGTGGGGATAAGGAATCCTAAGCAAGGAATATGTCATACACAAAGCTAATAACCTTCATTTAATGCAAGTAAAAATGAGGAAAATAAATAACTTTCTTACAATTAGGTCAACATAGGTGAATTTAAGGTAGTGGTCATCCAACATACAATAAGAAAATAAGGTTAGCAAGCCTATGGGAATACTTCCCAGAATATAATCCCGTGAATAATCTAAAATGCCTTAGAACGAGCATCAGGTACAGATTAAATAGGGCACTGTGAGTCACTTGAGTCAATCCCATCATTTGGATGCTGAGTAGTCTAGCAGATTCATATACAAATAATAGAACTCATGTTGAACTCATTGGTCCATGGGTATTAATGATTCTGTATCAATGAGTATATAAGGTAATAATGACAGTTAAGGTCTACTGACATTGTTTGCTGGTACTAACTCAAAAGTTCATGGTTTTAGGCGGATATCTGTCTGAGTCCACAATAATAAAAATGGTAAGCACATCTGGTTCACGTCTAAGAGGTGTTGGGAATCTTCATATGATATGCCTTTTCAAGGAAGTGAAATTCACCTGAGAGTTATCTAACTAAGGGTTATGAACAATGTCCAATTAGGTTTTTCAGAAGGAAGTCTCAGTTAGTTAGGTTAAGTGGTTACCCCAAACTTCATCATGACTGGTGATGAGAAAAAGTGATGAATAACCTCACATGTGAGTAAATGCCCCTGGAATGGGTCCAGGGGTGAGGTGTATAGGTTTATGTCTCCATGTAACTTATTGCTATATTAAATTCAATGTTTCTCATGTGAAAATGAACATTAATTCATTTCTGTAAGTAATTATGATTAATACATCGTAGGCAGTAAATCCCTCATGGTTTTGTGAATGCAAATTTACTTCTTAATTGATTAATGGTTACGCAAGTCTAGAATGACCTAGATTTTCGTGTGTAAGATACAATTTTGTTAAATCTACACTGTCCAATATTACCTTTGCTCCAAAATTGGATAATAATATCCTAACCTCTCAAACAATGAAATTTACAATTACAATGAACCACTTGCTTTTATTCTGGTAACTAATGTTATCCAAAATTCACCCCTCGAGGTAATTTTGATAACATGCATCAAATTATTTAGTTCCGAGCAAGAAGAATTGATTCAAGGCCCAAAATCATGTTTTGGGGGTCCCTTTGGCTTCTCTCTAACTCCCCATCTAAGAAAAAATCCAACAAGTTAGCAAAAATTGAAAATATCCAAAAATTGAAGTCACAAGCTTTTTTCAATGCATTACAAGTCTGGAGGGTGTGGATCGTACCAAGGTTTATTGTACCAGGTCTGGAGCTGAAATACAAAGGAATAGGCCAAATCAGCTTTCAGTTTCCCAGACCACACAAGTTCAATAGGGACAAAAGTACGGGATGGGGACGCGACATAGCCGAAAATGGCCGCAAGTCAGTAAAAATCAGGCGAAAAGTCGGAACTTTTTGTTCTCAGGCAGTCCGTGGGACAGTTGGAGACAAAGGTACGCATAGGGATGCGAAAGAGCTCGGCCAATTTTCCACAAGTTAGTGCATTTCAGCGTGGTAGCAGGAGAAATGTGTCCGGGACAGTCGGGACAAAAGTACGCGTGGGACGCGCAAAGGTGAAAAAGCTGTAAAAGGAACCATACGTTGCGGCGAATGCAGAGGTCAACGGCCCTCACGGCCCAGTCAATAGAAGATGTGTATGGACAAGGAATCCCAAATCAAGTGATGCAGAGATTTTTTCTTGTGACAGTCGGGACACGCAGACCTGATTTTGCTGAAATAGCTGTAGTAAAGAGAAAAATCAATGTTTGACCTCCCAAACTTCAAATGACCATAACTTTTGACTCTGAGCTCCAATTTTCATAAAATTGGACTTTCTGGAATGAGCACAACATCTTGTGCATCACAAAAATAGGATTTCTTAATTTTTATTAGAGTATATATATTAAAATAAAATAAACATATTCAGCTCCAGTCAATTAATGCTCATTCCCGTCAAATTACAGAAAATGCGTGGTAGACCCAAAATAGCTACTCGCACTAAGAAGGCCATAACTTTTGCATTTCTCAACAAAATATCACAAAATTGGTACTGTTGCAATCATGTTTCTGATCCCAACAAACAATAATTAATAAATTTGGGATTTTATGAGAAATCGATGGAGATTTTTAATAAAACGTGGCTGGCTTCATGACAGTGTTTTATTTGGTAGTTGGGAGTGCAATTAAGAGGCATGGTCATCATTCTTTCTCTGCTGCAGCACCTGGGACAGTATGGGGAGCCTTTTACAAGTAATATAAAATCATTTTACTCCATTTAATTCCTCTTACAAGTGGTTGAAGGATAGATTTCAGGAATTTCCATTTTCCCCTTCTCTCTCTCTTCTCATTTTCCTATAAATTGGAGTGTTAGGATCATTAGAAAAGGATTTAGTTTTATTGTAAAAAATCTAAGTCAAAATTGCTTTTTGAAGCCAATGTGCTGCAGGCCCTTTTAGTGGACTCTTTACATGGTGATCTAGACCCTTATCTTGTAGTAGATTGAACTGTGCATATCACGAAGCAATAAAATACAAGTTTGAGGATGCATCATCCCCTGCTGTGTTTATTTGCACTCTTCTTTCCCTTTCAACCTAAATTATAGGAATATTGTGTCTATTTTTATTCTCTTTTAAGGATCCATTATCATTTTGTATGTTTGAGATGTTGTTTTGAATGCATTTTTCTATATTGTGGAGAACTCTTATCACCCCTTCTAGTGTGCACTTTGCTTCTGTATCTCACACATTGGAAGAATAATCTCACACCCCTACGTTTCTTATGTATCACTGATATAGTGTAGGATTTAATTTTATGCATTCTCTCTCCTTGGTCTCTTTGAAAAGTTAGATTAGAATAGTAAGTTTTTCCTTCATTAGAAGTAGATTATGGCAAGAAATTTAGGAGCAATAACTAACTTTCTATGCAGGTCTATCTCAAGTAGCAAGTCCCACAACTTAGAGATAGAACCCATTTTATCCAATCACATCATGAGCTCAAGTAGATTCACTTTTGTAAACATAAGGGTGCTATGATTTGGTGATAACAATAACTGATGACGGTTTAGGGTTACCAACGTCAGTTTCGGGTTGATCGACGTTTTTTAAGGCAGGATATCCTAGGTTACCTAAAATAGTAGATCTTGCATATCTTTTTCCAGTTTTTACTTGTTTATGCTGGGTCTAAATGGAATGTTTCTCTTAGACACGTGGGAATGTGGTTAGAGGAAGAATAGGCATGTGCTTTTATGGTTATACTAAGTCTTAGTTCATTAAGCTAACTAGGAATAAATCTTATTTAGTTATGGAAACATGCTATGGATAGGTCTATGGCGAGGTTTCTAGGTAAGGTAGTGGGGTGAGGTGGAAATTGGTTTTAATTAAGGTAATTAAACATGAATGAAATGAGGATGAGTATAAATTTAATTGTAAATAATTAAATTAATATTAATGTGGGGTATAAGGATCATGGTTAGGTGAATTTCTTTAAGTTGGCTATTCAAAAGGGAACCAAGGGGAGTGTGACCCAAATATTTGTGTCTTCAAACACAACCAATGCATTACTCATTCCAAAAGGCATGACCGTATCCTGAGTATCCATTCATGAAGGAATAGATTTTGTGCTCGGCCACTCCTTCCAGGATCTGTTTGGTGAAAGGGATCGGAAAAGGATAAATTACGCATACCACATTTAATTCCCTGTAGTCAACACAAATCCTTATCCTACCATCCTTCTTAATATTGATGATCATGGTGCTTACCCATTCTGATTCCTCCATAGCTTTAATGATCCCTTAAGTGATCATTTTTTCTATCTCCTCCTTAACCTTGACATGAAGATTCAGATTCATTTGATAGGGCCTCTTCCTGATTGGGTGCGCACCTTCCTTTAACTTTATATTCATCTCCCCAAAGGAGTGGTGAATTACTTTAAGCTCATGGTACTCACGTGGAAATAAATCTTTAAACTCATGTAATATATCAATGATCTTTGATAGTTCCTTCTACAACCAATAGTCTCCAATAGTAGCATCTTTTTGTTTAACCGACGAAAAAATGTTAACCTTCTTTATTTTCAGGGGTTCATGGTATGCGTGTTCTTTCTCATTAGCACTATCAATAACTTCACATGTACCTTCAGTATGCTTAGAATCCAAACTCTCCATCACTTCACCATCTATTACATAGACCATATATCTATTTTCTTTCTCCATGAATTCATGCTCAAGTTGCATCTATTAGGACTCTTCTTCATCAAAGTGCGGTTCCAAACCAGACTCATGAAAAAATCTAGTATTCTATCATCTTCCATGGTACTATTTCCCATCATTAGGTGCCTAACAACCTGAAATGCCCTATCCATCAATGGTTTAGTACTATGATACTCGAAATATTGAAGGAGATCAGTCATCAAATCCTGCCAATTTTCTATCTAGCAGCTTGTCTCTGAGTGAATTTACCATGCGTGCACATAACCTTACAAGGTGGCATAAAACTTATGTACCCATTAAGAAGGTGAAAAGGCCACTACACCTTCCATCCATGTTTTCTGACATGCTTGGATGTGGGATGAGGCGTGTTCCTTCACATGGTAGTCTTGTATTGCAGTAGGTGTATTTCTTCAAGAGAACCTTACAGAGAACATGATTATCACCTCGTGCTACTCAAGAAGGCTTTCACGATGAGCCACCCAATAGTGCATTGCGGTCCCAAGTAAGTTATAGCTGAGCATCCTTCTTATTTTGACCTCATTTCTCCATTTATCCTCCTTTTCCCATAAGAAATCAATAGGGTTGACCCCTCAAGAGTAACTTGGAAAATTCTTTCCCCCCAGTCACCTGACTAAGCAGAGCTTCACTACCCTTGTCACAGAGCCTCTTATTTGGCACCCAATTAACTCATTAATCCTACATACCCAATTTTCACACACCACAGTAGTTGTATCACTCATGTACTGATCATCCTTAAACTAGATAACTCCCTCTATAGGGTGAATAATTTCAGGGTCCTTAAGAGAGTGCACATAGATCATGTCAAGAAATTATTCTCCCAATGGTTTAATATAGGGTGCTCACTTTTCATTAGTTAAGGGGATGATGAACTATTACTCCTTGTTTTTAAAAGTTATGTATCCCTTATTGAGCCTTAGGTCATAATTATTCTTATAACACCAGGGGCTCCCAAGTAACGCAGGAAAATTATCTACCTCGACTAGTTCCAAGACATCAAAATCCTGAGTGAGCTTTGTCCCTTAGATAGTGATAGTGACATCCTTCAAGACACAAATGAGCATTTCCTTTATCTTGTTAGCCATATACAACACATTTGAAGATGATTGTAATGTGGGCCTTACCATTTGATGCCATGCATCTACGGTGAGAACATTGACTTACGTGCTTTTTGTCAATGAAAATATTACTCAGAAGCCACCCATCTACAATAATATTCAAGTTAATCTCCTTGTAATAACCAAGGTTGTGGGGAGGAAGGTTGACATGCAGAACCTACCTCTTGCACCCTTCTCTAGTGTGTGGTAGCTTCTCTCATAACCATTCTTCTAGCAAGGAAATGATATTCTCTTGCCTCAATATCTTGTATACTTCTCTAACCTCACCCAAATATTTCTTTGGATCCCCAACATACTTCCTTTGTTCTAATTTTCTTGACTTATCTTTCAAGTATTGGATCTCTTCTTGTAGGATTCGAATCACATCTATGGTTTTTTTTTATATCTCTTTCTGATGATTAGGGTCTAGATACTTTCCATGCACCACCTTTTCTTTAATAACTAGTAGTTGTTTCCTTGGTACTTCCCTCGCGTGCCTAGCCTCTGCTCACGTCGTAACTAGTACTGGCTCTAGTTCTGACTCGTGGGCACACTTGACATCCATTGTGAATCGACCTTCCTCACACTTACCATCTTGGTACCCTTGTCTTTCTGGTACTGCTGGCTCATGTTCTCAAATAAATCTGGGAAATCCTCATACTTATGTTTCTTTCCACACAAGGAGCATTGTAACATATTAGGGAATTCCTGCTTATAGTGCCCTTTAGACCCACAATTGTAACAGGTTCTATGTAGGAACTCAATTCTTCCTCCTCCACGGTTACTATGACAATTTAACCTTCCTCAGAAATATCTTCCACGCATTCCTCCATCCACGTGCCCTTCATAGGGATGACCATTGTCTTTGGAATTTATCATGAGGCTGGTCTGACACACACCAATATCAATGATATCATGTATTTGGTCAATTAATCTACAATCCTTTGTGTTATAGGTAGTAGAGGTGTAGATATTACAATAACAAGATAGATTCTTATGGATTGTGCACTGCAGTAGTGGGCATATACTTACATCATGGTCTCTGTGGAAAATTTCAGTATACTATCATGGCACATACCGATCTCCTAGGGAATATTTACTTTATATGCCCCTCTACCTCACAACCCTTACACCATAGGCCATTATAAAACTCATGTGTTGCGTTTGTAGACAACTTCTCTAGCTACTTCACCATTGTAGCAATCTGAGCCTCAAGGAAGGGGCTAACACTGGTATCCACACTTACAAAACATCCAGGGCCTCGCGTGGGTTTTTGAAAGTCTTGTGTGAAATTTCTCTCCTAAACGGTCTTATCAATCCTCCAACAAACTACTGAGCATGCTGATAGGGGTGATTATCATATGATAACTTTGATAAGAGAGTATTTAAACATGCATCGCACTCCCACATAGTCTCTTCATTCCTTTTAAATCTCCTTTAGAGCATTGATGCTCTTTTGTTAAAACTTAGGGATATGAAATTCATCAAGAAGGCATTCCGCAGCATGGTGTAATCCACCACTAACTAATGGGGGTCATACATTTGGTACTAACTATGGCACACATCTTACAATGTTTTTGCAACTAAATTACCTTCTGCTCTTGGGTAGTGATCCCCTTCACATGCCATAATAATTCACACTTGTGTACATGCTCTAACCGCATCCTCAAACACCTTTTTAGTCTGATAGGTGCAAAGACATCTCGAAAAACACTTAATGAGGTGGTTGAAGCCCTTGTCCACTTGAGCCAGAACCTTGATTCCCTTTGGTATTTCCTCCACCACCAAATCCACTAGATCCACATAGGTAAATGTCCCCTCTGATCAAACCAAAACCTTTAGAATCCACTAGGTCCACTAGGGTCTCTAGCCCTTACCACTGATCCACATCTTGTAGCTAGTAAGGGGACTTGAATTGGCAGGCTAGGGTGTTTCCCAATTTCCCATTTGAACTGTGTGACCAATAGTTTTTCTGATACTACATTGCTACAATAGTGTGTTTCAATGCCAGTCACTAGATGTAATACCAATACTTTGGTAATTGCACTTTTCCCAAACTCATTACGACAAATATTCCTCCAAAACATCCCCCTTGGAAAAACTTTGCAGCCATAAAGTACCAAATGAAAAATTATATCTCCTTGGTGCAGCCTGATCAGTCACTCCACCTATACCATCTTGTTAGCATCTTATCTCTTGATTGGAAGACTAAGAACCAGGGGTTGGTCACCAGGGGGATTCAGAGAGTGCTAATGCTCTTTCTTTACGTGACGAATATCTCATCAGAAGGGATGAAGGGATCTCGCTTTGCACTGGTTGCGTTATGGTTAGCATAGGACTACAGCTCCATGGCCCTCTACGAAACCTAAATTCCATCTTACAATGTCTACTTTAAAACATCCCTCCCTTGTAACCTCAACAAACTCTTATTATTATCCAAATCCCTCTCACACGCTTTCTATAACTCAAGTTCCTCGTTCTCTCCTTTTTTAGCTGTAGTGTTGCCCATATTTCTCCACCTAGCTCTTTGCCAATGCTCCGAGGATAAGCTATCCATAGGAATGCTTCCCAACTTCGTGTTAATGAGAAGGTCTTCTGGCTAACAGGGATATCACGCCAAAATGATCCTCTAGGTTCCTTTGAGAACTCAAAGTCACTAACTTTAGGACAAGAATACGTTAGACCACCCCCACCCAAAAAAATTACCATATTCCAGGGTAGTATAAATAGTCACACTCTCTACCACCATAATCAAGATCACGGTCCAAGTTAGATCACACATCCTACAATATTTTATATTCATCTTGGGTCTAAATGCGAGATCTATAGTACCATATTGGTCTGATGCATACATGGAAGCCATCATAAACATCTTCTCTACGGGACAAAAAAGAAAGAAAAAGGTTCCTACAACTAATGATAAATGTGTTCTTCCTACCCACTTGAGTGCATCACACTTCATGTCCACTATAAATATCTAAGAAATCATCCTTAGGCTCTTCAACCACACTTCGATATTTCCAAGGTCAAGCGCTTCTATTAATGAAGAAAACAAAATTTCTAACCAAACTTGATCTTATTGCAAATTAATATGAACTACAAGAAAATAGACCCTTCTTCATTGTTGAATAAGGAATTACAATGTTCCTAAATAGGAAAAAAATCCCAACTCAATGTTGCCAAGTAAAACTCTAACTAACTCTGACTTATAAATCTACTCTAGGTTTGCAGAACTTACTATTTTTTGGTAGGTGACTAGAGCTTGCTAGTCTTAGTAAGTTCGAGTGCTTACTTCCTACGGGAACTGAAATTTTCCATGCATCTTCTACATCCCTAAATTAGAGGAATTTCCTAAATTTCTAACTCATAATAACTTAATAGACTACAAGTAATAATGCCCAAAAATAGGGACAACTAGATGTATAGTGACATCCTTCAAGACACAAATGAGCATTTCCTTTATCTTGTTAGCCATATACAACACATTTGAAGATGATTGTAATGTGGGCCTTACCATTTGATGCCATGCATCTACGGTGAGAACATTGACTTACGTGCTTTTGTCAATGAAAATATTACTCAGAAGCCACCCATCTACAATAATATTCAAGTTAATCTCCTTGTAATAACCAAGGTTGTGGGGAGGAAGGTTGACATGCAGAACCTACCTCTCGCACCCTTCTCTAGTGTGTGGTAGCTTCTCTCATAACCATTCTTCTAGCAAGGAAATGATATTCTCTTGCCTCAATATCTTGTATACTTCTCTAACCTCACCCAAATATTTCTTTGGATCCCCAACATACTTCCTTTGTTCTTAATTTTCTTGCCTTATCTTTCAAGTATTGGATCTCTTCTTGTAGGATTCGAATCACATCTATGGTTTTTTTTTTATATCTCTTTCTGATGATTAGGGTCTAGATACTTTCCATGCACCACCTTTTCTTTAATAACTAGTAGTTGTTTCCTTGGTACTTCCCTCGCGTGCCTAGCCTCTGCTCACGTCTTAACTAGTACTGGCCTCTAGTTCTGACTCGTGGGCACACTTGACATCCATTGTGAATCGACCTTCCTCACACTTACCATCTTGGTACCCTTGTCTTTCTGGTACTGCTGGCTCATGTTCTCAAATAAATCTGGGAAATCCTCATACTTATGTTTCTTTCCACACAAGGAGCATTTGTAACATATTAGGGAATTCCTGCTTATAGTGCCCTTTAGACCCCACAATTGTAACAGGTTCTATGTAGGAACTCAATTCTTCCTCCTCCACGGTTACTATGACAACTTCACTTCCTCAGAAATATCTTCCCACGCATTCCTCCATCCACGTGCCCTTCATAGGGATGACCATTGTCTTTGGAATTTATCATGAGGCTGGTTCTGACACACACCAATATCATGATATCATGTATTTGGTCAATTAATCTACAATCCCTTGTGTTATAGGTAGTAGAGGTGTAGATATTACATAACAGATAGATTCTTATGGATTGTGCACTGCGAGTGGGCATATACTTACATCCTGGTCTCTGTGGAAAATTTTCACGTCTACTATCATGGCACCATACCGATCTCTAGGGCATATTTACTTTATATGCCCCCTCTACCCTCACAACCCTTACACCATAGGCCCATTATAAAACTCATGTGTTGCGTTTGTAGACCAACTTCTCTAGCCTACTTCACCCATTTGTAGCAATCTGAGCCTCAAGGAAGGGGGCTAACACTGGTATCCACACTACAAAACATCCAGGGCCTCGCGTGGGTTTTTGAAAGTCTTGTGTGAAATTTCTCTCCTAAACGGTCTTATCAATCCTCCAACAAACTACTGAGCATGCTGATAGGGGTGATTATCATATGATAACTTTGATAAGAGAGTATTTAAACATGCATCGCACTCCCACATAGTCTCTTCCATTCCTTTTTAAATCTCCTTTAGAGCATTGATGCTCTTTTGTTAAAACTTAGGGATATGAAATTCATCCAAGAAGGCATTCCGCAGCATGGTGTAATCCACCACTAACTAATGGGGGTCATACATTTGGTACTAACTATGCACACATCCTTACAATGTTTTTGCAAACTAAATTACCTTCTGCTCTTGGGTAGTGATCCCCTTCACATGCCATAATAATTCACACTTGTGTACATGCTCTACCGCATCCTCAACACCTTTTTAGTCTGATAGGTGCAAAGACATCTCGAAAAACACTTAATGAGGTGGTTGAAGCCCTTGTCCACTTGAGCCAGAACCTTGATTCCCTTTGGTATTTCCTCCACCACCAAATCCACTAGATCCACTAGGTCATGTCCCTCCTGATCCACCAAATCCCTTAGATCCACTAGGTCCACTAGGTTCTCTAGCTCCTATACCACTAGATCCACCTCTTGTAGCTAGTAATGGGCCTGAATTGGTCACGGCTAGTGTTCCCAATTTCCCATTGAACTGTGTGCCAATAGTTTCTGATACTACATTGCTACCATATGTGTGTTCCATGCCATTCCTAGATGTAATACCCATACTTTGTGTACTTGCACTTTTCCCAAACTTCATTCCCGACAATATTCCTCCAAACATAGGAAATAACTTTGCAGCCATAAATGTACCAAATGAAAAATTATATCTCCTTGGTGCAGATCAGTCACTCCCACCTATACCATCTCTGTTAGCAATACTTATCTCTTGATTTGGAAGACTAAGCACCAGGGGTTGGTCACCAGGGGGATTCAGATGCGTGCTAATCGCTCTCCTTTCTTTAAGTGACGAAATCTCATCAGAAGCTGAAGGGATCTCTCTTCTGCACTTGTTGAGTTATGGTAGCATAGACTACTTAGGCTCCATGTCCTCTACGCAAACCTCAATTCCATCCTACAATGTCTACCTTTAAAAATCCATCACCCTTGTAACCTCACATTATTTATCCAACTCCCTCTCACACGCTTCTCTATACTCAAGTCCTCTGTTCTCTCTCTTTTTTTAGCTGTAGTGTTTGCCATCTTTCTCCACCCTAGCTTCTTTGCCCAATGCTCAGAGAATTTTAAGCTAGCCATAGGGAATGCTTCCCAACTTAGTGTAATGAGAAGGATCTTCATGGCTAAAGGGATATCACGCCAAAATGATCCTCTAGGTTCCTTTGAGAACTCAAAGTCACTAACTTTAGGACAAGAATACGTAGAAATAACATATTCCAGGGTATAACTAGTCAACACTCTCTACCACACATAATCAAGATCACGTGTCCAAGTTAGATCAACATCCTACATCATTTTATATTCATCTTGGGTCTAAATGCGAGATCTATAGTACCATATTGGTCTAGATGCATACATGGAAAGCCATTCATACAACTCTACTGGACAACAACAGAAAAAGGTTTCATACAACTCATGATACATGTGTTCTTCTACCCACTTGAGTGCATCACACTCATGTCCACTAATAAATCTCTAAGAAAACTCATCCTTCGTGCTCTTCAACCACACTTCGATATTGTCCAAGGTCAAGCGCTCTATTAATGTAGAAAAATTCTAACCAACTTGATTTATTGCAAATAATATGAACTCCAAAGAAAATAGATCTCCTTCTTCATTGTTGAATAATGAATTACAATGTTTCCTAAATAGGAAAACAACTCCCAACTCAAGTTGCCAAGTAAACTCTAACTAACTCTGACTAAATCTACTCTAGGTGGCAGAAATTACTATTTTTGGTAGTTTACTAGAGCTTGCTATTCTTAGTAAGTTCGCGTGCTTATTCCTACGGGAACTGAAATTTCCATGCATCTTCTACATCCCTAAATTAGAGGAATTTCCTAATTTCTAACTCATAATACAACTAATAGACTACAAGTAACTAATGCCCAAAAATAGGGAAAAACTAAACTATAACTTAAATCCTAATTTTCAGGCTCAAGATGGCAGATTTAGGGCCCGAAAACGTGTTGAAAACTTGCCCCAACCAGTAGGGAAAGTAGGGTAGGTTTCCGATGTCCTCGTCTCATTGAAACATGTGCTTTAAAAAAAAATGGACTCAAACGGACACCCAGAGCTCAAGTTATGACCTTGTCAAGTTCCTTCTAATTCTTGCACATCATTCTCCCCTACTTGAAAAAAATGCGGCTCTTGCAAGTTGTTTTCTTCAAACTGCTTCCATTTATCTACATCTAACTTCTTAATCTCCCACTATGTGACCCAAGTATTGTCCTCTTGTTCTAGTCCTTTCCAATGTACCAAATATTTGTTGTATTTCCCATGTCGCGTGTCCATTATTTTCTTATCTAGAATCTGATCCACTTCTTCTTTCTTCTTCATGGAAACCTGCTACCTCCAATTTACTAATTCATCAATAAAATCACCTTCTACACCATCACCATGAAAATAATACAAATTTGAAACCTTAAAAACTTGAGAAATATTAAAATTCCCTGGCAATTCTACCTCATAATCATTATCGTTTATTTTTTTCACGATTTTGTAGGGACCAATCATCTTGTACTTCATCTTGTTATAGGTTCCTCTTGGAAAACTTTCCTTCTGCAGATATACCGTAACAAACTCACAAACTATAAATACCTTTATCTTTCTATGCATATCTACTATTTCCTTATACTTTTCATTATTATTTTACAACTTCTTCCACACTTCTTCCTACAATTGTTGTATATGTTCAGCAAATGCTTCTACATCATCACTAACTCTGCCATCAACTGGTAGTTGTACCAAATCTTACACCCCATTTGGATTTACTCCCATACACAATTGAAAATGGAGACTTTTTTGTGGATTTGTTTATGGAACTGTTATATGCAAACTTAGCTTGTGGTAATGTTAATTCCCATTGTTTCAGATTTTCCCTAATGATGCACCTTAACAGGTTTCCCAAACTTCGATTTACCACCTCTGTTTTCCGACCAATCTAAGGATGATAGGCACTGCTAAAATGTAATTGAGTTCCCAATTTCTTCCATAAAGTCCACTAGAAGTGACTTATGAACCTTTTGTCCCTATCTAAA
This sequence comes from Taxus chinensis, assembly GCA_019776745.2. NCBI lineage: Eukaryota > Viridiplantae > Streptophyta > Pinopsida > Cupressales > Taxaceae > Taxus > Taxus chinensis. Next base: position 31,035,607 of record CM034146.1, on the reverse strand, counting down.
GTAATGGTTTTTGAAACACCATGCAAAAAAACAACTTATCTAAAAAACAAGTCTGCTACACCTGTCGCATCACTTGTTTTCTTGCAGGCAATAAAATGAACCATCTTAGAAAATCTATCAACAACCACAAAAATTGAGTCATAACCTTGTTGTGTTTTTGGTAATCCCAAAACAAAATCTATACTCAAATTTGTCCACGACCCTTTAGGAATAGGTAATGACATATACAACCTTGTATTCTGTGCATGGCCTTTTGAGACTTGACAAATTCAACACCTCTCCACATATCTTATCACATCTCTTTTCAGCTTTGGCCAATAGTATTTCTCTACTACCAAGGTTATCATCTTATCTTTACCAAAATGCCCAGCCAATCCTCTGCTATGCAACTCTTTTACTATGTTCTCTCTCATAGACCCAACTCGAATACATAGTTGGCATCCCTTGAATAGATAGCCATCCTATAAAGTGTACTCATACAGTACATTTCCTGCATTGTGTGACAATGGACGATTTAACCTTTCAACAATATCCTTGAAATCAATATCAGAGGAATATAAACCCTTTATTGCTTCAAAACCCACCACCTCATTTTCAATAGTGGTAAACAAAGTCACATGCCTACTCAATGCATCTACAACTTGATTATGTTTTCCTGATTTATGTTTTAGAGAAAAAGTATAACCCTGCAAAGATGATACCCACTTTGCATGCCTACTATTCAACTTCCTTTTTGTATTCACATACTTCAGGGCTATGTGTTCTGTAAATAATACAAACTCGTTAGGCACTAAGTAATGCCTCCAATTCCTTAATGCTTGTATAATTGCATAAATTCCACATCATAAGTAGAGTAGTTCTTTCTTACCTCATTCAGTTTCTCACTAAAGAAAGATATTGGCTTTCCACCTTGACTTAGAACAGCACCAATACTCACATGTGAGGTGTCACAATCAACCTCAAACACTTTATCAAAATCTGGTAGTGCCAAAATGGGTTCCTCTATCACTTTCTTCTTCAAGAACTGAAAACTATCCTAGGTTGTCTTTGTCCACAAAAACTCCCTTCCTTTTTTGTAATCTGTTATAGGTGCTACTATAGTGCTGAAATTTTTAATAAAATTTCTATAAAATGTTGTTAGACCATGAAATATTCTTACCTCTGTTATACTCCATGGAGCAGGCCATTCAATAATTGCCTTTAGCTTTTCTGAGTCCATCTGTACCCCATCTACTGAAATAATAAAGCCCAAGAATACCAAACTCTCTTGCATAAATGTGTACTTCTTCATATTTGCATATAGTTTCTCTTTCCTTAACACTTCGAATATCACCCTTAGATGCCTAAAATGTTCTTCCTTAGTTTTACTAAAGATCAAGCTATCATCAAAATAAACCACAACAAACTTACCATTATACTCCCACAGCAAAGTGTTCATCAATCTCATAAAAGTACTAGGTGCATTGGATAACCCGAATGGCATCACCAACCACCCATATAATCCATTTCCTGTCTTGAATTTTGTTTTCCACTCATCTCCTTCTCTGATCCGAATTTGATGGTAACCACTTCAAAGATCAATCTTGGTGAAATACGTAAATCCAACAAGCACATCCATCATATCATCAAGGTGAGGTATTGGTATCCTATACTTGATTGTAATTTTATTGATTGCTTTGCTATCAGTGCACATTCTCCATGTTCCATCCTTTTTTGGTTTTAATAAAGTTGGGGTTGCACACGGACTCATGCTCTCCCTTACGACGCCCTTTCTCATGAGATCTTCCACTTTCCTATTCAACTCAACATGCAATGTGAGGATCATCCTATAAGCTGCTTGATTTGGGAGTGAAGACCCTCAAATCAAATCAATATGGTGTTGAATATCTCTTTTGGGTGGTAATCCATCTGGTAGCTCATCAGGAATAACATCAAAAAATTCTTTTATTAAATTTGCTATTTCTACTGGTATTTGTGCACTTGTAGGTTCATCCTTGTTAGCGACTAGTGCATAAGGAAAACCAGTTACCTTTGCCTCCTTCACAAATTCCTTTGCAGAGAGAATATTTTCAGCCTTCCCCTCTTCCTTGAGAGGTAGTAAAACTATTTTTGTGCCATCCTTCCAGAAAGTATAAGTATTCTTTCACCCGTCATGAATAAATTTCCTATCAAATTGCCATGGTCTTCCTAGCAGCATATGACATGCATCCATAGGAATAACATCACACCAAATCTCATCCTTGTAACTTTTTCCAATAGAGAAACTTATTAAACATCTCTTATCAACAGTAACTTCATTACCCTTTTTCAACCATGCAATACGGTAAGGGTTAGGATTCTTCTCACAATGCAAACCCAATTTCTTGACCATCTCATTTGAAACCATGTTCTCACAACTACCACCATCAATAATAACACTACATACATTTCCTCCAGAAGTGCATCTTGTTCTAAAAATATTTGTACACATCCATCCATCCCCCATGATATCCTTTCTTGGAGCAATCATCGTCCTCTTGATCATCATATTTTCTCCAACATCTGGTGGAATTTCTAGGTCCTGTTCATCTTCTACTTGTTCAGCTTCAACAAGATTTACTCTTGGTGCATCTCCTTATCTCTTGTCATGTGTATAAGAATGCGGGCATTCAAAATCCCGATGCCCCTCTTCACCACATATGTAATAAACAAATGGTCTTCATGGATCCTCCCATCCTCTATCACCAGTGTATCCTCTTCCCCTATAGAATCCTCTACCTCTTTGTTGATTTTGGAAATCTTGTCTCGTATCTTCTTTCTTATCCAATCTGTGAGATGATTCTCCCCTACCTTGGCTGAAACCAGCTCATCCCTGAAATGAAGATGAGGCCCCCCTATTCATTCCAGGTGATCTCCTAAAACTTTGATGATTTTGTTTTTCCTCAGTCTTTAAGGCAAATTGATAGGCATCCTCCATGCTCTTAATCCTATGCATACTTATCTCATCTTGAATAGAAAATTTTAATCCATTTACATACTTTGCAGCCATTTGTTCCTCAGTTTCTTCATGCTCTACATGAATGGACAACTTTTAAAACTCATCTACATGTATTCTTGCACTACTTGTAGATTCTGTCTAAGTTTTTGAAACCTCTTGTAAAGGGTTTGTGCATAATCCACAGGGAGAAATTTATCCTTCAAATTCTTCTCCATCTTACTCCACATCCTAATTATTTCTTTCCCCTATCTTGACCTCTCTTTCTATAGGTGATCCCACCATAAAATAGCATGACCATTCAATTTCATGCATGAAAATTTCACCTTCTTTTCTTCTGATATAGCCTTCCACTCATAAAATTTCCCCATGCTAGTCAACCATTCTATCAGCTCCTCTAGTTTTAAACTACCACCATACTATGAAACATCTACTCTTATCCCATCATTCTTCCCTTCTAATGCGTGAAGCATCCTTTCTTCAAAAGCTAATGGTGGTGCTTGTGTTTCCTCCTCTTCACAAACTTCTTCTTCATTTGTGTCATCTCCACCTTGGTTTCCTCTTTGGGTTATCACTGTAGCAAGTGCAACAACTTGCCTCTGTAGATCTTGCATATTTCTATTCATCTGGGCAATATTGCCTCCTCTTCCTCTTCCTCTTCCTGCCATTTTTTTTTTCGAAAGACTTGAACCAGCTCTGATAGCAGATAATTGAGCCAAATTCTAACCAACTTGATTTACTGCAAATAATATGAACTCCAAAGAAGATAGATCTCCTTCTTCATTGTTGAATAATGAATTACAATTTTTCCTAAATAGGAAAACAACTCTCAACTCAAGTTTCCAAGTAAACTCTAACTAACTTTGACTAAATATACTCTAGGTGGTGGAAATTACTATTTTTAGCAGTTTACTAAAACCTATTATTCTTAGTAAGTTTGCATGCTTATTCATATAGGCATAGAAATTGCCATGCATCTTCTACATACCTAAAATAGATGAATTGAAAAATTTCTAACTCATAATGAAACTAATAGACTACAATTAACTAATGCCCAAAAAAAAGAAAAAACATAACTATAACTTAAATCCTAATTTTCGGCCTCAAGATGGCATATTTAGGGCCCGAAAACATGTTGAAAACTTTCCCCAATCAGTTTCTGGTGCATTCATCTCATCAAAACACGTGGTTTCAAAAAAAAAAGGACTTAAATGGACACTCAGAGCTCAAGTTATGACCTTGTCAAGTTCTTGCTAATTCTGGCGCATCATCTATCATCACACATCATTCTAACAATAGCTTTGAAAAGAGGTCCCGAAAATGAAACCAAGATGTAGTCATTTTTCTATCCACCTACTAACTTCTAACCACATGTGCGCCGACCTATCACCTAGCAGGAACTGGGCACTCACTCAAGGCACGCGTGGACACCGAGCCGCTCCTTTATGTGAGCATTGTGAGAAGATCTTCCATTGTTAGAGGATTAGTTACAAGGAAGTGAATACTCATGTAAAAGAGAAAAATGAGCTATCATATCCTTATACCCAAGTATTTAATAACAAGACAAACATCATGACAGGAAATACAAAGAACATATTTGCCACGAAATATAAGGAAATAGCACTAGGGTTTACACCCGTGAACCAAATATTCATAATAGAGCTGGATATATTCATATAGATAACAATATCAATAACCATGTTACATTCAAAAGGGTCATAACAAACCTTACATAACAAAGGACTTAAGACTTATTTATTGCAGTTCTTCCCTAGTGTGATATTCTAACTATGCCCCCTTAGTTAATCCCTTACTATAGATTCTAACGCCATACAGATGCCTATTACACCCATTATACCCCTTAGCACCAATGCTCTAAATCCTAGCCTTACTACATCATCCTCTTGATGCATTTCCTTATGATCCCGCACATGCTTTCTATTGTCTTCTTCTCCATTCATGTGTGTCTTCCTCACTATTGAGGATCTCTATAAATAAGTTTAGCACCCACTTCCATTCCTTTATGAGTAGATCGCTTGCCATGTGTCTGTGTGCTCCTCCAATGGAGCATGCTAATCCTGTTCCAAGCTCTCCACTTTCTACAAGGATGTCTTTTGGGAACCTTCCATGCATGGAATATTCTTTCCTTTTACCAAAAAACCTCCAAGCTGTCAACTTATCCATTCAGCCCACCTAGTTGGGAAATGTTTTTCCTCAAGCGCCTCTTGGAATGCTAAAAATGGTTAAGTCCTTAGATCCTTTGTCCTACCTTATGCGCGTGCCTTGGTTTCTCCTAAACCATTCTAAAACCCTTGTCCTACACACTTTTCTGCCACGCACCCTTCTTCTTCCGAGCCCCCCACATGCACGTGCCAGCTGGCAACAAGCCAATATTTTGAGGTCCGACATCCATATACATTAACCCTTCATTCACGGATCAGTTTATATATTTTCAATCATGCTAGTTCATATATGGTTTGTTGTCAAATTTTCCTTAATGATGTGTCTAACTAATTAGCACTTACTAAGAAAGAGTTACTCTTTTATCAAGTGGAATACAATCTGGAAGGATTTGTCTAAATGGAAAATAGTGTTAATTATGAAATAATAATTTCATATAATTTAATTAAATGGATAATTCTTTTTAATGTGGATTATTCAAAATTTTATTTTATAGTTGAATTTATATAATTTATATATTTAGTATGGTTTATCTTTAATTTAATTTTGGATTATTAGTAATATAGAAAATAATTAGTTTTCATATCTTATGAGAATGTAAAAAAATAGGAAAGTTATGGTATTTTATCATATTTATGGTTTTATCTTTTTATTTTTTAAAAATTAAATTATACACAAATTATTATATAATCTAAAGTATCTTATATTATATTTTTAATTATTTAACTGAATTTTCAACAACCTCAATGGTATGGTGTCATTGACTATGAACTAATAATATTATTAAGTAGTTCATTTTTGTCTATATTAATTTTAGTTGTGTAGATTATCCACAAGTACAATTTATAATCTAATAAATGTTAGAGTAGGTATTTACCTTAGCTCATGTTCACCTAGGTACTTTATTTACCTTTATTGTATTTATCCTCACCCGGCACTTATGTGTGTGGATATTTCTTTTATCTTATTTAGATATTATGAGATATTATCTAGTTGTTAGGTATAGTTCTTTCCTTGATGTATGGTATTGACTAGTTTTTTCATTGATTTATGGTATTGATTAGATCCTTGATGTCTAGTTCTCTCCTAAATCTATGGTCTTGACTAGTTCTTTGATGACTAGTTATTTCCTTGATTTATGGCTTGAACTACGACCTTGACTGGTTCTTAGATTGTTATTCCCTGCTTATTTAAGCAAAGCCCATTCTCAATGTATTGCATTGAGTTCCATAATAATATATGATATTGCTGCTCATTTGTTTGCAAAGGTTTTATGTAAAGTTATTCTGACGAATTACTTTCATCTTATTGATCGTGGTGTTTGATTAGCATCTGTGTTCTTGGCTTGGTATGATCTGGTTATCGTTCCTCTCATGGTATCAGAGCTGGAGATTGTTGTTGACATCTATCTGTAAGTTTTATTTTCCAAATAAATTCATTGTATAGTCATATATTTGGGATTTAGTCGTATGTTGTTGCTGCATGCATTTTTATGGAAAACAGAGGCACACCCATTAAAATCCTTAGCCCTTGGTCATATGGTATGGTCATATGAGGGCTTAAAGCTTGCGATTCCTACTGGTAGGTGCTTAACTTCAGCCTCCTTTAACTTTATTTGTGTGGTGAAGGCAACAACAATTTATTTTGTTTTAGTGGCAACTACAATAAATAACAAAGCAAAATAGTAAAAAGCTTGTAACTTTTGATCGGTAACTTGGTTTTGAGTGTCGATTTTTGCAAAAGTACTTGTTTTTTTCATGGTCTTTCCATTGGAGTTATTTATTTTTAGAATTGCACTATAATTATAAAGTGCCAAACATGGATGAGTGTTATAATCAATTGTGGATGCAATTTCAACTGAGCCCGACATCCTAAATTTTTAGGAGTTGCAGTTTGTACCAATTATGGATTCTGAGAATGATATGCTTTTCTCTAAAGTATGTGAATTTCAAAAAGAGAAATATTGTAAAATTTGTGGAAGAAAATAGATCACTCAAAAAGAGAAATTATCTTCTACAATCACTCATTCACGATAAGTATACAATGATACACTCCCTACAGAACAAACTTGCTAGCCTACAACATCACCATCATATTGTGGACAACCATATCCATGCTCCTAGTCCACTTGTAGTTGTTGCTCTTGTACCCACTGACATTGATTTGCCAGTCTCTGAGCTTGAACGTGCTTTTGATGCTTCTAAACCTGTGAGGCTTGTTACTGCATGCTCTGTAGCTGGAATGACTAGTTCTTTCCATGATTTATGGCTTGATCTACAACCTTGACTGGTTCTTAAATTGTTAGTCCTTTCCTATATAAGAAAGGTCCATTCTCATTGTATTTCATTGAGTTCCATAATAATATATGATATTGCTGCTCATTTGTTTGCAAAGGTTTTATGTAAAGTTATTCTAGGGAATTACTTTCATCTTATTGATTGTGGTGTTTGATTAACATCTGTGTTCTTGGCTTGGTACGATCTGGTTATCGTTGCTTTATCTTTATATTATTAAGTAGTTCATTTTTGTCTATATTAATTTTAGTTGTGTAGATTATCCACAAGTACAATTTATAATCTAATAAATATTTCAGTATTGTAAAAATTTTATAATTTTTGTTTGAACCTTAACAATAGTGTCAAAATTTTGAATAATGATATATTATATAATTTTATTTTTGTTTGGACTAACTATTATTCTAGTTTCAAAACGTTTTTTCATCGTATGAGACAAAAAATGATTTTTTCACAATAAACTTTTATGAATATAATAATTACACATGTTTAAATTTGACTTTTCTAAAATTGTAGAAAATTTAGATTAAATTTTATAAAAATTATCTAATAAATATTGATAAGTCACATTTTTATCACCAAATAATTATTTTGTGAATAACATTGTGAATAAATAACACTTCTAGTAGTGACAGCTCCTTACGCACCCTTCATAATCGCTTATATTATACTAACATGGTCAATGCCTCCTTGTTCATAGGTCACTTCGTATCTAATAATGTAAAAACATACTAAAATTCAAAACAATGCTGTCCAGCTGTCCATAAAATCCCATGGGGATTATTTTCTATTAATATTGAAATTGTGAATGTATTACATACATTCAAACTGTTGATCACTCGCTACTTTGCCAATTGCATGTTTATTGTGCAATACATTTCATCATACATAACACATTCATTGTCTATTGTGCAATATATCACACAATTCGTGGTGTTTTCAATTTTCCTTCATGTATTATTTTCTCTCCTAATCACATAACTTCATTCCATGCATCCAATTTTCTGCCTCCATCTTCCTTGCCAAATGCACAATCTACATTGTACCTTGTAATTGACATCTTCAATTATAAAATAGTCCTCGACCATGATTTTTCCATATATAAATTCGCCACTAATGCACACCCAATAATTCTTCTCATGCGTAGTATGTGGTGTAATACCTTGTGTCGTCATATGCTTCCTTCTCCATGAAAGTTTCTTCAGCTTTGACCGTTTCATTTTAATCATTATTTCTCCCTTTTTTCTTTTTCTTAAGCGTGTGTAGCATCTGACTACTGCCCAGTCTATTTCACGGCATGGTGCTCTTAGTGTCTGCCTTCCATGTATTCATCTTATGTAAAAAAACCAAAAACAAAACAATCTACACCATAATCTCCTTTTCATGCAGCGTTGGAGGCTAAAAAAGAGGACAGGTGTATGATTCGAACATGGCTCGATTACCAGATCTCATGTCATTGCCAATACCACGTACATCAGCATTATTCTACACAAATGAGCCATGTTAGTACTAATTGATCTATTCTCTGATATTCATTCGAGTGACTACTCATTACAGCATTCTACCTTGTACAATATTTTGCTGCAAATTGTTAATAAATATTTTTTAAAATACTATAAGAGTTAATAACACAGCAATCTAGCACACTTCTTGTCATAAATATTACATTTACACTATTAAACTACATGCTTATTCTTCACACTACAAAGTGTCCTCTTCCATTCTATAATCCACACCCACCGCGCCATTATTAGAAGAGGCATGTGATCATGGACGCAAAAGAGAAGGACACTGATAGTGGAGTAGGAATTAGATTGAGCCAAGCAAGCAATTGGATAGGAGCCAGGGAAAAAATTACTTAGACATAAGAATGATAGTAGTTTTTAGGATCACATACATGAATGTACCGTATCTATCTGTTGTGTCTCAAGACAAGACACCTATCTTAGAAGTTTAGGACAGTACTAGCGGGAGTAAACTTAAATGTATATTTAATTTTTATCGTATGGTAATTGTGAAGAGACATAACAGAGATGAATAATTATTGGAAATATGATAGAACACCATTGCAAATTAATATGAATGGAGAGAAAGAGTTAAGGAAGAGAGAACTACTTTCCATTGTTATATTTATTTTCCCCTTGCCTTTTGGACTGAATATATGATCTATTGTTTTGGCTTTTCCTTTCTCCATATTTAAATGTATTTTATTAATCATGTCTTAAAGTGCCCTATCCCAGGACATCTACAAAAAAAATGATGAATCATTTTCATACGATTTATTGAATTGTTACGCTAAGAAAATATCAAAAGCATATAATGAATTATTAGGATGAACTTGAATCAAAGATACAAAAAATTTATACTCCATCCTTAGCATGTTTTTAAGAATACTTTCAAAACATAGCATAGCATATATATATATATATATATTTATATTTATATTCCTCAACTCTCTCGTCATTGTCTACATAGATGAAATAATGACTTAAGAAATAGTTGAGAAGAGTATGCGGAGAAAATATTGTTTGTCTTAAAAACTTTGCATAAAAAATAATTGTAATATAAGTAAAAAAATTACACTTTGTACCACGTAGATCAAGTATTTAGGCTACATAATTGATTACACAAGCAGTCATCTATATTCAAATAATATTATAGATATCAGGAAGTGAACACATGAGAATAATCTTAATAGATTATTCTAATCTAGATAGTGATTAGGTTGTAAAATTCACATGCATAGGAGCCTATTGTAACACATAAAATTATCACTTTTTAAAGATACCGAAAATACGATAATCATCATAAGTGGTATAATATAAAAAATTAAAGTTTAATTTGCAATATTTAAACAAGATATAATGAAATACATGGATTTTTGATGCATAGAAAATTATTCTTGTATTTTGATGCAACTACACTGATGTGGATCCAACTGCAAGAGGTTGAAATACCTCCAAAACACACTAAAACAATTTGCAAATAAACCAAAAGCTTCAAAATAGCTTTCTTCTCATTCCAAAATCCACACTAATTTGTTATATTATTATAATCTTCCTTTTATTTGATATTATCTCTAAAAACCCTAAAATGAAAAAAAAACCCTAAAATGCCAAAAAACACCTTAGATGTGCCCCAAATTTTTCATGTCAAATATGCCTTCATAAATGAAGGATCACACCAATTTTTGGATTATTCTATAAAGTGTACCAACAGTTATTAAAACTCTACTTTGTAGACAAAAGAAAAAAAATGTTCAGAACCAATTTTAGACCACTAGATGAAGGAATCTAGACTTGAAAATATGAAAAGAATTCATCCAATTTTACGTTGTCAATATTTTTCAACTCCCACTCAAGAATCCCATTATTTTCTTCTTGTTGCAAACCTTCCTACTGTGACAAATATTTGTTATAGCTCCCATGTCTAGTAGTGACTGTCTTTTGGTCTAAGACACACATTATCCTTTCCTTTTTCTTCTTCGTTATTTGTTTCTCCCAGTTTGTTTCTTTCCCCTCCACAAAATTTTCATCATGACCTGGAAACTTATATAGCTTGGAAACATTAAAAACTTGTGAAATAGAATTTTTTTTAGGTAGCTTCACCTTAGAGACATTATCACTAATTTTCTTCATAATCCTCCATGGCCCAATCTTCTTATACTTTAGTTTATTATACGTCCCTTTTGGAAACATCATCATTGGTTTTATCTTAACTAGGTAGTACAATAAGATCTAGGAATCCATTGGGGTTGCTACAATATACAATCTAGAAAGGAGACCTCCCTGTTGACCTGTTTACTGAGATTTTATAAGTAAACACAAGTTGTGGTAAAGCTAAGTCCCATTGTTTTGTACTTCCTCCAACTACGCAACGTAGGAGATTTCCCAAGATTTTGTTCACTACTTTTGTCTGCCCATCAGTCTGGGGTAATATTCACTACTAAATTGTAGTTGTGTCCCCATTTTCCTCCACAGAGTCTTCCAAAGGTAACTCAAAAAATTGGTTTCATCATCTGAGGTGATCATTCTTGGAACTTCATGCAACCTAACCACTTGTGAAAAAATAAATCTGTAACTCTTGAAGCATCATTATTTATCTTTTAAGAAATCAAATGTGCCATCTTAGAGAATTTAAAAATCATGATGAAGATACAATCATTCCCTCATTGTGTGTTAGGAGGTTCTAACACGAAATTCACACTTAGATCAACCCATGACCTTATAGGGATAGGTAATGGAATATGTAACCTAGTATTCTATGGATGAACCTTAGCCATTTGGCACACTTTGCATCTTGATAAAATCCTACTTATGTACATAATTACCTTAGCCAATAATAGTTTGCTACCACAAGAGTAGTTTTCTTACTTATATGAAAGTGTCAAGCCAACCCCTCAATATGAAATTCTCCTATAATATTTTATCTCCTTATACTAGTAGGGATGCACAATTGTTTTCCTCTATAAATAATCATCCTAGATCAAATAATCAAAGGAACCACTAGCCACTATAGGGTCCTTACATTATCTCACAACATCACCAAAATTAGGATCACCTTCATACAATTCCTTAACTATCTCAAACCGTACTACTTCATTTTCCATTGTTATCAAAAGTGTTACACATCTACTCAAGGAATTGGCAACTTGATTTTGATTTCTTGACTTAGGATTTATGAACAAAGTATGATCTTCTTACAAAAATGATTCCCTTTTTACATGCCTAATATTTAGTTTCTTCTCTATGTTTACATTCCTCAATACTTCATAGTCAGTAAAGAGTACAAATTCTTTAGATACTGAGTATTGCCTCCAACACCTTAATGCCTGAACAATAGCATAAAATTCCACATCATAAGTAGAATATTTCCTCCTCAGTTTATTTATATTTACACTGAAGAATGCCATAGGTAATCCTTTTTGGCTCAATACAATTTCAATCCCAACATGTGAGGCATCACAATCAGCCTATAATCACTTGCTAAAATATGCTAATACCAAAACAAGTGCCTCTGAAACTTTCTTCTTTAAAAATTCCAAACTATTTGTTGTTACCTAGCTCCATACAAACTCCTTTCCCTTCGTACACTCTGTTATGGGTGTAATAATGCTACTTAAATTCATGATGAGCTTCCTATAAAAAGTTTCCAATCCATCAAAACTACAAACCACAATCACACTCCTTGGAATAGGCCACTCAAAAATTGGCTTCAATTTTTTCTCATTCATCCTCACTCCATCCTATGAGATAAAAAAAACCTCAGAAAACTAGACTTTTATGATGAAATATACACTTCTTTAAGTTTTCATACATACTTTATTTATGTAAAACTTCCAACACGAATTTCAGATGTAACAAATGTTCCTCCTCCATCCTTATTGAATATAAATATATCATCAAAATAGAAAAAAAAACTTACCATTGTATTCTCAGAGTACTCTAATCATCAACCTCATGAATGTGATAAGTGCATTAGATAGCCCAAATAATGTCACCATCTAATCGTACAATCCATATTTTTTTCAAAGTCATTTTAATTTCATCCCCTTCATGGATTCATATCTGGTAGTACCCACTCCATAGTTCAATCTTACTAAAATATCAGGTGCCTACTAGGACATCCATCATATCATCTAATCTTGAAATTGGGAACCAATACTTAATTGTGATTTTATTTATGGCCCTACTATCCACACACATTCTCTAGTGTCTATCATTTTTGGGAGTCAATAGTGTTAGAGTTACACATGAACTCATGTTATCTCTCACTAACCCTTTATGCATTAGATTTGTTACTTTCTTGTTCAACTCATCACTCTGTGTCATACTCATGCGATAGGTTTCATGTTTTGGAAGGTGTAGACAAAAAATAACACAATTTAGGTAATATCTATTCCCGATTGTATACTAATATTCATATGATTCCTATGTAAAAAATAATTAATTAGCCCATGTCTTTGTTCATGTTTTCTTTCTTTATATTGCCACTTTTGGTATTGCACACCTTCTTTCTCAATTCAACCTTTGACCCTTTAGTTTCTTTGAGTATGGACACCAACACCCAAGGAAGATGCTAACGCCAAGTTCTCCCATCCCCTTCGGTAGCCCTTGACCTTTTTGTACTTTACTCACATCTTTTGGGTCCTTTTTAGATACTTGAGCATCGTATCTTTTTGGAAGTCAGCATTTACGGGGATGATTTCAAAATTAAAGAAAGGGAATCATATAAATATAAGTTATGTGATCATAATAAACAACCAAGAACTAAGCATTAGCTATCTTCAATTAAGGTTGCATCTAGAGGCTATTTAAGACAATTCAAGCATTCATTCAAGGGAAACAGACTTTATTATTCTACACACACTTCATAGGAGGGGAGTTTATTCTATTCCATGCACACATATATTACATTTATTTACATCTAGCTACTTTTCTCAATATCAAGTGTGACATACACAAGAGCCACCTAGGGTATGATTCCACACATACACACCTATAACTACATTGGGTCTATGATGTACTATAATGCTCAGTTGTAAGATCACCATTGTGATAGCTTAGGACCGTGTGACCCTACATTTTGCATATTTATTTTTTAGTATTTGATGTCTCTTTGAGGGTTTTGTAGGTCATTATTTCATTGAAGGTTTACAATGACCTCAATGATAATTGTGAGACATACTAGTGACTACAAGAAAAGGAAAATGAACACCTTACAACAAGTCAAAGATGGTTTTGTGAGAAATTTTACAGTCACAAGCACCCATTACTAGTTTGTGGCACTCGAAGGTACACATGCCTCTTTTTGGGTGCCCCCATGTAGAAAATTCCTCGAGATCTTCATTTTTCTGAGCTCCATTGTGATATTTTATGCTTTAGATTTTCTATTTTTCCATCTTTGTGTACCTTTGGGATTTTTGCAAACTAGATAATTCATTTTATCCCTTCCTTGTAACTAGGGTTTCACATTTCATAGCTTAGTTTTCTTGGGTTATTTTCTTTACTTATTTTCATATTCCTTTACAACTAGAATATAAATTAGAGTAAAATTTTTCTAGAGCATAAATCCACATTTTTCTTAATCAGAAGGGCTGATTCTAGGATCAAATAAATATGGTGTTGTATATCCCTCTTCAGAGGTAACCCGTCTTGTAACTCATTTGGTATGACATCCTTGTATTCTTTTAATTCCTTTTCTTCTGCAACATGTATATTAAACTCCTATATTTCCACCTTCTTTGACATTAGTACATAACACTATCCAACTTCTTCCATTTCTATAAAAAAACTTCTTTGTAGCCAACAAGCCCTCACTCTTCTCTTCTTCCTTGAAGGCTAACAAGACCACCTTTACACTATCTTTCCAAAAATTATATTTATTTTCCCTCCATCATGTGTAACCTTTCTATCATATTGCCAAGGCCTTCTGAGTAATATATGGCATGCATCAATAAGGATAACATCACACCACACCTCATCGTTATAGGTATTCCTAATTAAAATCTTTATAAGGAATCATTTATCAATGCTTAGCTCATTTCCTTTCTTGAACCATGATATACGATAAGGATATGGGTACTTATCACATTTCAAACTGAGTTTATCAACCATCACAGTTGAGACCATATTTTCACAACTACCACCATCAATAATAATTTTACATATCTTTCCTCTAGAGGTGCATCTTGCTAGAAAGATATTTGTTTGTAGCCAAGAATTGGCAATAGCACATTCATGTCCTTTCTCCCTCCTTGGGAAAATCATCATCCTCATTATCATGAGGGTTTCACCAAAATCTATAGCAACCTTTGTTTCTTCTTTCTCTTCGAATTCAACCAGATTTACTTATGGTTGTTCTCCTCATCATCTATCATGTGTAAGATAGTGCAAACACTCAAAAGATTTGTACCATTATTCACCACATTGGTAACATCTTTACTGCCTTTGGGGAAAATTACAACCTCATCCTCCATTATAACCTATTCCCCTCTAAAATTCCCTACCTCTTTGGTAGTTACCACATCTTTGACCAGATTCTTCATTCCTTATTGCATTAGAGGATTCACCTTTTTTGGAATAAAATCTACCTCTTCCTCTCATTGCTTATGACGATGGCCCTCTCTTCACAACTCTTCTAAATATATTCCTCTTATTCTTTTTTTTTCTTTTAATGTGAGTTAATAAGCATCATCCAGGATATGTATTTAGAGCAAACTCAATTCCTCTTATATGGTATAACTCAACCCATTTATATACCTTATAGGCTTATGCTCTTTATACTCTCCTTATTCCACACGGATTGATAGCTTGCAAAAATTCATTGATATACTCTTCAATGTTGAGATCCTGTTGTCTTAGGTTTTGAAACATTTAAAATAGTGTCCTAGTATAATGTACAAGAAGAAAAATTTCTTCCATCTTCTTCACCATTTTATTCTAGTTTCAAATTTTGTGCTTTCTTTTCCTTTGTCTTTCATTTTGTAGGTGATCCCACCATATAAATGCATGTCTGTCAAATTTAGTGAATACAAAATTAAAATTATTCTCCTCTGAGAGGGTTTTCCACTCAAATAATTTTTTTATGTGATTCAACAAGTCAATCAACTCTTGTGGCCATAACCCTCCACCATAATCAAGAACATTAATCTTGATTCCATCATTCTTTCCCTCTAAAACTTAGATCAATCTCTCCTCAAATTGTCTCTCATTCAATGTGTCTTCATCTCTCCTAGTTTCTTCTTAATTTTCTCCTTGATTCATTAATAGAGGTACTTCTTCAACATCATTATTTGGGTTTGCATCCCCATTTACATGTCTCCTTCTAAAGTGGATAAATTTGTCTATGAACTCAACAACTTGTCTCTATAGACATATACATATTCATCGGGGCATAACATCCCATCCTGCATCTAGCTATGCTTATATAAAATAGATGTAATAAATTACATAGACAAATGTATTATATATATTACCTTAACTGTTCCAAGAGGATCAAAATTTTGCTTTGATACCAATTGATCTGGATCCAACTGGAAGAGGTTGAAATACCTCCAAAACAAACACAAATAATTTATAAATAACTAAGAAGCTTAAAAATAGCTTTCTTCTCATTCCAAAATCCACAATAATTTTTAAAATCATTACAATCTTCCTTTTATTTCACATTAGCTTCAAAAACCCTAAAATGCCAAAAAAAAAAATCCAAAAATCACCTACTAGTAAAACACCTCGAATATGCCCCAAATTTTGCGTTCCAAATATGCCTTTATAAATGAAGGTTGATTAACTAAAAAACGTGTGGAATAAGTGTATTTAATATAATATAGAATGACATGTAAATACAGTAAATGAATATAAGAAACAAGTGTGATAAATGACACAAGAAACTAATATAATAAATGTTTAAAACCTAATGTGCAAGAAGAGTGAGGAACTGACTCAACCGATTAGAGGTGCTCACTAGACTATGTCGTAGAGTAAAAATAATACTCTAGGAGCAGGAATGATTGTGAAGAGGTCCCAAAATAATGGATTCGAGCTATCTAGCTTGACTGGAATTACTGAAGATGGATTGGGGCACTCGTGGGCACCATGGTCTGGAAAATGGGTACCTTTTTCATTGAAAAAGGTCTAGAAATAAAGTTTACAGGTTCGAAAGGTGTTCTAAAACCATCGATGTGTGTTGCTTTATATTCTTTGTACTGTGCCAGGTGTATTTGATAACCAAGATGAAATAAATACCTACAAAAAACCACAAGAAGTATCAAAACCCTAAAAATAATAATGTAAATGAATAGGTCATATTGACCTCAGCTTCCACAATAATGTTCTTACTAACTGACCATTGCACTACATTCCAAACCGAAATGTAGTTCTATTTTGTCTGTGTGTAT
The DNA here is from genome assembly GCA_019776745.2 of Taxus chinensis. NCBI lineage: Eukaryota > Viridiplantae > Streptophyta > Pinopsida > Cupressales > Taxaceae > Taxus > Taxus chinensis. The sequence continues at coordinate 31,018,260 of CM034146.1, read as the reverse complement.
CATGTACCCTAGGTGCTCTTGTTCTAGTCACACTTTGTGAAATAGGGAGCAATAATAGATGTAAAAATGTACTACAAGTGTGGATGGGATAGAGTATAATATCCTCTTATGCTTTTGTGATGCAGATGAACCAACCTTTTACTTTCTGATGGAGCTAAGTGAATGCAAACCTAGTTGGATGATAGTAGTGACTAGTGCTTGGTCCCTCATTATGGTCTCATAAATTTATATTTATAGAGTTATCTTCATCGGATTTCGTAACTAACCCCGAGATGGCTCACCACCAAAATGATAAGAACTAGACATGGCTAGAAATTTCTAAAAAAGTGGCAGGAAAGTTCAAAAAGGATGGTGCCTGTGGGCACCCCTGTAGTTTCCTGGGTTACCCAATCAAAGCTAAAATAACATGAAATGAAAAATGTTAACTAGGCATGCGGGTGCAAGATGTCGACAATGGCAAAAGAAAATAAAGTATGATGGCCAAAAGATGGAGGTTTAATTAGTAATTTCTTCACTCAAAAACCTTTTGAATCTTAGTACGAGACCAAGACTAAATGATTCCTAAATTTCATGATTTTTTGTCAACAAAGGCTCTTGCCAAATTTCATCTTATTCTATAAAGCATAACAAAATTTAGTAATACTCTAAGTTTTATGTAGATACCTAAAATTAGCAATGCTATGCTATCACCCCTTCACTATCACATCACTATCATATTATACATTAAATCCCTATCCTACATACTATTTCTCCCCACTAATATCATTCTACAGTTGTAAAATCCTATTTTTCCCTCTCTTAAATAACCAAAAACCACTTAAAAAAAAATATAAAACAAAAAAACAACTTCACAACAATTTAAAAACTTTCCTAACCCACATAACCTCTTTCCAGCACACATCCTTCATTAAAAAAACAAATGACTTGATTTTGGAAGTTGTTACAAATTTTTTCGCCCGTTTCCTGAATCGCCGATGATTATAAAAAATCGCTAAGGATTCTCCTTTTTTGATATAAACTTTGATACAAAAATTTTAGGCCTTCATTTCCAGTAAGCTTCCTAAGGTTGGTCTTCATTTATAACAGGGCATTACTGAAGGCATTCATATTGTAATCTTACTATATTATAGCCCTATGCATCATACTAATACTCAACATATCTCTTCTTCACCCATTGGAGGTCATTCACACATCCAGTAATTCAAATAAGCAAATCTTATGACATTTGTAGTCTTCCTCTCTCAGGTACTATCATATTCTCAGTAGTATCTATCAAAATATGCAAGTTAAGTATTATCCACTTGCTGCATTATCTCCTTTATTTACCATTTACAATCCTAACTCAATTCTATTTTGTTTATTATCAACATGTACGCTTATGCAGTAATCGCCAATGATTCTCATAAATCACCAGTGATTGACCTTAATCATTGACGATTCCTATCTGTCAAAACATTTTACCTTTAAAACTTTCCTTTTTGACATCCAAATCTAAATTTTAATTACCACTCTACCTTTGCAAGTTCCTATCAAACCATATCAATCTCCCTTGATTCATATGCATTACTCTATCAGCTATCTTAAATCCAACATATTTCTCATCTCAGCTTTTATGAGTACATAGTGTAGACACCAAAAATCTACACTCCCTCACTATCAATGTCTCAAGCCCATTCACGATCAAAAAACACCACTCACAACACTCCATGATGCTAGGCCACCAACTTGTCTCCTTTAAAAACATTAATGAGTACACCATCACATCCCTAGGTTTAATTAATTAGATTAATTAAAATAAAATAAATAAACCCTCACACCTCACCATGTCAATTTACCTTCACTCAGTAGTTATAACTAGATAGTTTTGGTAACCTTCTATAAATGACACCTAACTACCTTAAGCTTATCCCTAACCACCTTCCCATACTTAAGTAGTTAGAAATAATTTAAAATTAAAAACCTTCTAAAATAAGTTATATATTCATCCTAACTAACCTAGTATTAGTTCAAGTTTCTCCCACTTAACAACATAAGTTCCTTTAAAATCATCCCAAATCAACACCGAAATAGTAGGAAAATCACTCCTTTTGATCCTATAATTCATATTTTCCAAAATTGTCAATGATTATTTTGGTCGTTGGAAATCTATATAAATAAATTTTCTGGCCTCTATGGGGAGTTTTTTAATCATTTCAAAGGGAAATTACATTCATTCACAGGAATTTTAGAGAACAAGAAACTTTAATTAAGATCCAATGCCATCACATTGCATCAAAATAAACAACTTGATCATTGTATTGTCATTCATTGTCGTCAAACCATCCTCATTCATTTGCAATCCAATTCAATCATTCATACAAGGTAATAGTTTATTTTTATTAGTTTCTTTCTCCATTAACATGTAATATTGTTCATATTTTAATTATCATCTCAATTATGCTTTAAAAATACGTTGAAATCATATTTTTATTGAGTTCTCAATCTTTGTTTTTATAGCCTGCTAGAATTCATAGCAATCGTTGGTGATTTCCTAATTGCCCGCGATTCCTGCATACTATTTTTCTGTCCCAAATTTCATATAATTTTATTAACAATCTTTGTTTGTTTTCTTTCATCTATAACATGTTGTCAAACATGATGATGTCAAATGACCATAGGAGGTGAAAATTATCCCATTACTGACATTAACTCTCTACCCATCATTCGTTATCCATTACATTGGGAGAAGTACGATTTGCTACATGATCTAGAACTCTATGCTACCCACGCTACATCCTTTGATCATTTGTAGATCATATTTGCATCAAATTAGTGCATTCACGAAGCAACTGAGGATTTTTGGGAGGTGTATTATGAGATTCAAAGGATCCAAGTTGACCTCGCATAGTTTGAATAGAATTATGAAGTTGGCTTAGAAATACTAGAAGACTACCACACCACATGTGAATCCGAGTTTTAAACAAACAACCACATCAACATTCTAGATACTAACACTAGTGTTGTACACCTATACGATACTTAAGAAGAAATATCTGATTTTTTCATAGAGGATTATATCTTTGAGTGTAAATCCTACTTCACTGAAGGAGAGGATCTAGTTCATTCCATAGGCTAAATTTCTCTGAGAACTTGTACATTTAATTAAATTTTGACTTCGGATTCTAGTCCTATTTTTTCATGATTATCATCTTATGTATGTAATCAACTAAATAAGTTATAACATATGATCACATTTTTTATTTATTGTATTATACTTCAACTTTATCATAAATGAAGATTAATTATTTAAAAAGAAGGTTGACATCCACAAAAGGGAGTTTCTTGAATTCCGGGAATAGGCTCTTGTCAAGTAGCTTGCCCATCTAATTTTATTAACTCCATCTTGTTTCAGTGTTTTTGATTTGCAGACTTTCTTGTAGGGAAAAAAATCCTTAATCATATTCTCAACTGAGAGCAAAAACATTGTCACATGTCCTGAGTATCTTGAAAACCCCACCATACTGAGGTTGATCATATTTTACCATCTTGACACATCAAGAAAACCATGAAGGTAAAATTTTGTGCAACATACTGACGCACCTAGTGGGACCTGTAGGAAAGAAAATAAACACACGATCGTCTTTCACACCTGACCTCCCGAGGTCATGTTAGGACAACCAATGTGGAATGGAAATGTATGTGTGTATGGATGATTATGGAAGTGATCAAAAAGTTATTGAGGCAACCTAATGTCTTCAACATACAATATCGGGATCTATGAGTCTAAGGTGAGAAAATCCTCTCTAACCTGAGATGGTCTAATGGATTGGTAAGATAAAATGGCTACTTAGAGGCTCAAGTTAATATTGAGCTCTAGGAAAAAAAATTCTACTGGTTGTGGAACACATAGGAAATACCCCGTAGATGCCTCAAATGGATTTCCAGACAAGGTCATAGAAGCAAAAACTATAAGTGTAGTGAAGCCACAAGGTTTATGGTAGGTTTTTAGATCTGGTCAACAAATCCTTAGCCTGATTGGCTGCTATGTTTAGCACAGAAAGTTGTGCAATAGTTTCAGGTAGAATCGAGGATGATCTAAATACTAATACATGTAAACCAATGTCGATGCCTGATTGGTCAATTAACCCATTAGGTTGTGGGACCTAGGGGTTATAACCATGAACTCATGGAGGTTGTGGTCTCTGTATGGTCATATGAGTGGCAAAGAGCCTATGCACAAGGGAGTTTAGGAAATATCCTCTCAGGTGTGGTCCAAAAATCATAGGCATGATTAGATGTGATATTTAAGATGTTAAGTTGTTCAATTTTCTCACAATACCTAGCAGGAGTTTTTAGGACAAGAATTCCTAAGCCCGTATCAATGTCGGTGAACAACTCAGGTTTGTTGGGTTGTGGAACTAATGGATAAAAACAAAAAAAAATCTCTTGTTGTGGACCCTTGATGGTCATGCAAAATGGAGTTGACTTAATTTTAAAAAAAAACTAATGATGAAAAGAAATCAAAACTATGTTTTTTTGGTATTTTGATAGTATATCTGAACAAAAAAGGAATTAAACTAATCTAATGAAAGAATAAAATTTGATCTTTTCTGGTATTTTAAATAATGCTTCCAATCTAATGAATGAAATCTAATACAAGCAAATAGATGTAGCTAATTACGTGTTCAAGTATGTGACTCTAAATATAAAACAACTAATTACTTCAATCAAAACCATCAACCCTGCCTCAGAGGTGAGAAACAAATCACATCTTCAAAGAAGCTATTATTCCCCACAACTTCTTGGGTAATGTTGAAAGTAAACTTTCTAATGATTTGATCTATTTGAAATTTCTTGAATAATTGAAATGAAAGGATTTCACTACTCTATTTGATATGTATTTTTAATGAATGAAAACAAACAAATAATTCCAACCTAGATAAACAAGAGATTTGGAAAATCTAGTTGTATCTGTGCTTGTCCCCTCATTTTATCTTTTCTTTCTTTGTGTGTCCATATGAGTCCAAGGGACTGATAATGGAAAGGTAGCAAAAGGAGAAAACATTTGAGAAATGGAAGCTTAAAGGAAAATCTAGTTTCAATGCAAGTGGAAGAGAGATAACACAAGTGAATAGAGCTTGGCTCTGTAATTTTTGTAGGATTATTGCAGAAATACTATGCAAGATACACAAAATTCTTAGGGCCTTTTGCTTGAATACAAGCATTGAATATATAGGAATCAGCTAGGATGTGCCTTCATGCACAAGGAAGCCTTGGAGTGCTAAATTATTAGGTGAATAAGTAGTTGAAATTGATTAAATCTTTTTGAAAATAGAAGAGGGAAGGAATACCATGCAAACAAGACTATTTTTAGGCAATTTGGCTCACAAACGCACCTTGGAATTCAAGTTAAGTGAAATTTCACGTGTTTAAATCATGCATGAAGAGTTATGGAAAATTACGCAGGACCACTTCCCTACGCAGGGTGATGATCCTAGAACCCCCACCCTGTCTTGGGCGGCGGTCACAAAACCACCACCCTGGCTAGGTGACAGTTACAAAACCGCCGCTTAGGTAGGTTGGCAATTTTGACGGTAAAGGAAAAATCATAGGGAGAAAGAAGCAGGAAGCTGGAAGGAATCATGTAAAAGCTAAGTACATATGTCTAAGGTACAAATATACACTGCAAATGAGCTTAGGAACTTGAACACCTTCTGAAAGGATATGAATCATCATCAAGGACTTTTGTAACTATTTTTCCAATAGTGCAACACATAAAAAATTGGGTGTGTACATATTTCCCCCTCGGAGAAGTGTCTTAGCCATGAAGAGGCATGCAAAACTTAGAGTCTTAGTATGGAATTTCCTGAAATGGGGAGTTAAAAGCTATACTTGACACGCCCGCGTATGTCAAAATGTTGTCTATCCGAATTCTCGCTACCTTGCAAAACAAGAAGAAGAATCAACTGGAAATAGATAAAATATCGAAAAAAAAATGCTAAACTAAAATGATAAGAGGACTTACCATTTGTGTGGGGATATAGAAATATAACTACATGTGCCGACACTCCCCATCCATGTGAACCATGCACTCAAAATGAAATTAAAACAACATATATATATCCATATACAAACTCATTTTTTTCAATTCATTTACGCATATTGACTTGGTGATTTTGGAGCTCTAGACCCATGGTGACCAGTTTTCGATGAGAGTATAGTCAAAAAGTTCATTGCAAGATTGTGATCATTCCTCCACGACTAGGAGATTGACTCTGTGTGGTCTAAGGTTAGTTTTTCTCACTTGTTTATTTTGAAACCCAAAAATGTTAAAAAGTTGAAAATCTTTATGTAGGAGAGGGTTATTTTCAAAATTTCTTGTTCTCAAATAGTCTCTAGGGGGGCGCACATAGGGCAGTTGTTTGTCTTATTCAAAATGATGTATTTTTACATTTTTGAGCATTTTTTAGGGCAACAAACTCGTGTCCAGAGATTTTGTGTAGAACTGTCACCCTAAGTAAGGAAGTGGAAATTATGGGATTACTAGCCTTAACAAGGAGCAGTGATTCGAAAATACCACTGCCCTAACAAGGTGGTGATCACAAAACTACCTACCCCTGCACAGGGCAGACGGTTTGTAACAAAATTCAAAAAACACTTTCTTAAGGCCAATGTTTTTGAATTTTTAGTGTTTCGTCATGTTTTTGATGAGCTTGTCTATTAGAATATTTCACTAAATTTCTCTTTTATATGTTTTGGATACAAAAGAAGGAAGATTACGTACATTGGAGTCATCAGAGGAAGTTTGACTAGCTCCCAAATATTTTAGATTAGTTGACTGAAGACGAGACTGACACTCTACAGAGAGAAGGCATATGGAGGATTACACGAATGCCCCATGTCACTCTTTCCAATTATATATTATATGGCTTATTCTCTTATTAGGATGTAGACCGAAACACATTCTGGTTACCAGTTGTTAGGGTTGAGTGGACTATCACCCTGGACGATGTGTACCATATTCTTGGGGTTCCAATACTAGGTAAATGGTTGACCCTGTGGAAAGTAGGGTCTAGAGCTATGATGAGTCTGTGGGCTATTTGTATGGGTGATTTCATGGTGTCAGTTCGTTAGAAGAAGGGTATGAAGGTCTAATCTATTGTCACTTCTCCTATCCCCCTATCCGTAAATCCACAATGGGTATCTTGGATTCATAGTTGATTAGAGACAAGGGAGGTGATACATTATTATACTCCTAGTCTCCTGTTATCACAAAAATTGAGGCATATGGTTATGTCTATGCCTAGGGGGTAAACATACTCGGTAGCACTTACCACAAATTATACCAGATTTTCAGGTTATAAGGACATTCTTTGGGCCACCCTACATTGGTTATGAGCTGGGTGTATGAGTGGATCATCCCCTATAGGAGGGGAGCTCCAGTACATGAACCAAGGACCATCAATACCGCTAGATTGATGGTGATGTTAGTTCTTAGAGTGCCTCACTAGCTAGTGGCTTCATTTACTACTGATGACCTAGTTGTTACTACTTATCTTGATATGGCAAGAGTGTGGGGATAGGTAGGGATCACAGTGGTGGCTTGAACCAATACTGACAAGTTACTTGATAGGATTAAAAATGTGGATATTCATCCATTTGGTTGAGGTCCTTAGTAGTGCAACCTCCCGTATATTGACATAATTATTCCTATGGAACTTGTATATAGGAGTATCAAGGAGTATCAGCATGGTCATCGAGCTAATCCATGTTGGAGAGTAGTGACTCCAGAGGTGCCAATCGCAGTTAGGCATGTGTTCCATACTAGATAGGAAGATTCCACAATTCCTTCACCTTTGTTACATATTGAGGTCAGTCTCTCTTAGGGTGGGGAGGAGGAGGTTCCTATTAATATTGAATCTGACTCTGAGGAGTATATAGGTGATGAGACCGGAAAGGAGTCAGGAGATGAGGAGGCTGGAGGAGAGACTAGGGATGAGTTCAGAGATGAGGGGATGGGTTGTGGGACTAGTGAGGTAGCCCATATGGAAGTGGAGGACAATAAACTAGAGTGGCATGAAACCCTGGAGAGATGTGAGGTGGAGAGAGAGGAGGTAGACATAGATATGGAGACAGTTGTCTTCAAGGGATAACTTACTCATGATGGAGATGGAGATGATGAATCTATGATGAGACAACATCTCACCTCTAGACTTGGGGAGGCTCAGCAGTAGTAGAAACCACTAACCCTACATGGATTCCTGGAGTTCCGAGTATGTTTATGTAATGAAATTACTTGATTAATTATGATTATCACCAACAATAGAACACCAAATAACACAATATTTTAGATATATTCTCTCAATATGAAAGTATAATAGCTTGGCCACTTCAAGGGGGAAACCTCTAGAACATATAATAAGACTCAAATACTCAACATAATCATCATCCACTACATATAACCCTTATTTATACTATTCCTATGCTATGGCCATCAGCAAGGCCGACCAACCAATGATAATACATCACATATAAAAGAGATACATCATGATATTAAGTTATGATATCAACAAGTCAGCTATATCCATCCCATGTAAGATATATAATTAAGGGTGTAACATGCCCCTGCCCTTCAAAGAAACATTTTCCCCAATGTTGGGAAGCCCTACATTCTACTGCATGAATGCTTCATCTTCCCATGATGCATCCTCAATATTCATATTCTTCCACTTGATTAGGTTACTCGGTAATGACTCTGCTCCTTAGTCTTTTGGTGCGTGTCTGAAGAATGCCCTCAGCTTCCAATATGATCCTTCCTTCCTCATCTAGTTCTGGAAGCATTGATTGGGTGGAAATGTGCTGCCCAATAACTTTATTGAAGAAAGAAACATCAAAGATTGGATGTATTCTACTTCCTGAAGGGAGCTCTAGCTTATATGCCGCACTACCAATTTTATGCAAAACTCGGTAAGGACCATAGTATTTAGGAGCAAGCTTATTATCCTTTTGCTATTATTTCAATGATAATTGCTTATATGGCTGTAACCTTACAAAAATAAAGTTTCCCTCTTCAAAGTGTCACTCACTCCTATGTTGATCACCATGTTTCTTCATACGGTTTCGTGCCCGTGAAAATTTTTTCTCCAAGACTAGTGAGTTCCTCATGTTGATGTTGAATGTGATCTTTGACTGCTCTCACCTTTGGTTTGACCTTCAAGCTAGATATGAGTGATAGAGGATGGTACCCATAAAGTGCCAAAAATGGAGACATTTTGGAGGAGGTATGAAATAAAGTATTGTACCACCATTTTGCTAGTGGCAACCATTGGCACCCCAACATTCTTGTTTATCTGAAGTAAAACATCAAAGATATCCCTCTAAAAATTTATTTACCACCTCAGTTTTCCCATATGATTGGGGATGATAAGAGGAATTCTGGACTAGTTGGGTACCTAGACAAGAGAACAAATCAGTCCAAAATTTACTTGTAAACTATTGGATCATGATCATTTACTATAATTTTTAGTGTGCGATGGGGATTTTGAAACTATATCCATAAAAGAGATGGAAATTGTACTAGCTATGAAAGGATGAGCCATGACACAAAAATGAGCATATTTGGTAAGTCTGTCTACCACAACCATGACGAAACTTAAATCCCTTCTTATTTAGGTAATCCTGTGATGAAATCCATTGATACCTCTTCCCATCTCTCACTAGGAATAGACAAAGGTTGGAGAAGACCATCTATCTTAATGGTCTTGCCCTTCGTTTTTTGGCAAACCAAACCTTATGCTACAAATTTTTGAACACATCCTTTCAACCCCTCCCAAAATAAATCCTTCTTAACTCTATGATATGTTTTCAAGACCCCAACATGGCCACCTATTGGAGAGGAATGTAGCTCTGAAAGAACATGGTGTTTAAGTGTAGATTTCTTACATAGATATAACTGATCTTTGTACCACAATGTATCCCCCTTCCATATAAATTGATCTAATATGGATGGATCTTCTTGTAGATTTTTAATGAGAGTATGTGTGGTTGCATTTTTCTTCCATTCTTCTCATGCTTGATCTACCGAAATCTACATATAGTATAGAGACGACACATAACAATGCTTTGGTGGACTCATCCCTCCTAGACAGAGCATTAGTGACCAAATTTTCCTTTCCTTTCTTACAAACAATCTCCAAGTCATATCTCAACATCTTAGTTACCCATTTTTGTTGTTCTTCTAAAGATAGACATTGTTCTAACAAATATTTCAAACTATCATGATCAGTTTTTACCTTAAAATGTCTACCCATCAAGTACGGTCTCCATTGTTTGACCGCAATGTAGTATTGCCATCATTTCCTTTTCATATGTGGGTTTTAACAAATTCATTCCTTTTAGTTTTCAGCTCTCAAAAGCAATGGAGTGTCCTTCTTGCATTATTACTACTCTGATTCCATTTATTGAAGCATCTCACTCAACTATGAAAGTTTTGGAGAAATCTGGGGTTGCCAATATTGGAGTGGTGCACATAGCTACTTTCAATTTTTCAAATGCCCTAGATGCTTCCTCATTCCACTGAAAGGAGTCCTTATTCAATAATTTTGTGAGTGGTGTTGCTATACTGCCATATTTTTTTGACAAATCTATGATAATACCCTGTGAGACCTAAGAAACATCATAATTGTTTGAGGGTTTTTGAGGTTTCCCATTCCACCATGGCCTGGATTCTTGTGAGGGTCCACCTTAACACCTTCATGAGAAACAATATGTCCCAAGTATTCCAATTCCTGTACCCCAAAAGAACACTCTGAAGGCTTCGCATAAAGTTTATGTTTCTCTAAGACTTCTAAGACAATATTGACATGATGTAAGTGTTTCTCCCATGATTTGCTGTAGATGAGTACATCATCGAAAAAATACTAAGAAAAAATTTCTTAGGAATGGTCTAAATACTAAATTCATCAAGATTTGAAATGTGGAGGGAGAATTGGTAAGGCCAAATGTCATCACTAGGAATTCATAATGGCCTTGATGAGTTGTGAAAGCTGTCTTATAAATATCTTTTTGCTTGACTCTAATTTGGTGATACCCAAGACGCAGATCTAGTTTTGTAAAATAAATGGCACCACGCCACTCATCTAATAAATCATCAATGATGGGAATAGGAAACTTATCTTTGATAGTGAACTTGGTAAGCTCTTTGCAATCTAGACACATGCGCCATCTTCCATCTTTGCAATGCACCATCACCATGGGAGTAAAATAGGCACTTTGACTGTGATGAATAATACCCATTTCCAAAATTTCCTCTACCATCTTCTCGATCTCACTCTTTTGCACATATGGATATCTATAAGGCCTGATGTTGGGGGGTTAGCTTCCTTAAATCAACTGAATAGAACGATCATGCTCTCTTTCAGGTGGAAATCCTCTTGGTTCCTTAAAGACAACTACATGTTGATTAATAACCTTTTGAAGATCAGGATGGAATACCTTCATTTTCGGTTGGACTTCTATAGAGAATAATCATGCAAAAAAACCTTCAGACCCCTTTTTAAGAATCTTCTGCATTTGGTGAGAACTCACCACTAGAGGATCTTTTGTTTATAGACCTCGAAGTTCAAATTTTTTACCCTCATAATGAAAGCACATGAACAATTCCTAGAAATTTATCTCTATGGTTCCCAAGGTAGTGAGCCCACTGAACACCTAAGACAATATCAGTTCCACCCATGGGAATAGCAAACATTATAGATTCCAATGTGTAATTACCCATCATGATTTTGAATTTATGGCATTTACCTGAACATTGGACTGTGCCACCATCTGCAATCATTACTTGAAATTTAGGTGTTGGGTAGATGAAAAAATTTAGTCTTGTTACCAACTTATGATTGATGAAATTATGTGTTCTCCCTGAATCAATCAAGACTATTACCTTCTGCTTCTTAAGATAACCCACAACTTGAAGGTTTTGTGGAGTACTAATACTTGATAGAGCATGGCATGAAATAGTGGGCTGAGGATCTCCAGATTCTTCCTCTAATTTTTCCACTTCCTCTATTGATGTTACCTCATATTCTTCCTCATCACCAGATCCTTCAATGTAGAATTTTTTTTCTCTGAACATTTGTGATTTGGTCTATATTTTCTATCACAGTTAAAGCATAACCCTTTGGCTCTTTTTTCTTCAATTTGTTGAGGTATCAACCGAATTGGCTGAGGGTAAGAAGGAGACAAGGTGTTATGATATTTTATGCTAGAAAAGGTCTTCCTTCTGTACTAGAAATAAATTTTTCCTCTACTTAACGTGCCATGATAATAGAATCAGCAACCTTGAGTGGGTTAAACATGTGTACCTCATGTTCAATGTGGTCTTTAAGACCCCCAAGAAATAGGTCATTCAAATACTCTTCTGTAATATCCTCCACACACAAGGAAAAAAGTTTGGAATTGATGGACATACTCCTTAACTGAACCATTTTGGCGTAATTTTGCTAATTGGTTGAAGTAATTCTCAAAAAAAATAGAACTATAGTGTAAATGAAGCTCTTCAGTGAACACTGTCCAGGTGACATTTAGGCCATTCTTCTATCTTTGAGCACATAACCAATGATACTAAAGAGCTTGATTAGGTTTTAGGTATAAGGATGCCACAGTTACCTTTTTTCCTCCTGGGATTTGATGGAGATCAAATAAATTTTCCATTTGGGTAATCTAATTGAGTGGATCCTTTCCATAAAATTTACGCATTTCAACTTTTTGAATCATGCCCCTCCATTGGTGAGAAGATCCACTTGAATGATTAAAGGATCCTCCCTGATTTGAGTGATTTGGATCTATGTGACCATTTCTAGTAGAACCCATATGAATAGCATTGGAATTTATATTAGAAATATCATTCAAAAACTCCTGCTGCATTACATGAAAATCCTTTTGAATCTCACACCTAAGGCTATTTTTTAGTTGATGAAGCTCAACATTAAGGTCATCCTCACTCACCATATTGTTTACCCTTGCCTGAAGTTGGATGACCACCTGAGATACTCCCAAACTAGTAGAATCTGAAGCCATATCTTCCTTATTTGGGGTAATTCCTATAGTTGCTTTTCCTTTTCCTTTGCCTTGGGTAGATCTACCAGCCATGTCAAAGGATGTGGCCCTAGGGGTAGACGTAATAGGGAAAAAAATTAGGGTTTATGGTTTCATAAAATTTTAAGCCAAATATAGGAATTTAAAAAAAAGAAACCTTATCTTTTTTTTTGAGGGGTTTATGAAAATATAGTAAATTTGAAAATTTTCCAAAAATTATGCCCTAGGGAGCCAAATTATGAATAACTACAGAACCGTAATAACTTTTGCAAAACAAGTCAAAACTTATTGAAATTTGGAGAGAAGCTTTTTCGACTTATTTCTCCTCACCAAAAAAACAATTTTAGAAAATTTTGCTACCAATCTTGAGATATGGCTGAACCTTTAAAATTAGGGTTTGATGTCGTCCTGGCTGAGATCAATATCTGATACCACTTGTAATGAAATTACTTGATTAATTATGATTATCACAAGCAATATAACACCAAATAACACAATATTTCATATAAATTCTCTTAATATGAAAGTATAATTTCTTGGCCACTTCAAGGGGGCAACCTCCACAACATATAATAAGACTCAAATACTCAACATAATCATCATCCACTACCTATAACCCCTATTTATACTATTCTTATGCTATGGCCATCAGCAAGGCCGACTAACCAATGATAATATATCATATATAAAAGAGATACATCATGATATTAAGTTATGATAGCAACAAGTCGGCTATATCCATCCCATGTAAGATATATAATTAAGGGTGTAACAATTTATAATCTTCTCTTGAATTTTTTGGTTAGAAATATTAGTTAGTATTTCTTTTTTATTTTTGCAGTTTTTCTAACTTATCATTATTTCTTTGTTTGCAGTGACTACGTAAGGATGGCGATATTTTATTCATTGAGTGTACATTGACACCTTATTAATCCCTTTGGGAATGACAAGATCTGAGATAACGGAGGGCATTGAGCACCCATTGTTAGTTGGTAGACACATGTACGTGTTTGCACCTATGTGGAGGGTAGCAGAGATCATGACTTCTCTCTGCACTTAGGTGACTGCATAAGAGACAACCAAGAGGATGATGAGGTGGATCCATTTTCGTAGCAATACAACATCCAACATCTACTCTCACAAGAATTCCTACAATTTAGTGCATTATCAGTGCCACATCCACAATAGGAGTCCTAGAAGCACTTGTGCACCATTTCAGGGATCCCACATGGATTGATAGTCCAGTAGACCTTTTATTACTTATTTTCCATTTTGTGGACATTTATACAAATTTCTTTTATATTTTTCAGACTCATTGTGAGTATTTTTACCATGCCTAGTGCATGATGGAATTTTAGAAACTTTGAATTACTATGATATATATACAGATACATATTTTCTATATGGCTATTCTTTGTGAAGGACTGACTTCCTTTTATAGTTTTATTCACATGCGTACTCTAGATGTTTATAATGTATAACTTTGTACACTTTTCAAAATGTATGCAATGAATGAGAAATGCTAACAGAATGAGTTTTTTATTTTTATTTTTTAATGTTGTTTTCATATGATCATGCAGACACATTGTAATGTTTAAAATTTAGCTTTTCAAGTAAACTTTGATAATTCATTTGATATTGGAAATACATGATGAATGATGATACAATAATAAAATGAACTCACTCTACTTCTAGCTCCACGTAACCAGTTAGATGCAAGGGATCACAACCAAGATTCAAAAGAGACATGATTTATATGAATCTGTTGAATGAGCATGATGAGAGTAAGACAAGGTTTTGACAACAACCCAATTGAGAACCTGCACACTATTTCTACACAAGTTTTCTACATAGTTCAAAGTGTAATTTCTTACCATTTTATCTAGACTTAGATCCCTAGATGGCCACTTGATTGATAAAATCTGATTTAAGGCTCAAAACTCTCTTGAAACTTTAGACATATAATTCACTTTGTTGGGATTTATGCTTTAATAGAACCTGTTATTGAATGAAATAAATTTAATATATTAATTTATTTGCAGAGACCCCCTACTCCTTGCCCCATGCTATGAGTAGGAACCATGGGATCATCACCAAGGACAAGGCATATGTGAGTGAGGGAACTCTCCTCCTTTCCCAACCTCATGCCACTAGTAAGAAGCATGGGTTTACACTGAGGATTGGTAGGGCAAGGAAGTGTGTAAATGAAAATTTTGTATTTGATTTTTAATTCACATATATATTCATTTTTTTAAACTTTAAGGTGTGATTTTAGGAGGGATAGTTTTCCCCTAGTCTCAACCCCACGCAACCAGTAGAATTCGAGGGCTCTATACTGAGTGTTGAGATACATGAGAAAATAGATTAAGGTAAAAAAAAATATAGTGTTTTGTTTTTAAAGAGATGTGTATGGGATAGATGTGAAACCAAGAAGCTTCTAGAAGAGACTATATGAAAAAAATCGTAAACTAGAAGAAAGCTAAGAGGAAAACCAAGTATGTGGGCCTTGTTAGGGTCAAGGTCAAAACTCTATCTCAACTTTTTGAACTGATGAAATGATAAGAAGTATTGATGATAATATTGCGAGTGTTTAAAGAGTCATGATTTGAAAGATTACCATTGTTTTTTAGAGATTTCTGAGAGACAGTTGAAAATAAGTTTCTTAATTACATTTTTTACAGAATGAGTTTACAAGTGGTAATGTAATGCAAATGCAATGGGAAATAAATGAGAATGTTAGCGGGCTATGTGTAGTATCTCTTAAGATGAAGAGAATTGACATATTCACCAAATTATTCACCCTCTAAAGTACACAAATGATATGCCCCATTTTTGTAGTCCTCTACGACTTGGTATGGGCCTAACCACTTGGGCCTAACTTTTCTGCCTTCACTAGGTTTCTTTTTTATCTGGCTATCAAGCCTCAAGACCAAGTCACCTTCATAAATTTTATGCTCATGGACTCATTTATTGTATTTCCAATCCATTCAATCAGCATATTATCTATGTAACTGTTCAGCATGGGGTCGAGCTCATCAATACTTTCTAAATCTGAGAGACATGTTGTTCGCTATTCTTCTTCTCCTAAAATGCCTCGTAAAGAAATACGGAGACTAGGCAACTCAACTTTGAGAAATAAAACCTCTTCTGATACAAATACTAAAGAAAACAGAGTTTCCCCCATTGGTGTTCTAATCGACGTCTAATAAGACCATAAAGCTGGAAGCAACTTTAGGTGCCAATCACTTTTATTCTCCTTGACGATTTTGAGGAGAATGGAATTTAATGTCTTGTTTTTGGACTCAGGATATACATTGTCTTGATGATAATATAGGGAATCCATGTGATGATTTATGTTGAATTTCTCACATAATTCACGTACTTCCTCATTCTTGAAAGACGTACCATTATAAGAGATAATGACCTACGAGAGACCGTATCTACAAATGATCTGGTTCAAGAAAAAATTTGCAATAACAAAACCTAGTACAGTGGTAAGAGAAATGGCCTCCACCCATTTTTGTGAAATGATATGTGGCCGTGATTATAATTTTTTTTCCATCCATCAAGGAAGGAAAAAACTTCCCTATCAGGTCTAGACAAAATGTGGAAAAGGGCCATGGTGTTGCGATCAGTTGTAGAGCCTATGCAGGTATATGAATTTCATGAGTGAATTCCTAAAATTTATGGTAGTTACAAAAATACTCAAATGCATCATGCTCTAACGTGGGAAAAAAATAGCCCATTTGATGTATTTTATGAGCGGTAGCATGGCCTCTAAAATGGCATCCACACACTTTGTTGTGACACTCATAAAGATTTTTTTTAGATTCTTCTACGTCAACACATCTAAATAGCATTCCATCAAAGGCTCTGCGATAGAGTACCTATTCCATAATTACATATTTAGCAGCTATGTTGCACAACTGTTGTTTCACCTAATTTGTTGCTAATTAAAACTAAATAGGAAATAGGTTATGAGGAATACCTATGATATGTAGGTTAAAGTTTGGATGCTTATGTTACTAATTTTTTTATCTAAGTTGATCATGAAGAGCTTCCCATTGACTAGGAGGAACACCACATATAAGAAACACAGCAAGACCACCAAATAGTATTAATAATATAGTCTAGTGGGCTGCCTAGTGAGTGCTAGATCCGAGAAACGAGGTACTTCATAGAAAGTTTTCAATCCACTTTCAAATACAATTTAATGCAAATTTCATGAAGTAAGGAAATCCTATTGTAATTATATGATTTAGTTATCTTATACAAATATAATAAGTAAATATAATCCAGCAACAAAGGTTATGATTAAATGTGGAGCTTTGGTAGGTTATTTTGGGTTTTTATAGGTCTGACAGGGGTCTAGGATTGATCAGGTGATTTTATAGTTAGTTTTGGTTGATCGAGAGGATTCCTAGTCAAAATGACTGAAATGAAACAAAGACTGATATCAGTATAGAGGTGAAACCAAAGGTGGTTAGGTAATCGATGTCAGTAGGGGCAATTGAAAATAATTTGATAAAACTAGTTTTTTGGCTTCTCTATGATTTCAAAAAGAGTGAGAAGGGTGTGGTTAGGTTCATAATATTATTAATAAGACTCAAGGATACTGAGGTGAAAGTCACAAAATGAAAAAAGGCTATAGGTGGTTGGGTTGGTAGATTGGTGAGGAGGTGGAGATAAAAGAATAGAGAAAAAAATAAAGTATAACGAAATAGGTAAGGAATTTATACTTTAAGCAAGCATAATATTATAGAAATCAGGAATACTTAATTTCCCTCATAGATATGGTACATGAAGGTGGATGATAGTTGATCCATGAAGAGATTATGGAGTCAGTCCAGCTGTAGACACTAAAATTAGGTCACACTCCCCTTTGGTCCCTCGACAAATAAGCACCCTTCATCACATTGACCTAGCCATGACCCCTTTCACCTCACTAATATTAATTTAATTAATTTAATTAAATTAATGCATTATCCTCACTATATTTATTATTTAAATATCATTTTTTAAATAATATCCACACATATAGTTCACTTAGACACCTCACCAAACAAACTCAACCTAAGACCTGTTCTTAGTAAGTTGCCATAATTAACTAAGACTTACCCAAACCCTAAAATCAATTCCTACATTCCTACATGCTTACAAGAGGCTCTCGGTCTAATCCATGGGTTAATGACCTGAAATATGAGGAAATCAAGAGGATATCCCTAGTTTAGTAAACCTAGGAAATCGTACCTTGACCGATGCTGGTTACCCCTAACCGTCACCGGTTAAGCCATAACCGCCGTCAGTTAAGCTAGAACCACCATCGGTTACCCTTTGAACCCCAAAACAACCTTATTCTCAAGGTGGGAAGTGGGAAAAGTTTGGTTGAAGGATGGAAAGCATTGAAACATATTCAGAGAGTGAATTCCAGTGGCAACCCCTATGCAAGGAAGGAGATCAAGCATTTTCTCTTGCACAACCATCTCAGCTAGGATCTAATCTAACCAAAAAAAGAGGAATGTATATGCAGCCCATGTAGAAGCTTTCCTTTTGTTTGTGATCACTTGCAGCCTTCAAACCTCTCATCAGCACCTCCATCCCTCACTCACAAGCGTCTAGAATCAGAATCCAAGTGAGTATAATGTCCTATTTCTCTGGTTTATTTCATTTCATCATCATTTTATCATCTATTATTTACCTACCCACCTATTGACCTTCTCCAACACTTCCACATCCATATACCCACTAAAACCTTGCCAAATCCCTTCCAAGCCACCCAATAACTCATCCCAACCAACCAAAATCCTTTATGCAATCACAAAGGAGACATAAAGCTTGTCCTGTGGCATTCCCTGATTTCCACAGTAACCGGTACCGATTACACCTAACCGTCGTCGATCATCCTTAATGGACATCGGTCTTTGTATTTACCCATATAGCCTAGAACAATGACCTACCCACCTAATTTCACCTCACCCTCATTCACGTATGATCTACCTGAGACCTCTATCAAACTTGCAGAACCCATAAGCAGCCACTTGACCTTTGGATCCTATTTTGATTTACCCTGTTAGATTAGATCTATTTATTATTTTGTTCTAAGTGAGATATCTAAAACATTTTGAATTATAATAGGATTTATTTTGTTTACCACATTAAATTGTTTAAAACACTAGACTGAAATCCATCTAGGAAGTATCACACTTCTCGGATCTAGCATACGCTAGGCAGTTCATTGCATATATTGTTTAACTCCTTGTGGTGGTCTTGCTTTTCATTACAGGTAGTTCCTCCTAGCCAAAAGGAAGTTCTCACAATAAGCTATGAATTCAGAAGTCATACGTGTGCAATAACCCATCAACCAACACTTGAACCGGTATTCCTCCTACGCCCGTTACCCTATTTGTTTCATCAACACTTCAAAGAAACGATCTAAGAATTAGGTGATACATTTTGGCGCACCTGGTGAGACCCATCCAAGGTTCCTTGTATTTCATTCATTCCTATGAAAACAAAAAAGCGTACACATTAATATTCTTCCTTCGTAACACATCTTTTCTTTCTATTTTCTCTAAAGGAAACCTTTCATTTGGTTTAATTAAAAGAACCATTTCTTCGTGTTTTTTTGCATTGTAGTGAAAGAGGATCCCTATTCCTCTTCATCCCTTTGTGTCATCCAATTTCAAACTTCGATTTTGGCTTAAAAATAAGTGCATTAGATTCTGATTTATCACATTAGCTCACATTAATTGAGGGCAACCTATACGCTGGAAGTCATGACTAGCTGATGGTTAACAAGTGAATTGTAGAAAAGCACTTCTTTCCTTTTCTGTTTCTTTGAGTTTTACCAAACCTCAAAAAAGTTAAAAATATACACATTCTTAAACAACATCCTACCTGGAAGAAGCTATAGGTGATCACACGATTACGGTATAGTATGACACCCAGCTCGTTGCTTTATCGAGTCATACTTCAGAGTGAAGCCTGCCCCCACCATAACATACCTGAAACCTCACCTTCTAGATTTCCTTCTTTGTAGGAAGCAATCCTCACCAAAAAAATCTATTTCACAATTCATGTGTCAGTCCCTAAATAGCATAAGCAAAAAAAAAACATAATAGAAAAGGCACACCTAGGATCGCATTATTCTTAGTGTTTTTACTTGGCTTGCATTTTGAGGTGAGAGATCACGTTCTTCACTTTTTTGTTCATCTTTGCACACTCCTCATCATATCTGGTGTATTCCGGCTTCAACTGAGTGTTCTTGGGCCATATCAACATCATTCTTATAATTCTGGGTTTGATTCTACATCAGATTTTAATTCACAACCACTTTTCTTTCATCACTATTTCAATTTCATAGTAACCATCATCAGTTATAGCCAACCAACATCAGTTATAGGTCCTTTGGTTAACCTACCTAGAAGGACATTTTATTTCACTTTCTTCCACTTTTCATAGTCCCTATCAAAATGTTGGTCCGAAAATCAGTCGCTTGGGCAGACCTATGGATAAACGAGCCAACAGTGTGCAGGGCATAGCCCCTCTTTGAGTCAGCAAAGCGAAACTGGTTTATTGCTATTCTACCAACAGGAATCTGTGCCAGTCTCACAAATTCTGCCTTCAGGGGTTTGGGATCTCATCCCAGTAGGGGTGTTTTCCAACTGTGAAAAGAAAGGAAAGGAAGAGGGGATGAAGAAAGAGTAGGTCCGAAGGGAGAAAAGAAATGAATTCCAAAGCAAAAAGGTCAGAAGGTTTATGTTTTGGGATTGGTAGTAAACAGAGCCAAACCTACTTGCATAAACGAGTAAAGCAATACTGATGATAAATAAATGACAATAAAACAGAAGCAGATCCAATAGAATAAACACACAGATCTAACTTAAGAAAGATCTAATGCACATAATACATGTATTCAGCACAAAGTCTAAATATTGTATTAATATTTTTCTTCTGTTACAAAAAGCTCAAAGTCTTTTTTCTTCACTTCTATTTTTTATCTGAAAGATATTTATCCATCCATAATACACCAAGTATTGGGGTATTTATAGAAGAAGAAGAGAAAATAAAGCAAAAAGGAGCCAACAACTTATTTACAAAGATATTTACAAAATATCTAAAAGTCATGTTGACTTTTTACAACTTGATGGATGACATCATCCCATGATGCAACATAGATGATGTTACCATTTGTATCAACATACTCCAGATATTCTAAAAAAGAAAGCCGAAGAAGAGAGAGAGAGAAGAAGAAGAAGAAGAAGAAGAAGAAGCTACTCGTCGTCGTCATCCTGCGGCCGAAAGGGGGTGGACTGCTTTTGTTGTTGCTCAGGTGACGAGATATGGAATTGAGAGCAGTATTCCATAAACTTGTTGATCATTGGCCCTAGCTGATCCTGGGAAGGATCCTTGTGCCTATCACTGATCGCCTCACAAGTCTCCCACTCATCTATGAGTTTCTTGGGGAGCTTGGAGTAGTCTTTTTCCGCCTCAATGAGTAGCCCAATGAAGTCTCGGCAGGCTAGCAGGTTGTTGATAGACTCTGTGTCAAAAGTGACCTCTGGCCCTACGCCTTGAGAAATGATCTCTTTGAAGATTTGAATGGTCTCCTCAGCTTTTCTTAAAGTAAAGGAAGGAGTAAGTAACCCTGGCAACATGTTAAGAATGATTCATTCCATTTGGTGCATTGCGTCAAGGGCTTCTTCCTTTACCTTGTCAATCTTTTCCAAGACAAATTCTAGCTGATCCACCTGGTAGTCCAGAGTGGACATGATTTTGTTGAGGGCCCTGGGATGGCCGAAGATGCCGAACTTAACCAGATCTTCGACTGAACAGTCAAACATTTGTTGGAAGGTCTCATGCTACAGTCTAGCATGTTCCAGCTCTTCTGATATGGGCCCCGCCAACACTTGGAGCTCTTTATTCGCCTTATTGATGTTCAAATACAAGTTAGAGAACTCAGCGATTACTTTTCACTGTCTTTGATGATTTGGCTCCTCCAAGCGGAAACGGCCATACCCTGCTCACCGATTTTTGCGTACTCATTAATTTTCTCCTGGCTGAGAAGCTCAGAAGTCTCGGCGGTAGTTGTGGGAGGCGCACTACCCATCTTCTGTAAGGCTTGGAGCAGATATTTGTTTTGCTCTTTCAATTTCCTTTTCTCTTCTTTTGTCTTTTGAAGCTTCTAGCAGAGGGTGTCAACCGCAGAAAGGGCTTCCCCCTGAAGGCTTTCAGAAGATGTCCCCATTGTGACTTGGGTCACAGTAAAATCTGTCAGAGACAGATCTTTTTTCTCCTTGAGGGGATTGGGATACGCGATCTCCATAACCCTCTCTCTTGCAGCACTTTGAGAGAAGCGTGTGACGGGCTTCTGCTTCTTTGCCTCCTTAGATGGGATCATAGAAAAGTCCATCGGAGTGATGGGAACTTTCCTTTTTTGATGACTTAGCTGCTGGGAGATCCAGGCTGGACCTATGGGAGAAGGGCCGGAAATGGAAAAGGGGGCAGCTACAGTAGCGGAGGGGAAAAATGTGGAGACACATGGAGGCGGCATGGAGAGAATAGCCGAAGAAGTGCCCACGGGAGGAAGGGAAACTGCAGCTGCGGAAGTCATAGGAAGGGAAGGGAGCTCAGAGATGAGGGAAGAAATGGAGGAGGAAAGATCGGCGAGGGAAGAGAAGATAGACGAAGAGGCGGGGGGAACAGTAGAAGAAGGGGGAGAGGACACGACCAAAGGGATGGTCACTTGAGTCACTCGAGGAGGGGAAGGAAGAGAAGAGGAAGGGACAAAAAGGACCTCGGTTGTAGCAATGCCGACATCCTGAGTGGATGGGCCTATTGGAACATCATCTTCTACTTCTTTCTCTGGCGAAGCCAGAGTTATAACCTGTTCGGGTGCCGTGGAAGGAGGACTTGCTGGAGCTTCTTCCTGAGTGGCACTGGATTCACCTTCTATGCATTTGCCCTTGGATTTAGGCTACTGTTTGGATCAAGGAGGTACGTTACCCAATGGGGAGGTTGTGAAATCAACCTCGAGGTAGATTAACCCGTTCATCTGGCACCAATGCTCTGTTCTGCGCAGAGTCTCCTTAACCCTCTCCTCAATCGTCTGAGGTGCCGTAGTTCTATCAATAGATGGAAAAGGCCAATTGTCCCCATCCGTGTTAGTATATACTTGGTCTATTTCATCTTCCATAGTCTGGAAGCCTTTGGGGACAATTGCTACCCCATATTGGATGATTTCTGCTAAGGCTAAGCGAGAATGATCCTTTCTCCTAAGCTCAACCTCATGGATGATGTCGATGTAGATGTCCTCGATCTGGGGGATGTGGATTGGATCAAGTTTCGCCCTTGGCAGACAATTCCTTGGGTCGAAGGTAGGCCTGGTTGGGAAATCATGTCTCAAATTAAGCAGCTCCAGCTCTGTGAACATGTCCTTTGCCTTGTGGTGGGTAAGGCATGTATATCAGCCTACTGTGAGGGGGAAAGGAGTTCCACCCTTCTTTCTTTTGAGGCACTTCTCGTGATATGTGATCAGCTGTCTTGACAGCTCCAGCAAAATCAGCTTAGGCCCAGCATACCTCGGCAACCTGGTCGGCTCTCCCAAGAAGTTGGCTGCCATCAAATAGGTGAATGTGGGAAACTGGGTGAACAAGGCCCCCCATTTCTCAGTAGCTGCCACTATGCTTTTGGTCGTGCGACCGTAAGTCATATTCGGCCTCAATAGGCAGATGATGTGATAGAAAAACACATCATTAATCTTTGTGAACTGAGAGATGCTATTCTCCAGCCTCAATTCTGGGTAGTACTCGTATATTTTGACCTGGGGCCAAACTCCACTTCGCATCAGGCCTGGGTAGTCTCTCTCTGATGCTGCAGCATAGACAACATAGGAGTTCATATAGAATCTTCCCGTTGTAAGAAATTTTTGAAGCTGTTCAGAGATTGTGCTGCTAATTATTTCTCCCCAGCAAAAGCACTGATCGGGCACGTTCTTGTTTATGGTCTCTAAGTATCGCAGCATCCGTTTATGGAAAAAGTGGGCGTTAGGAAGCCCAAACACTCTACTCAGGAATGTGACAGTGTCGCTGAGATCCTCTGAGAAGTCACTGCGGTGGATGGTTTGAGGCCATCGGGTCACCACCTTTTTATTTTTCAAATAGACCTCATTCATCAGCTGCATACACTGATCTTCGTTATCATCCCAGGCCTTAATACAATCCTCTCGGCTGATGGCCACAAAGTGTCGGTGATGAGGGATGCCGAGTATTATTTCGAAGTGGCGGGTAGTGAGGTTAATGATGACCTCGCCCTTGTCATTCATGACACACCTTGTGTCCTTGTTGTAGCATCGGGCGATCACCATCATGAATTCATTGTTGATGGTGTTGACTGGGATTCCCCCAGCGAAGTGTAGGGCACTGCCTATCAGTTTGTCCATCCATGGAATTCTTGTTACCTTCTGAGTTCTGACCCAGAATTCCTCCATATCAATGTGACCCAACTCTGAGTCCCTGATATCTAGGTCGCATTCGGCCTGGGAGTCAGGCATCCTGACCCTCTGATACTTGTATTTCATCTCTTCTTCTGTAAGTTTGGCCTTGCCTTTGGATTTGGTAGGTCTCCTGCTTGATGTAGACATATGTTCTTTCGAGCTTAGTTGCTGATCTGCACGAAGAAGAAGCGAGACCCAATCCAAAAAGGTTGTATTAGCCATTTGACCTTCCATTGAAATGTTAACAGAAGAAAGAGTTAGTGATTTTGAGGCTCAGGGCGCAGGGCACATGAAAGCTGCAACTTACAAGGCTAAATAGGTAAGGCACACAGAAAAGAGGTGTTGCAAATGTTAAATCAGCGCCAAAGGCACATGGTGCATGGAGACTGCAGGGTACATTTTGTAAAGGGCGCATGAAGATTTGGTGCTACAAAGAGACAGGATGCGCCAAAGGCGCATAGATCATTTATGTTGCATGAATATTTGGTGTGCCAAAGGCGCATGTATCTTTTGTGTAACATGAACTTCTCGTGCGCCAAAGGCACCTTGGCGCAGCACACGGAGGGTCTGCACAACATGAATGTTTTTGTGACGAGGAAAGCACCTGCGCTTTTATAACTTCATACTTGGCGCAGATTAAGCTGGTGTTGCGCAGATGCGGGGTGCACCAAAGGGGCATATGTTTATGCGATGCAACAAGGAAGGTTGGTGCGCCAAAGAGGGCACAAGGCTAGCGCTTGCAGCATGTGAAGGAGGCGCGCCTTGAGGGTGCAAAGGTTCTTGATGCAACAGGCATGATGGGTGCGCCATTGGCGCGGATTTTATTCATGTTGCGAGGGGGACAGATGCGCCAAAGGAAAAAATAGAGTTTTACATGGTTTAGCCTCTCTTTTATCTTTTCTTTTCCAAGATCGTTGGGAAATAAAATGGTTTAATCCAAAGGGATTCAGACCATGCTTTTAGAACAAATGGAAAGACAACAAAAAGGGGGGGGGCTAGATCAATACTTCAATATTTCTAAACTAAAACCAAATCACCAAGCACACAAAGAACCAAAAACATAAAACGCATGAGAGAGATAAGAACCTCTTACCGGATAAATAGTAAAAACGTGCACACGGGTCCACAACGCGTTGAAAACGACAGGGCAGGTGCTGGCAGGCTCAGAGAATAGAAATCATGTGTTTTTGTGTCTGGTGATAATGACATTTGTGGGCGCGCAAATGCATATATATATATATATATATGAGTCAGCAATAAATGCGCCACCAACTTTCCAAAGGGCGCATGAAAGTTGTTGTCGACATAGGAAAGCATGCGCCCTTTGGTGCACCAAAAGTGGTGTCGACATGATATTATGCGCGCCTTAGGCGCACCAAAAAGTGGCGCAACAAAGGGGTTGCTAACACGAAGGCGCATGCGCCTTGGCACACGCAGGGAAGACTCAACATATCAAGGCGCACCAAAAGGTGTGTTGACACAATAAAATACGTGCCAAAGGTTTTAGAGGGGGCACACCAAAAAGTGATGTTACACAGCAATTCCATGTGCCCAACCAAAAAAGACCAAAAAAGACTAAGTTCGGAAAACCAGATTTCCCGGAAAAGGGATTTTGCAACGTTTCGAATGCAAGGGATCCCTAATGAGGGATCGGGACAAAATTTTCGGTATGGTTATCGGTAAAATTGCCCTTGTCAATTTTACGGGATAACAGCTGGCTCTTTCTGGGGACTATCCCCGAGTAAACTTGGGGGTAGAGAATCCCATATCTCATGTGCCTATCCATTGGGTAACAAAGTCCAAAAAATAAGGGTGGCTGGAGGGAAGAGAAAAGGAAACACAACAAACTGAAAGCAAACACACAATGAAAACAAACACACAACAAAATCAAACTGTACAAAGAAGAGAGCAAGCTCTACTTCATGAAAATTTTCAGATGCTGCCCGCTATAAGGAAGTGGGAGCTCGGTTCCATACAAATATGACAGATAGAAGCTATTCTCTCTGTTGAGCTGCTTGATCTTGAAGGGCCCTCTCCACAGGGAATCAAACTTTCCGTGTATGCCCTTTGGTTCTCTTCACTTGTCCCACAGAAGAACGAGGTCCCCTACTTGGAAATCCCTTTGCTTAGTCTTTTTATCAAATAATCTCTTGACTTGATTCTGATGTTCGGTGATCCTGTCGATCACTCTTATTCTCTTTTCTTCGAGCTCTACCAAATACATAATTCTCTTTTCAAGAGAATTTTGGAAAGTTTCATCTTCGATAGCTCGTGCCAAGCACAGAGTAGGAAGTTTAGTAGAAATGGGAAGCTCGACATCAGTGCCATATAACACTTGAAAAGGTGACATACCGAGAGACCTCTTGGGAGTAATACGATCGGCCCACAAAACGTCGTACAAAGACTTGTGCCACATTCACTGATTCTCATCCACCAACTTTCGTATGATGGTCACTAAGTTCTTGTTACTGGATTCCGCCTGACCATTTCCCTGAGGGTAATAATCTGAGGCGTGAGACAAAGTTATCCCATATTCATAGCAAAAACTAATAACTTCCCATGAGGAGAAGTTAGAAGCATTATCAACAATAATCTTGGTTGGAACGCGAAACCTGACAATGATATTTTCTTTAATGAAATTGCAAACCACCTCAGAAGTGGCATGCTTGACAAGTATGGCTTCCACCCACTTGGTGAAGTAATCCATTGCTATAAGGACATAGCTATGTCTGGCACTCGATTGAGGATTGAGTGCACCAATAAAATCAATTCCCCATTTCCTGAATGGTTCGTTGACAATAACCGGCCTTAGGGGAAAGGTAACCAACTTGGGCTTGCCGACGAATTACTAGCAAGGTTCACACTTTGCCACCCAGGTGGCTATATCTTGGAAGAGCATCAGCCAATAGTACCTGGCTCGGATGATCTTATGTGCTGTCACGGAGGAAGAGAAATGACCCCCATAGGTTGAATTATGAAAACTTTCGAGTAACGTTACCTGTTGTGGTTTTTCAACACATCGCAAAAAGACGCCATCTATCCCACGTTTTTATAAACCGTCATCCCAGATGACATATTTAGCTTCTCTGAGCTTTATAGTGCGCTTCTCCTTTATAGTTAGGTGCATTGGGCATTCCCCGTAGGTGAGGAAGAAAGTGATATTGGAATACCATTCATCACTAGTCGCAACAAATAGGACCAAAGGCAGCGAATCGGGTTTTTCCAGCCGGTCCTGTGCTTCATCGGTGTAGTCACTCCTTTCCTCAGGGTTTTCTGAATCTTTGTTCTCAGCCATAAGCTAACACAGGTCCTTGCCCCTTACCAGCTTGGTTGGTTTAATATCCAGGTCATACTCCTGGACCTTTGCAATCCAATTTCCTCGCAAGCTTCCTAACTCCTGTTGAGTTAGAATTGATTTCACCGCCTTGTCAGGGACCAGCACCACCGTATGAGAGTTTAGAATGTAATACCTGAAATTCTTCATTGCTTTGACAACAGCGAAGGCATGCTTTTCCAGTTGAGACATTTTTAGTTCATGAGGCTTGAGGGGAGAGCTCATGAATGCAATCGGAGATTCAACATCCTCCGAATTCTTTTGCATCAAGATTGCAGACATAGTATGCTCAGATGCGTAACTATACATAATGAAGTCCTTGGAGAAATCGGGACATACCAGGACTGGTGCATGAGCAACGGAAGCTTTTATTTCTTCAAATGACCTTTTCCCTTCTTCACTCCATCTGAAATTTGGTGACCCCTTCATCATGTTCAATATGTGATGAGTCTTTTCAGCAAAGTTAGGAACAAAACGCCTGAGAAAGTTCACCTTTCCGAAGAAAGAATGAACACCAGTCTTGCTTGTAGGCAAAGTAAGGCTTTGAATAGCCTTAACTCTTTCGGTATCTATCTTTTTTCCTTCTTTGCTAACCACATGCCCTAGCAAATTTCCTTCCGTGACTCCAAAAACAAACTTTTTTGGGTTTAGGGAAATCCCATGTTCTCGGCACCTAGGCAATACTTGCTCCAAATGATCACAATGATCATCTCGTTGTTTAGAGAACACGGTTAAGTCATCTAGATAAACCACAATGACTTTCCCCATCATACCTTTGAATGCAAAATCCATGGCCCGCTGAAAAGTGGCGCCAACATTAGTTAGGCCAAAAGGCATCCTGCTGTAAGCAAATGTACCCCAGGGAGTAGTCAATGCTGTTTTAAATTGATCTTCAGGTGAAAGCTCAATCTGGTTGTAGCCTAAAAAACCATCAAGTATGGACAGCATCTCTGACCCAGTTACTACTTGCAGAACTTGATCCATTGTCAGAAGTGGGTAGTTGTCTTTCAAGGAAGCCTGATTCAAATTGCGAAAGTCTACGCATATGCGTATCTCACCATTTTTCTTACGCACTGGCACAATATTTCCTATTTTAGTACTATGATGGATAGGAAATATGATTCTCGCATCCAACATCTTCTGAATTTCAGCCTAGATAGTACCTGATATCTTAGGATTATAGTGCCTCTCCTTCTGGCGAAAGGCTTTGACATCTTCTTTCAATGGGATGTCATGCTGAACATCCTTTGGCTTAAAAGACTTTAGATCGGCATAAGACCATGCCAACACATCCATATATTTCTGTAGCAACTTGAAAAATTTCTGCTTCTCTTCAGGCGTGCAACATTTTCCAATGTTCACAAATTGCGAGTGCTCTATCGAACCTATATTGACCGGTTCAGTTTCTGGGGATGAGTCAGGGTTATCTCGCCTCTTCTTTTTCACAAAATGGTCATGCCTGTCGAACAACCACTCTAGAGAAACCAGGCCCTTTGGGATTTTATTTCCTTTGAGCTGACATATGCTGTCGTTCCCTTTAGATTCATCGTCTTGATCGGTGACTGATTCACGACAAGTGGAAGTAGATCCTTCAAAGTGCAATTATTTAAAATTTTCCACCTTCTCTAGAAAGGAAATGAGTTGATTATCGTCGTTGAATACTTGCCAGTGCTGAGAATTGTTCGGCACGCTCGGGTGGAAAACCGCCTCAATGGTGTATTTGTTTGTTTTTAAACCTGGGTGAGGGAGCATGAGGGATGCTGAAATAGCCAATGAATTGGCCATGTCATTTTGGAATCTTCGAATGGATTCAATTGAAAAATCATCAAACTCTTCAATGTTGTCCCATACCGCATTACGGTAATGTCTGAGCCTTTTATTCTTCACTTGGTAAATCCTTTTAACTTGATTCATAACTAGCTCCGCATCACCTTGCACTTTCAAATTCTTAATCCCTCTTTCTTTTGTAGCTTACATGCCAAGTAACAAAGATTCATACTCAGCAATATTATTTGTGTTAAAAAACTGCAACTTGAAAGAGAGAGGAATGACTTCTTCCTCGAGAGATATTAGCACAGCTCCGGCGCCACATCCACTGGTTGCATAGCTGCCATCGAACTGTAAGGTCTAGATCTTATTAAGATCTCCTTCTTAAATGAGAACAACCATCTTATCAGACTCGGTAGACAAGAAATAGTTCCCCATCCCTGATGATTCAAAAAGGATTTGGGCTTTGGGGTCCTCAGAGCTCGTAACCAAGTACTTCTTTTGTGATTTCAGCTCCAAAGTCTGCATTACACCTTTGACGGGAATTCTAGCTTTAGACCAATCCATATGAATTTCCCCACCAACTTCGCTGCAAAAGCTTCTTCCCAGCAAAATTCTGTAGGCTGCCGGAATGTCATCAACGAGAACTATCATCTTTACTCTCTTTTCTGGGAATGCCGTAAATGCAAATTGCGCGTCTTTGATTTGGCCAATAAATGAAACCTGCTTGGTTTCCAAGGAATAACATCTACCAAAAGGCTTGGTAAGAGTGAGGCCCAAAGCATGGGCGACTTTTTCCGGCATGACGTTATCAGAAGCCCCGGAATCAATTATACAGTTACTCAACTTGTGACCATTGATTAGGAGGGAGAGATAGAAAGGCTCTATCTTGCCTGATGCCGATGTTGAAGCAACATTTATGTGGGATTCAGGGGGTGTGGAAAGGATTCCTTTTGGGGAAACCTACTTAGATACAACAACTTGACTTTGAATATACTTGGTCAATCTTACAAGCTGTTCAGGATTTGACTGAAGATACTCAGCTTAAGACATTTGGATCTTGGTCTTTTTTGCATGATCTATGATATCAAATGCGGCCAAGGGTTGCGTTGGTGAAGGAATGAGTCCCTCACTTCGCGATGGTGTAACAGGATTACTGGTCTTGGTAGGAACATGAGAGGACTAATTTGGAGGAGAGATGGGGGGAAAATATTTCCTTGTAAAAGATTTGCGAGGGAGTTGAGTAGGAAGAGGATTACCTCTTTTAGCAATGATCAGAGGCACGTTTGACATGGCCTTCTCCTGCTGGACATGGGAAGCAACTTCCACTTCTTTTCCTTGCGAGCGGGTAAAAACAGCGTATGATTGTCCACTTGCATATCCCTGGGTACCCTCTTCTTCATTAGATTCTTCCTCATCAAATTCCATATACCCGATAATAGAGTCGCCAGTCGGTTCACCGACATCTTGATCATCTTCACCCTGAGACAAAGGTTCTTCATAATACTGCTCTTGTTCTTCAATTTCGGCAAGAGCGTTGACCGGAGGAGCCTCAAGCGCCAACCGCGGAGCAGTTGCGGGTAAGCGCGGCCTTTGTGAAACATTGTTAGGAACGAAATTCCTCCGCGGAATATCCTGGTATGAGGAACTAGGGGAGGCCTGGGCCAACTGCTTCTTTAATGCAAGCAAGTCATTCGCCATCTTTTGAAAGGCTGGATCAGACGAAGTAGTGGGCAAAGGGCCCAAAGATTTGGACTTGGATGATTCCTTTTTCAATTCGCCAGATATTATCAAATTATCTTCTATTTGAATGGCAGCAGCTTGGGCGAGAATCAAGGTGGCCACTCATTCTTGAAGGAGAAAGAAACTAACTTTCGAGCTCATAGCGTTTACGAAGAAACACTTTTGATTTTCCGGTGTTGGAAGCATTACAACAGGGACACGATTGATTAATGCATTGAACCTAGCAATAAAATCACGCATGGTTTCATTTTCCTCTTTCTTCAGGTGAGTGATCCGTGATAATAATGCAAATGCATCTTCTGAAGGTTTGTATCTATCCTCAAAAGCATCTCGCAAGGTGGCCCAACTCGTAATAGATCCGGCCGGCAAATGTTGAAACCATTCAGCAGCGGGCCCTTGTAGAGTTTCCAGAAAAAGGTGAACTGACACATCCTCGTGAGTTACATTCAGGATACTGCATGACATAATGAATGCAGATATGTGGGAATCCGTGCTTTGATTTCCGCTCTGGTCGAATTTAGGAAAATTCTTTCGGTTTTCATGAGGGAGCGCGTGAACTGGATGTGGTAAAGCCAAGGGACCCATAACATTTCCCCATGGTACTGCCGTTTGAAAATCCAGAAAAAGAACACGAACTGGAAGCACGGTTCCACTGAGCAGCAAGGCACTACAAAGGGATGTGGATGCCCTTTGCGAAATATTTTTTCCTCGTGGAGGTGAGACACTCTTGGATGACCGGTCAGTCGAGCTTAGCATTGAAAAATGTGCCGGTGTTACACTGAAATTGTGCCTTTGAAGCAGATCGAAAGTAGGATCGACTTATCCACGGGCTTTCTTGCTATGAGTAAAGGGTTCACCTGCCAGTGTGTCTTTTCGATCTTCGATTTTGTAACGCGGGTTCAAACTTTCTTTTTGGTTGTACTCGCTGATTTTCTGACTTTTTTGGCAAAAACCAGCAGCATGTACTTTTCTAAATATTTAAAAACTATCCTCTTCAGAAAACCGATTTCGGTTAATGACAAATAACAGTGAGGATAAAACGAAAGAGAAGATTAGTAAGCTAATTTTCGGATCTAATTTTGACTTTTTTCAAAGGGTTTCAAACTTTTGGTAAACAGTCAAAAACTCAGATCTATGGCAAGAAACTGATTTTTATAAAAACTCAGTGAACTAAAGGTCTCCAACTAGGCCAGATCTATGCATCTTAGAAGAAATTTTTTAATTTGGGTCACTTTTGCAAACTTTTGGATTTTTGACAAAATGTTTATACTTGCAAACAGGTAGCAATTTTCTTATTTTTCTGATTTTCTATCCTACCACCATCATAGATTTGATAGATCTATTCGATCCCCAGCGAAGTCATAAAAAACTGTTGGTCTGAAAATCAGTCGCTTGGGCAGACCTATGGATAAACGAGACAACACTGTGCAGGGCATAGCCCCTCTTTGAGTCAGCAAAGCGAAACTGGTTTATTGCTATTCTACCAACAGGAATCTGTGCAAGTCTCACAAATTCTGCCTTCGGGGGTTTGGGATCTCATCCCAGTAGGGGTGTTTCCGACTGTGAAAAGGAAAGGAAGAGGGGATGATGAAAGAGCAGGTCCGAAGGGAGAAAAGAAATGAATTCCAAAGCAGAAAGGTCAGAAGGTTTATTTTTTGGGATTGGTAGTAAACAGAGCCAAACCTACTTGCATAAACAAGCAAAGCAATACTAATGTTAAATAAATGACAATAAAACAGAAGCAGATCCAACAGAATAAACACAGAGATCTAACTTAAGAAAGATGTAATGCACATAACACATGTATTCATCACAAAGTCTAAATATTGTATTAATATTTTTCTTCTGTTACAAAAAGCTCAAAGTCTTTTTTTCTTCACTTGTATTTTTCATCTGAAAGATATTCATTCATCCATAATACAAAAAGTATTGGGGTATTTATAGAAGAAGAAGAGAAAAGAAGGCAAAAAGGAGCCAACAACTTATTTACAAAATATCTAAAAGTCATGTTGACTTTTTACAACTTGATGGATGACATCATCCCATGATGCAACATGGATGATGTCATCATTTGTATCAACATACTCCAGATATTCTCGAAAAGAAAGCCGAAGAAGAGAGAGAGAGAAGAAGAAGAAGAAGAAGAAGAAGAAGCTACTCGTCATCGTCGTCCTGCGGCCAAAAGGGGGTGGACTGTTTTTGTTGTTGCTCAAGTGACGAGATATGGAATTGAGAGCGGTATTCCATAAACTTGTTGATCATTGGCCCTAGCTGATCCTGGGAAGGATCCTTGTGCCTATCACTGATCGGCTCACAAGTCTCCCGCTCATCTATGAGTTTCTTGGGAAGCTTGGAGTAGTCTTTTTCCACCTCAATGAGTAGCCCAATGAAGTCTCGGCAGGCCAGTAGGTTGTTGATAGACTCTGCGTCAAAAGTGACCTCTGGCCCTACGCCTTGAGAAATGATCTCTTTGAAGATCTGAATGGTCTCCTCAGCTTTTCTTAAAGTAAAGGAAGGAGTAAGTAACCCTGGTGACATGTTAAGAATGATTCGTTCCATTTGGTGCATCGCATCTAGGGCTTCTTCCTTTACCTTGTCAATATTTTCCAAGACAAATTCTAGCTAATCCACCCGGTAGTCCAGAGTGGACATGATTTTGTTGAGGGCCTCGGGATGGCCAAAGACGCCGAACTTAACCAGATCTTTGACTGAACAGTCGAACATTTGTTGGAAGGTCTTGTGCTGCAGTCTAGCATGTTCCAGCTCTTCTGATATGGGCCCCGCCAATGCTTGGAGCTCTTTATTCGCCTTATTGATGTTCAAATACAAGTTAGAGAACTCGGTGATTACTTTTTCACTGTCTTTGATGATTTGGCTCCTTCAAGTGGAAACGGCCATACCCTGCTCACCGATTTTGGCGTACTCATTAATTTTCTCCTGGCTGAGAAGCTCAAAAGTCTCGGCCGCAGTTGTGGGAGGCACACTACCCATCTTCTGTAAGGCTTGGAGTAGATATTTTTTTTGCTCTTTCAATTGCCTTTTCTCTTCTTTTGTCTTTTGAAGCTTCTTACAGAGGACGTCAACTGTACAAAGGGATTCCCCCTGAAGGCTTTTAGAAGATGTTCCCATTGTGACTTGGGTCACAGTAAAATCTATCAGAGACAGATCTTTTTTCTCCTTGAGGGCATTGGGATACGCGATCTCCATAACCCTCTCTCCCGCAACACTTTAAGAGAAGCGTGTGACGGGCTTCTGCTTCTTTGCCCCCTTAGATGGGATTACAGAACAGTCCATCGAAGCAATGGGAACTTTCCTTTTTTGCTGACTTAGCTGCTGGGAGATCCAGGCTGGACCTATGGGAGAAGGGCCGGAAATGGAAAAGGGGGCAACTATAGTAGCAGCGGGGAAAAATGTGGAGACACATGGAGGCGGCATGGAGAGAATAGCAAAAGAAGTGCCCATGGGAGGAAGGGAAACTGCAGCTGCAGAAGTCATAGGAAGGGAAGGGAGCTCAGATATGAGGGAAGAAATGGAGGAGGAAAGATCGGCGAGGGAAGAGAAGATAGACGAAGAGGCGGGGGAAACAGTAGAAGAAGGGGGAGAGGACACGATCAAAGGGATGGTCGCTTGAGTCACTCGAGGAGGGGAAGGAAGAGAAGGGGAAGGGACAGAAAGGACCTCAGTTGTTATAGCAATGCTGACATCCTAAGTGGATGGGCCTATTGGAACATCCTCTTCTACTTCTTTCTCTGGTGAAGCCAGAGTTATATCGTGTTCAGGTGCCGTGGAAGGAGGACTTGCTGGAGCTTCTTCCTGAGTGGCACTGGATTCACCTTCTACGCATTTTCCCTTGCCTTTTTGCTATTGTTTGGATCGAGGAGGTGCATTACCCAATGGGGAGGTTGTGAAATCAACCCCGAGGTAGATTAACCTGTTCATCCGGCACCAATGCTCTGTTCTGCGCAGAGTCTCCTTAACCCTCTCCTCAATCGTCTGAGGTGCCTTAGTTATATCAATAGCTGGAAAAGGCCAATTGTCCCCATCCGTGTTAGTATATACTTGGTCTATTTCATCTTCCGTAGTCTGGAATCCTTTGGGGACAATTTCTACCCCATATTGGATGATTTCTACCAAGGCTAAGCAAGAATGATCCTTTCTCCTGAGCTCAACCTCATGGATGATGTCGATGTAGATGTCCCCGATCTGGGGGACGTGGATTGGATCAAGTTTCACCCTTGACAGACAATTCCTTGGGTCGAAGGTAGGCCTGGCTGGGAAATCATGTCTCAAATTAAGCAGCTCCATCTCTGCAAACATGTCCTTTGCCTTGTGGTGGGTAAGGCATGTATATCGGCCTACTGTGAGGGGGAAAGGAGTTCCACCCTTCTTTCTTTTGAGGCACTTCTCGTGATATGTGATCAGTTGTCTTGACAGCTCCAGCAAAATCAGCTTAGGTCCAGCATACCTCGGCAGCCTGGTTGGCTCTCCCAAGAAGTTGGCTACCCTCAAATAGGTGAATGTGGGAAACTAGGTGAACAAGGCCCCCCATTTCTCAGTAGCTGCCACTATGCTTTTGGTCGTGCGACCGTAAGTCATATTCGGCCTCAATAGGTAGATGATGTGATAGAAAAACACATCATTAATCTTTGTGAACTGAGAGATGCTATTCTCCAGCCTCAATTCTGGGTAGTACTCATATATTTTGACCTGGGGCCAAACTCCACTTTGCATCAGGCCTGGGTAGTCTCTCTCTGATGTTACAGCGTAGACAACATAGGAGTTCATATAGAATCTTCCCGTTGTAAGAAATTGTTGAAGCTGTTCAGAGATTGTGCTGCTTATTATTTCTCCCCAGCAAAAGCGCTGATCGGGCATGTTCTTGTTCATGGTATCTAAGTATCGCAGCATCCATTTGTGGAAAAAGTGGGTGTCAGGAAGCCCAAACACTCTACTCAGGAATGTTATAGTGTCGCTGAGCTCGTCTGAGAAGTCACTACGGTGGATGGTTTGAGGCCATTGGGTCACCACCTTTTTATTTTTCAAATAGACTTCATTCATCAGCTGCATACACTGATCTTCGTTATCATCCCAAGCCTTAATACTATCCTCTCAGCTGACGGCCACAAAGTGCCGGTGATGAGGGATGCCGAGTATTATTTTGAAGTGGTAGGTAGTGACGTTAATGATGACCTCACCCTTTTCATTCACGACACACCTTATGTCCTTGTTGTAGCACCGAGCGATCACCATCATGAATTCATTGTTGATGGTGCTGACTGGGATTCCCCCAGCGAAGTGTAGGGAACTGCCTATCAATTTTTCCATCCATGGACTTCTTGTTACCTTCTGAGTTCTGACCCAGAATTCCTCCATATCAATGTGACCCAAGTTTGAGTCCCTGATATTTAGGTCGCATTCGGCCTGGGAGTCAGGCGTCCTGACCCTCTAATACTTGTATTTCATCTCTTCTTCTGTAAGTTTGGCCTTGCCTTTGGATTTTGTAGGTCTCCTGCTTGATGTAGACATATGTTCTTTCGAGCTTAGTTGCTGATCTACATGAAGAAGAAGTAAGACCCAATCCAAAAAGGTTGTATTAGCCATTTGACCTTCCATTGAAATGTTAACAGAAGAAAGAGTTAGTGATTTTGAGGCTCAAGGCGCACGGCGCATGAAAGCTGCAGCTTACAGCGCTAAATAGGTAAGGTGCACAGAAAAGAGGTTTTGCAAAGGTTAAATCAGTGCCAAAGGCGCATGGCGCATGGAGACTACAGGGTACATTTTGCAAAGAGCGTATGAAGATTTGGTGCTACAAAGAGACGGGATGCGCAAAAGGTGCATAGATCATTTATGTTGCATGAATATTTGGTGCACCAAAGGCACATGTATCTTTTGTGTAACATGAACTTCTCGTGTGCCAAAGGTGACTTGGCGCGGTGCACGGAGGGTCTGCACAACATGAATGCTTTTGCGATGAGGAAAGAACCTGCGCCTTTATAACTTCATACTTGGTGCAGATTAAGCTGGTGTTGCGAAGATGCGGGGTGTGCCTTGAGGGGCACATGTTTATGCGATGCAAAAAGAAAGGTTGGTGTGCCAAAGAGGGCACAAGGCTAGTGCTTGTAGCATGTGAAGGAGGCGCACCTTGAGGGCACAAAGGTTCTTGATGCAACAGGCATTATGGGTGAGCCATTGTGGCGGATTTTATTCATATTGCGAGGGGGAAAGATGCGCCAAAGGGAAAAATAGAGTTTTTTACATGGTCTAGCCTCTCTTTTATCTTTTCTTTTCCAAGATCATTTGGGAAAAATGGCTTAATCCAAAGGGATTCAGACCATGCTTTTAAAACAACTTCCCCTACTAGTAGATCTGGAAAGAGGGGGAGGAAAATGGAAAGACAGCAAAGGGGGGGCTAGATCAACATTCAATATTTCCAAACTAAAACCAGATCACCAAGCACACAAAGAACCAAAAACATAGAACGCATGAGAGAGATAAGAACCTCTTACCGGATAAATAGTAAAAACGTGCACACGGGTCCACAACGCGTTGAAAATGACAGGGCAGGTGCTGGCAGGCTCAGAGAACAGAAATCACATGTTTTTCTGTCTGGTGATAATGACATTTGTGGGCGCGCAAATGCATATATATGAGTCAGTAATAAATGCGCCACCAACTTTCTGAAGGGCGCATGAAAGTTGCTATTGACATAGAAAAGCACGCGCCCTTTCGCGCATGAAAGCATCTGCCAGCATGGAACTAAGTGCGTGCTTTGGCACACCAAAAGTGGTGTCGACATGATATTATGCGTGCCTTAGGCACACAGAAAAGTGGCGCAACAAAGGGGTTGCTAACATGAAGGCGCATGCACCTTGGCGCACACAGGGAAGACTCAACATATCAAGGCACACCAAAAGGTGTGTTGACACAATAAAATACGTGCCAAAGGTTTTAGAGGGGGCGCACCAAAAAGTGATGTTACATAGCAATTCCATGCGCCCAACCAAAAAAGACCAAAAACACTAAGTTTGGAAAACTAGATTTCTCGGAAAAGGGATTTTGCAACGTTCCAAACGCAAGGGATCCCTAATGAGGGATTGAGACAAAATTTTCGGTATGGTTATCGGTAAAATTTCCCTTGTCAATTTTACAGGATAACAGCTGGCTCTTTTTGGGGACTATCCGCGAGCAAACTTGCGGGTAGAGAATCCCAGATCTCATGTGCCTATCCATTGGGTAACAGAGTCCAAAAAACAAGGGCGACTGGAGGGAAGAGCAAAGGAAACACAACAAACTTAAAGCAAACACACAACGAAAACAAACACACAACAAAAGTAAACTGTACAAAGAAGAGAGCAAGCTCTACTTCGTGAAAATTTTCAGATGCTACCCGCTATAAGGAAGCGGGAGCTCGGTTCCATACAGATATGAGAGATAGAAGCTATTCTCTCCATTGAGCTGCTTGATCTTGAAGGGCCCATTGGAAATCCCTTTGTTTAGTCTTTTTATCGAATAATCTCTTGACTTGATTCTGATGTTCGGTGATCCTGTCAACCACTCTTATTCTCTTTTCTTCGAGCTCTGTCAAATACATAATTCTCTTTTCAAGAGAATTTTGGAAAGTTTCATCTTTGATAGCTCGTGCCAAGCACAGAACAGGAAGTTCAGTAGAAATGGGAAGCTCGGCATCAGTGCCATATAACACTTGAAAAGGTGACATACCAAGAGACCTCTTGGGAGTAATACGATCGGCCCACAAAGCATCGTACAAAGACTTGTGCCACATTCACTGATTCTCATCCACCAACTTTCGTATGATGGTCACTAAGTTCTTGTTACTGGATTCCACCTGACCATTTCCCTGAGGGTAATAATCTGAGGCGTGAGCCAAAGTTATCCCATATTCATAGCAAAAACTAATAACTTCCCGTGAGGAGAAGTTAGAAGCATTATCAGCAATAATCTTGTTTGGAACGCCAAACCTGACAATGATATTTTCTTTAATGAAATTGCAAACCACCTCAGAAGTGGCATGCTTGACAGGTATGGCTTCCACCCACTTGGTGAAGTAATCCGTTGCTGTAAGGACATAGCTATGTCCGGCACTCGATTGACGATTGAGTGCACCAATAAAATCAATTCCCCATTGCCTGAATGGTTCGTTGACAATAACCAGCCTTAGGGGAAAGGCAGCCAACTTGGGCTTGCCGACGAATTGCTGGCAAGGTTCACACTTTGCCACCTAGGTGGCTGTATCTTGGAAGAGCATCGACCAATAGTACCTAGCTCGGATGATCTTATGTGCTGTCACGGAGGAAGAGAAATGACCCCCACAGGTTGAATTATGAAAACTTTCGAGTAACTTTACCTATTGTGGTTTTTCAACACATCGCAAAAAGACGCCATCTATCCCACGTTTATATAAACCATCATCCCAGATGACATATTTATCTGCTCTGAGATTTATAGTGCGCTTCTCCTTTGCAGTTAGGTGCATTGGGCATTCGCCGTAGGTGAGGAAGAAAGTGATATCGGAATACCATTCATCACTAGTTGCAACAAATAGGACCAGAGGCAGCGAATCGGGTTTTTCCAGCCGGTCCTGTGCTTCATCGGTGTAGTCACTCCTTTCCTCAGGGTTTTCTGAATCTTTTTACTCAGCCATAAGCTGACATAGGCCCTTGCCCCTTACCAGCTTGGTTGGTTTAATATCCAAGTCATACTCCTGGACCTTTGCGATCCAATTTCCTCGCAAGCTTCCTAACTCCTGTTGAGTTAGAATTGATTTCACCGCCGTGTCAGGGACCAGCACCACCGTATGAGAGTTTAGAATGTAATACCTGAAATTCTT
Source organism: Taxus chinensis (assembly GCA_019776745.2). Taxonomy (NCBI): domain Eukaryota; kingdom Viridiplantae; phylum Streptophyta; class Pinopsida; order Cupressales; family Taxaceae; genus Taxus; species Taxus chinensis. The sequence goes on along the minus strand of CM034146.1, from coordinate 30,978,003 downwards.
CACTGCTTTGACAACGGTGAAGGCATGCTTTTCCAGTTGAGACATTTTTAGTTTGTGAGGGTTGAGGGGAGAGCTCATGAACGCAATCGGAGATTCAACATCCTCCGAATTCTTTTGCATCAAGATTGCGGACACAGTATGCTCAGATGCGTAACTATACATGATGAAGTCCTTGGAGAAATCAGGACATACCAGGACTGGTGCATGAGCAATGGAAGCTTTTATTTCTTTAAACAACCTTTTCCCTTCTTCGCTCCATCTGAAAGTTGGTGACCCCTTCATCATGTTCAATATGTGACGAGTCTTTTCAGCAAAGTTAGGAACAAAACGCCTAAGAAAGTTCACCTTTCCGAAGAAAGAATGAACACCAGTCTTGCTTGTAGGTAGAGTAAGGCTTTGAATAGCCTTAACTCTTTTGGTATCTATCTTTTTTCCTTCTTTGCTAACCACATTCCCTAGCAACTTTCCTTCCGTGACTCGAAAAACAGACTTTTTTGGGTTTAGGGAAATCCCATGTTCTCGGCACCTGGCCAATACTTGCTCCAAATGATCACAATGATCATCTCGTTGTTTAGAGAACACGGTTAAGTCATCTAGATAAACCACAATGACTTTCCCCATCATACCTTTGAATGCAAAATCCATGGCCCACTGAAAAGTGGCGCCAACATTAGTTAGGCCAAAAGGCATCCTGTTGTAGGTAAATGTACACCAGGGAGTAGTGAATTCTGTTTTAAATTGATCTTCAGGAAAAACCTCAATTTGGTTGTAGCCTGAAAAACCATCAAGCATGGACAACATCTCTGACCCAGTTATTGCTTGCAAAACTTGATCCATTATCGGAAGTGGGTAGTTGTCTTTCAAGGAAGCCTGATTCAAATTGTGAAAGTCTACGCATATGCGTATCTCACCATTTTTCTTGCGCACTGGCACAATATTTGCTACCCAAGTACTATGATGGATAGGAAAGATGATTCTCGCATCTAGCATCTTCTGAATTTTGGCCTGGATAGTACTCGAGATCTTAGGATTATAGTGCCTCTGCTTCTAGCGAAAGGCTTTGACATCTTCTTTCAACGAGATGTCATGCTGAACGTCCTTTGGCTTAAAAGACTTTAGATCGGCATAGGACCATGCAAACACATCCATATATTTCTTCAGCAACTTGACAAATTTCCGCTTCTCTTCAGGCGTGCAACATTTTCCAATGTTCACAAATTGCGGGTGCTGTATCGAACCTATATTGACCGGTTCAGTTTCTGGGGATGAGTCAGGGTTATCTCGCCTCTTCTTTTTCATAAAACGGTCATGCTTGTCGAACAACCGCTCCAGAGAAACCAGGCCCTTTGGGATTTTATTTCCTTTGAGCTGACATATGCCGTCGTTCCCTTCAGATTCATCGTCTTGATCGGTGACTGACTCACGGCAAGTGGAAGTAGATCCTTCAAAGTGTAATTCTTTAAAATTTTCTGCCTTCTCTAGAAATGCAATGAGTTGATTATCGTCGTTGAATACTTGCTAGTGCTGAGAATTATCCGGCACACTTGGGCGGAAAACCACCTCAATGGTGTATTTGTTTGTTTTCAAACCTGGGTGAGGGAGCATGAGGGATGCTGAAACAGCCAATGAATCGGCCATGTCATTTTGGGCTCTTGGAATGGATTCAATTGAAAAAACATCAAACTCTTCAATGCTGTCCCATACCGCATTACGGTAATGTCTGAGCCTTTCATTCTTCACTTGGTAAATCCTTTTAACTTGATTCACAACTAGCTCCGCATTGCCTTGCACTTTCAGATTCTTAATCCCTCTTTCTTTTGCGGCTTGCATGCCAAGTAACAAAGATTCATACTCAGTAGTATTATTTGTGTTAAAAAACTACAACTTGAAAGAGAGAGGAATGACTTCTTCCTCAGGAGATATTAGCACGGCTCCGGTGCCGCATCCGCTGGTTACACAGCTGCCATCAAACTGCAAGGTCCAGATCTTATTAAGATCTCCTTCTTAAATGAGAACAACCATCTTATCAGACTCGGTAGACAAGAAATAGTTCTCCATCCCTGATGATTCAAAAAGGCTTTGGGCTTTTGGGTCCTCAGAGCTCGTAACCAAGTACTTCTGTTGTGATTCCGGCTCCAAAGTCTGCATTACACCTTTGACGAGAATTCTAGCTTTAGACCAATCCATATGAATTTCCCCACCAACTTCACTGCAAAAGATTATTCCCAGCAAAATTCCATAGGCTGCCGGAATGTCAGCAGCGAGAATTGTCATCTTTACTCTCTTTTCTGGGAATGCCACAAACGCAAATTGCACGTCTTTGATTTGGCTAATCAACGGAACCTGCTTGGTTTCCAAGGAATAACATCTACCAAAAGGCTTGGTAAGAGTGAGGCCCAGAGCATGGGTGACTTTTGCCGGCATGACGTTATCAGAAGCCCCGAAATCAATTATGCAGTTACTCAACTTGTGACCATGATTAGCAGGGAGAGATAGAAAGGCTCTATCTTGCCTGATGCCGATGTTGAAGCAACATTTATGTGGGATTCAGGGGGAGTGGAAAGGATTCCTTTTGGGGAAACCGTCTTAGATACAATAGCTTGACTTTGAATATACTTGGTCAATCTTACAAGCTGTTCGGGATTTGACTGAAGATACTCAGCTTCAGACATTTGGATCTGTGTCTTTTTTGCATGATCTATGATATCAAATGTGGCCAAGGGTTGCGTTGGTGAAGGAATGACTGCCTCACTTCGCGATGGTGTAACAGGATTACTGGTCTTGGTAGGAACATGAGAGGACTGATTTGGAGGAGAGATGGGGGGAAAGGATTTCCTTGTAAAAGATTTTCCAGGGAGTTGAGTAGGAAGAGGATTACCTCTTTTAGCAATGATCGGAGGCGCGTTTGACACGGCCTTCTCCTACTGGACATGGGCAGCAACTTCCACTTCTTTTCCTTGCGAGCGGGTAAAAATAGCGTATGACTATCCACTTGCATATCCCTGGGTACCCTCTTCTTCATCAGATTCTTCCTTATCAAATTCCATATACCTGATAGTAGAGTCGCCAGTCAGTTCACCGACATCTTGATCATCTTCGCCCTGAGATGAAGGTTCTTCATAATATTTCTCTTCTTCTTCGATTTCGGCCAGAGCGTTGACCGGAGGAGCCTCAAGCGCCAACCGCGGAGCAGTTGCAGGTAAGCGCGGCCTTTGTGAAACATTGTTAGGAACAAAATTCCTCCGCGGAATATCCCTATATGAGGAACTGGGGGAGGCCTGGGCCAACTGCTTCTTTAATGCAAGCAAGTCATTTTCCATCTTTTGAAAGGCTGGATCAGACGAAGTAGTGGGCGAAGGGCTTAAAGATTTGGGCTTGGATGATTCCTTTTTCAATTCGCCAGATATTATCAAATTATCTTCTATTCGAATGGTAGCGGCTTGGGTGAGAATCAAGGTGGCCACTCATTCTTGAAGGAGAAAGAAACTAACTTTCGAGCTCATAGCGTTTACGAAGAAACACTTTTGATTTTCCAGTGTTGGAAGCATTACAACAGGGACACGATTGATTAATGCATTGAACCTAGCGATAAAATCATGCATGGTTTCATTTGCCTCTTTCTTCAGGTGAGTGATCCGTGATAATAATACAAATGCATCTTCTGAAGGTTTGTACCTGTCCTCAAAAGCATCTCACAAGGTGGCCCAACTCATAATAGATCCGACCGACAAATGCTGAAACCATTCAGCAGCGGGCCCTTGTAGAGTTTCCAGAAAAAGACGAACCAACACATCCTTGTGAGTTACATCCAGGATACTGCATGACATAATGAATGCAGATATGCGGGAATCCGTGCTTTGATTTCCACTCCCATCAAATTTAGGAAAATTCTTTCGGTTTTCGTGAGGGTGCGCGTGAACTGGATGTGGTAAAGCCAAGGGACCCATAGCATTTCCCCATGGTACTGCCGTTTGAAAAGCCGGAAAAAGAACACGAGCTGGAAGCATGGTTCCACTAAGTAGCAAGGCACTACAAAGGGATGTGGATGCCCTTTGCGAAATATTTTTTTCTCGTGGAGGTGAGACACTCCTGGATGACCAGTCAGTCGAGCTTAGCGTTGAAAAATGTGCCGGTGTTACACTGAAATTGTGCCTTTGAAGCAGATCGAAAGTAGGATCGAATTCTCCACGGGCTTTCCTGTTACGAGTAAAGGGTTCACCTGCCAATGTGTCTTTCCGATCTGTGATTTTGTAGCACGGGTTCAAACTTTCTTTTTGGTTGTACTCGCTGATTTTCTGGCTTTTCTGGCAAAAACCAGCCGCATGTACTTTTCTAAATATTTAAAAACTATCCTCTTCAAAAAACCGATTGCGGTTAATGACAAATAACAGTGAGGATAAAACGGCAGAGAAGATTAGTAAGCTAATTTTCTGATCTAATTTTGACTTTTTTCAAAGGGTTTCAAACTTTTGGCAAATAGTCAAAAACTCATATCTATGGCAAGAAATTGATTTTTATAAAAACTCAGAAAACTAAAGGTCTCCAACTAGGCCATATCTATGGATCTCAGAAGAAAATTTTTCATTTGGGTCACTTTTGCAAACTTTTGGATTTTTGACAAAATGTGCAGATTTGCAAATAGGCAACAATTTTCTTATTTTTCTGATTTTCTATCCTACCACCATCATAGATCTGATAGATCTATTCGATCCCTAGTGGAGTCGCCAAAAACTGTTTGTCTGAAAATCAGTCGCTTGGGCAGACCTATGGATAAACGAGCCAACAGTGTGCAGGGCATAGCCCTTCTTTGAGTCAGCAAAGCGAAACTAGTTTATTGCTATTCTAGTAGCAGGAATCTGTGCAAGTCTCACAAATTCTACCTTCGGGGGTTTGGGATCTCATCCCAGTAGTTGTGTTTCCAACTGTGAAAAGAAAGGAAAGGAAGAGGGGATGACGAAAGAGCAGGTCCGAAGGGAGAAAAGAAATGAATTCCAAAGTAGAAAGGTCAGAAGGTTTATGTTTTGGGATTGGTAGTAAACAGAGCCAAACCTACTTGCATAAACGAGCAAAGCAATACTGATGATAAATAAATGATAATAAAACAGAAGCAGATCCAACAGCATAAACACACAGATCTAACTTAAGAAAGATCTAATGCACATAACACATGTATTCAGCACAAAGTCTAAATATTGTATTAATATTTTTCTTCTGTTACAAAAAGCTCAAAGTCTTTTTTTCTTCACTTGTATTTTTCATCTGAAAGATATTCATTCATCCATAATAGAACAAGTATTGGGGTATTTATAGAAGAAGAAGAGAAAAGAAGGAAAAAAGGAGCCAACAACTTATTTACAAAATATCTAAAAGTCATGTTGACTTTTTACAACTTGATGCATGACATCATCCCATCATGCAACATGGATGGTGTCATCATTTATATCAACATACTCCAGATATTATCGAAAAGAAAGCTGAAGAAGAGAGAGAGAGAGAAGAAGAAGAAGAAGAAGAAGAAGCTACTCATCATCGTCATCCTATGGCCGAAAGGGGGTCGACTGCTTTTGTTGTTGCTCAGGTGACGAGATATGGAATTGAGAGCAGTATTCCATAAACTTGTTGATCATTGGCCCTAGCTGATCCTGGGAAGGATCCTTATGCCTATCATTGATCACCTCACAAGTCTGCCACTCATCTATGAGTTTCTCGGGGAGCTTGGAGTAGTCTTTTTCCACCTCAATGAGTAGCCCAATGAAGTCTCGGCAGGCCAGCAGGTTGTTGATAGACTCTGCATCAAAAGTGACCTCTGGCCCTATGCCTTGAGAAATGATCTCTTTGAAGATCTGAATGGTCTCCTCAGCTTTTCTTAAAGTAAATGAAGGAGTAAGTAACCCTGGCGACATGTTAAGAACGATTCATTCCATTTGGTGCATCGCGTCCAGGGCTTCTTCCTTTACCTTGTCAATCTTTTCCAAGACAAATTCTAGCTGATCCACCCGGTAGTCCAGAGTGGACATGATTTTGTTGAGGGCCCTGGGATGGCCGAAGATGCCAAACTTAACCAGATCTTTGACTGAACAGTCAAACATTTGTTGGAAGGTCTCGTGCTGTAGTCTAACATGTTCCAGATCTTTTGATATGGGCCTCGCCAACGCTTGGAGCTCTTTATTTGCCTTATTGATGTTCAAATACAAGTTAGAGAACTCGGTGATTAATTTTTCACTGTCTTTGATGATTTGGCTCCTCCAAACGGAAACGGCCATACCTTGCTCGCCGACTTTCCCGTACTCACTAATTTTCTCCTGGGTGAGAAGCTCAGATGTCTCGGTGCCAGTTGTGGGAGGCACACTACCCATCTTCTGTAAAGCTTGGAGCAGATATTTGTTTTTCTCTTTCAATTGCCTTTTCTCTTCTTTTGTCTTTTGAAGCTTCTTGCAGAGGGCGTCAACTGCAGAAAGGGCTTCCCCCTGAAGGCTTTTAGAAGATGTTCTCATTGTGACTTGGGTCACAGTAAAATATGTCAGAGACAAATCTTTTTTCTCGTTGAGGGGATTGGGATACATGATCTCCATAACCCTCTCTCCCGCAGCACTTTGAGAGAAGCGTGTGACGGGCTTCTACTTCTTTGCCCCCTTAGATGGGATTACAGAAAAGTCCATCGGAGTGATGGGAACTTTCCTTTTTTGCTAACTTAGTTGCTGGGAGATCTAGGTTGGACCTATGGGAAAAGGGCTGGAAATGGCAAAGGGGTCAACTACAATAGTGGCGGGGAAAAATGTGGAGACATGTGGAGGTGGCATGGAGAGAATAGTCGAAGAAGTGCCCACGGGAGGAAGGGAAACTGTAGCTATGGAATTCATAGGAAGGGAAGGGAGCTCAGAGATGAGCGAAGAAATGGAGGAGGAAAGATCGGCGAGGGAAGAGAAGATAGATGAAGAGGTGAGGGGAACAGTAGAAGAAGGGGGAGAGGACACGACCAAAGGGATGGTCGCTTGAGTCACTCAAGGAGGGGAAGGAAGAGAATGGGAAGGGATAGAAAGGACCTCGGTTGTTGTAGAAATGCCAACATCTTGAGTGGATGGGCCCATTGGAACATCCTCTTCTACTTCTTTCTCTGGCGAAGCCAGAGTTATAACCTGTTCGGGTGCCGTGGAAGGAGGACTTGCTGGAGCTTCTTCCTGAGTGGAGCTAGATTCACCTTGTACGTCTTTTCCCTTGCCTTATGGCTACTGTTTGGATCGAGGAGGATTAACCCATTCATCCGGCACCAATGCTCTGTTCTGCGTAGAGTCTCCTTAACCCTCTCCTCTATCGTCTGAGGTGTCTTAGTTCTATCAATAGCTGGAAAAGGCCAATTGTCCCCATCCATGTTAGTATATACTTGGTCTATTTCATCTTCCATAGTCTGGAAGCCTTTGGGGATAATTACTACCCCATATTGGATGATTTTTGCCAAGGCTAAGCGAGAATGATCCTTTCTCCTAAGCTCAACCTCATGGATGATGTCGATGTAGATGTCCTCGATCTGGGGGACATGGATTGGATCAAGTTTCGCCCTTAGTAGACAATTCCTTGGGTCGAAGGTAGGCCTGGCTGGGAAATCATGTCTCAAATTAAGCAGCTCCAACTCTACGAACATGTCCTTTGCCTTGTGGTGGGTAAGGCATGTATATCGGCCTACTGTGAGGGGGAAAGGAGTTCCACCCTTCTTTCTTTTGAGGCACTTCTCATGATATGTGATCAGCTATCTTGACAGCTCCAGCAAAATCAGCTTAGGCCCAACATACCTCGGCAGCCTGGTCAGCTCTCCCAAGAAGTTGGCTGCCCTCAAATAGGTGAATGTGGGAAACTGGGTGAACAAGGGCCCCCATTTCTCATTAGCTGCCACTATGCTTTTGGTCATGCGAACATAAGTCATATTCGACCTCAATAGGCAGATGATGTGATAGAAAAACACATCATTAATCTTTGTGAACTAAGAGATGCTATTCTCCAGCCTCAATTCTGGGTAATACTCATATATTTTGACCTGGGGCCAAACTCCACTTCGCATCAGGCCTGGGTAGTCTCTCTCTGATGCTGCAGCGTAGACAACATAGGAGTTCATATAGAATCTTCCCGTTGTAAGAAATTGTTGAAGTTGTTTAGAGATTGTGCTGCTTATTATTTCTCCCCAGCAAAAGCGCTTATCGGGCATGTTCTTGTTCATGGTCTCTAAGTATCGCAACATCCATTTATGGAAAAAGTGGGTGTCAGGAAGCCCAAACACTCTTCTTAGGAATGTGATAGTGTCACTGAGCTCCTCTGAGAAGTTGCTGTGGTGGATGGTTTGAGGCCATCGGGTCACCACCTTTTTATTTTTCAAATAGACCTCATTCATGAGCTGCATACAATCCTCTCGGATGACGGCCACAAAGTGCCAGTGATGAGGGATGCCGAGTATTATTTTGAAGTGGCAGGAAGTGAGGTTAATGATGACCTCGCCCTTGTCATTCAGGACACACCTTGTGTCCTTATTATAGCACCGGGCGATCATCATCATGAATTCATTGTTGATGGCGCTGACTGGGATTCCCCCAGGGAAGTGTAGGGCACTGCCTATCAGTTTGTCCATCCATGGACTTCTTGTTACCTTCTGAGTTCTGACCCAGAATTCCTCCATATCAATGTGACCCAACTCTGAGTCCCTGATATCTAGGTCACATTCGGCCTGGGAGTCAGGCATCCTGACCCTCTGATACTTGTATTTCATCTCTTCTTCTGTAAGTTTGGCCTTGCCTTTGGATTTGGTAGGTCTCCTGCTTGATGTAGACATATGCTCTTTCGATCTTAGTTGCTGATCTACATGAAGAAGAAGCGAGAACCAATCCAAAAATGTTGTATTAGCCATTTGACCTTCCATTGAAATGTTAACAGAAGAAAGAGTTAGTGATTTTGAGGCTCAGGGCATAGGGCGAATGAAAGCTGCAGCTTACAGGACTAAATAGGTAAGGAGCACAGAAAAGAGGTGTTGCGAAGGTTAAATCAGCGCCAAAGGCGCATGGTGCATGGAGACTGCAGGGTACATTTTGCAAAGGGCGCATGAATATTTGGTGCTACAAAGAGACAGGATGCGCCAAAGCCGCATAGATCATTTATGTTGCATGAATATTTGGTGCACCAAAGGCACATGTATATTTTGTGTAACATGAACATCTCGTGCGCCAAAGGTGACTTGGCGTGGCGCACGGAGGGTCTGCACAACATGAATGCTTTTGCGATGAGGAAAGCACCTGTGCCTTTATAACTTCATACTTGGCATAGATTAAGCTGGTGTTGCGCAGATGCGGGGTGTGCCTTAAGGGGTGCATGTTTATGTGATGCAACAAGGAAGGTTGGTCTGCAAAAGAGGGCGCAAGGCTAGTGCTTGTAGCATGTGAAGGAGTTGTGCCTTGAGGGCGTAAAGGTTCTTGATGCAACAGGCATGATGGGTGCGTCATTGGCGTGGATTTTATTCATGTTGCGAGGGGGGCAGATGCGCTAAGGGAAAAATAGAGTTTTTTACATGGTCTAGCCTCTCTTTTATCTTTTCTTTTCCAAGATCATTTGGGAAAAATGGCTTAATCCAAAGGGATTCAGACCATGATTTTAGAACAACTTCCCCTACCAGCAGATCTGGAAAGAGGGGGAGGAAAATGGAAAGACAGTAAAGGGGGGGGCTAGATCAACATTCAATATTTCCAAACTAAAACCAGATCACCAAGCACACAAAGAACCAAAAACGTAGAACACATGAGAGAGATAAGAACCTCTTACCGGATAAATAGTAAAAACATGCACACGGGTCCACAACGCGTTGAAAACGACAAGGCAGGTGCTGGCAGGCTCAAAGAATAGAAATCACGTGTTTTTGTGTCTGGTGATAATGACATTTGTGGGCGTGCAAATGCATATATATATATGAGTCAGCAATAAATGCGCCACCAACTTTCCAAAGGGCGCATGAAAGTTGCTGTCGACATAGAAAAGCATGTGCCCTTTGGTGCATGAAATCATCTACCAGCATGGAACTAAGTGCGCCCTTTGGCACACCAAAAGTGGTGTTGACATGATATTATGCGCGCCTTAGGCGCACCAAAAAGTGGTGCAACAAAGGGGTTGCTAACACGAAGGCGCATGCGCCTTGGCGCACACAGGGAAGACTCAACATATCAAGGCGCACCAAAAGGTGTGTTGACACAATAAAATACGTGCTAAAGGTTTTAGAGTGGGCGCACAAAAAAGTGATGTTACACAGCAATTCCATGCGCCCAACCAAAAAAGACCAAAAAGACTAAGTTCGGAAAACCAGATTTCCTGAAAAAGGGATTTTACAATGTTCCGAACGTAAGGGATCCCTAATGAGGGATCGGGACAAAATTTTCGGTATGGTTATCGGTAAAATTTCCCTTGTCAATTTTATGGGATAACACACTGCCATCATTCCCATTGACGTTTTAAACATCATCAGATTTGGCATACTTATAGATTTCACCTTCTACCTTTTTTTTCACTCACAGTTTCAATTTTATAGTGACCAATAGTAGTCACCCCTTACCAGCATCAATTTTCCCTAATTGACATTGGTTATCCTGTTTCACATTCCAACCACCATTTGGTACCTAATCCACTTTTTGTTGCTAGATTCACCTATTCATGCTATTCTCTATGTCATTTACAGAGAATCAGCCCTACCTGATCTGTACTAGTTCACATGGTGCTAACCCAAAGATAAGCAACCACACTCATATTTCATACCAGTTTTCAATCACTCCCACCTAGTCCTTCACCACCTTCCATTTTATCACCAGCCATGGATCCCATCCAACCTATCACTATCGCTACTGGAGATGAGGAGTTTACATAACTCCTTGACCAAAACCCTGCCGCTTTGCAGTTTTACCTTTCCCATTCATCCACTCGAGATTCCTCAGGTCAGTTGACATATGACATGCCCATATCTATCCCCCCAAATCTCACACCCACTCCCTCATCAGCCCCATATGGCTCCATGCCAACTGCATCTACTTTACCGCTAGTTATTCCATAGCTAGGTCCTATACCCGCTATTACTACCACGTCTGTTACCTCCATGACACCTGTTACATCCATTGTACCCTCAAAAACTACCCCAAACACAACCTCATTTTCCCCTAATGTCTCACACATACCTATAGCTACATTACCACCTCCAGTGTCGGTGACCCCTACCCCATTTCAGAACATGGTCCTTTCTATTCCACAATCATTAGCCCCTATTTCCGCTAGGGTTACCGCAACCCTTCCACCCCATATACATACTACCAATAACCTCCTGTTTCATCCATTATTCACACTGAGTACGTACCCCCTATTTCACTTCATTTTTCTTAATCAACCTAGATGGAAGCCCCATACACTGGAGCGCCGCCACTATTATACACCCAAAACTAACCCTCTCACACCATATGAAGCACCCAATCATCACAACCCACCAACGACCCAATTAAATTGATGTTAGACAAGATGCAAACATTGGAGGCATCGGTTTCAGGATCCCGTAACACTCTCACCTACGACGATATTTGCAACGAGCCCATCCACCCATCCATTCCTATCCACTCATACCCTATGCATTAGGAAATGCCTAAAATTCAATTGCTTCAATAGCACATAAGACCTACATCAACATTTTTGGTTGTTTAAACACGGGTGTTATCTGATCACTCATGATGATGCCTTGCTCTTGAGAACCTTTCCCATGTCCCTCATTGGACCTGTATTAGATTGGTATAGTGGGTTACTTATACACTCTATATTCTCTTTCAATTAGGTATCCCAAGCCTTCTTGGATCATTTCTCTATCAATATCGTCAAGAAGGTTACCATGACCGATCTATACTCCACACGTCAGTATGAGGATGAATCTATCACAGATTTTGTCACTCGTTGGTGTAGCCTGATCAACCAACTTACTTTTGAACTACCACAAATAGAACTCATTGAGCTCTTCACACGGGCTTGTGCTAGGTATATCTCACCGACCTTGCAGGTCCAAACCTTTCAAACATTCGATGAAATTGTAGATCAAGAATTTCCGCACTTGTTACCTATCCAAGTTAATGTACCAAACTAAGCACAAAAACCCTGAAAAACTCAAGTGAAATCGATACCTGATAGATAAGACAAGATGCGAAGATGGAGATGGAAAAGAAAGCCAATGTAGACAAGATGGGCACACACGAGCGATCTTGTAAGGCAGATCCGAAAAACCTGTGAGACATAGATAATTGACATAAAAAGACAACGTTAAAATATATTTGGGTGGACTGCCCAAAAAGTGGGTCTGAGAAGCGATAAGCTCCCTCGACGGATGTCAGTCCACATTTTCAATTAAAAGAAGAAGCATACATGATAAAAGAATGTAAATAAATGTCTAGATTTTCTAATCAGAAGTGACAAACAGAATGTAAACAACGGACAGAAAGCAACAGAAAACAAGAAATTGTGAAAACAATGCTGGATTTGTGTTACCTGAATTCTTTTACCTATCTGTAGGCCGATTGGCATCAATTCAAAAAATCAGCGTCGAATGAGATAGGTCGGCGTCAACTATGGAAAATCAGCATTGACTGGGACCGGTCGGCATCGACAATAGGAAAATTACAAGAAAATTGAGAAACGGACAATGAAAGCTAGATCGTTAATGTTCGCTAGATCCACAGGAGCCTTTGGGATGCCGACAAAGCTCCACCTTCACTAGACGCAGGAGCAGAGTCACTAAGAGATCAATGGAGGCTTGCGATGTCGATGTGGTAGGAGTAGGGTAATGGTACTCCTCTCAAGGATTGATTTGGATGGAATTAGCTTTTGCTCGATAGATAATGCTCAGGCTTGATGTTCAAAACTCTTTGTCATTCTTTCTGTCTAACCAGAACTGAATTCTATCCCTGTATTTGTAATTGGTGTTGACTAGTGTATAGTCGGTGTCATTCTAAAAAATTGACGTTGATCGAGTACTAGTCGACACCGATCAGGGAACTGACTCCCGAAATGGCTAAAATGAATCTTTTTAGAAGGATGCAAGTGATCCCTCTGACTCAAATACAGGAAATATCCCACTGCATGGTTTGGGGGGAGGAGAAATAAGGGGATAGATGGATAAAATTGATAAAATTGATATGTGAGGTTAGTAGTTGATATGGGGTAGATAAGTGGTTAAGATACATGTAAAAAGTGTAATTAAATAGTTAATATTTAATTATATATGGGTAAAACATAATGGGGTGAAATAAACTTAGGATAGATGTTTAAATCCAATATTAAATAATATTCTAAGGGAGAAGTGTTGATATAAATGTGCCCCAGGTTACTCGAGAAAGTAAATGACCGTGGGGGACACTAAATTGGGTAACCAATTTTAGGTGTCTACATTTTGCCCCTTTTTGTTGAGTAACTTACAATAAGCAAAGTTGCAAGACAAAAACAAGGAGTTGGAAGAAAGGAAGAAAAAGTGATGATGTGATCCCCCTCATACTAGGGATGGGATGGGTCCTGAAGGAACAACTGATCCCAAGTTTGAAAAAGGTAGATGAAAACGTAGGATGCCTTAGCTAGATGCTTGGAGTAGATCTGATCATTAATGATGCACAAAAATAATAAAAAGGCAGCAACCTAATGAACCCACATTGGTAGGGCAGATTAGACGGTCTCCGCATGGGACGACGTTAATATCTATAGACCTGTGAGTGTAAAGAGGGCTACAAAATAGTAGCACCTAAAGAATGATACATTGGTAGGGACAACCAGACGGTCTACGAAGCAGACGATGCTAGTGCCTATAGACCCGTTATCTTTAATCTGCCAAAAATGTGAGTGCCCCACGTACAAGGAACAAACTTGAAATGGGTGAGAATATCGAAAGCATGTGCCAAAAAAGAAACACTCAAGTCATAATAATGACCAGATAAAGAAGATAAGCATCAACACTATGGAAAAAATATTAGGAGATGGAATAAAGCTATGTGGAGAAGTAAAATTGCAACTAATCGGCAACGATGGGCCTAAATCGGCGTCGATCAAGCTAAAGTAAACATTGACTAAATAAATCAGTGCTGACAATACAAATCGGCGTTGACCGTACCGAGCCCATATAAATATGAGAAAGGAAAATGTTAACGATTTATTTAGACCACGATGGTTGATTTAGAGAGAGTCAAAAATTGGTTTTGAGCAACATGGAAGCCTCTGGGAGTAGTCAGAAGTAGAAGAGGACATGACCTGGGGTAAGTAGATCTACCCAAACTTGCTATATAGTTTTTGTTGTATATATCTTCCCCCCGAGTAGATATAGACAAGCGGAAGAATATGGAAACCAAAGAAATTCAAACCTCAGCACATGGCGCACAAAAGGGGCGCACGACAATGAGTGTCGACAGCAAAATGGATGCGCCCATGGCACACAAAAGGGGCGTAAAACAATGAGTGTCAACATGAGAATGTATGCGCCAAGGCGCAGGAAAGTGGCGCACAGAAATGGATGTTGACAATGTAAAGGATGCGCCCTTGGCGCACGGAAATGGCGCATAACAATGAGTGTCAACATGAGAATGTATGCGCCAAGGCGCAGGAAAGTGGCGCACAAAAATGGATGTCGACAATGTAAAGGATGCACCCTTGGCGCATGGAAATGGCGCATAACAATGAGTGTCAACATGAGAATGTATGCGCCAAGGCGTAAGAAAGTGGCGCACAGAAATGGATGTCGACAATGTAAAGGATGCGCCCTTGGCGCACGGAAATGGCGCATAACAATGAGTGTCAACAGGGAAAAAGTTTTGCCTTGGCGCACATAAGAGGATGTCGACACAAATGTAAATGCGCCCTTGGCGCACAGAAGAAGATGTCAACATAGAAATAGATGCACCCTTGGCTCACAGAAAGGAATGTTGACACGGGAAAAGTTGCACCCTTGGCGCAGGTAAAGTGGCGCACGTAAACATGTGTCGACATAAACATATTTGCGCCTTTGGCGCATAGAAAAGAGTGTTGACATGCAAATGAATGTGCCTTTGGCACACAAAAAGGGTTGTTGACAAAAAAATATTTGCACCTTTGGCGCCCGAAAAGGATTGTCAACATGCATATGGATGCGCTAAGGCGCACCTTCAGGAGGCGCAACATTCTGAGCGCTGACAGGAAGCAGACCTTGACCCAGATATTCAGATGGCCATAACTTTTGACTGGGAGCTCCGATTCACACAAGGTTGGACTTTTCAGAAAGCCTACGGCGTCCTCTACCTAACTACAACTGGATATCTTTAATTGGGTGGGAACAAGTTCTTAAAAATGCAAAATACAGTTTGCCACTTTTGGGGTTTGATATGTTCCTCACCTACCACCATAATGAGATGAATTATATACAACCTGAGGTGGTTGGGGTAGATTTGGACTTTCTCTCTCTTCTCTCTCTCATTCTTCCTATAAATTGTAAGGAGGGGCTTCTTTCTAAAGGTTGGAAATTCTTGTTTTGCCCCTCCCTTCTTCTCTTTGGCAGGTGAATCTTTGGAGTTAAAACCTCCCATTTAAAACTGTAATGCAGCTTTGCCTCTTGACATTTTGCAGTGTGTTGTATCAATCTTTGGAGAAAATTAATGCATGTCTGTGGATGATTATCAACCCTCTCAGTGTTTATTTGCATCTTCTTGATCTTTCACTGTAAATCTGGTTATCTGTGCATGATCTTGCATTACATTTTTTTGGTCTGTGTTTATTGGCAAGACAGGTGTTCTTCATTCCTCGGTGCATCACCTCTATTAGTTTAGGTTTTATTTTCTGCATTTTCTTCCCCCTGTCTCCTTGGAAAATTAGATTAGGTTTTGAGTAGACCTCTGCATTTTTACGTGTGCATCTGAACAGAGGAATAGGAACCGGCCTTCATCCGGAGAGCTTTTTCGATTTCGCAAGGCCCCACACTTGGGAAAAGCTCCATGTTGTGCAATCGCACTGAGATTCTCAACCCATCGAGTTGCAGAGTCCCAGGGGTGATGTGATTCGACATCAACAGTTTTGGCACGCCCGGTGGGACCTTAGAGGTCTTTCACTTCATCTTTTGCAGGTTGATGTGTTCCTGTGAAGATTTCAGCCTTTGGAGGCACTTGCAAACACATCTGACGACTCCATCTGGTCAACAACCCATCTCTCAAGTTACAGACCTTCCTTTCCATTCATTTCCATCCATTTTCATCCATCTTTCTTTCCATCCCCTTCATTCTTTTCCATTCCATGAAGTTGTGCAATCATGACTTCATTTCCATCATGGAATTCACATCAACAACAGCAGTATATTCCACCTCCAACATGTTTTACAAATCCTCCAAATCAGCATTTTGAGCAGATTCAAGATCAGTATGCATACCCATATGAGCAGCAGTGCCAAAGTCAGTTTGGCTATGGAGCTTTCCAAGAGCAAGGGTGTGCATACAATGAAGACCATCAGATCCAAGATGCTGGTCTGTTGGAGAAAATCCAAAAGATGGAGGTAAACATAGTGCAGTCCAGGGCTCAGGCACAGATGATGTCAGTGTCTGGGGTGGTGAGGATAGCCTCACATTATAGATAGGATGATGCTAGGAGCAAATGGATAGCACTGATTCAGATCACGATCTCCTATTTTGCTTTGCCATATTTAGGAGGTGGGAGATTTCCATTGCTATTACTAGACTGTGTTTGTGACATCCTGTAGTTCAGACAGGTGTTTACATTTGCCGATGCCCTGATAGCTTAGATATACTATGAGTTATGGATGTACACCACCGGTAGGCAGACAAATATCGATGTTATCTTTGTGCTCCATTGCTGGGCATTTGACCACATAGCAGTGATCAGGCCATCCAGGCTTCCATGGATGCCAGTAGTAGAGGGGGCCCTTGATTATGGATTCTGGTGATGGCAGGCTGACATGGCGTTGGGAGATATAAGGAGATCTGTGGAGTGGTATGCTAAGCACTTCAGGATGCTGACACCAGAGCAGGTCATTTAGAGACCATATCGAGTCTACCCGACATGGGCTGGTCAAGAGGCTCACCTAGTGGAGCTGAGATAGAGTAGGTTGGTTAGGGGCCGTAGGCCAGATATCTGGGATCACATCCCGTTTATACAGGTATTGAGGTAGTTTAGCTTAGTACAGACAGTTCCGACCACCTACAGGCCATACAAGTGGGATAGAAGAGAGACTGATCTACTAATTTTGATCCCAGAAGATCCATTGAGGGAGGCCCCACCTTCCACAGATAGTGATGATGGCTATGTGGCATGGTATTCTACAGAGCTACCATGACACCTACCAGCATCTATAGATGCAGACAAGGAGGACATAGTTGCAGTGCTAGAGGGAGAGCATGCTACTCTGATGCAGACACACTAGGCTGCCCTTGAGGAGATTAGAGCTCTGATGGAGGAGAGGGATGCATTGATACTAGAGAGAGACATAGCACGTCAAGAGTGATATACAACGATCTAGCAAAGGGATCGCTACCATTGGCACAGAGAGGCCCTCAGGGCCAAATACGGTGATACAGGCACTATTTTAGAGTTTGGGTCATAAGGTACAACATTAGGAGGGCCACCACTAGCAACAACACCATTACGAACACTTGGTATGATGAGTCTGAGCACTTATTAGTCTCTGCTCGCTGAGGTGAGATATTACTAGGATTCCTTGGCACAACATGCCCCTGATGTGCCTCGTTATGGTGCGAGGAGGAGATCAACAACAACCACAGCTAGTGGTGCATAAGAGGGAGGGAGCACTGGGAGAGATTGAGGTGGCGGTAGGACCCCAGCAGCAGGTGCTTCTAGCTAGATAGGTGGTGGCCAGGAGAGACATCCTGGACCAGAGGAGGGTGGAGGAGATAGTGTCTTCCATTTATCGGATTTTACGATATAGATATGTTATTTTTTTGTATCGATATATTGATGTAGCCTCGATTTGAAGGAATTTTTAATATATGATATAGATGGCTTGATTGAAAGCCATCCATTCTTTTTTTTACAAAAATGCATGTATATATATATTCATCATTTTTGTCCTATATGATTGTACTCATGCATTTACTTTTGATAGATATGGATAGATGTAGCGTAATTGTGATAGATATAGACATATGCTGATAGAGGATAAATAAATGTGATTTGATGGACATAGACGTAGAGGATAGATAGATGTGATGTGATTTGATGTGATTGATACGTTTAAAATGTTCATTTAATTTTGATGAAAATAGATATAGATAGATGTAGTGTAATTTTGATGGTCATAGACATGTGCTGATAGAGGATAGATAGATGTGATGTGGTTTGATGTGATTGATTAGATTTGATATGTTTAAGATGTTAATTTAATTTTTATGAAATGGATATAGATAGATGTGTATTTAGACAAATTATATGAGATGAGTATAGATAGATGGTAGTTTTTGATTAACATGTTAAATGTTAATTTAATTGGATGAATAAATAATAATGGGAAATGCCTCTTGTGACAGCAAAGGATGTAATGATATTATCTTAGTTTTAGAAGATAAGGAGTAATACATTTAGATAGAAAAAAAAATGATAAGTTAGGCTCCTAACCGACCATAAATATAGACTTTGATAGAACACCAACAGACGATGCATACAAGGCCATGTATGAGGTTAAACTAAACCTAACACTAGCTAGTCACAAACCAGATCGAGGAGGTAAATGGAATGAGAAGTAAGTATGTATCTCATCAAAATATACAAAGGACATAATACGTGCTCATATTGGGAAAATAGGGTCTCCATATGATCGAAAAAGTTCTTTTGATAGAAGAGAAAACTGATCAATGTGGGAAGTTTTCTAGAGAAAGACTGATCAACTTGGGATGTCTTTTAATGATGCTAAAAAGTGAACAAATTGGCTGAAGAGGAAGTCTGTTACTGCAAAGGCTGATGGGTGTGAGAAGCCTTGAAAATTCTATGAAATAAACAACCATCCTTCAAGGGAGCAATCTGTATTTTGAATTTGATGATAGCCATCCTTCAAGGGAATGGTCTATCCTTTTAAATTTTTGATAAGGCATGAATAACTGTCCTTCGAGGGATTAGTCTATCTTTTGGAGTTTTTAGGATTTTTTTTTTTGGGAGCTTGGAAAGAAGCTGAGTTTAGACCCAATAGATCAGATAAAGGGGAAGAAAATGTATACAAACACGTACTCATGCCCCAAGTATATTCGATTAAGATAAACACTTAGGATAGATGGAGTAGTGATTAAGGTGTTCCTACCATGAGGAGGAACATATCCATAAGAAAAATGCCATGAGTAGAGCTGCAGTACTCATATTTAAGGTAGAAGAGACATAACACAGAGAACCACATAGTTTTGAATCACTACAAAATATATGACCGGTTGTAGATGGATGAAAGATCTATTTTTTGACCAAGATCATGTAAGATAGATATTAACAATAAAAGGGCCTTAGATGCAAGGAATTAAGAGGCTACACTTAAGGTACACCATTTATGGAAGATAGATGATAAGCCTGAAACCCATATTTATGAGTGACTACGTATGGACCCATCCAGTTAGGAGTGAACTTACCACGCAGACTCCTTTCTAGTGTAATGACATTTTAGTTTTCTTTAAGAACAAGATCACCAACTTTGAATTAACGGTGCTTTAAGTGCTTGTTATAAGCACATTTGACATGCTCAAGATAGACTTGATGATGCTCAAGAGAATTGAGATGCCACTCATTGAGTAATTCAAGCTGCGCTAAATGATTTTGATGATAGTCCTCATCGGAGACAAATTCTCTGAGAGAGACACGAAGAGATGGGATCTGGACTTCCAAAGGAAGAACAGCCTCAGACCCATAGATGAGAGAGAAGGGAGTAGCACTAGTAGGAGTATGAATGCTGGTCTGATAATCCCAAAGAGCAAAAGGGATATGTAAATGGCAATCCCTACCAGCTCGACTAGTTACCTTTGTGAGGATATTACACAAAGTTTTATTGGAAGCCTCGGCCTGGCCGTTAGCTTGGGGATAGTATGGAGAAGAAAAGATGAGTTTGATATTGAAAGTGTCACAGAGGTTCTGTAAATCAATGTTTTTGAAATATTTCCCATTGTCTGTGATGAGTCTGTGTGGGACACCAGAGTGACAAATGATGTGTTGATAGAAAAAATTAACAATGGGTTTAGTTTTGGTCGATGAAAGAGGAATAGCTTCCACCCACTTAGTGAAGTATTTTGTGGTAGTAATGATAGAGTGATGATGTTATGAAGAGTGGGGATTGATGAGACTAATGAGATCAAGACCCCATTGTGAAAAAGGCCACAAATTTGTTGCAGGTTATAAAGCCTGACTAGGGATATGTGTAAGATTAGAATGTTGTTGACACTTGACACACTTCTTAGTATATTCACAACAGTCTCGATTAAGAGAAGGCCAATAATAACTAAAATGTAAGATGTATTTAGCTATAGCCAAGCCATTAAAATGTCCACCACAAATACCATCATGGACTTCGTGGATGGCTTTAGATGATTCAGGGGTTTTGAGGCACCGAAGCAAAATACAATCAAAACCATGTTTGTAGAGGATTTATCCCATAATAATACACTGATTAGCGTGTAGGATAAAAACTATTCTGCCATTGGACATCAAATAAGTAGGCAGCACTGAACAAGATAGATAATCAAAAATATGCCGATACCACTCATCTTGAGTGTTGGTTGTGATGACGTTGATTAAATTCAACTGCCCGAGATGAGAGGGTTGGTCTAGATGCTGCACAACCATAGAAAGCAGAGAGTCTTCGGTAAATAATCAAATAAGTGAGGCTAAAGAAGCTATTGTATCTGCAAATCAATTCGCAGTGTGAGGAATAGCTTGGATAGTAAATTTATCAAAATATTGAAGTTAAAAGAGAATGATATCACAATATTTTTGAAGGATATCATTCTTACATTGATAAACACCAGTGACTTGATTAATGATGAGCTCAGAATCACTGAAGATGTCGATCTGATGAGGGCCAAGATTAATGGCATTTTGAAGACCTAAAACAAGAGCCTCATACTCAGCCATATTATTGGTACACTCAAAGTTAAGTTTGTGTGCGACAAGGATAGGTGCACCCCAATAAGGAATCATGATGAAGCCTGTACCTCCCCCTTGCTGACATCTGGACCCGTCAAAGAAGAGTTTCATTTTAAATGGAGAAAGACCAAAATTGATTTTTTGAATGCATTCATCTGGGAATTGAGCAAGGGGAATTTGAGTGTGTGGAAGAGGAGTATCAACTAATTGATCCGCAATGACCTGACCCTTGATAGATTTTTTTCAGATGAACTCGAGATCAAAAATTTTCATGAACATGAGCCAACAAGTGATACGATCGTTGTGATAGGGTTTCACAAGCATTGTCTTGAGTGGATTGGCACTCATAACAATGTAAGTCTTATGATTAAGGAGGTAGTGACAAAGCTTAGAGGTTACAAAGAAGAGAGCACAACACAATTTTTTGGCTTTGGAATAACATGTTTCATACTCATGAAGAGTGCGACTGGTGTAATAGACAACTTCATCTTTACCGTTAGCATCCCGATGTGAGATCATGGCTCCCAGAACATGGTCAGTCACAAAAATATAAAGATAGAATGGCTCCCCCTCACGCAGAGGTGTAAGCACAGGTGGAGACAGAAGATAATCTTTGAGATCATCAAATGCCTTTAGGCAATTCTCATCCCATTCAAAATGCACATTCTTATGGAGGAGATGATGAAAAGTTTTATAATGGTCTGATAGTTGCGAGATAAAATGATGCACTGATTAAAGGCATCCCTGAAGACCATGGAGCTACTTTAAGTTAGAAGGGGGAGGCATCTTGAGGATAGCCTTTATTTTTGTGGGATCAACTTCAATGCCACTAATAGAAATGATAAATCCTAGGAGTTTACCAGTGAGAACGCCAAACACACATTTAGATGGATTTAGGAAAATAAAAAAATGAATGAGCCTCTCCAAGAGAGGTGTGAGAATGAAAATATGATCCTGACAACATTTGAATTTACCAAGGAGATCATCGACATAATCCTCCACAGTTTTGTGTAAGAGATCATGGAAGATTTAGGTCATTGCTTGTTGGTAGGTTGCTCCTGCATTCTTAAGACCGAAAGGCATGACACGATAACAAAAAGTCCCCCAAGGGGTTATAAAGGAAGTATTATGTTGTTCCTCTGGTGTGATGAGAATTTGATTATATCTAGAGAAACCATCCATAAGAGAAAGCATCTCGTGACCTTCAGTTAAATCTACGAGTTGATCGATATTAGATAGAGGAAAATCATCTTTCAGACAAGCAAGATTAAGATCCTAGAAGTTAGTGCAAATTCAAAATTTCCCAATAGCTTTGGTTACCGGTACAACATTTGAAACCCATTGTGGATAGTCAATGGGTTGGATAAAATTAGCGGAAAGAAAGTGCTACAACTCTTCTTTAACAAGGAGGGCTATGCGAGGATGTATTTTACATAATTTTTGTTTAACTGGTTTGATGTTTGGAAGAGTAACGATATTGTGGACCATGATATCAAGATCGAGGCTTGGCATATCTTCATATGACTAGGACAAATATTGGTAATGGTTGGAAAGAAATGTGGTAAAGTCTCCTAACTCCTGTGGGTTGAGAGATTGGGCGACCTTAATGATGCGAGGGTCTTCAGAAGTCCCTATATTAAGGTCGATAGTAGCTTCGTTGAGAAGCGTAGATGTGTCAGAAGGAATGGTTTTAGGAAGATAAGATTCCTATGCCCCCAGATAGGTGAGGACAAAATCATCATCCACACAGTGGATAGTGTTGATAGTGGGAGAGTTGTCTGTGATTATTTCAGGGAAGACTATGGGTATGGAAGTTGATTTTCCATTAGTTTCATAGGTCAGCAGACCTAAGAAAATGGTATTGACTAAAAAAAAAATTAGGCAAGATGGAAATGATGTCACCTACATCAAGTGATGCTTCTAACCCAGCGGGAGAAAATGGTTCTTCAATGGAGAGAGGCTCATCGAGAATGGTGATGGTGGCTTTTGAGAGAGGTTTAAATCCTAAACAAAATTTTTGATGTGGTTTAAGAGTTGGAATGGATGCGAGGTCATGTATACCCTGTTCATATTTTCCCAGGCCAAATCCCTTCCATGCTCCTCGATATAAATAAGCTTTTACAAATGCAGGATTCTGTAAACAATCAAATTCTAATGAATAGGGTTTGGCCCTTGGGGGAGAATCCGGGTGATAGTGAGGTGTATCAAGACCACCGTAAATGAAGTTAGTCTATTGATTGGGCAGAAAAATGGTGACGATGTGACCAAGACCTGGCTGGTATTTAGGTTGTTTTTCTGGTCTACCATACTCATTAGGTTTGAGATGGGCATCAAAAGAAAGAAGAGGAATCTCTCCTAGCGAAAAATGCTGCAACTTTTCTTCCAAATTTTGTAAATCTGGTAGTTTTGTTGCAGGAATAGAAGAGGATGAAGCATCCTCAGGAGAATCAGCATTCTCCTTTAGAGAGGATGATCTTGTGGTCATGTCACATTGTGCAGAAGGAAAAGGATCTCCTGGATGAGTATAGATTTTTCCCTCATACTGATATTTTAAACATCGATGGAGGGTTGATGGGACACAATGCATTGTACAAATATAGGAGCATCCAAGGATCATATTGTAGTGGAATTTCCCTTCAACAATGTAAAATAGCTCGTGAAGCGGCTTCTTACCTACTCGAATGGGCAGGACCATAGTTCCTAAAGTAACTGCCAGCTAATCGTTAAATGATCGAAGGGTGAAAGGCAGTGGTGACACTACATTTTTTGGAAATTTAAGTTTTTCAAATGTGTGTGAGGAAATGGCGTTGAGTGCAGCACCACTGTCAATCATAGTGCATTTTAATGTAGTGTTGTTGGTTTGAACTATGATAAAAAGGGGAGCCTCCAAATCCTCGGAAGAAAAGGAAGGAATTTCTGAATCTTCAAAGGAAATGGTGGTTGACGGTCTATTCAATCCAACAATCATCTCAAAAGGTTAGGGCTCATCTGAATTCACTGTGATATGGTGTAGATTATCAATCAGAGCCTGGCAATGCTGTGGAGATGATTGAACAAGGTAAAAAAGAAACATTTTGACTGAAGCATGGGTAAGTTGTTTTATAACACTCTCCTCTACTAAAGCACGAATAGAGATCCGAGGTCTCGAGGCTGATGTGGAAGGAGGAACTCCTTCAGGGGCTGTAGAAATGATAACCTGTGGTCGAGATGCTGTAGATGATGATGGATTATCATACTGTTGTGCTTTAGTGGCGATATGAATTGTGTCGATTTAAGAAGGTGGAAGATCATCTGGAGTGGATTTAATAGAATTAGAGGTCTGGGTAGACCATTCAGGCTCAGATGTAGTTGAGATGATAGGAGATACTTGTTCCTCCTCCTCTTCCAGCAGGAGATCACTTTCTTCCAAGAGGTTCTTAACGATAGATTGAAGGGCTTTACATCCCTTAGTATCATGTCCTGGGGTACTATGGTAAGCACAAATCAAATCAGCGTTGAACCAGGAAGGTTTTAATCCTTTAGGATTATAGGGTTTGATAGGAGGAAGAGATATAGATGAAGATTGGATAAGTTGGCGAAGGATTTCAGTATATAATCCCGTAGACAAAGATGAGGACAGAGATGACGAAAGCACCTCTTTCTCCCTAACAGACTGTCGAGGTAAATTAATATGCATATCTTGTTTGAAATCTTTTTTAGGGATCATTTTTCTTTTCTGGACATTGGGAGAAGTGGCCTTGGGTGCCTAGGATGGAAGTAAGTGGGACATGATTGATTTTTGTGGAGGAGGAGCTCCTAAGATAGATTTTGAAGAAGAGGAAGATGTAACAAGTGTCGTGGTCTTCAGATATGAAGGAGACTTCTTGGTCGAAATGGATGATGATTTAGATAATGCCGATTTAGATGAGGGAGGAGCTCTTGAAATAGGTTTGATAGGAGGAACAAAGGGTTCCTTGGCTTTTGGTGAGGAAGATGATGGTCCTGATAAAAGAGGTGATGCCTTTCTAGTGGGTAAATTCACTTTATTAGGCACCGGTGAAGATGGTGTTGGAGAAGAAGATGATGATTTTGATGGTGTTGTAGAAGAGGACACCTTCCCAGTGGATAAATCCAATCTTTTATGAGGCGCAGAGAGAGATTTTTGAAGGAAAGCCCCAAGAGTCTTAATAGTCTGAAATATTGGTTTTCCTTTTTCAGGGATGGTGACAACTTTAACCACATAAGGTGATTGTAACCTTTTCGGGGGAAGGAGATGGTGTGGTAATGATGATGCAATGTTAGACTTTAGTTGTCTCGATTTAAGTTTTGGAACTGAAAGTGTAGGTGTCGGTGTTATTTCTTTATATTTTTCTGTAATGGTCAACGCAGCATCGGTGATGGAAGAAGTGGATGACAAAGAAGTGGTTCCTTGTGAGGGAGATACTTCTAGTACAGTAGTTGTGGGTGTAACTACTATAGGAAAGGAAACAAGAAGAGTTAGAATCGATGATGATTCCATTCATAGAGAAGTTGGTATGACTATAGGTATATTTACCAATGGCATAGTCACAACGAAAATGGGAGAAACAGAAGTAGATGTATTTGTTATGTAAAATCGAAGAGATGTAAATGTTTCCAGCATCGAAAGCATGTCTGATGACAAGACAGATGAGGATGAAACTATCTCTGGCATATATGGAAGATCAGAAAAATAGGCGGGGAGAGATGAATCCATCTCTAACAGTGGAGAAATACTCAAAGACAAATTGTCTAAAGATGGCGGAATTTCAAAATTTAACGGACTGTGAGGAAGTTCTGATTCAGTCGATGTGCTCATAGATAGCTTAGTTTTAGAGGAAGATTCTTCAGTAGAGAGGAAGCTGATAGTATGAGTGTTTGGTTTTTGAGACTCTGAAGCGTCATTATTCGGGGAATGATTGGGAAAAGGTTGTTTAAAGACATCAAGTGCCTGATTTGGGGGAGCATTTGGGTTATCCAAAATGATCTCTCCTTTATCAATGAATTTTTGGACAAGATTTTTGAAGGTCTGACATCGTTCAATGTCATGGCCTTTGGTTCTATGTTAATGATAGAAGTCATTTTCCCTATACCAGAATGGTCATTCTTGGATTTCATCAAAATTTCTAATAAGGGAAGTTTGATCATGTGAACTTCCAACATTTTTTCTAAGATGGATGCATATGATTTCCCCAACGAAGTGAAAGATCGAGATGATGAAGGTCCTTTTCGAGAAGATGAGGAGTCTCTCCGAGGTGTTTGATTACAAGTGTTATCGGCTCATGATGTTTTTAATATGATAGCATTGGTAGATCCCTGATTCTTGTCTTTGTTAGAAGTGGAAGGGTTTGATTTTGTAAACAAAGAAAAATCTGGTTTAGATTTAGAGTGAAGTTTTAACTTCCCTTGTTCAATGGCATAGGACTCAAGTTTGCGTGCCATCGTAAAGGCTTCTTAAAATGTATGAAAGGTTTGAATCCTTATAGTGGAAGAAATATGATTAGCGCAAGATCAAGTAAACAACTCGATATGTTGTGATTGAGGGAGGGAGAAAGATAATTGATTTATTATACCTTTCTAATGAGTGACAAAATCTATAATAGACTCGTCATCAAATTGACGAATGTTGTGAAGATCTGTAATTGAGATCTTATGTGAGATATTTATTGAAAAGTTTTCAACAAACATCTGGGCTAATTGAGAGAAAGAAAATAGGGAGTTTTGAGGGATGTTATTATACCAGTATAAAGAAGGCCCTGCTAGAGACATAGGAAAAGTACGAAGCATAAGCTCCTAATCCTGGACTATAAGGTAGCAAGCGTGTTTGAATGCTCACAGGTGCTATTGAGGATATTCTCTACTATGAAATTTTGAGAACTTAGGAAGTTCCCATTGCGGAGGAAAGGGCTTAAAGGCCACTGATGGATGATCGGTTCATTACACACCTCTTCAAAAGAGTATGAAGGGTGAGCCCCTTTGGTGGAGGCTTCTAGGTCTATGATTTTTTTGAAAAGAATTTGAATGACATTAGATTGAGGAGGAGCTATGTTAGTATGTCCTATATAAGAAGTGAATGGTAGATTTTGTTGAGGTGTTAACAGGGGATTCATCTACTAATTAATAGGATGATAACAGGAATAACCAAGCATTATGGGTGACGCCTGATGAGGTATTTATTCTGAAGGATCGTGCGTATGAATAGGATATGTGATGATAAGTGGTTGAGAAAAAGGTGGTTGAATGAAAGATGAAGCCTATGATTGGTAGGCTCCTACACTTGTCGACTTAATCGGAATGGGTTGAGGAAGATGGGTGTTGATTTGATTGGACACAGTGGGCAACAAAGTCTAAATGAGACTTTTGACTGCCGGATTTGTTATTAAGGGTGCTAACACCAGAGGATGGGTAAAGGTCACTGTCATTGGAGTGTTGGAAGAAAGACCAACTGGAGGATGAGAAAAAGGAACAAACTGACTCGTAGAAGGAGGTTGATTCATAAAGAGGTACTGACCCTAGGACAAAATGGATGGCATAGAATAATTGACAGCAATCTGTGAGTGCACAGATGCACCCATCATAGCTAAAGAAGAGGACCTCTCGAAGGCAGGTTGTGGAGTATCCGAGGTAGCCGCAGAACTAGGAATGGGCAAGACCATTTGAGAACTAGTTGACATGGTCGGTGGAAGAGAAAAAGGAGGCACAGATGTGTCACCCTCTTCCATGGTTTGAGGTGAGAAAAAGTGTGCTAACTATTCTATAAAACCCTAGGATGGTTCATGAAAATAATCATAAACTTGCTAGATTGGTGGTCCCTGATCAGATTTTCAAATAGACTTATGTACTACATAGTACATAAGGGCTACCGGATTACAATCAAGGAGTTCCTAAAATTTAGGATTCCACAAGGAACATACTCTGTATCAGAAGAAGATGATACCTTTGAAGTACTGGGGGAAGCTGAACATGATGGGATCGCTTTAGGATGATAGAAAGGATTATATGACCAAGATGGGGAACCAACTAACAGTGGTCCCGAGGGGTGCCGAAACATCCACACTAGTGGTGGTATCGGATGAATAAGGGACCAATTGAGCCATTTTTCTAGATTGTAACCGGGTGACAACCATCATAAACAAGAAAAAATATAGAAAAAGAAGATTGACCTAACTAATGCACAAACAATTCAAGCAGCGTAGGTGATTATCTCTTTTAATTTTTCATTCTTTTAAGAAAGAAAATATTAGGGAAGGCTTTTTAGAACAAGAACTACTCAGATAGCCAAACTAAGGATGGTTTGGGGAATGTTTTGGTGAGGAGTCCCGAAGGCACTTTAGTAAAAGACCGGTACGTGACTTGATATAGGGGCCTACCCCTACACTTCACACACTGCTGTGATAAGGGAGTCGATTACTTTGCCAATATATACCAGAAATTCTATGAATTTATAGCGCAGCCTGAGCACCATGTAGGCTCTTCCTCTTAGATGTCACTTCCAAGTAGGTGAGGCCAGGGAAGGAATTTTTGTTTAAATTCTTAATACCTAGTGATTTTTGGCTTTGTGTGCAAGGGTGAAAAATAAAAATAAAATAGTGTCACTATCGATTTTGATCAATTTTCCAACCTATTTAGAAAACTAGATGAAGAACATACAGCATAAATGACAAAGAAAAATTTCTTTTTAAGCACTAAAAATAAAGTGTTTGATTTCGATGAAGACAAGTCAAACAAGTTCTTTCCCAAATGAAATTAAACTCTTTTTAAGCACCAAAATCAAAATGTTTGAATGTGATAAAAAACAAGCAAACAAGTTCATTTTAAGTTCTTAAAAATGAGAAAACACCATAAAAGAAGAATACCTGTAGATTTATCTCTCCAAGGTGTGTGGACTTCAAAAAGCATGTTGTTGAGCTCTTCCCCTCGAACAATCCCACGAACAAGCAAAGTGGTCCACAAGAAAAGGTTAAGCAAACACACAAACAAATCCTGAAAGATATATCCAGATAATAGTAGAATGAAAATTTCTATTTAAAGAACTAGAAACTTTCAAAGAAATGACAATTCTGCATAAAGAGATAAATAAAAAATGTAATCTTGAAATCAAATGAAATATTTGCTAATCTTTGAAATAGAAATTGGGATTTGAATTTGCAAGAAAGAAACAAATTCTACTTTGCAAATTATAAATGAAAGAAATAAGACTAAAATGAAGGAAGGAAATGCTTAAGAAAAACTGATGAAAATTAGTGAAGAAAAAGCACAACAGCTCAAACCTAGAAAATAAATGAACTTACCAATAGGGGACTTTGGTTGGGTCCCACCGGGCATGCCAGAATGTAGATCAAGAATTTCTACACTTGTTACCTATCCAAGTTAATGCACCAAACTAAGCACAAAAACCCTGAAAAACTCAAATGAAATCGATACCTGATAGATAAGACAAGATGCGAAGATGGAGATGGAAAAGAAAGACGATGTAGACAAGATGGGCATACATGAGTGATCCTGTAAGGTAGACCTGAGAAACCTACGAGACACAAATACTTGACAGAAAAAGACAATGTTAAAATATATTTGGGTGGAATTCTTGAAAAGTGGGTTTGTGAAGTGATAAGCTCCCTCAGCAGATGTCAGTCCACATTTTCAATTAAAGGAAGAAGCATACATGATAAATGAATGTAAATAAATGTCTAGATTTTCTTATCAAAAGTGACAAATAGAATGTAAACAATGGACAGAAAGCAACAGAAAACAAGAAACAGTGAAAACAATGCTGGATTTGTGTTACTTGAATTCTTTTACCTGTCCGTAGGCCGATCGGCGTCGATTCAAAAAATATGCGTCGACTGAGATAGGTTGGCGTCAACTATGCAAAATTGGCATTGACTAGGACCGGTCAGCGTTGACTAGAGGAAAATTGCAGGAAGATTGAGAAATGGACAATGAAAGCTAGATCATCAATGTCTGCTGGATCTATAGGAGCCTTTGGGATGCCAACAAAGCCCCACCTTCGCTAGATGCAGGAGGAGAGTCACCAAGAAATCAATGGAGGCTTGCGATGTCGATGTGGTAGGAGCAGGGTAATGGTACTCCTCTCAAGGATTGATTTTGATGGAATTATCTTTTTCTTGATAGGTAATGCTTAGGCTTGATGTTCAAAACTCTCTGTCATTCTTTCTGTCTAACCAAAACTAAATTCTAGCCCTGTATTTGTAATC
This sequence comes from Taxus chinensis, assembly GCA_019776745.2. Lineage (NCBI taxonomy): Eukaryota > Viridiplantae > Streptophyta > Pinopsida > Cupressales > Taxaceae > Taxus > Taxus chinensis. The sequence goes on along the minus strand of CM034146.1, from coordinate 30,947,665 downwards.
GGCGCCGACCGGTGTATAGTTTGCACCATTCCAAAAAATTGGCATTGACCGAGTACCAGTCGGCGCCAATCAGGGAACCGACTCTCGAAATGGCTAAAATGAATCTTTTTGGAAGGATTCAAGTGATCCCTCTGACTCAAATACGGGAAATATCCCACTGCATGATTTGGGGGGAGGAGAAATAGGTGGATAGATGGATAAAATTGATATGGGAGGTTAGGAATTGATATGGGGTAGATAAGTGGTTAAGATACATGTAAAAAGTGTAATTAAATAGTTAATATTTAATTATCTATGGGTAAAACATAATGGGGTGAAATAAACTTAGGATAGATGTTTAAATCAAATATTAAATAATACCCTAAGGGAGAAGTGGTGATATAAACATGCCCCAAGTTACCCGAGAAGGTAAATGAACGTGGGGGACACTAAATTGGGTAACCAATTTTAGGTGTCTCCAGAAACATTCACCATGGCATGAAAGTTAGAGATTCGGGCCATTGAAGAGAAGAAAATATAGTTACGCAATAAGAATTCGACATTCAAGTCAAATGATACGTCTTCTTCTTCCAAACCACAAACATATTATTCAAAAGCTAAGGGTACCACTAATGCAGTGGTAATCAAGGCCAACCCAACACATTCGTCAAATCAAGCTACCCCCTCATCTAATCTCTCACCTATCTAGAATTTTCAATTCAGACAAGAGCAGCGGAAATATACCCCAATTTGGGAACCTTACTCTTCTATCTTAGAAAAGCTTATCAAAGATGGATCCATCACCCTTCCACTATAAAACCACACACTAGTTTTGACCCTACTCACCCCATTCCCACATGGTATAAAGAACATGACTTATGTAACTATCATCGAGTAAAAGGTCATAGTGATGGCAACTGCATCACTTTCAAAAATATTGTCCACGAAATGCTCGAGAAAGGCAAGTTAACCATGGATAATCCTAATGCACCTATTAACCAAAACCTACACATCTTCAAGAAACCATTTCACAGCCATGCCCCTTCATCTAATCAAACCGATGAGACCTCAACTCATGATACACATACCCGGGAGGTTCACGCTATCTTTAATGACATACCTGTTGCTTCCTAATTACCCCATATTCCTTCCATAGAGGATATCCTAGCCTGAAATCCTCCTTCTGCGTCAAAACCAACCTCCCCTATTCCTTCACCAATAGAGGAACACCTTTCATCTCTTTCATCACCTACGGAGGAGTCTTTTGCTAACATTGAGACCATATCACCCCTGGCTTCACCACTTAGAGAGACTTTACCTACAGTACCTCCTCCATCCATAGAGGAGCACCCATTACCTCCTCTACATATAGAGGAGCACCCATCATCTCCTCCACTTATCATAGACCTAGTATAGATACCTTTGCCTCTTGGTGAATATTCTCGGTCTACTACCCAAAATCCTATAGACCTATTTTCGGCTCTCTTACCCATAGAAGCTGAAGCTAGCCAATTTCCCATCTCTAAGACACATTTTACGGGAATCACCATTAGGTCCTCATCAACTCCACCTACAGACGTGTCATTCTCATTTTTGGTTGATCACTTAGATTATGTGGATAGATCCTTACTATGGGGACGTCTTTTGCTTCCTATCTCAACGTAGATGTAGAGCTCCCTTGTTGATACCTCCACTATCTACCCAAGAATATTTCTACCAATCAAACAAAACACAAAAACCTCTATCACAACCCCTTCCATGACACTTTTTATAGCTCAAACCACACCCTTACCCATAACCCGACCTACATCTAAACCCAAATCCACACCTACAACATCTTCCTTAACTAAACTTATTACCACTTTAGGGGTCACCCCAACCACCAGCCTTACTCATCCACCTACCAAACTGGATTTAGATAAATCCTTCAAATTCAACACCATACCTACTCCTACACCCAAATAGAAGAATCAAAGCCATCAACCTCATACCCTGGCTATGCCTATTACACCTGTACCTATCCCATCCATCTTAGGATCTCAGCTTCCCCACATGGTCAAGCAACCTCCACCCATCAATAAAAAAAATACACAACAACCCATTCCTTCCTCACAAACCTATAACTTACCCCAACTCCCAACATGATTTACACCTGGACCTATAGTATCTTTACCACCAATACCTCCAATACCCTCAGCTATTTCTTCACTACCCACTACACTTCAGTCACTATCCCTCACATCCCTTGTACAACCCATGTCATCTACCTTCACAGCACCTCCATTATCCCCATGGGTAACTTGCCCTCTTCCCCCATCTACTTTTCCTTCTAGACCTTGTACACCCATATCACCTTTACTAAAGAAGGTGTAACTCAAAAAAAAAACTCTGCTACCCCACAACAAGGTAGTCAAAATAGCCACACACCCTCTTACGCATCCATCTACTATACCCCTACCTAAACAAGCATGACCAAAACCTAAAACCACACCAAGAACTAAACCCATAGCTCGATCCACTCAACCTCTTCCAAATACCATTCCTCGACAATCAACCACACCTACACCCAAACCCACATTCACTTCCCATTGCGATCCACTAGTAGGGTCCTATGCCAAAATTTTAATCAACCTCCTTACGAATTCTATCATCACATTACCACCACTCAGACCTTATGACCCCCTCAAACCCAAGCCAAAAAGGTTTGATGATACTGAAATTTGCACATACCATCATGTGCCAGGGCACGATGTGGACAACTGTAAGGCCCTGAAAATTGTCATTATCCAATTGTGTCCACCAAAAACCAACTTTGATGACGATGACCTTCTCGATGAGGATCCTACTTCACCAACACCCATTCCCACATTTCCCACTCAATAACCACAACCTCCACCCTCACAGATCCTGGAACCACCCACAATATTTGAAATTAACATGGTTCACATCAGAGAACTTGCCATGCCACCACCCTAATGTTGTTGTGCCCAGCTCACCTCACAAGGCTTTTCTCCTCCAGTAGGTTTTTTCCCTTCATGTCATTATACCACTCATTCTAAACCTTATCCATTTAACAACTTTCCTGAGATCAACATGATACACATCACTACATGTGTGCAGAAGGATAAGGGCAAAGAAAAATAAACTAACCCACCAACCAATCCTATACCCAATAGACCATCTGCACCCATACCTAAAATCACTATCCGTAGGCATACATACCCCATTTATAATGGCATCACACATCACACATGCTCAAAAAATTACATCAGTCTCTCGTCAAAATGTCTCTATATGACATCATTCAAACTTCGGAATCCCATCGTCATGCTCTCATAGAGGTTCTTCAATCTATTGAGGTTTTTCCCAATGACCCTACACCCGTAGCCTCCATTATCACACCCCATCATATAGCATATCTCACCAAATTACCACCTTCATCTTCACCCCAACCTATTCACCAAGTGGCCTCCCTTAGCTTCTCAGAGGAAGAGATCATGCAACACCAAAATGATGACCCAGGCCCATCCCTTTTCTTTTTTGTCCACATCGACAACATACGGGTACATCGTGTGATGATTGATGAGGGTGCTAGCATTAACATCATTTCATCCCATGCATTCCCTCAAATGCGTATACCTGATAATTACATGCATAAACATCAGGTCATGTTGCGTTCATTCAATGACACTATCACCTCTACACTAGGTATCATCATCCTCTACATTCGTGTGGGCCCCCGCACTATTCCAAAATTGTTTTATGTGTTGGAGGAGGAATTTTAATATAACCTGTTGCTTGGCAGACCCTAGATCCATGTCATGGGTTGCGTTCCTTCCACTTTGCATCATTGTGTAAAGTTTTAACACGAAGGACACAATTATAGCATTCCAGCTGAGCCCTCACCTTTCAAAACATGTAACATGCTTTACAGACCCAATGATGTGCTCATATCTAATAATCCGTCTACCTCCATAACCGCTACTTCTTCACCTACACCTCCACCTACCAGTACAACCGCTGCTTCTACCACACATACCTCCTCCATTCCTACTACTGCCATAACCTATAAAACTGACCCATCATCTTCCCAATCTGTTGACTCTACCTCAGCATCAAAATCCAACATTTTATCCATACCAGCTACCTACATACTAACCACTGATCCCTTGGAAGGTGTTTTTCAATGCCTCACTTCGGGGGAGTACCACTTATATAGTGTCAACACATTCCTTACTCCAAAATAATATGGAATCCTTCACCAACACCCACGTTACTATCACCGTATAGGAGAAAGTATCCTTTATGGTTCTCCTTACCTTTGTAATAGTCTCACCTATGGGAGAATTGATACTACCACTTACACACCCAAACCACTGCCATAAACCTGCCTATTTTCTGCTAACTTCCAATCACTTACCAATCTTCGTTTCACCCACACCTTCCTGAACTGGTGTGTGTGGAAGGGTTTTTTTTTTTGATTTTACGAGCAAGTATGCCATACCTTTACTCCATGTACCACCCCGCAAACATAACAACCGTAGTGGTATTGGATTTTCCAAACCACCTGCTAAACAGGCCCACATTGAACTCATTAAGGACACTAGCTCTTTTACGCCTCCACCAGCTCCACCTTCATCACCACCTTCACCAATGGAGTCGATGGATCCTAAATCTATCCCTCCTAACTCATTATTCTTCATAAACACCATTTATTTGGGGCCTCTAACTTATCAATGCAAAGGCTAGGCACCTTCCACTCTTCCCTTCCTATATCCTGAGATGATCGATGATGACACACCTTTAATTAATGTCATTCAATGTTAGGATGATGAATCCATACTCACTTACCTTGGTGTAGGAGACTCATATATTGATCAATCGTTACCCTCTGAGACGTAAACCATGTTGAATGAATCAACTATCGAGATCAACATTCATATGACCCGCACATCCCTAAAGATTGCACAATCTTTAGATGCCACCGAAGAGGACAACCATCACTTCTTTTCTCAGAGATCATAATCATGCTTTCACTTGGTCTTACACAAACATGCTCGATATTGACCCCACCATATTGGTCCACAGTATCATAACCGTTCTCGATGCCAAACCCATCAAATAAAAGCTGAGGAAAATGTACCCTCGTATTGCTCTTCTTGTCAAAGAATAACTTCAGTGCATTCTTTCCATTTCCCTTCATCTTACCCATTGATTATCCTCATTGGATTTCTAACATTGTCCCTGTCACTAAAGCAACTGGAGGACTCCACATTTGCATGGACTTCCGTGACCTCAACCTAGCCTACATAAAGATGACTTTCCCTTACTTGGTATTGACTAGTTAGTTGACCTTACCGCTAGCCATGAGATGCTATCACTCATGGATGGCTTCGTGGGTTATAATCAAATTTTTCTTAAACTAGAAGATCAACACAAGACCTCATTCATCACCCCTTGGGGGACCTTCTACTATCGAGTCATGCCTTTTGGCGTTAAAAATATTGGTGCCACATATTAGTGGGCTATGACTTACATCTTCCATGACATCATGCATTACATATTGTAAGATTATTTGGATGATCTCTTGTCTAAATCTAAATGCTGCTCTAAGCACCTAACTATCCTCAGAACCATCTTTGACCGCCTCATTAAATATTGTGTCCATCTTCAAACAAAGAAGTGCATCTTCGCAGTTCTCTCAGGAAAGCTCCTAGAATTTATCATTTGCCTCTGTGGTATAGAAGTTGACCATGCTAAAGTCAAGGCCATTCTCAAAATTCCTCCACTTACCAACTTTAGACAACTTCGTAGCCTGCAAGGTAAGTTGTAGTCTATTCACCATTTCATTTCCCAATTGTCTGATTGATGTCAACCATTTCAACATCTTCTCAAGAAGGATGTGTCCTTTAAATGGGATGATGACTATCACAATGCTTTTGAGGCCTTAAAAAAATACCTTCTCTAACCACCCGTTCTCATTCCACCTAAAGATGATCAATCTTTTTACCTATACATATCTTCTACTAATCATTCCTTAGGAGCCATGCTCACTCATTGTGATGAACAACATAGGGAGTAGGTGGTTTATTACATAAGCCATAGTCTTTTGGACTATGAAACTTGATACACCCAACCTGAATTTTTTTTCTTATCCTTAGTTTTCATTACCACCAAACTCTGTCATTACCTACTCAACCACAAAACCTATGTTGTGACCAATACCGACCCCTTACACTTCATGTACGCCAAACCTTATCAAAATCAATATGTCGTACGATGGGTTATGCTTTTATCTGATCTTGACCTCAAATTCATTCATCAAAAGTCAATAAAGGGCCAAGCTATCGCTGACCAATTGGCTGACACACCTATTTCTAGGAACTAACCCTCTAATTTTGACTTTCCAAATGAGTCAATTGCTACCCTTTTCCTAGAAGAACTTCCTTACCAAATGAAACTCTTTTTCAATGGTTCCAAGTGTCAATGTGGGGGAAGGGATGGTATTATCCTCATTCAAATTGATGGTGAACCCATGCCTTTGTCTTTCAAATTAGATTTTGAATGTAAAAAAAATATTTTTGAATACAAAGCACTCATACTAGGTCTCAAAGCCACCTATGCCCTAGATGTTAAATCAATCAACATCTTTGGTGATTTTCAATTGGTCATAAACCAAGTCAACGATATGTACCAATGTCTGTAACGAGATAATTCAAAAGTATAAACATCATGTAGACATAATTTTGACCACCTTTGATAGTTATACCCTTTAAACCATCCCATGTTTAACCAACAAATTTGTAGATACCATGGCCTACTTAGCTTCCCAAATACCCACTTCACCTACCAATTCTAAAATCTTCATCACCATACAATGACTCTAATCACCTTCTTATTTACCTCACGATGTTTACTCGATCAGAACCGTTACCCCTGACCTGAGTGACCTTTGGTATAAACAATACTCTGACTACCATTCTCTCTCCATCTTACCTCCTAATCTTACCTGTAATGGCAACGTGCCTTCCTTAAAAGGGTCTCTCGTTATGTCATATTGGGTTGGATCCTCTATAAGCATGGCTTTGATGGTATTCTCTTATAATACCTCAAAAGTTCTAAAATTCCTTATACCATTAAGGAGGTTCATGATGGCATATGTGGAGGTCACTTCAGTGGCCTTGTTGTTGCTAAGGGTATTCTTCGCCTAGGTTATTATTGGCTGACCCTTAACCATGATTGTTGTGACTACATCAAATGTTGTGTAAAATTCCAACAACATTCCAATCTTCATCATACACCCATTCATGACTTAGAAGTCGCTCGTGACCTTTGGCCCTTCTCTCAATGGGGTTTGGATCTTGTTGTAGAGATCAATCCTCATTCGTCCCAACATCATCAATGGATCATCATTACTACAAAATATTATACAAAATGGGTGGAATCCATACCACTCATTCCATGAAAGTAGAGAAAATATGTGAGTTCATCAACCACCACATTATTTGTCACTTTGGTGTTCCTCATTGCCTCATCACTGATAATGAAAAATAATTCAAAAATAAAACATTGCAAAAAATTTATGACACCTTCGTCATTTAGCTTAGTTTCTCATCACCTGATTACCCAAAAACCAACAACCAAGCTTAATGCACTAACAAATCCTTACAAAAAATTCTTATCAAAGTGGTTGATGATTCTGGGAAGGATTGGCATACACACATTCCTTTTGCCCTATGGGCATACCGCACTAGTATTTGCACTTCCACTGCGGCCACACCCTTTTCTCTGGTCTATGGTTCAAAGGCATTTCTGCCTCTTGAAGTCTAGATCCTTTCACTTTATATTTCTCTCCATGACATGCTCAATGATGATGACTTTCATCAGGACCATTTAGCATAGTTAGAGTTATTAGACGAATGTCATCTTAACGCTCTGGATCACCTTCAAGTTTACCAAAAATGTATCAAACGTGCCTATAACAAACATGTTCATGAACGAACCTTCTAAGTCAGTGACCTTGTCCTGAAAGAAAATAAACATGTAACCAAAGCAGGAAAAAAGTAAACGGGGAAAATTTGCTCCTAATTGGCTTGGACCATACATCGTAACTCATATCTATGGATCAGGAGCTTATCATTTATCTTCACTCTATGGTAAACCCAAACCTAAGTCCCTTAATGCCTTGCATCTTCAACCATTCTATTGTTGACTTGTCATCCTACCTCACCTTTTATCTCTTTCCATGCTCGTCCCTTGAGTTCTATTCACTCCATACAGCTCACCAATGATTAAACAAGAATCATGTAAGTACCTGTCACTAGTTATCTTCTCTTGAATATGTGTACCACGGAGCTGCACATAGCTTGATTCTCATGGATAATTTTCATCTACCTTTAGATGAGATCCCATGGTTATTTCTTTGTGCCTTTTGAACAAGATTCCTATCCTTCACCTTGGTCTTTTCCATGATTGCAAAGACTTCACATGGGACTAAACTCCTTGAGTCAAACTTCTAATAAAAAGATGACTTCCTCAAAAGGACATCTCCCTCTCAACAATTTTTTCTATAAATAGACTGCTCCCTCGAAGGACAAATATATACAGTTCAAATAAAAAATGAGAGCAACCGAAGCTTCGTGCATCGATCAGCTTCATGAAGACCTCAAGGAGTTCAATTTTACCCATATAGACTTCCCACATCAATCAGTCTATCTCAATTATAAGTCAAAACACTCAACCTTTTTGTCATGGACGTGCCCATTGTGACCTCATATCTCTTTCCAGAAGCACATGCTACTTCATAGCATATAAAAATTACCTAATCTTCACCCTTTGAACCATGCCCACTCTCATTTCCTACTACCTCAAGGGACTTCTTAAAACTTAGACATTTGGAGATCATGTGACTAGTTTTCACCGTAGAATAGTCCATCATGCAATGTCTTTAGGTTTTTTGTTCATCACCTCCACCAAGGTATGATCCTACCCAATCAGGTGGCTTTATTATCCCCTTTTATCTTTTAACCATCTTTGTTTATGTTTTGATTACCTTATATAGGACCGCTTACTTTTGGGGTAATGTTCTTCTTTCAGCACAATCGACCCCACCTACATAATTTTACCTATAATCCACCCACACGTAAAAAATTTAAACCAAAAAAATTCCTAAAAACCTACCAACTCATTTTCATACCTCCTCATATTCTTCCCTAGCTTATGGGAGAACTACATTGGCTTGAGGTCCCTTTTCACTGGGACTATGTAGGTAGCGGTCTGAGGGCATGGGGGCCTTGGAGGTTAGATCGGCCATTCTCTACCCTAAAAAATTCATCTTCCATGTTCATCACATTACATCACACCTCACTTAGTTTCCCTTTTTTACCTAACATTGGAAATTAAATCAAATACATAACAAGTTGCTTCATATTTTAATAATTATCACAACATGCATTTATTATAACTACCATTTCTCTAACATCATAATACATATAAGTTATGACATCTCACATATGACCCATATTCTCATTCATTACATAAAATATTGAATCACAACTTCACTAACTTTGAACTCAATCCATGCCTAAGACCTAACTCCACCATGCCTAACAAACCTGACTTGATCCATGCCTAAACTGACCTGACTCTATCCATGCCTAAGAACTAACTCCCCCATGCCTAAAAAACCTAACTTGATCCATGCCTAAACCAACCTAACTCCAACATTCCTAACTCACCTACTTTCCATCTATATCAAAATAACAAATCAAGAAAATTAACAAATAAAAAAATACCATGTATCTCATCATATAAATTAATCAATGTGTATCTCAAATATACATGGCTCTATCATCTTACCCATCATCTCAAAAATGTTTGCACATAGGCCGATATATAAAACAAAATGTCATCGGCATACAGGTCGGTCTCATATATACAAAAAGAATGAATCAATACAAAATCTCTTTGGCACGTAGGTCGGTATATGCTTGAAATAACATCCTCACTGTCTTCGGCATGCAGGCCGGTATGTGATCAAAAATACAACTATCTTCGGTATGCAAGACCTTATATATATCTCAAAGAGTAGCTATCATACAGTAAAAACTAGGTGACCACATATCAGGCATCGCGCCTAACAGTGCATTATAAATGTACATCACAGGCTAAACCTACGCAGCTACCCATATGCCCACAAATATTTGTATAGCTGCACCAAGAATGCTAGTGACCAGGAAAATTGGGTCTCATGCACCATCATTAATGGAGTACCCCCATCAGTGATCTGGGAAAATATCCACCCTTAGCATCTGGCAGTGTATAGTAACACACTGCCTCCATCAACAGGACTACTAGCCTTGTCTCCTCCAGACATGCTAGGTACATCTCTCCATAACTCAAACTGGTGCTATGGAATCTCATATCAGGAACTCCCTCACCAAAAATAGTCCCAATCAACTCTTCTCAATCCTCATAGGAGATAGAGTAAACCTGGGTACCCAATATGGGTAACCATAAAATCGGTAACATGTCCTCCACGGTGATAGTCATCTCACCCATCGATAGGTGGAACGTGTTGGTCGTGGAGTCCCATTTATCGATGAGCATGACCATCAAGCTAGGCTACCGAACAACATGTTTGTAGTGGCGAACCCCACTCAAACCCACTACCTCCACATGTTGTATCTCCAACGGGGTCATTGTACTATGCAATGTCACCAGTAAAGGCGGAACCCTGTCCCGCATATGTAATTGTGCTCTCCCCTGCATCTAATCAAAGCACGACATTAATCCACATTTACCATGTCCATATTCACCAATTAACCTTTTCCTACACCCTATTTTCACCCTACCCATCTCAACTACCTAGCCCACATCACTTTTGGACCCTTGTGCCTAAAAGCCTGATCGGTACTAGTTCATCATAACGGAATGCGGTCTCCCTTAGAATGGCATTGGTCACCTGCTTGGTGATAGATATCGTTTCACCCCTACTGACCATGGTTACCCCTTAAGAAACATTTGTCACCTGTTTAGTGACTGATACCGGTTCCACCCAATTGACGCCGGGCACACTTGACCAATGTCGGTAACTATCGTGGAAAAAAACCGTGACTTCCCAAAGCCCCCCTTTTATAAAAACCTACCCCCTGCCACTTTTACCCCACCTACAATGACCTAAACTCCCCTTGGACCTATACCCACCCCACCTATACCATTTACTATCTTCCCCCTTCCTCTTTTTACCTGTTATTCCCCCCATACCAAAATTTAATTTTTACCCACCCATAAAAACCCACAAATAATAGTAATCTACTTTTCTAATCTATCAAATCCATAATGTAGAGTAGGGTGCTTACCTCATTGCGCTATCACCATCTCAGTGGCACGTCTAGTCATTGTACCAGTGGCCCACCTGATCCCTCTCTGGCCTTGTCCATTAGCGAATAGCTACTCACTACCTCCAACTAATCAAATCTCTCAGCCTGATCTCGTGGACCCGCTACTCACCAACCAAACCCTCGTCTAATCACATTACCATCTCACTGTCCCGTTTTGTCTGGAAACTTTTCTCTCTTTTCTCTCTTTTTTGTCATTTTCTCACTTCGCAAATAACAAATGAATAACAAAAAAAAGGATTTTTTTTGTTTTTATAATCAACCTGACCTAATTGGCGTCGGTTACCCTGTGACAGGCATCGGTCATGTACCCTACCTAACCATCATTGGTTGACCTATACTGACGTCAATTTTCCATGACTAGCATCGGTCAGCCTCACCTACACATTGCTCTACATTTTCCTTTTTTACCTCAACCAACCTTCACCTTGAACATTTACCCTGCCCCACCTTTACCCACCCATTTACCTCAACTTTCCTGACCTTGCCGTTTACTACCTCCCTTTGTCCTCCTTTGGGGACTCCTTATTTTACCCCTATCTTGGCCTTACCCATGCCATGACCTAGATATTTGGACCTAGACCATCGCTAGTGACCTTTAACCTCATGTGTTAGCTAAACCTTATGGCACTGTTACCTGTGTTGTTGACCTAATGACCTTACCTAGCCTATTATAGTGACCGTTTATCTTGACCTTACCTTTGGTGTACTAGAACAAACCTAAATGTTCTTGCACCTAACCTACATTGTGTTTCCTTACCATATCATATACCATGGATACCATAATCACTTCAACCTTATTTTAATAAACCTATTGACCTAAAACGATGTAGAGTTTTCCTACTTTTCAACCTAGTAGCGTGTTGCAGTTTATACGTGTGCATGCATTTGAATGTTGCTACCTTTGACCCAGACCCATTACCTAGATTTCCCGAGTAGACCTTTAACTCTTTCTCCCCTGTGCCCACCTACCTTTTCCTCCCATTTACCTTTTATCAAACCACTCACCGATTCTCCCTTCTACCTCATCAGTTCCTAGTTTGAGGGGGATCACCTTCACCCACACATGGGGCAACCACATCTTATTTTTGTTAGCGTCTCTTACTAATACAAGATACACAACAAAAATGGGAAAAATGTATACACTAAAATTAGGTCACACTCCCCTTTGGTCCCTCGACAAATAAGCACCCTTCATCACATTAACCTAGCCATGACCCCTTTCACCTCACTAATATTAATTTAATTAAATTAATGCATTATCCTCACTATATTTTTTATTTAAATATCTTTTTAAAAATATATCCACACATATAGTTCACTTAGAAACCTCACCAAGTCAACTCAACCTAAGACATGTTCTTAGTAAGTTGCCATAATTAACTAAGACTTAACCAAACCCTAAAAATTAATGCCTACATTCCCTCTAACCACATTCCCACATGATTACAAGAGGATCTCAGTCTAATCCATGGGTTAATGACATGAAAACTGAGGAAATCAAGTGGATCTCTGTAGTTTAGGAAACCTAGGAAATCCCACCTTGACCAATGCCGGTTACCCCTAACCATCACCGGTTAAGCTAGAACCGTCATTGATTAACGTTTTAAACCTAAAACAATCTTATTCTCAAGGTGGGAAGTGGACCAAAATTGGTAGAAGGTTGGTGAGCATTGACACAGCTTTCAGAGAGTGAATTCCAGTGAGAAACCACATGCAAGGAAGGAGATCAAGCATTTTCTCTTACACAGCCATCCCAGCTAGGATCTAATCTAACCAAGCAAAGAGGAATGTATATGCAGCCTATGTAGAAGCTTTCCTTCAATTGGTGATCACTTGTAGCCTTCAAACCTCTCATCAACACCTCCATCCCTCACTCACAAGCATCCAGAATCAGAATCCAAGTGAGTATAACATCATATTTCTCTGGTTTATTTCATTTCATCATCATTTTATCATCTATTGTTTACCTACCCACCTATTGACCTTCTCCAACACTTCCACCTCCATATACCCACTAAAACCTTACCAAATCCCTTCCAAGTCACCCAATACCTCATCTTGAATAACCAAAATCCTTTGTGTAATCAAAAAGGAGACCCAAAGCTTGTCCTGTGGCATTCCCATATTTCCACAGTAACTAGTACCAGTTACACCTAATTGTCGTCAGTCACCCTTAACCAACATCAGTCTCTGTATTTTCCCATACATCCTAGAAAAAAGACCTACCCAACTAATTTCACCTCACCTTCATTCACCTCTTATCTAAGTGAGACCTCTATCAAACCTTTTGAACCCAAAACCAACCACTTGACATTTCGATCCTATTCTGACTTAGCCTACTAGACTAAATATATTTCTTATTGTGTTTTAAGTGAGATACCTAAATCATTTCAAATTACAATAGGATTTATTCTGTTTACTGCATTAAATTGTTTAAAATAGTGGACTAACAACCATCTAGGAAGTATCACACTTCTCGGATCTAGCATACGCTAGGCAATTCACTACATATATTGTTTAACTCCTTCTAAGGTCATGCTTTTCATTACAAGTAGTTCCTCCTAGCCAAAAGGAAGTTCTCACAATCATCTATGGATTCAGAAGTCATATACGCACAACAACCCATCAACCAACACTTGAACAGGTATTCCTCCTACGCTCGTTACCCTATTTGTTTCGTCAACACTTCAAAAAAATGATCTAAGAATTAGGTGAAACACCAGTGACATTACTCCCATAGTGTTCATTTGAGTATTTCAATGCTTTGGAAGGAGAATCAGATGCTTGTTTGGGCCTCTGGTTGAATATTTTGTGTTGTCTTAATGATGAGAGGATTTGGATTTGTGCTTGAATGCAATTGTCCTTTCAAAAATTAAAATTACCAACCTATGTACAAGGTTGCAAAGTTTTATATAAAGGAACCGATGACAGTTAGGTAACCAGTGCCATCCAAGGGAAAACCAATACCAGTTAAGGTAGAGAAGTCTAGGTTTACCAAAAGTAGGCAAATCTTCCAAGATTTGGCGTGTTTTCCAAGTTGAGCCTTCATAGGGAAGTGGAGTTTTCATTTAAAAAGGTAGGAAGGTCATAGAAGAAGTCTAATTAGGTTTGAGAAGAATTCTTAGTTAGTTAGGTCAAGTGGTGACTTAACACTGAGAGTGATGACTCAATGTTGAGAGTGATGACTTGGTCACTATGAGTTAAATGCCCTTGGAATGAGTCTAGGGTAAGGTATCATGGTGAGGTGGGGGTGTGAGGGTGAAATTAATTTAATTAATTAATAATGTTAAGGTGAATATACTATTAATAATTAGTAATGAGGCCCTCGTGTGTTTAATTAATTGAAAGGGACCAAGGGAAGTGTGACCCAAATTTGGTGTCTACATTTTCCCCTTTTTGTCACATAGCTTTTATTCACAAGTGATGTTGATAAAAACAGGAAATCAATGTCCTAGGTATTATAAGAGATTAGGTTGCCCCAAGTATTGATAAAAGTGATCCCCCTCAAACCAGGAACTGATGAGGTAGGAAACGGAATTGGTGAATGGTTTGATAAATAGGTTGTTAATAAAAACAAGGGTGGATGGGTTATAGGTAAGGGTAATGGTGGGGTCGGGTAATAGGTAATGGAAATAAAATGCATGCACATGTAGATTACAATAAGGTACCAGGTTGAAGAGCTTACAAACTCTACTTAATCAAAGGTTGATAGGTTTATCCAAATGAGGTTGAAGTGGTTCAATTATCCAAGGTATAGGATATGGTCTTGAATCATAACTTGGAAAGGTGTAGGAATGAGTAATATTTTTTGTTAGAGGGCACCAAAGATATGGTCAGGATGAACATCATGACATTAGGAAAGGTAAGGTCATTAGGATGAACAACATGGGTAGTAGCATTTCAAGTTGTAGCGAGTACACAAATTCGAATATCACAAAATTTGATTCAAATTAGGGTATGTAGGTTAGGGCATAGGTAAGGCCAATGTATAAGTAAATAACATGTCCCTAAATGCAAGTAAGGAAATGTACAAGTAATGTAGGCATGTGGTTACATTTTAATAGGCATTGACAAGGGTAAAAGTTGTTTGAGCAACATTAATTTTAAGAAAAGTGGGAAAAATGTGAGTCAAACGGTTATGTCAGGTGACTAATGCTAGTTAGAGCTTAACCGAAATTAGTTAGCTAGGGAACGACCTAACATATGTTGGTCATGTTGATTTGGGGTTAAAAATGAAAACACCCACTTTTTAAGGATTCATTTGTTGATTTTTAGTTATCAAAAATGACAAACGAGAGGTGTGGAAGTGGAAAACGACCGTGCCAAGTTATGAGCAGAGTCAACAATCCATGAGGAGGTGATTGACATCCAATGGATGGGCCCATGAGATCAAGTGGATTAATTTGATTGGCTATGAGAGGAGGAGTGGATTCATGGCCATGGTGGAGCTAGGAAGGGGAGCATGAGGACCATGCAGAGACCTGAGGTAGAACCGAGGACATAACACCAAGTAGAGGTAGGAATCAATCCTCAGGCCCTGTTTTAAAATAATTTGGGTAAAAATGAATTAATTTGGGGGGAATTTTTTTTAAACAATATGGGTGAAAATGGGTGAAATTGAGGTGGGGAAGGGAAAATATAGGTTAAATAGGTTAGGAAATGAATGTAGATGGAATTTGGGTGGGGTAGGATAGTTTTCTAGTGGGTGTTGGCTATTTTTTTTTGAAATGGGAGGACGTGGGGTTTCGGTTTATCACCAAAATAGTGATTGATTTCTATCAAGAGTTATACAATGTCAGTTTTGTTTTCCACCATTAGTTGGTTAAGGGGTGACTGAAACCGGTCAAGATTACCGATGATGGTCAAGGTGACCAATGTCGGTCACTATAAAAGTGACTAGGTGAAAAAAGGGCTAGATGGGAAAGTTAAATAGGAAAGGTATGGGTCAAAGAAGACTAATTAAGTGGAAGAGGGTAAGGCAATATGTTGTTGATGTGTGATAGGTAAGTAGGTGAAATGATTGATGATAATGGGTAAGTATAAAAATGGAGATAATAAGGTGTTAGGTGAATTAAGTAAAGGGTAGGTATGGAAACCAAGTCAAGGGTAGGTATGATTTATGGTTTTAGGTATGATTTGGTAAAAAATGGCTAAGAATGAGGTAAGTTGAGGTTTAAGGAATAAGTGACATGAGAAGGTATTTACTTGATAGTGTTGGCTTGGATGATGTAGGTAAGAGATCAGCTGACTATGAGAGACAGAGTACAACCTCTATTGGTACAAATTCAACCTAGTGGGACAGATGAGGAGTGGGAGCACATAAAAGATGTGAGACTTAGCTTGATCAGGTGCTATAGGTGTTGTTGGTAGCGAATCACATCACCCCTCAATGTCTACAACTCGATGGGTTGAGACTCTCAGTGCGATTGCATAACATGGAGCTTTTCCCAATTGTGGGACCTTGCGAAATCGGAAAAACTCTCCGGATGAAGGCCGGTTCCTATTCCTTTGTTCAGATGCACACATAAAAATGTAGAGGGTTTACTAAAAACCTAATCTAACTTTCCAAGGAGACAGGGTAAGAATATGCATAAAATAAAACCTAAACTACAAAGGTGATGCACCGAGGAATGAAGAACACCTGTCTTGCCAATAAACACAAACCATAAAAAATACAATGCAAGATCATGCACAGATAACCAGATTCATAGTGAAAGATCAGGAGGATGCAAATGAACACAGAGAGGGTTGAGAATCATCCACAGACATGCATCAATTTTCTCCAAATATTGATCCAACACATTGCAAAATGCCAAGAGGCAAAGTTGCATTACAATTTCAAATGGGAGGTTTGAACTCCACAAGTTTACTTGCCAAAGAGAAGAAGGGAGGTGCAAAACAAGAATGTCTAACCTTTTAAAAGAAGCCCCTCCTTACAATTTATAAGAGGAAAAAAATAGGGAGAAGAGAGGAATTCAAAATCTGCCCCAACCACCTCCAGAATGCACTTAACTCATCTCATTATGGCAGTAGGTAAGAACCCTAGCAAACCCAAAAAGTGGCGAACTGTATTTTTCATTTTTGAAGAAATTTTTCTCACCCAAATAAATATATCCAGTTGTAGTTGGGTAGAGGACGCTGAGAGATTTCTGAAAATTCCAACCTTGTGAGAATCCGAGCTCCCTATGAAAAGTTATGGCCATTTGAATATTCCCCAAGTTAGGGTCTGCTTCCAGTCGGGTTCGGGTTTCTACTTTGCATCTACATCGGGTTTGGAGGGTGCCTCAACATGTTTTTTCCCCATGCTTTCCTGACTCCAAAACCCGAAATCCTTTGTGTCGGGTTTTTGGACCTCTCCGACATATTTCTTTTGTGTCGGGTTTTTGGACCTCTCCGACATATTTCCTTTGTGTCGGGTTTTTGGACCTCTCCGACATATTTCCTTTGTGTCAGGTTTTTGGACCTCTTCGACATATTTCCTTGGGGGAGATATATACAACAATTTGGTGACTCAATGGGATCACCTGCCTGCTAGGTAGAAGATCAGTGGCCTTTTAGTGATCCATTGGGCATGGAGTCATAAGCAATAACCTGAAACCAACCTGATATCTGATCCCGAGCCTGATACCGCAACTCCTTCTCCGAGAGCACGCTGAACTGTAGAAATCCAACCTAGGAGCAACAAAACCTGTGCCAAAGCACTTAAGGAAACTGAAACCTAACTACAACAAGACAATGTGCATATGCACTTAGAGGAATTGAAATCTAGGCTAATATTTACAAGGGTAAACCTTTTGTTTTCAGTAGCAATGTTTAAGATAGATTCCGTTAACCGGAATCGGGATTTCTTCTCCATCCAATGTAGACAATTGGAAGGCATTACTATCCTTACATCCCGTGACCATGTAGGGGCCACTCCAAATGGCATCAAACTTGGAATGCCTTCCTGGTTTTGCTCGATCTGCATCCCATTTCAGAACTAGGTCCCCTTCCTGGAAGGTCCTTGCTCTTGCTTTCTTATCAAACCATCTTTTTACTAAGGTCTAATCTTTCTCAATTGTTTGAATTACATGTTCTCTAATTTCTTCCAATTCCATCAACTCTACATACCTGGCCTCCATTGGTTCGAAAACAACCAACTCCAACTGCTTCATGAACTCCAATGCAGGCAATTCAAATGATATAGGCAATACTACCTCTTTTCCATAGACCAACTTGTAAGGGGAATTACCTGTAGACCTCTTTGGTGTTATCTGTCAGCCCATAATGCTGATTTTAGCTTGTTATGCCATGTTCTTTGGCTTTCATCCAGAGTCCTAATGATTCTTAGCAAATTTTTGTTCGTGGACTCTACCTGTCCATTACCCTGTGGGTAATAATTTGAAGAGGTGCTCAAATAGATTCCATTCTTGACAGCCCATTCTGTAATCTTGGAACCTATGAATGACAATGCATTGTCTAATATGATAGTGGCCAGCACACCGAACCTGGTCATTATTCCTTCACAAAAGTCTAGTATGTTAGACTCACTTACCTCTTTGAGTGCTACTGCTTCGGTCCACTTGGTGAAATAGTCTGTCGCCGTGAGAATCCACTTGTGGCCTTGGCTTGAGTTTGGGTTGATGACCCCGATGAAGTCCAATCCCCATTGCATAAATGGTTGATCAACCAAAATTGGGTGCAATGGAAGTGCTGCTAGTCTTTCTTTTCCCATGAAGAGTACACATTTCTTGCACTTTCTTATCCATGTATAACAGTCACTGAACACTGTGGGCCAATAATACCCTGCCTTCATTATCTTGAGAGTTGTTACTCGTGGGGTGAAATGTCCTCCAGAATCTCCATCGTGAAAATCTCGTAACACCCTCTCAATTTGACTAGTCCCAATGCACCTCAATAGAACCCCATTGATGTCTTTCTTGAATAGAACACCATCAACAAGCACATATGGAATGGCTTGTAATCTAAAGTATCTCCTCTTTTCTTTTCTCATTTCTGGAGGGCATAGGCCTACTTGTAGGAAGTGTATCATCTTCTGAGTCCAACAAGGAGTGGCTACATCATCATTTTCTTGTTCTTGACCATCCTGCAATACCAAGGTAGTCTCTTTTCATCACCTTCTTCAACTTGTTGACTCAAGGCTAGCTGCTCACATAGTCCCTTTCCACATACTAGTTTGGTGACCTTGATCTCGATGTCATATTCCATGACACGAGTGTTCCACCCTACACGCTTCTCATTCAGATCCTTGTTTAGAAGGAATTCCTTTACTCTCACATGAGAGACCAATAATTGGATCTTGTTATTTGAGACTAGGTGCTTGAATTTCTTTAAGCTCCTGATTACTGCAAGGACATGCTTTTCAATGAAAGAGTACCTAGTTTCGTATTCCTCCAAGCCTTGACTAAAGAAAGCAACTAGTTGTTATAATCCTTCTTTGTTTTGTTGTACCAAGATTGTAGAAATTGTGTCTCCACCACCAAAGGCATATAGCATGAAGCCCTTGGAGAAGTCTGGATTGACGAGAGTTAGAGCTTGAGATATAGCCTCTTTTATTGCCTCAAAAATTTCCTTGCCTTCAGATTTCCACTTAAATACCATGCTCTTCTTCAACATTACTGTTATTGGCTTCACAAGAGTACCAAAATTTGGAACAAATCTACGGACAAAATTGATCCTTCCCAAGAAGCTTTGAAGAGCCTTCTTGTGACTTGGCAATGTCAATGCTCGAATTGCTTCAACCCTTTCTAGGTCAATCATCAACCCTTCCTTTGAAACAATATGGCCTAGAAGTTTTCCCTCGTGAGCCAAAAATATGCATTTTTTGGGATTCAATGATACCCCAAATCTTCTACATCTCTGAAATACTTGCCTCAAATGTAAGAGGTGATCTGCTACATTTTTTGAGAATACAGTGATGTCGTCAAGATATATCAGAACTATTTTATTGATCAACCCCTTACATGCCATATCCATTGCCCTTTGGAAGGTAGCTCTAGCATTTGATAGCCCAAATGGCATCTTCTTGTAGACATAGGTCCCCCATTTGGTGGTGAAAGCCATCTTGAATTGGTCATCTTCTTTCACCATCACCTGATTATACCCTGAGTAGCCATCTAGGAGAGAGAATCTCTTTGAACCAGATACTACTTGCAATATTTGTTCCATTGAAGGGAGCGGGTAATGGTCTTTGATAGATGCCCTATTGAGGTCTCGAAAGTCCACACATAACCTGATTTCTCTGCTCTTCTTCCTAACCGGAACCATGTTTGTAACCCAGCTTGAGTGCTTGATAAGGAATATAATGTTTGCCTCTATTAGCTTGTTTAACTCTTTATTCATTAGAGGCTCAATGTGAGGGTTAACAGGCCTCTAATTTTTCCTGATGGGCTTAGCATCTGGATCCAATTCTATGGTATGTTGTGCCAACTTCGGATTGAATCCTCTCAAGTCTTCATAGCTCCAAGTGAAGACATCTGGAAATTCTTGGCAAAGCTGTGTGAAATCTGATTTCTCCTGCTCAGTGGCCATTTTACCAATTTGAAGTGTTTTGCCTTCCCCAACCAGAATTGGCCCTGAATCTTCTCTCTTGACCTGTATGTTAGCCTTTTCCTTACGGAACTGGTCATTAGGGTTGAAGATAGACTCCAACGTTACTAAACCCTTGGGAAGCTTGTTTGTCCGCAGATACACTACTTGATCCCCATACTGCTGCTCTAGTCTGTCCTGATTTCTAGCTGAGAATTTAGCCTCTTCTTGTAAAAAATTGACGATCTGTTGATCGTTCTCAAACACTTGCCAGCTTATGTTATTATTTGGAACTGCTGGCCTCACAATCACATGGATATGTGGTTGTGTTTTTTCCCTTCTGATGTTTTCAACCACATCAAACGTTGCTCCAACTGCTGCGAGCCTATCTGTGGCTTCATTTTTCTTCCTGGGTATGGACACAATTTTGAAAGCTTCGAAATCCTCAATGAGGTCCCATACCCTGTTCTTATAGCTCTTCAGTAGGTCATTCTTTGTAGCATGTTGTCCCCTAACTTGGTTGACGATTAACTCGCTATCTCCAAACACCTGCAATTTCTTTATGCCCCTTTTCCTGGCCCAATGAAGTCCATGAATCAATGCCTTGTATTCAGCCGTGTTGTTTGAACAGGAAAAATGGAAATGAAAAGCTGAAAAATATTTGATGTCTCGTGGTGAAATCAACATTGCACCATCTCCAGCACCTTGTCTGCTTCTCGAACCATCGAAAAATAATTTCCAAACTTTTCTTTCATCCTTTTGTTTAGGCTGAATGATGTCAGGAATGGGTGAATTTTCTTCATGTACATAATACACGCCTAATTCAGATTCTTCAATTTCCTTATATGGGTCAAATTCATGAGTCTTGTTTGCCCATTCATCCAAAGTTAAATCAGGAATTCCCTCAACCTTAGTACCTACTTTTAGATCACTTGAACACTCCTCTTGATCAAAAGCTGAGCAATTTGCATTGATAGGACCTGGTACATGAGGCTCAATATGGAAATTGGCAATTGGTTCTGACCTGATTATTTCTTTGGCCCCATACCTTGTCCTGAAAATCATGTGTGACCAATTTGCAGATAAATATCCACCGATTTTTGTAGTGAAGTCCCTTGATAGACACAACGCAAAGAGTGGCGGAAAGTTAATCACAGACACATCTTGTAGAACTGTAACATTAGGACATGAATGTAGTGTTAGGCTTAACCACTTGATGACCCCAACTGTTCCCACTACCATTCCATCTAGCTGTACTACTCCTTTCAGCACTGGCTCATACTTTAAACCCAGTTGATCTGCTATTTTCTTCAACATCACTGAACTACTTGCCCCTGAATCTATCATGTAGTTGTGTACCAAGTGGTTTCCAACAACCAATGACACATAGAATGGTGGAGGCTTCAAATTCTTGCTTGTCTAGCCCCCATCATGTTGCACTGCATTAGTGAGAACTTTCTCATGTCCCCGATTTGATACATTTGAGGCAGACCAATTAGCCATTGCAGCTTGCAATAAATCTCGTTGCCCTGGGATCACAAGTGATTCCCACATGGAAATGTTCACATGTGTCTTCTTCATTTGATCGATGATGTTGAAAGGGGATGAATTGTCCTTTTGTTGTCCCTTGTTTGGCACAGCCTTTTCCGGAGCTTGAACAAGTGCGTGTGTTTCTACAACAGGTACCTTAGGCTGATTTTGCACATTTGGAGTTGTGTTTGGTCTACTGACCCCTTGTTGTGTGGAAGTGGGCTGATAAACAACTGGATTAGAGGGTTGTCCCTCTTCTATGTTTCTCTTCTTTGACCGTGTGTTGGCCACCACGCCTTAAAAAGGCTGTTGGTTAATTCCACAAAAGTCTTCCATTTGCCAATTGGCCAAAGTGGTTTCTATTGGAGGTCCTTCTTGTTGCAATTCTTGCTGTTGATTCCCTTCTTGGCTTGGTTCTTGAGGCACACCAATGGTTTATACCATCAGGGCTTGATTTAGTGCACCATTGAAACACGTTGACTGATTGTGAGGTAGATTGCAAGGGTAACACCAGTTGTACTCATGTGCCATGTTGTTTTGCGTTGGAACCAAGGCTCTTAAGGATTTCGTTGTATTTGGATCATACGGTCGAAATGGCCTGGCAGCTTGAGCTTGTCCTTGGTTTTGGTTTTTATTTGCAGCCTGAGGTGATGGTCTATTTTGTTGGTATGGGGGCCTAGCCTGGTATTGTGCTTGAGGCTGATATGATCTAGCACTTTGAGCTTGCTGTATTTTTATAGTCATAAGCTCATTTCCAAGGTTCTGCAGTTGTTTCATGACCTCCTACAATTCCTTTGAAGTATTTGAAGAAGTCGATGCCTCATTATTGCTTTGATTTCTAGGAGTTGGAATGGGATTCAACTCTGGTGCTTGACTGGTTGTAGGATTTCCCATATCCAGATAAAGAGGCATTGGTGGCCTTGGTGCAAGCTTGCCAGCTTAGATCAAACAATTCTCTTCTCTGATAGTTGTGTCGTAGGCCCCTGGCAGCGTTATTCCTCCCATTGATTGGATCATCGTGGCTATGTCTGAATTTATAGCCTTTAAGAAATAAAGGAATGCTCCTTCGGCGGTTGGTCTAACAGCTATTGGAATCTTGTCCCATGTCCGTTGGAATCTAAAGTTGAAATATGTCATTTGTTCGTTAGGATCCCTTTTGATTGTTGTCAGTTGTTCCAATAAAGATAAATTATCCACCCTCTCCCCGAATTGGTTGCAAAGAGCTGAGCAAAGTTGGTTCTAATTCATAATAGACCCTGTTGCTAGGCTCCTAAACCATTGTAAGGCCTTACCTTTGAAAGATGAAGCCAATAACTTAACTGAAACATCCATTTCATTTATTTCATGGATTGCACATGCATTAGCAATATCCTAGATGTGATCAATAGGAGTAGTATGATTTTCTCCTGTAAAATAGGGGATATTTTTTAGCGCTGCAACTAGAATTTGATTATGAGCATTTAGGGCAAGTGGACTACTGCCCGTGAAATTGAAAAAGGGATTCGGTGGTAGATGTGCCATTATGATTGGCCTAAGAACCCTGGTTGATGAGAGAAATGGTCTACCAGGTGGAGGTGTAGACAAAGTTCTGTTAGGTGGAGATGGTGATCTTTGTGGTCTCCTTCCACTCCTCCCTCTACCTGGTGATAGTTGCAAGTGGAAAATAGCCCCTCTTCTCGAGTATTAGACCTGGTTCGAATTCTTCTCATGTGCCTGGGCAACTTGTGCTGCTACACCGCCAAATTCTATCCCTTCGGAGTCACCAGATGTGTTAGAGAACGAGCCTCAAAAGACTAGATTTTTCCAAGTTACACACCAAACTTGACAATATTAAAAATATCATTTAAACTTCTAAGGACCCAGAGGACACAATATTCAATCCAGAATTCGGGCCTTGTTGTGCAGCTGCGGATCCCCGAAAGGTACAGGCAGAACTCAGGTCATGCAATGTAACTTACAAAACCTAAATTGCCATGTGTCAGAAATTGGGACATGCCCGAAACCCCAGAAAACCCAAAATGACTATTGCTGGGAATAGGACCATGCAATGCATCCCCCAAAACCCGATATGACTGTTGGGTCTTCTTTGATGTTCTCGGACCTCGAAAACTCGAAACCCAAAAAACCATGAAATTTTGAAAGTCAAAATCTCAAAAAATTAAGGATACCCTTTTGAAGATTACCCTCAGATCTACGAACTGGTGAAATTTTGACTTGTTTTGAGCAATTTAAGCCCTTGAAAATTGATTTCAGAGTTCAGCCTGGAAGGTGCAAAATCTGAAATTGTAAAAACTGTAATTTTTTAGTTTGAATTTCATGAAAACTCCTTCAAATCTTTTGGAATGACCTCTTGGTCCCACCCGGCATGCCAAAAATATTGGTAGTGAATCACAGCACCCCTAAATGTCTGCAACTTGATGGGTTAATACTCTCAGTGCGATTGCATAACATGGAGCTTTTCCCAAGTGTGGGACCTTGCGAAATCGGAAAAGCTCTCCGGATGAAGGCCGGTTCCTATTCCTTTGTTCAGATGCACACATAAAAATGTAGAGGGTTTACTCAAAACCTAATCTAACTTGCCAAGGAGACAGGGTAAGAAGATGCATAAAATAAAACCTAAACTACAAAGGTGATGCACAGAGGAATGAAGAACACCTGTCTTGCCAATAAACACAAACCATAAAAAATGCAATGCAAGATCATGCACAGATAACCAGATTCACAGTGAAAGATTAGGAGGATGCAAATGAACACAGAGAGGGTTGAGAATCATCCACAGACATGCATTAATTTTCTCCAAAGATTGATCTAACACACTGCAAAATGCCAAGAGGCAAAGTTGCATTACAGTTTCAAATGGGAGGTTTGAACTCCACAAGTTTACCTACCAAAGAGAAGAAGGGAGGGGCAAAACAAGAATTTCCAACATTTTAAAATAAGCCCCTCCTTACAATTTATAGGAGGAAAAAAAGAGGGAGAATAGAGGAATTCGAAATCTACCCCAACCACCTCCAGAATGCACTTAACTCATCTCATTATGGCGGTAGGTAAGAACCCTAACAAACCCAAAAAGTGGCGAACTGTATTTTGCATTTTTGAAGAAATTTTTCTTACCCAAATAAATATATCTAGTCGTAGTTGGGTAGAGGACACCGAGATCTTTCCGAAAAGTCCAACCTTGCCAGAATCCAAGCTCCCTGTGAAAATTTATGGCCATTTGAATATTCCCCAAGTTAGGGTTTGTTTCCAGTTGGGTTCGGGTTTCTCCTTTGCATCTACATCAGGTTTGGAGGGTGCCTCAACATTTTTTTGCCCCATGCTTTCCCGACTCCAAAACCTGAAATCCTTTGTGTCGGGTTTTTGGACCTCTCTGACATATTTCCTTTGTGTCAGGTTTTTGGACCTCTCCGACATATTTCCTTTGTGTTTGGTTTTTGGACCTCTCTGACATATTTCCTTTGTGTCGGGGTCCATGTCGGGTTTTTGGACCTCTCTGACATATTTCCTTTGTGTCGGGTTTTTGGACCTCTCCGACATATTTCCTTTGTGTTGGCTGTTTGGACGTCTCCAACATATTTCCTTGGGGGAGATATATACAACAGGTGTATAGGAGGAGATCCTATCTTGATGGTCATTCTCATCGACATATGGGACTCCATGACTAAAACCTTTAATTTACTGACAGGTAAGATGACCATCACATTGGAGAATGTGTATAGGATCCTGTGGCTTCCCATTGTTGGGGAGTTATTATATTCACTTTCGATAGAGGCATTGATGGAGACCATAGCAACATAATTTTGTGAGGTGATGGGCATGGTGAGTTATCACAATGCGAGTCTGGGGTATGGGGATGTGTATGCAACATTTCCACAGGAGACCATACTATATAGTTTGATGATGGTGGTAGTAGGTTGTTTTTCTCTCCCAAATTTTAAGGGTGGAAGATTTCCACAAGCACTGATGGGGGTGTTATATGACATGGTTGAGGAGTGGATACATTTTACTTGGGTACCATCTTTTCTAGTCTAGCTGTATAGGAAGTTATGGGCCTATGGTAGGTACAAGAGATTTGGTATGTGTTATACATACTTGTTACATTGTTGGGCATATGAGCACATTATGTGTGTGCATCCAATTAGTTTATAATGATAGGACTAGTTCGAGGGTGGTTTGTAAAGAGTGGGTTTCAGGAGATGGTTACCAGTCAAGGCACAACTGAGAGTGGCCATGGCCACATATGATGTTACATACTAGAGGAGGCTATTAGAGGGCCTAATAGTTGTTGATATTGTGTGGTAGTCATATTTTTATTTTCCTTCATATAGAGGTATGGCTGTGGAGTTCGAGGAGATTTAATTATTTATATGGATACAACAATGGTGTTCTCTTCATCACGAGATGATGCCCATGGATGAGGTCAGATGATAGTTTTGATTGTGGAAGAACGTGCCCCTAACTGTCCCACAGTACCATAGAGATGACATGGGGAGACCCATGTATCCACCATGTCTGAGTGATCCCATAGGGAAGGAGGAGCTGGTGCAAGATAAATGGATTAATGATGTGAGTGTTACTGATGTATACAAGAAGTGGTGGGTGACATAGCTATAGGTGGCACTCTTGTGGCCAGGGAAGCCTAATTTAGCTATACTCATAGTTCAGAGAGATACATTATAGGGGTAGGTTTTTACCCTACAAGCATAGATTACAGGGTTATAAGGATAGATGAAAGATTCACACAGATAGGTGATCACCTTGCAGGAACAAGTGATGTTCTTTTAGGCCCAAGTGATGACCCTATAGGCCCAGGTAGCATAGACGCATGCTCCCACATAGGGTGGAGATGGGGATGGAGGAAAGGTAGCCACCTTATAGGTATAGGTGCCCAATTGATGTCCCTATAGGCTCAGGTAGTATAGGTATAGGCTCCCACATAGGGTGGATATGGGGATGGAGGGAAGGTAGCCACCTTATAGGTACAAGTGTCAATATTACATGGCTAGTTGGTTGTAACAAAGGCACAGGTTGTGTCCCTACAGGCCTAGGTAGCTGTATAGGTACCAATACAGGCATAGGGATAGGGTCCCATAATACAAGATCATGTACCAAGATAGGGTATAATTTTTGTAGAAAAAATTTCACAGGAGGAAGTGAGGCTGATGGCACCACAACAAACCATATCTATGACAAGGTTTAGGGATGCCCTGAATGAGGCTTGCTATTATCATGACCATCTAGCTAGCATAACAATTTATGTTCATATACCGATTACTAATCCTGGTAGGCAGAAAGTGAGTGGACTAGACCCATGACTCACAGTTATGGTAGCCCAAGGGGTTGTTTACCCCAAAAATAGGGCCAGGGTGAGGTTACTAGCTCTCGGAGACTGGGCGTGGAAGAGAGCTAGGAGGTAGAGGTTGAGGTTAGAAAGGGACAAACAAAGGGTGGTGGGATGTTGGTAGGGCACTTGACTTGTAGGGATGAGGAGACAAGAGAGAATGAAGAGGAGGGCATTAGGTGGGGGTGATGATTGCTATCCATAGTAGATATTTTACTATCATTTTTATTTTTGATATATATATCAACTTGCAGGCTAAAGACATGAGATTGTACATGAGAGTTTTGAGATATTGATATTTATTTATATCTATGTATATATGTATTGATACACATAAAATCCCATTGTATAGTTGATGATTTTTACTGGATGGATGACGTACTCATTTTAATTTCCATTGCTAGGGTGTATTGTGGAAACTAGTTGAGTTAGGCATGATTACGTTGAGATCATGTAGGCATGATGGAGTCAGGGTTAGGCATGGTGGAGTCATGTAGAGGCATGGTTGAGTTAGGTATAGTTATGGTGTAGTCAGTTACATGAATGGTTGAGTCAAGGTCATGTAGGCATGATGGGGATATGTATAGGCATGGTGGAGTCAGGTACAAGCATGATTGAGTAAGGTATAGGCATGGTGGAGTCTAGGTAATTTCCAAGTTATAGATCTTATGAAAATAATGGGTTGTATGTATGTTGTGGTTAAATTTCCAAACATTTCATATCATGGAAATGTGAAATGATTGATGTATCATATGGTTGATGTTATAAAATGGTAGGTATGCATGTTTATATAATAGATTAAATTCCTAGTTTTGTGTAAAATGGAAACTAACTAGGGTAAAATGTGAATATAAAGGGGGAAAATTGGTTAGGGGAAAAGGTGTCTGAGCTAAACTCCAAGGGCCCCATGCCATCAAAGTGCTTTCTATATATCCCCAGTGAAAAGGGGACTCAGGCTGATGTAGTTCTCCCATAGGCTAGGGAAAATATATGGGTTAGTAGGTTTTAGGCATGGTTGAGTCTAGGTATTTTTAGGCATGGTTGAGTTTAGGTCATTTAGGCATGGTTTATTTTAGGTTGAGTAGGCATGGTTAAGTTTAAGTCATTTAGGCATCATTGATTTTAGGTCATTTAGGCATGATTGAGTTTAGTTCATTTAGGCATGGTTTTCATCTAGGTTGAATAGGTGTGGGTGATTATGGAAGAAGAGGAAATACCTAAATATAGGTGTTAAAGATCTAGTCCTATGAAGGAAGATCAATAAGTAAGAAACAATGTGAATGGTAAGAGGATAAAAACTACCACCAAATTGGTAAGAACCATTATGAGTCTATCATAAAAACTATTGGCTTATGAACATAAAACACTAAAGGCATTGCATGATTGACTATTCTAAGTGTGAATAAGGTCACATGTTCACGAAATATCACATTTGCAGCATGTCCCTTAATTATGGAGAAGATAAGAAAGGAAATGTGGTTAGGTGAAACATGTAGTTTTAACATAACCCTGGTGTGAGACAACATGCCTCTTTTGCGAGATACCCAAGATCAAAATAGGCAAGTCCATGATGAAAAAGTTTTCTTTTTCTTTTTTATTTTGTTTTATAGATTGATCAATGCGGGAAGTCTATGTGGGATGAATATAATATCTCCTTGAGGTATTTGTGATGTTGATTGATGTGGAAAGCTTCAAAATATTTTTATTTTATTTTTGTAGGAATAGTATTATTTTTGTGATAGACTATGTATAGTATGGCTAGCTTTGTATAGTTGTCCTTCGAGGGAGCAGTCTATTTATAGCAGCAAGATAGAAAGATAGATGTCCTTTTTGAGGGATTCATCTATTTATTACAGGTTTGACTCAAGGTATTTGAATTTGAAAATCATATATGTTACTTTTGATTTTTTTTTAAATTTATATTTGGACTTTTAGGTCATGAACAAAACTATAGAGGAGTATAGACTTCCTTTATGAAGGAAAAATCATAGCACATAAAGGGTGACTATGCAAGACGTGTTTTAAGTGATGAATGACCATGATATTCCATCTTGAAAAGGATGAAAAGTATCCATGAGAATCATGCCATCAGTAGAGTCGCGGTACTCATTTTGAATATAAGGCTGGGAGGTAATGGGTAGTCACATGATTCTTGTTTAGTTGTTGTAGACACCTAAAAAATTATTAGACTTAGAATCTCCTCCAATCTAGTTAATTAATGACACTTAGTTAATTCCCTACTCTTCACTCCATGTTCAGATTCCCGTTAACGACATTATTTTGGTCGTATTCCTCCTATAACCAACTAATTGGGCTAATATCTCTCTTATTAGCTTAACATTCCTCCTTTTGACCATTCAGAACCTCCCTAGTTCTCTCTGAACCACTTTTTTAGGATTCCTAGGCTATCTATCAGTCACATGTGATTAACTAGACCCCTTCCATCTCTCAATGACTCTCTAATCACTTGCTAATCAAGTTTAACTAGCCTAAAACTAGCTTAACTAGCCTAAAGCATGTTTATCAACTCCTAATCATAAAGTGATTTTTGAATCTCCTTTAGATCCAAATACAACCAAATTCCAAACTCTTCCAAATAAAAAACTATAAATAAGATCCTAAAGCTTTCCTTTCAAATGGTCCTTCTCTCACACATTTGGATATCTTTAAATTATACCTCATTTGCATTAGCTAAGCTATATAGGCATTTGATCTTTCCTATCCTCCATTGTTGAAGCTCCTCCATATTGCATCCATACCTTAACCCTAGGTTTGTACGAGGGTATCTAAACTTCTCCTTCTAGACATTTTATAAATACCTCTTCACTCCATTAAAGCAAACAACACATCTAATTTTATTGCTCGTAGGTTTAGCTAGATTCAATTTATGTTTTAAGTAATCAAAGAGAAGTTAGATATAAAATGATAGTGTTTTAATTTAATTAATTATTGTAGAAGTTATCTTTTTTAGCACTCATATTTATGTTTATGATAGTTTTATTTAGATCATGGAACTACTTACTTAGTTTCTTGTTTATTAACATAGCTAATCTATTCATGCATACAGTCATTGATCCTTAATATAGGTAAGTGGAAGGTGAATGTTATTCAAAGGACTATCATTTAATAGAAAGAAGGTGATATAGGAATTGATTCAAAAATAGAACGGTCAAAGATGAAAGGCATTGAATTTCTCAAGTTTGGTTTTACCTTCAAGTGAAGATAAACAATAAGCACCCAATCTATAGGTATGAGCAAGTTATTCAAAATGAAGAAATAGAGTGCACCAATTTAGAGGGTGTTTCTAGATTTCTCACCTACCTAAATGATGAATTATGGGATTCATTTCTTTCCCAAAAAGGTAAAGTACATGTAGGCATGGGTTTTGCAATACCTCCCATCATTGTTATAGGTGAATTCAATGCAGTTTAGGTTGGTTGAAGCAAGATTTCTAGTTTCTTTTCTCTCTCCCTCATCTCATTCTTCCTATATATTATAAGGATGGGAATTCTTCTATTGTTGGATAATTTTACTTTGCACCCTCACTTATTCTCTTTTCTGTAAGTGAATTTATGGAGTTAAAACCTCCCATCTGAACTGTAAAATGCAATCTTTCCTCTTGGCCATTATAATGCACTGTATCAAATTTGTGGAGCAATAATAGAAGTATATGGATGAATTCCAACCCTCTCTTATGTTCACTGCATCTTCTTGAACTTTCATTGCGATATTGGTTATCTGTGCATGGTGGTTGTATTACATTTTTAATGTTTTTTGTTTAATGGTTAGTGGATTCTCATCAGTGGATTGATCTATGGTTTTTTTTCATCCTTCTTAATCTAATTTTGGTTTCCATTTCGATGCAAAAAAGGTGTTCAACATTCCTTTTGGTGCATTGCCTCTGCTATTTTAGGTCTAATTTCTTGTAATCTTCTTAACCTTGTCTCCTAGAAAATTTATATTATATCCTCTACAATTTGGATGTGTGCATTAGAATAGAGTAAAAGGAGCCAACCTTCATCCGAAGGGTTATCCTGGTTGTAAATTCCCATACTTTGGGATAACTCCATGTTTGAAAAATCCCACTGACTACCTCAACCATTCACTTGTGAACAATTAGGGGTGTTGTTATTTCACCATAACAATTACCAAATCATTCCTTATCTATCATTATTCCTTAATCAAAATATCACCTTGGGTCACCTTTGAGTAGCCCATCTTCTTCTTCTATAATGGAGCCACCCCCGGTTAGCCCTTCATTTTCTACATGTGGCTCACCTCATGGTATCCCATTACCTTTTATTATTGGGCCATTTCATAATAGCCCTTCATCCTCTTCTATCTATGGGATACCTCTGAATAGTCCCTCCTCATCTATAGTTGGGTCAGACCCTAGTAGTCCAACACCATCTTTTTTTCTAGGAATAAAACCTAGTAGCCCTCAATTATTTTCTATTTGTGAGTTACCTTGGGGTAGATCAATAACTTCTATTCTTGGGCCACGTCCTAGTATCCCTTCGTCCTCTTCTGTCTATGGTATACCATCATCTTATATGCTTGGGCCATGTCCTCGCATCCCAATTTCTTCCATCTTAGGACAATATTCTAGTATCCCTTTATCATATTCTATCACTGGCTCACCTCCAGCTAGACCATCATCTTCAATTCTTTGACTGTACCATTTTCATCTATAACATTCGTCTTCTATCAATGACAAGGGAAATTCCACCATCATTTATCTCATTCCTATCATCAATCATAAACATTCACTTTCATTTCCCACTTCTTGGGATCAAATAGGTCACATAGTCTCTGATAAGAAACCCAAGTAACTTCTTCATCAAACTCAGGGTACACATCCCACAAACTCCAAATTTTCCAAAAATTCCAATGATTTTAAAGTTAAAAATCAAGTGCGATTAAATAATGCAAATCAATGAAACCATCAAGTATGGCATAAAGTGCATAAAGCTATGGATAGGGAAATCAACCTCCAGCATATGTAATCAACATTTCAGGATAAATCACATTCATTTATTAAGTACGAGCTCACCACGATCATCGAGATCAAGGATAATATGACTCTTGATAAACAAACATGCTTAATCTCCCTTATCAAGGAAGCCACAAAAATCGTTATTGAATCCTATCACATGGAGTGAATATTTTGGTCACACCTTTCTAAAAACCATAAAAATAAAAAAATAAAAAAACATTTCAAAATTAAAAAAAGGATAAAACATAAGAAAAATCAAAGGTACAAAGATCACATATTGTAATCAGGAATTGCATACACATGGATGTTATTTCTTCCCTTTCTTATCATTCCATTTCAAGGAATCTACCATTGTCATCCCCTCAGCGATATGTTGGTTAGTCTATTCACACACATTTTGTAAAATTTATATCTATGGTATTCGTTTTACCCTATTCTTTTATCTCCTTGGTAAATTAAAGAAAGATTGAACTCATGGAGATACTATCAAAATTTACATATAATAAACTTGTTGTGAAGAACTTTTGGACATATTTGTTGACACTAGACAATATCGTCATCAAAATCACTTCCATAACCTTTCATTGAGCCATATGTGGTTCTTAACACATTGTCCAAAAATGGAGAGCTAAAACAAGTTTTCAGAAAGCAAAAGAATCAAAATCAATCAAAAATAAAAAATTTAAATCTAAAAGCAAAAGAAAATTGATATATTACTCTCTCTGTGGGTATTTCCAATAATCTTTATTAGGGTATAGAAACTAAAATTAGGTCACACTCTTCTTTGATCCCTTAAAAAATAAGCACCCTTCATCACATTCACCTAGCCATGGCCCCATTCACCCCACTAATATTAATTTAACTAATTTAATTTTATTAATTCATTATCCTCACCATATTTATTATTTAAATATCTTAATTTAAATAATATCCACACATACACTTCAATTAGACACCTCACCAAGCTAACTCACCCTAAAAACCTATTCTTAGTAAGTTGCCATAACTAACGAAGACTTACCTAAACCCTAAAAATCAATGCCTACATTCCTTCTAACCACATTCCCATATGCTTACAAGAATATCCCAGTCTAATCTATGGGTTAATGGCATGAGATCTGAGGAAATCAATAAGATCTCCCTAGTTTAGGAAACCTAGCAAATCCTTCCTTGACCGACGCTGGCTACCCCTAACCATCGCTGGTTAAGCCATAACCGCTGTCAGTTACCCTTTTAACCCCAAAATAACCTTATTCTCAAGGTTAGCAAAAGGTTGGAAAAATATTGGAAAAGTTGGCAAACATTAGCACATTCTAGAGAGATATCGAATCTTCTGAGAGTGAATTCCAGTGAGAAAATGCATGCAAGGAAGGATATCAAGCATATTTTCCTACACAGCCATCCCAACAATGATCTGATCTAATCAAGCAAAGAGGAATGTAAATGCAGCCCATGCAGAATCTTTCCTTCAGTTGGTGATCACTTGCGGCCTTCAAAACCTCTCATTAGCACCTCCAACCCTCACACACAGGCATCCAGGGCCAAAATCAGAGTAAGTAGATGTTATATTTCTCCGGTTTATTCCATTTCATCATTATATTATCATATTTTGTTTACCTAGCCACCCATTGACCTCCCCCAACACTCATCCCTCCATATAACCATTACAACTATGCAAAATCCTACTTAAATCACCCAATACCTCATCGCAACCAACCAAAGTCCATTGTCCAATCACAAAGGAGACCAAAATCTCATTTGGTAGCATTCCCAAAACTCCACAGTAACTAGCACCGGTTACACCCAACCACTGTTGGTCACCCTTAACTGACATCGGTTACATAACAATGACCTATCCACCTAATTCCCTTTCACCATCCTTCACCTGTGATCTACCTCAAACCTCTATCAGAGCTACAGAGACCCAGAACCAGTTGCTTGACTTTTGGATCCTATTCTAACCTACCATGTTATATTAGATCTATTTGTTATTGTGTTTTAAGTGAGATACCAAAATCATTTCAAATTACAATAGGATTTACCTTATTTACCACATTAAATTATTTAAAATAGTGGACTAATAGCCATCTAGGAAGTATGACACTTCCTTGATCTAGCATACACTAGGCAGTTTACGGCATATATTGTTTAACTTTTTCTAGTTGTCTTGCTTTATATTACAGGTAGTTCCTCCTAGCTAAAAGGAAACTCTCAGAATTAGATGTGGATTAAGAAATCATATGCGCGCAACAACCTATCAACAAACAATGCTCGGTGGGACCCATCTAGGGTTCCTTGCATTTCATTCATTCCTAGGAAAAGTTGTGTGTTTATTTCTGGCTTTACCTGAGTGTGCCTGGGCCATATCATCATCATTCTCATAATTTTGGGTTTGATTCTACATCATATTTTAATTCACAACCACTTTTCTTTCATCACTATTTCAATTTCATAGTAAATGTCATCGGTTATCCTCTGACCGTCGTCAGTTATACCCAACCAATGTCGGTTCGAGGTTCTTTTTTTAACCTACCCAAAAATATATTTTATTCATTTTCTTCCACTTTTCACAGTCCCTATCACTGTTATAATTCCCATTGACATTGTAAAACATCATCATATTTGACATACATGTCAAATTTGACCTTCTACCTAGTCTTTCACTCACTGACCATTTTCTATAGTGACTAGTAGTGGTTACCCCTGACCGGTGTTGGTTTTCCTTAAATGACATTGGTTAGCCTGTTTCACTATCCAACCACCATTTGGTACCTAATCCACCTTTTTCCACTTCATTCACCTGTTCCTGTTGTTTTCTATGTCATTTACAGAGAAGCAACCCTACCTAATTAGTACTGGTTTACATGGTGTTGACCTGAAGACAAGAAACCGCACTTGTATTTCATGCCAATTGTCAACTGCTCCCTCCTAGTCATTCACCACCTTCCATTTTATCACCAGCCATGGATCCCATCCAGCCTATAGCTATTACCACTGGAGATGAGCTGTTCACACAACTCCTTGACCAAAACCCTGTTGCCTTCTAGTTTTATCTTTCCCACTCGTGCACTCAAGATTCCTCAAGTCAGTTGATATACGACATGCCCATATCTATTCCCCTGACTCTCACTCCCACTCTTGCATTGGCCCCATCTAGTTGTGTACTTCCTGCATCTACCTTACCCCATGTCATTTCGCAGCTAGGTCTTATACCCGCTATGACTGCCATGTCTTCCACCTCTATAGAACCCACCACATCCACCATACCCTCGACAACTATCCAAAACGCAACCTCATCCACCCCTAATGTCTCACACATACCCGTAGCTACATTACCACCTCCCGTGTTAGTGACCCCTGCCCCTTTTTAGAATGTGGTCCTTTCCATTCCATAATCGTTAGCCCTTATTATCACTAGGGTTACCACAACCCTTCCACCCCCATACACATACTACCAACAACCTCCCGTTTCATCCATTATTCACACTAGGTACGTACCCCCTGTTTTACTACCTTCTTCTTAATCAACCTACATGTCAGCCCCATACACTAGAGTGTCACCTCTGTTATACGCCCAAAACCAACCCTCTCATGCTACAGGAAGCACCCAATCATCACAACCCACTAATGACCTAATTACATTGATGTTGGACAAGATGCAGACATTGGAGGCATCAGTTTCAGGCTCCTACAACACTCTCACCTACGACGAGATTTCCAACAAGCCCAACCACCCATCCATTCCTATCCACTCATACCCCATGCATTAGGAAGTGCCTAAATTCAATCACTTCAATAGAAAAGAAGACCCGTAACAACATTTATGGTCGTTTAAACATAGGTGTTATTTGATCACTCATGATGATGCCTTGCTCTTTAGAACCTTTCACATATCCGTCACTGGACCTGCATTAGATTGGTATAGTGGGTTACCTAGACACTCTATATTATAATTCAAGCATGTAGCCCAAGCCTTCTTGGATCATTTCTGTATCAATATTGTCAAGAAGGTTACCATGACCGATTTGTACTCCACACGTCAGTATGAGGAAAAGTCTATCACAGATTTTATCACTTGCTGGAGTAGCCTAATCAACCAACTTACTTTCCAACTGCCACAAATAGAACTCATCGAGCTCTTCACATAGGATTTTGCTAGATATATCTCACTGACCTTGCAGGTCTAAACATTTCAAACATTTGATGAAGCGTTCACTATGGCATGAAAGTTAGAGATTCGGGCTATCGAAGAGAAGAAAATCTAATTACGCAATAAGAATTCAGCATTCAAGTCGAATGATACCTCTTCTTCTTCCAAACCACAAACACATTATTCAAAAGCTAAGGGCACCTTTAATGTAGTAGTACTTCAAGCTGGCCTAGCTCATTCGTCAAAGTAGGCTACCCCCTTATCTAATCTCTCACCCATCCAAAATTTTCAATTCAGATGAGAGCAGTGGAAATACACCCCAATTGGGGAACCTTACTCTTTTGTCTTAGAAAAGCTTATAAAAGTTTGAGCCATCACTCTTCCACCCATAAAACCACACACTGGTTTTGACCCTTCTTGCCCCATGCCCACATGGTATAAAGAACATGACTTTTGTAACTATCGTCGAGTAAAGGGTCATAGTGACGACAACTGCATCACTTTCAAAAATATTGTCCAAGAAATGCTCGAGAAAGGTGAGTTAACCGTGGATAATCCCAAGGCACCTATCAACCAAAACCTACACATCTTCAAGAAACCATTTCCTAACCATGCCCATTCGTCTGATAAAACCGGTGAGACCTCAACTCATGATACACATACCCACGAGGTCCACGCTATCTTTAATGACATACCTGTCACCTCCCAATTACCTCACATTCCTTCCATAGAGGAAATCCTAGCCCGAAATCCTCCTTCCACATCAGAACCAACATCCCCTATTCCTTCACCAATAGAGGAACATATTTCATCACCCATGGAGGAGTCCTCACTAACATCGAGACCATCTCACCCCTGGCTTCTCCACTTAGAGAACATTTACGTACAGTACCTCCTCCACCCATAGAGGAGCACCCATTACCTCCTCCACCCACAGAGGAGCACCCATCATCTCCTCCACCTATAGAGGAGCTCCCATCATCTCCTCCACCTATCATAGACCCAGTTGAGATACCTTTGCCTCTTGGTGAGCATTCTCCATTAGCTACCCAAAATTCTATAGACCTACTTTCGACTCTCCTACCCACATAAGATGAAGCTAGCCAATTTCCTCTCTCTAATGCACATTTTACAGGAATTGTAATTAGGTCGTCATAAACTCCACCTACAGATGTTCCATTCTCATTTTTGGCCAATCACTTAGATTATGTGGATAGATCCTTGCTATGGGGATGCCTTTTACTTCCTATCTCAATGTACACCTCCACTATTTACCCAAAAATATTTTGGCCAATCGAACCAAACACAACCAACTCTATCACAACTCCTTCCATAACACCTATCATAGGTTAAACCACATCCTTACCCATAGCCCAATCTATATCTAAACCCAAACCCACACCTATGACATCATCCTTTACTAAACCTATTACCACTTTGGGGGTCACCCTGACTACTAGCCTTACTCATTTACCTATCAAACTGGATCTAGCTACCTCCTCCAAAGACAACACCACACCTACTCTGACACCCAAATAGAAGCACCACACCCATATAACTCATACCCCGGCTGTGTGAGTCACACTTGTACCTTCCCCATCCATCTTAGGATCTCATCTTCCCCACATGGTCAAAAAACCTCTACCCACCAATAAACCAAAAACACAACAACCCATTCCTTCCTCACAAACATCTAGTCTCCCGAGATGCCCAACACGACTTACACCAAAACCTGTAGCATCTTTACCACCCATACCTCTCATACCCTTAGTTGTTACTTCACTTCTCACTACATTTCAATCTCTATCCTTTACACCTCCTATAGGACCCACATCGTCTACCTTCATAGCACCTCCGTTATCCCTGTGGGTATCTCATCATATTCCCTTGTCTTCTTTTCCTTCTAGACCTCGTACACCCATATCACCTTTACCCAAGAAGGTACGACCCAAAAATAAAACTCCACTACCCCATAATAAGGTAGTCAAAACAACCACACACCCTCCTACCCATTCATTTACTATACCCCTACCTGAATAAACAAGATCGACAACCAAAACCACGCCAACACCCAAACCTATAGCTCAACCTACTCCTCCTTTTCCAAAGAACATTCCTCAATAATTAACTATTCCTACACCCAAACCCTCATTCAATTCCCATTACGATCCACTAGCAGGGTCCTATGCCAAAATTTTAACCAACCTCCTTAAGAATTTTGTCATCACATTACCTCTACTCAGACCTTATGACCCCCTCAAACCTAAGCTAAAAGGGTTTGATGATACTAAAATTTATGCTTACCATCGTGTGCCAGGGCACGATCTAAAAAACTGCAAGGCCTTGAAAACCATCCTTAACCAATTGTGTCCCTCAGATGCCAGCTTTGACGATGATGACCTTCTCGATGAGGATCCTGCTTCACCAACACCCATTCCCACTGTTGATCAATAATTTCACGCTTGTTACTTGTCCAAGTTAATGTACCAAACTAAACACAAAAACCTTGAAAAACTCAAATGAAATTGATACCTGATGGACAAGATCCAAAGATGTAGACGGATAAGGAAGCCGATGTAGATAAGACGGGCACACACGAGTAATTCTGCACAGTAGATCCAAGTAACCTGTGAGACACCGATGCTTGACAGAAAAAGACCACGTTAAAAGACATTTAGGTGGACTACCTAAGAAGTGGGTCTGGGAAGTGATAAGCTCCCTCGACGGATGTCAGTCTACGTTTTCAATTAAGTAAAGAAGCATACATGATAAAAGATGTATGTACAGGACTAGATTTTCTGATCAAAGTAATAAAAAGAATCTAAACAGCAGACAGAAAGCAATAGAAAATAGGGAACTGTGAAAACAAAGCTGGATTTGTGTTACCTATGTCCTTTTACCTATCTGCAGAATGATCGACATCGATTATGTAGAATCGGCGTCGACTGGTTCAGATCGGTGTCGACTAATATAGATCGGCGTCAATCCGAGACAAAATGCGAGAAGGTTTGGGAATTGGAAAACGAAGGCAAGATCGTCAACATCTGCTGGATCTGCAGAAGCCGGAGAGATACTGGCAAGGCTCCACCTATGTTGGATGTAGGAACAGAGTCACTAGACAATCAATGGAGACATGTGATGATGATGTGATAAGAGCAGAGTAACGGTGCTCCTCTCAGGGATTGATTTGGATAAGATTCACTCTCACTCGATAGATAATGTTCAAACTTGATGCTCAAAACTCTCTCGTTCTCTCTGTCTAATTCATAGTCTATCTCACTGTCTAATTCTCTCTCTTACAATCTGTGTCTAACCAGAACTGAGTTCTGGGCCTCTATTTGTAATCGGCGCCGACCGATATTAAATCGGTGCCATTCCAAAAAATCGGCATCGACCGAGTACCGGTCGGCGCCGATCATGGAACAAACTCCCGAAATGGCCAAAAGGAGTGATTTCTGGAAATATAAGAGTGATCCCTCCACCTCAAATATGGGAAATATCCCACTGCTTGGTTTGGGAGGAGGAGAAATAGGGGGGATATATGGATAGAATAGATATGGGGTAGATAAGTGGTTGGGATACATGTAAAAAGGTGTAGTTAAATAGTTAATATTTAATTACTCACGGGTAAAACAAAATGGGGTGAATTAAACTTAGGATAGGTGTTTAAATCACAAATTGAATAATACCCCAAGGGGATAGTGGTGATATAAATGTGCCCCAGGTTACCTGAGAGAGCAAACGCGCATAAGGGACACTAAATTGGATAACCAATTTTAGGTGTCTACATTTTACCCCTTTTTGTCAAGTAACTTGCGATAAGCAAGGTTGTGAGACAAAAACAAGGAGGTTGAAGAAAGGAAGAAAAAGTGATGATGTGATCCCCCTCAAACTAGGGATGGGATGGGTGATAGAACAAATGATCCCAAGTTTGAAAAAGGTAGATGAAAACATAGGAAGCCCCAACTAGATGTCTGGAGTAGACCGGATCATTAATGATGCACA
This sequence comes from Taxus chinensis, assembly GCA_019776745.2. Taxonomy (NCBI): domain Eukaryota; kingdom Viridiplantae; phylum Streptophyta; class Pinopsida; order Cupressales; family Taxaceae; genus Taxus; species Taxus chinensis. The sequence continues at coordinate 30,906,734 of CM034146.1, read as the reverse complement.
AAAATAAATAAAGAGGTAGCAACCTAAGGAACTCACATTGGTAGGGCAGACTAGACAGTCTCCTCATGAGACAATGTTAGTACCTACAGACCCATGAGTGTAAGGAGGGCTGCAAAATAGTCAGCATCTAAAGAGAGACACATTGGTAGGGACAACCAGATGGTCTGCAAAGCAGACAACGTTAGTGCCTACAGACCCGTTAACTCTAAGCTGCCAAAAAAGTGCGAGTGCCCCATGCAAAGGGAACAAACTCGAAATGGATGATAATATTGAAAAAGTATGCTCCAAAAGGTAACACTCAGGGCAGGATGACGACCAGATAGATAAGCCAAGCATCAACACCATGGCAAGAAGATTAGGAAATGGAAGTAAACGACGTGGAGAAGCGATACTGCAACCCATGGGAAAAAATGAGTATAGACATGGATAGATGTAGCATAATTATGATGGATATAGACATAGATTGATAGATGATGAATAGATGTGATGGGATAGACATAGATGTAGAGGATATAAATAGATGTGATTGACATGTGGATTTAATTTGGATGAGAAAATAGATATAGATAGATGGAATGTTGCTTGGATGGACAAGTGTTTAGATGATGTGATGGATAGGTGGGAGTTGATAGTTGGAATGGATTTGATATTTTTGAGATTTTAATTAAATTTTTATGAAAATAGATAGATAGACCCACATGTGTTTATAATAGAGGCGATGAGATGTGTTTTGGACAAAGTAGATCAGATGAAATTAGATAAATGATAGAGTTTGACTAAATTAACATGTTAAATGTTAATTTAACTGGATGAAATAATTGGAAATACTCTCTGTGAGAGCCAAGGATGTAATGAAAATGACCTTGATTAGAAATAAAGGAAATACACCTAGATAAGAAGAAAAATGATAAGCTGGGCTCCCAACCGACCATAAATAGAATCTGGATAGGAAACCAAAAGATCATGCATACAAGGCCCCATATGAGGTTAAAATAAACATGAAACTAACTAGCCGCAAACCAGATTTAGGAGGGAAACGGAAGGAGCAGTAAGTAGGTATCTTGTCAAAATTTACAAGGGACAAAATACATGTTCATACTAGGAAAATAGGATTCTCCATATGATCGACAAAAGGTCTTATATCTCAGCTTCATGATTTCTGGCAGAAAAGCAAACTGATCAATGCGGGAAGTTTGCTAGATATGGAAAGACTGATCAATACGGGAAGTCTTTCAGTGATGCTAAAAAGTGTATAAACTGACTGAAAGACTGATCAATGCAAGAAGCCTTGAGAATTCCTTTGAGAAACAGTTGTCCTTCAAGGGAGCGGTCTGTATTTTGAATTTTAATGATAGCCATCCTTCGAGGGCAAGGTCTATATCTTTTGATTCATTTGATAATGTATGGATAGCTATCTTTCAAGGGATCAGTCTATCTTTTTTGGATAGCATCTTTTTTTTTTTTTTTGAAAAGCTTTTTGGAAGAAGCTGAGTTTAGACCGAGATAGATCAGATAGAGGGGAAGAAATCATACAAAGAGCATGCACTAATGCCCCGAGTAGATCCAATTAAGATAAGCATTTGGGATAAATGAAGCAGTGATTAAGGTATTCCTACCATGAGGAGAAACATATCCAGAAGAAAAATGCTATGAGTAGAGCCATGATACTCATATTTAAGGTAAAAAAGACAATAGGTGGAGAACCACATAGTTTCGAATCACCATGAAAGTATATGACTGGTTGTTAGATGAATGAAAGATCTGTCTTGCGACTAAATTTGTGTAAGATAGATTTTAACAGTAGAAGGGCCGTAGATGCAAGGCATTAAGAGGTTCCACTTCAAGTATACCATCCATGGAAGATAGATGATAAGCCCCAAACCCATATTTGTGAATGATAACGTACGGACCCATCCAGTTGGGAGAAAACTTACCACATTGACTCCTTTCGAGTGTAGTGACATTTTGGTTCTCTTTAAGAGCAAGATCACCAATTTTGAAGTCACGGTGCTGTAAGTGCTTGTTATAAGCACGTTTGACACGCTCAAGATAGACTTGATGATGTTCAAGAGTGTTGAGATGCCGCTCATCTAATAATTCAAGTTGTGCTAGACAATTTTGACGATAGCCCTCATCAGAGACAAATTCTCTGAGAGAAACACAGAGAGATGGGATTTGGACTTCCAAAGGAAGAACAACCTTAGACCCATAGATGAGAGAGAAGGGAGTAGCACCAATAGGAGTACGAATGCTAATCCGATAAGCCTAGAGAGAAAAAGGGATATGTAAATGCCAATCCCTACCAGCTTGACTAGTTACCTTTACGAGGATATTACGTAAAGTTTTATTGGAAGCTTTGGCCTGGCCATTAGCTTGAGGATAGTATGGAGAATAAAAGCTGAGTTTGATATTGAAAGCGTCGCAGAGGTTCTGAAAATCAACATTCTTGAAAGACTTACTGTTATCTGTGATGAGTTTGTGTGGAACACCAAAGTGACAAATGATGTGTTGATAGACAAAATCAACTATGGGTTCAGCTTTTGTTGAAGAAAGAGGGATAGCTTCCACCCACTTAGTAAAGTATTCAGTGGTAGTAATGATAGAATGATGATGCTGTGAAGAACGGGGATTGATGAGACCAATGAGATCAAGACCCCATTGCGAAAAAGGCCACAAATCCGTTATAGGTTGTAAAGCTTAACTAGGGATATGTGTGAGATTGGAATGTTGTTGACACTTGACACATTTCTTAGTGTATTCACAACAATCTCGATTAAGAGAAGGCCAATAATATCCCAAACGTAAGATGCCTTTAGCTACGGCCAAACCACTAAAATTTCCACCACAGATACCGTCATGGACCTCCTGGATAGCTTTAGATGATTCAAGGGTTTTGAGGCACCAAAGAAAAATACCATCAAAGCTGCGTTTGTAGAGGATCCCACCTAGAATAGTATAGCAATTAGTGCGTAGGATAAAAGATTTTCTACCATTGAAAGTCTTATCTGGAGGAAACACTGAATGAGATAGATAATCAATGATCTATTGATACCACTAATCCTGAGTATTGGTTGTGACAGCATGGATTGAAGTTAGTTACCTAAGATGAGATGGTTGATCTAATCGTTGAACAGCCACATAAAGTCACGAGTCGTCAGTAAAAGGCAGGATAAGCGAGGCTAACAAAGCCATTGTATATGTGAATCGATTCGTAATACAAGGAATAGCTTAGATAGTGAATTTATCGAAATATTGGAGTTGAACGAGAACGATATCACGATATTTTTGAAGGATATCATTCTTGCATTGATAGACACCCATGACTTGATTAACGATGAGTTTAGAATCACCAAAGATGTCAATATGACGAGCGCCGAGATTAATGGCATTTTGAAGACCCAAGACAAGAGCTTCATATTCAGCCATATTATTGGTGCACTCAAAGTTCATTTTGTGTGTGACTGGGATAGGCATACCCCAAGGAGGAATCATCATGAAACCTGCACCTCCCTCTTGCTGGCATTTGGATCCATCAAAGAAGAGTTTTACCTTAAATGGAGACAGACCAAAATCAATTTGTTGGATATATTCATCGGGGAATTGAGCAAGGGGGACTTGAGTGTCTGGAAGAGGAGCATTAGCTAATTGATCTGCAATGACCTGACCCTTGATAGACTTTTGCGGGATAAACTCGAGATCAAATTCTCTCATAAGCATGAGCCAACGAGTGATACGATCATTGTGATAAGGCTTCACATGAATTATCTTGAGTGGATTGACACTTGTGACAATGTAAGTTTTGTGATTAAGGAGGTAATGATGAAGCTTAGAAGTTGCAAAGAAGAGAGCACAACACAAATTTTTAGCTTCAGAATAACATGTTTCATACTCATGGAGGGTGCGATTGATGTAATAGCTAGATTGTTCTTTACCGCAAGCGTCCTGATGTGAGATCATGGCTCCCAGAGCATGGTCAGTCACAGAGATATAAAGATGGAAAGGCTCCCCCTTGCGTGGAGGTGTAAGCACAGGTGGAGAAAGAAGATAATCTTTGAGATCATCAAAGTCCTTTTGGCAATGCTCATCCCATTCAAAATGAACATTCTTACGGAGGAGATGATGAAAAGGTTGACAACGGTCCGACAATTGTGAGATAAAATGACACACTGATTGAAGACATCCTTGGAGACTGCAGAGTTGCTTTAAGTTAGAAGGGGGAGGCATCTCAAGGATAGATTTTATTTTTGCGGGGTCTACTTCAATACCCCTAATGGAAATGATAAAACCTAAAAGTTTACCAATGAGAACGCCAAACATGCACTTAGATGGATTTAGACGAAGACAAAAGTGAATAAGCCTCTCAAAGAGAGGTGTAAGAATGAAAAGATGATCCTGACGACATTTGGATTTACTGAGGAGATCGTCGATGTAATATTCCATAGTTTTGTGTAAGAGATCATGGAAGATGTAGGTCATTGCTCGCTGATAGGTTGCTCCTGCATTCTTAAGACCGAAAGGCATGACACGATAACAAAAGGTCCCCCAAGGAGTTATGAAAGAAGTCTTATGTTGGTCTTATGGTGCGATGAGAATTTGATTATACCTAGAGAAACCATCCATAAGAGAAAGCATCTCATGACCCACATTTAAATCCATGAGTTGGTCAATATTAGGTAGAGGAAAATCATCTTTTGGACAAGCAAGATTAAGATCCCGGAAGTTGGTAAAAATTCAAATTTTCCTAGTAGCTTTAGTTACTGGTACTACATTGGAAACCCATTATGGATAATCGATGGGTTGGATGAAGTTAGCCGAGAGCAAGCGCTGCAATTCTTCTTTAACAAGAAGGGCTACTCTAGGGTGCATTTTACGCAATTTTTATTTAACCAGTTTGATGTCGGGAAGAGTAATGATATTGTGGACCATGATATCGGGATCAAGTCTTGGAATATCCTCATATGAACAAGCAAAGGCTTGATGATGGTTGGAAATAAAAGTGGTAAAGTCTCCTAACTCCTGTGGATTAAGGGATTGGCCGACCTTAATGATGCGAGGGTCTTTAGAATTCCCATTATTAAGGTCGACAGTGGCTTCATTGAGAAGCATAGACATGTCAGAAGGAATGGTTTTAGGAAGATAGGAATCCTCTGCCCCCAGATAGGTGAGGACAGAATCATCATCCGTACAGTGGATAGTGTTGATAGTAGGAGAGTCGTCTCCAACTATTTCAGGGAAAATTAACGGTATGGAAGCGGACCTGTCATTAGTCTTATAGGCTAGTGGCCCTAAGGAAATGGTATTGACTAAAAAAAAAGTTAGACGGGATGGAAATGGCGTCATCCACATCGAGTGATGCTTCTGACCTACCGGGAGAAGATGGTTCCTCAATAGGAAGAGGCTCATTGAGAACAATGACGGTGGCTTTTGAAAGAGGTTTAAATCCTAAACCAAATTTTTGATGTGGCTTGAGAGTTGGAATGGATACGAGGTCATGCACACCTTGCTCATATTTTCCCAAGCCAAAGCCCTTCCACGCACATCAATATAAATAATTTTTTGCAAACGTGGGATTCTGTAGACAATCGAACCCTATTGAATAAGGTTTGGTCCTAGGAGGAGAATCCGGGTGATAGTGAGGCGTATCAAGACCACCGTAAATGAAATTAGTCTGTTGATTGGGTAGACCAATGGTGATGATGCAACCAAGACCTGGCTGATATTCAGGTTGTTTGTCTGGTCTACCATACTCACTAGGTTTGAGATGGGCGTCAAAAGAAAGGAGAGGAAGATCTCCCAGTGAGAAACACTGCAATGTCTCTTCTAGATTTTGTAAATCTGGTAGTTTGGTTACAGGTATGGAAGAATATGAGGCCTTGTCAGGAGAACAATTACTTTCCTTTAGAGGGGTAGACCCTGTGGTCATGTCGCATTGTGCGGAAGGAAAAGGATCTCCTGGATGAGTATAGATTTTGCCCTCATATTGATATTTTAAGCATCGATGGAGGGTGGATGGGACACAATGCATTGCATGAATCCAGGAGCGTCTGAGGATCATATTATAGTGGAATTTCCCTTCAACAATGTAAAAGAGTTCGTGAAGCAGCTTCTTACCTACTCGAATGGGTAGGACCACAGTTCCTAAAGTAACTACTAGCTGATCGTTAAATGATCGAAGAGTGAAAGGCGGGGGTAACACTATGTTCTTCGGTAACTTAAGTTGCTTGAATGTGTGCGAGGAGATGACGTTGAGTGTAGCACCACTGTCGATCATAATGCATTTTAATGTAGTGTTGTCGATTTGGACTGTGATAAAGAGGGGAGCCTCCAAATCCTTGGAAGAAAGGGAAGGAATTTCTGAATCTTCAAAAGAAATGGTGGTTGATGGTCTATTCAATCCAACAACCATCTCGAAGGGCTAAGGCTCATCTGAATTCACTGTGATGTGACACAGATTATCAATCAGAGCCTGGCGATGTTACAGAGAGGATTGAATGAGGTCAAAAAGAGACATTTTGACTGGAGCCTAGGTGAGTTGTTTCATAACACTCTCCTCAACTGACACAGGAATTTGAGCCCGAGGTGCAGCATGAATAGAGACCCGAGGTCTCGGGGCTAATGAGGAAGGAGGAACTCCTTCGGGGGCTACAGAAATGACAACCCGTGGTCAAGATGTTGTAGATGAGGATGGATTATCATACTGTTGGGTTCTAGTGGCGATATGAATTGTGTCGATTTGAGAAGGTGGAAGATCATTTGGAGTGGAATCACTAGAAGTAGAGGTCTGAGTAGATCGTTGGGGCTTAGATGGAGCTAAGATGACAGGAGATACTTGTTCCTCCTCCTCTTCCAGCAAAATATCACTTTCTTCCAAAAGGCTGTTGACGACAGATTGAAGAGCTTTACATCCCTCGGTATCATGACCCGGGGTACGATGGTAAGCACAAATCAAATTAGAGTTAAACCAGGAAGGTTTAACTCCTTTAGGGTTATAGGGTTTAATCGGAGGACGAGATATGGATGAAGATTGGATAAGTTGGCGAAGGATTTTAGTATAGAACCCAGTGGACAAAGATGAGGACAGAGATGATGAAGGTGCCTATTTTACTTTAACAAACTACCAAGGTAAAAGAACCTGCATGTTAGGTTTGACAGTCTTTTTAGGGATCATCTTATTTTTTTGGACATCTGGAGGAGCAGCCTTGGGCACTTGAGATGGAAGTAAGTGAGACATGATTGATTTCGATGGAGGAGGATCCCCTAAAATAGATTTTGAAGATGATGGAGATGTGACAAGTGTTGTGGTCTTCAGAGATAAGGGAGGCTGCTTGGTCGAAACTAATGATGATTTAGATAATGTCGATTTAGATGAGGGAGAAGCTCCCAAAGTAGGTATAATCAGAGGAACAGAGGGTGCCCTAGTTTTTGGTAATGAAGATGATGATTCTGATAAAAGAGGTGACGTCTTTTTAGTAGGTAAGTCCACTTTTGGAGGTGCTGGTGAAGAATGTGTTATAGAAGAAGATGATGGTTTTGATAAGTTTACAGAAGAAGATGCCTTCTCAGTGGACAAATCCAATCTTTTATGAGGTGCAGAGAGAGATTTTTGCGGGAAAGCACCAAGATTCTTGATGGTTCGAAATATGGGCTTTCCTTTTTCATGGATGGTGATAATTTCAACCGCATAAGGTGATTGTAACCTTTTCGGGGGAAGCAAATGGGGAGGTGCTAATGACGCAACGTTAGATTTCAGTTGTCTCGGTCTAAGTTCAGGAACTGAGCGTATAAGTGTCGGTGCTACTTCTTTATATTTTCCCTTAATAGGCAAAGTAGCATTGGTGATGGAAGAAGTGAGTGATGAAGAAGTAGTTCCTTGTGAGGGAACTACTTCTGGTACAGTAATTGTGGGTGAGGCTACTGTAGGAAAGGAAACGGGAAGAGTCAAAATCAAAGACGCTTCCGTCGAAGTTGGTACAACTATAGGTACGTTCACCAATGGCATAGTCACAGTAAAAATGGGAGAAACAAAAGTAGATGTATCTGCGGTGGAAACTCGAAGGGATGTAATTGCCTCAAGCATTGAAAGAATGTCTGACGATGAGACAGATGAGGATGATACTGTCTCAGGTATGGATGGAAGATTATACAAAGAAGCAGAGAGAGGTGAATCCGTATCTAACAATGTTGGAATATTCAAAGACGGGCTATTTGAAGATGGTGGAATCGCAATGATTAACGAAGTGGAAGGAGGTTCTGATTCGGTCGATGTGTTCGCAGATGGCTTAGTTTTAGAAGGAGATTCTTCAATAGAGATGAAGCTGATAGTATGAATGTTTGGTTTTTGAGACTCTGAAGCATCATGGTTCAGGGAATGATTGGGAAAAGGTTACTTAAAAACATCCAGGGCTTGATTTGGGGGAGCATTTGGGTTATCCAAAATGAGCTCGCCTTTATCAATGAATTTCTGGACAAGATTTTTGAAGGTTTGACATCATTCAATGTCATGACCTTTGGTTCTATGATAATGATAGAAGTCATTTTCCCTATACCAGAATGGAAGTTCTTGGCTTTCATCAATATTCCTAGTGGGGGGAAGTTCGATCATGTGGACTTCCAACATTTTTTTCAGGATAGAAGCATATGATTCCCCCAATGAAGTGAAAGATCGAGATGACGAGGACCCTTTTCAAGAAGATGAGGAGTCTCTTCGTGGTGTTTTATTAGAAGTGTTATTGGCTTGTGATGTATTTAATATGATAGCATTGGTGGATCCCTGATTCTTGTCTTTAGAAGTGGAAGGATTTGATTTGGTAAACCGAGAAAAATCTGGTTTAGATTTAGAGTGAAGTTTTAACTTCCCTTGTTCAATGGTGCAAGACTCAAGTTTGCGTGCCATCGTAAAGGCTTCTTAAAATGTATGAAAGGTCTGGATCCTTAAAGTGGAAGAAATATTATTATCACAAGATCGAGTAAACAACTCGATCTGTTGGGATTGATGAAGGGAGAAAGACAATTGGTTTATTATCCCTCTCCAACGACTGACAAAGTCTGCAATAGACTCATCATCGAATTGACGAATGTTATAAAGATCTGTAATCGAGATCTTATGCATGATATTTATTGAAAATTTTTCAACAAACATCTGGGCTAATTGAGAGAAAGAAAACAAGGAATGTTGAGGAATGTTATTGTACCAGTCTAAAGTAGGACCTGCTAGAGACATAGGAAAAGTACGGAGCATAAGCTCCTGATCCTAGACTATGAGGTAGCAAGCATGTTTGAATGCTCGTAAATGTTGTTGAGGGTCCTCCTGACTATGAAATTTTGAAAATTTAGGAAGTTCCCATTGGGGAGGATAAGGCTTAAAAGCCACTGCGGGGTGAATGGGTTCATTACACACTTCTTCAAAAGAGTATGAAGGATGAGCCCCTTTGGTGGAGGCTTCCAAGTCTGTGATTTTCTTGAAAAGAATTTGAACCACGTCAGATTGAGGAGGAGGCACACTGGCCTGTCCTATATAAGAAGCAAATGGTGGATGTTGTTGAGGTGTCAACGGGGGATTCATCTGTTGATTGATAGGATGATAAGAGGAGTAACCAGGCATTCTGGGTGATGCATGGTGGGGTATTTGCTGTGAAGGAGCCTATGTATAGGCATGCTGTGAGATAATAAGTGGTTGAGAAAATGAAGGTTGGATGATAGACGGAGCCTGTGATTGGTGGACTCCTATGCTTGTTGACTGAATCGGAACAAATCGAGGAACATGGGTGTCGATTTGATTGGACATGGTGAGGAACAAGACCTAAAAGAGGATTTTTACTGCAAGATTAGTTATTAAGGGTGCTGATGCTAGAGGATGGGCGAAGGTCACTGTTGCTGGAACATTGGAAGAAAAACCCACTAGAGGACGAGAAGCAGGAACCAACTGACTAGTCGAAGGGGGTTGACTCATAAAGAGGTACTGACCCTGGGACACAATGGATGACATAGATGAATTAATAGCAATATGTGGGTGTGCAGATGCACCCATTATAGCTAGAGAAGAGGACTTCTCAGAAGTAGGTTGTGGAATAGTCGAGGTAACTGCGGTGTTAGGAATAGGTAAGACTATTTTAGAACTAGTTGATATGGTCGGTGGAAGAGAAAAAGGAGGCACAGGTGCGCCACCCTCCTCCATGGCTCGAGGTGAGAAAAATGATGCTAACTATTGTACAAAATCCTGGGATGGTTCGCGAGAATAATCATACACTTGCTGGATTAGTGGTCGCTGATCAGATATTTGAATAGACTTGTGTACTAGGTAGTCCATGAGGGCTACCAGATTGCGATCAAGGAGCACCTGAAATTTAGGATCCCCGCGAGGAACATACTCTAAGTCAGAAGCAGATGATATTTCTGAAGGACTAGGGGAAGCTGGACGTGATGGGGTTGCTTTGGCCTGATAGAAATAATTATATGACCAGGATGGGGAACCAACTAACAGCGGTCCCGAGGAAGACCTGGGGGTGCCGAAACATCCACACTAGTGGTGATCTCGGAAGAAGAAGGGGCTAGTTGAGCCATTCTTCTAGATTGTAACCGACTGATGACTTTCATAAACAAGCAGAAAAGAAGATTGACCTAACTAATGCACAGATAATTCAAGCAGCGTAGGTGATTATCTCTTTTAAGTTTTTATGCTTTTAAGAAAGAAAATATTAGGGAAGGCCTTTTAGAACAGGAACTACTCAGATAGCCAAACTAAGGATGGTTTGGGGGATGTTTTGGTGAGGAGTCCCGAAGGCATTTCAGTAAAAGAGCGGTACGTGGCTTGATATAGGGGCCTACCCCTGCACTTCACACACCGCTACGGTAAGGGAGTCGGGTGCTTTGCCAATATATACCTGAACTTCTGTGAATTTATAGCACGGCCTGAGTACCGCGTAGGCTCTTCCTCTTGGATGTCACTTCCAAGTAGGCAAGGCCAGGGAAATAATTTTTGTTTAAATGTTTTATACCTAGTTATTTTGGCTTTTTGTGCAAGGGTGAAAAATAAAAATCAAATAGTGTCACTACTGATTTCGATCAATTTTCTAGCCTAATTAAAACTAGATGAAAAACATACAGTAGAAATGACAAAGAAAGAGTTCTTTTTTAAGCACTTAAAAACAAAGTGTTTGATTTCGATGACGACAAGTCAAACAGATTCTTTCCCAAATGCGATTAAATTCTTTTTAAGAACCAAAAATTGAAATGTTCGAATGTGATAGACAACAAACAAAGAAAGTTTTTTTTTTCTTCTCTCTTTTTTTTTTAGTTCCTAAAAAGGAGAAAACACCGTAAAAGAGAAATACCTGTAGATTTACCTCTCCAAGGTGTGTGGACTTCAAAAATCACGTTGTTGAGCTCATCCCCTCGAAAAATTCCATGAACAAGCAAAGTGCTCCATAAGAAAAGGTTAAGCAAACACCAAACAAAATCCAGAAAGATATATCTATATAATGGTGAAACGAAAATTTCTATTTTAAGGAACTAGAAAAATTTCAAGGAAATAACAATTTCGCATAAAGAGATGGATCAAACATGCAATCTTGAAATCAAAATGAAATATTTACTAATTTTATAAATAGAAATTGGAATTGAAATTTGTAAAAAAAAAAAATAACGGACCTAACTTTGCAAATTCAGAAATGAAAGAAGCAAGATTGAAACGATGAAAGGAAATGCTTAAGCAGAACTGATAAAAATCAGTGAAGAAAAAGAACAAAGCTCAAAACTAGAAAAGAGATGAACTTACCAATAAGGGACTTTGGTTGGGTCCCATCGGGTGTGCCAGAATGTTGATCAAGAATTTTGCGCTTGTTACCTGTCCAAGTTAATGTACCAAACTAAACACAAAAACCTTGAAAAACTCAAACAAAATTGATACCTGATGGACAAGATCTGAAGATGTAGACGGATAAGGAAGCCGATGTAGATAAGATGGGTGCACATGAGCAATTCTGCATAGTAGATCCAAATAACCTGTGAGACACCGATGCTTGACAGAAAAAGACCACGTTAAAAGATATTTAGGTGGACTGCCTGAGAAGCGGGTCCAGGAAGTGATAAGCTCCCTCGGCAGATGTCAGTCCACATTTTCAATTAAGTAAAGAAGTATACATGATAAAAGATGTATGTACAGGACTAGATTTTCTAATCAAAGTAATAAACATAATCTAAACAGTAGATAGAAAGCAACAGAAAATAGGGAACTGTGAAAACAAAGCTGGATTTGTGTTACCTGTGTCCTTTTACCTGTCTATAGGATGATCGATGTCAATTATGTAGAATTGGCATCGACTGGTTCAGATCAGTTTTGACTGATATAGATCGGTGTCGATCCGAGACAAAATGCGAGAAGGTTTGGGAATTGGAAAACGAAGGCAAGATCATCAACGTCCGTTGGATCTGCAGAAGCCAGAGAGATACTGGCAAGGCTCCACCTGTGCTGGATGCAGGAACAGAGTCACCAGAAAATCAATGGAGACGTGTGATGTTTATGTGATAAGAGCAGAGTAACGGTGCTCCTCTCAGGGATTGATTTGGACAAGATTCACTCTCACTCGATAGATAATGTTCAAACTTGATGCTCAAAACTCTCTCGTTCTCTCTGTCTGATTCACTGTCTATCTCACCATCTAATTCTCTCTCTTATAATCTGTGTCTAACCAGAATTGAGTTCTGGGCCTCTATTTGTAATCGGTGCCGACCGATATTAAATCAGCACCGTTCTGAAAAATTGGCATCGACCGAGTACCGGTCGGCACTGATCATGGAACAGACTCCCGAAATGGCCAAAAGGAGTGATTTATGGAAAGATAAGAGTGATCCCTCCACCTCAAATACGGGAAATATCCCGCTGCTTGGTTTGGGAGGAGGAGAAATAGGGGGGATATATGGATAGAATAGATATGGGGTAGATAAGTGGTTGGGATACATGTAAAAAGGTGTAATTAAATAGTTAATATTTAATTACTCATGGGTAAAACAAAATGGGGTGAATTAAACTTAGGATAGGTGTTTAAATCACAAATTGAATAATACCCCAAGGGGATAGTGGTGATATAAACGTGCCCCAGGTTACCTGAGAGAGCAAACGCGCATGAGGGACACTAAATTGGATAACCAATTTTAGGTGTCTACACCCACACTACCCACTCCACAACCACAAACTCCATCCCTACAGCTCCTAGAGCCACCCCCACGATTTGAAATTAAGATGGTTTACAATAGAGAACTTGCCATGCCACCACCCAAATGCCACTGCACCCAACTCACCTCACATGGTTTTTCTCCTCCAGTAAGTTTTTTCCCATTGTGTCATTATACCACTTACCCTAAACCTTCTCCATTTGCCAACTCCTCTAATATCAACATGATACACATCACTACATGTGCTCAGAAGGATAAGGGTAAAGAAAAGGAAACTGACCCACCAACCAATCCTATACCCAACATACCATCTGCACCCATACCTAAAATCACTATCCGCAGCCCTATGTACCCCATTTCTAACAGTGTCACACATCACACCATGCTCAAACAATTACATTGGTCTCCCCTCAAAATGTCCCAATATGACCTCATCCAAACCTTGGAATCCCATTGTTAAGATCTCATGGAGGTTCTTCAATCTATTGAGGTTTTACCCAATGACCCTACACTCATGGCCTTTATTATCACACTCCATCATGTAGCCTTTCTCACCAAATTACCACCTTCATCTTCACTCCACCCTATTCACCAAGTGGCCTCCCTTAGCTTCTTAGGAGAAGAGATCGCGCCAAAACAAAATGATGACCCGGACCAAGCGCTCTTCATCTTTGTCCACATAAATGACATATGGGTACGCCGTGTGATGATTGATGGGGGTGCTAGCATTAACATCTTTTCATCCCATGCATTCACTCAAATGTGTATACCTAACAATTGTATGCATAAACATCCGTTCATGTTGCATTCATTCAATGACACTATCACCTCTACACTAGGTACCATCATCCTCCACATTCGCATGGGCCCCCACATTGTTCCAGAATCATTTTACATTTTGGATGGGGAATTCCAATATAACCTATTGCTTGGTAGACCCTAGATTCGTGTCATGGGTTACGTTCCTTCCACTTTACATCATTGTGTAAAGTTTGAACACGAAGGACACACCTATACCATTCTAGCTGACCCATCACCTTTTAAAACATACAACATGCTTTACCGACCCAATGATGTACTCATACCTATTAAGCCAACTACCTCCGCAACTATTACTTCTTCACCTACACTTCCACTTACCAGTGCAGCCACTGCTTCTACCACACATACCAGCTCCATTCCTACCGCTGCCATAACCTCCCTAGCTAACCCATCAGCATTTCAATCAGTCAACTCCACCTCCACATCCACCTCTGACACATCTTCTATTCTAGCTACCCACATACCAACCACTGATCCCTTTGAAGGTGTTTTTCAACGCCTCACTCTAGGGGAGTACCGCCTATATAGTGTCAACACATTCCTTACTCCACAAGAGTACAGAAGTCTTCACCAACACCCTCATTACGATCACCATATAGGATAATGTATCCTACATTGTCCTCCTCACCTTCGTACTAGTCTCACCTATGCGGGACTTCATACTACCACTTACACACCTAAACCACCGTCACAAACTTTCCCCTTTTCTGTTGACATCCAATCACTTACCAATCACCATTTCAACCACACCTTCCTAAACAAATGTGTGTGGAATGGTTTTGGTTTTAGATATTACGAGCAATTCCACCATACCGTTATTCCATGTACCACCCACAAACATACTAACTATAGTGGTATCAGCTTTATTGAGCCACCTACCAAATAGGCCCACATTGAACTCATTAAGGGCACTAACCCTTCTCCACATTCTTCACCTGCTCCACCTTCATCACCACCTTCACCGACAGAGTTGATGGATCCTAAATCTATCCCTCGTAACTTTTTTTTTCATAAACACCATTTCCTTGGGGCCTCTGACTTATCAACGCGAGGGAGAGGCCCCTTCCACTCTTCCCTTCCTGTATCCCAAAATAATTTAATTAACATTTTTAAATGTTAGGATGATGAATCTATACTCGTATACCTTGGTGTAGAAGACTCATATATTCATTGGTCGTTACCTTGTGATACACAAACCATGTTGAATGAATCGACCATCGAGCTCAACATTCATACTCAGGATGACCCACACATCCTAAATATCAAACAATATTTAGAGGTTGCTAAACAGGAAGCCATCACTTCTTTTCTCAAAGATCATAACCACACTATTGCTTGGTCTTATGCAAACATGCCCGATATTGACCCCACCATAGTGATCCATAATATCGTAACCATTCCTGATGCCAAACCCATTAAAAAAAACCTGAGGAAAATGCATCCTTGCATTGGTATTCTTGTCAAAGAGGAACTTCAGTGCCTTCTTTCTATTTCCTTCATATTTCCCATTGGTTATCCTCATTAGATTTCTAACATGGTCCCTGTAACTAAGGCGACAGGGGGAATCTACATTTACACAAACTTCCATGCCCAAAAGATGACTTTTCCTTACCTGGTATTAATCAACTGGTTGACCTTACTGCTGGTCATGAGATGTTATCACTCATGGATGGCTTCTCAGGTTATAACCAAATCCTACTTGCCCCAAAATATCAACACAAGATGTTGTTCATCATCCCTTGGGGGACCTTCTGCTATTGATTCATGCCTTTTGGCCTTAAAAATGCTGGTGCCACATATCAATGGGCTATGACTTACATCTTCCATGACATCATGCATCACATATTGGAAGATTACGTTGATGATCTCTTGGCCAAATGTAAAAACCACTCTAAGCACCTTGCCATCCTTAAAACCTTTGTTGACCATCTCATTAAATATTGCATCGACCTTCAGCCTAAGAAGTGCGTCTTTGCAGTTCTCTCAGGAAAGTTCTACTGATTTATTGTTTCCCTCCGTAGTATAGAGGTTGACCCTACTAAAGTCAAGGCCATTCTAGAAATTCCTCTGCCCACTAACCTTAAACAACTTCATATCCTGTAAGGTAAGTTGCAGTCTATTCACCGTTTCATTTCACAATTATTAGATCAGTGCCAACCGTTTCATCATCTTCTCAAGAAGTATGTCTCCTTTAAATGGGATGATGACTACTAAAAATATTTTGAGGCCCTAAAAAAATACCTTCTCCAACCACCCATACTCATCCCACCTAAAGATGATCAACCTTTTTACTTATACATATCCACTACTGATCACTCCTTAGGAACCATGCTCGCTCATCGTGATGAATAACACAAGGAGCATGCGGTTTATTAAATAATCCGTACTCTTTTAGACTATGAAACCTGATATAACCACCCCAAAAAAATTTGCTTATCCTTATTTTTTGTTGCCACCAAACTCCGTCATTACCTACTCAACCAAAAAACCTATGTTGTGACCCACACCGACCCCTTACACTTCATATATGCCAAACCTTATCAAAATCAATGTATCATAAGATGGCTTATGCTTTTAGTTGATCTTGACCTCGAATTCATTCATCAAAAGTCCATCAAGGGCAAAAATATCACTAACCAATTGGCTGACACACCTATTTCTGGGGATCAACCCTCTAATTTTGACTTTCCAGATGAGTCAATTACTACCCTTTCCCTGGACGAACCCCCTTACCAAATGACACTCTTCTTTGACAGTTCCAAGTGTTAGTATGGGGGTGGGGCTGGTATTATCCTCATTCCCCTTAAGGTTGAACCCATGCATTTGTCTTTCAAATTATATTTTGAATGTACTAAAAATATTTCCAAATATGAAGTGCTCGTACTTGGTCTTTGAGCTACATATGCCCTAGATGTCAAATCAATCAACATCTTTGGTGATTCTCAATTGGTCGTAAACCAAGTCAATGATATGTACCAATGTCGTAATGAGATACTTCAAAAGTATAAACATCATGTAGACATACTTTTGACCACCTTTGATCGTTACACCCTTCAAACCATCCCATGTTTAAGCAAAAAATGTATAGATACCATGTCCTGCTTAGCTTCCCAAATACCCACTTCACCCGTCAATTCTATGATCTTTTTCATTGTACAACAACTCCAATCACCTTCTTATTTACCTCATGATTTTTACTCGATTGGAACCACTACCCCTGACCTGAGTGAGCTTTGGTACAAAAAATACTCTGACTACCTTTCTCTTGACATCTTACGTCCTGATTTCACCCGTAACAGACAAAGGGCCTTCCTTAAAAAGGTCTCTCATTACGTCATTCCAAGGGTCCTCCTCTATAAGTGTGGCTTTGACGGTATTCTCTTGAAATGCCTCACAAGTTCTGAAATTCCTTAAAAAATTAAGGAATTTCATGATGGCATATGTGGAGGTCACTTCAGTTGCCTTACTGTTGCTAAGTGTATTCTTCACCTGGGATATTACTGGCTGACCCTTAACCATGATTGTTGCAACTACATCAAACATTGTGTAAAATTACAATAACATTCCAATATTCATCATAGACCCAGTCATGCCTTATAGGTCGCCCGTGACCTTTGGACCTTCTCTTAATGGGGTTTGGATCTTGTCAGTGAGATCAACCTCCATTCTTCCCAATGACATCAATGGATCATTACCGCTACTAAATACTATACAAAATGGGTAAAAGCCATACCACTCATCTCTATGAAAGTTGAGAAAATATGTGAGTTCATTAACCACCACATCATTTGTCATTGTGGTTTTCCTCATTTCCTCATCACTAATAATGGAAAACAATTCAAAAATAGAACAAGGAAAAAACTTTATGACACCTTCGGCATTCATCTTAGTTTCTCCTCACCTTATTACCCATAAACCAATGGCCAAGCCGAATCCACTAACAAAACCTTAAACAAAATTCTTATGAAATTGGTTAATAATACTTTGAAGGATTGGCATACGCACATTCCTTTTTCCCTATGTGCATACCACACTAGTATTTGCACTTCCACTATGGCCTCACCTTTTTTTCTGGTCTACGGTATAGAGGCAGTCCTTCCTCTCGAAGTCCACATCCCCTCACTCCACATTTCTCTCCATGACATGCTCAATGATGATGACTTTCTTCAAGAACATTTATCATAGCTAGAGTTATTAGATGAACGTCATCTTAATGCTCTGGATCACCTTCAAGCTTACCAAAAATGTATCAAATGTGCCTACAAAAAACATGTCCATGCACAAACCTTACAAGTCAGTGACCTTGTCCTGAAAGAAAATCAACAAGTAACTAAATCATAAAAAAGTAAATGAGGAAAATTTACTGCTAATTGGCTTGGACCATACATCTTAACTCATACCTATGGATCAAATTCTTATCGTTTATCCTCACTCGATGGTAAACCTGAACTTGAGCCCCTTAATGCCTTGCATCTTCGACCATTCTATTGTTGACTTGTAGTCCTACCTCACTTTTTTCTCTTTCCATGCTCATCCCTTGAGCGCTATTCACTCCATACACCTCATTAACAATTAAACAAGAATCATGTGAGTACCTGTCACTTGTTATCTTCTCTTGAATATGTGTACCACATCACTACACATAGTATGATTCTCATGGATACTTTTCATCTACCTTTAGATGAGATCCCATGGTCGTCTCACCTTCCCTTTTGAACAAGAGTCTTATTCTCCACCTTGGTCCTATCCATGACTTCAAAGACCTCACATGGGATCAAACGCCTTGAGTAAAACTTCTAATAAAAGACGTCTCCCTCAAAAGGACATCTTCCTCTCGAAAAATACTACTATAAATAGACTGCTCTGTAGAAGGACAGCTATGCAAAGCTCTTAAAAAAAATGAGAGTAACCGAAGCTTCCCGCATTGATTAGATTCACGAGGACCTAAAGGAGTTAAATTTTCTTCATCCCATATATACTTCCTACATCGATTAGTCTATCTCAACTATAAGTCAAAAAAATCAACCTTTTTGTCATGGACTTGCCCATTATGACCTAGGTTCTCTTGGCTGAAGCACATGCTACCTCTACCATATAAAAATTACCAACTTTTCACCCTTTGAACCATGCCCACTCTCATTTCCTACTTCCTCAAGGGAGTTCTTTGAACTTAGACATTTGGTGATCATGTGACTACTTTTCACCTTAGAACAGTCCATCATGCAATGTCTTTAGGGTCTTATGTTCATCACCTCTGCCAAGGTATGATCTACTCGGTATGATCCTACCCAATCAAGTGGCTTTACTACTCCCTCTTGTCTTTTAAACATAGTTGTTTACACTTTGATTACCTTATATAGGACATGGTCCTCGATGCTTACTTTTGGGGTAATATTCTTCTTTCACCACAATCACCCTCACCTACATCATTTTACCTATAATCTACCCATACCTAACAAATCTAAACCCATAACATGCCCAAAACCCTTCCAACCCATTTTCATACCTCCTCGTATTCTTCCCTAGCTTATGGGGGAACTACATCGGCTTGAGGTCCCTTTTTTTGAGGACTATGTAGGAAGCACTACAAGGGCATGGGGCCCTTGAAGGTTAGCTTTGTTATTCTCTACCCTGAACAATTCATCTTCCATGTGCCTCACATTACATCATACCTAACTTTCTTTCACTTTTATACCCAAAATTGGAAATTAAGCCACATACATAACAAGGTGTTTCATATTTTAAACATTATCATAGCATACATTTATTACACCTACCATTTCTCTATCATCACTATGCATAGATTATACCACATCTCACATCAACCCATATTATCATTCATTACATAAAATAATGCATCACCACTTCACATACTTTCAACTCAACCATGCCTAAACAAACCTAGCTCAACCATGCCTAACAAACCTAACTCAACCATGCCTAACAAAACTGACTCAATCCATGCCTATAACCTGACTCAACCATGCCTAAAACAACCTGACTCAACCATGCATAAACCAACATGACTCGATCCATGCCTAAACCAAACTAACTAGATCCATGCCTATACCAACCTAACTCCATCATGCCTAAATCACCTAATTTCCATCCATATGAACACAAAAAACTCATATCTCATAAACAAATCAACAAATCAAATAATACCATGCATCTCATCGACACATTAACAAATTAAATCAAGGAATGTATCTCATCATATAAATCAATGTGTATCTCAAATATACATGGCTATCTCATCATGTCCATCATCATAAAATCATCGGCACATAGGCCAATATACAATAAAAAATGTCATCGCCACACAGGATAGTATCATATATACAATAAAATAATGAATAATACAAAATATCTTCAGTGCGCAGGCCGGTATATGCTCAAAATATACAAAAATCTCTCATACATCCTCACTATCATTGACATCTAGACTAGTATGTGATCAAAACTATAAATATCTCTCAGCATACAGGATGGTATATATAACACAAAAACTATCATACATCAAAAACCAGGTGCCATATCAAACATCTTGATGGATGTCCTACATCTCAGTATTGCCTCTACCCTCGGCCCCCTGGGTCCCTGTTGGTTCCTCAACTAGAGCTAATCTATGTGTGCTGGTAGCCTCTACCTGATCGGGCCTTAGAGCTCACTGACCCCCTGTTCTCTCCACACTGTGAGTAAAGGATATCATCCTCTCACTAGACACCTAATGTTCCCAGTACTCAGCGTAGGATAAGAAGTCTATCCCAACCATCATCAGCTAGTCTTGATAGTATCTCGACTCAGCTAGGGCATCCCATAACTTGGATATAGGCACGGTCTATGGTGGCCCCATAGGTCTCGACCCCTATACCTACCCTACGAGACCCTGCCCTGCTCCTTCCTGTGAACTGGGACCTAGTCTCGGTGCCTGTGGTGGTGCCCCCTGCTCCTGTGCTTGTATCTGGGCCTATAAGACCCCAATCTATGCCTGGGATGTCGCCAAATGGCCTTGTAAACCTGCCACCTGACCCTATAAAGCTACCACCTAACCATCCCCCTCCTCTCCATCTCCATCTCCTCCACCAGCCATCTGGGCCTGCAGATTGGCCACTTGTACATGTAGCTTTGCTACATCTACCTTAGAACCCTCCAGCTATGTCTACAGTATACCCAACTAGGTAATGAGTGTAGCTACTTGCCCCTGTAGGACATCTCTCTACACTATAATGGTAGCTAGATCTGGCTACCCCAGTCTGGGTGGTATGGCTCGTAACTGAGCCACCCACCACTCTTTTTACCTGTTTGTACACCCAACGTCATCTATCCACCGGTCCACTAGGTACTCCTTCTGCCTTGTGGGCACTGTAGGTTGTGGTAGAGGAAAGGGCCTCTCCACGTCATCTCTCTAATACTATGGGAAGGGAAGAGGTATGTCGTGTACTAGCCTGAACTACCATCAGACTCTATCTACCAGAATCATCTCGTCCTCCCTAGTACAGTAACAGTGTATCCATCTCTCTAGCTAGAGCTCAGCTAGCTCCTCATGCATATGCCTATATGAGGGGAATCCCACATATGGCCTCCATATAATGTCCACTCTGGAAAATCCCTCCAGTAACTTCCAGAAATGGGCCACATCATGTGTCGGCCTATTAGATCTCTGCTCTATTATCACCTGCACCCATCTCCTGTATTCCACTCACACGAATCATGCTAGGAATGCATCTACTCGGGGCATCCATATAGGCCACACACAAACTATGTGCTCATATGCTTAGTGGTACAATATAAATTTACATCACATGCTAAACCTGCGTAACCACCCATATGACCACAACTCCCTGTACAGCTACACCAAGAATGTTGGTGCCCACGAAAAGTGGGTCTCATACACCATCATGTTGTGGATTACCCCCATCAGTGATCAGGGAAAGCATCCACCCTCTACATTGGGCAGTGCATAGCAACACACTGCCTCCATCAATAGAACCCCTAGCCTCGTCTCCTCTAGATAGGCTAGGTACATCTCTCCATAGCTCAAACTAGCACTATGGAATCTCAGATCGGCCATCCACTCTCCAAAAATAGTCACAATCAGTTCCTCAAAGGCCTCAAAGGAAATAAAATAAACCTAGGCACCTAATATGGGTAATCAAAAAATCCAGAACACGTCCTCCAGGGTGATAGTCATCTCACCCGTCGGCAGGTGAAACGTGTTAGTCAGAAAGTCCCATCAAACTAGGTTGTCTGACTACATGTCTATAGCGAAAAACCCCACTCAATCCCACTACCTCCACATGTTGCATCTCCTCTGGGGTTGTTGCATCACGCACTGTCACCAGTAGAGGTAGAACCCTACCCTGCATATGTAACTAACTCTCCCCTGCATCCAATACAAGCATGACATTAATTTACATATATCAATCCATATTCAACCATTATCATTTTTCTATACCTTATTTACACCATACCCATCTCAACTACCTAGCCCACATCACTTTTGGACCTTTGTGCCCACTAATCCAACTGGTACCGGTTCATCTTAATCGACCCCAGTCATCCATTAACTTACATCAGTCACCTGTTTGGTGACCGATACCGGTTCACCGTTATTGACCCCGGTCACCTGTTAACTAGCATCGGTCACCTGTTTGGTGACTGATACCATTTCCACCTAACTGACGCTGACCAACCTTGACCAACGCCGGTCACTTTTGTAGAAAAACCCGTGACTTCCCCAAATCCCCTTTCTAAATAACCTTCCCCCTGCCCCTTTTACCCACCTATAATAACCTAAACTACCCTTGGACCTCCACCAACCACCCCTATCCCATTTATTACCCTCCCCATCCCTCCTTTTACCCAATATACCCCCCATTCCAAAATTTAATTTGTGCCCACCCACAAAAATGAAAAATCAACACAACCTACAAACAAAAATTAAAAACTCCTCTAATCTATCAAATCCACAATGTAGAGTAAAGTGTTTACCTCTTCGTGCTACCACCATCTGGGTGGCACATCTGGCTGCTATACTAGTGGACTTCCCAATCCCTCTCTAGCCTCCATCATCACCGAATACCTATTCACAACCTCTCACTAATCAAATCCCTCACAATGATCCTGTGAACTCGCTACTCACCAATCAATCACTCGTCAATCACACTACCAGCTCACTGTTTTGTTTTTTCAGACACTTTTCTCTCTTTTCTCTCTTTTCTCTCTTTTCTGTCATTTTCTCACTTCGAAAAATAACAAATGAATAACAACCATGGATTTTTTTTTTATAACAAACTTGACCTAACCGACGTCGGTTACCCTTGACCGGCATCAGTTGCATGCCCTACCTAACCATCGTTTGTTTCCCTCTATCAACGTCAGTTATCCATGACCAACATCGGTCACCATCATCTATACATTGCCCTAAATTTTAACCTTTTCCCTACCCCTAGCTCCCTTTTTTCCTAACCCAACCTTCGCCCTGATCATTTACCCCACCCCACCTTTACCCTACCCATTTACCTCACCTTTCTTGACAAAATCATTTACTGCGTCCCTTAGTTCTCCTCTGGGGACTCATTATTTTAGCCCTACCTTGGCCTTACCCATGTTGTGATCTAGATATTTGGACTTGGACCATCGCTAGTTACCTTTGACCTCATGTGTTTGATATACCTTGTGGCATTGTTACCTGTGTTGTTGACCTAATGACCTTACCTAGCCTATTGCCATGACCGTTTATCCTGACCCTAAATTTGGTGTACCAGAACATACCTAAATGTTCCTGCACCTAACCTATGTCGTGCTTCCTAACCATATCCTATACCTTGGATACCTGAATCACTTCAACCTTGTTTGGATAGACCTATTGACCTTAGATGATGTAAAGTTTACCTACTCTTCAACCTGGTAGCGTGCTACAGTTTATACATGTGTGTGCATTTGACTGTCGCTACCTTTGACCCAGACCCATTACCTAGCTTACTCGAGTAGACCTTTCTCCTCTTCTTTTTTTCTTTTTATCCACCTTTCTTTTCCTCACATTCACCTTTTATCAAACCATTCACTAATTCAGTCTTTGGCTTCATTAGTTCCTGGTTTGAGGGGGATCACCTTTAACCACACATGGGGCAACCACATCTTATTTTTGTTAGTGTCGCTTACCAATACAAGCTACGTAAAAAAAAGGGGGAAAATGTAGACACTAAAATTAGGTCACACTCCCCTTTGATCCCTTGACAAATAAGCACCCTTCATCACATTCACCTAGCCATGGCCCCCTTCACCCCACTAATATTAATTTAATTAATTCATTATCCTCACCATATTTATTATTTAAATATCTTAATTTAAATAATATCCACACATACACTTCACTTAGACACCTCACCAAGCTAACTCACTGTAAAAACCTATTCCTAGTAAGTTGTCATAACTAACTAAGACTTACCTAAACCCTAAAAATCAATGCCTACATTCCTTCTAACCACATTCCCACATGCTTACAAGAATCTCCCAGTATAATCCATGGGTTAATGGCATGAGATCTGAGGAAATCAAGAGGATCTCCCTAGTTTAGGAAACCTAGGAAATCCTACCTTGACCGACACTAACTACCCCTAACCGTCACAGGTTAAGCCAGAACCACCTTCAGTTACCCTTTTAACCCCAAAACAACCTTATTCTCAAGGTTAGTAGAAGGTTGGAAAAAGATTGGAAAATTTGGTGAACATTAGCACATTCCATAGAGATATTGCATCTTCTGAGAGTGAATTCCAGCGAGAACATGCATGTAAGGAAGAATATCAAGCATCTTATCTAACCAAGCAAAGAGGAATGTACATGCAACCCATGTAGAAGATTTCCTTCAGTTGGTGATCACCTGCAACCTTCAAAACCTCTCATTAGCACCTCCAACCCTCACACATAGGCATCCAGGGCCAAAATCCAAGTAAGTAGATGTTATATTTCTCTGGTTTATTCCATTTCATCATTATATTATCATATTTTGTTTACCTAGCCACCCATTGACCTCCCCCAACACTCATCCTTCCATATACCCATTAAAACCATGCCAAATCCTACCTAAATCACCCAATAACTCATCCTGAACAACCAAATTCCATTGTGTAATCACAAAGGAGAGCTAAATCTCATCCAGTGGAATTCCCAAAACTCCACAATAACCGGCACTGGTTACACCCAACCACCACCAGTCACCCTTAACCGACATTGTTACTGTATTTTCCCGTACAACCCAGGAACAATGACCTATCCACCTAATTCCCTTTCACCCTCTTTCACCTGTGATCTACATGAGACCTTTGTCAAACCTACAAAGACCCAGAACCAGTTACTTGACCTTTGGATTCTATTCTAACCTATCCTGTTAGATTATATCTATTTCTTATTATGTTTTAAGTGAGATACCTAAATCATTTCAAATTACAATAGGATTTACCTTATTTACCACATTAAATTGTTTTAAAAAGTGGACTTACAACCATCTAGGAAGTATCACACTTCCCAGATCTAGTATACACTAGGCATTTCACTGCATATATTATTTAACTTTTTCTAGAGGTCTTGCTTTGTATTACAGGTAGTTCCTCCTAGCTAAAAGGAAGCTCTCACAATCAGATGTGGATTTACAAGTCATATGTACGCAACAACCCATTAACCAACATTTCAATAGGTATTCCTCCTACACCCATTACCCTATTTGTTTCGTCAATACTTCAAAGAAATGATCTAGAAAACAGTGAAACACAAGGATATGGATGCTTGAATAGTAGTAGAGAACTGTTGTGATTAGAATAAAATGCATCTCTGTCAGGGCTATCGACATGTGGCTAGCATCGAAGCAATGTATGGATATCATTTCACTATCCATTCACAAATCACTTATCAAAATATATCATTCCTATACATTGGCTAGTTTGTCCTAATTTGTTGACTATAAAATCTTTCCTTCAAGAGGTACTTGTTATCCCAAATGTGCCCCCTGCTCATTTTGTGGCTAACTCCTTTACATCTTTCCTTCTCTTGTGCCTCAGTCAAAATATTTTGTTTTCTAGGAACACAAAACGTTCTGGAAATGGCACCATTGGATAGAGCTTTCTCTCAGCTTTCTAAAAAGGTAAAGTTTTCCTCCTAACTCCTCATATTTTTCAAGTTATGGCTCGGCGGAGTTTTGTGGGAAATTTTACCTTTGAAGGCCCGCAGCCAATCAGAACATGTTATGTGGCACCTAGAGTGGTGGAGCGCGGGGAAAACTTGAAAAAAAATTCCAAAGACCAAACAAGTAAAAATTCAAACTTGTTGCCTACCGATCCGATTTTGGCCTGTTTTTTCCTTAAATTTTCAAATCGCCATATCTTTCAATCCAGAGCTCAGATTTTTGTGTTCTTTATATCAATGGAAATCTGGTGAAATTATCTACATGATTCCGGGGTCAATTTTTCATTTTGGTTCATTTTGGAGAGATAAAATCAAGAAATGTCTCTGGCACGTGGGAATGGCCAGAAATGACGTTTCAATAACTAGTTTTAATGCAAAATGGGTCGTATTCTTCTTCAGCATGGCCAAAAATGTCAAGGAATGGGTCTGTAAGGATGCCCATGCTTTTTTAATGCATCTTCATTCAATGGGGAATGGCTCCCCACGTTTTTTACACGTTTTCTCTCTCCTTGGCTCGACCCATGCATTGTAAAAGCCAGATTTGGCTCATTTTTTGAGGGTGGAACATTTTTTTGGACAGCAAGCTTCTTCTTTCACCTTCAACAAATGATTTTTCCAAGTATCAGACCTTCTTCATGATTGTAATAGGTTTCTTCCTCTTTAATGTTGCAAATACAAGGATTTTGACAGTGAAAATGAAAGTGCAAACTCTGTGATCAATTTTCAGTCCTTTGTTTATATTATCTTGTTTCATTTCAGACCTCTAATTACATCTTATCAGCCTATGTATGATGTTTCATGTTGCATTTCATGAAATTGTGTCAATTTTCATGAACAAGAAGTGTTCACCACTCCTTTGGTGTATCACCTATTAGTTTATTTTCAATTTTTGCACTTTCTATCTCTGTCTCCTTGGAATTTAGAGTAGGATTAGGATTCAAACCTCTGCAATTGTGCAAATAACAGATCTGATCAGAGGAGTTTGAGGAACCAACCTCTAATCTAGAGATTCCTCTCTCATTTTACAAGTCCCACACTTGGAGAGAGGTTTCAATGTTGTGCAATCACACTGGATTCCTGAAACATCAACTTAGAAACCTGATTTACATCCAGGGGTGCTGCTGATTTGCAACAACAGTTTGGCACGCCCGGTGGGAACTTACAGGTCTCATTTTCATTGCAGCAACATTGATGTGCATCTGCTACAATTTTCTTTCTTAAAAGAGCTATAAATTTCACATCTTGTGACTCCAAGGAAGAAGAATCAACTGGTTTTAGCAGTGTAGACCTGAAAACTCATGAGAAGAATCACTACAAGGTCAAGAGCTAGAGAAGAAGAGGTGTTGTTTGAATATCTGCAGTTATCTCCAAGAATAAGGCAAAGTGGGAGGAGAATCCAAAGGTCTCCATCTCCACCAAATAGAACTCTCTCAACTCCTCCACCTGGTAGGCCTTTCATTCAATAAACAAGGGTTCTAAGGCCAATTAGAATGGCACAAAACAACCCTTATGTCAATTTCACTGGCAGCAGCCCACTTTCTCTCAATGCACAAAATCCAATTCCAATTGCAGCCTTGAAGAACATTCCATACTTCACTGGAGAGAATCAGACTACTCCTGTTGATCATGTTAAAGACATTGCCAACCTTTGTGCAATTCATGAAATCAATGAGATGCAAGTTGCTGTCAAATTGCTTGCATCTTCATTCAAGGGGAAGGCTTTGTAATGGTTTAGAAGCCTTGTCTTAGGTTCTATTCAAAATTGGAACTGGCTATGTGTAGCACTTCATGAGCAATTTGGAGAGAAGGGAGACAACTTGTCTCTTTTGGAGCAGCTGACAACCATCAAGAGAGATCCCAATGAGTGGCTGACTGATTTCAACTTCAGATTTCAAAGGACTTGGGAGAGAATTCCAGTGGCAGTCAGGCCAATAGCAAAATTTTCTTTTCTTTACTATCTCAAAGCTCTAAATTATGATATTTCTATGTTAATTCAGTCCATGGGAGGCACAACTATCCCCATTGCTTATAGCATTTCCATTAGAGCTGAAAATTGTTTGATCCAAGCTGGAAAACTAGCCCCTAGACCTCCTATGCCATTGTTTCCAAGTTTAGAGAGCCCAAACACTAATCAAGCACCTAATTTGGCTCCTTCTCCCACTCCTAGAAATTAGAATTCAAGTGAAGCTTCCACTTCATCTTCTAGTGCCTCAAATGAACTTCAAGAAGTCATGAAGCAATTGCAAAATTTAGGTAATGAGCTAGTTACTCTCAAGAGGCAACAAGCCCAAAGTTTTAGACCTTCCTTCCAGCCTCAAGCTTAGCCTAACAGGTAGCCATATCAACCTCATAGACCACCCAATCCAACAACAAATCTAAATCAAGCAAGGCCTCCTGCTAAAAGACCATTTCAGCCCTATAATCCAAATGCTATATCTGCCTCTAAGGCATTGGTGCCAACACAAAACAACATTGCTTAGGAGCATGATTGGTGTTTTCCATACAACAAACCTCATAACCAATCTATGTGTTTCAATGGTGCCTTGAATCAAGTATTAATGGTGATAACTACTGGTGTGAAGGGTGAGGGCAGTCAAGGAAACGACCAAAAACAAGAAACATTCCAGCAGCAATCAGCTCCAAATGCCACCACACTTGTGAACTGGCAGGAAAAGGATTTTTGTGGCATAAATCAAACAGTCTCTCAAGGTGTTGTAGCCAACACAAGATCAAAAAGAAGGAATTTGGGTGAAGAAAATCCATTAGCTCCAACCAATCCATAACCTTTTATGGCTCCAAAAATGGTTGGCAAACAAAATCCAGTTGTAAATGCATAAGGGCAGCCAAGAACAGCTCCTAGACCAACTCAAATATCAGTTGTTGCTGCCCACATGCAAGGGATGAATATGCAAACCAAGGGACAACAAAGAGATCCTTCATCACCATTTAGTATCATTGATCAGATGAAGAAGACAAATGTAAATATATCAATGTGGGAATCCCTATCTATCACAGGCCAGAGAGATTTGCTACAAATTGCCATGAAGGACTGGCCAACTTCAAATCAGCAAGTCCAAATGCAAGAGAAAGTGCTCACAAATGCTGCCCATCCTGAATGGAATCATGGAGGACAGCAAGGTAAAATGTTGAAGCCCCCTCCTCTTTATGTCTCATTAATCATTGGAAACCAATTGGTGCACAATTGCATGATTGATTCCGGGGCAAGTAGCTCAGTGATGCCCAAGCAAAAAGTTGATCAGCTAGGACTTTAATATGAAACCATATCCAAAGGAGTAGTGCAGTTGGATGGGACAGCAGTAACAACATTTGGGGTGATTAGAAACTTGAGTCTTACCTTACATGCATGTCCAAATGTTGTTGTTTTACAAGATGTATCAGTTATAGACCTTCCACCACTCTTTGCCCTATGTTTGTCAAGATATTTCACAGCCAATATTGGAGGATATTTGTCTATTGATTGGTCACACACGCTGTTCAGAACGAGGTATGGAACCAAAGCTACAATCAGATCTGAACCTATTGCAAACTTCCACATTAAGCCCTACACTCCAAGTCATATCAATACCAACTGTTCGGCATTTGATCAAGAAGATCACCCAAGCACTGATGAAGCTGACACCAAGGTTGGAAGCATCCCGGATCTAACTCTTGATGAATGGGAAAACAAGGTGCATGCTTTTGATCCTTATCAAGAAGTAGAAGAATATGAGCTAGGGGTCTATTACATACATCAAGAAGATCAGCCCATTCCTAGCATCACCAAGCCAAACCACAAGGATGAAAATGAGGTATGGAAGCTGTTTTTGATGGATCAAGGAGTAGAAAAGGTGCAGGAGGTGGAGCTATGCTTATTTCACCTCAAGGAGTAAAGTACTATTCAGCTTTTAGATTTCAGTTTGCATGCTCCAATAACACTACTAAATATGAAGCCTTCGTGCAAGGGATGCATTGGGCACTAAAGAGAGGAATAAAGAACTTGCAAGTCTTTGGTGATAGTGAGTTGATTGTCAACCAGGTCAAGGGGTAGAATGATGTCAAAAATGATCTACTCAAGTGCTACAAGAACAAGGTGTGGGACCTCATTGAAGATTTTGAGGGTTTTGACATCAAATCAATTCCTAGGAAAGAGAACCAAGCTGCTGACA
The DNA here is from genome assembly GCA_019776745.2 of Taxus chinensis. NCBI lineage: Eukaryota > Viridiplantae > Streptophyta > Pinopsida > Cupressales > Taxaceae > Taxus > Taxus chinensis. The sequence continues at coordinate 30,876,393 of CM034146.1, read as the reverse complement.
GGCTTGCAGTAGTTGGGGCAGCCTTTGATGTTGTGGAGAGCATTCAAAACGATAAGGTACAACCAAACATCCATGTGATTGTGAGGCCTTCAGTGCTAGATAACAATGTAAGTTGGCAAGTGTTTGAGAATGACCAGCAAATCATCCATTTCTTACAAGAAGAAGCTGAGTTCTCAGCTAAAAATCAAGAAAAATTGGAACATCAGTATGGCGACCAAGTGGTACAGCTGAGAACTAACAAGCTACCTAAGGGACTTATCACTTTGGAGTCCATTTTCAATCCCAATGATCATTTTAGGAAAGAGAAAGCAAACATTCAGGTCAAGAGAGAAGATTCAGTATCCATCTTGGTGGAAGAGAACAAACCATTGCAAATTAGAAAGATGACAACTGAACAAGAAAGGTATGAGTTCATACAGCTGTGTCAAGAGTTCCCTGATGTGTTTTCTTGGAGCTACGAATATTTGAAAGGTTTCAATCCCAAGTTAGCTCAGCACACCATTGAGTTGGACCTAAATACTAAGCCCATCAGGTAGAAACAAAGGCCAGTCAATCCACACATGGAACCTCTCATGAGGAAGGAATTGAACAAGTTGATTGAGTTAAGAATCATATTCCCAATCAAGAATTCTAGTTGGGTTGCCAACTTAGTTCCAGTCAGAAAGAAGAGTGGAGAGATCAGATTGTGTGTTGACTTCAGAGACTTGAATAGAGCATCTCTCAGGACCATTACCCACTCCCTTCTATGGAGCAAATTTTACAAGTTGTGGTTGGCTCCAAGAGTTTTTCACTACCTGATGGCTACTCAGGCTACAATCAGATTATGGTGAAGGAAGAAGATCAGTTCAAGACAACCTTCACAACCAAATGGGGAACTTATGCATATAGGAAAATGCCATTTGGGCTGTCCAATGCTGGAGCTACCTTCCAAAGATCAATGGACATGGTGTTCAAAGGTTTGATTAATAACATGGTGCTGATATACCTTGATGATATCACTATTTTTTCAAAGAATGCAGCAGATCACCTCTCTCATTTGAGATAAGTCTTCCAAAGGTGCAGGAGATTTGGAGTGTCTTTGAATCCTAAGAAGTGTATCTTCCTAGCACATGAAGGAAAGATCCTTAGCCATATTGTCTCCAAAGAAGGATTAGCAATTGATCCAGAGAGGGTTGAAGCCATAAGAGCACTACCATTGCCAAGCCACAAGAAGGCCCTTCAGAGTTTCTTGGGGAGAATAAACTTTGTTCGGAGGTTTGTCCCAAATTTTGCAGCCCTTGTCAAACCTATCACGAAAATGTTAAAGAAAAGCATGGCTTTCAAGTGGATAGTAGAAGGCAAGGAGAGTTTTGAAGCAATCAAAGAAGCCAACTCCCAAGCACCAACTCTCATCAACCAGGATTTCTCTGAGGATTTCATCCTCTATGCATTTGGAGGTAATGATACTATTTCTGCCATTTTGGTACAACAGAACAAGGACAATGATGAGCAACCAATTACTTTCTTCAGCCAAAGCCTAGATGACTATGAGGTGAGATATTCTTTTATTGAGAAGCATGTACTTGTAGTAATCAAAATCTTGAAGAAATTCAAGCATCTAGTCTCAAACAACAAGGTTCAGTTGTTGGTCTCTCATGCGGGAGTAAAGGAATTCCTTGTCAACAAGGATTTGAATGAGAAAAGGGCAGGTTGGATCACTCGTGTCATGGAGTATGACATTGAGATCAAGGTCACCAAGCTGGTAAGAGGAAAAGGATTGTGTGAGCAGATGATTCTGGGTAAGCAAAAAGGAGTATGTAATAAAGAAGAGGTTTTTTTGACAGTTCAAGACAGCCATGAGCAAGGTAGCACTCAAGAAAAGGATAATGTTTTCCCCACTCCTTGCTGGACCCAAGGTATAATGCATTTCCTAAGCATAGACCAATGCCCTCTAGAGATGAACAAAACCCAAAGAAGACAATTCAGATTGCAGGTTGTCCCATATGCCATAGTAGATGGTGTTTTGTTCAAGAAAGATGTGAATGGAGTGCTTCTGAGATGCATTAGCACAAATTACATTCATAGGGTGTTGGAAGAGTTCCATGGTGGACCAGCTGGTGGTCATTTTGCACCAAGAGTGACAGCTCTAAAAATCATAAAGGCTGGTTATTATTGGCCCAATATTTTCAGTGATTGCTTTGCGTGGATCAAAAGGTGCAAGAATTGTGCATTCTTCACAGGTAAAGAGAGGCTTTCTGCCCTTCCATTGCATCCAATTTCAATTGACCAGCCATTCATGCAATGGGGTTTGGACTTCATTGGAGTCATTAATCCCAATTCAAGCCAAGGGCATAAGTGGATTTTGACAGCCAAAGACTACTTCACCAAGTGGACTGAAGCAGTAGCACTCAAGGAAGCAAATGAGTCTAGCATCTTAGACTTCTATGAGGGGATAGTAACCAGATTTGGCATACCTGCTACAATAATCTCAGCTAATGCATTAGTATTCATTAGATCCAAGGTGACTGAGTGGGCTGTCAAGAACGAGATCTACCTAAGTACTTCATCAAACTACTACCTTCAGGGTAATGGCCAGGCTGAATCTACAAATAAGAACTTATTGAGGATCATTAGGAGGACTCTTGATGAGAATCAGAGGTCTTGGCATACCAAACTGAAATCAACCTTATGAGCTGATAGGATAACTCCCAAGAGATCCATAGGTAACTCTCCATTCAGGCTTGTTTATGGAAGAGAGGCAATCTTTCCCATGTCACTTGAGTTGCCAACATTGGAACTCATGAAGCAGTTAGAGTTGCTAGAGTTTGGGCCCATGGAGATGAGATATGTAGAGTTGATGGAGCTCCAAGAGATCAGAGATCAGGCATCCCAAGCAATGGAGAAGGATCAAGCTTTGATCAAGAAGACCTTTGATAGGAAGGCCAAGAGTAGATCTTTCCAAGTTGGAGATCTAGTGTTAAAATGGGATGTAGATAGAGCAAAATCGGGAAGGCATTCAAAATTTGATGCCATTTGGAGTGGCCCATAGATGGTCACAAAGTGTAAGGACAACAATGCCTTCCAATTGTCTTCACTGGATGGTGAAGAACTGTAGATTCCAGTCAATGGAATCTATCTAAAGCATTGATACTAGAGGGAAATTCTCCACCTTGTAAATATTATCTTAGGTTTTCATTCCTCCAAGTGCTTGTGCACATTGTTTTGTTGTAAGTTGTTTTGCTTTCCCTAAGTGCTTTAGCACAACTTGCTGTTCCTGGGAATGTGTTTGTAGGCCTTGCTCCATCAAGTGATTTTCCAAGTTCCTCTTTGCAACATTCTAGTCAGTTGGGGTATTAAAAAGAGAATAAAGTGACTCCATGCCCAATGGATTGCTTTAGGAAACTGGTAACTTCATCTAGCAGGTAGATGACCCCTCTGAGTCGCTAAAATTGTTATCCCAATGTGCCCCCTGCTCATTTTGTGGCTAACTCCTTTACATCTTTCCTTCTCTTGTGCCTCAGTCAAAATATTTTGTTTTCCAAGCACTCAAAACCTTCTGGAAATGGCACCATTGGATAGAGTTCTCTCTCAGCTTTCTAGAAAGGTAAAGTTTTCCTCCTAACTCCTCATATTTTTCAGGTTATGGCTCGGCGGAGTTTTGTGGGAAATTTTCCCTTAGAGGGCCCACAGCCAATCAGAATGTGCCACGTGGCACCTAGAGTGGTGGAGTGCGGGGAAAATTTGAAAAAAAAAATCCAAAGACCAAACGGGTAAAAATTCAAACTTTTTGCCCGCCGATCCGATTTTGGCCTGTTTTTGTCCTAAATTTTCAAATCGCCATATCTTTCGATCAAGAGCTCAGATTTTCACGTTCTTTATATCAATGGAAAGTTGGTGAAATTCTCTACATGATTCCATGGTAATTTTTTCATTTTGGTTCATTTTTGATAGATAAAATCAAGAAACATCTCTGACAAGTGGTAATGGTCAGAAATGACATTTCAACAACCAGTTTTAATGCAAAATGGGTCGCATTCTTCTTTAGCATGGCCAAAAATGTCAGGGAATGGGTCTGTAAGGATGCCCATGCTGTTTTAATACATATTTATTCAATGGGGAATGGCTCCCACATTTTTTACATGTTTTCTCTCTCCTGGGCTCGACTCATGCGTTGTAAAAGCCAGATTTGGCTCATTTTTTGAGGGTTGAACATTTTTTTGGACAGCAAGCTTCTTCTTTCACCTTCAACAAGTGATTTTTGCAAGTATCAGACCTTCTTCATGATTGTAACAGGTTTCTTCCTCTTTGATGTTGCAAATTCAAGGATTTTGATAGTGAAAATGACAGTGTAGACTCTGTGATCAATTTTCAGTCCTTTGTTTGTATTGTCTTGTTTCATTTAAAACCTCTAATTGCATCTTATCAGCCTATGTATGATGTTTCATGTTACATTTCATGAAATTGTGTCAATTTTCATGAACAAGAAGTGTTCACCTCTCCTTTGGTGTATCACCTATTAGTTTAGTTTCAATTTTTGTACTTTCTATCTCCTTGGAATTTAGAGTAGGATTAGGATTCAAACCTATGCAATTGTGTAAATAACAGATCTGATCAGAGGAGTTTGAGGAACTAGCCTCTAATCTGGAGATTACTCTCTCATTTTACAAGTCCCACACTTGGAGAGAGGTTTCAATGTTGTGTAATCACACTAGATGCCTGAAACATCAACTTAGAAACCTGATTTGCATCCAGGGGTGCTACTGATTTGCAACAACAGTAATACATTCCACATACATGTGTTGGATCTCTATGAGTAAATAGGATTAGTATGTTACCTAGTGTCTTTTTGGGGACCTTGTTCAGACTTTTTCTTTATTCCATATCTTATCTCATGATTTGTGCCTTTGGATAATCATTTTTTCGTCACATGGATTCTAAGCTACATTCATTACATTTTTTGTTCTTATACTTCTTTCAGAACATTCATGTGTATAAGATTGAATTTTTGGACATTTTTGTAGACACCTTTGTCCCCTTTGACAAAAAAAATCTTCTCCTTCCTTTCTATCATGTTATTTTAGGACATCTTATGCTAGGGGCATCCTTTCTCCTTCCTAGCACATCATTGGTTTACGTTCAGTATCATGATTGAACCTATCCATATTGGCCTTGATCTCACTTCTACACATGAAGAGTTTTCCTTGGAATACTCCCACCTAATGTTGGGGAATTTTCACATCTTCACTTTCTTGTGCATGTGCTTGGCATTCTTCCCTTGTGCATCCCATCCATTGCTAGGGGCATCCACATTTCTTTATTTTCCTATACATAGTTTCATAAAACTTTCAAAAATCAAAACATTCAAATATGTTATAAAAATCACAAAAACATTAAAATATTTTTTAAGAAACAACAAAAACAATATAAATCATCCTACAAAATGTCACTCTTTGATTCTCACCTATTCATGTGCATGACTTGCAGATCATTTTGATCTACCTTCACTAAAAAAGATAGTTTTCATGCTTCATTTGTACTATGGGGAACAACGAGTTTCCTGGTAATAATTCGTAGTGCACAAAGATTTTTCATACAACCCAAGAGTTCTACGTTATTACCCTCATATGTATCCTTGTTTTGGGCACCTTCATTAACCCTTTTCACTAACTCAAATAAGTTGGAATTGAATCTTGATAAAAAAAAATGTGGTACTTGTTTCACTGTTATGTTAGCTTGTTTACTTTCTCGTATTGCATTGCGTTATGTATGTTGCATGGAGTTAGGCATCTTTTACTTTCTTTTATTGCATTGTTTTTTTTATGTTGCATGGAGTTGGTGTATTTAGCAATGGAATTGTGTTCGTATATGGATTTTCTTATCATACTGCACTTTTTTTCATTCTTTTTAATAAGGACCAATGATGGAGATCACTTGCAATATGATGAAAACTAAATATGTTTAAAAGGCACTGAATGGATTGTAGCTCATTTCCTCTTCTTCATAATCCCTTTTCTTTTATATCCTTTTTATTCTTCTTCACACTAATCTTTCTTCTTTTCTCTTGCTGTCATCTTTTCGATCGTCGATTGAATTCTTTCATCACCCCATCGACAATCGAGGGGGAATCCTTCATTCTACTCATTTTTCTTCTATCCCTTCAAAAAATTCCACTTGTTTATTCTTGTCTACTATATTTGAAGTGATGTCACTTACGCCAACCTAAAGAGCGGAAAATGTAGACACCTAAAATTTGCGTACACTTAGCATTTCCTCCAATCCAGTCAATTAAAAACACTTCGTTAATTCCCTACTCTTCAATCCTTTCTTGGATGCCCATTCATAATATTATTTCATTCATACTCCTATAATAAGCTAATAGGGATAATATCTCACTTATTAACTAAACATTCCTCCTTTTGACCATTCAGAACCTCCCTAGTTCTCTCTGAACCACTTCTGTAAGCTTATTAGGCTATCTATTAGTCACATCTGATTGACCATACCTCTCCCAACTCTCAATGAGTCTCTAATCACTTGCTAATACAATTTAACTAGCCTAAACCTAACTTAACTAGCCTAAAGCATGTTTATCAACTCCTAATAATAAAGTTATGTTTGACTCTCCATTGGTCCCACATGCACCGAAATTCCAAAAAAAAAACTATGAATAAGAGCCTAAGGATTTCCTTTCAAATGTTCCTTATCTCACAGATTTGGAGATATTGGCATTAAACCTCATTTGCATTAGTTAAGCTATATAAAAATCTGATCTTGGCTATCCTCCATTATTGAAGCTCCTCCATCTTCCATCCATACCTTCATGCTAGGTTAGTAGGAGGGTATCTAAACTTGGCCTTTTATCCATTTTAGAGAGACCTCTTCACCTCCAATTAAGAAAACGACACATCTAATTTGATTTCTCGTAGGTTTAACTAGGTCCAATTTATGTTTTAAGTAATCACAAAGTAGTTAGAGATTAAATGATAGTGTTTTAGTTTAATTCATTATTATAGAAGTTATCTTTTTTAACACTCATCTTGATGTTTATGATAGGTCATGTAAAACCCTGGTTAGTTGTTAAATTCCTCCTTGGTATTTCAAGTGTTGACATGTGATTTCTCCTTATAAAGATGTGTTCTTATGTTTATAGGAAATCATGCTTGAAATGAATAAATCATTTCTATTCTTTAGATCAAAGGACTAAAAAAAAATGGCTTCTTTGAATCCATTTTTTGCTTCTTATAGGTAAGCTACAATCTGGCTTGGGATTTACAAACCTAACTCTTAATCTAAATCATACTTGGATCAATTCCATTAATCCAAGGAGTGTTTTAAAATCTTCTTGATTGAATGAGAAGTAAATTGACAGTCAATAATTTAGGGAACATAATGGATTGAATTTTGTTTTTACAAATTCTTTGACTGTGTGAGAACATGTTTAAATTCTATGTCTGGATATTCTTGGGTCTTTGTAGATCAATCTTGGCAGGGCAATCAAGCATAAATGAAATACATTCCTTTCATGACTTAAGAAGGATTTAGAATCCTAAGTTGGGTAAGATTATCTACTTCTCACCTATGTTATTTAAATGGGTTCTATCCTAACCTAGGCTCTTGTGCTAAATAAATTTAATACGGAATTCCTCAGGTTGATAGATTAATTAAATTAATTTAATGTCTAAATATATATGGTTATGAATTAATATAAGTTAATTCCTAAAACTATATAATCGTGAATTAATCTAATTCAATCCCTAAAACTATATAATTAAGATTTAAATTAACCTAATTCCTAAAACTATGGGGATGTGAATTAACCTACGTGTAAAGACCTAGGTGAATAATTGTAAACTAACCTAAATTTTTAATGAGACATATCCTAAACTATATGCTAAGGAGCAAGGGTCACATGTCTTAGGCGACGGTTCCAAATGGGCATTTTTTTGGTGATAAGGTTTTTAATGTCAAGGACTACCAGTTTTGGCAGGGGCTAGTTGGCATTGGCAGAATGTTAACTGGAAGCTCCACTAAAGTTGGAAATGCATATTAATTTTTTTTCAGTGATCGCCAGATTTGGATGGAGGTGACAAATAAGGATGAGCGGGAAAATTACATTTAATGAAATTAAATGGCCTCAATTTAGGTGCCCAAACAACCTTGGAAACATGGAAGGAAAATTTTGGGGAAGTTTTTTGTTTTCTCACTCTCTCCAATTTTTTTTTTTCATGGGGCAAATTGGTTCTTCCAACCAGCAGTTTGACTTGCACTTAGTTGCTATTTTTGGCTCTTTTGATATTTTTATGATCATGGGAAATTATAAGAGGCATTATGAGGAAAGTTGGTTGCTATTTGACCTTGTGTGGAAGACAAAGGAAGTTGGAAGCTCATCTTGGAAACTCATTCGATTTCATAGAAGTGCTATTAGGTATGATAGGATCTAACCATTAAAGTTTATTGCTTTCTTTGAAATGTTTGTTTAAAAGAAATCTGTTTGAATAAGATTCTTGAATTGCATGTTTTAACTAGCTATTTTCTTACTGGGTTTTGATATTTTGTGAAATCTAGGTATGAAACCCACTATAAATGATGATAAGTTTAGAAACTTATTTGGTGTAAGATATTAATGAACCATGCATGAGAACCTCGATTTTTTGGTTTTGTTTGTCTTTTAGAATTTAAAAATGAGGTGTTGCATGGAATAGACCTTCATTGTTTTACTTAGGACATGACTGGGAACTTCAATGGAAATAAGGGTTCTGTTTGTTCTTGTTTGAAGCTCAAATGCATGTACATGTTGATATTTTGTTGTATTGAAATCTCATGTTGAGTCGTGGCTTGTAATGAAACTGTTTTTTTTGTTTAGCTGGTATTCGGCCATGTTGGGCTTAAGCTTGTATTAAACTCATGTTTTCTGTGAGTTGTATTGGGCTCATGTTTGAATAGGTTGTACTTAGATCTACATAAGAGCTATTACTGTAATTTCTTGATGTTTTGAACCTCAATACAATTAGGGTTCTACCTATTCCTGTTTGGAGTTTTTGTTTTTTCGAGACTTGAAATGGTATTCAAAGATCATGTTCATTTAGCCTATAGCTTGTGCGGAGCCTACATTTTGCTTTAACCTGTACTTGAAACCTGTGTTTCATTAAGCTTGTTTTGGATGCGTGTTTTGGTTAATTTCATATTCAGGAATCATTTTGATTGAAGTTTGCATTGTAGTCTAGATGCTCTGAACTCAGGAGTGGGATAGTGCAAACTTGAGACTGTTGTTGAGGTATTTAGGTAACATTGTACTCGTATCTTATTTTCTTGTGCTATTTTGGACTGTTCAGAGTAGTAAATAGTATATGATACTCATAAATCATTCCTTGTGTGATTCTAATTTATTGTTGATGCTCGTGTTTCATTGTTAAGCTGGTTTGAGTTTCCTTCATTTTTTGATGTAAACTGGAATGGGAACTAGTGATACTTGAAACCACGATGAATCTCTTTTGAAGTCTTGAACCAATGAGTGAAATTTGTGTTTGATGTTGTGATTTTGGGTTATGGAACCTTGAGTTTTGAATTAGATTTTCTTTATCGTTATGTTCGATCTAGTTTTGATAAAGAATTGGGATTCTCCTTATACCTGCTTAAATGTTTTTAGTCCTGAACTCTGTTTTAAAACTCATGATACTTAAAAATTTCTAAGGGATTGGTTTTTTTAAACTGTTTTTTTTATTATTGGCAAATAGTTTTTTGAAAGGGACTATACCCTTGAGTACAAAAGCGGGCCTAGGAGCCAAAATAGGAATGAAAACCAGAGAAAAAAGGATCAGAATCCAAGTGTGACAACGAAGCCCAAAGTAGCCAAAAAATAGCTACCCAATCAATACAAAAAAACAAAAACTCTACAAAAAAGTAGCAAAGAAACCGCAAAAAACAACAAAAAAACAAACAAGAGTAGCTAAAGCACGTACAACTACTTCTTGACAACTTTTTTGATGCTGGTTTTGATGTTCTTCCAAGATTTGAACATTCCCAAAGTTGTCATGTGGGCAGCGTCAGTCTTATCTAGCTGATCAATGGTCCTTTTTATTTCCTTATCATTGCCCCAAAGTGTTGTTGGAACTCCGCTGAGATTGGAGACACTTCTGACATGCTACTCAATGAACTCCTCAATCACACTAAAAATGGCCATATTGTAATCATGACGACTTTTGGCCTTCCCTAAACGGGAGTCTAAGGAGTTCAACTTCTTGTAGATATCTTCAATCTGGCTGTTATCAATATCCACCTCCTCCTCCTTATTCCTCTTTCCTTTTTGTTTTTCCAATTTCTTAACCTCATCCTTCAACAGCTTCATATCAACTTCTAAGGCTTCCATCCTTTTTGTAGAGCTCTCCATATGCACATCCCGGGGACTAGCACTACTAATATTCAGTAGGTCATGTGCAATTTCAATTTCATGAGGACCCTTCCCCACAGAAAGAGTATCGAGGTTAAGCCTTCTAGATGCCCTGGTGACCGGTCTGGCCAAGGTGGAAGTGAAGTGGGGGGTGGGAGCAGCAGTAGGGGGAATGGAAGATGAATTCTGGATGGCTGGTAAGGGGGTGATAGCAGTGGTGATGGGGCCAGAGAGTGGAGAAACGAGGCTAGGAGTAGCAGAACCCGGCAGATGGGGAACTGAGCTAGGAGAGGAAGGGAGACCAGGATACCTAAGAAGACAAAATTTATGCAGTAGAAAAATAAGCCCCTGGTGTAAAGGAACCTCCCAGGTATGCTTTTGAAACTCCAAAATGGAGTGCTTAAGAGATTTCAACAAGTAATGGGGGAAACAAACCATGTAATTCCTACGAAATTGGTTGAGAAAGATAAGGTGCTTAGCAGGTACAGTGACAAACCTCCCTTCTAAGGAAATGAACTGTATCATCATGCGAGTAACCTCATCATAAGGCAGAGGGATCGAGCTAACAATCAGGCCCACGGTAACATAGATCAGCTTCTCAGATCCCTCCACAAATCTCCTCTCTTCAACACCTCTGTCGACCCTTTTGTTAAAAAAATGGTAGCCCTCCATGCCAAGGCCGATCGCTTCAGCAATAAGCTCCTCGTTGACCAAGATCTTCTTCCCCCCATATTCCAAAGTCCACTCCTTCCAATCCTTCGCAAAATGCACTGAGATGCTTTGATCATGTCCCTAAACCTTCTCCATGGAGTTGGTGATGCCACCCTTGCTGAGTATATTCCATAGCTCAATTTGGCAAGGGGGACCCCCCATCTTCATTGTGCTTAACTTTTTACAACAAATTCCAAAATCCTTGAGAACGCTGAAGCTAGTCTACTTTTTACTATTGTAATCCACAAAATGTTGAAAATGAGAGTCGTTGCTTTTCCCACGAACATCTGCATGCCTGCTGATATGAGCCTACAGAAATTTGCATGTGGGAATAACGGCCTTTTTTTTAGCCCACTCCCTATCATCAATTACAATATTACTATCTTTGGTAGCCGTGGAGCCTTGTATCCAAATTTTAGCAAGCACAGTACAGCCCGCATGCATGATTTTCATATCAATGTAACTCCAATTAGACTTCCCCATATACTTCACACTATCTTGATTATTCGACAGGATTTTCATAATCATATTTTTTAAGTCAACACGTGTGGGAGTTTTATTGATACTGATCCACGCCCAATAATCATAACTCAACTCAAGAAATTGCGTGCGTATAGAAATCCGCATGAATTCTGTTTTGAAGCTACTTAGGGATGCTATTGTTATCCCAAACAATGTGATTAACATTAATGCCATAATTGGCCAGCACATCTGCCAATTTATTACCCTCCGGGTAAGTATGCATGATCCTGATGTTATTGAATGTTTGATAAATACTTATGGACTCTGAGATAAAATCCTTGATGCTCCAACTTGGAGATGAGCACTGTTTAAGGAGATTAATTATATTCAGGGAGTCCCCTTCAATAATGAGGTTCTGGATATTTTGAGTCTGGGAAATTCTCAGGCCCCATAAAGTAGATAATGCTTCGGTAAAATGATTGGTTTGAATTCCCATTTTCCCAGCATACGCAACAATCAAACTACCTTTATGATCCTGTATCACTCCTCCCCCTGCCACAATCCCAGGGTTCCCCTTAGAGGCCCCATCAAAGTTCAACTTAAACCAATTAAAATTAGGAGGATGCCATTTAATGAAAGATCTATCAATGCTATTCCTGGGATTGCTACGACTATTGACAGTTCCAATCTACTAATTGGATAAGATATATTCTTCATTCTCTGGATATCTCTTGTTCTTGGGGGGTTTAAATCTAGCAATGTTCTCTTTGATACCATTAGAAATTTTACCAATACTAAGTTTATAGTTTTTCTTCTTATTTCTGAAGATAATATCATTTCTATCCTTCCATATCCTCCAGATTAAATGAGGGATAACCAGCTTCCAGATCCTTTTGACAACACAATGCCTAAAGGGTGGGTTCCATTGAGTCCATAGCTGATTCAGATCCTTCGGCACCAACCAGAGAGCTTCAAATTTAGAGAGGGAAAAATTCCATATTCTGGTAGCATACTTATAATGTATGAACAGATGACTGATATCCTCAAAATCTTTCTTACAAAGATGACACCTACTAGGGATTATAAATCCTCTTCTCATCAGGTTTTCAATGGTAAAAATCCTGCCTCTGATAGCCAGCCAAAGGAAAAAATTTATTTTAGGAGTTAATTCAGTCATCCAAATCTTATTCCAATTGAACTCTATTTGACTACTGTGGAAGAAATTATTATATCCAGTTTTGACAAAGTAATTCCCATCATTGGAATTATTCCATACCAGCTCATCCTTGGAATCCAGTTGACTTAAGGGAATAAGATCTAATTGATCTTGAAGGGAGGAAGTAATTTTCATCAGATCATTTCTCTCCACAGAAAGTTTTTTCCAATTCTTGCTGGTACCATTTCCCTCAATATAGTCCTTGATTTTAATGCCATACTTGCTTACAAGATTGTCCTTAACAATCCCAAATCTCATGAGATTGCCATTAAACCAATTATCATCCTAGAATTTTATGTCCCTACCATCCCCCACTTTCCATTTACTGCCTTGCCTAATGAAATTTCTGCTCTTAACCAGATTGTTCCAAAAGATGGAACCATAGGGGAGGTTCTCATCTTGCAGGAAAGAGTACACAGTCTAATGATTTATGTATTTTTCTTTGATTAAATCAATCCAGGGTTGTTTCTCAGACAGCATTCTCCAGCCCATTTTAGCAATGAGGGCCTCATTCATTTTCTCAATATCTTTTATACCCAGACCTCTCATAAACTTCGGGGTGCAAACCTTATCCCAAGAAACTAAGTGAAATTTGAAATCTCTTCCATGCCTTGCCATAATTTTTTTTCTAAATCCTTTCAATCTTATCTCTGAAGGAAGAGGGGATCTTGTAGAGCACCATGACATAAATGGGTAGATTTTGAAGAGTACTTTTAATGAGCAGGCACTTACCAACACTAGATAAAATGGCTCCTTTCCAACCAGCCATTTTTTTTTGGAATTTCTCCAATAAATCATCCCACACCTTGCTAAAGACTTTCCTAGTGCCGAGAGGAAGGCCCAAGTAAGTGGATGGAAGCGCACTTATTTTACAACCCATAATTTTAGCAATTTTAAGCTGCCTTTCCTCATGAGTGTTGAAAAAGAAGATGGAGCTTTTATCATAATTGATCTCTTTCCCAGCAGTAGATTAGTAGAGCCACAGTAAAGCCTTGGTAGCCTTGGCTTCATTGAATGACACTAGAAGAAGGAGGATAGTATCATCCGCAAATTGCTGATGGGAGACAACTTGACTGATGGAAGTGGGCTTAGAGCCATTTAAAAGACCATCATTAACTGCTTTGCCAATTTTTCTACTAAGGCTGTCAGCCAAAAGAATGAAGAGTAAGGGGGAGATAGGGTCCCTTTTCCTAAGCCCTCTGCTGCTAGTGAAAAAACCCACAGGCTCACCATTAACCACCACTGAGAATCTGGTCGTAGAGATACAAGCCTTAATAATTTTTCTAAATTTGTCCGGAAAACCAAATTTAGTTAAGACTTTGTCAAGGAAAACCCAAGAGACCTTGTCAAAGGATTTATTCATATCAAGCTTGAGGATCATATTTGCCTTTTTATTATTTTCCATAGAATGTATGGTATCATGAACCATAATCACTCTGTCTTGTATAATCCTGCCTTTGATAAAGCCACTATGCTGCCTTGATGTTAGATCATTCATAATGAGCTGAAGCCTAGTAGTAATAATTTTGGTAAAAATTCTATAGATGGCATTCACAAGGCTGATAGGTATGAAGCCTTTGAAGTCTTTAGCATCCATTTTATAAGCAGTATCAGTCCTTGTTAAGTTCTTAGGCACTTATGGATTAGATGTTTATCTATTTTAGTCTCTACTCTTACCGAGTTCGTTAAGTTATTACCATCTTTTTAAAAAAAAGGAAGTTGTGAAACCTTAGGGGCAGTGTTCTGTTTCGGTAATTTCTAGCTTATATTATTCTCAACTGAAATATGAAACTTATGCTTCTATATGATAAGGAATGCAAAAAGGACTTGTAGTATGTCTTCTTCTTACTTAGAAATGGTCTTGTTCTCTCTTTTCTAGAAACTAGTGTAGGAACTAACTTGCTTGGATTGGAAAGGGAGTTTGTTTATTAAGTTTAATAAAATGAAATAATTGACTTTCTTGAAATGAATATTTTATATTCATATGGTCTTCCTTAATTATTTTATTCAAAAAAGTAATGTAAGGTGAGATTAGATGTTCTGGTTTGTGGAACAGGAAATATAATCACTTATTTGTCTTTGGTGAAGATCATTGTTATGTTATAAGATGATAGAATCAGGAATAATGCTATGATTCTCTATTATAGTTTAAATTATAAGTGATAGGTTCAATTAAACTTTAGTCAGTAGGAAAAATGTTGTAGAATGTATTATGTCATTCTCTTGGAAGGGTAAATTAAGATTTATTAATGCACTTCTTTCTGATTGTTATTACTTATGATTTTATATATGATAAGTTAATTATTTCATTAAACTAGAGTTGTTTTGTATAATGGAACAATTAGTGGAAAGCATTGAGTTTTAATGTTTGGTACTTATCATGATCAGTTCTTTGAACTGACCCGTGCTAGGAATTTTTTGCAGATGGATTTCGTAAGTGGTAAAAAGAAGGCAAAACTTATATGATACAATTTCTTATTTAAGTTTGATTCTTGTGAATAATTCTCATTTCTTTCTTGATTTGTATTTAGAAAGAGAATTTGTATTCTTGTTGAAGGAAGGTTGTTGTATCAGTAGTATGCCTAAAATTCATAGTATTGTAATTATCTAAGTTACAAAGATGAATCGAAAGTTGGAAACTTACTTGCATTGGTTGTGTAAACTAGCTAGTACCTTTATGTAAGAAATTAAATTTTATCTTGTTCTTATTGATCACATTATTTATAAACTTGAATGGATACCTTTTGATAATTTGGATAAGGGAATTTAGTTCAAACACCCTAATTTAGATACAACTTGATAAGTTGTAAAATATGATGTTATTATCTAAACAATTTAAGATGGGTAATATGATGGGTAATAAACATGCAGTAAAACTATTAAAATTGTAAAAGATGATAAGAGTGATAAATATTAATATTTAATCACAAAGAGGAAGAATCTTCCTCTCTCAAAAGAATGTAAACAAAAAGGGAAGGTGATATGTTTGTTAATTTATTAGACTTCATTCATTGAAGTCTACTCATATAAACCTATGTGGTTACTACACCTCCTTGAATGAATAAGTTGCATTTAAACAGAACTTATGATGTTGTTGTCCTGTTTGTTTGGTTAACTACTCGTTAAGCCAATTAAATGAACTTAAAAAGAAATCTTAAGTTAAGTTCTTTAATGATTAACGAAATCAGATTTTGAAAAATAACTTAAGGAGTGTGGATTTTAACATTCGCAAGTTATGTAAAACGAATCTGAATCCACTAATTAACTAAATATCAACGTTCTCCTTGTACTATTTACATCCCAATGAGGTAGTTATAGTGGATGTTGGCACATTCCAACCGCATAACTGTACCTTCGAGAAAACTAAGGTCTTCTCAAAGATACAGTACCATAGTCACTTGACATGTGGCAACACGCTTCTGCATTTGACCATTGAGATCTACATATGTTGGGGACTTGTCTTGGTTTCCTTCTAGGCTGAATTAGGAATATGATCTAGTATAGGGGATGAATCTCACTAACTAGAGGTAAATAGGCACATTCAATCGACTTAGGTCGATTGAACATGTCTAAGTACCCTTGATTAACGTGGATGATCCAATATTCTAAATCATGTCACGAATCTGGGTTAGGATAAAATCTTGGACAAGTGGACTAACAGAAGTAAGTAAAGACCATTCTAGATAACAGAAGAGTGAGGTGAAGGACGTATTCCATTAATGTGTATGCCATCTAGGAATAATCACATAGATAGTATGTTGAAAATATTTGGCCAAAGTATCTCAAGTTGTTGGCTGCGTTGTCCTATATCACCTAGTTTAGTAGAACATGATATAGGATGAATATTGGTAATAAGTATTCAGATAGGTTCTTTAAACTAATCACTCAGAACTTGGAGCTGGGTGAGTAACTAAGTATAGGTAGTATACACTAAGTATTCAGATTAGCATGAGAGATCAGAAGATACTGAGTCATTACATTTGCATATGGTTATCTGTTATAAGATTGATTGGAATCGAATGTGTGTTCTAAGTGATGTGTTATTTAGAATAGAGAACATGTTGTAAAAAAATCCTTGTGTCTAAAGTCTTAAAATGGGAAATGTTAAATCTTGGTATTAGAGATAAAGGTTGCACCTCTTAGACCTATTGAGTCCATTATCTAATAAAAACTTAAATTTTCTTGTTAATAGAAAATGGTTAGAACAAGAGGAAACGTTGTGAATAACCCTCCACCTGATGATGGAGCTGCAACAACCAAAAAAATTGATGAGATCCTTGCTTCCCTATTGTACACAAGAGATTGTTTGGCTATACTTGAACAACAAGTGATGGGTAACGAGGAGGAAAATAATGCTGGTAATAACAATCAGCCGCCTCCTGTGGGCAACACTAATATGGGGGTTGATAATAATAATGTTAATGTGCCTGATCCACCAGAGAATAAAAAGGAAAGGTTAGTAGTTGAACCCACTAATGACATAAAAAGGATAAGTCCACATAATTTTTATGGCACCACTTCAAGAGATGGAGCTGAAAATTTTCTCAGTGAAATGGAGAAGTATTTTGCTATACGAAACTTCTCCAAGGAAACAAAAGTGATATGGGGAGTATATCAGCTTTCTCATGAGGCATCTTTATGGTGGGGCAACCAAAAGGCTGAGTTAAATACTAATGAGTCTAATATTACCCAAGATTAGTTCAAAAGCTATTTTAGGCAATGCTGGCTGCCACAACTTTACTATGACCAGAAAATGGCAAAATTTCAGAACTTAGCTCAAGGGAAGCTAACTATAACGGAATACTGTGAAAAGTTTACTAAACTCCTTAAGTATGTTCAATAGTATCAAACTGATGAAAAGTTTAGAATAAGGAAATTCATCATGGGATTGAGTCCCGTAATAGGAGGAGAAGTGGATGTTCATAGTCCAACCACAATGGAAGGAGTTGTGGAAAAAGCTATAAGGAAGGAACAAACATTAGAGGAAATTTTTGCTCACAAAGAGGAGGTAAAGAAGAAATTTCCAAACTCCTCTTCAGCCTTGCTTGCACCAAAGAAGGGGCCGTGGAAGAAATTCGGTAATAAAAATAAGTTTACAACTGATAACAATAAGAAAGCAGCAATGGGTAGGCCTACTATAAATACACAGAACAATTTTGTAAAGAATGGCAATAATGGACAAAAGTCCTATGGAGGTCAAAATAATAATTTTAAGGCTGGAAATAACTTTGAGCCAAAAAGGGGACCTATAGGAGGCTATTACAACTGCGGCAAGGATCTCTATGCAACTAATTCTCCTTTTAAAAAGGATGATTGTAATCAGTAGCACAAGGTACATGCTGCTGTAGCAGACAAACAGTCTGAAAAGCAAGTCACGCCTATAGAAGTTCCTGGTAAGTTATTTGGTATACCTGTAACTATTCTTTTTTATACAAGAGCTACTGAATGTTTTATTTCTAATAAAATTACATCAAAACTAAAACATAAAGCTAGAAAAATGGATAAAACATGGACTGTACATTATGGGAATAATGATGTCCATACAGTTAGTATGTGTCTTTTTGGGTCAGTCCTTGAATTACCCACTTTTTCCATTGAGGTTGATCTGTATGTAGCACCTTTGGGATCCTATGATGTAATTATAGCGGCTAACAGGCAAGAAGATCACAAAGAAAAATTTGACTATTTTGAGAAATATATAAGTTGTTTAGCTGATCTACAGAAAACAACAAAGATTCAAGGTGTGAAATGTGAAATTTCAGTTAGGAAATTGACTGCTATGCAACTTAAAAAGGCCAAAAATAAAGGTTGTACCTTGTATGCAGTAAAAATTTCTGAATCTGTAGAAGAAAACAATGATCTCTTGGATCGTTATCCGTTGTTATGAAACTACAATGATGTGTTTCCAGAAGAATTACCAGGTCTTCCACCAAAAAGGGAATTTGATTTTACAATCGAGATCAAACCTGGAATGGAACCTATTTCTAAGGCACCCTATAGAATGACTACTATAGAATTAGTAGAGCTTAAAGCACAATTGTAAGAAATTTTATCAAAAGGGTTGATCAGACGAAGTGTTTCTCCTTGGGGAGCACTAGTAATTTTTGTGAAAAAAGAAAGATGGGACACTTAGGTTGTGCATTGATTACAAGATGTTGAACAAAGTGAAAATCAATAATAGGTACCCACTTCCTAGAATTCATGATTTATTTGATCAGATGCATAGTGCGTCAGTGTATTCTAAGATAGATCTTAGGTATGGTTATTATCAATTACGAATTAAAGATGAAGAGATACATAAAACTACTTTCAGGACAAGGTATGGGAATTATAAATTTATTGTTTTACCTTTTGGGTATACAAATGCACCTACCACTTTTATGAATCTGATGAACAATATATTTCAAGAATATTTGGAAAAATTTGTGCTTGTGTTCTTGGACAACATTCTCATATATTCTAAGAGTGTTAAGGAACACCATGAGCACTTGAGGATTGTTTTGGAAATCCTAAGAAAGAGGAAGTTATTCGGTAAGCTTTCTAAATGTTCTTTCTATGATACGGAAGTACACTATTTGGGCCACGTTATAAGTAAAGAAGGGATTGTTGTAGATCCTTCTAAAATTGTAGTGATAACAGAATGGCCTGCACCTAAGAACATACATGAGGTCAGAAGCTTCATGGGACTTGCTGGTTATTATAGAAAATTTGTTAAGGATTTTTCTAAGGTAGCTCCACTAATAACTTTGTTACAAAAGAAGGATAAGAAATTTTTATGGAGTGATAAGTGTAAATCTACTTTTGAAACTTTGAAAAATCAGCTAACTTCTGCACCTATTCTAGCTATAACTGATCCTAATGGGGATTTTACAGTTGTGACAGATGCTTTTGGTGAAGGTCTTGGAGGAATATTATTACAAAATGATCATGTCATAGCTTATGAAAGTAGAAAAATTAAGTTACATGAGTTGAATTATGCTCCACATGATTTAGAGCTTACTGCCATTGTTCTTACACTTCAAGTATGGAGACATTATCTGCTTGGTAAACTTTTTGAATTGAAAACTGATCATCTAGGGTAGAAGTATATTTTCACTCAACCAAATATGATGGTTAGAGTTTTTGTCTCGATATGATTTTGACATAAGTTACTTAAAAGGTAAGGAAAACAGAAGTTGCTGATGCTCTAAGTCATAGGAAGCACATTTCTGCTCTTATAACATTAAGAACACAGTTTAAGGATGAATTAAAAGATGTTATAGAATATGATTCTTAATTTTAGCAAGTGAAAACAACGCTTGTTATAGATCCAAAAGATGTAAGGTATAAAGGTTTTCACTTTGATAATGAAGGAATGTTACGGTTTAAAAACAGAGTGTACATACCATCACTTAACGAATTGAGAAAGAAATTACTAGTTGAATTTCACAATTCACCTTTTTCAGGTCATCCTGGCATCACAAAAATGCTCACTGATATAAAGCAGCAATATTTCTTGAAAGGAATGAAAAAGGATGTTATTGAGTTTGTAAAGCATTGCTTGGAATGTCAACATGTTAAAGCTGAACACATACACCCAGCTGATTTATTATATCTGCATAGCATTCCACAGTACAAAAAAATTTAATACACATGGATTTTGTACAAGGTTTTCCTATCACAAGAAACAAACATGATGTTATTTTAGTAGTTGTTGATAAACTAACGAAAGTAACACATTTTATTGCTTGAAATCTGAAAGATGATACTCCTGTTTTGGCAAAAAGGTTTGTACATGACATTTTCAAATTACATGGAGTACCTGAGTTAATCATATCTGATAGATATCCTAGAATGATGTCAAGGTTTTGCCAAATAATTAAAGAAGCTCTACGAACCAAGCTGACTTTCAATTCTGCGTATCATCCGGAAATCGATGGACAGACTAAAAGAGTAAATCAAGTTTTAGAAGATATGTTACACATGTATTACATGGATCAGCAGTATAAGTGGGAAGAGTATCTTACACTAGGTGAATTTGCATAATAATACATATTACACCTCTCTTAAGATGGCACCTTTCGAGGCACTATACAGAAGGAAATGCAGAACTCGTGTCAGTTGGGACAACATTGAGGATAGAGAAGTAATTGGACCTGAAATCCTTACGGAAATGGAACAACAAGTTAAAATGATTCGTGGATGTTTGAAAGAAGCAATAGATAGAAAAAAGAGTTATACTGACTTGAAGCGGGTTAATAGGAAGTTTGAGCTTGGTGAGAAGGTCTTTCTTTGAGTAAAACTGAGAAAGAGTTCAATAACAATAGCCTATCATTTAACATTACCTCCTACTTTATCACGAATGCATGATGTTTTCGATATTTCTTTACTTAAGAAATACATTTCAGATTTATCACATGTGCTAAATTAGAATTCCTTGCAGGTCCAAGACCCAGGAATAGTCATGGTTAAACCATTACGAGTGCTGGAAACTCATCAGTTGCATTTAAGAAATCATGAACTGAGGCAATGTAAGGTCTAGTGGGACAAATTTAATGAGGAGAGTGCAACTTGGGAAAACATGGAGGATATGAAAATTGGTTTTCCATTCTTGTTTGAATAGAATTAATTATGATTATTGATAAAATCTGAAATTTTATACAATTATGTCAATAAATCTGCCAGTTTTGGGTAGATGACTACTTAATTCTTTTAATAAAAAATAGTGTGAACGCTGATTTCTGGAACTATAAGATTCTTATATTTTATTGTCATATGAAAAGGAAAAATGAACGAATTGGTTATCATTGATAATAATTGTTAAAGCAAGGTAATCATCGGGATGATGATTCATCTTAGGAGGGAAGCATGTAACACCCTTGTTAGTTGTTAAATTCCCCCTTGGTATTTCAAGTGTTGACATGTGATTTCTCCTTATAAAGATGTGTTCTTATGTTTATAGGAAATCATGCTTGAAATGAATAAATCATTTCTATTCTTTAGATCAAAGGACTGAAATAAAATGGCTTCTTTGAATCCACTTTTTGCTTCTTATAGGTAAGCTGCAATCTGGCTTGGGAGTTGCAAACCTAACTCTTAATCTGGCTCATCCTTGGATCAATTCCATTGATCCAAGGAGTGTTTTAAAATCTTCTTTGTTGAATGAGCGGTAAATTGACATTCAATAATTTAGGGAACATAATGGATTGAATTTTGTTGTTAAAAATTATTTGACCGTGTGAGAATATGTTTCAATTCTGTGTCTGGATATGCTTGGGTCTTTGGAGATTGATCTTGGTAGGGCAATCGGGCGTAAATGAAATACAGTCATTTCACGACTTAAGAAGGATTCAGAATCCTTAGTTGGGAAAGATTATCTACTTCTCAGCTGTGTTATTTAAATGGGTTCTATCCTAACCTAGGCTCTTGTGATAAATAAATTTAATACGGAATTCCTAAGGTTTATAGACTAATTAAATTAATTTACTGTCTAAATATATATGGTTATGAATTAATCTAATTTAATTCCTAAAACTATATAATTAAGAAATAAATTAACCTAATTCCTAAAACTATAAAGGTGGAAATTAAACTAACCTAATTCCTAAAACTATGGGGATGTCAATTAACCTACGTGTAAAGACCTAGGTGAATAATTGTAAACTAACCTAAATTTTTAATGAGACCTATCCTAAACTATATGCTAAGGAGCTAGGGTCGCATGTCTTAGGTGATGGTTCCAAATGGGAATTTATTTGGTGATAAGGTTTTTAATGCCAAGGATTGCCAGTTCTGGCAGGGGCTAGTTGGCATTGGCAGAATGTTAAGTGGAAGCTCCACTAAACTTGGAAATGCATGTTGAATTTGTTTTGGTGATCACCGGATTTGAATGGCGGTGGAAAATAAGGATAAGTGGGAAAATTACATTTAATGAAATTACATGGCCTCGGTTTAAGTGCCCAAACAGCCTTGGAAACATGGAAGGTAGATTTTGGGGAAGTTGTTTATTTTCTCACTCTCTCTGGATTTTTCTTTGCATGGGGCAAACTGGTTCTTCGAACCAGCAGTTTGACTTGCTCTTAGTTGTTATTTTTTGCTCTTCTAATCTATTTTGGATCATGGGAAATTATAAGAGGCATTCTGAGGAAAGTTGGTTGTTGTTTGACCTTGCATGGAAGAGAAAGGAAGTTGGAAGCTCATCTTGGAAGCTCCTTCGATTTGGTAAAAGGGCTATCAGGCATGATAGGATCTAACCATTGAATTTTATTGCTTTCTTTGAAATGTGCCTTTAAAAGAACTCTGTTTGAATGAGATTCTTGACTTGCATGTTTTAATTGGCTATTTGGTTGCTGGGTTTTGATATTTTGTGAAATCTGGGTATGAAACCCACTGGAAATGATGATAAGTTTGGAAACTTCTTTTGTGTAAGATATTAATTAACCATGCATGAGAACCTCAATTTTTTGGCTTTGCTTGTCTTTTGGAACTGGAAAATGAGGTGTTGTGTGGAACAGACCTTCGTTGTTTTACTTAGGACATGACCGGGAACTTCAATGGAAATAAGGGTTCTGTCTATTCTTGTTTGAAGCTCAAATGCATGTACATGTTGAGATTTTGTTGTATTGAAAGCTCCTGTTGAGCCGTGGATTGTAATGAAATTATTTTTTTTGTTAGCTGGTATTCAACCATGTTGGCCTTAATCTTGTATTAAACTTGTGTTTTCTATTAGTTGTATTGGGCTCGTGTTTGAATAGGTTGTATTTGGATCTGCATAAGAGATATTACTATAATTTCATGATGTTCTGAACCTCAATAGAATTAGGGTTCTTCATGTTCCTGTTTGGAGTTTGTGTTTTGTTCGGGACTTGAAATGGTATTCAAAGCTCGTGTTCATTCGGGCTATAGCTTGTGCATAGCCTGCGTTTCACTTTAACCTGTATTTGAAACCCATGTTTAGTTAAGCTTGTTTTGGATGCGTGTTTTGGTTAATTTTGTATTCAGGAATCCTTTTGATTGAAGTTTGCAATGTAGTCTAGATGCTCTGAACTCAGGAGTGGGATAGTGGAAACTTGGGACTATTGTTGAGGTATTTAGGTAACACTGTACTCGTATCTCATTTTCTTGTGCTATTTTGGATTGTTCAGAGGAGTAAATAATATATTTTACTCATAAATTGTTCCTCATGTGATTCTGATTTATTGTTGATGATCATGTTTTGTTGTTAAGTTGGTTCGAGTCTCCGTCATTTTTGGATGTAAACTGGAATGGGAACTAGTGATACCTAAAACCACGATGAATCTCTTGTGAAGATTTTTAACTAGTGAGTGAAATATGTGATCGATATTGTGATTTTGGGTTATGGAACCTTGAGTTCTGAACTAGATTTTCTTTATAGTTATGTTTGATCTAGTTTTGATAAGGAATTGGGATTCTCCTTATACTTGCTTAAATGTTTTTTAGTCCTGAACTCTGTTTTAAAACTCGTGATACTTAAAAAGTTTTGGGGGATTGGTTTGTTTAAACTGTTAGGAAGACCTCTTCAAGATCTTATGGGGGAACATCTTGTTACTGAACGGTTCGTTCTTCTTTGAGACTATTCGTTCCTTGAATTTGGAAATGGTATGTAATTTGGAGATAGTCTATTCTTAACTTTTTTGATGAAACCTGCATCATGGGTTGTGTGTTGTTGGACCAAGGTCTCCAATTTTTGGAAATGTGAAATGGTGTAAGTTGTTTGGATTATTGTCCCTCTGGGAACCAAGACCTACTTGCTTTTATAATAAAATGTGGAAATTTTATAAGCAGTGTAAGTCCTTGTTAAGTTCTTAGGCACTTATGAATTAGATGTTTATCTATTTTAGTCTCTACTCTTACCGAGTTTGTTAAGTTATCACTGTATTTAAAATAAAAAAAAAGTTGTGAAACCTTAGGGGCAGTGTTCTCTTTCGGTACTTTCTTGCTTATATTATTCTTAACTGAAATATGAAACTTATGCTTCTATATGATAAGGAATGCAAAAAGGACTTGTAGTATGTCTTCTTCTTACTTAGAAATGGTCTTGTTCTCTCTTTTCTAGAAACTAGTGTAGGAACTAACTTGTTTGGATTGGAAAGGGAGTTTGTTTATTAAGTTCAATAAAACAAAATAATTGAATTTCTTCAAATGAAGATTTTACATTCTTTTGGTCTTCCTTAATTATTTTATTCAAAAAAGTAATGTAAGGTGAGATTAGATGTTCCGGTTTGTGGAACAGGAAATATAAACACTTATTTGTCTTTGGTGAAGATAATTGTTGTGTTCTAAGATGATAGAATAAGGAATAATGCTATAATGCTCTATTATAGTTTAAAAGATAAGTGATAGGTTCAATTAAACTTTAGTTAGTAGGACAGATGTTGTAGAATGTATTATGTCATTCTCTTGGAAGGGTAAATTTAGATTTATTAATGCACTTCTTTCTAATTGTTATTACTTATGCTTTTATATATGATATGTTAATTGTTTCATTAAAGCAAAGTTGTTTGTAAAATGGAAAAATTAGTGGAAAGCATTGAGTTTTAATGTTTGGTACTTATCATGCTCAGTTCTTTGAACTGACCCGTGCTAGCATATTTTGTAGATGGATTTCGTAAGTGGTAAAAAGAAGGCAAAACTTATATGATACAATTTCTTATTTAAGTTTGATTCTTGTGAAGAATTCTCATTTCTTTCTTGATTTGCATTTAGAAAGAGAATTTTTATTCTTGTTGAAGGAAGGTTGTTGTATCGGCAGTATGCCTAAAATGCATAGTATTGTAATTATCTAAGTTACTAAGATGAATTGAAAGTAGGAAACTTAATCGCATTGGTTGTGTAAACTAGCTAGTACCTTTATGTAAGAAATGAAATTGGATAAGGGAATTTAGTTCAAACTCCCTAATTTACATACAGCTTGATAAGTTGTAAAATATGATGTTATTATCTAAAGAATTTAACATGGTAATATGATGGGTAATAAACATGCAGTAAAACTATTTAAATTGTAAAAGATGATAAGGGTGATAAATATTAATATTTAATCATGAAGAGGAAGACTCTCCCTCTCTCAAAAGAATGTAAACAAAAAAGGGAAGGTGATATGTTTTTTAATTTATTATACTTCATTCAATGAAGTCTACTTATATAAACCTATGTGGTTACTACACCTACTTGAATGAATAAGTTGCATTTAAAGGGAACTTATGATGTTGTTGTCCTGTTTTTTTGGTTAACTTCTTGTTAAGCCAATTAAATGAACTTAAAAAGAAATCTTAAGTTAAGTAAAGTTCTTTAATGATTAATCGAATTAGATTTTGAAAAAGAACTTAAGGAGTGTGGATTTTAACATTTCACAAGTTATGTAAAACGAATATGAATCCACTAATTAACTAAATATCAACGTTCTCCTTGTAGTGTGTACATCTCGATGAGGTAGTTCTGGTGGATGTTGGCACATGCAAACCATAGAACTGTACCATCGAGAATACTAAGGTATTCTCGAAGATACATTACTGCAGTTGACATGTGGCAACACCCTTCTACATTTGACCATTCAGATCTACACATGTTGGGGACTTGTCTTGGTTTCTTTCTAGGCTGAATTAGGAATATGATCTAGTATAGGGGATGAGTCCCACTAACTAGAGGTAAATAGGCACATTCAATTGACTTAGGTTAATTAAATATGTCTATGTACCCTTAGTTAACGTGAATGATCCAATATACTAAATCATGTCACTAATTCTAGGTTAGGATAAAATCTTGCACAAGTGGACTAACAGAAGTCAGTAAAGACCATTCTAGATAACAGAAGAGTGAGGTGAAGGATGTATTCCACTGACGTGTATGCCATCTAGGAATAATCACATAGATAGTATGTTGAAAATCTTTGGCCAAAGTATCTCAAGCTGCTGGTTGTGTTGTCCTATATCACCTACTTTAGTAGAACGTGATATCAGATGAATATTGGTAATAATTATTCAGATAGGTGCTTTAAATTGATCACTCGGAACCTAGAACAAGGTGAGTAACCAAGTATACATAGTATACACTAAGTATTCAGATTAGCATGAGAGATCGGGTTGAAACTGAGTCATGAAATGAGATATCAGAAGATACCGAGTCATTACAGTTGCATATGGTTATCTGTTATAAGATTGATTGGCATCGAATGTGTGTTCTAAGTGATGTATTATTTAGAATAGAGAACATGCTGTAAAAAAAAGGAATAAGTTCCTTGTGTCTAAAGTCTTAAAATGGGAATGTTACATCTTGGTATCAGAGCTGAAGGTTGCAGCTCTTGGACCTATTGAGTCCATTATCTAATAAAAACTTAAATTTTCTTGTTGACAGAAAATGGTTAGAACAAGAGGAAACATTGCAAATAACCCACCACCTAATGATGGAGCAAAAACAACCCAAAAGGTTGATGAGATCCTTGCTGCCATGTTGGACACAAGAGATCATTTTGTTGTACTAGAACAACAAGTGATGGGTAACGAGGAGGAAAATAATGTTGGTAATAATAATCATCCACCTCCTCTGGGCAACGCCAATATGGGGGTTGATAATAATAATGTTAAAGTGCCTGATCCACCAGAGAACAAAAAGGAAAGGTTAGCAGCTGAACTCACCAATGACATAAAAAGGATAAGTCCGCCTAAGTTTGATGGCACCACTTTGGGAGATGGAGCTAAAAAATGGCTCAGTGAAATGGAGAAGTATTTTTCTATACGAAACTTCTCCGAGGAAACAAAAGTGATATGGGGAGCATATCAACTTTCTGATGAGGCATCTTCATGGTGAGACAGCCAAAAGGCTGAGTTAAATATTGATGATTCTAATATTACCTGGGATCAGTTCAAAAGCTATTTTAGGCAACAATAGCTGCCATAGCTTTACTATGACCAGAAAATGACCGAATTTAAGAACTTAGCTCAAGGGAAGCTAACTATAACGGAATACTGTGAAAAGTTTACTAAACTCCTTAAGTATGTTCAATAGTATCAAACTGATGAAAAGTTTAGAATAAGGAAATTCATCATGGGATTGAGTCCCGTAATCAGAGGAGAAGTGGATGTTCATAGTCCAACCACAATGGAAGGAGTTGTGGAAAAAGCAATAAGGCAGGAACAAAAATTAAAGGCAATTTCTGCTCACAAAGAGGAGGTAAAGAAGAAATTTCCAAACTCCTCTTCAGCCTCGCTTGCACCAAAGAAGGGGCTGTGGAAGAAATTCGGTAATAAAAATAATTTTACAGCTGATAACAACAAGAAAGCAGCAATGGGTAAGCTAATTATAAATACACAGAACAATTTTGTAAAGAATGGCAATAATGGACAGAATTCCTATGGAGGTCAAAATAATAATTTTAAGGCTGGAAATAACTTTGAGCCAAATAGGGGACCTATAGGAATCTATTACAGCTGTGGAAAGGATCACTATGCAAATAATTCTCCTTTGATAAAAGATGATTGTAATCAGCAGCACAAGATACATACTACCATAGTAGACAAACAGGCTGAAAAGCAAGTCACACCTAGAGAAGTTCCTGGTAAGTTATTTGGTATACCTATAACTATTATTTTTGATACAGGAGATACTGAATGTTTTATTTCTAGTAAAATTACATCAAAACTAAAATGTAAAGCTAGAAAAATGGATAGAACATGGACTATACATTATGGGAATAATGATGTCTATATAGTTAGTATGTGTCTTTTTGGGGCAGTCCTTGAATTACCCACTTTTTTCACTGATGTTGATCTGTTTGTAGTACCTTTGGGATCCTATGATGTAATTATAGGGGTTAACTGGCTAGCAGATCACAAAGAAAAAGTTGACTATTTTGAGAAATATATTAGTTGTTTAGATGATCTATAGAAAATAACAGAGATTCAAGGTGTGAAATGTGAAATTTCAGTTAGGAAATTGACTGCTATGTAACTTAAAAAGGCTAAAAATAAAGGTTGTACCTTATATGTAGTAAAAATTTCTGAATCTGCAAAACAAAACAAAGATCTCTTGGATTGTTATCCATTGCTACGTAACTACAGTGATGTGTTTCCAGAAGAATTACCATGTCTTCCACCAAAAAGGGAATTTTATTTTACAATCGAGATCAAACCTAGAACGGAACTTATTTCTAAGGCACCATATAGAATGACTACTACAAAATTAGTAGAGCTTAAAGCACAATTGTAAGAACTTTTATCAAAAGGGTTGATCAGACCAAGTGTTTCTCCTTGGGGAGCACCAGTAATTTTTGTGAAAAAAGAAAGATGGGACACTTAGGTTGTGCATTAATTACAGGATGTTGAACAAAGCGTCAATCAAGAATAGGTACCCACTTCCTAGAATTGATGATTTATTTGATCAGATGTGTAGTGCGTCAGTGTATTCTAAGATAGATCTTAGGTATGGTTATTATCAATTACGAATTAAAGATGAAGAGATACATAAAACTACTTTCAGGACAAGGTATGGGAATTATGAATTTACTGTTTTACCTTTTGGGTATACAAATGCACATACCACTTTTATGAATCTGATGAACAATATATTTCAAGAATATTTGGAAAAATTTGTGCTTGTGTTCTTGGATGACATTCTAATATATTCTAAGAGTGTTGAGGAACACCATGAGCACTTGAGGATCATTTTGGAAATCCTAAGAAAGAGGAAGTTATTTGGTAAGCTTTCTAAATGTTCTTTCTATGATACGGAAGTACACTATTTGGGCCACGTTATAAGTAAAGAAGGGATTGTTGTAGATCCTTCTAAAATTGCAGCGATAACAGAATGGCCTACACCTAAGAATGTACATGAGGTCAGAAGCTTCATGGGACTTGCTAGTTATTATAGAAAAATTTTAAAGGATTTTTCTAAGGTAGCTCCACCAATAACTTCGTTACAAAAGAAGGATAAGAAATTTTTATGGAGTGATAAGTGAAAATCTACTTTTGAAACTTAGCAAAATCAGCTAACTTATGCACCTATTCTAGCTATAACTGATCCTAATGGGGATTTTATAGTTGTGACAGATGCTTTTGGTGAAGGTCTTGGAGGAATATTATTACAAAATGATCATGTCATAGCTTATGAAAGTAGAAAACTTAAGTTACATGAGTTGAATTATGCTCCACATGATTTAGAGCTTACTGCCATTGTTCATACACTTCAAGTATGGAGACATTATCTGCTTGATAAACCTTTTGAATTGAAAATTGATCATCTAGGGTTGAATTATATTTTCACTCAACCAAATATGATGGTTAGATGGTTTTTTGTCTCGATATGATTTTGACATAAGTTACTTAAAAGGTAAGGAAAACAGAGTTGCTGATGCTCTAAGTCATAGGAAGCACATTTCTACTCTTATAACATTAAGAACACAGTTTAAGGATAAAGTAAAAGATGTTATAGAATATGATTCTTATTTTTAGCAAGTGAAAACAACGTTTGCTATAGATTCAAAAGACGTAAGGTATAAAGGTTTTCACTTTGATAATGAAGGAATGTTAGGGTTTAAAAATAGAGTGTACATACCATCACTTAACGAATTGAGAAAGAAATTACTAGTTGAATTTCACAGTTCACCTTTTTCAGGGTATCCTGGCATCACAAAAATGCTCACTGATATAAAGCAACAATATTTCTGGAAAGCAATGAAAAAGGATGTTATTGAGTTTGTAAAGCATTGCTTGGAATGTCAACATGTTAAAGCTGAACACATACACCCAGCTGATTTATTATATCTGCATAGCATTCCACAGTACAAAAAAATTTAATACACATGGATTTTGTACAAGGTTTTCCTATGACAAGAAACAAACATGATGTTATTTTAGTAGTTGTTGATAAACTAATGAAAGTAGCACATTTTATTGCTGGAAATCTGAAAGATGATTCTCCTGTTTTGGCAAAAAGGTTTGTACATGACATTTTCAGATTACATGGAGTACCTGAGTTAATCATATCTGATAGAGATCCTAGAATGATGTCAAGGTTTTTCCAAACACTTAATGCAGCTCTAGGAACTAATCTGAATTTCATTTTTGCGTATCATTCGGAAACGGATGGACAGACTGAAAGAGTAAATCAGGTTTTAGAAGATATATTACACATGTATTGTATAAATCAGCAGTATAAGTGGGAAGTGTATCTTCCACTAGTTGAATTTGCTTACAATAATACATATTACACCTCTCTTAAGATGGCACCTTTCGAGGCACTATACGGAAGGAAATGCAGAACTCCCGTCAGTTGGGACAACATTGAGGATAGAGAAGTAATTGGACCTGAAATCCTTACGGAAATGGAACAACAAGTTAAAATGATTCATGGATGCTTGAAAGAAGCAATAGATAGACAAAAGAGTTATGTTGACTTGAAGTAGGTTGATAGGAAGTTTGAGCTTGGTGAGAAGGTCTTTCTTCAAGTAAAACTGAAAAAGAGTTCAATAACAATAGCCTATCATTTAACATTACCTCCTGCTTTATCACGAATGCATGATGTTTTCCATATTTCTTTACTTAAGAAATACATTTCAGATTTATCACATGTGCTAAATTGGAATTCCTTGTAGGTCCAAGACCCAGGAATAATCATGGTTAAACCATTATGAGTGCTGGAAACTCGTCAGTTGCATTTAAGAAATCATGAACTGAGGCAATGTAAGGTCCAGTGGGAC
The DNA here is from genome assembly GCA_019776745.2 of Taxus chinensis. NCBI lineage: Eukaryota > Viridiplantae > Streptophyta > Pinopsida > Cupressales > Taxaceae > Taxus > Taxus chinensis. The sequence goes on along the minus strand of CM034146.1, from coordinate 30,844,950 downwards.
AAGTTTAGTGAGGAGAGTGCAACCTTAGAAAACATGGAGGATATGAAAACTGGTTTTCCATTCTTGTTTGAATAGAATTAATTCTGAAAACTGATAAAATCTGAAATTTTATACAATTATGTCAATAAATCTGCCAGTTTTGGGTAGATGACTACTTAATTCTTTTAATAAACAACGGTGTGAATGCTGATTTCTGGAACTATAAGATTCTTATATTTTATTGTCATATGAAAAGGAAAAATGAACGAATTGGTTATCATTGATAATAATTGTTAAAGCAAGGTAATCATCGGGATGATGATTCATCTTAGGAGGGAAGCATGTAACACCCTTGTTAGTTGTTAAATTCCCCCTTGGTATTTCAAGTGTTGACATGTGATTTCTCCTTATAAAGATGTGTTCTTATGTTTATAGGAAATCATGCTTAAAATGAGTAAATCATTTATATTCTTTAGATCAAAGGACTGAAATAAAATGGCTTCTTTGAATCCATTTTTTGCTTCTTGTAGGTAAGCTACAATCTGGCTTGGGAGTTGCAAACCTAACTCTTAATCTGACTCATCCTTGGATCAATTCCATTGATCCAAGGAGTGTTTTAAAATATTCTTTGTTGAATGAGTGGTAAATTGACATTCGATAATTTAGGAAACATGATGGATTGAATTTTGTTGTTACAAATTATTTGACCGTGTGAGAACATGTTTCAAGTATGTGTCTAGATTTTCTTGGGTCTTTGGAGATCTATCTTGGCAAAGTAATCAGGCGTAAATGAAATATAGTCGTTTTATGACTTAAGAAGGATTCAGAATCCTAAGTTGGGAAAGATTATCTACTTCTCAGCTGTGTTATTTAAATGGGTTCTATCCTAACCTAGGCTCTTGTGATAAATAAATTTAATACGGAATTCCTAAGGTTTATAGACTAATTAAATTAATTTACTGTCTAAATATATATGGTTATGAATTAATCTAATTTAATTCCTAAAACTATATAATCATGAATTAATCTAATTTAATTCCTAAAACTATATAATTAAGAAATAAATTAACCTAATTCCTAAAACTATGGGGATGTGAATTAACCTACGTGTAAAGACCTAGGTGAATAATCCTAAACTAGCCTAAATTTTTAATGAGACCTATCCTAAACTATATGCTAAGGATTTAGGGTCACATGTCTTAGGTGACAGTTCCAAATGAGAATTTATTTGGTGATAAGGTTTTTAATGCCAAGGATTGCCAGTTCTGGCAGGGGCTAGTTGGCATTGGCGGAATGTTAAGTGGAAGCTCCACTAAACTTGGAAATTCATGTTAAATTTGTTTTGGTGATCACCGGATTTGGATGGCGGTGGAAAATAAGGATAAGTGGGAAAATTACATTTAATGAAATTAAATGGCCTTGGTTTAGGTGCCCAAACAACCTTGGAAACATGGAAGGTAGATTTTGGGGAAGTTGTTTGTTTTCTCACTCTCTCTGGATTTTACTTTGCATGGGAAAACTGGTTCTTTGAACAAGCAGTTTGACTTGCACTTAGTTGCTATTTTTCTCTTCTAATCTATTTTGCATCATGGGAAATTATAAGAGGCATTCTGAGTAAAGTTGGTTACTGTTTAACCTTGCATGGAAGAGAAAGGAAGTTGGAAGCTCATCTTGGAAGCTCCTTCGATTTGGGAAAAGGGCTATCAGGCATGATAGGATCTAACCATTAAATTTTATTGCTTTCTTCGAAATGTTTCTTTAAAAGAACTCTGTTTGAATGAGATTCTTGACTTGCATGTTTTAATTGGCTATTTGCTTGTTGGGTTTTGATATTTTGTGAAATCTGGGTATGAAACCCACTACAAATGATGATAAGTTTGGAAACTTATTTTGTATAAGATATTAATGAACCATGCATGAGAACCTCGATTTTGTGGCTTTTCTTGTCTTTTGGAACTGGAAAATGAGGTGTTGTGTGGAACAGACCTTCATTGTTTTACTTAGGACATGACCGGGAACTTCAATGGAAATAAGGGTTCTGTCTATTCTTGTTTGAAGCTCAAATGCATGTACATGTTGAGATTTTGTTGTATTGAAAGCTCCTGTTGAGCTGTGGATTGTAATGAAATTATTTTTTTTGTTAGCTCGTATTCAACCATGTTGGCCTTAATCTTGTATTAAACTTGTGTTTTCTGTGAGTTGTATTGGGCTCGTGTTTGAATAGGTTGTATTCGGATCTGCATAAGAGATATTACTATAATTTCATGATGTTCTGAACCTCAATAGAATTAGGGTTCTTCCTGTTCATGTTTGGAGTTTGTGTTTTGTTCGGGACTTGAAATGGTATTCAAAGCTCGTGTTCATTCGGGCTGTAGCTTGTGCAAAGCCTGCATTTCGCTTTAACGTGTATTTGAAACCTATGTTTCATTAAGCTTGTTTTGGACCCGTGTTTTGGTTAATTTAGTATTCAGGAATCCTTTTGATTGAAGTTTGCATTATAGTCTTGATGCTCTGAACTCAGGAATGGGATAGTGGAAAATTGGGACTATTGTTGAGGTATTTAGGTAACACTGTACTCGTATCTCATTTTCTTGTGCTATTTTGGATTGTTCAGAGGAGTAAATAATATATTTTACTTGTAAATTGTTCCTTATGTGATTCTAATTTATTGTTTCTGCTCATGTTTTGTTGTTAAGCTGGTTCGAGTCTCCTTCATTTTTGGATGTAAACTGGAATGGGAACTAGTGATACCTAAAACCACGATGAATCTCTTGTGAAGTTTTGAACTAGTGAGTGAAATATGTGTTCGATATTGTGATTTTGGGTTATGGAACCTTGAGTTCTGAACTAGATTTTCTTTATAGTTATGTTTGATCTAGTTTTGATAAGGAATTGGGATTCTCCTTATACCTGCTTAAATGTTTTTTAGTCCTGAACTCTGTTTTAAAACTCGTGATACTTAAAAAGTTTTGGGGGATTGGTTTGTTTAAACTGTTAGGAAAAGACCTCTTCGAGATCTTATGGGGGAACATCTTGTTATTGAACAGTTCATTCTTCTCTAACACTATTCGTTCCTTGAATTTGGAAATGGTATGTAATTTGGAGATAGTCTATTCTTCACTTTTTTGATGAAACCCGCATCGTGGGTTGTGTGTTGTTGGAGCAAGGTCTCCAATTTTTGGAAACGTGAAATAGTGTAAGTTGTTTGGATTATTGTCCCTCTAACAACCAAGACCTGCTTTCTTTTATAATAAAATGTGGAAATGTTATAAGCAGTGTCAGTCCTTGTTAAGTTCTTAGGCACTTACGAATTAGATGTTTATCTATTTTAGTCTCTACTCTTACCTAGTTTGTTAAGTTATTACCGTCTTCTAAAAAGAAAAAAAATGAAGTTTTGAATCCTTAAGGGTAGTGTTCTGTTTATGTACTTTCCTACTTATATTATTATGAACTGAAATATGAAACTTGTGCTTCTATATGATAAGGAATGTAAAAAGTACTTGTAGTATGTCTTCTTCTTACTTAGAAATGGACTCGTTCTCTCTTTTATGGAAACTAGTGTAGGAACTAAGTTGTTTGGATTGGAAAGGGAGTTTGTTTATTAAGTTCAATAAAACAAAATAATTGACTTTCTTGAAACGAAGATTTTATATTTAATTTGGTCTTCCTTAATTATTTTATTCGAAAAAGTAATTTAAGGTTACATTAGATGTTCCTGTTTGTGGAACAGGAAATATAAACACTTATTTGTCTTTGGTGAAGATCATTGTTGTGTTCTAAGATGATATAATTAGGAATAATGCTATGATGCTCTATTATAGTTTAAAAGATAAGTGATAGGTTCAATTAAACTTTAGTTAATAGGAAATATGTTGTAGAATGTATTTTGTCATTCTCTTGAAAGGGTAAATTCATATTTATTAATGCACTTCTTTCTGATTGTTATTTCTTATGCTTTTATATATGATATGTTAATTGTTTCATTAAAGCAGAGTTGTTTAATGGAACAATTAGTGGAAAGAATTGAGTTTTAATGTTTGGTACTTATCATGGTTAGTTCTTTGAACTGACCCATGCAAGCAGTTTTTGCAGATGGATTTCGTAAGTGGTAAAAAGAAGACAAAACTTATATGATATAATGGCTGATTTAAGTTTGATTCTTATGAAGAATTCTCATTTCTTTCTTGAGTTACTTTTAGAAAGAGAATTTGTATTCTTGATGAACGAAGGATGTTGTATCGGTAGTATGCCTAAAATGCATAGTATTGTAATTATCTAAGTTACAAAGATGAATTGAAAGTTGGAAACTTACTTGCATTGGTTGTGTAAACTAGCTAGTACCTTTATGTAAGAAATGAAATTCTATCTTGTTCTTATTGTTCACATTATTTATAAACTTGGATGGATACATTTTGATAATTTGGATAAGGGAAATTAGTTCAAAATCCATAATTTAGATACAACTTGATAAGTTGTAAAATATGATGTTATTATCTAAACAATTTAAGATGGTAATATGATGGGTAATAAACATGCAGTAAAACTATTGAAATTGTAAAAGATGATAAGGGTGATAAATATTAATATGTAATCATGAATAGTAAGACTCTTCCTCTCTCAAAATAATGTAAACAAAAAGGGAAGGTGATATGTTTAGACTTCATTCATTGAAGTCTACTTATATAAACCTATGTGGTTACTACACCTCCTTGAATGGATAAGTTGCATTTAAATAGAACTTATGATGTTGTTGTCCTGTTATTTTTTAACTACTCATTAAGCCAATTAAATGAACTTAAAAAGCAATCTTAAGTTAACTAAAGTTCATTAATGTTTAACTGAATCAGATTTTGAAAAAGAACTCAAGGAGTGTGGATTTTAACGTTCACAAGTTATGTAAAATGAATCTAAATCCACTAATTAACTAAATATCAATGTTATCCTTACAGTATGTACATCCTGATGAGGTAGTTCTGGTGGATTTTGACACACGCCAACCATAGAACTATACCTTCAAGAAGACTAAGGTCTTCTCGAAGATACAGTACTACAGTTGACATGTGGCAACACCCTTTTGCATTTGACCATTCAGATCTACATATGTTGGGGACTTGTCTTGGTTTCCTTCTAGGATGAATTAGGAATATGATCTAGTATAGGGGATGAATCTCACTAACTAGAGATAAATAGGCACACTCAATCAACTTAGGTAGATTGAATATGTCTAAGTACCCTTAGTTAATGTGAATGATCCAATATACTAAATCATGTCACTAATCTAGGTTAGGATAAAATCTTGGAAAAGTGGATTGACAGAAGTCAGTAAAGACCATTCTAGATAACAGAAGAGTGAGGTGAAGGATGTATTCCATTGACATGTAGGCCATCTAGGAATAATGACATAGATAGTATGTTGAAATCTTTGGCCAAATTATCACAAGCTGCTAGTTGCGTTGTCCTATATCACTTATTCTAGCAGAACGTGATATCGTATGAATATTGGTAACAAGTATTCAGATAGGTTCTTTAAACTAATCACTAGGAACCCAGAGCAAGGTGAGTAACCTAGTATGTGTAGTATACACTAAGTATTCAGATTAGCATGAGAGATCGGGTTGAAATCGAGTCATGAAATGAGAGATCAGAAGATATCGAGTCATTACATTTGCTTATGGTTATCTGTTATAAGATTGATTGGAATTGAATGTGTGTTCTAAGTGATGTGTTATTTAGAACAAAGAACATGCTATAAAAAAAAAAAAAAAATTCCTATGTGTCTAAAGTCTTAAAATGGTATTATTAAATCTTAGTATCAGAGCAGAAGGTTGCAGATCTTAGACCTATTAAGTCCATTATCTAATAAAAACTTAAATTTTCTTATTAACAGAAAACCGTTAGAACAAGAGGAAATGTTGCGAATAACCCTCCACCTGATGATGGAGTAGAAACAACCCAAAAAACTTGATGAGATCCTTTCTACCATGTTAGACACAAGAGATAATTTGGCTGTACTAGAACAGCAAGTGATGGGTAATGAAGAGGAAAACGATCTTCGTAATAACAATTAGCCACCTCCTGAGGACAATGGCAATATGGGGGTTGATCATAATAATGTTAACATGACTGATTCACCAGAGAACAAAAAGACAAGGTTAGTAGCTGAACTCACCAATGGCATAAAAAGGATAAGTCCACCTAAGTTTGATGGCACCACTTTGGGAGATGGAGCTGAGAACTCGCTCAATGAAATGGATAAGTATTTTTCTATACAAAACTTCTTCGAGGAAACAAAAGTGATATGAGGAGCATATCAGTTTTCTCAAGAGGCATATTCATGGTGGGACAACTGAAAGACTGAGTTAAATATTGATGAGTCTAATATTACCTGGGATCCGTTCAAAAGCTATTTTAGGCAATGCTGGCTGCCACAACTTTACTATGACCAACAAATGACAGAATTTCAGAACTTAGCTCAAGGGAAGCTAACTGTAACGGAATACTGAGAAAAGTTTACTAAACTCCTTAAGTATGTTCTATAATATCAAACTGATGAAAAGTTTAGAATAAGGAAATTCATCACGGGATTGAGTCCCATAATAGGAGGAGAAGTGGATGTTCACAGTCCAACCATGATGTAAGGAGTTGTGGAAAAATCCATAAGGAAGGAACAAAAATTGAAGGCAATTGCTACTCACAAAGAGGAGGTAAAGAAGAAATTTCCAAACTCCTCTTCAGCCTTGCTTGCACCAAAGAAGGGGATGTGGAAGAAATTCGGTAATAAAAATAATTTTAGAGCTGATAACAACAAGAAAGCAGCAATGGGTAAGCCAATTGTAAATACACAGAACTTTTTTGTAAAGAATGGCAATAATGGATAGAATTCCTATGGAGGTCAAAATAATAATTTTAAGGCTAGAAATAACTTTGAGCCAGAAAGGGGACCTATAGGAATCTATTACAGCTATGGCAAGGATCACTATGCAAATAATTCTCCTTTTATAAAGGATGATTGTAATCAGCAGCACAAGATACATACTGCTATAGTAGACAAACAGGCTGAAAAGCAAGTCACACCTAGAGAAGTTCCTGGTAAGTTATTTGGTATACCTATAACTATTATTTCACAATCGAGATCAAACCTAGAACGGAACTTATTTCTAAGGCACCCTATAGAATGACTACTACAAAATTAGTAGAGCTTAAAGCACAATTGCAAGAACTTTTATCAAAAGGGTTGATCAGACCAAGTGTTTCTCCTTGGGGAGCACTAGTAATTTTTGTGAAAAAAGAAAGATGGGACACTTAGGTTGTGCATTAATTACAGGATTTTGAACAAAGCGTCAATCAAGAATAGGTACCCACTTCCTAGAATTGATGATTTATTTGATCAGATGCGTAGTGCGTCAGTGTATTCTAAGATAGATCTTAGGTATGGTTATTATCAATTACGAATTAAAGATGAAGAGATACATAAAACTACTTTCAGGAAAAGGTATGGGAATTATGAATTTACTGTTTTACCTTTTGGGTATACAAATGCACATGCCACTTTTATGAATCTAATGAACAATATATTTCAAGAATATTTGGAAAAATTTGTGCTTGTGTGCTTGGACGACATTCTCATATATTCTAAGAGTGTTGAGGAACACCATGAGCACTTGAGGATCGTTTTGGAAATCCTAAGAAAGAGGAAGTTATTCGGTAAGCTTTCTAAATGTTCTTTCTATGATATGGAAGTACACTATTTGGGCCACGTTATAAGTAAAGAAGGGATTGTTGTAGATCCTTCTAAAATTGTAGCGATAACAGAATGGCCTACACCTAAGAACATAAATGAGGTCAGAAGCTTCATGGGACTTGCTAGTTATTATAGAATTTTTTTTAAGAATTTTTTTAAGGTAGCTCCACCAATAACTTCGTTACAAAAGAAGGATAAGAAATTTTTATGCAGTGATAAGTTTGAATCTACTTTTGAAACTTTGAAAAATTAGCTAACTTCTGCACCTATTCTAGCTATAACTGATCCTAATGGGGATTTTACAGTTGTGACAGATGCTTTTGGTGAAGGTCTTGGAGGAATATTATTACAAAATTATCATGTCATAGCTTATGAAAGTAGAAAAATTAAGTTACATGAGTTGAATTATCCTCCACATGATTTAGAGCTTACTGCCATTGTTCATACACTTCAAGTATGGAGACATTATCTGCTTGGTAAACCTTTTGAATTGAAAACTGATCATCTAGGGTAGAAGTATATTTTCACTTAACCAAATATGATGATTAGAGTTTTTGTCTCGATATGATTTTGACATAAGTTACTTAAAAGGTAAGGAAAACATAGTTGCTTATACTCTAAGTCGAAGGAATCACATTTTTTCTCTTATAACATTAAGAACACAGTTTAAGGATGAATTAAAAGATGTTATAGAATATGATTCTTATTTTTAGCAAGTGAAAACAATGCTTGCTGTAGATCCAAAAGACGTAAGGTATAAAGGTTTTCACTTTGATAATGAAGGAATGTTACGGTTTAAAAACAGAGTGTACATACCTTCACTTAACGAATTGAGAAAGAAATTACTAGTTGAATTTCACAATTCACCTTTTTCAGGGCATCCTGGCATCACAAAAATGCTCACTGATATAAAGAAGCAATATTTCTTGAAAGGAATGAAAAAAGGATGTTATTGATTTTGTAAAGCATTGCTTGGAATGTCAACGTGTTAAAGTTGAACACATGCACCCAGCTAATTTATTATATCCACATAGCATTCCGCAATACAAACAAAAAGTAATACACATGGATTTTGTACACGGTTTTCCTATGAAAAGAAACAAACATGATGTTATTTTAGTAGTTGTTGATAAACTAACGAAAGTAACACATTTTATTGCTGGAAATTTGAAAGATGATACTTCTGTTTTCACAAAAAGGTTCGTACATGACATTTTAAAATTACATGGAGTACCTGAGTTAATCATATCTGATAGAGATCCTAGAATGACGTCAAGGTTTTGCCAAATACTTAATGCAGCTCTAGGAACCAAGCTAAATTTAAATTCGAAGTATCATCTGGAAATGGATGGACAGACTGAAAGAGTAAATTAGGTTTTAGAAGATATTTTACACATGTATTGTATGGATCAGCAGTATAAGTGGGAAGATTATCTTCCACTAGTTTAATTTGCACAGTAATACATATTACACCTCTCTTAAGATGCCACCTTTCGAGGCACTATATGGAAGGAAATGTAGAACTCCTGTCAGTTGGGACAACATTGAGGATAGAGAAGTAATTAGACCTGAAATCCTTACGGAAATGGAACAAGTTAAAATGATTCGTGGATGTTTGAAAGAAGCAATAGATAGACAAAAGAGTTATACTGACTTGAAGCAGGTTAATAGGAAGTTTGAGCTTGGTGAGAAGGTATTTCTTCAAGTAAAACCGAAAAAGAGTTCAATAACAATAGCCTATCATTTAACATTACCTCCTACTTTATCACAAATACATGATGTTTTCGATATTTCTTTATTAAGAAATACATTTTAGATTTATCACATGTGCTAAATTGGAATTCCTTATAGGTCCAAGACCCAGGAATAATAATGGGTTAACCGTTACGAGTGATGGAAACTCGTCAGTTGCATTTAAGAAATCATGAACTGAGGCAATGTAAGGTCCAGTGGGACAAGTTTAATGAGGAGAGTGCAAATTGGGAAAACATGGAGGATATGAAAACTAGTTTTCCATTCTTGTTTGAATAGAATTAATTATGCAAATTGATAAAATTTGAAATTTTATACAATTATGTCAATAAATCTGCCAGTTTTGGGTAGATGACTACTTAATTCTTTTAATAAAGAATGGTGTGAATGCTGATTTCTGGAACTATAAGATTCTTATATGTTATTGTCATATGAAAAGGAATAATGAACGAATTGGTTATCATTGATAATAATTGTTAAAGCAAGGTAATCATCGGGATGATGATTCGTCTTAGGAGGGAAGCATGTAACACCCTTGTTAGTTGTTAAATTCCCCCTTGGTATTTTAAGTGTTGACATGTGATTTCTCCTTATAAAGATGTGTTCTTATGTTTATAGGAAATCATGCTTGAAATGAATAAATCATTTCTATTCTTTAGATCAAAGGACTGAAATAAAATGGCTTCTTTGAATCCATTTTTTGCTTCTTATAGGTAATCTGTAATCTGGCTTGGGAGTTGCAAACCTAACTCTTAATCTGGCTCATCCTTGGATCAATTCCATTGATCCAAGGAGTGTTTTAAAATCTTCTTTGTTGAATGAGCAATAAATTGAAATTCAATAATTTAGGGAACATAATGGATTTAATTTTGTTGTTACAAATTATTTGACCGTGTGAGAACATGTTTCAATTCTGTGTCTAGATATGCTTGGGTCTTTGGAGATTGATCTTGGCAGGGCAATCAGGCATAAATGAAATACAGTCATTTCACGACTTAAGAAGGATTCAAAATTCTTTGTTGGGAAAGATTATCTAGCTCTCAGCTATGTGATTTAAATGGGTTCTATCCTAACCTAGACTCGTGTGATAAATAAATTTAATACGGAATTCCTAAGGTTTATAGACTAATTAAATTAATTTACTGTCTAAATATATATGGTTATGAATTAGTCTAATTTAATTACTAAAACTATATTATGAAAATTAATCTTATTTAATTCCTAAAACTATAAAGGTGGAAATCAAGCTCACCTAATACCTAAAACTATGGGAATGTGACCTAACCTATGTGCAAAGACCTAGGTGAATAATCCTAAACTAACCTAAATTTTCAATGAGACCTATCCTAAACTATATGCTAAGGATTTAGGGTCACATGTCTTAGGTGACAGTTCCAAATGAGAATTTATTTGGTGATAAGGTTTGTAATGCAAATGACTACCAGTTTTGGAAGGGGCTAGTTGGCATTGGCAGAATGTTAAGTGGAAGCTCCACTAAAATTGGAAATGCATGTTAAATTTGTTTTGGTGATCCCAGGATTTGGATGGTGGTGGAAAATAAGGATAAGTGGGAAAATTGCATTTAATGAAATTAAATGGCCTCGGTTTAGGTGCACCCAAAAAACCTTGGAAACATAGAAGGAGGATTTTGAGGAAGTTTTTTGTTTTCTCACTCTCTCTAGATTTTTCTTTGCATGGGGAAAAATGGTTCTTTGAACTAGTAGTTCGACTTGCACTTAGTTTCTATTTTTGGCTCTTCTGATTTATTTTCGATCATGGTAAATTATAAGAGGCATTCTGAGGAAAGTTGGTTGTTGTTTGACCTTGCGCACAAAAGAGAAAGGAAGCTGGAATCTGATCTTGGAAGATCCTTCGATTTGGTATAGAATTACTATCAGGCATGATAGGCTCTAACCATTAAAATTTTATTGCTTTCTTCAAAAAAATTCTTTAAAAGAACTCTATTTGAATGATATTCTTGACTTGCATGTTTTAAATGGCTATTTTCTTGCTGGGTTTGATATTTTGTGAAATTTGGCTATGAAACCCACTACAAATGATGATAAGCTTGGAAACTTCTTTTTTGTAAGATATTAGTGAACCATGCATGAGAACGTCGATTTTGTGGCTTTTCTTGTCTTCTGGAACTGGAAAATGAGGTGTTGCATGGAACATACCTTCATTGTTTTACTAATGACATGACCAGGAACTTCAATGGAAATAAGGGTTATGTCTGTTCTTGTTTGAAGCTCGTATGCATGTACACGTTGAGATTTGGTTTTTATTAAAAGCTCATGTTGATCCGTGGCTTGTAATGAAATTGTTTTCTTTGTTTAGCTGGTATTCAGCCATGTTGGGATAAAGCTTGTATTAAACTTGTGTTTGAATAGGTTGTATTCGGATCTGTATAAGAGCTATTACTATAATTTTGTGATGTTCTAAACCTTAATATAATTAGGGTTCTTTTCATTCCTGTTTGGAGTTCATGTTTTGTTTGGCACTTGAAATGGAATTCAAAGCTCATGTTCATTCGGGCTATAACTTGTGTGGAGCCTACATTTCTCTTTAACTTGTATTTGAAACCTGTGTTTCATTGCACTTGTTTTGGACATGTATGTTTCTGGTTAATTTGGTATACGGGAATTGTTTTGATTGAAGTTTACATTATATTCTTGATGCTATGAACTCAGGAATGGGATAGTGGAAACTTGGGACTGTTGTGGAGGTATTTAGGTAACACTATACTCGTATATTATTTTCTTGTGCTATTTTGGACTGTTTAGAGGAGTAAATATTATACTATACTTGTAAATCATTCCTCATGTGATTATGATTTATTGTTGATGCTCATGTTTGATTGTTAAGCTAGTTCACATCTCCTTCATTTTTGGATGTAATCTGGAATGGGAACTAGTGATACCTAAAACTATGATGAATATCTTGTGAAGTCTTAAAATAGTGTGTGAAATATGTGTTTGATATTGTGACTTTGGGTTTTGGAAACTTGAGTTCTTAACTGGATTTTCTTTATCAGTATGTTCAATCTAGTTTTGATAAGGAATTGGGATTCTCCTTATACTTGCTTAAATGTTTTTAGTCCTGAACTTTGTTTTAAAACTCGTGATAGTTAAAAAGTTCTAGGGGATTGGATTCTTTAAACTGTTAGGAAGACCTTTTTGAGATCTTATGGGGGAATGTCTTGTTACTATACGGTTCATTCTTCTCTGAGACTGTTAATTCCTTGAATTTGGCAATGGTATGTAATTTGGAGATAGTCTATTCTTCACTGTTTTGATGTAACCCACATCATGGATTGTGTGTTGTTGGAGCAAGGTATCCAATTTTTGGAAACGTGAAATGGTGTAAGTTGTTAGATTATTGTCCCTCTGGGAACCAAGACCTGCTTGCTTTTATAATAAATGTGGAAATGTTATAAGGCAGTGTCAGTCCTTGCCAAGTTCTTAGGCACTTGTGAATTATATGTTTATCTATTTTAGTATCTACGCTTACCTAGTCTCGTTAAGTTATTACCGTCTTCTAAAAAAAAGGAAGTTTTGAATCCTTAAGGGGAAGTGTGTTGTTTATGTACTTTCCTACTTATATTACTATGAACTGAAATAGGAAAATTGTGCTTCGATATGATAAGGAATGAAAAATGGACTTGTACTGTGTCTTCTTCTTACTTAGAAATGGTATTCGTTCTCTCTTTTATGGAAACTAGTGTAGGAACCAAGTTGTTTAGATTGAGAGAGGGAGTTTGTTTATTAAGTTCAATAAAATGAAATAATTGACTTTCTTGAAACGAAGATTTTATATTTAATTTGTCTTCCTTAATTATTTTATTTGAAAAAGTAATGTAAGGTGAGATTAGATGTTCCAGTTTGTGGAATAGGAAATATAAACACTAATTTGTCTTTGGTGAAGATAATTGTTGTGTTCTAAGATGATACAATTAGGAATAATGCTATGATGCTCTATTATAGTTTAAAAGATAAGTGATAGGTTCAATTAAACTTTAGTTAGTAGGACAGATGTTGTAGAATGTATTATGTCATTCTCTTGGAAGGGTAAATTTAGATTTATTAATGCACTTCTTTCATATTGTTATTACTTATGCTTTTATATATGATATGTTAATTGTTTCATTAAAGCAGAGTTGTTTTGTAAAATGGAAAAATTAGTGGAAAGCATTGAGTTTTAATGTTTGGTACTTATCATGCTCAGTTCTTTGAACTGACCCGTGCTAGCAATTTTTGCAGATGGATTTCGTAAGTGGTAAAAAGAAGGCAAAACTTATATGATACAATTTCTTATTTAAGTTTGATTCTTGTGAAGAATTCTCATTTCTTTCTTGATTTGTATTTAGAAAGAGAATTTGTATTCTTGTTGAAGGAAGGTTGTTGTATCGGCAGTATGCCTAAAATGCATAGTATTGTAATTATCTAAGTTACTAAGATGAATTGAAAGTAGGAAACTTAATCGCATTGGTTGTGTAAACTAGCTAGTACCTTTATGTAAGAAATGAAATTGGATAAGGGAATTTAGTTCAAACTCCCTAATTTAGATACAACTTGATAAGTTGTAAAATATGATGTTATTATCTAAAGAATTTAACATGGTAATATGATGGGTAATAAACATGCAGTAAAACTATTTAAATTGTAAAAGATGATAAGGGTGATAAATATTAATATTTAATCATGAAGAGGAAGACTCTCCCTCTCTCAAAAGAATGTAAACAAAAAGGGAAGGTGATATGTTTGTGAATTTGTTATACTTCATTCAATGAAGTCTACTTATATAAACCTATGTGGTTACTACACCTACTTGAATGAATAAGTTACATTTAAATGAAACTTATGATGTTGTTGTCCTATTTTTTTGGTTAACTTCTTGTTAAGCCAATTAAATGAACTTAAAAAGCAATCTTAAGTTAAGTAAAGTTCTTTAATGATTAATTAAATTAGATTTTGAAAAAGAACTTAAGGAGTGTGGATTTTAACATTTCACAAGTTATGTAAAACGAATATGAATCCACTAATTAACTAAATATCAACATTCTCTTTGTAGTATGTACATCTTGATGAGGCATTTTTGGAAAATGTTGGCACACGCCAACCATAGAACTGTACCTTCAAGAAGACTAAGGTCTTCTTGAAGATACAGTACTATAGTTGGCATGTGGTAACACCCTTTTGCATTGGACCATTCAGATCTACACATGTTGGGGACTTGTCTTGGTTTCCTTCTAGGCTGAATTAGGAATATGATCTAGTATAGGGGATGAGTCCCACTTACTAGAGGTAAATAGGCACATTCGATCGACTTAGGTTAATTAAATATGTCTAAGTACCCTTAGTTAATGTGAATGATCCAATATACTAAATCATGTCACTAATTCTAGGTTAGGATAAAATCTTGGACAAGTGGACTAACAGAAGTCAGTAAAGACCATTCTAGATAACAGAAGAGTGAGGTGAAGGATGTATTCCACTGACGTGTATGCCATCTAGGAATAATCACATAGATAGTATGTTGAAAATCTTTGGCCAAAGTATCTCAAGCTGTTGGTTGTTTTGTCCTATATCACCTACTTTAGTAGAACGTGATATCAGATGAATATTGGTAATAAGTATTCAGATAGGTTCTTTAAACTGATCACTCAGAACCCAAAACAAGGTGAGTAACCAAGTATACATAGTATACACTAAGTATTCAGATTAGCATGAGAGATCGGGTTGAAACTGAGTCATGAAATGAGATATCAGAAGATACCGAGTCATTACAATTGCATATGGTTATCTGTTATAAGATTGATTGGCATTGAATGTGTGTTGTAAGTGATGTATTATTTATAATAGAGAACATGCTGTAAAAAAAAAGGAATAAGTTCCTTGTGTCTAAAGTCTTAAAATGGGAATGTTACATCTTGGTATCAGAGCTGAAGGTTACAGCTCTTAGACCTATTGAGTCCATTATCTGATAAAAAATTAAATTTTCTTATTAACAGAAAATGGTTAGAACAAGAGGAAATGTTGCAAATAACCCTCCACCTGATGATGGAGCAGCAACAACCCAAAAAACTTGATGAGATCCTTTCTACCATGTTGGACACAAGAGATCATTTGGCTGTACTAGAACAACAAGTGATGGGTAACGAGAAGGAAAAAAATGCTGGTAATAACAATCAGCCACCTCCTGAGGAAAATGCCAATATGGGGTTGATAATAATAATGTTAAAGTGCCTGATCCACCAGAGAATAAAAAGGAAAGGTTAGCAACTGAACTCACCAATGACATAAAAAGGATAAGTCCACCTAAGTTTGATGGCACCACTTTGGGAGATGGAGCTGAAAAATGGCTCATTGAAATGGAGAAGTATTTTGCTATACAAAACTTCTCCAAGGAAACAAAAGTGATATGGGGAGCATATCAACTTTCTCATGAGGCATCTTCATGGTGAGATAACCGAAAGGTTGAGTTAAATATTGATGATTCTAATATTACCTGGGATCAGTTCAAAATCTAGTTTAGGCAATGTTGGCTGCCACAGCTTTACTATGACTAGAAAATGACAAAACTTCAAAACTTAGCTCAAGAGAAGCTAACTGTAACAAAATACTGTGAAAAGTTTACTAAACTCCTTAAGTATGTTCAATAGTATCAAACTGATGAAAAGTTTAGAATAAGGAAATTCGTCATGGGATTGAGTCTCGTAATCGGAGGAGAAGTGGATGTTCATAGTCTAACCATAATAGAAGGAGTTGTGGAAAAAACAATAAGGCTAGGAACAAAAATTGAAGGCAATTTCTGCTCACAAAGAGGAGGTAAAGAAGAAATTTCCAAACTCCTCTTCAGCCTCACTTGCACCAAAGAAGGGGCTGTGGAAGAAATTCGGTAATAAAAATAATTTTACAGCTGATAACAACAAGAAAGCAACAATGGGTAAGCCTACTGTAAATACACAGAACAATTTTGTAAAGAATGGCAATAATGGACAGAAGTTCCTATGGAGGTCAAAATAATAATTTTAAGGTTGTAAATAACTTTGAGCCAAAAAGGGGACCTATAGGAAGCTATTACAGCTGTGGCAAGGATTACTATGCAAATAATTGTCCTTTGATAAAGGATGATCATAATCAGCAGCACAAGATACATACTACCATAGTAGACAAACAGGCTGAAAAGCAAGTCACACCTAGAGAAGTTCCTGGTAAGTTATTTGGTATACCTATAACTATTATTTTTGATACAGGAGCTACTGAATGTTTTATTTCTAATAAAATTGCATCAAAACTAGAATGTAAAGATGGAAAAATGGATAAAACATGGACTATACATTGTGGGAATAATGTTGTCCATATAGTTAGTATGTGTCTTTTTAGGGAAGTCCTCGAATTACCCACTTTTTTCACTGAGGTTGATCTGTATGTAGCACCTTTGGGATCCTATGATGTAATTATAGGGGTTAATTGGCTAGCAGATCACAAAGAAAAAGTTGACTATTTTGAGAAATATATTAGTTGTTTAGATGATCTATAGAAAACAACAGAGATTCAAGGTGTGAAACATGAAATTTCAGTTAGGAAATTGACTGCTATGTAACTTAAAAAGGCCAAAAATAAAGGTTGTACCTTGTATGCAGTAAAAATTTCTGAATCTGTAAAACAAAACAGTGATCTCTTGGATTGTTATCCATTGCTACGTAACTACAGTGATGTGTTTCCAGAAGCATTACCAGGTCTTCCACCAAAAAGGGAATTTGATTTTACAATCAAGATCAAACCTGGAACGAGACCTATTTCTAAGGAACCTTATAGAATTACTACTACATAATTAGTAGAGCTTAAAGCACAATTGCAAGAAATCTTATCAAAAGGGTTGATCATACCAAGTATTTCTCCTTGGGGAGCACCAGTAATTTTTGTGAAAAAAGAAACATGGGACACTTAGGTTGTGCATTGATTACAAGAAGTTTAACAAAGTGAAAATCAATAATAGGTACCCACTTCCTAGAATTCATGATTTATTTGATCAGATGTGTAGTGCGTCAGTGTATTCTAAGATAGATCTTAGGTTGGGTTATCACGAATTACGAATTAAAGATGAAGACATTCATAAAACTACTTTTAGGACAAGGTATGGGCATTATGAATTTACTATTTTACCCTTTGGGTTAGCAAACGCACCTACCACTTTTATGAATCTGATGAACAATATCTTTCAAGAATATTTGGAAAAATTTGTGCTTGTATTCTTGGATGACATTCTCATATATTCTAAGAGTGTTGAGGAACACCATGAGCACTTGAGGATCATTTTGGAAATCCTGAGAAAGAGGAAGTTATTTGGTAAGATATCTAAATGTTCTTTCTATGATACGAAAGTACACTATTTGGGCCAAATTATACGTAAATAAGGGATTGTTGTAGATCCTTCTAAAATTGCAGCGATAACAGAATGGCCTACACCTAAGAATCTACATGAGGTCAGAAGCTTCATGGGACTTGCTGGTTATTATAGAAATTTTTTTAAGGATTTTTATAAGGTAACTACACCAATAACTTCGTTACAGAAGAAGGATAAGAAATTTTTATGGAGTGATAAGTTTGAATCTACTTTTGAAACTTTGAAAAATCATCTAACTTCTGCACCTATTCTAGCTATACCTGATCCTAGTGGGGATTTTATAGTTGTGACAGATGCTTCTAGTGAAGGTCTTGGAGGAATATTATTACAAAATGATCATGTCATAGCTTATGAAAGTAGAAAACTTAAGTTACATGAGTTGAATTATGCTCCACATGATTTAGAGCTTACTGCCATTGTTCATACACTTCAAGTATGGAGACATTATCTGCTTGGTAAACCTTTTGAATTGAAAATTGATCATCTAGGGTTGAATTATATTTTCACTCAACCAAATCTGAATGCAAGATGACGTAGATGGGTAGAGTTTTTGTCTTGATATGATTTTGACATAAGTTACTTAAAAGGTAAGGAAAATAGAGTTGTTGATGCTCGAAGTCATAGAAATAACATTTGTACTCTTATAACATTAAGAACGTAGTTTAAGGATGAAGTAAAAGATGTTATGGAATGTGATTCTTAGTTTTAGCAAGTGAAAAGAATTCTTGTTGCAGATCCAAAAGATGTAAGGTATAAAGGTTTTCACTTTGATAATGAAGGAATGTTATGGTTTGAAAACAGAGTGTACATACCTTCGCTTAACGAATTGAGAAAGAAATTGATAGTTGAATATCATAGTTCACATTTTTCAAGGCATCCTGGCATCACAAAAATGCTCACTGATATAAAGCATCAATCTTTCTGGAAAGGAATGAAAAAGGATGTTATTGAGTTTGTAAAAAATGGCTTAGAATGTCAATGTGTTAAACCTGAACACATGCACCCAGCCAATTTATTATATCCGCATAGAATTCCACAGTACAAATGGCAAGTAATAAGCATGGATTTTGTACAAGGTTTGCCTATGACAAGAAACAAACATGATGTTATTTTAGTAGTTGTTGATAAACTAACGAAAAGTAGCACATTTTATTGCTGGAAATCTGAAAGATGATTCTCCTGTTTTGGATAAAAAGGTTCGTACATGACATTTTCAAATTACATGGAGTACCTGAGTTAATTATATCTGATAGAGATCTTAGAATGATGTTAAGGTTTTTCCAAACACTTAATGCAGCTCTAGGAACTAATCTGAATTTCATTTTTGCGTATCATTCGGAAACGGATGGACAGACTGAAAGAGTAAGTCAGGTTTTAGAAGATATGTTACGCATGTATTGTATGGATCGGTAGTATAAGTGGGAAGTGTATCTTCCACTAGTTGAATTTTCTTACAATAATACATATTACACCTCTCTTAAGATGGCACCTTTCGAGGCACTATACTGAAGAAAATGTAGAAATCCCGTCAGTTGGGACAACATTGAGGATAGAGAAGTAATTGGACCTGAAATCCTTATGGAAATGGAACAACAAGTTAAAATGATTCATGGATGTTTGAAAGAAGGAACAGATAGACAAAATAGTTATGTTGACTTGAATTGGGTTGATAGGAAGTTTGAGCTTAGTGAGAAGGTCTTTCTTTGAGTAAAACTGAAAAAGAGTTCAACAACAATGGCCTATCATTTAACATTACCTCATGCTTTATCACGAATGCATGATGTTTTCCATATTTCTTTACTTAAGAAATACATTTCAGATTTATCACATGTGCTAAATTGGAATTCCTTGCAGGTCCAAGACCCAGGAATAATCATGGTTAAACTGTTACGAGTGCTAGAAACTCGTCAGTTGCATTTAAGAAATCATGAACTGAGGTGATGTAAGGTCCAGTGGGACCAGTTTAATGAGGAAAGTACAACCTGGGAAAACATGGAGGATATGAAAACTACTTTTCCATTCTCGTTTAAATAGAATTAATTCTGCAAATTGATAAAATCTTAAACTTTATATAATTATGTCAATAAATCTACCAGTTTTGGGCAGATGACTACTTAATTCTTTTGATAAACAGTGGTGTGAATGGTGATTTTTGGAACTATAAGATTCTGATATGTTATTGTCATATGAAAAGAAAAAATGAACGAATTAGTTATCATTGATAATAATTGTTAAAGCAAGGTAATCATCAGGAAGATGATTCCTTTTAGGAGGGAAGCATGTAACACCCTTGTTAGTTGTTAAATTCCTCCTTGGTATTTCAAGTGTTGACATGTGATTTCTCCTTATAAAGATGTGTTCTTATGTTTATAGGAAATCATGCTTAAAATGAGTAAATCATTTATGTTCTTTGGATCAAAGGATTGAAATAAAATGGCTTCTTTGAATCCATTTTTCGCTTCTTGTAGGTAAGCTGCAATCTGGCTTGGGAGTTGCAAACCTAACTCTTAATCTGGCTCATCCTTGGATCAATTCCATTGATCCAAGGAGTGTTTTAAAATATTCATTTTTGAATGAGCGGTAAATTGACATTCAATAATTTAGGGAACATAATGGATTGAATTTTTTTTGTCACAAATTATCTGACCATTGAGAACGTGTTTCAATTATGTGTCTGGATATGCTTGGGTCTTTAGAGATCGATCTTGGCAGGGCAATCAGGCGTAAATGGAATACATTCGTTTCATGAGTTAAGAAGGATTCATAATCCTAAGTTGGGCAAGATTATCTACTTCTCAGCTGTGTGATTTAAATGGGTTCTATCCTAACCTAGGCTCTTATGATAAATAAATTTAATATGGAATTCCTAAGGTTGATAGACTAATTAAATTAATTTAATGTCTAAATATATATGGTTATGAATTAATCTAATTTAATTCCTAAAACTTTATAATCGTGAATTAATCTAATTTAATTCCTAAAACTATATAATTAAGAATTAAATTAACCTAATTCCTAAAACTATGGGAATGTGAATTAACCTACGTGTAAAGACCTAGGTGAATAATCGTTAACTAACCTAAATTTTTAATGAGACCTATCCTAAACTATATGCTAAGGATCTAAGGTTGCATGTCTTAGGTGACAGTTCCAAATGGGCATTTATTTGGTGATAATGTTTTTAATGCCAAGGATTGCTAGTTCTAGTAGGGGCTAGTTGGCATTGGCAGAATGTTAAGTGGAAGCTCCACTAAACATGGAAATGCATGTTGAATTCATTTTGGTGATCGTCGGATTTGGATGGCAGTGGAAAATAAGGATAATTGGGAAAATTTCATTTAATGAAATTAAATGGCCTCGGTTTAGGTGCCCAAACAACCTTAGAAACATGGAAGGAAGATTTTGGGGAAGTTGTTTGTTTTCTCACTCTCCCCAGATTTTGCTTTGCATGGGGAAAACTGGTTCTTTGAACCAGTAGTTTGATTTGCACTTAGTTGCTATTTTTGGGTCTTCTGATCTATTTTTGATCATGGGAAATTATAAGAGGCATTCTGAGGAAAGTTGGTTGTTGTTTGACCTTGCATGGAAGAGAAAGGAAGTTAGAAGCTCGTCTTGGAAGCTCCTTCGATTTGGCAGAAGTGTTATCAGGCATGATAGGCTCTAACCATTAAAATTTATTGCTTTCTTCAAAAAATTTCTTTAAAAGAACTCTGTTTGAATGAGATTCTTGACTTGCATGTTTTAATTGGCTATTTTCTTTGCTGGGTTAAATTGATATTTTGTGAAATTTGGGTATGAAACCCACTGTAAATGATGATAATTTTGGAAACTTCTTTTATGTAATATATTAATTAACCATGCATGAGAACCTCAATTTTGTGGCTTTACTTGTCTTTTGGAACTGGAAAATGAGGTGTTGCATAGAATAGACCTTCGTTGTTTTACTTAGGACATGACCGGGAACTTCAATGGAAATAAGGGTTCTGTATGTTCTTGTTTGAAGCTCGAATGCATGTACATGTTGAGATTTGGTTGTATTGAAAGCTCATGTTGAGCCGTGGCTTAAAATGAAACTATTTTTTTGTTTAGCTAGTATTCATCCATGTTGGGCTTAATCTTATATTAAACTCGTGTTTTTTGTGAGTTGTATTGGGCTCGTGTTTGAGTAGGTTGTATTTGGATCTACATAAGAGATATTACTTTAATTTTGTGATGTTTTGAACCTTAATAGAATTAGGGCTCTTCATGTTCCTGTTTGGAGTTCGTGTTTTGTTCGGGACTTGAAATGGTATTCAAAGCTCGTGTTCATTTGGGCTATAGATTTTGTGGAGCGTTTGTTTCACTTTAACCTATATTTAAAAACCGTGTTTCATTAAGCTTGTTTTGGATGCGTGTTTTGGTTAATTTGGTATTTAGGAATCCTTTTGATTGAATTTTGCATTGTAGTCTAGATGCTCTGAACTTAGGAGTGGGATAGTGGAAACTTGGGATTGTTGTTGAGGTTTTTAGGTAACACTGTACTCGTATCTTATTTTCTTGTGCTATTTTGAACTGTTTAGAGGAGTAAATAATATATTTTACTCATAAATTATTCCTTGTGTGATTCTGATTTATTGTTGATGATCGTGTTTCGTTGTTAAGCTTGTTCAAGTCTCCTTGATATTTGGATGTAAACTAGAATGGGAACTAGTGATACCTGAAACCACGATGAATCTCTTGTGAAGTTTTGAACTAGTGAGTGAAATATGTGTTCGATATTGTGATTTTGGGTTATGGAACCTTGAGTTCTAAACTGGCTTTTCTTTATCATTATGTTCGATCTACTTTTGATAAGGAATTGGGATTCTCTTTATACCTGCTTAAATTTTTTTAGTCCTGAACTCTATTTTAAAACTTGTGATACTTAAAAAGTTCTAGGGGATTGGTTTGTTTAAACTGTTAGGAAGACCTCTTCAAGATCTTATGGGGGAACATCTTGTTACTGAACGGTTCATTCTTCTCTGAGACTATTCATTCCTTTAATTTGGCAATGGTATGTAATTTGGAGATAGTCTATTCTTCACTGTTTTAATGAAACCCGCATCGTGGGTTGTGTGTTATTGGAGAAAGTTATCCAATTTTTTGAAACGTGAAATGGTGTAAGTTTTTTGGATTATTGTCCCTCTTAGAACCAAGACCTATTTACTTTTATAATAAAATGTGGAAATGTTATAAGCAGTGTTAGTCCTTGTTAAATTCTTAGGCACTTATGAATTAGATGTTTATCTATTTTAGTCTCTGCTCTTACCGAGTTAGTTAAGTTATTACCGTCTTTTAAAAAAAAATGGAAGTTATGAAAACTTAGGGGTAGTGTTTTGTTTCGGTACTATCCTACTTATATTATTATATACTAAAATATGAAACTTATGCTTCTATATGATAAGGAATGCAAAAAGGAGTTGTAGTATGTCTTCTTCTTACTTAGAAATGGTCTTGTTCTCCCTTTTTTGAAAACTAGTGTAGGAACTAAGTTGTTCGGTTTGGAAAGGGAGTTTGTTTATTAAGCTCAATAAAATGAAATAATTGACTTTCTTCAAACAAAGATTTTATATTTATTTGGTCTTCCTTAATTATTTTATTTGAAAAAGTAATGTAAGGTGAGATTAGATGTTCCGGTTTGTGGAACAGGAAATATAAACACTTATTTGTCTTTGGTAAAGATAATTGTTGTGTTCTAAGATGATAGAATCAGGAATAATGCTATGATGCTCTATTATAGTTTAAAAGATAAGTGATAGGTTAAATTAAATTTTTTTTAGTAGGACAGATGTTGTAGAATGTATTTTGTCATTCTCTTGGAAGGGTAAATTCAGATTTATTAATGCACTTCTTTCTTATTGTTATTACTTATGGTTTTATATATGATATGTTAATTGTTTCATTAAATCAGATTTGTTTTAATGGAACAATTAGTGGAAAGCATTGAATTTTAATGTTTGGTACTTATCATGCTAAGTTCTTTGAACTGACCCGTGCTAGGAATTTTTGGAGATGTATTTCGTAAGTGGTAAAAAGAAGGAAAAACTTATATGATACAATGGCTGATTTAAATTTGATTCTTGTGAAGAATTCTCATTTCTTTCTTGAGTTGTATTTAGAAAAAGAATTTTTATTCTTGTTGAAGGAAGTTTGTTGTATCGGAAATATGCCTAAAATGAATAGTATTGTAATTATCTAAGTTACTAAGATGAATCGAAAGTTGGAAACTTACTTGCATTGGTTGTGTAAAATAGCTAGTACCTTTATGTAAGAAATGAAATTCTATCTTGTTGCTATTGTTCAAATTATTTATAAACTTGAATGGATATCTTTTGATAAATTGGATAAGGGAATTTAGTTCAAACTCCCTAATTTAGATACAGCTTGATAAGTTATAAAATATGATGTTATTATATAAAAATTTTAACATGGTAATATGATGGGTAATAAACATGTAATAAAACTATTGAAATTGTAAAAGATGATAAGGGTGATAAATATTAATATTTAATCATGAAGAGGAAGACTCTTCCTCTCTCAAAAGAATGTAAACAAAAAGGGAAGGTGCTATGTTTTTTAATTGATTAGACTTTATTCAATGAAGTCTACTTATATAAACCTATGTGGTTACTACACCTCCTTGAATGAATAAGTTGCATTTAAACCGAACTTATGATGTTGTTGTCCTATGTTTTTGGTTAACTGATTGCTAAGCCAATTAAATGAAATTAAAAAGAAATCTTAATTTAAGTAAATTTCTTTAATGATTAATCGAAACAAATTTTGAAAAATAACTTAAGGAGTGTGGATTTGAACTTTTCACAAGTTATGTAAAGTGAATCTGAATCCACTAATTAACTAAATATCAATGTTCTCCTTATGGTGTGTACATATGAATGAGGCAGTTTTGGTGGATGTTGGCACACACCAACCACAGAACTGTATCTTTGAGAAGACTAAGGTCTTCTCGAAGATATAGTAATGCATTTGACATGTGGTAACACCCTTCTGCATTTGATCATTCAGATCTACATATGTTGGGTACTTGTCTTTGTTTCCTTCTAGGCTGAATTAGAAATATGATCTATTATAGGGGATGACTCCCACTAACTAGAGGTAAATATGCACATTCAATCAACTTAGGTCGATTAAATATGTCTAAGTACCCTTAGTTAACGTGAATGATCCAATATACTAAATCATGTCACTAATTTTGAGTTAGGATAAAATCTTGGACATGTGGACTGACAGAAGTCATTAAAGACCATTCTAGATAATAGAAGAGTGAGGTGAAGGATGTATTCCATTGACATGTATGTCATATAGGAATAATCACATAGACAGTGTGTTGAAAATAGTTTGCCAAAGTATCGCAAGCTACTGGTTGTGTTGTCCTATATCACCTAGTTTAGTAGAATGTGATTTTGGATGAATATTGGTAACAAGTATTCATATAGGTTCTTTAAACTGATCACTAAGAACCCAGAACAGGGTCAATAACCAAGTATACATAGTATACACTAAGTATTCGATTAGCATGAGAGATCGGGTTGAAACCGAGTCATTACAATTGCATATGGTTATCTTTTATAAGATTAAATGGCATTGAATGTGTGTTGTAAGTGATGTATTATTTAGAACAAATAACATGTTGTAAAAATAAAATAAAATAAAAATTTCCTTGTGTCTAAAGTCTTTAAATGGGAATGTTACAGGTTTAGTTAGATAATGGGACTACTTAGTTAGTTTCTTGTTTAGTAACATAGCTAATATTCTGATGCATATAGTCATTTATATTTACAATAGGTAAGTGGAAGGTGAATGTTACTCAAAGGATTAGTATTTAATAAATAGAAGGTGATATAGGAATTGATGAAAAAATAGAATGGTTGAAGATACAAGGCATTAAGGGGCTCAAGTTTTGGTTTACCTTAGAGTGAAGATAAATGATAAACACCCAATCCATAAGCATGAGTAATGATATAGGGTACAAGACATTTAGGAGTGAACTTTCCCTGCTTACTTTTCTCTGTTTTTTTTACATGTTGATTTTCCTTCAGGATGAGGTCTCTGACCTAAAAGGTTTGTTCTTGGACACGTTTATTGTAGGTATGTTTGATATATTTTTGGTCGATTTAGAGGTGATCGAGAAAATTTAGACAATGTTCATCTAATAACTCAAGTTGTGCCAAACAATCCTAGTGAAAATCATCATCATTGAGCATATCTCTGAGTGAGATATGAAGAGATGGAATTCAGACTTCAAGAGGTATGACAACCTTTGTACCATAAACCAAAGAGAAAGGTGTGGCAGCAGTTGAGGTGTGAATACTAGTGCGATAAGACCATAAGGTAAAATGAATGTGTGTGTGCAAATCCTTACCAGAATCATCAATCACTTTCATAAGAATTTTATTTAGAGTTTTTTTAGTTGATTCATCTTGGCCATTTATTTAAGGATAATAAGGTGAAGAAAAACTAAGTTGAATGTTGAAGTCATCACAAAGTTTCCATAGTGTTTTATTTTTAAATTTTTTTCCATTATCAGTGATGAGCCGGTGAGGAATACCAAAGTGATAAATGATGTGATTATTGGTGAATTCATATATTTTTTGAGCTTTTGTAGAAATAAGAGGTACGTATTCCACCCATTTAGTGTAATATTCTGTAGTGGTAATAATCCATTGATGATGCTAGGAAGAATGAGGGTCGGTCTCTCTAACAAGATCCAAACCCCATTGAGAGAAATACCAAATGTCTCGTGTGACCTATAAGCCATGACTAGGGATGTGATGAATATTACCATGTTTTTGAAAATTCAAACAATGCTTGACATAGTCACAACAATCATGGTTTAGGTTTGGCCAGTAAGAGCCCAAGAAAAGGATGAACTTTATGATAGCTAAGCCATTGAAGTTACCCCCACAAAAAAAATTGTGAACTTCCTTGATGGTCTATGAAATTTCAAGACTCGTACGGCATTGTAAGAGGATAGTTTCAAATTAATGTTGATAGAGAAGACCACCCATGATGAAATTGTGAGAGACACTTTTGAGAAAGGCTCATTGTCCATTATGAGTAAGATCTGGAGGTAGAATTGAAAGGGAAAGGTAGTCAACAAATTTCTTATACCAAAGGTCACACGCATTAGTTTCAATGTTTCCTACAAGGTTGACATATCTAATTAGATAAGAAGTTAATTACAACCTTTGTATTATGAAAAATATTTTGAGTCAGAGGGCAAAGCGGCGATCTAAAAATCAAGAAAGGATATGGTGTTGGAAAATTTATTAGTAGAACATGGGGTGGTTTGAAGTTTATAATGGTCAAAGGTAGTCAAAATCATGTCAACATGATGCTTATACATTTTGAGTATCTTGTTACAACACTGGAATATGCCATTAACTTGGTTCAAAACCAGTTAAGATTCAAAAATGATATTAATTGATTTAATGTCTAAGGCTATGGTGGTTTGAAGACCAAACACGAGTGCTTCATATTTGGTGATATTTTTAGTACAAGCAAAATCTAGTTTGAAAGACAGTGGCATATGATCACTATCAAGGGGAATGAGGATAACTCCGGAAAAACCCCCATAGTGACATTTGGAACCATCGAAGAATAAGGTCACACGGTAAATGGTATCATCTAGGGAGAGGGTAGAAATGGATTCATTAGGGAAATTGAAGTTATAAGATTGGTTTCCAGAGATAGGTGCATTTACGAGTTGGTCGGAAAGGGTTTTTCCTTTGACAAATTTTTGATGGATGAATTTGAGATATAGGTATGCAAAAATCATGAGCCAATTTGCAACACATTGATGTTGGTAGGTATTAGCATACAAATAACATAAGTGGTCCTTATTGGTGACAAAAACGTTTTTGTGGTTGAGTACATAATGACGAAGTTTCGTGGTGAAAAACATTAAGGCTAAGTAGAGTTTTCTAGAATGAGTATATCTAGTTTCATTGTCTAAAAGAGTACAGATTATATAATAAAACACTTTTTCCCTGTGTCATTCATCATGATGAGCGAGCATGGCACCCAAGGAATGATTAGTAGAAGAAATGTATAGGTAAAATAGTAGGTCATCATTAGGGGGAATGAACATAGGTGGTTAGAGGAGGTATTGTTTTAATGTGTCAAAGGATTTGTGGCATTCATCATCACATTTGAAGGAGACATCATTTTTGAGAAGATGATGAAATGGATTGTAGCGGTTGGAAAGCTTAGAAATAAAGTGATGAATAGGTTTCAACTTTCCTTCCAAACTAAGAAGTTGAAAAAGGTTAGTAGGTTGATGTATTTAAAGAATAGCCTAGATTTTAGTGGGATCAACTTCAATGCCACACAAAAAATGATAAAACCAAGGAGCTTGTTAGAGAGAATAACCAAGACATAATTCTTAGGTTAAAAGTGAACACAATATTTGATGAGATGGTCAAAGACAACTTTAAGGACAACAAGGTGCTTAGCTTGATGTTTAGATTTGGCAAGAAGATCATCAATAAAATCTTCCAATATGTTATGCATGATGTCATGAAAAATATAATTCGTAGCCCGTATATATGTAGCACCAACATTTTTAAGGCCAAAGGGCATGACACGAGAAGTAAATGTTCCGAAAGGAGTGATGAAGGTAGTTTTGTGTTGATCTTATGGGGTGAGTAATATTTGGATATAACCTGAGAAACCATCCATGAGTGATAGAATCTCATGGAAAGTGGTGAGATCTATTATTTTGTCAATACTCAGTAGAGGAAAGTCATCTTTGGGCAAACTTAAGGTCATGGAAATCTATCCAAATGTAGAGTCTACCCTGTCGCTTTTACGAGAGGAATGATGTTAGAGATACATTGGGGATAATCAATGGGTAGAATAAAGGAAATAAAAAGGAGGTGTTGGAGTTATTCTTTGACAAGAAGGGAAATCCATGGATGAATTCTTTGCAGCTTCTGTTTCACGAGTATAGCATCAGGAATGGCTACAGTTTTGTGGACCATAATGGTTGGATCAATACCGAGAATATCAGCATAGGACCAAGCAAAAGTGTTTCTATGATCTCAGAGGAAAGAAGTGAAAGCTTCATGTTTAGAAGCATCTAAAAATTGGCCTATTTTTAGAATGTGTGGGTCATCCTGAGTACGAATATTGATCTCAATGGTAGATTCATTCAACATGGTTTGCATCTTAGAAGGTAATGGATGATAAATATCAGAATATTCTACACTGAGGTAAGTAAAAATAGATTCATCATCCTGACATTGAATGATGTTAATAGAAAGGGTATCTTCATTGATCATGTCAGAATATAGGAAGGGAAGAGAAGAGGGATCCTTTCCATCATGCTCATATGTCAGAGGTACCAGGGAAACAGTGTTCACGGAAAAAAAAGTTTGGGGGAATGGATTTTGGTTACATAGAATTTGTAAGTGAAGGTGGTGAATTTGGTGCATGGGTGGGAAATGGTTATCATCCTCAATGATTTTGACTTGGGCCTTCCTAAAAGGTGGTTAAGAAAGTCCAACACTACTGTGGTGTTTATGCTTACGAGTGGTGCAAGGAATGACTGTATGGTGGCCTTGTTCATAAAAACCAAATCCAAATCCCTTCTAAGCACATAAATGGAGGAAGGCATAGGGGAAGTGGAGGTTGGTGAGATATTGAGGGTCAGAGGAAAATGGTTTCATTTGGGAAGGTGCCTCAGGTGAGTAGGTAGAAGTATCAAGTCTGCCATATGTTAAGTTGGTGCGAAGTTGGGGATGACCATAAGGGAAAACCTCATCGATGCAGTGATAATAGTAGGGATGTTGGTGAATTTTGCCATACTCTTGAGGAGTAAGGAATATATCAATGTTATAAAGGTGATACTCCCCTAGAGTGAGGTTTTCAGAAACACCTTCTAAGGGATCAATATTTTACATGTGGGTAGCAAGAATCGATGAATCAATGAATATTTGGGAGGAAGAATCTTTGATTGTTTGACAAGTAGATGGGTTGGCTGATGGGTCAGGTGTAGAAGTTTTGGTAGCTGTGGGAATAAAGGAGTTAGTTTTGGAAGATTTAGCCATAACATTGGTGGATGAGGTAGTGACAGAAGAAGAAGTTGTAGTGGTAGTAGATTCCTTATCTCGTATAAGGATATCACTCGGTCGATCCAACATGTTACAAGTCTTGAATGGTGAAGGGTCTGATAGAATGGTATAGTTGTGCCCTTCATATTTGAATTTCAAATAACAGTGTAAGGTTGAAGGAACACAACCCATGGTGTGGATCCAAGGTCATCCAAGTAGCATGTTGTACTAGAATTTCCCCTCTAAGACATAAAATAATTCATGAATGGCACAGAGGCCCACACAAATGTGAAGAATGATGGTGCCGAGAGTGGAAGTCATGGCATTGTTGAATGAACACAACATAACTGGGTTATTATGCATGAAATTGGCAAGGATGCGCATTTGGTTTTACACATGGGAAGAAATAATGTTAATAATGGCACCGCCATCAATCATAATATGTCAAGCACATATATTATTAATGTATATGGAAATAAATAAGGCAAGATCAGGATAATCCAATTATAGAGGTATAATCTCGTCGTCAGAGTAACTAAAAGTGGTTAATTGATGAGTGGTAGTTGGATTAAAGGAAGCGGGGGAAGTGGTGAGAAATGCCACATGATGAGGAGTGATAATGGATGTAACACATGTAGGGTCATTAGGTAGAACCTCAATAAATTTCATAACCTCAATGAGGGCCTGTCGATGAGACTCAGAGGATTAGACAAGGTTGTACAAATACATTTTGAGAGGAGGAGACTGGTGTAACTATTTAATCATTATACAATGGGAAATCCCATCAAAAACAGATGGTGATTGTTTGTCCAGGTGCAGATGGAATATTGGGTCAAAGAGTAGTTGATGAGTTGGTTTTTTTCTCCATTCCTTTTTCCTTCTGGGATCAAGTGTAAATTTGAACCATATTGATATTTGGTAAAGGAGAAAGTGAGTCATGATAATTGTAGCGATAGGAAGGGAAAAAATATGGTGAGGGCATAGACTATTTTTGTAAAAAAAATGCAACACATTGTCATTTTGGCAGAGGTTTAGCTAGCTCTCTTATGTGGACCATAGTTATCTTAAATCTAGGAGGAGGATAAAAAGGTTGTGGAGATGAAGTTCATTGAATAGATAAGATATTAAGGTGTGTGGTGATAGGTGAAGGTGGAATAGGGTCCTCATCTAAAATATTATCTTTGTTAAATTTTTATTCAAGAGGACATAGTTGGAGAAGAATACTCTTAAGATCCTTAAATCTTTCCACATCATGCCTTGGAACATGATGGTAAGTGAAAATTTTGGTATCGTCAAACCCTTCTGGTTTAGGTTTCAGTGGATTATAAGGTCTAAGTGGTGGAAATGTGATGACAGAGGTTTCCAAAGGTTGGCTAAAATTTTGGCATAAGACCCTGCCAATGAATCACAATGTGACGTAAGTGTGGGTGACTTTGGTGGGAGAGGCATCACTGGAGGTTGAGAAAATTTGACCACTTATTTGGTAGATAATGTTAGCATAATTTAGCATAGGCATATTTATTGCATTGTCTTTTATTTAATAATGTGCAACATGTGCACTCTAGTCTAGTGACTTGCATTCAATATTGTTATGTTGGATAACATTCAATATTGGTATTATTAGTAATTACATGTGCATGTGAGATGGGTCTTATCATCTCGTAGTTGGTTCTTGATAGGCTGTCATGTCTATCCATATGAGGTTGTCTAATATCTATAAATATCAAAGCTCTTGCATTGTTATGTAATATGATTTCATGATCAATAATATTTGTGAGGCTTCCATCCATCTTTGGTCATTGCAATCTAATTCTATTCTATCATTTGGTATCAGAGCAGGTTCTATCCAAACAAGGTTGAAGAGGAGAACTATTGGAAAGGATCCATTGGAAAATAAGATCTGCATCAAAGGAGATCCATTAAAGCATCCCACAGCCTCCATTCCTTCCAAGCATTCCTCAACTAAAATTTTACCTATACACTTGTTTGGAAGGTAATTTTTTTTTTATTAGTTATTGGAATAGCCAATTGATCCAACATATTGGTGGAATATTTCAGATTTGGAGATCTTTAAAAACAAAAGATCTTAAAAAAAATTTGTGAAAAAAAGAGATCTTTAAAAAAAAGGAGAAAGATCTTGAAAAAAAATTGCAGATCTAAAAAAAATTTAAAAAAAAAGATTAGATCTAAAAATAAAAAATAAAAAAAATCAGATCTGAAAGTGGAGGTGTGAAGAATTCGGGAGCAAAGGTTGAAGCAGTCCTGTCAACAAAATTCCAGAAGATAGCTCTTAGAAAAAAGGATGTAACATTTTCATAAAATGTCAGATTGATATGCCATTTTTTTTTCTGGAAAGAAAAGAAATAGGTGCACAACTTTGCAATTTACATCATGTTTAAATTCAGCCACTACATGTGACAAAAAGTCTGTACAAGTCGGATCATGTTTTTCTGAAAAAAAATCAGATCTAGCCAGTAAATTGGTAAGATCTCAAAAACCATGATTTTGATTCTTCTAAAATTTTGTGGGTTTCAAGAAAAAAATTTATGATGCTACTGTAAAATTTTTAAAAAAACCCAGATCACAGTTTGTGAGAAAAGGTGAAAACAATATTCAGATTGTTTGTTTGGATCTTGGGAACAAACAGGTCAGTAGTTCAATTCTCACTCTCTCCATATTTATTATTAAATTATTTTTTTTGGAAAATTTGGAGAAATTACTAAATTTTGAGAGATTTCCAAATTTAGAAGCTCACCAAACAGATTTAGAGCCACCACTAAATTTAGCGAAAAAAACACCTATTGGGGGGTAAAAAATATTTTTGGCCTAAATTTTGTATTTTGTGATTCTAGACCCTTTTTTATAAAGAGGGGGGACACAAAAACTTCATTTTGATGTACTTTTCGAGCATTTTGTACTAATCTTGGTGCATAAAGTGCAAAAAAAAGTACAAATTTTTTATTTTATGTTTGGTTCTATCACATGAGATCTTTGATCTCATAGCAGTGTTCAGTATATACAGTGCCTCTGGGAAGTGCTTATGGGTGATGCCATCATGACTACTACTACACTTAATGCCTAACACAGTTGCCTAAGCACTGTCTGGGCATTGACCCTATAAAATCAACGGGGATTAATAATGACACAATACACACACATTTGAGCCCTCCCATCCATTTGTGCTTGCACAAACCCCTCTCCGTACTGTCTACGTACCAAGTACTAAATTATTTCACGTATGTTAACACCTCTTTCCGTACTGACAGGTATATTGAAAGGGTGATCTTCATCCATGTACTGATGGGTATATTGGAAGGGAACGTATATAAAAATGTTTGGTATATCGGCCTGATGGTATATTGATAGGGAGACCATAAACCTGGAGTGATAAGAGCCTTACCCTTTATCAAAAATTCAGAAATTCAGATTGCAAAAATGGGTGCACAAGCACCAAAGTTCTTCTTGCTAGATTCACAACTACTTAGAGGAGACAACTATGCTACATGGAAACTAAAGATCAAGATGTTACTTGAGTTTGAAGACCTATGGACAATTGTAGATGGAACAACAACAAGATCACTTGATAATGGAAAACAACAAGTTTAATTTGATAGGGCCAATCAAAAGGCCAGGTTGATTATCTTGTTTGGCATAATGGATGATGTACAATCCCACATTATAGATGCCACATCATCTAAGGATGCATGGGATAAGTTGATCACAGTCTATGAGGCAAAGAACAAGAACGCCATCCTCAACCTACTATCACAACTGCATACTCTCAAGTTCAAGCACAATGAGAAGGTTGATTTTTTTTTAGATGAGTTTCTACTTTGAGGGCATCTCTATTAGCATTGGGAAAAGAGATAAGTGATGAAGACCTCCTACCAATTGTGTTGCGATCACTTCCTCCTTCTTATAGAATCTTTGTGACAACTATCAATATGAGTGAACACACAGTCACCTTTGAAAAGTTGGTCAATCTACTCCAATAAGAAGAGGCAATGAACAACAAAGATCATGAAGATGAGCAAGCACTATCTTCCAATCATAAAGGAAAGGGAAAATTTTAGTCCAATCACAAGAAGTCCCAACAAAGAAAATTTTAGTCAAATCTTCATCAAATTGAGTAGAATACCAGATCAGTGACGATTATAACTAATCGCTGAGGATTATCCTTTTTTGATATAAACTGTCATAACCATAGTTTAGGTCTTTATTTTTAGTTAGCTTCCTAAGGTTGGTCTTCATTTATAATAGGTCATTACTGAAGGAATTAATATTGTAATCTTACTATATTATAGCCCTATGAATCATAGTAATATTTAGCATATATGTTCTTCATCCCTTAGAGGTCATTCACACATCCACGAATTGAAATAAACAAATCTTATGACATTTGTAGTCTTCCTCTCTCAGGTACTATCATATTCTTAGTATTATCTATCAGAATATGCAAGTTAAGTATTATCCACTTGCTGTATTATCTCCTTTATTCACCATTTACAATACTAAGTCAATTCTATTTCATTTATTACCAACATGTACGCTTACGCAGTAATTGCCAACGATTCCCATAAATCACTAGTGATTGAGCTTAATTGTTGATGATTCCTATCTGTCAAAACATTTTACCTTTAAAACTTTGCTTTCTAAAATCTAGATCTGAATTTTAATTACCAGTCTACCTTTGCAAGTTCCTATCAAACCGTATCAATCTCCCTTGATTCATATGCATTACTCTATCAGTTTTCTTAAATCCAACATATTTATCATCTCAGCTTTTATGAGTACACAGTGTAGACACCAAAAATCTACACTCCCTCACTATCAATGTCTCAAGCCCATTCACGGTCAAAACACATCACTCACAACACTCCGTGACTCTAGGCCACCAACTTGTCTCCTTTAAAAAAATTAATGAGTACGCCACCACATCCCTAGGTATAATTAATTAGATTAATTAAATTAAAACAAAAAAACCCTCACACCTCACCATGTCAATTCACCTTCACTCAGTAGTTATAACTAGCTAGTTTTGGTAACCTTCTATAAATGACACCTAACTACCTTTATCTTATCCCTAACCACCCCCATTCACTTTAGTAGTTAGATTTAATTTAAAATTAAAAACCTTCTAAAATAATTTGTATCTTCATCCTAACTAACCTATTATTAGTCCGAGTTTCTCCCACTAAACAACATAAGTTCCTTCAAAATCCTCCCAAATCAACACCAAAATAGTAGGAAAATCACTCCTTCTAATCCTCTAACTCATATTTTCAAAAATCATCGAGGATTATTTTGGTTGTTGGAAATCTATATAAATAGGTTTGCTAGCCTTTATGGGGAGGTTTTTAATCATTTCACAGGGAAATTATGTTCATTCACAGGAATTTTAGAGAACAAGCACCTTTAACAAAGCTCCAATGCCATTACGTTGCATCAAAATAAACAACTTGATCGTTGTATTTTCAGTCATTTTAATCAAACCATCCTCATTCATTTGCAATCCAATTAAATCATTCATATAAGGTAATCATTTATTTTTATTAATTTCTTTCTCCATTAACATGTAATATTGTTCATCTTTTACTTATCATCTCAATTATGCTTTAAAAATCCATTGAAATTATATTTTTATTGAGTTCTCAATATCTTATTTTATAGCTTGCTAGAATTCACAACAATCATTGGTGATTTCCTAAATCACCTGCGATTCCTGCATACTATTTTTCTGTCCCAAATTTCATTAACATTGTTTGTTTGTTTTCTATCATTTATAACATGTTGTCAGACATGATGATGTCAAATGACCATATGAGGTGACAATTATCCCATTACCGACATTAACTCTCTACCCATCATTCGTCATCCATTACATTGGGAGTAGTATGATTTTCTACATGATCTAGAACTCTATGCCACCCACGCTATGCCCTTTGATCTTTTGTAGATCATATTTTCATCAAATCAACGCATTCATGAAGCAACTAAGGAGTTTTGGGAGGTGTATTATGAGATTCAAAGGATCCAAGTTGACCTCACATAGTTTGAATAGAATTTTGAATTTGGCATAGACATACTAGAAGACTACCACACCACATGTGAATTCAAGTTTGAAACAAACAACCACATCAACATTCTAGATACTGAAACTAGTGTTGTACACCTCTATGATACTTAAGAAGAAATATCTAATTTTTTCATAGAGGATTATATCTTTGAGCCTAAATCCTACTTTACTGAAAAGGAGGATCTAGTTCATTCCGTAGGATAAATATTCTCTGAGACTTATACATTGAATTAAATTCTGACTTTGGATTCTAGTCATATTTTTCCATGATTATCATCTTATGCATGTAATTAACTAAATAAGTTATAACACATGATCAAATTTTTCATTTATTTTATTGTACTTCAACTTTATCATAAATAAAGATTACTTATTTAAAAAGAAGGTTGACATCCACAAAAGGGAGTTTCTTGAATTCTGAGAATAGGCTCTTGTCAGGCAGCTTGCCCATCGAATTTTACTAACTCCATCTTGTTTCAGTGTTTTTGATTTGTAGGCTTTCTTGTAGGGAAAATAATCCTTGATCATATTCTCCGCGGAGAGCAAAAACATCATCACACATCCTGAGTATCTTGAAAACTCTACCATACTGAGGTTTATCATATTTTACCCTCTTGACACATCAAGAAAACCTTGAAGGTAAAATTTTTCACAACATATTGACACACCTAGTGGGACATGTATGAAAGAAAATAAACACATGATCATCTTTTGCACCTGACCTCCCAAGGTTGTGTCAGGACAACCAGTGCTAAATAGAAATGTATGTGTGTATGGATGATTATGGAAGTGATCAAAAATCAATTGAGGTAACCTAATGTCTTCAACATACAATATCGAGATCTGCGAGTCTAAGGTGAGGAAATCCTCTCTAACCTAAGATGGTCTAATGGATTGGTAAGATAAAATGGCTACTTGGAGGCTCCTATTAATATCGAGCTCTAGAAAAAAAAAATTTACTGGTTGTTGAACATGTGGGAAATACCCCACAAATTCTTGAAATGGATTTCTAGACAAGGTCATAGAAGCAAAAACTCTAAGTGTAGTGAAGCCACAAGGTTTATGGTAGGTTTTTAGGTCTGGTCAACAAATCCTTAGCTTGATTGGTTGCTATGTTCAGCACATAAAGTTGTGTAATAGTTTCAGGTAGAAGCAAGGATGATCTAAATACTAATACATGTAAACCAATGTCTATGCCTAATGGGTCGATTAACCCATTGGGTTGTGGGACCTAGGGGTTATAACCATGAACTCCTGAAGGTTGTGATCTCTATATGGTCATACGAGTGGCAAAGAGCCTATGCACAAGGGAGTTTAGGAAATCTCCTCTCAGGTGCGGTTGAAAAATCATAGGCATGATTAGATACGATATATAAGATGTTAAGTTGTTTAATTTTCTTAGAATACCTAGCAGGATTTTTTAGGACAAGAATTCCTAAGCCCATATCAATGTTAGTGAACAATTCAGGTTCATTGGGTTGTGGAACTAATGGATAAAAACAAAAAAAAATCTCT
Organism: Taxus chinensis; assembly: GCA_019776745.2. Lineage (NCBI taxonomy): Eukaryota > Viridiplantae > Streptophyta > Pinopsida > Cupressales > Taxaceae > Taxus > Taxus chinensis. The sequence goes on along the minus strand of CM034146.1, from coordinate 30,807,386 downwards.
TGTTGTGGACCCTTGATGGTAATGCAAAATGGAGTTGACTTGATTTGTTAAAAAAACCTAATGTTCAAAAGAAATCAAAACTATGTTTTTTTGGTATATTGATAGTATATCTAAACAAAAAAGGAATTAAACTAATCTAATGAAAGAAAAAAAATGATCTTTTCTAGTATTTTAAATAATGCTTCCAATCTAATACAAGTAATCAAATGGATGTAGCTAATTACTTGTGCAAGTATGTGAATCTAAATATAAAACAACTAATTACTTCAATCAAAACCATCAACCCTACCTCAGAGATGAGAAATAAATCACATCTTCAAAGAATCTATTATTCCCCACAGATTCTCGGGTAATGTTGAAAGTAAACATTTTAATGATTTGATCTATTTGAAATTGCTTGAATAATTGAAATGAAAGGATTTCACTACTCTATTTGATGTGGATTTGTAACAAATAAATTAAAAACTTGACAATTTAAACAAATGAAGAAAAAAAACAAATAATTCCAACCTAGATAAGTAAGGGCTTTGGCAAATCCAGTTGTATGTGTGTTTGTCCCCTCAGCTTATCTTTTCTTTCTTTATGTGTCTGTATGATTCCAAGGGATTTATAATGGAAACGAAACAAGAGGAGAAGGCGTTTGAGCAATGGCATCTTGAAAGGAAAATCTAGTTGCAATGCAAGTGTAATAGAGATAACACAAGTGAATAGATCTTGGCTATGCAATTTTAACAGGATTGTTGTAGCATTACTATGCAAGATACACAATATTCTCAGGGCCTTTTTCTTGAATAAAATCATTAAATATATAGGAATTAGCTAGGATGTGCCTTCATTCACAAGGAAGCCTTGGACTGTGAAATTATTAGGTGAAGAAGCAATTCAAATTGATTAAATATATTTGAAAATAGAAGAGGAAAGGAATACCATGCAAACAAGACTATTTTTAGGAAATTTGGCTCACAAACGCACCTTGGAATTCAAGTTAAGTGAAATTTCATGTGTTTAAATCATGCATGAAGAGTTATGGAAAATTACATAGGGCCCCCACCCTATGCATGGTTATAATCATAGAACTACTGCCCTATCCTAAGCGATGGTCACAAAACTTCCACCCTGCCTGGGAGATGGTTACGAAACCACTTCCCAAGTAGGGAGGAATATTTAACACTAAAGGCCAAAAAATAGGGCGAAAGAAGTGGGAACATTGAAGGAAGCATGGTAAATCTAAGTACAGATGTCTCGGATATAAATATACCCTACAAATGAGCTTAGGAATTTAAACACCTTCTAAAAGGATATGAATCATCATCAGGGACTTTTGTAACTGTTTTTCTGATAATGTGACACATGAAAAATTGGGTGCATACATATTGACCCCTTAGAGAAGCTTCTTAGCAATGAAGAGGCATAAAACGTAGACTCTGAGTATGACATTTCTGAAATGGGGAGCTAGAAGCTATACCTAACATGCCCCAATGTGTTTAAATGTCACTACCCGAACTCCCACTACCTTCAAAACAAGAAGAAGACTCAAGTACAGATAGATAAAATATCAAAAAATAAATGCTAAACTAAAATGACAAGAGCACTTACCATTTGCACGTAGATATAGAAATATACCTACATCAACGTTCCCATCCATTGAACCATGCACTCAAAATGAAGTGAAAACAATATATATATATATATATATATATATATATCCAAATATATATATATTTTTAATTCATTTATGGATATTGACTTGGTGATTTTGGAGCTCTAGACCCACGGTGACCATTATCGACGAGAGGATAGTAAAAACATTAATTGTGAGATAATGATCATGCCTCCATGACTAGGAGATCGACTCGCGTGGTCTAAGGTTAGTTTGTCTCACTTGTTTATTTTGAAACCCAAAAGGTTAAAATTTAAAAATCTTTATATAGGAGGGGTTATTTTCAAAATTTATTGTGCTAAAATAGTCTTTAGGGGGGGCGCATTTTTTAAGGCAACAAACTCGTGTGGTGATTCTATGTAGAACTGTCACCCTGGTTACGAGATCACCGCCTTAGCAAGGATATGGTTTGAAAATAGCCACCCTGACAAGAAGGTGATCACAAAATCCCTACCCTACATAGGGTGGCAGTTTGTAACAAAATTTAAAAGGCTTTCCTAAGGCCATTTTTTTTGAATTTTTAGTGTTTCATCATGGTTTTGATGAGCTTGTCTATTAGAATATGTCACTAAATTTCTCCTTTTTTTTTGTATTTTGGATGCAAAAGAAGGAAGAGTGCATAAATTGGAGTCACGAGAGGGAGTGTGACTAGCTCCCAAATATTTTAGATTAGTTGACTCAAGATGAGACCGACACACTACAAGGAGCTGGCAAAAAGAGGATTACACAGATGCCCCATGTCACTCTTTCCAGTCATATATTATGTGACTTATTCTCTTATTGGGATGCAGACCAAAACACATTCTAGTTACCAGGTGTCAGGGGTGAGTGATCTATCACCCTGGAGGATTTGTACTGTATTCTTGGGGTTCCGATACTGGGCAAATGGTTGACTTTGTGAACAATAGGGTCTGGAGCTATGATGAGTCTGTGGGCTACTTATATGGGTGGTTTCATGGTGTCAGTTGGTTCAAAGAAGGGTATGAAGGTCTAATCTATTATCACTTATCCTATCCCCCTATCCATAAATCCATCATGGGCCATCATGGGTATCTTGGATTCATGGTTGATCAGAGATAAGGGAGGTGATACATTTTTATACTCCTGGTCTCCTATTAACACACAAATTGAGGCATATGGCTGTATCTATGCCTTGGGGGTAAACATACTCGGTAGCACTAACCACGATTTATACCGAATTTTCAGGTTATAGGTACATTCATTGAGCCACCCTACATTGGTTATGAGATGGGTGTATGAGAGGATCATCCCCTATAGGACGGGAGCTTGAGTACATGACCTAGGGACCATCAAGGCTGCTAGATGGATGGTGATGTCAGTTATCATAGGGCCTCACCAGCCAATGGCTTTATTTACTACTAATGACTTAGTTGTTACTCCTTATCTTGATATTTCAAGAGTGTGGGGACATGAAGGGACCATAGTGGTGGCTTGAAACAATACTGACAAGTTAGTTGATAGGACTAGAAAAGTGGATATTCATCCATTCGGTTGAGTTCCTCAGTAGTGCATACTCCCATATATTGACATGCTTCTTCCTATGGAACTTGTATATAGGAGTGTCAAGGAGTATCGACATGGTCGTCGAGGTAACCCAGGTTGGAGAGTAGTGACTCTAGAGGTGCCAATCACAGTTAGGCATGTTTTCCACAATAGACGGGAAGCTTCTACCATTCCTTCACCTCTGTTACATATTGAGGTTAGTCTCTCCTAGGGTGGGGAGGAGGAGGTGCCTATTGATATTGAATCTGGCTCTAAGGAGTATATAGGTGATGAGACTGAACAAGATTCAAGAGATGATGAGGCTGGAGGAGAGACTGGGGATGAATTCAGAGATAAGGGTATGGGTGGTTGGACTACTGAGGTATCCCATATGGAATTGGAGTACAATAAACTAGAGTGTCATGAAACCCTAGAGAGATGTGAGGTGTAGAGAGATGAGGTAGACACAGAGATGGAGATAGTTGTCTCCAAGGGACCACTTACTCATGATGAAGATGGAGATGATGAATCTATGATGAGACAAAGTCTCACCTCTAGACTTGGGGAGGATCAGTAGTAGCAAAATCCACTAACCCTACATGGATTCCTGGAGTTCCAAGTATGTTTATAATCTTCTCTTGAATTTGTTGGTTGGAAATATTAGTTAGTATTTCTTTTTTATTTTTCCAGTTTTTCTAACTTGCCGTTATTTCTTTGTTTGCAGCGACTGCTCAAGGATGGTGAGATTTTATTCATCAAGTTTTCATGGAAACCTTATTAAACTCTTCGGGAATGATAGGATCTGAGATAATGGAGGACACTAGGCACCCATTGTTAGCTGGAAGACACACATATGTGTTTGTACCTATGTGGAGGGTAGCGGAGATCATGAATTCTCATTGCACTTAGGTTACTACATAAGAGAAAACCGAGAGGTTGATGAGGTGGAACCATTCTTGTAGAAAAACCACATCCAACAGACACTATCACAAGCATTCCCACAATTCAATACATTATCGGTGCCGCATCCACAATATAAGCCCTAGAAGCAGTCGTGCACCATTTCAGGGATCCCACGTGGATTGATAGTCTAGTGGACCTTTTATTACTTATTTTCCATTTTGTGGGGCATTTATACAAAAAAAATTATATTTTTTAGACTCATTGCGAGTGTTTTGACCATGCCTAGTGTGTGATGGCATTTTACAAACTTTGACTTATTATGATACATATATAGATAACTATTTTCTCAATGGCTATTCTTTGTGAAGGGTTGAATTCATTTTAAGGTTTTATTCACATGTGTACTCTAGATGTTTATAATTTTTGATTTTGCACACTTTTCAAAATGTAATCGATGGATGACAAATGCTAACAAAATAATATTTTCTTAATGTTGTTTTCATATGATCATGCAGACACATTATAATGTTTAAACTTTATCTTTTCAAGTAAACTTTGATAATTCATTTGATATTGGAAATACATGATGAATAATGATATGGTAATAAAATGAACTCACTCTACTTCTATCTCCACGTAACCAGTTAGAAGTGAGAGCTCACAACTGAGAGTCAAAAGAGACGTGATTTATATGAATCTGTTGAATGAGCATGATGAGAGTAAGACAAGGTTTTGACAATAACCCAATTGAGAACTTACACCCTATTTCTACACAAGTTTTCTACATAGTTCAAAGTGAAATTTCTTACCATTTTATCTAGACTTAGATCCCTAGATGGCCACTTGATTGATAAAATCTGATTTAAGGCTTGAAAATCACTTGAAACTTTAGACATATAATTCAATTTGTTGGGATTTATTATTTCAAATAACCTTTTATTGAATGAACTAATTTTAATTTATTAATTTATTTGTAGAGACCCCCTACACCTTGCCTCATGATATGAGTAGGAAGCATGGGATCATCACCAATGAAAAGGCATAGGTGAGTGAGGGAACTCCCTTCCTTTACCAACCTCATGCCACTAGTAAGAAGCATGGGTTTACACCAAAAATTGGTAGGGAAAGGAAGTGTGTAAATGAAAATTTTGTATTTGATTTTGACTTGACATATATACTCATTTTATTAAACTTTAAGGTGTGCTTTTGGGAGGGATAGTTTTCCCCTAGTCTCAACCTTGTGTAACTAGTAGAATGCAAGGGCTCTATACTAAGGGTTGAGATAGGTGATAAAATTGATTAAGGTAAAAAAAAATTATAGTGTTTTGTTTCTAAAGAGATGTGTATGGGATAGATGCGACACTGAGAATCTTCTAGAAGAGACTATATGAAAAAAATCCTAAACTAGAAGAAATATTAGAGGAAAATCAAGTATGTGGGCCCTGTTAGGGTCAAGGTTAAAAATCTATCTCAACTTTTTAAACTGATGAAATGATAAGAATTATTAATGATAATATTGCAAGTGTTTCACCAACTTTGTGGAAAGGGTGCAAGGGCATGATCAAAGCATCTCTGTTTGCTTTACCAAGGAGTGGAATGAGAGGAATGTCGACTATGGGGGGCAGAAAAATTCTTATTAATGAAGAGCTCATAGCTGAAGCGACTGGTCTCAGCTTGGAAGGGTACCGATTCTTCAACAAGAGGTTGAGATAGGTGATAAAATTGATTGAAGGTAAAAAAAATTTATAGTGTTTTGTTTCTAAAGAGATTTGTATGGGATCAGATGCGACAGCTGAGAATCTTCTAGAAGAGACTCTATATGATAACCCTTCTATGAAAGAGGCAGAGCTTAAATTGCTGAAATCCTTCAAAATAGCTTGATGATATAGAAGCCTTGGGGAAGGCGATCTAAATATTGCCGCTTTCAGAGGAATCGAGGGTCAAGTTATGAGCGCTCCATTTTGGAGTTCCAGAAGGGGTGGTTCCCTTGCATCAAGGGGCTTAATTTTCTTATTCACAAGCACTGCCTTGTTAAATTCCCCCGGTCTTCCCTTCCTCTCCCAGCCTGGCTCCCCCTTTGATGGGCTCCGCTGCTGCCAGTCCTGTCTCCCCTGCTGTCCCTGATGCTGTTGCTCATGCTTCTCCTTCTTTTCCTCCTGCTGCTGCCCCTAGGGTCAAGGTAAAAAAAAGCTCAAAAACCTTGCTATTGAAGGGGAAGGGAGCATTGGCAATAGCCAGATTGATGATATATACAAAAAACTGACCTCCTTTGACTCCCGCCTTGGGAAGGCGAAGACTAGGCATGATTACATCGACTTGCCAAGAGTTTAAAGTCTCGTTTGTGTAGTTGTTTCTGGGCTAAGCTTTTGAGCTTTGCTACAGCTACTCTGCTCCTCTCTCTTATTCCGGCTTTTAGGCCTTATTTTGTATTCAAGGGTATAGTCACTTTCAACAAACTATTTGCCAATATTAAAAAAAATATTGCAAGTGTTTCAAGAGTCATGATTTGAAATATTACCAATGTTTTTTAGACATTTATGAGAGTTAGTTGAAAATAAGTTTCTTAATTATAATTTTTATAGAATGAGTTTACAAGTGGTAATTGTTATCCAAAATAAGCCCCTTGTGTATTTTGGCTAACTTTCCTTCATTCCTTCCTCCCTTGTGCTTCAATATCAAATTTTACACATTTCAAGACTCAAAATTTTTCTGGAAATAGCTCCATAAAATAGGGAGTTTTCTCACCTTTCCATAAAGGTAAAATTTTCCTCCTAACTCCTTGTAAATTTTGAGTTATGGCCAGACAAAGTTTTTTGGGGAAAATTTCCCTAGGCAGTCCCTCAGCAAATGAAATGGTGCCACATGACGGAGGAGGTCGGGGCAGTGGAGTGAAGCTGAAAAATTTACCAAAGTGGGCAAAGGGTTCAAAGGAAAAGTATGGCCCACAGGCACGTAGGGGAGGATGGAGAAATTTGCAAAGGCCCACCGAGTAATGGGGAAGTGACACATGTCCAGTCGGTGGTAGAAGTTAGGGGTGGCGAAAGGATTTGGAAAAATTTAACAAAGTGGTAAAAAGCACCAAGGTGAGAAATTAGAGTGCACCTCCGCTAGAACAAGAGAGTGACACGTGTCACTAGGATAGCGAAGTGTGGGGAAATCTAGTGAAATTTTCCCAATGTGAAATTAGAGGAAAAAGGTGATGTTTGAGCTCGTGTTTCATCAGTGAACGGGAAGGTTCCATGTGGTAGCAGTAGTAGCAGTGGTGCGCGGGGGGCTTTTTGGGAATTTTTCCCAAATTGAAAAAAGGGAAAATTTTCAAATTTCGGCCCGCGAACCCATTTTTTCCATAAATCTTCAGAGGGCCATATCTTTTGATCCAAAACTTAGAGTTTTGCATTTTTTATGTCATTGGAAATCTGTTGAAATTCTCCACATGATGGATTATTCAATTTCATTTTTTGGTGGGAGAAAAATGAGAAAACATCTCAGGCATGTAAAAAATATAGAATTGACATTCAACCACCAAAATTAATGAAGTATGAATCACTTTTTTGATCTGCAGGGAAATTTACTTTGGCGTATGGGTTTGTACATGAATCCCATCACTTTGTAGGTGAAATTGACGGGATTTGATTGGTAGTTGAGCTCATAAACCATTTTGCTCACATTTTTTTGCTTTCCCTCCTTTTATTTTGTCATTAAAACCTAGTTTTGGCACATTTGTATAGGGTTGGACGTTTTTGTTCTTGCAAACTCCCCTCTTCCCCTTGGCACGTGAACTCGAAGAGTTTCAAACCTTCCATGGAAACTGTGACACGTTTTGTTCCTTTCTTCCAGTATAATGCATTGTATCAAATTTGGGAATGGTAATGCATGTTTTTTGAATGATCTCCCAATCCTCTCATGTGTTTATTATTGTTTTCTGGTCTTTCATTACAATCTAACAATCTATGCATGCTTGGTGTTACATCTCTATGATTTGTGTTTATTTGCAAGATAGAACTTCATCACTCCTTTAGTGTATCACCATTTTAATTAGTTTTGTTTCCTTTTACATCCTTTATCTCTGTATCCTTGGAATTTAGAGTATAATTTAATATTTAACCTCTTCAAAATTCATGCATACACCTAAACAGAGGAATAAGAACCAGTTTCCTCTAGAGAATTTTCTCATTTAGAAGGTTCGCACAGCTTGGAGAAAATTCAATGTTGTGCAATCACACTAAATGACCTGATTCTGAACTATAGATCTAGAGGTCATTTAGGGGGTGTTGTAGATTTTCACTAACAATTTTGGCATGCCCGGTGAGACCCTATAGGTATTCATCTCCATTACAACAAAGTTGATGTGTAATTTTTGAAAGTTTCTTGCTTAAAAGAGCCTTGATTTGCACATCTTGTGACTCCAAAAGGATAGAATCAACTTGTTTCAAAAATCCAAGATTGAAGATTCATGAGAAGGATCCAAACAAGGTCAAGGGCCAGAGTAGAGGGATTTTCTGAGTATCTACAATTATCCCCAGAAAGAAGAGAGAGGGGAAGAAGGATTCGAAGGTCTCCATCTCCACCAAAGAAAACTCTGTCAACTCCCCTGCTTGGTAGACCTTTCACCCAATCAACAAGGGTTCTTAAGCCAATCATAATGGCACAACCCAATCCTTATGTTAACTTTACTGGTAGCATACCACTTTCTCTCAATGCCAAAAACCTAGTTCCAATTGTAGCATTGAAGAATATCCCATACTTTACTGGGGAAAATCATACCACTCCTGGTGATCATGTCAAAGACATTGCTAATGTTTGTGCAATCCATGAGATTGTTGAGATGCAAATTATTTTCAAATTGATGGCATATTCATTCAAAGGGAAATCCTTGCAATGATTCAGGATCCTTGAGGTAGGCTCTATCCAAAATTGGAACTAGTTGTGTATAGCTCTCCACAACCAATTTGGAGAAAAGGGGGACAACTTGTCTCTATTAGAGCAACTGAAAACTATCAAGAGAGCTCCCAATGAGCAGCTAACAAAATTAAATTTCAGATTTCAAATAACATGGGATAGAATCCCATTGATAGTGAGACCAATAGATCAAGGTGTTTTCTTATACTTTCTCAAGGATTTAAATTCTAACAATTCTATATTGATCCAATCCATGGAGGTGCAACTATACCTGTAGCTTACAACATCGCCATTAGGGCTGAGAATTTTTTGATTCAAGTTGGTAAACTTACACCTAGGCCTCCTATGCCCTTATATCTATACTTGGAAAGCCCAAGTACTAGTAAAGCACCTACTTTAGCTCCTATTCACACCCCTAGAAATCAGGTTTCAAATGAAACTTCTACTTCATCCTTTGGTGACTCAAAAGATCTTCAAGAAGTTATGAAACAATTAAAAAATTTGGTCAATGAACTAGTTACAGTCAAGAGACAGTAAGCCCAAAGTTTTAGGCCTTCTTATCAGTATCAAAATCAACCTAATAGATAACCATATCATCCTAATAGGTCACCCAACCCAGCTGCAAATCAAAATCAAGTAAGGCCTCCTACTAATAGACCATTTCAGTCCTATAACCCCAATGTTGCATCTACCTCTAAAGCCTTAGTGTCAGTGGAAAATAATATAGCTCAAAAGTATGATTGGTGTTTCCCATTCAATGATCCTCACAACCAGTCTATGTGCTTCAATGTTGCTTTGAACTAAGATTTGATGGTGAAAACAACTGGCATAGGGAGTGAGGTGAGTCAAGAAACAAACCAATAACAAGGGACATCTCAACAAGATACAACTCCAAATGAGACTACAATTGTGAATTGGCATGCTAAAGTTTTTTGTGGTATGAATCAAACACCTTCTCAGAGTGTAGCACCTAAAACATAGTCAAAGAAGAGGAATATTGGTGAAGGGAAGTCATTAGCTCCAAGTGATCCACGACCTTCCATCACTCCATAAGGTGTTGGCAAGTAAAATATAGTTCGAAATGTGTAAGGACAACCCAAGCCACCTTCTAGACCAGCTCAAATACTGGTTGTTGCAGCCCATGTATAACAGAAGAATGTATAGATTAAAGGGAAGAAAAGGGATGTTTCAACCCCATTTAGCATCATTGAACAAATGAAGAAGACAAATGTGAACATATCTATGTGGGAGTCACTATCCATCCTAGGCTAAAGGGATCTATTACAAGATTCCATGAAGAATTTGTCAACCTCAAATTAGCCAACTCATATGCAAGAGAAGGTACTCAAAAATGCTCCTTAGCCTGGAGGGCATCATGGAGGACAACAAGGTAAAATTTTGAAGCCCCCTCCATTCTATGTTTCACTTATCATTGGGGATAAACTAATACATAATTATATGATTGATTCTGGGGCAAGTAGTTCTGTGATGGCCAAGAAAATAGTTGATCATCTGGGCCTTCAATATGAAGTCATATCCAAAGGGGTGGTGTAATTAGATGGGACAGTAGTAAAAATAGTTGGGGTAATTAAATATTTGAGCCTTACTTTGCATGCATACCCCAATGTAACTATTTTGCAAGATGTGTCAGTTATAGATTTGCCACCACTCTTTGCCATATGTTTTTCAAGGGATTTCAAAGCTAAAATTGGAGGCTGCTTATCTGTTGATTGGTCACACATTTTTTTTAGGAAAAGGTATGGAGCCAAGGCCACAATCAGGTCTAAACCTATTGCAAACTTTCACATTGAGCCTCATACTCCGAGCCCAATTAATGCCAACTATTCAGCATTTGATCAAGAGGATTATCCAACCACACATGAATCTGACACAAAATTTTGAAGTATTCCAGATTTGACCCTTGATGAATGGGCAAGAAAGATACATGCTTTTGATCCCTACAAGGAAATAGAGGAATTTGAACTAGGAGTCTATTGCATGCATGAAGAAAATCAGCCTTTTCCTAGCATCACCAAGCTAGACCATACAGATAACAATGAGGTATGGAAGCTATTCTTTGATTGATCAAGAAGTAGAAAAGGTGCATGAGGAGGAGATATGATTTTTTCACCTTAAGGAATTAATTATTATTCAGATTTTAGATTGTAGTTTGCATGTTCTAACAACACTACTGAATATGAAGCTTTGATACATGGATTACATTGGTCAAGAAAGAGAGGTATCAAAAACTTACAAGTCTTTGGTGATAGTGAGCTAATTGTTAATCAAGTTAAAGGAAATCATGCTTCCAAAAATGACCTACTCAAGAGTTATAAGAATAGGGTGTGGGATGTCCTTGAGGATTTTGAGGGCTTGGCATCAACTCCATCCCTAGGAAAGAGAACCAAGCTGCTGATAAGATTGCAGCAATTGGAGCAACTTTTGATGTTGTGGAGAGTATCGAAAGAGATAAAATGAGCCAAACATCCATGTGATTGTGAGGCCATTAGTGCCAGAAAATAATGTAAGTTGGAAAGTGTTTGAGAGTGACCAACAAATCATCAATTTTTTGTAAGAAGAAGCTAAGTTCTTAGCCACAAATCAGGAAAAGTTAGAACAACAGTATGGTGATCAAGTGGTATAGCTAAAAACCAACAAACTACCAAAAGGACTTATGAATTTGGATTCTATCTTTAATCATAATGATCAATTTAGGAAGGTGAAAGCAAATATCCAAGTCAAGGGAGAAGATCCAGAGTCCATCTCAGTTGGGGAAGGCAAGTCACTTCAAATTGGTAAAGTGGCAACTGAGAAAGAAAGGTATGAATTCATGCAACTTTTCCAAGAGTTCCTAGATGTATTTTCTTATAGCTATGAGGACTTGATAGGTTTTAATCCTAAGCTAGCTCAACACATAATTGAACTAGATCCAAATGCTAAGCCCATCAAGAAAAAACAAAGACAAGTCAATCCACACATTGAGCCTCTCATGAAGAAGGAATTGAATAAGTGAATAGAGGAAAGTATCATATTCCCCATCAAGCATTCAAGAAGGGTTGCAAACTTGGTTCCAATCATAAAGAAGAGTGGATAAATCAGGTTGTGTGTAGACTTTAGATATTTGAATAGAGAATCCCTCAAGGATCACTACGCACTTCCTTCTATGGAGCAGATTTTGCAGGTTGTTACTCGCTCTGAGAGGTTTTCATTGCTAGATGGTTATTCAGGGTATAATCAGATCATGGTAAAGGAATATGATCAGTTCAAAACAACCTTCACCACCAAATGGGAAACCTATAAATATAGAAAAATTCCATTTGGGTTGTCTAACACCATATCCACTTTCCAAAGGGCATTGGATATGGAGTTCAAGGGATTGATCAAAAAAATAGTGTTGATATACCTAGATGATATTACTGTATTTTCTAAAAGTGCAGTAGATCATCTCTTTCATTTGAGACAAGTGTTCCAAAGATGTAGAGGATTTGGGGTATCCTTGAATCCCAAAAAATGTATTTTTATAGCTCATGAAGGCAAGCTCCTAGGCCACATCATTTCTAAAGAGGGATTAGAAAATGATCCAGAGACAGTTGAAGCAATAAAAGCACTGCCATTTCCAAGACATAAGAAGGCTCTTCAAATTTTCTTGAGAAGAATCAAATTTTGTTCGAAGGTTTGTTCCAAATTTTGCAGACCTTGTCAAGCCAATAACTATGATGTTAGAGAAAAGTATGGCCCTCAAATGGACAGATGGGTAAGGTAAGTTTTAAGGTAATAAAAGAATCTATCTGACAAGATCTAACTCTCATTAACCCAGATTTCTCCAAATATTTCATCCTTTATGCATTTGGCGGTGATGATACAATTTCTACAATTTTAATATAGCAAAATGAAGAAAATGTAGAGCAGCTAATTTCCTTCTTTAGCCAAAGCTTGGAGGACTATAAATTAAGGTATTCATTCATTGAGAAGCATGTTCTTGTAGTGATTAGGAGCTTGAAGAAATTTAAGCATCTAGTTTCAAACAATAAGGTTCAACTGTTGGTTTCTCATGTGGGAGTTAAAGACTTCCTCCTCAACAAAGATCTAAATGAAAAATGTGTAGGGTGGATTACGGGTGTCATAGAGTATTCCATTGAGATAAAATTCACTAAGCTGGTCTGAGGAAAGGGATTGTGTTAGAAATTGGCCTTGAGCCAATCATTTAAAGAAAGCAAAGAGAAGAATGTTGTTTTGGTGTTGTAAGACAGTCAAGAACAAAGAGATGTTCAAGAAGAAAATGGTGGTATGCTCACTCCTTGTTGGACCCAAGACATAATGCACTTCTTACAAAAAATCCTATGCCCTCCATAGATGAACAAATCCAAAAGAAGACACTTCAGATTGTAGGCTATTCCATATGCACTTGTTGATGGTATCTTGTTCAAGGATGTTAATGGAGTGTTGTTGAGATGCATTGAGACAAATCAGATTGAGAGAATGTTAGAAGAATTCCATGGTGGATCAGCTAGGGGTATTTTTTCTCCAAGAGTGAAAACTCTCAAGATCATGAAGGCTGACTATTATTGGCTCAAGGTGTTTAGTGATTGTTATGCATGGATCAAGAGGTGAAAGAATTGTGCATTCTTCACAAACAGAGAGAGATTAATAGCACTTCCATTGCACCCAATCTCAGTTGACCAGCCATTCATGCAATGGGGTTTGGACTTCATTAGACTCATTAATCCAATCTCAAGCCAAGGGCACAAATGGATTCTAACAACAACATACTACTTCACCAAATGGACTGAGGCAGTGACACTCAAAGAGTCAAATGAATCTAGAATTCTAGAGTTATATGAAGTATAGCAACCAGGTTTGGCATACCTACCACTATAATATTAGATAATGCATTGGCATTCATAGGATCAAAGGTAACTGAATGGACTGTTAGAAATGGGATCTATCTGAGCACTTCATTAAATTATTACCCCCAAGGTAATGGCCAAGATGAGTCTATAAACAAGAATCTATTAAGGATCATCAAGAGGACTCTTGATGAAAATCAAAGGACTTGGCACACTAAGCTCAAATCAGCTCTATGGGCTGATAGGATAACTCCCAAAAGATCCATAGGTAACTCTCCATTTAGACTTGTTTATGGGAAATAGGCAGTCTTTCCTATGTCACTTGAGTTACCAACATTGGAACTCATGAAGCAATTGGAATTGTTGGAGTTTGAGCCCATGGAGGTTGGAAATGTAGAATTGATGGAACTCCTAGAAATAAGAGAACATATAGCCCAAACAATGGAGAAGGATCAAGCTTTGATCAAGAGAAGCTTTGATAGGAAAGCTAAGGCTGGAACTTTCCAAGTTGGAGATTAAGTGTTGAAATGGGATGCAGACTTATTTTGGCCAACTTACCTTCTTTCCTTCCTCCCTTGTGCTTCTATATCAAATTTTACACATTTCAAGACTATTTTTTTTTGGAAATAGATCCATCAGATAGAGAATTTTCTCACCTTTCCAGGAAGGTAAAATTTTCCTCCTAACTCCTTGTAAATTTCGAGTTATGGCCTGATGGAGATTTTTAGGGAATATTTCCCTAGGCAGGCCCACGACCAATGAAATGGTGCCACATGGTGGTGGAGGTTGGGGCAATGGAGTGAAGTTGAAAAATTTACCAAAGTGGGCAAAGGGTTCAAAGGGAAAAAATGGCTCGCGGGCCTGTACGGGAGGATGGAGAAATTTACAAAGGCCCTCTGAGCAATGGGGATGTGACACGTGTCCAGTCGGTGGCAAACTTTAGGGGAAGTAGAAGGATTTGGAAAAATTTTCCAAAGTGGTAAAAAGCACTAGGGTGAGAAATTAGAGCGTACCTTCGCTAGAACCAGAGAGTGACATGTGTCACCGGGAGAGCGGAGTGTGGAGAAATATTGGGAAATTTTCCCAACGTGAAATCAGAGGAAAAAGGTGAGGTTTGAGCCCGTGTTTCATCAGTGAACGGGAAGGTTCCATGTGGTAGTAGAGTAGCAGGGTGCGGGGATTTTTTGAGAATTTTTCCCAAATGAAAAAAAGGGAAAATTTTCAAATTTCGGCCCGCGAACCCAGTTTTATCCCTTTTTTTCCATTTTTGCCCTAAATCTTCAGATCGCCATATCTTTTGATCCAGAACTCAGAGTTTTGCATTTTTTATGTCATTGGAAAGTTGTTGAAATTCTCCACATGATAGACTATTGAATTTTTTTTGGTGGAGTTTAGTGGGAGAAAAATGAGAAAACATATTTGGCACACAAAAAATACATAATTGACATTCAACCACCAAAATTAATGAAGTATGGGTTGTTTTTTTTATCTACAGGGTAGTTTAATTTGGTGTATGGGTTTGTCCATGAAGCCCATCACTTTGCAGGTGAAATTGAAGGGATTTGATTAGTAGTTGAGCTCATAAACCATTTTTCCCACTTTTTTGCTTTCCCTCCTTCTGCTTCACCATTAAAAGCTAGTTTTTGCTCATTTTTAAAGGGTTGGATGTTTTAGTTCTTGCAGACTCCCCTCTTCCCCTTGGCACATGAATTCAAAGAGTTTTAAACCTTCCATGGAACTTGTGACATGTTTTTTACCTTTTTGCCATTATAATGCATTGTATCAAATTTGGGAATGGTAATGCATGTTTTGTGAATGATCTTCCAATCCTCTCATGTGTTTATTATTATTTTCTTGTCTTTCATTACATTCTGGAAATTTGTGCATGCTTGGTGTTACATCTCTATGATTTATGTCTATTTACAAGATAGAATTTCATCACTCCTTTGGTATATCACAATTTTTCTTAGTTTTGTTTCCTTTTACATCCTTTATCTCTGTCTCCTTGGAATTTAGAGTAAGATTTAACATTAAACCCCTACAAAATTCATGCATACACCTAAACAAAGGAGTAAGAACCAGCTTTATTTTAAGATTTTTCTCATCTAGCAGGCTCCCACACCTTGGAGAAAATTCAATGTTGTGCAATCACACTAGATGACCCCATTCTGAACTACAGATCTGGAGGACATTTAGGGGGTGCTTTAGATTTGCACTAACAGTAATGTAATGCAAATACAATGGGAAATAAATGAGAATGTTGATGGGATATGTGTATTATCTCTTAAGACAAAGAGAATTGACAGATTCATCGAATTATTCACCCTCTAATGTACACAAATGATATGCCCCATTTTTGTAGTCCTCTACAACTTGGTTTGGGCCTAACCACTTAGGCCTGACTTTTCTGCCTTCACCAATTTTCTTGTTTATCTAACTATCAAGCCTCAAGACCAATTATCCTTAATAAATTTTACACTCATGGACTCATTTATTGTATTTCCAATCCATTCAGTCAGCATATTCTCTACGTAACTATTCAACATGGAGTTGAGCTTCATCAAGATTTTCTAAATCTGAGAGACGTGTTGTTCGTTATTCTTCTTCTCCTAAAACACCTTGTAAAGAAAGATGGGGACTAGGAAACTCAAATTTGAGCAATAAAACCTCTCCTGATATAAATACTAAATAAAGCAGAGTTTCCCCCATTGGCATTCGAATCAACGTCTAATAATCCCATAAAGATGGAAGCAACTTTAGGTGCCAATCACTTTTATTCTCCTTGATGATTTTGAGAAGAATGGAATTTAATGTCTTGTTTGTGGACTCAGGCTATCCATTGGCTTGAGGATAATATAGGGAAGCCATGTGATTATTTATCTTGAACTCTCACATAATTCACGTACTTCCTCGTTCTTGAAAGACGTACCATTATCAGAGATAATGACCTATGAGAGACCGTATCTACAAATGATCTGGTTCAAGATAAACTTTGCAACAACGAAACTTAGTAAAGTGGTAAGATAAATGGCCTCCACCCATTTTTGTGAAATGATATGTGGTCGTGATTATAAATTATTTTCCATCCATCGACAAGGGATAAAAATTCCCTATCAGGTATAGATCTCATGTGGAAAAGGGCCATGGTGTTGCGATCAGTTATAGAGCCTATGTAGGTATATGAATCTTGTGAGAGAATTCTTAAAATTTATGGTAGTTACAAACATACTCAAATGCATCATGCTTTAACATGGGAAAAAATAACACATCTGATGTATTTTACAAGTGGTAGCATGGTGTCTAAAATGGCATCCACACACTTTGTTGTGACGCTAATAAATAATTTCCTTAGATTCTTCTACGTCAATGCATCTAAGTAGCATTCCATCAAAGGATCTGCGATAGATAACTTGTTTCAGACTTACGTATTTAGTGGCTATGATGCGCACTTGTTGTTTCACCTAATTTATTTCTAATTAAAACTGAATAGGAAATAGGTTATGAGGAATACCTGTATAATGTAGGTTGAAGGTTAGATGCTCGTGTTACTAAATTTTTTATATAAGTTGATTATGAAGAGCTTCCCATTGGCTAGGAGGAACGTCATGTATAAGAAACACAACAAGACCACCAAATAGTATTAATAATATAGGCTAGTGGACTGCCTAGCAAGTGCTAGATCCGGGAAGTGAGGTGCTTGATAGAAAGTTGAAGACTTTATAAACAAGGGGAAAAAAATAATTTTTAACCATAATGTTCTCTATTCTAAATAAAACATCATTTAGAACACAAATTCTATTCCAATCAATCTCATAAAAGATAACCATATGCAGATTCTATTACTCGATATACTACCGATCTCTCATGTTAACTTAAAGAATAGAATACTTCATGTATACTACATATAATTAGTTTTCCTACCGTATTCCAGGTACTGAGTGTTCTATTTAAATAACCTATTTGAATATTTGTTACTAGTATTCATCTGACATCAAATTTCTTTAAACTAGGTGACATAGGAAAATGCAACCAGCAACTTGCGATACTTTGGCGAAATATTTTCAACATACTATTAATGTTATTATTCCTAGACAACATACTCATCATTTAGGAATATGTCCTTCACCTCACTCCTCTATTATCTAGAATGCTCTTAGTGACTATCGTCAGATCACGTTCCCAAGGTTTGACCCTAGCCCAGGTTAGCAACATAATTTATTATAAGAAGATGCTCATGATGACTTAGGGTATATGGGCATACTTGGTTGACCTAAGTCAACCAGATGTGCCAAGGTACCCTAATTCATAGAGAGCTACTACCTATCCAAAACATGCTACTAACTTGAATTAGAGAGAAACGAAGTTCAAGTCCAGATATGCGTAGATCCAGATGAAAAAATATGGAAGGGTGTTGCCACATGTCAATTGCAACAATCTATCCATGAGAATTCCAGGGACTTCTCGAGTGTACAGTCCTGTAGTTGGCATGTTTCAACATCCGTTAGAACTAATTCATCAAGATGTACATACCCCACCAAGTGATCATTAATTCATAATTAATTGGGTTAAGATTTAGATTATAGAAACCATGCCCAACCCTATTTCCAACAATCCTTAAGTTCTTTATCAATAATTAACTTGATTAGATATGGAGAACTTCATTAATTCATGTTTGCATTAATGTTCATTAACGTCACATAACCAGCAGTTATACCAAAGTAGGACAACAACCATCAAACATTTAACTCTTAATGCAACCTAGTTGTCCAAATCAAGTGTGTCAACCACCTAGATTCAGCTAGTGTTTACTTTATAAACATAGTTTAAGATTAAAGATCATAACCACTATTCCTTTTATTTTCATTCCATGAGAGAGGAAGAGTCTTCCTCTAGATGGTTAGATGTTAGTTTTAACATAACCTTTTTAGCATTCATTACTTATATAGTTTAATTATATGTCCTAAGAATATTTCATTATTAAACTATAGTTGTGTAGTTACAGAATGACATCTTTTACAATTTAAGAAGTTCATTAATATAAGCGAGATTATACTATCTCCTTAATCCAACTCATTATCTTATAACAACAAATATAAAGAATGCCACAAAGATATCACTATTATTTCCATCATACAAGTACAAAATAATTCACATCTCAATTTTGAGTCCATCATAAAACCTTTCAATTCATGAAGATAAATATAAATTTTTGATACTATGCATTTCAAACATTCTCCATGTCAATTAGATTTAAGGATCTTGAAAGAACATCACTTTTCTTTTCCAATACAACTCAAGAATGAATTGAAACTCTTTACAGAAGATCCAGAAATAAATAAGCCAATGTATCATAAAAAATCTTTCCTTCTTTGAGCACTTATGATATCTATCAACAAAAATTGCTAGCACGGGTCAGTTTAATGAAGTGCATTCAACTAATTGTTCCATTAAAAGAAATCTTCTTTAATGAAACAATTAATATATCATACATATAATCATTAGTAATAACATCTAGAAAAGAAGTACATTAAAAGAGTCTGAATTTACTTTTAAGAAAAGAAATTAATATAATCTCCAACACCAACATTATATCATAAGGTTTAATTGATCCTATCAATTAATTTAAAAACAATCAACATGTCTTGTCATCCAATTGTTTCGTAGTTCTATAAGAATAGAAATACACATTTATCTTTTCTAAGTAGCAAAAGAAGTTAATTACAACATAGCTCATATTAGGATGCTTCATCTTTCCATACAGAAAAATAAGAAGAGTCAATACATACTTATTCACCATACTCTAATCATCCAAAAGAAAGAAACATGTTTACAACATAGAAACTGCCTTAGTCCGAAGATAACCATAAAAGGAAAAACATCTAATAAGAATCCCAAATAAATTCAAGTAGGGGTAGAGAGTCAAAACATTCCTCCTACGAGTCTAAAATAACTTCCATATGTTAAAAGATATAATTCAAGATCTGAACCCAAACTTTCCTTAACCCAAGCTAGAATCACTTAGAGTTAATCTCTTATCCAGTCCATCCAAGAAGGGTTCATATTAAGAAAGAGTTCAAAAAGAGAAAACCTTCCAATATCAATCCAAATGGAGTATGACTCAATCAAGAAAAATAGTCCGTCTAAGCACGATATTATTTCCTTTCCAACATTTTGGCTTAGCTAATTGTTATCCAAAATTCACCCCCCAGGGTAATTTTGATAACATGCAGTAGAATATTCAAGTCCCAGGTAATTGACTGATTCAGAGCAAAAATCAGGTTTCTAGGGTCCCTTCAGGAATTTTTCTAACTCCCCAGGCCAAAGAAGGAAGGAGAAAGCTCTGAGAAAATGCACAAAAGTTGCAGAAAGGCAAATAGGTTGATCCAGAAAAAAGTGTGAAAATTGGCTAAGTCCTGCTCAAGGGAGCAACTGGGACATTTGGGACGTCAAGGCGCGGATCGGCCGAAAAGCCTCCAGGCGGCCCAAATTGCATTTGGGACAATCGGGCTAGAAGTACGCGAAGGGTGCGAAAATCCGATCCGGCCGAAGGAGGAAGAAAAATTGGCTAAGTGTTGCTCAGGACATTTGGGACAAAAAGGCCCGAACCGGCCGGCTCGGCCGAAGTAAGCACAAACATCCCGCAAAGCAACAGGGACATCTGGGACAAAAGTACGCGGCGGGCACGAAATGCCGGTTCGACCGAGAAAAAATTGGCTAACTGCTAAGAGGGAAGCAAAGTGGGACAAGCGGGCCAAAAATGCCCGAACCGGCCGAAATGAGTCCAGAGGGTCCAAAGTCAAATGGGACATCTGGGACAAATGGACGCGAAATGCCCGAACCATCTGAAATGAGCAAAAAGGGCCCAAAATCAAATGGGACATCCGGGACAAATGGAGGCGAAGTACGCGAAGGATCCGAAGGGGCCGAGGACCAATGAGATCGCGCCACGTGTCTCAAGGAGAAAAGTCAAAAAGTCAAAGGGCAAGTTTTAAAGGGTCAGCGCGAACCAATGAAATGGTGCCACGTGTCCAAGCTGGGGCCCACAAGGAAATTTCAAAGGAAAGCCTGTGAAAGATGGAGGAGAGAGAATTACGTGACCAATCATAGCCTGCCACGTGTCGTCTAGGTGGCGAAGCGCGGGAAAATATTTCGAAATCTGTCTTGGTCTGTTCCATGCCCTAAATCTTCAGATCGCCATATATTTTGATCCAGAGCTTAGATTCCCACGTTCTTTATATCAACGGAAAGCTGTTGAGATGCTCTACGTGATTCTGGGATCAACCTCAAGTTTTGGTGCAGTCTGAAAAGAGAAAATCGAGAAACGGCTCTGATGCGTGTGCACGGCCAGAAGTGACATTTCAGCAACCAAATTAATGCAGAATGGGTCGCATTCTCCTATAATCCAGTCAAAGTAATAGGGTATGGGTTTGTAAGGTCCCCCATGCTGATTTAATGCACCTGCAGTCATGAGGAATGGGCTTGCATGTTTTCCTACGTTTCTGTCCCCTGGGCTCGACCGATGCAATGTAAAAGCCAGATTTGGCTCATTTGGAAGAGGTTGTTCATTCTTTTTGCTCTGCCCTCCCTTCTTTTCTTCTCTAAGGTTGAAAATGGAGTTAGAACCTCCTCCCTGCTCTGTAATGGCATTTTTCCTCTTATTAATGGAATGATGTTCTGTGCAAACTTCTGGAGCAACAAAACGTATTTTGTGATGCATCTATCCATCCTTTCTCGTTTTTGCTTGTTCTCTTCTTGCCTCTCTTCATTGTAGGTATCTGTGCATGTTTGAATGTTCATTGCAGGTCTGGAGCTGTGTTCATGGAGTTTTGGGACATTTTCTGTGTGAAATCTATCCTTGGGCCTGTGATGCATCTGTCCATCCTTCCCATTGCTCACCTCTCTTTGTCCCATGGCAGTTTTGATAGAGGTTCAACATTCTCCTTCTCTGGTGTATCAACGTTTTAGTGTAGGCTTTTGCTATTTTTTTCCTTTATCTCTCTCTCTCTGTCTCCTTGGCATGGTTAGATTAGGATTAGATTAGCTTGCCTGCACTGGAATAGCTTGTGGCAGGTAGTTTAGGAGCTGGAACCAGCATTCTCTGGAGATTCCTCTCTCGGTTTCACAAGTCCCACGCTTGGAGAGAGGTTTCCATGTTGTGCAATCACACTGGATGCCTGAACATCAACCTAGAAGCCTAATGTGCATCCAGGGGTGCTGTGATTTTTCACTAACAGTTTTGGCACCCCCGGTGGGACCTTAGAGGTCTTTCACTTCATCTTTTGCAGGTTGGTGTGTTCCTGTGAAGATTTCAGCCTTTGGAGGCACTTGCAAACACATCTGGCGACTCCATCTGATCAGCAACCCATTTCTATGAGCTTGCAGACCTGTTTCCATACATTTTCATCCATCTTTCTTTCCATCCCTTTCATTCCTTTCCATTCCATGAAGTTGTGCAATCATGACTTCATTTCCATCATGGATTTCACATCAACAACAACAGTATATTCCACCTCCAACATGTTTTACAAATCCTCCAAATCAGCATTTTGAGCAGATTCAAGATCAGTATGCATACCCATATGAGCTGCAGTGCCAAAGTCATTTTGGCAATGAAGCTTCCCAAGAACAAGAGTATGCATACAATGAAGACCATCAGATCCAAGATACTGGTTTGTTGGAGAAAATCCAAAAGATGGAGGTGGAGATGTTGCAGTCCAGAGAAACAGCTCAAATGAGAGCTTTCGGAATCGGTTTCAGGACTCCTTGTCCATGGGGAGGCCCTTTTCCAAGACACTTCAGCCCTTAGGAGAAGCTGGACTTCATGATAAGGATGCTGCCCCAACTTGCACAATGGACAGCAGAAATAGAGGCCTACAGACTTGTTGTTGAACAACCTTGTCAATGGGTAAGTTCTACACCATCATCTGGTTTTTCTCTTTCCATTACTCAAGCAGTATCATCTCATTTAAACTCCCCATCTGCTGTCCCAAGTGTTGAATCCATCCCTCCATCCCCTAGTCTTCCACCCCATCTCGATTCTTCTTTTCTTTTCCCTTCCAAACAGTCATCCCCTCCACAAGAGCTAACAGAAATACTCCCTCCTCCAAAGAAACAAGAGGTTTCACTGCCTCCACCACCACAAAAAATTGTAAAATCAGTTGAGTTTCAGCCCATTCCTCCTTTTGCATTCCCAATTCCATGTGGGGAAGAAGAACTTGTAAAAATCAGTCATCAAGGACAGCAAGGAGAGGAGCCCAACAGAAAAGAAATAACAGACAACTTGAAGGTTTGGGCTGCCAAGTTTGGGATGACAAAGATCCCCTTGATGGTTAAGCCTACAGAAGAGGCTAAGGTTGAACAAATGGTGGTGAGGACTGATTTCGTTGAAGAAGAAGATCTTGCAGCCCCAACTTGTCCTCGAGAGCAACAAATTGAAGATTTTGACTTGACAAACTTCATGCTGGAGGAGGAGTTCAATCAAGAGCAAGATTCTCTTCAAACATTGGAGGAAGGAGGAGATGCTCCAAATCCAAAAGAAGAGGAGCACAATCTAGCTGTGGAGGAGAAAAGTGCATATCCAAGGGCTTTGAGCACAAAGCAGGCTATAGGAGAACCTTCAGTTCTTCTTTCCACTTCATCTCTCTCAAGTTCTATTACTGAAAAGGAGTTTGATCTCTCAAACTCAATATTGGAGAGTGAAGGAAACCATGGTGGTCAAGTTGCAGATCAAGAAGACACCATGGAGGAAGTTGAAAAAGAACAGCGGGACAATAATGAGGCAGTTTACCTGTCAGATTTGGAGGACTGTTTTGATGGAGAAGAGTTGGTTGAGCTTTCACCTTTCTCTCTTTCATCATCCACATTCCAAACACCAGAGCCTACTGCCATGAAGGAGAACTTTAATTTGCAGCAGCCTGCATCTTACAACAGCTCTTTGGGATCAAGATTGGAAGATTTTTATCTTCCATGTTATTCATTGGAGGAAGAGAAAGGACAGAAGAATTTCACCATTTCCTCCACACCATCCATTCAAGGTCTACAAGAAGACTCCATTCTTGGAGTTGAAAATCAGAGATATGAGCATATCAAACGGATTAGACCTTGCCCAATCAGGTATTTGGCTTCATTGGAGCCAAAGGAGAAGCCACAACCAGTCATGCTTGCTTCTGAGCATGAGGATGAGCTACAAAGTACCAAGGATCAGCTGCCATACCTCTCCAATCCAAATGTAGAGCAACTAAAAGAGGTTTTGGATTCGTTTTCAGCTGATACCTTGATGATCTAGGTGGAAGACCAACTTCTTGTTGATTTTCCATCCATCCAAACAGCCATGATCAGTGCCAAATCAATTGCATGGCTGCCAATTTTGAAGAAAGGAAGCTATTTCTCACAACCAGTTGCAGGGTTTGTTTAGCTTGCCTTTGCTTCCAGTTAGAATAAAGTAGGTAGGTTTTCTTTCAGCAGAAAAAGTTCTTGTGCACACTCTGCATGTTCCATTTGGAGCATGTATGATTTTTAGTTTTGTACATAGTTTTGGTGTTGCTGGTTCTGCTCTTGCACAGTTCATTTCAGTGGCATCTTGGTGAGGACACTCCAGGTTCAACGGGTTTCCAAATGGCTCAGAGGGAAGTTTTCAAAGTTCAGATCAGTTGGAGGTTACAACTCATGACTCCATGCCCAATGGATGCTCCAGGCTACTGATCATTC
Organism: Taxus chinensis; assembly: GCA_019776745.2. Classification (NCBI taxonomy): domain Eukaryota; kingdom Viridiplantae; phylum Streptophyta; class Pinopsida; order Cupressales; family Taxaceae; genus Taxus; species Taxus chinensis. Next base: position 30,782,867 of record CM034146.1, on the reverse strand, counting down.
ATCTAGCAGGCAGATGACCCCACTGAGTCGCCAAAACTGTTATCCAAAATTCACCCCCAGGGTAATTTTGATAACATGCAGCAGAATATTCAAGTCCCAGGCAATTGACTGATTCAGAGAAAAAATCAGGTTTCTAGGGTCCCTTCAGGAATTTTTCTAGCTCCCCAGACCGAAGAAGGAAGGAGCAAGCTCTGAGAAAATGCACAAAAGTTGCAGAAAGGCAAATAGGTTGATCTAGAAAAAAGTGTGAAAATTGGCTAAGTCCTGCTCAAGGGAGCAACTGGGACATTTGGGACATCAAGGCACGGATTGGCCGAAAAGCCTCCAGGCGGCCCAAATTGCATTTGGAACAATCGGGCCAGAAGTACGCGAAGGGCGTGAAAATCCGATCCGGCCAAAGGAGGAAGAAAAATTGGCTAAGTGTTGCTCGGGACATTTGGGACAAAAAGGCCCGAACCGGCCGGCTCGGCTGAAGTAAGCACAAACAGCCCGCAAAGCAATAGGGACATCTGGGAAAAAAGTACGTGGCGGGTGCGAAATGCCGGTTCGATTGAGAAAAAATTGGCTAACTGCTGAGAGGGAAGCAAAGTGGGACAAGCGGGCCAAAAATGCCCGAACTGGCCGAATCGGCCGAAATGAGTCCAGAGGGTCCAAAGTCAAATGGGACATCTGGGAAAAATGGACGTGAAATGCCCGAACCGACCGAAATGAGCACAAAGGGCCCAAAATCAAATGGGACATCTGGGACAAATGGAGGCGAAGTACGTGAAGGAGCCGAAGGGGCCAAGGACCAATGAGATCGCACCACGTGTCTCAAGGAGAAAAGTCAAAAAGTCAAAGGGCAAGTTTTAAAGGGTCAGCACGAACCAATGAAATGGCGCCACGTGTCCAAGCTGGGGCCCACAAGGAAATTTCAAAGGAAAGCCCGTGAAAGACAGAGGAGAGAGAATTACGTGACCAATCAGAGCCTGCCACGTGTCGTCTAGGTGGCGAAGCGCGGGAAAATATTTCGAAATCTGTCTTGGTCTGTTCCGTGCCCTAAATCTTCAGATCGCCATATCTTTTGATCCAGAGCTCAGATTCCCACGTTCTTTATATCAACGGAAAGCTGTTGAGATGCTCTACATGATTTTGGGATCAACCTCGAGTTTTGGTTCATTCTGAAGAGAGAAAATCAAGAAACGGCTCTGACACGTGTGCACGGCCAGAAGTGACATTTCAGCGGCCAAATTAATGCAGAATGGGTTGCATTCTCCTGTAATCCAGTCAAAGTAATAGGGTATGGGTTTGTAAGGTCCCCCATGCCGATTTAATGCACCTGCAGTCATGAGGAATGGGCTTGCACGTTTTCCTACATTTCTGTCCCTTGGGCTCGACCGATGCAATGTAAAAGCCAGATTTGGCTCATTTGGAAGAGGTTGTTCATTCTTTCTACTCTGCCCTCCCTTCTTTTCTTCTCTAGGGTTGAAAATGGAGTTAGAACCTCCTCCCTGCTCTGTAATGGCATTTTGCCTTTTATTAATGGAATGATGTTATGTGCAAACTTCTGGAGCAACAAAACGTGTTTTGTGATGCATCTGTCCATCCTTTCTCGTTTTTTCTTGTTCTCTTCTTGCCTCTCTTCATTGCAGGTATCTGTGCATGTTTGAATGTTCATTGCAGGTCTGGAGCTGTGTTCATGGAGTTTTGGGACATTTTCTGTGTGAAATCTATCCTTGGGCCTGTGATGCATCTGTCCATCCTTCCCATTGCTCACCTCTCTTTGTCCCATGGCAGTTTTGATAGAGGTTCAACATTCTCCTTCTCTGGTGTATCACCGTTTTAGTGTAGGCTTTTGCTATTTTTTTCCTTTCTCTCTCTCTCTCTGTCTCCTTGGCATGGTTAGATTAGGATTAGATTAGCTTGCCTGCACTGGAATAGCTTGTGGCAGGTAGTTTAGGAGCTGGAACCAGCCTTCTCTGGAGATTCCTCTCTCGGTTTCACAAGTCCCACGCTTGGAGAGAGGTTTCCATGTTGTGTAATCACACTGGATGCCTGAACATCAACCTAGAAGCCTGATGTGTGTCCAGGGGTGTTGTGATTTTTAACACTAATCTCTTTTCAAAACATTACAACAGATGACTTAAGCAAAGTAGACTAAATATTCCACAAGAAATTTCCATCTCAGAGGAGAATCGAATACAAAGAAGTTCAGTCAAATGAACTCATCCAAAAAATAGTAACAAGGGAGCTCCATTGGAAAATGTCCAATCCATATTTCATTTCATTTATAATATGAAATGAATTCTCATTTATACTTCAAACATAGAAATTATTGAACTAGTTCCCCAAAAGAGAACACAACACCGAATGAATAGTTAAAGAAATCACACTTCTAATTGTCCATCAAAAATCTTACAAACTTGTTTACCTATTTCCATTCATCAAGCACAAGTTCAAATTCAATTCTCAGAAAAAAGTACAAAGTACAATCCCTAAAATAGTATATTGTCCCCAAGAGAACGTGTTCCTTTCTCTATAAAACTTAGAGATTCGTTCAATGAATCCATCAAGGAGTAGAAATCCAAAAATAGTAAAAGATATACAAGTTCAGAAGTAATCACGAATTCAAGAACTGAAATCCCATAACAAGGCTTCAATAGCTCAATACAAAGGAATAAGTAGTTCATGATCCAAATAAGAAAAATAATACAGAACTATCTGAACAAAGATAAAATATATCCTTTCATACAAAATTCAGTACACTAAGGTACTTAATCCATCTTTAAAAAAAAACCCAGAAATCAATTAAAAAGAATTGAGAGTGTAAGAAAACTCAATATACGCTTAAGACAAGTACTGTCCCAAACTTACATCCAAAATGATTGAAACAAAATCAAAATTCCTGTAGAGTTCCATTTAAAAATATTACGACAAGGAAGGCATTGGTTTCAGACATCTATTATAAGGAGAGTAAATAATACATTACAAGAAGCCTCTAAAACTATTCATGACTATTCCAAATGAGCTATAAATCATCAAATACCCATAACAATATATAATTCTAAACCTTTAATACTTCTAATATAACACTAAAGCCTTCAAAAGGACACGGGTTCACTCATGGCAGAGAAGAATAGGATATACTTCGTATTCACACGCCCTGTCAAGTTCAAAGAAGGTGGTAAAATCTAAAAGACAGAAGTAATAAAACCATTCACACTCAAGAAGCTACGTGAAGAATATATCAAAAGAGATTACTAGGTCTACTTCAAAAAAAAACAAATCTCTCAAGACCCTTTCGAGCAGAAATTCCATAATGAGTTCAATCATTCTCAAATCCCTGAATACAAATAAAACTTTCAGCTCAGACTACATGTACAAAAAAAACTCATCAACTCGACTACAAGTTTAGAATACAGAAGTACTGAATACGAGTACAGTGTCGAATATGAATATTCGAGAAAATTTTCAGAACTACACAAAGCTCCAACTTAGCTCAGAATAACACAAATTTTAAATGCAAGATCCTAGCAAAACTTGAATGCTCCAATACAAGTAATAACAAAACACAGGTTCTAAATAATAGTTCAGTTTAAAAAATGAGGCAACGTATACGCGTTCAGTCAACACTGACATGAATACCAGTTTCAGACTGAATTACAAATCTTCAAATATAATTGTCACAAGCATGTCACCATCAAACTAGCATAGAGAAAGTTTCCCAAAAACCTTCATTACTAAGAAATGGATTTACATTCCAAAAACCAAAGAGATTCATAAAAACATTTAATAAGATAACCATACAAATCATGCAAATATTATCTCATGAGATCAGAGTTGTTCTAATGAATCACTTACAAGAAAGCAAGAAATCTTAATGGGTAGGGCCTATCATGCCTAATAGTGCTTCTGCAAATTCGTAGGAGACTTCCAGCTGAGCATCCCACTCTTTTTCTTTTCCATGAAATATCAAAAACTAAACAACTTTCCTTCTAATGCCTCATATACATTCCCTTGATCAAAAATAGACAAGAGAAACCAAAAATAGCCAAGAAGAAGAAGAATTCAAACTGTTGGTTTAAAAAACTAGATAGCTCCATGCAAAGAAAAATTTGTGAGGCATGCAAAACCAAAAAACCTCCCACAAATTTGTCTCCCTTGTTTCCAAGACAGTTTACACATAAAAACCAAGATCCATTAATGCCATAACTCCCAATTCTCTTGCTTATCTATCCTTGCCACCGCATCCCAAAACTAGTGAATACCATTTCCAAATCAACAGGAAATTCCATACTTAGTGATGCCTCCACGTAAGCCCCACTAAAGTTAACTAGCCCTTGCCAAAACTGATAGTACATCCTTTCATTAATACCTACTCAAATTAATTAAAAACCATTGGAATCATCGCCTTAGTGCCATGTGACCCTTAGATTCCTTTTTAAATAGTTTAGGCTAGATATTCCAATACTTAGGTTAGTCTAACAATTAATCACCTTAAGTATTAAAACATTGCCCTGGGTAATACCTACTTTAGGTTAGATTAAATTTACTTCCATATAGTATTAGGCATTAGGTTAATATAGCCTAATATCACCTTAGCAAAATTTCTCCCTTATTCCTTTAGCACTAGAGCTTAGGTTAGATTATAACCCTAATTAAGTAGACATAGCTAGGAAGTAGGTGCTCTTACCTAGTTTAGGATATTGTTAGGATAGTCCTTTAGTTTTAGGATTATGATCCCTTTCATAGTCATGAAGTAGAATATTTTTTTTTACGCCAATAATGTCCTGTAGAGATCAATCCCAAAGACCCAAGAAAAACATACAACTGAATGAAGACACGTTCACTCAATTCCAAAGAATTTGTAACATACAAAGTTCAGTCTGCTATGTCTCTCAACTAATGAATGTCAGTTTACCATTCAGTATGTTAAGAAGATTTAAAACATTCCTTGGATCACTAAAATTGATCCAAGGATGAGTCAGTGAAAGAGATACGTTTGTGACTCTAAAAATCAGATTGCAACTTATCAATAAGAAGTAAAAATGGATTCTTGTAAGCCATATCATTCCATTCTAAATAATCCAAGAGCAAAAATGATTTCTCCATAACAAGCATGATTTTCAACAATTAAGGAAACAATCCTCATTCTAGAAAATTACATGCCAACGCTTCTAATGCAAAGAGAAATATAACAGTTTGTCCCAAGTGTTACATACTTCCCTCCTATAAAGAATCATCGTCCTGATGATTATCTCATTTTGATCATTACATTAAGGATTATCAATTTATTCACTTTATTAACATATGTTCGCAATAATATCAGGATTTAAATTTCTAGAAATCAGCATTCACATAGTTGTTTATTAAATAAATAGTTATCTGCCCCAAACTGGTAGACTTATTGACATATAAAGGCAAAATCACAAATTTTTATCAGTCATCATAGCTAATTCTGATCAAATAAATATGGAAAAGAAGTTTTCATATCTTCCAGGATTTCCCATGTTGCACTTTCTTCATTAAACTGGTCCCACTAGACCTTATATTGATTTATTTCACAATTTCTTAAATGCAAATGGTGAGTTTCCAAAACTCGTATGGGTTTAACCATGATTATTCTTGGGTCTTGGACTTGCAAGGAATTCCAATCTAACACATGTGATAAATCTGAAACATATTTCTTAAGCAAAGAAATATGGAAAACATCACGCATTTGTGACAAAGTAGGAGGTAATGTTAAATGGTAAGCTATAGGGTTAATTACTTCAACTATCTCAAAGGGTCCCACATAACGAGGCGATAACTTGGTAGGCTTGCCAAAAGTTATAGAGCTCTTTCTTGGTTTAACCCGAAGAAAGACTTTCTCACCAAGTTCAAATTTCCTGTCAACATGCTTTAAATCAGCATAACTCTTTTTCCTATCTATTGCTTCTTTCAAGCGCTCATGAATCATTTTAACTTGTTTTTCCATTTCCATAAGGATTTCACATCCAATTACCTCTCTATCCTCAATGTTGTCTCAACTAACAAGGGTTCTGAATTTTCTTCCGTATAATGCTTCAAAAGGTGCCATATTAAGAGAGGCATGATATGTGTTATTATATGCAAACTCAACTAGTGGAAGGTACTCTTCCCACTTATACTGTTGATACATACAATACATTCATAACATATCCTCGAAAAATTGATTAACTCTTTCAGTCTGTCCATCTGTTTCCAGATGATATGAAAAACTAAAATTTAGCTTAGTGCCTAGAGATGCATTAAGCATTTGCCAAAACATTGATGTCATTCTAGGATCTCTATCTGATATGATTAATTTAGGTACTCCATGTAATATAAAAATTTCATGCACAAATATTTTAGCCAATACAGGAGAATCATCCTTCAGATTACCAGCAATAAAATGTGCTACCTTCATTAGTTTATCAACAACTACTAAAATAACATCAAGTTTATTTCTTGACATAGGTAACCCTTGTACAAAGTCCATGCTTATCACTTTCCACTTGTACTGAGGTATGTTATGAGGATACAATAAACTGGCTGGGTGCATATGTTCAAATTTAACATGTTGACATTCAAGGTAGTGTGTCACAAAACCAATAACATCCTTTTTCATTCCTTTCTAGAAATATTACTATTTTAAATCATCAAGCATCTTTGTAATACCGAGGTGTCCAGAAAAAGGTGAATTATGAAATTATTCTAACAATTTATTTCTTAAATCATTTAGCGAAGGTATGTAAAATTTGTTTTCAAATCCTAAGATTCCTTCATTATCAAAGTGAAAACCTTTATACGTCAAATCATTTGAATATGTAGCAAGCGCTATCTTTACTTACTGAAAGTAAGAATCAGATTCCATAACACTTTTTACCTCATCCTTAAATTGAATTCTCAATTTTATAAGAGCAAAAATGTGATTCCTACGACTTAGAGTATCAGTGTAGTGCCCAATTCCCTTTGACACCTTTTTATGCTTATGCCGATATTGTTAATTACATTATAGGACATTACTATGTTTTGGTTTACTATGCTGCTAGACATTGGATTATGGATTATTGTGGATTTTGATTTGACTATGGTGCATGACGGGTATTAGAGACACCTTATATATGGATGTTGTTCAAGCATGTGAATTGGATATTATTATTTGATCTGGAAAATGAATATTTTATGATGTAGATATATTTGTTGATTAAAAATGCAAATGATGTAATAGTGACTTTGATGTTGTTGTGATTCATTGTATAGTTAATTTTTTGTAATTTTGGTATCATATTGGATGTTCTGATATGGCCACAAGGCCGAAGGAGGTATTTGTATTTTGCAGGTTAAAAATATCACAACAAAACATCGGGGGATTGGAGACCAACCAAAATGGAATTCTAGGTGAATTCAACACGGTCACCATGGCAACTTGTTTTATTGTGTTGTGTATTGTTTTGTTAGATATTCCCATGGGGGGGGATCATCTTTATATGTGACCATGGGTTGTGTATTTTAATATTATGGTTAATGTTTATTTATTGTTGTATGTATTTTATTTGTAATGTGTTCTCTTCTTCTAATTAATTAATTGTGATATATTAATGTGAGAGATCGTATGTTTAAAGTTTAATTAAATAAAATTGGGATATGGGAAGTAATTATAAGAGTTTTTGGCTATTGTAATTAATTTGTAAGAGCTTGTGTAAGTCAGATTTTAGAGTATGAAATACTCCACATCCATGAAAATTCGAATTTGACCTTGGGGGCTGTTTTTGGAGACTTGTGGGACAAGTAAAACTTGTCCCATGCCTCTAAATTTATGTTACCAACCATACTTATGGCTGGGGAAGTGATTGGTGACTTTTATAATACATTTTATTCATCTTGTGCATGTTTTTAATTGCACTTTCTTACATTTTAATTTAATGGTTGTCCCTTGAGGTGTGGGCTGTTTTGGAGTGTGCAAGTAACTTATCATTCTTCACCCACCTCTTTATTAAGCCTTGGAGTTTGGATTTTGTCTTTTGTGTTGATTTGCAGTGATGTGTGATGTGTCATCCTACATGGATCCACATCATCCTCTTCTTTCCCCCTTCTATATATTTCAAACTCTCTTCTTGTTTTGGGGTTTTTGAACCTTTTTGCATTCTTCCTTAGGGGTGCATTTTCTTGTGGGAGCTCTTACTTTTGAAGAAAGTTTTGGAGATAGCTTTACATGTTTGGCAGGTTGTTCTTTTGGGTTGTGTTTAACATTTGAAGCTTGTTGTTTGGAGCTATGTTATTATCTTGGAAAGCTTGTTGTTTGGAAGAAAAGTAACCATAGAGAGGTAGGAATTTAACTCTCTTTTATTTCTGTTATTTTCTTACTCTGTTGTGTGGAAAATGCATGCTTTGTTTTATTTTTTGCTTGGTTGGGTAGATTTCTTTAGGGAAGGTGTAGGAGAAGACTATGGGGAATTCTTGTTGGAGGCATAAGGGAATTCCATTGGAATCAAAATTTTGTGGAGGGAGTTTGGGTTTGGGATCCACCATGGAAATGAAATAGCTTGCATTTCTTACTTTCTGGGGGGCATAAGGAAATCTGTGGGGGGAATAAGGAGGAATTTTGTGGGGGGCATAAATAAATGTGTGTGATGAATTACTTGGCATTTTGTATTTGGTGGATGCCTAATTCCCAATTGGGAGGCATAAGTAGCTTCCCCCATAGGCCTTGCTACTTTAGCTTGCAAGATCAAGCCTGAGTTCTGCTTTGATGTGTTTCTAAATGTAGTTGTGAACTACTGTTTGTTTTGTGTTGCAAAAATAAATGTGTGTGTGAAGGAATGTTGTGTTGTGGAAGTCAGTTGCTGCCACGATTGAATTGCATCTTTTATTGTATCTTGGCTGGCGCTTGGGGGCCAATGATGAAGGAAGGATTCTCCTTTCATTGGATGTCTTGGTTGGGTGGAGAGTGTTTCCTTTCCCCCTCTCTTATTGTGATCAAATTAGAGAAAATGAAAATGAGCATGTTACTTCCATGGAGAAAAATATTTGTACAGTTTGATAGTCCCTTCTTGTGAGAAATTTTTTTGTAATCCTTCCCACTTTGAAGTGGATGAGTAGTATAATTATTGTGAATGAGAATTTTCTTATATTGATGAGGAAATTTTGAAAGTGAAATGTGAAATGTAAAGAGTTATATTCCCTTCTTTGTTTTGAAAAAGGAATGTGAAAGAGTGTTGTATATTTTGTAAACTGTATTTGAAACCAAATGAAAATTTGGTTAATTGCATTCAGGCATTGAATGATGTAAATGTTAGGAATATCTTGTTTATTGCTTCACATTATAATATAGTTTGTGTATTATTATAATGTAATTTGGTGACATTATTGTTATGTAACAATAATGTATATTAGGAGTTTGTTGTGTACTTGATTTTACAGTTATTTATAGAGGAGTGGTTGTAGCCACCTCCTTGTTTATAGGAACATCATTGCCTATATATTTGTAATATCCTAGATGATGATATATAGTGAAGAATATTATTCTGTGAAATAATATATTGAAGTTCTATAACTGTGTATTCATTATATAATCTGGTTGTGTGCTTACATCTGGTATCAGAGCGATTATGGTTTTGTGAGAGGATGTGAAGGGCAGATCCATTGAGCTTTGCCCTGAGGATAAAAATATTGTTCCGTTTGTAAAGAATACATTATTATATACTCTCTCCACTCTCCTAATTACGGGCTTCACCCAACAAGGGTTCAAGTTTTTTTATGCTGCGTCCTCTGAAAGTTCATCCATGCATCAGAACTACTTTTTGAAGCCAACTCATGTAGATCCAGCATGCGATGACATCACATCTGACCCACATCTCCAATGTTGGTGATCGATCCATCTACCTTGCATTTCACACAAGTCGCTCTGCCCATGCTGTCAACGTGGTGATCCGTATTCCTGTCAATAATTTGTAATCCCGAAAGTGCATTTTCAGATCTGCGCATGCCACAGCCTGTTCTAAGCTCACATAATATTCTCCCATGTGCCATTGGATCACAATTCTTTCAGACTCAACATGGATCATTATTATTCATTACAAAAGAAGCTTTCTTCTCGGAAACAGTTTATTTTCCCATGCGCCATTGGATCATTGACTGTCTCCACGTACCTGGCACTCACGTACTATATGATTCCGTTATCTACCTGTATAGTTATCTATCTATACTCTACTCATCAATATCTAACATCTACAGTCACGTGGAGGAATTATCTTCATTAGAAAGGTATTTGCATGCTTTTCTGGTCATTCAATGGAATTTAGTCTATAACAACGAGAAGGCATCAAATTTCTATTCTACGCATTGGTTTTCAGATACACATCAGCAATGAATAATTTTTTTTGAACGAAGCATGCAAAAACACCAATGTAAAAGCCACGCGTCCCCAGCTATCAATTTGCAGTGGATAGTTTTATGGTGTGTACATAGTCTATTGCAGTCCATATTTGTTTTACGTCCATAAGTAGATTATTTATCCAAAAAAAAATTTTTTGTCAATGTGCCATTTTGTGTTTTGCCACTTTAGTACTCTTTTAGTCTAATATATTTTCCCAGTTTATACATAATCAAGTGTCCTCTTGTTTTATTGTCCTCATTAAAAGTTTTCATGTCTTCAAGTCATGAATTTGTCCATTTATATAATTGAGTCACTTTTTTATATTAAGATTCATTTCTAAAAATGTTGTCCTCTCAAATTCGAGTCAGAAGTCAAAAATTGAGTCATTAATCTTGTCAAAATAGTCAAGGTCAAAGTGTCAAAAATATATTTGTGTCATTTTGTTATCGTCATTTAGGTGATTATTAGGAAAATTGTCAAAAAAAAAAAAAAATTGCCTTACGAACACATTTTCGGTGGAATCCGGCGTTCAAGGCATGTTATTAAGTCTCATCGTCACATCTGGCTGAGTTAGCAGCCATCTAATGGAGGAAGGAGGCATCGGAGGAAGGAGGTCAAACAACGACCTCTCGTCAGTCACCAATGACGGGGCTGCATAGAATGATTTGGTGGCACAGGTGTGCAGTGTGAGTACTATGTATTTTCAGTGTTGCAGTGTTCTATTTTCAGTTGTGTGCTGTCAGTTTGCAGCTTGTTCCTGATTGCTTTTTCAGAGTTCCTGTTTTGATTGGTATTTGTTGGATACTGGAAAGAGAAGTTGTATAATAGAGCGCAAATGACTGTCGGAGATCCTCTGACTGCAGATGGTCCTCTGACTTCCATACTTCGTTTGAAGATGGTCAGATCAGGAGAATACGTTCATTGGCAATGGTGATCATGTGCAGCAAGATCAAGACAAGCAAGATCCAGTTCAGGAGTATGATACAACACAATACATTTTTCCCTTCTCTAATTTCTTATTTGAGTGGAATTTCACATTATGGGGGGGGAGTCCATACCAATGTTTCATTCCCATTCTGCACCCAAAATGACTTAGTCAAGGAAAGCTTCCAATGGCAGTGGCAGTTTTCTATGTTGTTCAAGATCGAGTGGCAGCGATCAATGATAGAGACTACAATTAAGAACATTACGATTCTTATAGGAAGTAATGTGAAATATTTTCAGTATGTATCTTCTATTGTTCAGTTTTGAGATATTCATGTTGTGTTTCCTACATAATTCCCTGATGTATAAGTATAGTGGTGAACAGTAACACAAGAGTAAGTCAGTTCCTAGATCTTGAAAGGGTTTGTGGGAGGATCCAAAAAATGACATGAGGTCGACAGTTGATGAGGTTCCTGTCACGTCAAGGTTTGTGGTAAGCCTGTTTAAAACCATGGAAGGAGAGAGCCTTTCTTTTGGATCAAGGTCATGAGTCACAGAGTTAGACATGCCACAAGGGTGAGCATACTGCAGAGTTGAGTGTGTGGATGTTTTTCTACCATGTAAAAAATAAGGGGGGGAATGGTAGGAATTAGTATTCACATGGTTAGTGCTTCACATTATAATATGGTTAGTGTATGTATTATATTGTTATTTGGTGACATTATTGTTATGTAACAATAATATATATTACGGGAAGGTTATTGTTTTGTACGTTACTTTATAGTTATTTTATGGAGGAAGTTGTTCAAGCAACATTCCTGGCTATATAGGATAGCATCATTTCCTATATAGCAAGTAATATCCCGAAGAATTAATAATATATTCAGTGTTCCTACTGTGTAATTCTGAACCAAACTTTATAAATTCTTCACCGGGAACTCCTCGTGCTATGATTATTAACTAATGCACAGCTCTTAGTTTGGTGGATGTAATCTGGAAACATAACAACAAACATAACACAAGAATACCATAGACTATGATAAGAAAGAATAATGATAAATCTGAAATATCAGTGTAAATTATAATATCAACATGAAATTGTTACAATCTCACCCATGAGGTTCTTCAAGTGTTATTAACTTCACTTGCCTTCAAACAATAACTATGGGAGAAACTTTACAATTACACCTCTTAATGGCTTCTTTAACACACCTTCAAAATTATGGCTTCCTTTACACACTTACTCATACAATATTTCTCACTACTTCTCTCTATGTTAAATGATATACAAACTTAAAAGAGAAAGTTCACCATTATAAACTTTATACTGGCAATTAATTTTAATAGAAAAGAATAGTTCAAACTTGCAAAAATTAATTAACTTGGAGATGTTAGAATTTAGTATGCTGGTTCACAAATGAACCCAAATTGACAAAGAAATCTCTAGAGAACAAATTAGCCATTGCTAATTTGAAAACAATCCCTCTAACATTCGTTTTCTATCACTTGTTGGAAACAAATAAAAATTTGAATCAATTGAGAAAACCAACTTCTCTAAAATACTCTAAACCCTCCATAGATCAATCCTCCATGTCTATTTGATATGTTGAGTAAAGGAGGAAACTGAATTTAATCAAAATCAAAAGTTGAAAATTACCATCTTGCAAATTATAAACCTGCAGATCCTTTTTACAAAATTGACCCTTAAAAATTTATCAGAAAGTAAAATTTATGTTTCTTGTGCAAGGATTGCATCAATATCTTTCCAAAAAGTCCTTGTTTTCTCACAACTGATATTTCTAGCTCAAGTTATGGAAATTTGAAGTTTTTGTGCCTCGGTGGGAAAATTTAAAATAAAATTCCTTAGCAGGCCTTCAACCCAAAAATTTCCCATCATTGTGCCTTAGAAAAGTTTTTGGAAAAAAATTGGTTTGGGAAAATTTTTCTTTTTTCCTCCATTGGCCAATAGCCAATCAGAGGGTACCATGTGTCCTCTTGTAGATACGGTGGAGGCGTGGTTTCTTTTCAACCCTTAGACCCTTCAAAAATTTTGGGGAAAAACTTTCACTTTAGCCCTGCTAGCCCACTGTCAATGAGAACATGCCACGTGGCACCTTGGGGTGGTAGTGGGGAGGGTAGATCCCTTCTCATTTTTTTAGTTTTTAGCCTTTGGAAAAAATTTAAAATTTCCCGTGCCGCTCTATTTATCTGTCCCGCCTTGGAATTTTCTTCTTCCGTGGGTGTGTAGACCCACGCATCCCTTTTCCCTTTTCATTCTCCCTTAAGAAAAATTTGGAAATCTTCTCCACCACTCCCCCAACCCCTCACCCCTTTCCCGATTTGTGCCATGACTCGACATGTGTCCACCAGGGACCTGCGGAGGTGCAAAAGAATTTTTTCCTTTGTGTCGTGTGATGGGAAAAATTCCCCAAGCCACCCCGTGACCCACCAACCCGTTGAAGTTGATTTCCCCACCTCTTAACACATGTCCCCCTAGGGGAAAATTTGACCTAAAAAATCCACCCACTCATAACTTGATTTTTGTAAGGAGTTAGGAGGAGTTATTTATATCACCAGAAAGGAGGACTTAGTTAAAACTCTGAGGCTGCTAGAAAGCAGGCATGGGGGTAAATTACTCCCTGAACCTAACTAAAATATCTAACCCTAAAATTGGAACCTTGCGAACTTGATATTAGTTAATAAAGGAAACATGTGTTTTGGTAAAATTAGTTTTGTTCTAGAACCTGCCAATGGCAACAGTTGTCTTGCAACATGGTTGTGGACAGTAAACCAAGAAAAATATGTCACAAGTCTACACAACATGATAAAGTTGCACCTAATTTGAACCACATGCTCAACTACTCCACCTACATTAATTTAATTTTAGTTGGTGTCATTTTCTTCCACTTGTGATCTAATGGTGTTTTCTTGGAGAAATGTCAAGCACCCATACCTATCCTATGAGTGGTCTTTGGTGGTGGTGGGAGGTTGAGTCCAGTGATCACTAGATGTGATTGATTTCTTCTCCTCTCTTTTAAAAATTTCTATAAATGTAAATGCTTTGGCACATTATATGGGTTATTTTCCTACTAAATTTGTGGCTCCATGAACTTATGAGCTTAGCAAGGATCTTACTCATGACATGGAGCATAATTTAACTCATCTGGAGACCTCTTAGCTTTCTAGCTTTCGCAAGCTATGAAATGGTTGCATTTTTATGTTAATTCAAGTGTGACTTTGTAGACCTTCATGAATTGCTTTGTGTTTAATGTGAACATAAAGTCTGCCTATTATGCATCTGGTATTTCGTTAGATATCACAAGCAATGAAAGGGGGTGAATCAATGTTTAGCATAATTAAGGTCTTTTCAATTCAATTCCAAATTTTCATAACTTGATTCAAACTAGTTATCATTATGAGCACAAAATGAACTTAAAGTGGGGAAGCTGCCTTAAAATGATCATTTACACAGTGTTCTATAGTGGCCAACAAGCCCAATGAAGGGAGAAATCCCACTTGATGTACCAAGCCTTTTATTTAGAACACTCAATTCCAAAGCCACAATTTTTGAAGGATCTGATTAAGCAATTCCATTCTTAATCATTGAAGCACACACTGTCAAGCACCACTAAGGACCTACTTAATGGAGACATAGAAATACCCACTTAGCTAGATTGACCATAATAAGCCGTCTACTTTCTCAAAATTGTCTAAGAACCTATCTTGGACTCCTAAAAAAATTCCTCAATACTTATAGATTATATGTTGCTTTGTTGCTCCATCAATAGATCATGATCTCTTTACTTTATCTCAAGTATTACTTGAAAGATATCTATTCATTAAGTTCATAAATGTTGCACTGGTTTCTTCTTCTTTTTCCACAAGGTAGAACTGTTAAGTCATAATACACCTAAATCACCTTGTTCATGACTCAGCCTTGTCATTATCATACCTGTCACACATTCATAATCCATAATTGATGATATCTAGATCAAAGATCTATCTTAGAATATACCGATGCTCCACGCATCTGATCAAATAAATCATCAATCCTAGGGAGTGGGTATCTATTCTTTATTGTTACTTTTTTTAACATCCTTGTAATCAATGCACAATCTAAGTGTTTTATCCTTCTTTTTCACAAAAATTACTAGTGCTCCCCAAGGTGAAACACTTGGCCTAATCAAACCTTTAGACAAAAGTTCTTACAACTGAACCTTAAGCTCTAAGAATTTTGTAATAGTCATTTGATATGGTGCCTTAGAAATAGGCTCAGTTCTAGGCTTGATCTCAATTGTGAAATCAAACTCCCTTTTAGGTGGAAAACCTAGCAATTCTTGCTGGAAATACGTCACTAAAGTCTCACGTAATAGTGGATATCGTTCCATGACATCGCTATTCTCTTCAATTTTTTCTGTAATTTTTACTGCATATAAGGTACAACCTTTATTTTTGGCCTTTTTAAGTTGAATATCTGATAGTTTTCTAATAGAAATATCTCGTTTCACAACTTGAATCTCTACTATTTTTTGCAGGTCATCTAAACAACTAATGTGTTTTTCAAAATATTTCACCTCAGCCTCATGTTCTGCTAACCAATTAACACCTATGATTATATCATAAGACCCCAAAGGTGAAAAATAAAGATAAAACTTCAGCGGAAAAGTTAGGTAAATCAAGGACTACTCCAAAAAGACACATACTAATTGTATGAACAACATTGTTTCCATAATGTACAATCCATGTTTTATCCATGTTTCTAGCTTTTCTTTTTAGTTTTGATGCTAATTTACTAGAAATAAAACATTCAGTAGCTCCGATGTGTAAAAAAGAATAGCTATAGGTAAACCAAATAACTTACCCCGGAAACTTCTATGGGTGTGGCTTGTTTCTTTGCTTGCTTGTAAGCTACTGCATAGCTTGTATCTTGTACTGCTGATTATAATCGTCCTTTTACAAAGGGAATTGAATTACATAATGATCTTTGCCACAGTTATAACAGCCTCCTAGAGTTCCCTTCCTAGGCTTGGGTTTGTTTCTAGCCTTAGAGTTATCATTTTGACCACCATAAGACTTATGTCTGTTATTATTGCTCTTGACAAATTTGTTCCATGTATTACCAGAAAAAACTTTTTTTTTGTTGCTTTCCTGTTAGTATCAGATGAAAACTTACTTTTCATTCTGCATTTATTCCATGGTCCTTTCTAAGGTGCAAGAGATGGTGAAGAGGAGTTGGGGATTTTCTTCCTTACTTCCTCCTTATGAACAAAAATTGCCTTCAATTTTTTTTCCTACCTTATGGCCTTTTCAACAACCCCTTCCATCGTGGTTGGGATATGAACATCCACCTCTCCTCCTATAATAGGATTCAATCCCATGATGAATTTTCATATCCTAAACTTATAATCAGTTTAGTAATGGGGTAAATATTTAACGAGTTTAGTAAAACTGCTCACAATACTCATTTACAGTTAGCTTTCCTTGAGATAAGTTCTAGGATTCAGTCATTTTTCTGATCATAGTAAAGTTACGGCAACCAACGTTGCCTAAAATAACCTTTAAATTGATCCCATGTGATGTTAGTTTCATCAATGTTTAACTCAGCCTTACAGTTGTCCCACCATGAAGATGCCTAATGGGAAAGTTGATATGCTCCCCATATCACCTTTGCTTCTTTTGAGAAATTCCTTATTGCAAAATATTTCTCCATTTCACTAAGCCAATTCTCAGCCCCATCCCCTAATGTGGTGCCATCAAACTTTGGGTGGACTCATCCTTTTTATATCATTAGTGAGTTCAATTGCCAACTTAGCCTTTTTTTTCTTAGGATGATCAAGTATGTTCACATTTTTATTATCGACACCTACATTGGCGTTGTCCATCAGGAGGTGGCTGATTATTGTTACCAGCATCTTCTTCCTCCTTATTTCCCATTACTTGCTATTCAAGTACTGCTAAATAATCTCTTGTGTCCAATAGAGCAACAATGATATCATCAAGTTTTTGGGAAGGGTTGTTACTACTCCTTCATCATGTGGAGGATTGTTTGTAACATTTCCTCTTGTTCTAACCATTTTCTGTTAACAAGAAAATTCAAATTTCATCAAATTATGAACATAATAGGTCCAAGAGCTGCAACCTTCTGCTTTGATACCAAGATGTAACATTCCAATTTTAAGACTTTAAAAACAAGGGAATTTTTTTTTAAACACAATGTTATCTGTTCTAAATAAGGCATCATTTAGAAGACACATTCCATGCCAATCAATCTCATAACAGGTAGCCATATGCAGCTGTAATGACTCGATATGCTACCGATCTCTCATTCCATGACTCAGTTACCAACCGATTTCTCATGTTATCTTAAAATATAGAATACTTTATGTATACCATGTATAATTGGTTCTCCTACCCTATTCCAGGTACTGAGTGATCTGTTTAAAGAACCTATCTGAATATTTGTTACCAATATTCATCTAACATCACATTGCTTTAAACTAGGTGACATAGGACAATGAAATTAGCAGCTTGCGATACTTTGGCCAAATATTTTCAACATATTGTTCATGTTACTATTCCTATATGGAATACTCGTCATTCCAAAATACATCCTTCACCTCATTCCTCTATTATCTAGAATGGTCTTAATAACTAACGTCAGTTCACTTGCCTAGGGTTTGACCCTAGCCCAGGTTAGCAACATAATTTATTATAGGAAGACGTTCATGATGACGTAGGGTATATGGGCATACTTAGTTGACCTAAGTCAACCAGATGTGCCAAGGTACCCTGAGTCATAGAGAGTTACTACTTATCCAAAATATGCTACCAACTTGACCTAAAGGGAAACAAAGTTCAAGTCTAGATGTGCGTAGATCTAGATGAACAAATACGGAAGGGTGTTACCACATGTCAATTACAACACTATATCCTTGAGATGTCCAAGGACTTCTCAAGGGTACAGTCCTATAGTTGGCATGTGTCAACATTGGTTAGACCTAATTCATCAAGATGTACACACCCCCCCAAGTCATCATTAATTTATAATTAATTGGGTTAAGATTTAGATTACAACAACCATGCCTAACCTTAATTGCAATATTCCTTAAGTTCTTTATCCATAATTAGCCTGATTAGATATGGAGAACTTCATTAATTCATGTTTACATTAATGTTCATTAACGTGGCATGACCAGCAGTTATCCTAAAGTAGGACAAAAAACATCAAATGTTTAACTCTTAATGCAACCTTGCTGTCCAAATCAAGTGTGTCATTCACCTAGATTTCACTAGTTTTAACTTTATAAACATGGTATAAGATTAAAGATCATAACTACTATTCCTTTTATTTTCATTCCATGAGAGAGGAAGAGTCTTCCTCTACATGGTTAGATGTTATGTTTAACATAACCCTTTTATCATTTGTTACTTATATAGTTTAATTATATGTCAAAAGCATATTTCATTATTATACTATAGTTGTGTAGTTAGAGAATGAAATCTTTTGCAATTTAACAAGTTCATTAATATAAGGGAGATTATACATTCTCCTTAATCCAACTCATTATCTTATAATATCAATAGTATACAACAAATATAAAGAATACCGGAAAGATATCACTATTATTTCCGTCATAAAAGTACAAAAGAATTCACATCTGAATTTGGAGTCCATCACAAAACCTTTGAATTCATGAAGATAAATATACATTTTCAAGACTATGCATTTTAGACATTCTGCATGTCAATCGTAATTAAGGATCTTAAAATACATCACTTTTCTTTAACAATACAACTCAAGAATGAATCAAAACTCTTTATAGAAGATCCAAAATTAAATAATCCAATGCATCATAAAAGTTCTTTCCTTCTTTTATCACTTATGATATCCATCTGCAAAAATTGCTAGCACAAGTTAGTTCAATGAACTGAGCATGATAAACACTAAGCATTAAATTGAAGTGCATTCCACTAATTGTTCCATTAAAAAAACTCTGCTTTAATGAAACAATTAATATATCATACATATAATCATAAGTAATAACATCTAGAAAAAGAAGTACATTAAAAGAGTCTGAATTTACTTTTAAGAAAAGAACTTAATATAATCTCCAACACCAGCATTATATCATAAGGTTTAATTGATCCTATCAATTACTTTAAAAACAATCAATAGGTTTTGTCATCCAATTGTTTCATAGTTCTATAAGAATAGAAATACACATTTATCTTTTCTAAGTAGAAAAAGAAGATAATTACAACATAGCTCATATTAGGATGCTTCATCTTTCCACATAGCAAAAGAAGAAGAATCAATACATATGTATTCCCTATACTCTAATCATCTGAATCAATCAAGATAAAAGATATAATTCAAGAATTGAACCCAAACGTTCCTTAACCCAAGCTAGAATCACTTAGAGTTAATCTCTTATCCAATCGATCCAAGAAGGGTTCATATTAAGAAAGAGTTCAAAAAGAGACAACCTTCCAATATCAATCCAAATGGAGTATGACTCAATCAAGAAAAATAGTTGGTCTAAGCATGATATTAGTTTCTTTCCAACATTCTGACTCAGCTAATCTCTTTACAAAATGTTCCAAAAAATTACTTAAGCAAAGTAGACTAAACATTCCACAAGAAATTTCCATCTCATAAGAGAATAAAATACAGATAAGTTCAATCAAATGAACTCATCCAAATAAATAGTAAGAAGGGATCTCCATTGGAAAATGTCCAATCCATAATTCATTTCATTTATACTGTGAAATGATTTCTCATTTCTATTTCAAACTTAGACATTCTTTAACTAGTTCCCCAGAAGAGAGCACAAGACCGAACGCACAGTTAAAGAAATCACACTTCTAATTTTCCATCACAAATCTAACAAACTGGTTGACCTATATCCATTCATCAAGCACAATTTCAAATTCAATTCTCAAAATGAAGTACAAAGTACAGTCCCTAAAATAGTATACTATCCCCAAGAGAACATGTTCCTTTCTCTTTAAAACTTGGAGATTATTTCAATGAATCCATCAAGGAGTGGAAAACCACAAACAATAAAAGATATACAAGTTTAGAAGTAATATGAACCCACGCCCTGTCAAGTTCAAAGAAGGCAGTACAGTCTAAAATACATAAGTTCTAAAACCATTCACACTCAAGAAGATACAAGAAGAAGATATCAAATGAGAATACCAAGTCTACTTTAAAAAAAAACAAATCTTTCAAGACCCTTTCGAGAAAACAATCCATAATGAGATCAATCATTATGAAATCCTTGAATACGAATAAAAATTTCAGCTATGAGTACATGTATAGAACAAAACTCATCAAATCAACTCCAACTTCAGAATACACAAGTACTAAATACGAGTATAGTGTCGAATACGAAGATTCGAGAAAAAGTTCAAAACTACACAAAGCTCCAACTCAATTTAGAATAACACGAAGTTTAAATATAATCTCCTAGCAAAACTCGAATGCTCCAATGTAAGTAAAAATGAAACAAAGGTTCTAAATAATAGTTTAGAACAAAACATGAGGCAACGACTACCCATTCAGTCAACACCAGACCCAAGTACCAGTTTCAGAGTGAATTACAAATATTCAAATATAATTTTCGCAAGCATGTCACCATCAAACTAGCACAGAGAAAGTTTCCCAAAAACCATTATTACTAAGAAATCGATTTACATTCCAAGAACCACAGAGATTCATAAAAACATGTAAGAAGATAACCAGACAAATCATGCAAATATTTATCTCATGAGAGCAAAGTTGTTCTAATGAATCACTTAGAAGAAAGCAAGAAATCTTAATGGGTAGGGCCTATCATTCCTGATAATTCTTTTTCAAATTTGAAGGATACTTCCAACAATGCTTCCCACTCTTTCTCTTCTCCATGAAATATCAACAACAACAAAAATTTCCTTCCAATTCCTCATATACATTCCCTTGATAAAAAAAAGGACCAGAGAAACCAAAAATAGCCAAGAAGAAGAAGAAGTTGAACTACTGGTTCAAAGAACCAGATAGCTCTATGTAGAGCAAAATTCGTGAGGCATGCAAAACCAAACAACCTCCCATAAATTCACCTCCCTTGTTTCCAAGATGGTTTACACAAAAAACTAAGATCCATTAATACCATAACTCCCAATTCTCCTGCTTATCTCTCCTTGTCACCAACTCTCGAAACAAGCGAATACCATTTCCAAATCAACATGTAATTCCATACTTAGTGAAGCCTCCACCTAAGACCCACTAAAGTTAACTAGCCCTTGACAAAAATGTTAGTACCTCCTTACATTAATACCCATTCAAATCAATTAAAAGCCATTGGAACCACCGCATTAGTGTCATGCAACCCTTAGGTTCCTTTTTAAATAGTTTATGCTAGATTTCCCAAAACATAGGTTAGTCTAGCAATTAATCACATTAAGTCTTAAAACATTTCCATAGGTAATACCTACTTTAGGATAGATTAAATTTACTTCCATATAGTATTAGGCATTAGGTTAATATAGCCTAATATCACCTTAACAAACTTTCTCCCTTATTCCTTTAGCAATAGAGCATAGGTTAGATTATAACACTAATTAAGTAGACGTAGCTAAGAAGTAGGTTCTCTTACCTAGTTTAGGATGTCATTAGGATAGTTCTTTACTTTTAGGATTCTAATCCCTTTCATAGTTGCTAAGCAGACTATTTTTGTTTACACCAATAGTGTCCTATAGAGATCAATCCCAAAGACCTAAGCACAACATACAACCGAATGAAGACACGTTCACTCAAGCCCAAATAATTTGTAACATAAAAATTTCATTCTATTATGTCTCTCAACTAATGAATGTCAATTTACCATTCAATCTGTAAAAAATATTTAAAACATTCCTTGGATCACTAAAATTGATCCAAGGATGACCCAGTAAAAGGGATACATTTGCGACTCTAAAAATCAGATTGTGGCTTATCAATAAGAAGTTAAAATGGATTATTGAAAGCCATATCATTCCATTCTAAAGAATCCAAGAGTAGAACTAATTTATCCATAACAAGCATGATTTTCAACAATCAATGAAACACACCTCATTCCAGAAAATCACATGCCAACACTTGTAATGCAAAGAGTAATATCACAATTTTTCCAAGGTATTACATTCTTCTATGTCAATGCATCTAAGTAGAATTCTATCAAAGGATTTGTGATAGAGAACCTAATCCAAAATTATGTATTTAGCGGTTATGATGCGTAGCTGTTGTTTCACCTAATTTGTTTCTAATTAAAACTGAATAGGAAATAGGTTACGAGGAATACCTATGATAAGTAGGTTGAAGGTTGGATGCTTGTGTTACTAATTTTTTTAATCTAATTTGATCACGAAGAGTTTCCCGTTGGCTAGGTGGATCACCATGTATAAGAAACACAACAAGACCACCAAATAGTATTAATAATATAGGCTAGTGGACTGCCTAGTGAGTGCTAGATCCGAGAAGCCAGATGCTTCATAGAAAGTTTTCAATCCACTTTCAAATAAAATTCAATGCAAATTTCATGAAGTAAGGAAATCCTACTGTAATTATATGATTTAGTTATCTTATGCAAATAGAATAAGTAAATACAATCCAACAAGAAAGGTTATGATTAAATGTGGAGGTTTGGTAGGTTATTTTGGGTTCTTACAGGTCTGAGAAGGGTCTGAGATTGATCGGGTAATTTTTTGGTTAGTTTTGGTTGATCGAGAGGATTCTTGGTCAAAACAAATGAAATGACACATATACTGATATCGGTATAGAGGAGAAACCGAAGATGGTTAGGTAATCGATGTCAGTAGGGGCAATTGAAAATAATTTGATAAAACTAGTTTTTAGGCTTCTTTGTGATAGAAAAAAGAGTGAGAAGGGTGTGGTTAGGTTCAAAATATTATTGAGAAGACTCAGGGATACTGAGGTGGAAGTTACAAAACAAAAAAATTCTATAGGTGGTTGGGTTAGTAGATTGGTGAGGAGGTGCAGATAAAAAAATACAAGAAAAAATAAAGTATAATGAAATAGGTAAGGAATTTATACTTTAAGCAAGCACAATATGATAGAAATTAGGAATAATTACTTGCCTTCATAGATCTGGTATGTGAAGGTGGATGACAGTTGATCTATGAAGAGATTATGGAGTCAGTCCAATGACATTACTCCCGTAGAGTTCATGTGAGTATTTCAATGCTTTGGAAGGAGAATTAGATGCTTGTTTGGGCCTCTAGTTGAATATTTTGTGTTGTTTGGATGATGAGAAGATTTGGATTCATGCTTGAATGCAATAGTCCTCTCAAAAATTAAAATTACCAACTTATGTAAAAGGTTACAAAGTTGTATATAAAGGAATCGATGGCAGTTAGGTGACCGGCACCGACTGAGGGATAATCAATATCAACAAAGGTGGATAAGTCTAGGTTTACCTAAAATAGGCCAATCTTCCAAGATTTGGCATGTTTTCCAAGTTGAGTCTTCTTAGGGAAGTGGAGTTCTCATTAAAAAAGGTAGGAAGGTCATAGAAGAAGTCTAATTAGGTTTGAGAAGAATTCTTAGTTAGTTAGGTCTAGTGGTGACTTAGCACTGAGAATGATGACTCAATGTTGAGAGTGATGACTTGGTCAGTGTGAGTTAAATGCCCCTAGAATGAGTCTACGGTAAGGTATCATGGTGAGGTGTGGGTGTGAGGGTGAAATTAATTTAATTAATTAATAATATTAAGTTGAATATATTAGTAATAATTAGTGATGAGGCCCTGGTGTGTTTAATTAATTGAAAGGGACCAAGGGAAGTGTGACCCAAATTTGGTGTATACATTTTCCCCTTTTTTCATGTAGTGTTTACTCATTAGCGATGCTGATAAAAATAGGAAATCAATGTCCTAGGTATTAGAAGAGATTAGGCTACACCAAGTATGGATGAAAGTGATCCCCCTCAAACCAGGAACTGATGAGGTAGGAAATGGAGTCAGTGAATGGTTTGATAAATAGGTTGTTAATAAAAAGAAGGGTTGATAGATTGTAGGTAAGGGTAATGATGGGGTCGAGTAATAGGTAATGGAAATAAAATGCATGTACATGTGTATATTGCATTAAGGTACCGGGTTGAAGAGCTTACAAACTCTACTTCATCAAAGGTTGATAGGTTTATCCAAACGAGGTTGAAGTGGTTCAAGTATCTAAGGTATAGGATATGGTCTTGAATCACAACTAGGAGAGGTGTAGGAATGAGTAATATGTTTTGTTTGAGGGCACTAAAGGTATGGTCACGATAAACATCATGACATTAGGAAAGGTAAGGTCATTAGGATGAACATCATGGGTAGTATCATCTCACGTTATAGCGAGTACACAAATTTGAATATCACAAAAGTTGATTCAAGTTAGGGTATGTAGGTTAGGGCATAGGTAAGGCGAATGTATAGGTAAATAACATGTCCCTAAATGCAAGTAAGGAAATGTACAAGTCATGTAGGCATGTGGGTTCATTTTAAAAGGTGTTGGTAAGGGTAAAAGTTGTTTGAGCAACATTGATTTTAAGCAAAGTGGGCATAATGTGGGTCAAATGGTTATGTCGAGTGACCAATGCCAGTTTATCACCAAAATAGTGACCAATGTCAGTCAAGGGTTACGCGATGTTAGTTTTGTTTTCCGACATTGGTTGGTTAAGGGGTGGCCGACACTGGTCAAGATGACTGATGTCGGTCACTTTAAAAGTGACTATGTGAAAAAAGGGTAGATGGGAAAGTTAAACAGGAAAGGTAGGGGTAGGTGAAGACTAATGTAGGTGGAAGAGGGTAAGGAAATATGTTTCTGATGTGTGATAGGTAAGTAGGTGAAATGATTGATGATAATGGGTAAGTATCAAAATGGATAGAATATGGTGTTAGGTGAATTAAGTAAAGGGTAGGTATGGAATCCAGCTGAAGGGTAGGTATGATTGATAGTTTTAGGTATGATTTGGTAAAAAATATCTAAGTATGAGGTCAGTTGAGGTTTGAGTAATAGGTGATGTGAGAAGGTATTGACTTAACAGTGTTTGTTTGGATGATGTAGGCAAGAGATCAACTGACTATGAGAGACAAAGTACCACCTCTATTGGTACAAATGTAACCTAGTAGGACAGCTGAGGAGTGCGAGCACATAACAGATGTGAGACTTAGCTTGATCAGGTGCTATAGGTGTATAGGCCGAGATCCTAACTTGATGGTCACTCTCATCAGCATATGGGAATCCGTGACCAAAACCTTTCATTTACTAGTTGATAATATGACCATCACATTAGAGGATGTGTATAGGATCCTGTGGCTTCCCACTATTGGAGAGCTACTATATTCACTTTCGAAAAAGGTGTCGATGGAGCCCATAGTTATGGAATTTGATGAGACGATGGGCATGGTGAGTTATCACAGTGCAAGTCTGAGGTATAAGGATATGTATGCAGCATATCCATAGGAGACCATACTATCTAGTTTGATGATGGTGGTAGTAGGTTTTTTTTATCTCCCAAAATTTGAGGGTGGTAGATTTCCACAAGCACTGATGGGGGTGTTACAGGACATGGTTGAGGAGTGGATACATTTTACTTGGGTACCAACTTTTCTTGTCCAACTCTATAGGGAGTTATGGGGCTATGGTAGGTACAAGATATTTGGTATGTGTTATACATAATTGTTACATTTTTGGGCGTATGAGCACATTGTATGTGCATCCAGTTAGGTTACAATGATAAGAATTATTCGGTGGTGGTTTATATAGAGTGGGTTTCAAGAGATGGGTACCGATCAAGGCAAAACTGAAAGTGGTCAGGGACACATATGATGTTACATACTAGAGGTGGATATTAGAGGGCCTATTAGCGGTTGATATTGTGTGGTGGTCATATGTTGATTTTCCTTCATATAGAGGTATGGCTGTGGAGTTAGAGGAGATTTAATCATTTATATGGATACAACGGTGACATTCTCGTGAGCACGAGATGATATTTGTGGACTGGATTAGATGATAGTTCGGACTACGGATGAACATGCGCCCACCTTTCCCATAGTACCATAGAGATGACATGGGGAGACCCATGTATCCACCACATCCGAGTGATCCCATAAGAAAGGAGGAGCTGGTGCAAGATCAATTGGTTGATGATGTGAGCATCACTGATGTATACAAGCAGTGGTGGGTGACATAGCTATTAGTGGCACTATTACGACCAATTAAGCATTATTTAGCTATAGTCATAGTTCAGAGAGATACATTACAGGGGTAGGTGGCTACCCTATAGGCATAGATTAAAGGGTTGTAAGGACAGCTGAAAGATTCACACACACAAGTGATCACCTTGCAGGAAAAAGTGATGACCTTTCAGGCCAAAGTTACTACCCTACAAGCCCAAGTAGCATAAGCGTAGGCTCCCACATAGGGTGGAGATGGGGATGGAGGGAAGGTAGCCACCTTATATGTACAGGTGCCAAAGTGACATCCCTATAGGCTTAGGTAGCATAGGCGTAGGCTCCCACACAGGGTGGATATGGGGATAGAGGGAAGGTAGCCACCTTATAAGTACATGTGGCAAGATTACATGGCCAGTTGGTTACTAAAAAGGAACAAGTTGTGTACCTACAGGCCCAGGTAGCTATATAGGTACCAATATAGGCATAGGGATAGGGTCCCATAATATAAGAGCCTACACTAAGATAGGGTATAATTTTGGTAGGAAAATGTTTGCAGGGGGTAGTGTGGCTGATGGCACCATAACAAACCATATCTATGACAAGGTTTAGGGATGCCCTAAATGAGGCTTGCTATTATCATGACCATCTAGCCAGCATAACAATTTATGTTCCTTCATATACCGATTACCGAGCCTGCTAGGTAGCAAGTGAGTGGACTAGACCCATGACTCACAGTTATGGTAGCCCAAGGGGTTGTCGACCCTAAAGATAGGGCCAGGGTGAGGTTACTAGCTCTCTGATACTGGGCATGGAAGAGAGATAGGAGGAAGAGGTGGAGGTTAGGAAGGGACAAATAAAGGGTGGTGGGATGTTGGTAGGGTACTTGAATTGTTGGGAGGAGGAGACAAGGAAGAATGAAGAGTAGGGCATTAGGTGGGGGTGATGATTGGTATCCATAGTAGATATTTTACTATCATTTTTTTATATATATACATACCAACTTGCATGCCGAAGACATGAGATTGTACATGAGATTTTTGAGATACTGATATTTATTTATATCTATGTATATATGTATTGATACACATAAAATCCCATTCTATAGTTGATGATTTTTACTAGATGGATGATGTGCTCATTTTAATTTCCATTGTTATTGTGTATTATGGAAACTAGTTGAGTTATACATGATTACGTTGAGATCATGTAGGCATGATGGAGTTAGCTATAGGCATGGTGGAGTCACGTAGAGGCATGGTTGATTTAGTTATAGGTATGGTGTAGTTAGGTACATGCATGGTTGAGTCGAGGTCATGTAGGCATGATGGGAGTAGGTATAGGCATGATGGAGTCATGTACAAGCATGATTAAGTCATGTATAGGCATGGTGGAGTCTAGGTAATTTCCAAGTTACTGATCTTATGAAAATAATGGGTTATATGTATGTTGTGGTTAAATTTCCAAACATTTCATATCATGGAAATTTGGAATGATTGATGTATGATATGGTTGATGTTATAAAATTATAGGTATGCATGTTTTTATGATAGATTAAATTCTGAGTTTTGTGTAAAATGGAAACTAACTAGGGAAAAATGTGAATATAAAGGGGGAAAATTGGTTAGGGGAAAAGGTGTCTGAGATAACCTCCAAGGGCCCCATGCCATTAGAATGCTTTCTATATATCCCTAGCTAAAAGGGGCCTCAGGATGATGTAGTTCTCCCATAGGCTAGGGAAAATTATGACAAGGATAAATGAATGGGTCAGTAGGTTTTAGGCGTGGTTGAGTCTAGGTATTTCTAGGCATGTTTGAGTTTAGGTCATTTAGGCATGGTTTATTTTAGGTTGAATAGGCATGGCTAAGTTTAAGTCATTTAGGCATGGTTGAGTTTAGGTCATTTATGCATGGTTGATTTTAGGTCATTTAGGCATGGTTTTCATCTAGGTTGAATAGGTGTGGGTGATTTTGGAAGAAGAGGAATTACCAAAATGTAGGTGTCGAATATCTATTGCTGTGAAGAAGGATCAATAAGTAAGAAAAGATGTGAATGGTAAGAGGAGAAAAAATTCCACCAAATTGGTAAGAACCATTACGAGTCTATCATAAAAACTGTTAGCTTATGAACATAAAACAATAAAGGCATTGAATGATTGATTATTCTAAGGGTGAATAAGGTCACATGATCACAAAATGTCACATTTGCAGCATGTCCCTTGATTAGGTATAAGAAGAAAGGAAAGGTGGTTAGGTGAAAGATGTAGTTTAACATAACCCTGGTGTGAGACAACGTGCCTCTTTTGCAGAATACCCAAGATCAAAATAGACCATTCCATGACGAAATTGTTTTCTTTTTCTTTTTGCTTTTGTTTTATAGACTAATCAATGTGGGAAGTCTATGTGGGATTATTATAATATCTCCTAGAGGTATTCATGATGCTAATTGATGCAGGAAGCTTCAGAATATTTTTATTTTATTTTTATAGGAATAGTCTTCTTTTTGTGATAGACTATGTACAGTATGGCTAGCTTTATATAGTTTCCCTTCGAGGGAGTAGTCTATTTATAATAGCATGATAGAAATATATATTTCCTTTTTGAGGGATTCATCTATTTACTAGAGGTTTGACTCAAGGACTTTGAATTCGAAAATCCTATATATTACTTCTTCTTCTTTTTTTTAAATTTATATTTGGACTTTTAGGTCATGACCAAGAATATAGAGGAGTATAGACTTCCTTTATGAAGGAAGAATCATAGCACATAAAGGGTGACTATGCAATAGGTGTTTTAAGTGATGAATGACCATGGTATTCCATCTTGAAAAGGATGAAAAGTATCCATGAGAATTATTCCATGATTAGAGTCGTGGTACTCATATTGAATATAAGGTTGAAAGGTGATGGGTAATCACATGATTCTTGTTTAGTTGTTGTAGACACCTAAAATATTATTAGACTTAGAATCTCCTCTAATCCAGTCAATTAACGAAACTTAGTTAGTTCCCTACTCTTCACTCCATTCTTAGATGCCCATTAACGACATTCTTTTGGTTGTATTCCTCCTATAATCAACCAATTGGGCTAATATCTCTCTTATTAGATAAACATTCCTCCTTTTGACCATTCAGAACCTCCCTAGTTCTCTCTAGACCACTTCTATTGGCTTCCTAGGCTATTTATCAGTCACAATTGGTTATCCAGACCCCTCCCAACTCTCAATGAGTCTCTAATCACTTGCTAATAAAGTTTAACTAGCATAATCCTAGCTCAACTAAGCCTAAAGCATGTTTATCCTAATCTAATCTAAAAGTGATTTTTGAGCTTTAGTCCCACATGCACCCAAAGTTCAAACTCTTCCATTTGGAAAACTATAAATAGAAGGGTTACCCCTCCCTTTCAAACTTACAACTTCACTCACAAGTCCTCTCTTAAGCACTTTGGAAAGGCATTAGAAATCATTTGTGACAGCTTTAAGCTATAGAACATTTGGATCTTAGTCATACTCCATTGTTGAGAGCTCCCTCATCTTGCATCCATCCACTCCATAATCCAAGTTTTGAGTAATATGGAGAGAACCATTGGCCTTGAAGCCATTAATGGCGAGATTCCATTCTTGAAAGTTTGAGTTTCATATCAAACATCACACCTTTGATTTCTAAGTTGATCTTTTTAGGTTCAATTTCTTAATTAAGTAATCTAAAGAGTAGAGAGTAGTATATATGCTAGGTTTTTTGATGTTTTTGTCAAATTTATGATGCACGTAGAGGATAGTTTCTTGTTTAGCTCTTATCTCATGGTGCATGGATGAGTAAAGCAAAGCTTTGAGATTCTTTAGCCTCATTCCATAGCTTTTGTAACTTTCCATTGCATACATTTGGCATGCCCGGTGGGACATGAAGTCCATCCTCCATTAATGGATTCTGTTCAAGCTATTTATTTTCAGTTTTCTAACTAATTTAATGATTTTTAGGATAAATAGCATGTTATTTACATGATTTTAGGTTTTAAGTAGGCTAAATCATTAATGATCATGTATATTTTACGGGTTTGAGCTAAAAATAGGCTTCTTTGGCTAACCTTTAACCTGTTTGCTTTTGAAAAATTTCAAATTTCATGATTTTGGCAGATTTTACAAGGGGTGCACATAGGTGTCATTTTGGGTGTGTCTGCGTTGAAATAGGCGCGCACATGTTAGTACTGGGGCACGTCTGTGTCGAACTACATTCACCACCAATCTTCCGGAGGCCATAACATTTGCCCTCGAGCTCGAAATGACTCCATTTTTGTTGCGTTGGAAAGGTATTGAAGAGAACTACACACTGGAATCATAAAATCAGGATTTTGACTAAAAGAAAATTTATATTTTATATTATTAGGTAAATAGTCATTTTATAGTCATTTTCTAACATATCTTAAAGTCTAAAAAAATGTTTTCTTGGCCATTCTAAACACTTTGAAAGGTTTTGTGACACTAATAAGTTGTTTGTACGGTTATTTTGGTCTAGTTTTTGAATAACTTAGTTAAGTGTTTCTTTTCTTAGTTGATAGAGGGTTTCGAAGTGTGCATGCTCTTCCCTCGCACCTTCTAGGTGATCTTGGGAACCAAAAACACTTCCAAAACCCTCTTATTGCTTTCAAAAACACTTTATGCTTCTTAATGGATGAAATTTTCAAAAATGCTTAAATTGAACTCAAACTTTTGTTAAAAAAAAAAAACTTAATGTATTTTCCATAAACTTGTTTTAGTTGAGTTTTCGCATTGCGTATGCTCTTCCTTCGCACCTTTTGGTGATCTTAGGAATCAAAAGCAACACGCAAACTCTCTTTTGATATCATGATCTTTTGTGGAAAAATACTAATCTTGGGTATGTAGGACTAAAGTTGCATGTCAAAGAAGGGCATCAAAACAAACAACACAAAACTTCTAATACATGTGTTCTTGAAGGTTGCCAAATGGTGTGCCACTTAAAACCACATTTAAGTTAAAAAGATAAAAAAGCACACCATATTCAAAACACTGTATTGTAGGTTTCAGAAAAGGGTACATCCCTCTCTGCTTAACTGGAACATAACCCCTTTGACATAACGCCTTAAGCTATAACAATGGGGGTGGTACCAGGAACCCTAAAGTAGTCCACCACTGTGTAACCTCATGGAAGAAACAGGAAGCACCTCGCTTACCCACTTGACTAGTTTTCCTTGTAAGTTAGCATTACAAAGTTATTCGCATCACGAACCTAGCAAGAGTACATGATGGATGCAATTAGTGCCCACTGTACTTGAAGGGGGAAAATCTGAGATACTCCCAAATTAGTTAGTGCAACTTTTTGGGTAAATCGTGCCCGCTCTTAGACGACTTTGTAACACCTAGTTGAGAGATCTTATTAAGGAGGCCATTTTGTCTTGAGGCCCACTTTACTAGTCCTTTGTCACATATTGGCCATCATGAAGTGATAACTTGTTTTAATTCAAAACCGTGTTTTTCGAACAAGGCAAAGAATCCACTTAAGTTGGATCTAAGTTCCTTTCATCATGGAAATTAGACGACGTTTCACTTAGCTTAGCTTCTTTGTTACCTTAGGACGAGGTTAAGCTCTGCCCAAGTGGCGCTTAGTTTATTTTTCATCTTTTGATCTATACCTTTGCATTTTTGTTGCCCATTTGGGATAATAGAAGGCATCTTTTGGGAGTTTTTTCATAGATAGTGTTGACCACATTTTTTTCCATTTACGCCCATCCATGTTTGCGGCTAAGTTGTTAAACGTCTAAAGTGGATGGATGCATCCTTATATCTTTGATGGCCACTTGATCTTGATTTCAAGATCATCATCATAGTTAGGATTGATTCATCATTTGATCTCCCTTTGACGTGTTGCCTCGTTTGCATTGTCTCGACATAATTAAGATACGTATGTCATGTTTTTTGTAAACGTGATCTAAGTGTTTGTATTGTGGTGTTACGCTGCACACATTTTAGCACATCATTAGTATACTTTGACTTAGTTTATCTTCAAACATTGTCCAAAATATTGAAGAGTGTCGCTTACTTTGTTTGTGTCATTTTGTTACCACGTTGGCATTAATATCTCACTTCTTCGTGAAGCTTGATTAACGTGTCCAATTGGTGTGGTTACGTGGCTTACATTTGTAATCCTCTCCCTTTAACATTTAGACCTTGTTGGTTTTTGAACTTATCGTGGTATCCTTTGATTGGGAGTCACATCTACCCTTTTTTAAAATTTACACCTTGCTCATTTCGAGATTGGCATAAATATTGACATTGTGTTGATCATCTTTGCATTGAACTATCACTTTGTGCATGCATTTGCATAGGGTGTATTTCCTTGTTGATTAGCTTTGTGTTTCACACTTCCATGATTGTTCCTTGTGGCCATTTATCTAGACAAATTGTTTTTTAGGAAAATCATTTTTGATCTCATCGATATTGCGTCATTATAATGTCTACTTTCCTTATACCTTCTTTGGAAAATAACGCACGCATCTCCATACTTATGTAATGTCTAGTTGGTTGTCATTATGCTTCCCTAAATTGACATGTCACTCCTTCCCTTTGAAGGAGTTCCATCACACTATCTAGATCTAGAAATCTGTGCTTAAACGGTGCCAACAATGATTGACTATCACGTGGTTTCTCATACTTACTACAATATGAAACATAGGTTTTGTTATCTCCGTTTTGAGTTTACGACAAAATGATTAGATAACCCCTACGAAATTTTTGGAGTTGATTTTGCTTTTTGGCCTCATATTGAGAAATTTGGGTTTTCAGGTTTGTCCAACAGTTCGACATGAGTTTTAACATGCTTTGTGTCACCTGTTTTCCGAAACCCGAAACCCGCTTCATATTGAGTAAATCGGGTTTTCGGATCTCCAGCACATCGGAACATGTCTTATTCAAAACATGTTTTGTGTCACCTATTACCCGATACCCGAAGTCCGATTAGGTCCTTTGTATCGGGTTTTCGGAGCTGTGAAGCATCTAAACATCTCATGCTTTATGTCTTGTGTTTTCCGAAACCCGAAGCCCGAATTGCACTAAGCCTCCTTTGTGTCGGGTTTTCGGACCTCTCAAACATGCTGACATGGCATTCATGTCGAGTTGTCAGTGAGTTGGCACGTGTCGAGCTGAAGTGTATTAATTACAATTTTCTTATAAATACGTGAATTTCCACGTCATTTTTACCGGACTTATTTTTAACTCGTGGATTTTTCGTACATGCTCTTCTAACCTCAAAGCCCGAAAGCTCGCCTGTGCCCGATCGATTTTCCATTTTTCGATCTTCCCTTTCTCTAGTTGAAGGTATTTCTCTCTCCATTCTTGGTTCCTATTTTTTATGGATTGATTCCGCGTGAGTTCTTCCCATTTTCTTGCTGGGTTTTGAAGGATTTTTATTCTTCTTCTTTCTGGAGTTATTTTGAAAAAGGGGTTTCGGTTTTAGGGTTTATCTCTTCTAAATTACCATTTGGTGCTATTTCCTCAAAGTTTTATTATATGCCTGGTACATGAATGATTAAAAGGAGATTGCATGTTGGAAATTCAACACAAAAACCCTGTTTTTGTCTTCTGGGGTTTCAAAGGCTGTTTTGCAGTGTTGCAGACCCAAAGTATATTGAAGGTTTGGTTTTCTGGACTTTCCAGTGTTCCTGACATCATCGGCACTGCCAGGCTTTCCCAAGGTTCCGACATTATCAAACGTGTCGGGTTTTTCAGAAGTTCCGACATTATCAAATGTGTCGTGTTTTTCGGAAGTTCCGACACCTCCAGTGCATTGGGTTTTCAAGATTTCCCGACATCCTCCTCGCTTGTATCGGATTCTTCCATTCTTCCAGCATATGCAGCAGGTCAGGATTCTCACAGTGAGCAGTGTCTTCTGAGCTTCAAAACTTTCTTCCTTCGATATCCTTCATGTCGGACCTTGGTCCATCTCAGGAAAAGACCAAGAAGTCAGGCAGAATGAAATATAAGTTTAAAAAGATGGAATCTCCATCGTATGTTGATTGCAACTACGACATCCGAGACACTGAACTTGGAAATATAGACATTGAAGATTTCTGGAGTAGGGTGAGGAGTTCTTCCCAAACTCCATGGATGAAAACTATAGCCGATAGTGGCTTGCCTCTTGCAGCGGGTCTTCCCATGTCTGCTCAGTGTCCAGAATTCATCTTGGCTTGTGCATCCAGTTATGACTCGGCGTCTCGTTCTATGAGAAGTCAGTCAGGTGAAGTAGTGGTCAAATTGGATGGAGGTTATTTTGATGATCTCCTCAAATTGCCTAATTTTGACGAGTATGGAGAGTTGGACATCAAGTCAGCTCAAAAAGCCTGGGACAACGATCAGGAAGACTGCATCAAACATGTGAACAAGAAGTTCCTGATCAAACCCAAACCAGCTATCTCCAGATTTCCAAGGATTATCCCAAGGAGTGATTTCATCCAAGAAATCAATGACATCATCACCCTGCTGAGTCGGGTTTTTGGTTTGCCTGAATCAAATGTATTTCAAGGATGGATGTATCAATTTATGATCACCATCAAGAAGAATTAGGGAGGGATCGACTGGGGTACTCTCATCAGCAATGAGATTGATTCCCAAATGACAACAGTCTTGTCAACTGGGAAATTTTATATGTCTTCATATGTCACATACGCAGCAGCCGGGATGAGGAACTATCCCAGGCTGGATACCAAGGGAAGCATAATGGCGAACCAGGTGTATCAATATTTCCCTCAATTGACAAAGAAGGGGTCCAAAGACCATTTCAGGAGGGTGAATGATGCCTTCTTCTATGAAAATATCTGCAGGATAAACCCTGAGCTGAGGAAGACAAGAGTCTCAGATGAGGCTTGTGCTGAAGTTTCTAAATGGGGATGTATCTTCTTATAATTCAAGAAGTTTACATATCTTCGGGTGGTCATGTACTCGGGAGATCCTTTTCGCCTACCTCGATATCTAGGGGATAGACTGATATTGATGGAGTTGGTTAGGCAGCTGTTGGATTTCCATAAATTCCAACAAAGCAAACATAAGGCTGGTGTATCCTTCCCAATTTCTATTGGGAGATATACTTGCTCAACAGTAGTGAAAGCCAAAAATGTTGTCCACAAACTTCAGGACAAATTGAAAAAGCATATGAAGCCTCGAGATGGTTTTGATATCTGAGGAGTGCTCAGAGCATATGGAACCCAGCATCTGCATAGGCCAAACATAGAGGATATTTGGGTGGATCTGCGTAATGAGGTTGCTGTTCGCAAAAAAAATAATAGCAGATTGACTATTGTTGAGATTCAAACATTGGAGCTTGCTGATTTACCAGAAGGTGCGGGTGACAATGAAAGTGTTTTGGATCTTTCCTATGATGGACTAAAGGAGGATCAATATGTTTTCCCACCTATTGATTGGTCAGCCAGCGAAAAAGCCTCTATTACAGATAGGTCGGCTCTAATCCTTGCTCGCACCAAAGCATGGCTCTCCTCTTGGGGAATGAATTTTAAAGATGATAAGTTTTTAAAGTTAGCTGCTTCAGAGGCGGGGCCCTCCAAAAAGGAAAAGGACAAAAAATCTTCTAGGACGCCTATAAAGGTCAAGATTGTCAAAAAGAGAAAAGAAAGAGAAATCTCTTCAATTGTTTCTCCAGTAGAAACGGTGAATGTGCCAGAATCACCAACACCACCAGAAATAGGAGAAATTAATTTGGAAGGAGGAAGCCAGCTTCTGTCTTCACCATTTGCTGATTGCTCAACTAAAGAGACCTTATCTCTTGCATCCAAGGCTTTGGAGACTGGATCTATGCCTCTTTCCACACAACCACTCCTACCTCCTTATTCTCCAACAACTTCTTCAGTAATGGCCACTATTTTCTCTGGACTTTCACCCCTCTCTGCTGGTACCCAAGTGATCACCAACACGCCCCCTCCTGTGCCTCTTTTTATTGGATCTACTACCACGTTGGTAACTATTCCTCCTCCACTAGTAGAATCTTCTCCCCTTGAGGGTATGATACCAGTTTCTGCAGCCATGGCAACTCCCTCTGATACGCCGTAATGGCTACTTGAGAAAACTCCGAGGAAAAGGAAGTTGATTGTGCCCCTACCAGCCTTTGATTTCAACTCACTCAAGGCTCCTACTATGAAATCAGCCAAGAAACCCAAAACAGTTTCAAGGGTTTTGGTGGATGCTTCAAGAGATAAGTTCGTAGAGATTGCCACTCCCTCAGCTGACAAAACTAGAGAGGATATAACAGCCTCTGATTATCAGTTAACCAGGGTGGCTCTAGGGAAAGTGACAACAGAAGGGGTGCAACAAGATGCACGGGATTCCATTAACGTGTTGTGCCAAAAGTTGAAAGAAACAAAGGACAGCAGAGATGAGCTTAAGGAAAAAGTGGAGCAGTTGCCAGAGGTTTTGATTAAACTCTCAAAACCCCTTGAATCCATACCACCTTCTTCTGTTTCTGCCGGATTCGATTTCTCATCGGTGCCTACAGTTGAAAATATTGCTAAAAAAGGAAGGGTGGTTGATGAATGGATCCAAAGGTTGCTCCAACAGGGGAAGGAAGCAATTCAAGACGTGGTGCAAGTTCATCAGTCCTTGGGGGACATTCAGAAGGATGGAGAGAAGATGGATGAAGAATTCTCTCAGGAAATTGGACATCTTGATTTGACTTTTGAAGCTCTCTAGGTGTTAAAGCAAATACCAACACATCTTTTGGTGGAAGAAGGTATTCTCCCACATACAGATAAGCATTTCCAGCTGACCAAGGCCATCAGGTTTAGAATAAAGATTCTTAATGAAGCCTGCAGTAAGTTGAGAGAATCAAAGGATAAATTGATTGATGGGAAAAGTGATCTGGAAGAAGAATTGCTGAAGATTTGTCCAAAGGTGTCAGTTGGGAACTCAGGTATCCTATCAGTAGATGATCTCTTCAAGCAAATCCAAGAGTCTATTCAGCATGAACCAATAAGCGGATTTGACCTTGAGATCATGGATCTGTTGGTAAGGGTTGAACATTCTTTGGAGGCATTAAGAAAGCTCAGCAAAGGATTGAAAAAGCTTCCCGGCACTACCAGCGATGTTCATGAAACCTGTGAAATTTGGAATGATCATTCCACTGCGCCTGATGAAAATGAAATGCAAGGCATAATTCGGAAGTTCCAGGAATTTCAGAGCAAACAGTCTCAGTTGGAGGAAGAAAAAGAGGAGGAAGCAAAGGATGATGATTCAGATTAAGTCTCAACGTTTCATGTCATTTCAATCTTGAAATCGACATGTCTTTTTCATTTCTGTTTCGTCACATTTTTGAATCATATTTTGACTTGATCTCCTGTGTGAGAATCAAGCAAAACAGAACTCTTGTTAAAACACTATTTTTTAGGATCTGCCCTATTTTATCTCTACTTCTTTTGTTATAAATAAGGGATGCTTATGCATTCGAAAGGGTCGAGATTTTTTGGAATATTTGGGTGCTATTGGAAAGAAGAAAAACTTTGTGTTTTCATTCAATCATTTTGAAGAATAGGAATTGATATCATTTTACAGACTTTGTGTTGTGGAATATATCTTACTCAAGATAGTGTTCTTACGTTCATGATCTTAAGCTATTCTTTGCATAGCATCTTAGTGTTTCTGATTATTTCGGACATTATATTTGTGATCTAAAACTCGTATGATTATTTCGTGCTCTGTGTTTACTCGAAAGAAAATATGTTTCTCCCATTTCCTTTCTATTGTGCTTCTTTCATTGTAACAGTTTCTAACCCAGTTCATTTAAGGAAAAAATACCCTTGAATCGTGTGAATGTGGATTTCGGGATTCCATCCCAACCCCCAATGGTTAGATTAGTGTGAATACTGTATATATTGTTTACCGTGTTTTAGATTAGCAATAAGCAGGCAGCCTCACCTGTCTTTAAGGAGGGATTTAATCCCATATACTGTGGTTGAACCTCATATTTTGGTTTGACAAAATATCCAACCAACAGTTTTTGGCGACTCCGCTGGGGATCGAATCTATAGTATAAAGCTTATCCTCTCGGTGTCTGGCGACTGCGTATTTGCCTTATTTTCAACAAGATCTCCTTTCAGTTCAAGCTGGCCAGGAAGATATTTACTCGGTCCCGCCAAGCTCAAGGTGAAATTGATCCGCTCTTTTAGTTACTGCAACAGTACAATTTCAGTCTTTCTCCCGATAGCATTGTCTCTAACCGAACCAGAAGTTCTTCGCCTGTTCGGAGAAACCGGATCCCTGTGGAACAGGAAGCATCTGCAACTTGTCGTGCACTACTCTTGTCTGATACTCGGATCCATGTACGCACTCTTTTCAGGAGGATGGTGGTTCAACCTGTGCCTTGGGGCGCAGTTATTGGTCCTCTTTCTTTGACTCCTCCATTGAATGAGTTACCACATGGATCACGTAAAAACATTCCCAAGTTCAATGGGGATGGGAATCAGCATCCTGACGAGCACATAACATCTTTCTTTTTTGCATGTGGTGTTCTCGGAGTAGCCCACGAAGATGTCTCCGTTCGACTCTTCGTTGAAACGTTGCAGGGTGCAGTAGCTGAATGGTTTTATCACCTCCCGAATGCATGCATCGCAAACTGGGCTACCATGCGGACTAAGTTTGAAGCACGTTTCAAACCAGCCGAAGATTCCCATGCTTTGTTAGCTCAGCTCACGCATATGAAGAAGGAATCGCATGAACCTATGCGGGAATTCGTGGCAAAGTTCAACAAGCTGATCTGGAAGATTCCAGAAATAGCGGTACCTACTCTGGAAAACCAAAAATGCTTCTTCATCAATGCTCAACCTCCTGATATAAGCTTTTTATTAAGAAGGTCGGTTATCCCAGAGTTGGCTACTGCTCAGTCAACAGCTACTGAAATAGAGGATGATCTCATCTTGGCCGGAAGGATCAAGAAAGACATACCCAAACTCAAAAATCAAGGTTCTTCTCAAGGTAACACTGATCCTATGTTTCAAAAAATGGCTAACGATTTGATTGCTTTAAAAAAGCAAATGTCCCAACAGGTGAGCAATGTTCCGTATCGGGATATCCCTAGACGGAATTTCAATAACAACAATGGTGCACCTGCCAGAGATAGGCCACGGTTAACTCCTGCTCAACCGAGACTAGCAATTGAAGCTCCTCCAGTAAATGCAGCAGTAGAAATAATTGAAGAATACGATGAAGGAGAAGAACAAGATTCCCATGAGGCTTTCGAAGCTTCAGGATATGCTGATGAGTCTTATGACGAGTCAGCTGGCGACTCCAGCATTGGGTATTTGGAATACGATGAAGATGAATGTGCGCCAGATGGTCAGTCATTTGCTGTCTTCACTCGGTCCCAATCTCAGAATCCCAGAAAACCTCTTGAAAACACTAAGGAGAAGAATAAGGAACCTCCCATATCCATAGTTAAGAGGGGTACCCCTATTTCGGCGCAAACTGAAAGAGAGGTTACCAAAAAGGCAGCTGCTCCTTATTCTCCTTCTCCTAAGATCAGTGCTTCAGCACAAGCTCATGTAATTAGATCTGAGCCTACCATCATTCCTTCTTATACTGCTTTTGACATTATTGATCATGCAAAGAGAACCAAAATTCAAATGTCAGAAGCAGAATACCTTCAGTCGAATCCTGAACAGTTTGAAAAGCTGGCCAAGTTCATCAGAAGTAAAGCGGCTGTTCCATCACCTTCAAAAGGTCTCCTTCCAAATCCTACTCAACTCCCACCACAGAACAATCTGACCTCTGCTTCTTCCTCAGGAAAAATTGAACCATTCTATTTGTCTCTACTTATAAATGGGTTTAAACTCAGCAATTGCATCATCGACTCAGGGGCCTCTGATAATGTTATGCCCGCAAAAGTGGCCCATGCCCTTGGACTTACTTT
Source organism: Taxus chinensis (assembly GCA_019776745.2). Taxonomy (NCBI): domain Eukaryota; kingdom Viridiplantae; phylum Streptophyta; class Pinopsida; order Cupressales; family Taxaceae; genus Taxus; species Taxus chinensis. The sequence goes on along the minus strand of CM034146.1, from coordinate 30,742,478 downwards.
GACTAAGTCATATGGACGGTGCTACTCCATGGAAACTAAACAAGTCCCTTTGATTGGTCAAATCAAGGACGCACAGTTTGCATTTGTTGCCTTCCCTGAGAAGAGAGTGAAAATGACTATTCTGGTTGCCGACATTCCTGCAGCTTATGGTATCCTCTTGGGTAGAGGATTTTGTAAAGACGTCGGAGGAGAGATTAATATGGATTGGACCAAAGCTAAGATCCCGGTCAATGGGGTTCATCAGGTTCTTCATCCTGAACCACAGGAAAAGTATTTGGTGACCAAATCAGATGATCCAAAAGCTCAGATTCTTTTCGAAGATGCTAGCTTTGGGAATTATTTCATGACTTCAGAGATACCCATTGTAGATGTTGAAGAAGAAGATCCCAATGCTATTTGGACGCTCGAATTTGATGGTAGCTGCTCAACCTCTGGATCAGGCGCTGGTGTTGTTCTTATATCTCCTAGCTCCGAGATTTTCCCATCAGCTTACAAGTTGCAATTTGATAATACTAACAACATGGCCGAATATGAAGCCCTGTTATTAGGATTAGAAATGGCCAGACAGAAGGGAATCCGAAATCTCAAGGTTCAGGGAGATGCAGAGCTGATTGTCAATCAGGTCAGGGGTATATATCAGGTGAAAAATGATCGGTTGAAACATTACCGAAATAAAGTTTGGGATAATATAGAATGCTTTGATGCATTTTCTATTAGGGAAGTTTTGAGAGATTATAATGATAAGGCTGATTCTTTGGCTGTATCTGCATCCCTTCTTCTCCCTCATCCTCAGTTCAAGCAAGATACATACTCTATTGAGATTGTGTATCGTCCCAGTATCCCAGATAATGCAACTCATTGGCAAGTGTTCAATGATGATCAACAGGTGTTGGCTTTTCTAGAAAAGGCTGAAAATTTCGGTGAGTTATATTTTGAAGGTTCAGAATCAGCCTTCCGTGAAACTATTTCAGATCTATATCAGGAGGTTGATGGTGAATTTATTCAGCTGAAAGGTAACAAGATACCCAAAGGGTTTGGTTTCTTTGGAGGGCTTGTTTGATAAGCATGATCGTTTTATCCAAAACAAAAGGCAAGCCAAAGGAGCTTCTTCCTTTGAAGTAGATAAAATCAATATAGGTTCGTCCGATCAACCTCGGATGGTGAATGTTGGGAAATGTTGTTTCTCCTGAAGAGAAGATAAGATTCACTTCGCTTTTGAAGAAATACATCAATGTGTTGGCCTGGTTTTATGCAGATTTAAAATCCTTCAAGCCCAAAGATGTACAACACAGTATCCCTTTGAAGCCTGATGTGAAGCCGTACAGACAAAATCAAAGACATTACAATCCCAAGATCTCAGGAACTATCATGGCAGAATTTCAGAAGATGTTAGATGCTAGAATTATTTTCCCAATTCATCACTCCACTTGGATTGCTAACATTGTTCCTGTCAGGAAGAAGAATGGCGAAATCCGGATCTGTGTTGACTTCCAGAACTTGAATCATTCCTCACTGAAGGATAACTATCCCTTGCCTATCATGGATCAGGTATTACAAACTGTTACTGGATCAGAAATGCTTTCCATGCTCGACAGATTTTCGGGATATAACCAAGTTGAGGTAATACCAGAGGATCAACACAAGACGGCCTTCACGACCCCATGGGGTACCTTTGCTTACAGGAGGATGCCTTTCAACTTGATCAACGCCGGAGCCACTTTTCTGAGAGCCATGGACTTGGCATTCAGAGATTTGATGGGAAAGGTCATAGTTGTGTATTTGGATGACTTGACCATTTTCTCTAAAAAACGTAGTGATCATTATGATCATTTAGAACACGTACTTTTGAGATGCAGGCGTCACAGGATTTCATTGAATCCCAAAAAGTCCATGTTCGGGGTGACCGAAGGAAAATTGCTGGGTCATATTGTGACTAAAGAAGGAACCAAAATTGACCCAGAAAGGGTAAAGGCTATTCAGAGCCTCACCTTACCCACAAGTAAAACCGGAATTCATTCTTTCTTCGGAAAGGTTAATTTCTTGAGACGATTTGTACCTGATTTTGCTGACAAAACCAAGGATATCCTTGGAATGATGAAAGGAAAAGTTTCATTTAGATGGAGTACAGAAGGGAAGCTTGCATTTGAAGAAATAAAAAGGGCAGTTGCTTGCGCTCCTATCTTAGTATGTCCAGATTTCAAGAAGAATTTCATCATGTACAGCTATGCCTCTGCCCACACAGTGTCAGCCATCCTAATGCAGGAAAATGAGGAAGGCATCGAAGCTCCCATCACGTTCATGAGCTGTCCACTAAAAGAACATGAATTGAAGATGTCACAGATTAAAAAACATGCTTACGCAGTGGTACGAGCAGTAAAACATTTCAGGTACTATGTGTTGAATTCCCATACTCTCGTTCTCATTCCTGATACTGCTGTTAAATCCATTCTGACTCAACAAGAGCTGGGAAGTCAACAAGGTACTTGGATAGCTAAGGTTCAGGAGTACGATTTAGACAACAGGCCTACCAAGTTGGTATGAGGAAGGGGCCTGTGCCAATTAATTGCAGAAAATCATGCCAAAGCAGAGTATGAAAAGACTCAAGACACTTCTTCAGAGCTACCCATGGTGCTTTTCGTGAGTACGACCGATGAATGGTACACGGACATTTCTTTCTTCCTAACTTATGGTGAATGCCCCCCGCATTTAAATCAAAAGGAGAAGAGGACTGTCAAGTTGAGATCTGCAAAATACCTTTTGTGGAATAATGCAATATACAAGAAAGGTATTGATGGTGTTTTCCTGCGTTGTGTTGATAAATCACAACAGGAAAAGTTATTAGAATCCTTCCATAGCCTAGCTTGCGGAGGAAATTTTTCATCCTCTGTAACAGCATATAAGATCCTACGGGCTAGGTACTATTGGCCTACTCTCTTCCGGGATTCAGCAGAATGGGTATCCAAATGTGAAGCTTGTCAACATTTCGTTGGTCACCCCAAGTTAGCAGCTCTTCCTCTGAAGCCTGTAGTGATTGAAGAACCTTTTCTCCAATGGGGGATTGATTTCATCGGAACATTGAATCCTACCTCTAGTGCTGGACATAACTATGTGTTGACTGCTACAGACTATTTTACCAAGTGGGTAGAAGCCGCACCAATCAAGCAAGCAACTTCTGAAGTTGTTTGCAAGTTCCTTAAGGAAAATATAATTGTCAGATTCGGTGTACCTCATAAGATTGTAGCGGATAATGCTTCTAATTTATCATCACATGAGTTAACTAAATTTTGCTATGGATTCGGTATCACTCTGGCTCACTCATCTGATTATTATCCTCAAGGCAATGGGCAAGTTGAATCCAGCAACAAGAACCTGGTTACCATAATCAGGAAACTAGTGGATGAAAATCAGAGGACATGGCACAAAGCATTGTATGATGCGTTGTGGGCTGATCGGATCACTCCAAAGGGAGCCATAGGGATGTCTCCTTTCCAATTGCTATACGGGATTGATGCTGAAATTCCTATCTCAGTAGAATTTCCGGCCTTGCAGTTGGCAAAAGTGGTTGAAGATGCGGATTTTAAGAATTCTATCGAGAAGAGGGTTATGTACCTAGCCAGGATAGAAGAGGAATGAATAAAGGTGGTTGATCGTATAGCAGATCATCAGAGCAGAGTGAAGAAAATTTTCGACAAAAAATCAAAGCAGTGTAACTTCCAGATTAGAGATTTGGTGTTGCTTTGGGATAAGCGGAGAGAACAAAAAGGAATGCATGGGAAGTTTGATTCTTTGTGGAAAGGACCTTTCAAAATCCATGAGCTGAATGGTGAAAATAGTTTCCTGCTATCATATCTGGATGGAGGACTACTCCTGTTGCCTTTCAGTGGACAACACCTAAAGCTGTTCCACCATTAATGCAAGATGCTCTCTTGCATTGTACATATTTTACTTTGTTTTATTGTGTGTTTGCTTTTGGTTTTCTTTCTTTCTTCGTTTTGTTTTGTTTCGGTTTTCTTATTTTCTTCATAGCCCAATGGATAAGGGTCTGGTCCGTGAAACCAGAGATTCTGGGTTCTCTTCCTTTGGTATTACAAAGAAAGTCCCCAGCTGGAGCCAGCTGTTATCTCCGTTTTGAGTTTACGACAAAACGATTAGATAACCCCTACGAAATTTTTGGAGTTGATTTTGCTTTTTGGCCTCTTTCAGAGAAATTTGGGTTTTCTAGTTTGTCCGACAGTTCGACATGAGTTTTAACATGCTTTGTGTCACCTATTTTCCGAAACCTGAAACCCGCTTCATATTGAGTAAATCGGGTTTTCGGACCTCCGGCGCATCAGAACATGACCTATTCAAAACATGCTTTGTGTCGCCTATTTTCTGAAACCCGAAACCCGCTTCATATTGAGTAAATCAGGTTTTCGGACCTCCGGCGCATCAGAACATGTCTTATTCAAAACATGTTTTGTGTCACCTATTCCCCGATACTTGAAGTCCGATTAGGTCCTTTGTATCGGGTTTTCGGAGCTATGAAGCATCTAAACATCTCATGCTTTATGTCTTGTGTTTTCCGAAACCCGAAGCCCGAATTGCACTAAGCCTCCTTTGTGTCGGGTTTTCAGACCTCTCAAACATGCTGACATGGCATTCATGCCAAGTTGTCGGTGAGTTGGCACGTGCCGAGCTGAAGTGTATTAATTACAATTTTCTTATAAATACGCGGATTTCCACGTCATTTTTACCAGACTTATTTTTAACTCGTGGATTTTTCGTACATGCTCTTCCAACCTCGAAGCCCGAAAGCTCGCCTGTGCCCGATTGAATCGCCATTTTTCGATCTTCCCTTTCTCTAGTTGAAGGTATTTCTCTCTCCGTTCTTTGTTCCTAGCTTTTATGGATTGAATTCCGCGTGAGTTCTTCCCATTTTCTTGCTGGGTTTTGAGGGATTTTTATTCTTCTTCTTTCTGGAGTTATTTTGAAAAAAGGGTTTAGGTTTTAGGGTTTATCTCTTCTAAGTTACCATTTGGTGCTATTTCCTCAAAGTTTTATTATATGCCTGGTACATGAATGATTAAAAGGAGATTGCATGTTGGAAATTCAACACAAAAACCCTGTTTTTCTCTTCTGGGGTTTCAAAGGTTGTTTTGCAGTGTCGCAGACCCAAAGTATATTGAAGGTTTGTTTTGCCAGACTTTCCAGTGTTCCCGACATCATCGGCAGTGCCGGGCTTTCCCAATGTTCCGACATTATCAAACGTGCCGGGCTTTCCCAAAGTTCCGACATTATCAAATGTGTCGGGTTTTTCAGAAGTTCTGACACCTCCAGCGCATCAGGTTTTCAAGATTTCTCGACATCCTCCTTGCCAGTATTGGATTCTTCCATTCTTCCGGGATATGCAGCAGGTCAAGATTCTCATAGTGAGTAGTGTCTTCTGAGCTTCGAAACTTTCTTCCTTCAATATCCTTCATGTCGGACCCTGGTCCATCTCAGGAAAAGAACGAGAAGTCAGGCAGAATGAAATATAAGTTTAAAAAGCTGGAATCTCCATCGTATGTTGATTGCAACTACGACATCCGAGACACCGAACTCAGAAATATAGACATTAAAGATTTCTGGAGTAGGGTGAGGAGTTCTTCCCAAACTCCATGGATGAAAACTATAGCAGATAGTGGCTTGCCTCTCGCAGCGGGTCTTCCCATGTCTGCTCAGTGTCCATAATTCATCTTAGCTTGTGCATCCAGTTATGACTCGGTGTCTCGTTCTGTGAGAAGTCAATCAGGTGAAGTAGTGGTCAAATTGGATGGATGTTATTTTGATGATCTCCTCAAATTGCCTAATTTTGATGAGTATGGAGAGTTGGACATCAAGTCATCTCAGAAAGACTGGGACAATGATCAGGAAGACTGTATCAAACATGTGAACAAGAAGTTCCTGATCAAACCCAAACTAGTTATCTCTAGATTTCCAAGGATTATCCCCAGGAGTGATTTCATCCAAGAAATCAATGACATCATCACCCTGCTGAGTCGGGTTTTTGGTTTGACCGAATCAAATGTATTTCAACGATGGATGTATCAATTTATGATCACCATCAAGAAGAATCAGCAAGGGATCGATTGGGGTACTCTCATCAGCAATGAGATTGATTCCCAAATGACAACGGTCTTTTCAACTGGGAAATTTTATATGTCTTCATATGTCACATACACAGCAGCCGAGATGAGGAACTATCCCGGGCTGGATACCAAGGGAAGCAGAACTGCAAACCAGGTGTATCAATTCTTCCCTCAATTGACAAAGAAGGGGTCCAAAGACCATTTCAAGAGGGTGAATGATGCCTTCTTCTATGAAAATATCTGCAGGATAAACCCTGATATGAGGAAGACAAGAGTCTCAGATGAGGCTTGGGCTGAAGTTTCTAAATGGGGATGTATCTTCTTACAATTCAAGAAGTTTACATATCTTCGGGTGGTCATGTACTCGAGAGATCCTTTTCACTTGCCTCGATATCACGGGGATAGACTGATATTGATGGAGTTGGTTAGGCAGCTGTTGGATTTCCATAAATTCCAACAAAGCAAACATAAGGCTGTTGTATCCTTCCCAATTTCTATTGGGAGATATACTTGCTCAACAGTAGTGAAAGCCAAAAATGTTGTCCACGAACTTTAGGACAAATTGAAAAAGCATATGAAGCCTCGAGACGGTTTTGACATCCGAGGAGTGCTCAGAGCATATGGAACCCAACATCTGCATAGGCCAAACATAGAGGATATTTGGGTAGATCTGCGTAATGAGGTTGCTATTCGTAGAAAGGATAATAGCAGATTGACTATTGCTGAGATTCAAACACTGGAGCTTTCTGATTTACCAGAAGGTATGGGTGACAATGAAAGTGTTTTGGATCTTTCCTATGATGGACTAAAGGAGGATCAATATGTTTTCCCACCTATTGATTGGTCAGCCAACGAAAAAGCCTCTATTACAGATAGGTCGGCTCTAATCCTTGCTCACACCAAAGCATGGCTCTCCTCTCGGGGAATGAATTTTAAAGATGATAAATTTTCAAAGTTGGCTGCTTCAGAGGTGGGGTCCTCCAAAAAGGAAAAGGAAAGAAAATCTTCTAGGACGCCTATAAAGGTCAAGATTGTCAAAAAAAGGAAAGAAAGAGAAATCCCTTCAATTGTTTCTCCAGTAGAAACGGTGAATGTGCCAGAATCACCAACACCACCAGAAATAGGAGAAATTAATTTGGAAGAAGAAGGAAGCCAGCTTCTGTCTTCACCATTTACTAATTGCTCAACTGAAGACACCTTATCTCTTGCATCCAAGTCTTTGGAGCCTGGATCTGTGCCTCTTTCCACACAACTACTCCTACCTCCTTATTCTCCAACAAATTCTTCAGTAATGGCCACTATTTTCTCTAGACTTTCACCCCTCTCTGCTGGTACCCAAGTGATCACCAACACGCCCTCTCCTGTGCCTCTTTTTATTGGATCTACTACCACGTTGGTAACTATTCCTCCTCCACTAGTAGAATCTTCTCCCCTTGAGGGTATGATACCTGCTTCTGCAACCATGGCAACTTCCTCTGATACGCCACAATGGATACTCGAGAAAACTCCGAGGAAGAGGAAGGTAATTCTACCCCTACCAGCCTTTGATTTCAGCTCACTCAAGGCTCCTACTGTGAAATCAGCCAAGAAACCAAAAACAGTTTCAAGGGTTTTAGTGGATGCTTCAGGAGATAAGTTCGCAAAGATTGCCAGTCCCTGAGTTGACAAAACTAGAGAGGATATAATAGCCTCTGATTATCAGGTAACCAGGGTGGCTCTAGGGAAAGTGACAGCAGAAGCGGCGCAACAAGATGCACGGGATTCCATAAACGTGTTGTGCCAAAAGTTGAAAGAAACAAAGGACAACAGAGATGAGCCCAAGGAAAAAGTGGAGCAGTTGACATAGGTTTTGATTAAGCTCTCAAAACCCCTTGAATCCATACTACCTTCTTCTGTTTCTGTCGGATTCGATTTCTCATCGGTGCCTATAATTGAAAAGATTGCTAAAAAAGGAAGGGTTGTTGATGAATGGATCCAAAGGTTGCTCCAACAGGGAAAGGAAGTAATTCAAGACGTGGCACAAGTTCATCAGTCCATGGGAGACATTCAGAAGGAAGGAGAAAAGATGGATGAGGAGATTTCTCAAGAAATTGGACATCTTGATTTGACTTATGAAGCTCTCCAGGTGTTAAAGCAAATACCAGCACATCTCTTCGTGGAAGAAGGTATTCTCCCACATACAGATAAGCATTTCCAGCCGAGCAAGGCAATCAGGTTCAGAATAAAGATTCTCAATGAAGCCTACAGTAAGTTGAGAGAATCAAGGGATAAATTGATTGATTGGAAAAGTGATCTGGAAGAAGAATTGCTGAAGATTTGTCCAAAGGTGTCAGTTGGGAACTCAGGTATCCTATCAGCAGATGATCTCTTCAAGCAAATCCAAGAGTCTGTTCAGCATGAACCAATAAGTGGATTTGACCTTGAGATCATGGATCGGTTGTTAAGGGTTGAACATTCTTTGGAGGCCTTAAGAAAGCTCAGCAAAGGATTGAAAAAGCTTCCCGGCACTGCCAGCGATGTTCATGAAACCTGTGAAATTTGGAATGATCATTCCACTGCGCCTGATGAAAATGAAATGCAAGGCATAATTCGGAAGTTCCAGGAATTTTAGAGAAAACAGTCTCAACTGGAGGAAGAAAAAGAGGAAGGAGCAAAGGATGATGATTCAGATTGAGTCCCAACGTTTCATGTCATTTCAATCTTGAAATCGACATGTCTTTTTCATTTCTGTTTCGTCACATTTTTGAATCATGTTTTGACTTGATCTCCTGCGTGAGAATCATGCAAAACAAAACTCTTGTTAAAACGCTATTTTTTAGGATCTGCCCTATTTTATCTCTACTTCTTTTTTTATAAATAAGGAATGCTTATGCATTCCAAAGGGTCGAGATTTTTTGGAATATTTGGGGGCTATTGGAAAGAAGAAAAACTTTGTGTTTTCATTCAATCATTTTGAAGAATAGGAATCGATATTGTTTTATAGACTTTGTGTTGTGGAATATATCTTACTTAAGACAGTGTTCTTATGTTCATGATCTTAAGCTATTCTTTGCATAGCATCTTAGTGTTTCTGATTATTTCAGACATTATATTTGTGATCTAAAACTCGTATGATTATTTCGTGCTCTGTGTTTACTCAAAAGAAAATACGTTTCTCCCATTTCCTTTCTACTGTGCTTCTTTCATTGTAACAATTTCTAACCCAGTTCATTTACGAAAGAAATATCCTTGAATCGTGTGAATGTGGATTTCAGGATTCCATCCCACCCCCAATGGTTAGATTAGTGTGAATACTGTATGTATTGTTTACCATGTTTTAGATTAGCAATAAGCAGGCATCCTCACCTGTCTTTGAGGAGGGATTTAATCCCATATACTGTGGTTGAACCTCATATTTTGGTTTGACAAAATATCCAACCAACACACCGTCTATTCAAAAATCACCTATCAAAATATATCATTCCTATACATTGGCTATTTTGTCCTAATTTTTTGACTGTAAAATCTTCCCTTCAAGAGGTAATAAATTCCACATAAACATGTTGCATCTCTATAAGTAAACAGGATTAGTATGTTACCTAGTGTCTTTTTTTGGACCTTGTTCAAACTTTTTCTTTAGTCCATATCTCATCTCATTATTTGTGCCTTTGGCTAATCATTTTTTTTTTGTGAGGCTTTTAAGCTACTTACATAACATTTTTTGTTCTTTTACTTCATTCAGAACATCCATGTGTATAAGATTGAATTTGTGGACATGTTTATAGACACCTTTGTCCCCTTTCACAAAAAAAAATCTTCTCCTTCCTTTATATCATGTGCTTTTAGGCCATCTTATGCTAAGGGGCATCCTTTCTCCTTCCTAGCATGTCACTGGTTTTTGTTCATTATCATGATTGAACCTATCCATAATTGCCTTAATCTCATTTCTATGCATGAAGAATTTTCCTTTGAATACTCCCACATAATGCTGGGAAATTTTTGCATCTTCACTTTCTTGTGCATGTGTGTGACATTCTACCCTTGTACATCCCATTTATTGCTAGGGGCATCCACGTTTCTTTATTTTCCTATACATAGATTCATAAAACTTTAAAAAATCAAAACATTCAAATATTTTATAAGAATCATAAAAACATTAAAATATGTTTCAAGAAATAATTAAAACAATATAAATCATCCTACAAGATGTTATTCTTTGGTTTTCACCTGTTCATGTACGCGACTTGCAGATCATTTTGATCTACCTTCATTAACAAAGCTAGTTTGTATGCTTCATTTGTACTATGGGGAACAACGAGTTTCTTAGTAATATTTCACAGTTCACAAAGATTTTTCATACAACCCAAGTGTCCTACGTTATTACCCTCATATGTATCCTTGCTTGGGGCACCATCATTAACTGTTTTTCATCAACTCGAATAGGTTTGAATTGAAGCTTGATAACAAAAATGTGGTACTTGTTTCACTATTATGTTAGCTTGTTTACTTTCTCATATTGCATTGCATTGTGTATGTTGCATGGAGTTAGGAATATTTTACTTTCATGTATTGTATCGTATTTTGTATGTTGCATGGAAGTGGTGTTTTTAGCAATGGAATTTTGTTCGTATATGGCTTTTCTTGTCATACTACACTTTTGTTCATTATTTTTAATGAGGACCAATGACGGAGATCACTAGATATATGATGAAAACTAAATATTTTTAAAAGGAAATGGAGTGATGTTATCTCATTTCCTCTTCCTCCTAATCCTTTTTCTTCTATATCCTTTTTATTCTTCTCCACACTATTCTTTCTTCTTTTCTCTTACTATTAACTTTTTGATTGTCAATCGAGTTCTTTCATCACCCCATCGACAATCAAGGGGGAATCCTTCATTATACTCATTTTTCTTCTATCCCGTCAAAAAATTCTACTTGTTTATGCTTGTCTACTATATTTGAAGTGATTTCACTTATGCCACCCCAAAGAGGGGCAAATGTAGACACCTAAAATATGCTTAAACTTAGCATTTCCTCCAATCCAGTCAATTAAAAACACTTTTTAAATTCCCTACTCTTCAATCCTTTCTCGGATGCCCATTCACAATATTCTTACAGTCGTATTCCTCCTATAAGCAACTAATTGGGATATTATCTCGCTTATTAACTAAAAATTCCTCCTTTTGACCATTCAGAACTTACCTAGTTCTCTCTGAACCACTTCTGTAAGCTTATTAGGCTATCTATCTATCACATATGATTAACCATACCTCTCCCAACACTCAATGAGTCTCTAATCACTTGCCAATAAATTTTAACTAGCCTAAACCTGACTTAATTATCCTAAAGCATGTTTATCAACTCCTAATCATAAAGTAATTTTTGACTCCTCTTTGGTCCCACATGCACCAAAATTCCAAACTCTTACAAACAAAAAACTATAAATAAGAGCCTGAGGATTTCCTTTCAAATGTTTCTTCTCTCACACATTTGGAGATATTGGCATTTGAACTCATTTGCATTAGCTAAGAAATATAAGCATTTGATCTTGGCTATCCTCCATTGTTGAAGCTCCTCCATCTTCCATCCATACCTTCATGCTAGGTTAGTAGGATGGTATCTAAAGTTGGCCTTTTATCCATTTTAGAGAGACCTCTTCACCTCCAATGAAGAAAACAATAGATCTAATTTGATTTCCCATAGGTTTAACTAGGTTCAATTTATGTTTTAAGTAATCATAGAGTAGTTAGAGATTAAATGATAGTGTTTTAGTTTAATTCATTATCTTAGAAGTTATCTTTTTTAGTACTCATATTGATGTTTATGATAGGTTTAGTAAGATAATGGAACTACTTAGTTTCTTGTTTATTAACATAGCTAATATTTTGATGCATATAGCCATTTATACTTACAATAGGTTAGTGGAAGGTGAATGTTACTCAAAGGACTAGTATTTAATAAACATAAGGTGATATAGGACTTGATTCAAAAATAGAATGGTTGAAGATACAAGGCATTAAGGGCTCAAGTTTGGGTTTACCTTAGAGTGAAGATAAATGATAAATACCCAATCCATAAGCACAAGTAACAATATAGGTTCCAAGACAATTAGGAGTGAACTTTCCCTGCTTACTTTTCTCTACTTTTGTTACATGTTGATTTTCCTTCAGGATGAGGTCTCCGACCTATAAGGTTCATTCTTGGATAAGTTTATTATAGGCATGTTTGATACATTTTTGGTAGATTTAGAGGTGATTGAGAACATTTAGACATCGTTCGTCTAATAATTCAAGTTGTGCCAAACAATCCAGGTGAAAATCATCATCATTGAGCATATCTCTTAGTGAGATATGAAGAGATGGAATTTGGACTTCGAGAGGTAAGATAACCTCTGTACCATAGACCAAAGAGAAAGGTGTGGAAACAATTGAGGTGTGAATACTAGTGCGATAAGACCATAAGGTAAAATGAATGTGTGTGTGCTAATCCTTACCAGTTTCATTAACCACTTTCATAAGAATTTTATTTAGAGTTTTTTAGTTGATTCATCTTGGCCATTTGATTAAGGATAATAAGGTGAAGAAAAAATAAGTTGAATGTTGAAGGCATCATAAAGTTTCCTTAGGGTGTTATTTTTAAAGTGTTTTCCATTATCAGTGATGAACTGGTGAGGAATACCAAAGCAATAAATGATGTGATGATTGATGAATTCATATATTTTCTTAGCTTTTGTAGAAATGAGAGGTATGGATTCCACCCATTTAGTGTAATATTTAGTAGCGGTAGTAATCCATTGATGATGTTGGGAAGAATGAGGGTCAGTCTCTCTGACAAGATCCAAACCCCATTGAGAGAGAGGATAAAGGTCTCGTGTGACCTGTAAGGTGTGACTAGGGATGTGATGAATATTACCATGTTGTTGAACTTCAAACAACGCTTGACATAGTCACGACAATCATGGTTTAGGGTTGGCTAGTAAGAGCCCAGGAAAAGGATGCACTAAGTGGCAGCTAAGCCACTAAAGTTAGCCCCACAAACCCCGTTATGAACTTCCTTGATGGTGTATGAAATATAAGAACTCGTAAGGCATTGTAAGAGGATAGTGTTAAATTTGTGTTAATAGAGAAGACCATCCATGATGACATTGTGAGATACACTTTTGAGAAAGGCTCGTTGTTCATTGTGAGTAAGATCTGGAGGCAGAATTAGAAGGGAAAGGTAGTCAAAAAATTGCTTATATCAAAGGTCACGCACATTAGATTCAATGTTTCCTACAAGGTTGACGTCTCAAATTAGATAAGAAGGTAATTACAACCTTTGTACTATGACAAATATTTTGAATCATAGGGCAAAGTGGGGATCTAAAAATCAATGAAGGCCATGGTGTTGGAAAATTTATTAGTAGAACATGGGGTAGTTTGAAGTTTATAATGGTCGAAGGTAGTAAAAATTATGTCAACATGATGCTTATACATTTTGAGTATCTCGTTACAACACTGGTATATGCCATTAACCTTGTTCATAACCAGTTGAGATTCACCAATTATATTAATTGATTTAATGTCTAAGGCTATGGTGGTTTGAAGGCCTAACACAAGTGCTTCATATTTGGTGATATTTATAGTACAATCAAAATCTATTCTTAAATATAGTGACATAGGATCACTGTCTAGGGGAATGAGGATAACTCTGGCATGACCATAGTGACATTTGGAACCATCAAAGAATAAGGTCATATGGTAAATGGTATCATCCAAGGAGAGGGTAGTGATGGATTCATTAGGGAAATTAAAGTTAGAATATTGGTTTCTAGAGATAGGTGCGTTTATGAGTTGGTCTGAACTGGTTTGTCCTTTGACAAATTTTTAATGGATGAATTCGAGATATAGGTCTGCAACAAGCATGATCCAATGTGCAACACATTGATGTTGGTAGGTATTAGTGTGAACGTAATGTAAGGGGTCATTATTGGTGACAAAAAGGTTTTGTGGTTGAGTACATAATGAAAAAGTTTAATGGTGAAAAACATTAAGGCTAAGAAGAGTTTTCTTACGTGATTATATCTAGTTTCATGGTCTAAAAGTGTACAGATTATATAATAAACCACTTTTCCCCTATGTTACTCGTCGTGATGAGTGAGCATGGAAGCAAAGGAATGATTAGTAGAAGAAATGTAAAGGTAAAATGGTTGGTCATCATTAGGGGGAATGAGCATAGGTGGTTGGAGGAGGTATTATTTTAATGTGTCAAAGGATTTATTGCATTCATCATCCCACTTGAAGGAGACATCATTTTGAGAAGATGATGAAATGGATTGTAGCGGTCGGAAAGCTTAGAAATAAATCAATGAATAGGTTTCAACTTTCCTTCCAAAATAAGAAGTTGAAAAAGGTTATTAGGTGGATGCATTTAAAGAATAGCCTTATATTTTAGCGGGATCAACTTCAATGCCACACAAAGAAATGATAAAACCAAGGAGCTTGTCAGAGAGAATAATGAAGACACAATTCTTAGGTTAAAGGTGAACATTGTATTTGATGAGATGGTCAAATACAACTTTAAGGACAATAAGGTGCTCGGCTCGATGTTCAGATTTGGCAAGAAGATTGCCAATGTAATCTTCCAATATGTTATTCATGATGTCATGAAAAATATAAGTCATAGCCCGAATATATGTAGCACCAAAATTTTTAAGGCCAAAGGGAATGACACAATGACTAAATGTTCCCAAAGGAGTGATGAAGGTAGTTTTATGTTGATCTTCTCGGGCAAGTAATATTTGGTTATAACCTAAGAAACCATCCATGAGTGATAGCATCTCATGGACAATGGTGAGATCTATTATTTTATCAATAATAGGTAGAGGAAAGTCATCTTTGGGGAAATTTAATTTAAGTTCATGAAAATCTATCCAAATGTAGAGTCCCCCATGTTTCTTTTATGAGAGGAATGATGTTAGAGATACATGAGGGATATATTGATTGGGAGAAAATTCTATAAGGTACTATAGAAATGGCACAAGAAGTTGAAAGAATAACTAATAGGACCTTCACTTATCCAATTCAATTGGATGATGATGATACACCTATGAAAAATAATTCACCTACACATTTACCCATGTTTAGAGGGATGTCATCTGAAGACCTTGACCAATTTCTATTTGAATTTAAAGTATTGTGTCAAACTTATGATTATAAAACACATAATCAGAAACTCAAGTTGTTTCCATCTACCCTAAAAGATGCAAAAATGAGTTGGTTTATGGGATTAACATCTAATTCTATTACCACTTGGGTGCAAATGGAATTTTCCTTCCTACAAAAGTATCAAGATTACTCTAGAGGGAGGAATAGGTAGGAAGAATTTTTCAAAATCAAGCAGCACGAGGATGAGAATATAGAAGATTATTTAGAAAAATTCCTCTTTGTGAGTAAAATATGTGGATTTTTACTACAAGAAGAGTTAATAAAAACCATTTTTTTAAAGGTCTGGATAATGAATCAAGGGAGGCACTTGATCTGATGGGAGGTGGAAATATTGATCAAATAATAATGAATGATATTAAAGATATTTGTAGAATCTATTCATGAACAAGGGGTGGACCTAGAAAATGAAAAACAATTAAAAATATAAACCCAAATATGAAAAAATTGATGGATGAATTGGAAAATTTCAAAAAAGGCATCTTAGTTCAATTAACCTCCACCATGGATGGATTGCAAGCTAAAGAAAATGCTAAAACTGAACCATTAGCTATGTATTGTCCAAGATGTAGGAAGAAGCATGCAATAAGAGATTGTCCCCTGGATAAGATAGAAATGTGTCTTATCTATGAATCTAGGGAACATGAGAGTAATGTTTGTTCTCTTCTTCCATTTATTAAAAATTGGATTAAACAAAGCATCATTCCATCCGCATCAAAAGAAGTAAATTTTGTCTAGAGACAATCTAGCAAATGGAAGTTCATACCTAGGTAAGTTCCTAAACACTGGATGATGCCAAGGGAAGCTCATAAAGTGCCAAAAAATTGGGGACAACCACCTTGGGCACCACAACCAACATGGAATCCTTAGGATTAGGCATGGAAATCTTGGTATTCTCAAGCACACCAACAACCATTGTCTAGTCAAGGAAACCCAAATGCTTGGTCAAAACCTAGGTGGAGCCCTAATAATTATGTTTAAGGAAGGACATATCCCAATTAGAATAAAAAATCCATAATGGGTTCCCCAACACAAAATGAAAATGTAGTCCAAACCCAAATACCAGCACAACTAGTAGCAAACCCAATAAACAAACAAATAACTCCTATCGACAGAACAAAACCAGAAAAATAAGTCGATTTAAATGCCATGGATTGTAAGGATATTTAAACTAGATCTTGCAAAATAATAAACATTCCACTTGTTATAATCACTGAGATGATAGAATAAATTGAAACCCATGGTACAATTTTTTCCAAGAAGGATGAAAAATAAAAATATAAGGAATTAGATAGCAACACTACTGAGACTCCATTTCTAGAGAGATTTAAAGAAGCCATAGAAACTAAGGAATCTAATTTGGTATAGGAAATAAGGAAATTAAATATTGAAATACCATTGTTACAAGAAATTAAGGACATTCCATAATTGAACAAGTTAATCAAAATGTTAGGTTTAAAAAGACCTGTAAGGAAGAAGCAATACCTTAGGACTATTAAGTTAGATGGGAAACTTGTTGATTTATTTACAGGAAAATATTTTCTTCCCATATACGAAGATCCTGGAAGTCCTTGTATTTATGTCTCTATAGGGAATAAAGATATACATAATGTTTTGGTTGATTTGGGAGTGGTTATAAATGTGATTACAATGGACACTTTGAAAACATTACCATTAACAGGTATACAACCTACTAACACCATATTTCAGATGGAAAATCAGTCTGTAGAAAAAATAGAAGGATTTATTGAAGATGTAACTGTTATCCAAAATGGTGCCCCAGCTTGTTTTTGTGGCTAACTCCTTGTGTTCTTGCGTCTCTTGTGCCTCAGTCTACATTTTTTGATTTTCATGCACTCAAGGATTTCTGGAAATGGCACCATCAGATAGAGCTCTCTCTCAGCTTTCCAGAAAGGTAAAGGTTGCCTCCTAAATCCTTATATTTTTCAAGTTATGGCTTGGCGGAGTTTTTGTGGAAAAATTTTCCCATTTGAGGCCCGCAGCCAATAGGAAGCTGCCACGTGGCAGAGGAGTTCGGGGGTCAGAGGCAAATTTAATTTTTTTCCAAAGAGTATAAAAAGGTCGATTTTCAAAGGAAAACCCACAGAAAAGAGAAGGAGAGAGAATTCCAGAGTGAATCAGAGCTTGCCACATGGCATCTGACCAATGGAGTGTAGGGAATTTTTGAAAATTTTTCCAAAGACAAAAGAAGGTAAAATTTCAAATTTTTTCCTGCCGATCCGTTTTTGGGCCGTTTTTGCCCTAAATATTCAAACAATCATATCTTTTGATCCAGAGCTCAGATTTTCACGTTCTTTATATCATTGGAAATCTGTTAAAATTCTCTACATGATTCCATGGTCAATTTCTAATTTTTTTTTAGTTTGGAGAGATAAAATTCAAAAATGGTTCTAGTACGTGTCCATGGCAAGAAATGAGATTTCAACAACCAAATTTAATACAGAATGGGTCACATTCTTCTCCAATATGGTAGAAAATGACAGGGTATGGGTTTGTAAGGTCCTCCATGCTGTTTTAATGCATTTTCCATCAATGAGGAATGGGTTCCCACATTTTTTACATTTTCTCTCTCCTAGGCTCGACCCATGCACTGTAAAAGCTAGATTTGGCTCATTTCTTCATGGTTGAACACTTTTTGGCATTGCAAACTTCTTCTTTCACCTCCAGCAAGTGATAGTTGTAAGAATCAGACCTTTTTCACAGTTTGTAATAGGTTTATACCTCTTTGATGGTGGAACGCAAGAGATTTTTACATGGAATTGACAGTGCAAACTCTGTGAATGCTTTCAGTCCTCTGTTTGTATTGTTTTACTTCATTTTAAGACCTCTAATTACATTTATCAGCTTTTGTATGTTTTCCCTTATTACATTTCATGAATTTGTGTCTATTTACATGGCAAAAAATGTTTTACCACTCCTTTTGGTGCATCACCATCTTTAGTTTAGTTTCATTTTTGCATTTTTATCCCTATCTCCTTGCAATTTAGAGTAGGATTAGGATCTGAACCTCTGTAGCTATGCAAAATATAGATCTAAATCAAAGGAGTTTGAGGAACCAGCCTCTAATCTGGAGATTCCTCTCTCATTTTCACAAGTCCCACACTTGGAGAGAGGTTTCCATGTTGTGCAATCACACTGGATGCCTAAAACATCAATTCAGAACCTTGATTTGCATCCAGGGGTGCTGCTGATTTGCAACAATAGTTTTGGCATGCCCAGTGAGACCTTAGAGGTCTCATTTTTATTGCAGTAAAATTGATGTGCATCTGCTACAGTTTTCTTGCTTGAAAAGAGCTATAATTTACATATCTGTTGACTCCAAGGGGAAGAATCAATTGGTTTCAGCAGTGCAGGCCTCAAAACTCATGAGAAGAATCACCACAAGGTCAAGAGCTGGAGAAGAAGAGGTGCTGTTTGAATATCTGCAGTTATCTTCAAGAGTAAGGCAAAGTGGGAGGAGAATCCAAAGGTCTCCATCTCCACCAAACAGAACTCTCTCAACTCCTCCACCTGGTAGGCCTTTCATTCAATCAACAAGGGTTCTAAGACCAATTAGAATGACACAAAATAACCCCTATGTCAACTTCACAGGCAGCAGCCCACTTACCCTCAATGCACAACATCCAATTCCAATTGCAGCCTTGAAGAACATTCCCTACTTCACTGGAGAAAATCAGACTACTCCAGGTGATCATGTTAAAGACATTGCCAATCTTTGTGCAATTCATGAAATCAATGAGATACGAGTGGTTGTCAAATTGCTGACATCTTCATTCAAGGGGAAAGCATTGAAATGGTTTAGAAGCCTTGGAGCTGGTTCTATCACAAATTGGAATCAGCTATGTATAGCACTTCATGAGAAATTTGGAGAGAAGGGAGACAACTTGTCTCTTTTGGAGCAGCTGACAACCATCAAGAGAGCTCCCAATGAGCAGCTGACTGATTTCAACTTCAGATTTCAAAAGACTTGGGAGAGAATTCCGGTGGCAGTCAGACCAAGAGCAGAATTTGCTTTTCTCTACTATCTCAAAGCTCTAAATTCTGATATTTCTATGTTGATTCAGTCCATGGGAGGCATAACTATCCCTATGGCTTATATCATTTCCATTAGGGCTGAAAATTGTTTGATCCAAGCTAGCAAACTAGCCCCTAGACCTCCCATGCCATTGTTTCCAAGTTTAGAGAGTCCAAATACCAATCAAGAACCTAATTTGGCTCCTTCTCCCACTCCTAGAAATGAGAGTTCAAAGGAAGCTTCTACTTCATCTCCAAGTGCCCCAAATGAGCTTCAAGAAGTCATGACGCAACTACAAAACCTAGGCAATGAGCTGGTTACTCTCAAGAGGCAACAAGCCCAAGGTTTTAGACCTTCTTACCAGCCCCAAGCTTAGCCTAACAGGTAGCCATACCAACCACAAAGACCACCTAATCCAGCTGCAAATATGAATCAAACCAGGCCTCCTGCTAATAGACCATTTCATCCCTACAATCCAAATGCCATATCTGCCTCTAAGGCATTGGTGCCAACACAAAACAACATTGCTCAGGAGTATGACTGGTGTTTTCCATGCAATGAACCTCATAACCAATCCATGTGCTTCAATGGTGCTTTGAATCAAGCATTAATGGTGACAACTGCTGGTGTGGAGGGTGAGGGCAGTCAAGGAAATAGCCAACAACAAGAAATATTCCAACAGCAATCAGCCCTAAATGACACCACGTTGGTAAATTGGCAAGCAGAGGATTTTTGTGGCATGAATCAGGTAGTTTCCCAAGGTGTTGCAGCTAACATAAGGTCAAAAAGAAGGAATTTGGGTGAAGAACAACCATTAGATCCAACCAATCCACAACCTTCCATGGCTCCACAAATGGTTGGCAAGCAAAATCCAATTTCAAATGCACAAGGGCAGCGAAGAACAACTCCTAGACCAACTCAAATACCAGTTATTTCTGCCCACGTGCAAGGAGTGAATGTATAAGCAAAGGGACATCAAAGAGATCCTTCATCACCATTCAGTATCATTGATCAGATGAAAAAGACAAATGTTAATATATCAATGTGGGAATCCCTATCTATCCCAGGCCAAAGAGACTTGTTACAAGCTGCCATGAAGGACTGGCCAACTTTGAATCAGCAAGTTCAGATGTAAGAGAAAGTGCTCATAAATGCTACCTAGCCTGAGGGAAATCATGGAGGACAGCAAGGTAAAATGTTGAAGCCCCCTCCTTTCTATGTTTCATTAATCATTAGAAATAAGTTAGTGCACAATTGTATGATAGATTCCGGGGCAAGTAGCTCAGTGATTCCTAAACAAATAGCTGATCAGCTAGGGCTCCAGTATGAAACCATATCCAAAGGGGTAGTGTAGCTGGATGGGACAGCAGTAACAATAGTTGGGGTGATTAGAAAATTGAGTATTACCTTGCATGTATGTCCAAATGTTGTTGTTTCACAAGATGTATCAGTCATAGACCTTCCACCACTCTTTTCCCTATGCTTGTCAAGGGAATTCACAGCCAAGATTGGGGGATATTTGTTTACTGATTGGTCACACATGCTGTTCAGAACAAGGTATGGTACTAAGGCTACAATCAGGTCTGAACCTATTGCAAACTTCCACATTGAGCCTTACACTCCAAGTCAGATCAATGCCAATTTTTCAGCATTTGATCAAGAAGACCATGCAAGCACCGATGAAGCTGACACCAATGCTGGGAGCATCCCGGATCTAACTCTTGATGAATGGGAAAACAAGTTACATGCTTTTGATCCTTATCAAGAAGTAGAAGAATCTGAGCTAGGGGTCTATTATATACATAAATAAAATCAACCTATTCCTAACATCACCAAGCCAAACCACAAGGATGACAATGAGGTATGGAAGCTGTTTTTTGATGGATCAAGAAGTAGACAAGGTGTAGGAGGTGGAGCCATGCTTGTTTCACCTCAAGGAGTAAGGTACTATTCAGCTTTTAGATTTCAGTTTGCATGCTCCAATAACACTGTTGAATATGAAGCCTTAGTGCAAGGGATGCATTGGGCAATCAAGAAGAAAATAAATAACTTGCAAGTCTTTGGTGACAGTGAATTAATTGTAAACCAGGTCAAGGGACAACATGCTGCCAGGAATGATCTACTCAGGTGCTACAAGAACAGGGCGTGGGACCTCATGAAATATTTTGAGGGTTTTGGCATCAAATCCATTCCTAGGAAAGAGAATCAAGCTGTTGATATGCTTGCAGTAGTAGGGGCAGCCTTTGACATTGTGGAAAGCATTCAAAAATACAAGGTACAGCCAAATATCCATGTGATTGTGAGGCCTTCAATGCCAGATAACAATGTTAGTTGGCAAGTGTTTGAGAATGACCAGCAAATCATCCATTTCTTGTAAGAAGAAGCTAAGTTCTCAGCTAAGAATCAAGAAAATTTGGAATAGTAATATGGTGACCAGGTGGTACAACTGAGAACTAACAAGCTACCCAAGGGACTTATCACTTTGGAGTACATTTTTAATCCCAATGATCAGTTTAGAAAGGAGAAAGCAAACATTCAGGTCAAGAGAGAGGATTCAGTATCCATCTTGGTAGAAGAGAACAAACCATTGCAAATTGGAAAGATGACAACTAAACAAGAAAGGTATGAATTCATGTAGCTGTGTCAAGAATTCCCAAATGTGTTTGCTTGGAGCTACGAAGATTTGAAAGGTTTCAATCCCAACTTAGCTCAGCATAACATTGAATTTGATCCAAATACTAATCCTGTCAGGTAGAAACAAAGACCAGTCAATCCACACATGGATCCTCTCATGAGGAAAGAATTGGACAAGCTGATTGAGTCAAGAATCATATTCCCAATCAAGCATTCTAGTTGGGTTGCCAACTTGGTTCCAGTCAGAAAGAAGAGTGGGGAGATCAGATTGTGTGTTGATTTCAGAGACTTAAATAGAGCATCTCTCAAGGACCATTACCCACTCCCTTCCATGGAGCAAATCTTGCAAGTTATGGTTGGCTCCGAGAGGTTTTCACTACTTGATGGCTACTTAGGCTACAATCAGATTATGGTGAAGGAGGAAGACCAGTTCAAGACAACCTTCACAACCAAATGGGGAACTTTTGCATACAGGAAAATGCCATTTGGGCTATCCAACGCTGGTGCTACCTTCCAAAGGGCAATGGTCATGGCGTTCAAAGGTTTGATTAACAACGTGGTGCTGATTTACCTTGATGATATCACTGTTTTTTCCAAAAATGCAATAGACCACCTCTCTCATTTGAGACAAGTTTTCACGAGGTGCAGGAGATTTAGAGTGTCTTTAAATCCTAGAAAGGGTGTCTTTCTTGCACATGAAGGAAAGCTCCTTGGCCATATTGTCTCCAAAGAAGGATTAGCAATTTATCCAAAGAGGGTTGAAGCCATAAGAGCACTACCATTGCCAAGCCACAAGAAATCCCTTCAGAGTTTCTTGGGGAGGATAAACTTTGTTCAGAGGTTTGTCCTAGATTTTACAGCCCTTATCAAGCCCATCACCAAAATGTTAAAGAATAGCATGGCTTTTAAGTGGATAGCAGAAGGCAAGGAGAGTTTTGAAGCAATCAAAGAAGCCATTTCTCAAGCACCAAATCTCATCAACCCAGACTTCTCCAAGGATTTCATCCTCTATGCATTTGGAGGTAATGACACTATTTCTACCATTTTGGTATAGCAGAACAAGGATAATAATGAGCAGCCAATTTCCTTCTTTAGCCAGAGCCTAGATGACTATGAGGTGAAGTACTCTTTTATTGAGAAGCATGTGCTGGCAGTAATCAGAAGCTTGAAGAAATTCAAGCATTTAGTCTCGAACAACAAGGTTCAGTTACTGGTCTCACATGCTAGGGTTAAGGACTTCCTCCTCAACAAAGATTTGAACAAGAAAAGGGTAGGTTGGATCACCTGTGTCATGGAGTATGACATTGAGATCAAGATCACCAAGCTGGTAAGAGGAAAAGGATTGTGTGAGCAGCTGGTTTTGGGGAAGAAAAAAGAAGTATGTAATGAAGAAGAGGTTGTTTTGACAGTTCAGGACAGCCATGAGCCAAGTGGCAATCAAGAAGAAGACAATGTTGTCCCCACTCCTTGCTGGACCCAAGGTATTATACACTTCCTAAGCATAGGCCTATGCCCCCCAGAGATGAACAAGACCCAAAGAAGACACTTCAGATTGCAGGCTATCCCATATGCCATTGTTGATGGAGTTTTGTTCAAGAAAAATGTGAATGGAGTGCTGCTGAGATGCATTAGCACAAATCAGATTCATAGGGTGTTGGAAGAGTTCCATGGTGGATCAGCTGGTGGTCATTTTGCACCGAGAGTGACAACTCTAAAAATCATGAAGGCTGGTTATTATTGGCCTAAAATTTTCAGTGATTGCTATGCATGGATCAAGAGGTGTAAGAATTGTGCATTCTTCACAGGAAAAGAGAGACTTGCTGCACTTCCATTGCATCCAATCTCAGTTGACCAGCCATTCATGCAATGGGGTTTGGACTTCATTGGAGTCATTAATCCTAATTCAAGTCAAGGGCACAAATGAATTTTGAGAGCCATGGACTACTTCACCAAGTGGACTGAAGCAGTAGCACTCAAAGAAGCAAATGAGTCCAGCATCTTAGACTTTTATGAGGGGATAGTAACCAGATTTTGTATACCTACTACAATAATCTCAGATAATGCATTGGCATTCATTGGATCCAAGGTGACTAAGTGGGTTGTCAAGAATGGGATCTACCTAAGCACTTCATCAAACTATTACCCTCAAGGTAATGGCCAGGCCAAGTCTACAAACAAGAACTTGTTGAGGATCATTAGGAGGACTCTTGATGAGAATCAGAGGTCTTGGCATACCAAACTAAAATCAGCCTTATGGGCTGATAGGATAACTCCCAAGAGATCCACAAGTAACTCTCCATTCAAGCTTGTTTATGGAAGAGAGGCAATCTTGCCTATGTCACTTGAGTTACCAACATTGGAACTCATGAAGCAATTAGAGTTGCTAGATTTTGAGCCCATGGAGGTGAGATATGCAGAGTTGATGGAGCTGTAGGAGGTCAGAAATTAGGCATCCCAAGCAATGGAAAAGAATCAAGCTTTGATAAAAAAGACCTTTGATAGGAAGGCCAAGGATAGATCTTTTTAGGTTGGAGATCTAGTGTTGAAATGGGATGTGGATAGAGAAAAACCAAGAAAGCATTCAAAATTTGATGCCATTTGGAGTGGCCCATACATGGTCACGAAGTGAAAGAATAGCAATGCTTTCCAGTTGGCCTCATTGGATGGTGAAGAACTGCAGATTCCAGTCAATGGAATCTATCTCAAGCGTTGCTTCTAGAGGGAAATTTACCACCTTGTAAATATTAGATTAGATTTTCATTCCTCCAAGTGCTTTGCACATTATTTTGTTGTAGGTTAGTTTTGCTTTCCCTAAGTGCTTTGGCATAGCTTGCTGTCCCTGGAGATGTTTTGCAATCCTTGCTTCCATCATGTGATATTCCATCTTCCTCCTTGCACATTCTAAGTCAGTTGAGGTTCTAAACAGAATATTTGATGACTCCATGCCCAATGGACTGCTTCAGGAAACTGGTATTTTCATCTAGTAGGCAGATGACCCCTCTGAGTCACCAAAATTGTTATCCAAAATGGTGCCGCAGCTTGTTTTTGTGGCTAACTCCTTGTGTTCTTTCCTCTCTTGTGCCTCAGTCTACATTTTTTGATTTTGAGGCACTCAAGGCTTTCTAGAAACGGCACCATCAGATAGAGCTCTCTCTCAGCTTTCCAGAAAGGTAAAGGTTGCCCCCTAACTCCTTATATTTTTCAAGTTATGGCTCGGTAGAGTTTTTGTGGAAAATTTTCCCATTTGAGGCCCGCAGCCAATAGGAAGCTGCCACATGGCAGAGGAGTTCAGGGGTTGGAGGTAAATTTGAATTTTTTCCAAAAGAGTATAAAAAGGTCGATTTTCAAAGGAAAACCCATGGAAAAGAGAAGGAGAGAGAATTCCAGAGTGAATCAGAGCTTGCCACATGGCATCCGACTAGCGGAGCGCGGGGAATTTTTGAAAATTTTTACAAAGAAAAAAAAAAGGTAAAATTTGAAATTTTTTCCCGCCGATCCATTTTTGGGCCGTTTTTGCCCTAAATCTTAAAATGATCATATCTTTTGATCCAGAGCTCAGATTTTCACGTTCTTTATATCATTGGAAAGATGTTAAAATTCTCTACATGATTCCATGGTCAATTTCTAAATTTTTGTTTAGTTTGGAGAGAGAAAATTCAAAAATGGTTCTGGTACGTGTCCATGGCCAGAAATGACATTTCAACAACCAAATTTAATACAGAATGGGTTGCATTCTTCTCCAATATGGTCAAAAATGATAGGGTATGGGTTTGTATGGTCCTCCATGCTGTTTTAATGCATTTGCCATCAATGAGGAATGGGTTCCCACATTTTTTATGTTTTCTCTCTCCTGGGCTCGACCCATGCACTGTAAAAGCTAGATTTGGCTCATTTCTTCATGGTTGAACACTTTTTGGCATTGCAAAATTCTTCTTTCACCTCCAGCAAGTGATAGTTGTAAGAATCATACCTTTTTCACAGTTTGTAATAGGTTTATACCTCTTTGATGGTGGAATGCAAGAGATTTTTACATGGAATTGATAGTGCGAACTCTATGAATGCTTTCAGTCCTCTGTTTGTATTTTTTTACTTCATTTTAATACCTCTAATTACATCTATCAGCTTGTGTATGTTTTCCCTTGTTGCATTTCATGAATTTGTGTCTATTTACATGGAAAAAAATGTTTTACCACTCCTTTTGGTGCATCACCATCTTTAGTTTAGTTTCATTTTTGTATTTTTATCCCTGTCTCCTTGCAATTTAGAGTAGGATTAGGATCTGAACCTCTGTAGTTATGCAAAACATAGATCTAAATCAGAGGAGTTTGAGGAACCAGCCTCTAATCTGGATATTCCTCTCTCATTTTCACAAGTACCACACTTGGAGAGAGGTTTCCATGTTGTGCAATCACATTGGATGCCTAAAACATCAATTCAGAACCTTGATTTGCATCCAGGGGTGCTGCTGATTTACAACAATAGTAACACTTATGGTGGAGTCATGGGAATATCCAGTTGATTTGCTTATATTTTAGCCAAAAGGTAAAACACTTGGTTATCCCATTATTTTGGGTAGACCATGGTTAGCTACAGTTGTTACTTTAATTGATTGTAGATCAGGTGATATGACTATCTCAAATGATAATAATTCTAATAAAATATCCTTATATCCTTCTACACGACCTTCTATTGATAATCAAGAACAATTGTGGGTTGATTCTCCTGATACTAATAAGAAATTTTTTTATTCTTTAGCCATAATCACATTACACAATCACATACGTGAGGTAGAATATATGAGTAATCAACCATTGAATGAACACTGATTATCCTTGCAGAAATCAGGAATAGTTCCAAAACCTAGGAACTTAGTTCTGGAACCTATAGACTCTGTCCTAGAATCATCAAATTTATTTCCGAAACCATTACATTTAGTTCCTGAACTACACCAACAACAATTCCCTATGACTGTACATAATTTCTCTCTGGAGGAATGATATTTCTCTTAGGGTGAGGAAGAATCAAAATATTCAGTTTCAAAGATATCAGGAAATGGTGAAAAAAATTTGGAAAGCAACAGTGACGAGGAGTTCAACCTACAACAAGACAAGTATCATAACTCTACATACTATCCTTTTTCCAATATTTTGTCTCAAGGAAATTTTGGAAATCTTTCTACATATCATATGTTTTTGCCACATCCATGTCCAATAAATACCTTAATGGAACCCTTTCAAAAAATTAATTCATCACATGTTGGAACCAAACATGTTGAGATTAAGCCTGGTAAGATTTTGAACATAAACAGCCGGTTGAAGAATGATGAAGAAGCTAAATTGTTTGATGTTTTGAAAAATATTACTAGAGATTTTTCTTGGGACTACAAATATATGAAAGGAATCCATCCAAGTATTTGTACTCATCACATCTATACTAAATACATTAGACCAGTTGGGTAACCTCAAAGAAGGATTAATCTAGCCTTAAGAGATATAGTCAAGCAAGAAATTGTAAAACTTTTACAAGTAGGTTTTATCTACCTTATCTCAGAAAGTTAGTGGGTGTCTCCTTTTGTAATTGTTCCTAAAAATAATGGAAAACTGAGAATTTGTGTTGATTATAGTGAACTAAAAAAATGCCCACTAAGAGATTATTTTCACTTGCCATTCATAGATCAAGTCCTAGAAAAACTTGTAGGTAAGAAATATTTTTCCTTCCTAGATGGATTTATTAGATATAATAAAATCAGAGTTGTTGCTGAGGATCAAGAAAAAATACCTTTACATGTCCATGTGGTACCTTTTCCTACATTGTATTACCATTTGGATTATGTAATGCTCTGGTAACTTTTCAAAGAGTTGTATTAGCAATTTTTACAGACCTAACAAATGACTATATAGAGGTATACATGGATGATTTCACTATACATGGAAAAAAATTTGATGGTGCTTTGAGGAATTTAGATAGAGTATTAAAAATATGTGAGCAACACCATCTGTCTCTTATTCATGAGAAGTGTTTGATGATGGTAGATGAGGGGATTGTATTAGGACACCACATTTCAAAAAGAGGAATTCAGGTTGACCAAAACAAAATCATAATTATTTCAGACTTACCTATTCCTCAAATCCCCATAGATATCAAGTCATATTCAGGGCATCCTAGATACTATAGGTGCTTTATAAAGGATTTTAGTAAAATTGTTTCCCCCATATTTAATTTTCTTACCAAGGACTATGAATTTATTTGGGATGAAAGATGCCAACATTATTTTGAGGAAATCAAAGAAAAATTAATCATTGTCCCAATATTGAGAGGACCTCATTGGGAAAAACCTTTTCACATTCAAAAAAATGCCTTAAATAACTCCATTAGTGTGGTTTTGGGACAAAAAGATGAAGAAGGGAAGATATATGCTATTTATTACCTCAATAAAAATCTTACTCCCACTGAAAGAAATTTCACTACCACTGAAAAATAATTTCTTGTTGTGATCTATGAAATTTATAAATTCAGACATTATATCATAGGGTACAAAATATTTGTACATATAAATCACTCAACAATTAGGTACTTAATGAACAAACTAGTTGTTGGAGGTAGGATAATTAGATGGTTATTAATTTTCCAAGAATTTGATATTACCATAGTAGATAATATAGGAAAATCTAATGTGGTAGCTTATTTCTTATTAAGAATGATCACTA
Organism: Taxus chinensis; assembly: GCA_019776745.2. Classification (NCBI taxonomy): domain Eukaryota; kingdom Viridiplantae; phylum Streptophyta; class Pinopsida; order Cupressales; family Taxaceae; genus Taxus; species Taxus chinensis. The sequence continues at coordinate 30,713,807 of CM034146.1, read as the reverse complement.
CAGGGGAGCAAGCTCTAGTTAAGGACAACTTTCCAGATGAACAATTATTTTCTATTTCAGTTGATACACCATGGTTTGTTGATATGACAAATTATCTTGCAACAGGGAAGTTTCCTCCTTATTTCACTAAGAAACAACTGAAAAATCTGATCAAAACTAGTGCACAATTTAAATTCTTAAATGGAATGTTGTTTAAATGTGGTCCTGATTTGGTTTTACATAGGTGTGTGAGATAAGATGAAATCTTTGACATATTGAGGGCATGTCATGACGAACCAAGTGGAGGACACTTTTCAGTAAAAATAACAACTCACAAGATACTTGGCACTGACTATTATTAGTCATCTCTGTACAAGGATGTGAAGAGATATATCAAGCAGTGTGATCCCTGTCAAAGGATGGGAAAACCAACTTTTACCAATGAAATGCCTATGTAACATCAAGTGGTGATTGCAACATTTGAAATATGGGGGTTGGATTTTGTTGGTCCCTTTAGACCTCCTTCACAAGGAAAGGAGTACATTTTGGTGTGTATTGATTATGCGAAAAAGTGGGTAGAAGTGCATGATTTAACAAATGCCACTGAAGAAGCAGTTGCTGATTTCCTTTGGCACAAAATTATGGTAAAGTTTGATTCAGCAAGAATTATAGTTTCATATCAGGGGCCAAATTTCATTTCTAATATGATCCAAGCCTTCACAATGTATTATCAGATCAATCATAGGAATTCATATCCCTATCACCCATAAGAAAATGGAAAAGTTTAATTAACAAAAAAAGAATTAGAAAACATCCTTACCAAAACAGTTGAATCAGACATAAGAGATTTGGAAAAAAGACTACCTGAAGCTATCTGGGCCTATAATAAAACTTGGAAGACTACAATAAGATTTTAACCATATGAGTTAGTTTATGTGAAAAATCCCTTGTTGCTTATTGAATTTGAACTGTAAGCATTGAGGACAATAGCTAGAATAGGTATTGAGTTGGATGCAACACAAAAGGAGAGAATCCTTCTACTCAATGAGTTGGATGAGTTAAGGATGGAAGCACTTCAGCAGATAGAGATAATCTAATATCAAAGAATGCAATGTCATGTCACACATATCAAGAAGAGTTAATTCAAGGTAGGAGATTGGGCATTACTATTTGATTCTAAGTACCAATAATTCAAGGGAAAGTTGAGAACCATATGGTTGGGACCCTATTAGATTGAGCATATCTTTGAAAATGGTTCTATTCAGTTACTTCCCATTGATGGCAGTAGAAGGAAAATTTTTGTCAATGGACATAGGCTACAACTTTATAGGAAGCCTGCTACTATGGATGAATTCTTGAGACAGATTGAAGTAGACCAAGAAATAGATCATATGGACGAACCTAGTTCTTCCAAAATGATCAAATAATCAGATGGATAAATTCATAATAAACAGAAAAGAATGAAAACCAGTAAATGGCATTCTCTTCCCCAAAAAAAAAAGAAAAAAATAAAAGGGGAGGAATGAAAACTAGTAAATGGTGTTTTCTTCCCCAAAAGAAAAAATTTCTCTTAGAGATCAATTGAAAATAAGAAATGGTGGTTGATCTCCTCAAATAAATGGCTAATCCAAAAAAAAAGGAACTTCTTTGAAATTCTAGCTTTCTTCTCCAACCGTTTTCCTTTTTTTTGTTGTTTCACTTTTAGGAGTGATGAGTCATCATGACGAAGGGATCACATCATCAAGGATGGTAATTATGTCTTTAACTTATTAAAGGTTATATTAAAAAATTTCATGTGTGATTCAATTTATTTTAAAAGTGGTATGATGACTCATCTATTGTACATTATGATTAAAAGAGAGTTATCATGAGGGTGATGTCGATGGAAAAAAAGTGGCGACATGTTTATAATGATCTATCATTTGTGTGAAATAAACAAATTGAAGAAGTAGTTACAAAAAAAACATCAAGGAAGAAGAAGAAGAATTAAATTTACATTTCGTAGCTAAACACATTAGGTTTCATAGCTAAGCACAACAGTTTCACAGCTAAACCATCCATTTTGTAGCTAAGCAAATATTTATGTAGCTGATCCGAGAAGAGAAATAATTCAAAGGATAATGAATCTGAATTGCCCTCTTTACTATGGGGATTAAAAAATTCAGACCTTAAGGATGATACCCAACTTCTTGTAGATGAAGAAGTGATAGATGTAATTGAACAAACAGGGTGGCTTGAATTAGTGAAAAATTTCTTGAAGTATAACAATGAATTGGTAAGTGAATTCATTATAAATTTAGAACAATCCAAAACAAGCTTTAGAAATATTGTACCTTTAAAATAAAATCCTTCCTCTGTAGAAGCTACAGGAGAGCTAATATCTGTCTTTGACAGTGATAGTTCACCTAGGTAAGAGCAAGAAGTGAAAATTAGAAGAAGCTCTAGGAGGAAACCCACTTCTGAACATACTAAATATCCTCATACAAGAATAATTCATAAGAGGTCTAGAGAAAGTCCAGAGGCTATGAAAGAACATGACCAGTTGGAAAAATAAGTTGCTAATAATTTGGGTAGCATGGCCATGACTCCTCTTGGACCAAGCCAAACTGAGATGGAAAAATAAGATGAGATATTTGAGGAACATGTTTTTCAAGAGTTGGGTGAACCAACAACATTATCACATGAAGAATAAGAGTTGGCATCATGGAGACAGAAAGAGAAATTTCCTTTGGTAGAAGAGGAATGCTTAACCCCAAAATACCTTTCAGAGAAAGAAGAGAAACAACAGGTTAGACAAGCTCTATTCTTGTCCAAAGCATAACTTGTTATCAAAGAAAAGGATGAGGAGTTGAACTTCCTTAAACTCAAATTAGAATAGAGAGAAATTCTCATTAGGGAACTAACAACTCAGCTCATAGACAGGACTGAGGAATTGAAAAGAGTTAAACAACAAATGATGGAGAAAGAGGAAGAATGTAACATTTCCAGAAGATAAAGTACTATGTCAATAGTCTTTGCATAGACTGAATTAACTTATTGGCCACTCAAGTAGTTATGGGATGATACTTGCAAGGAACTCAGTGAAATGAAAACATCCAATGAGGATTTGAGAAGCAAGATGGAAGATGAAAAGAAAGCACAAAAGGAATGGGAATAAAATTTTTACAAAGAAGAGGGAGGCAATTTTAAATGTCTGCTGAAAATACAAATGGTTTGCTTAAAGAGTGAAAAATTTTGTGCATGCAGGAGACCTTCTCCTACATATAGCATGTTTCTAGAACAACAATTCATTCACTAAAAGATGTCAAGACTTACATGTGGCCATCCACATGAAATAAAAGCAGAATCTGATTTCATGATAGCCTATTCTTTAGCTAGTGTAGAGTAGAAAAATATTCTCTATGAATTCTATCTCTACAATCTTATGCTAGAAAAGAACACAGGCTTCATGATCAATTTCTATGTGGGAGGAATCCAGCTTAATGAATTTATTTATATTCTTCAAAATTAGATTACATGGAAGGAAAGGGATTTTGAGCATCTATTGAATGCTAGATCATTTAGTCTCTGCATGAGGGCTCATTATGGTAAACCATTTGTTTTTGTTAAATAATTTATCACCCAGGCCTTTGATGGACAGTTTAAGACACATTAGCTTGCTAGTTTATAGAAAAGTACTGATGCCTTCACCTTTTATGAGGTGGAAAATTTTGAGGAGATTTATGATGGATGTTTAAAAATATGGGAGCTTCTTATAGTTTCCTTGAGGATAAGGGAAGTAATATCTCCCACAAATTTGATCTGGAGTCTAGAGGGAGGAAAAAAAATATACACACTAATCTCTTAGATCAATGAAAATCATAGGGGTATATGGATGGGAATGAGAACAAGGCATCCCCTTCTTCTCACTCCCATGTCTCCAGGGAAAAAAAGAGAACCTCAAGATCCCACTCAATTTGAGGAATGGAAGAGGAAAGTAGACACAACATCAGGGTATAGTGTTTCTGAATTAAAACACTGAGATATTTAGTTTCAGTCATTTGACTTGAGTAGTCAATTAGAATACAAAAAACATAGCCCAAGGTTTGAATAATAGAGTTTGTAAGAGGACTTATAAACAAGTAAGTATGCGGGAGATGATTAAGCTAGAATATGTATCGTTAATGTACAATAAATGATCTTATGTTACTCTCATTTTTATCAATATTGATTACATTTTGTGAATTTTATTTGATCTAATATAAGTTAGGATGTAATTTTCCATCTTCTGTTGATTGTAGTTCTAACATTAACAAACTCTATAATTCCTAACTACGTGCTTTGGAAATTTAGTTTTGTAATAAAACAGGTCACAATCAGTTGAAAGAACAAAGTATGAAGCGATCAGTATGTTTTTACAAGCATTAGTTTCAATACGGCTCAGTTTTGGAACTTCCAGACTTAGTTATGGAACTCCATTACACACTTACAAGCTCTATCACTTAGTTCTGGAACTTTCAGACTTAGTTTCGAAACTACATCACTTAGTTCTGAAACTTTCAGACTTAGTTCTGGAACTCCTGTATGTAGCTCTCGAACCCTCATAGTTAGATCTGGAAAAATTTCATTTAGTTCTGGAACTTCTCTAAGTTCTGGAACCGATGAGAATTTATTTATTCCAACAACATCCAATGATTTAGCAATCAATGATCCTTTCAATTAGGAATAGACTAGAAGATTTCTGATTCTTCATACTCATAGATCCATGGATAACTATCATACAACAGTATGTCTAGCCATGATCCAATTCACCATCTATTTAGGAAAAGATTCAATTCTATCTGAATTGGTAGGACATATATAGCTGTAAATATACCTTTGGAAGAAGTATATATATGCAGACCTATAGATATATAGTAATAGAGATATATATGTATACATAGATAGAGGCACAAAGAGATAGAAAGAGACAGTACAATTTTGTAATGCAGAACATTTTATCAATAAAGTAGCCATTTCTGTGTTGAGAGTATATTAAGTTGTAAAATCCTATTTCAAGGTGGAGAAGGGCCCAATCTTCCAAGAACTAGGATCTTTGTTTTATTGTTATTTATATTTCCAGAGAAAATTTTATAGATCTATTAATTCTATAAATTCTTTTGATTACTCAAGTTGAAATATTTTGTATACTTGTTCCTACAGGTGTTCTAGATAAGATTCTTCTTTCTTTGCAATCAAATTTTAGCATTCTAAAATTGTGTTTTTATTTACAAATAAAGTGTGTTTATTTATGAAACGTGTGTTTAGTTACAACAATCTATTCCATTCTATAAAATGTGTGTTTATTTTCAGAAAATTTATTTCTATAGAGAGTGTTTACTTCCAGTAAGTTTTCATAGTTGATTTCAGTAAGGTTTTGGCCAAGAAATCCTCAAGACGTTGAGAAATACCCCAAAAAATATATAAAAAAGAAAACAAATACCTATAGTTAATTACCAGATTAATAATATCTCTTATTGCATATAGCTTCAAACACCACCCCTAGTTTGAATATGACATCAACAAAGAGTTTATTAAATGAACAGAATAATGACACCCATCAACGTACAAGTTGGTCGTGGTGACACTCTTGAAAATGTTGATAGAAAAGTGGTCTTGTAAGGCTTTGGATACTTAGTTGAATGAGAAAATGGATTTCCTAAGTAGAGCACAATACCAATCAAAAGTAGGTCCTCTCAACAACATTGTAAATGTTTGTAGGAGAAAATCCTCATCATGAGTGATCAGATAACACACATGTTTAAAATACCACAAGTGTTGTTTCTGGTCTTTTTTGTTGTTAAATCAATTTAATTTAGGCATTTCCCAATGGGGAGGGTATGGAAAAATCAGAATTGATGGGTGAATGTAGTCATTACAAATCTCATCATATATTAGAGAGTTATGTGAGCTAGAGACAGATGCTTCCAATGTCTACATCTTGTACATCATCATTTTGATAAGATCATTTTAGGTTCTAATGACTGGGAACCCTTTACAGTATGAGGGGGTAGATGAGGAGGGTATGATGTGGGTGGTATCCTAGTATGTGGTGGTGCTAAGTATGAAAATTGTGAGGAAGTAATGGAAGACGAAATATATGTAGATGGAAAGTATCCTGAATAAGTAATAGATGGAATTGAGGGTTATTAGTGATAAGTGCAGGTAGTTGGAATGGATGTAAAGACTCTCATAGAAATCGGAGGAAGAGATTGTGGGATTGAGAGGACATTGTTTTGGAAGGGAGTATGGTATACTGACATCATTGGTTTCTAAGATGAATAGGTATATGTGAGGTGGTGGGTGCAGATAGACCTACACTCAAGGAGGTTGATAAAGGCATGGTTGACATCATAGGAGTGAAAGATGTCAATGGTGCGACAGATGTCATAGGTGTAACAAATATTGATGATGTAGGGTCAATATGGGACACCACACATGGTAAGATGGAAGATATTAAGGCCAAACTAGTAGTAGTTGATGCATAATTTGGTGCGAGGGTAGGAGGAATGGACACAAACATGCAATATACAAGATTCCCCGATGAATCATGGGTAAATGTATGAGAGAGATAGTAGTGTAGAGTAGAGGGGTTATGATCATGGAGTCTTGGAAACTCCTTATCACTAATGGGTATAAAAATAACCTAATTTGAGTCCATAGGTGATGAGATGGAAGGGGGCGATGGGTTAGGTGGGAGTGACTGAGGATAACATAGAACATGAGAGAGTTAGATGGTTTATGAGTCAAAACCATGTGAATGATGATAAATCATGTATTTTGAGCTTTTCTGATGATACAGAAACACATAAGTAATGGTGAAAAATCAGTCTAAATCAAGTGATTAGATCTCTTTTATGATTGGAAATTCATAATACAGAGACCGACATTGGTTGGGGTAACTGATGTTGGTATGAGGGTAACCAGAATCAGTTGGCTAAGATCGATGTCAGATACTATGAAAAATAGGAGATTCAAATATTTAGCAATGAAAGGTGAAAATGGGTCAACATGGATCCTAAAAATGATATCAGAGACTCAAGAGTAGGATAGAAAATGGTAGAGAAAGATACAAAAAAACAAGAAGGTGGAGAATAATACTCTAGTAAAAATAACCAAAAAAAGCATATAAACTGAATTCGGTCAATTAACCAATGTCAGTACGATGATACAACCAATGTCAATTGCTAGACCGATATCGGTTGTTATGAAATATGGGAAGAGAATAAAAAATGAATTTTTGGTGATTTAGATAAAATAAAAGGGCCAACCTAGAGACTATTATGGAAATGAGGAGTCCTAATAAACCTAAAATAAAACTAGAATATACCATTTGCGATGTGGGATGTCAAAGGATAAGAAAGAATGAAGAAACACAACTCACACCTCAAAACAAAAGTAGACAAAAAGCTAACAAACATGAAATCTTAAGCTATATATTTTATGTTGTGGCTTATGCCATTTAGGACCGACTGTGATTAGGATAGAAGTTCTGGTTAACTAAAGTGCCCTATAAAAGATGAAAAGTATGGTTGGTTTCAGTTAAGTTTTGGAGCAGGAGATCTTTCTTAGAGATGATGACTAGACATATAAACTAGCTGGAGCCCACTATCAATCCTCTGATCGTGTGATTGTCGACAACTTCTTCTGAGAAAGGTGTTGTTTAAGAAATTTGTAGTTTTTTTAGTGGTTTAGTATAGAGAGTGTGAAAAATGTGAGCTACAGTGTAATTTGTCAACCATCAGCTGGGAATGACTTCCAACATATAGGTTTCCCAAAATTTAGATTAGCTATAATGCAACAAACTAAACAATGCAAGTGTAGACACTAAAATTAGGTCACACTCCCCTTTGGTCCTTCGACAAATAAACACCCTTCATCACATTAACCTATCCATGGCCCCCTTTACTCCACTAATATTAATTTAATTAATCTAATTAAATTAATTCATTATCCTCACCATATTTATTATTTAAATATCTTAATTTAGATAATATCCACACATGCACCTCACCTAGACACCTCATCAAGCTAACTCACCCTAATACCTATTCTTAGTAAGTTGCCATAACTAACTAAGTCTTACCCAAACCCTAAAAAGCAATGCCTACATTCCCTCTAACCACATTCCACATTCTTACTAGAAGATTCTAGTTTAATCCATGGGTTGACGACACGAGATCCCAGAAAATTGATGGGATCTGCCTAGTTTAGTAAACCTAGGAAATCTCACCTTGACCGACGTAGGTTACCCCTGAACATCACCGGTTAAGCCGGAACCACCTTTGGTCACCTTTTAATCCCTAAAAAAACCTTATTTTGGAGGTTGGAAAACATTTGGCACATTCCTGAGAGACATCACAACTTCTGAGAATGAGTTTCAGTGAGAACACACATGCAAGGAAGGAGATCAAGAATTTCCTCTTGCACAGGCATCCAGTAATCATCCAACATTCATCCCACCACATATTTGATCCAACCAAGCAAAAAGGAATACACATGAATCCCATGTAGAATCTTTCCTACGATTGGTGATTATCTACAGTCTTGAATCTCTTACCAGCATCTTTATCCCTCACTCACAAGCATCCAGGACCAGAATCCAAGTAAGTGGAACGTTGTATTCCTCTAGTTCATTTGATTTCATCATTATATTTTCATCCCTTTGATATCTTAGCCACCCACAGACCTCCATTAATACTCACCCCCCATATCCCCATTAAAATCTTGCCAAACCCCATCCAAACATCCTAATACCTCATTCTGACCAATCAGAGTCCTTTGCACAATCACAAAGGAGACCCAAAGCTCATTCTATGACATTCCCAAAATTTCATAGTAACCGGCACCTGCTACACCCAACCGTAATCAGTCTTTTTATTTACCCATACAACCCAGAATAGTGACCTATGTACCTATTTCTACATCACCCATATTCACTAGTGATTTTCCTAAGACCTCTGTCATACTTGCAGGTACCTTGAACCAGTTACTTGACCTTCAGATCTTATTTTAACTTATCATGTTAGATTAGATATTTATTATTGTATTTTGGGTGAGATACCCAAATGATTTCAACTACGATAGGATTTATTTTACTACCCACATTAAATTGTTTCAAACAGTGGACTGATAGCCATCTAGGAAGTACCACACTTCTTGGATCTAGCACACACTAGGTAGTTCACTGCACATATCGTTTAACTCTTTTTGGTGGTCTTGCTTTCCATTACAGGTAGTTACTCCCAGCCAAAACGAAGCTCTCACAATCAGTTGTGGATCAAGAATTCATACATGTGCAACAACCCATCAACCATCATTTCAACAAGCATTCCTCCTATGCCCGTTACCCTATCTATTTCATCAATGTTCCAAAGAAACATCTAAGAATTAGGTGAAACATTTTGGCACGCCCGGTGGGACCCATCCAGGGTTCCTTACATTTTATTCATTCCTAGGAAAAGTTGTGTGTTTGTTTCCCTTCTGAAAAGTAAACACATTAATTTTCTTCCTTGATAACCTACCTTTTCTTTCTATTTACTCTAAAAGAAATCTTTCTTTTGGTGTACTTACAAAGAACCATTTATTATCATTACCTACATTTTAGTGAAAAAGCATCCCTCTTCCTATTCATCCATTTGTGTCATCGAGCTTCACATTTCAATTTGGGCTTAAAATAAGTGCATTGCATTCTGATTTATCACATTAGCTCACATTAATTGAGGGAAACCTATATGTTAGAAGTCATTCCTAGCTGATGGTTGAAAAATGAATCATAGAAAGCACATCTCTCTCTCTCTAAGTTTTGCCACATTGCACAAAATTCAAAACAAATACACATTCTTAAACAACATATTTCCTGGGAATGTCTATCAATGATCACACTGATATGAGGATTAGCAGGTACTCCCCAACTCACTACTCTATCAAGGCATACTTCAGAGTGAAGCCCGCCCCCGCCATAACATACCTAAAAGCTCACCTTTTAGATCTCCTTCTTTTTAGGAAGCCATCCTCACCAAAAATTCTATTCTACATTTCATGATTCAGTCCTTAAATAGCATAAGCTAAAAAATATAATACAAAAGGCACTCTTAAGGTCACATTTTTTTAGTGTTTTTGCTTGGCTTGCAATTTGAGGTGAGAGGTCATGCTTTTCATTTATTTTTTATTTTTCCTCACATGCTCCTCATCATAGTTGGTGTACTCCAACTCTTCCTGAGTGTTCCTGGACCACATTCTCATCATTCTCAGAACTTTGGGTTTGATTCCTCATCAAAATTTAATTCACAACCACTTTTCTTTCATCACTGTTTCAATTCCACCATGACCGATGTCCGTCCAGCGACCATCGTCAGTTACCCTCTGACCATTGTAAAATTTGGCCTTATACCCTTGTTCTTGACTCACTGTCCATTTTCTACAGTGACTGGCAATGGTTACATGTGACTGGCGTCGGTTTACCCTAACCGGTATCGGTTCTCTTGTGTAACTTTCCAGATAAAATTTTGTACCTAATCCACTTTTTACCACTTGTTTCACCTATCCATGTTGTTTTTCTATGTCATTTATAGAGAACTGGCCCAGCCTAATCAGTACTGGTTCACATGGTGCTGACTCAAAGGCAAGTAAGTGCACTCGTATTCCATTCTAGTTGTCAACCACTCCCACCTAGTCCTTCACCACCTTCCATTTTATCACTAGCCATGGATCCTATTAAACCTATCACTATCACTACCAAAGATGAGGAGTTTACATGAATCCTTGATCAAAACCTTGCTGCCTTGAAGTTTTACTTTTCCCACTCTTCCACTTGAGATGCCTCAGGTCAGTTTATATACAACATTCTCATATCTATCCCCATGGCTCTCTTTCCCACTCTCACATCAGCCCCATCTAGTTCCGTGTTACTTGCCTCCACCTTACCCCCAGTTGTTTTACAACTATGTCTTACACCCGCTATGACTGACGCATCTGTTACCTCTGTTGCACCCACCACATCCACCATACCTTCAACAAGTACCCAAAATGCAACCTCATCTACCCCTAATGTCTCGCATATACTCATAGCTACACAACCACCTCCAGTGTCAGTGACCCCTACCCCTTTTCAGATTATGGTCCTTTCCACTCCACAGTCGTTATCCCCCATTGCCACTAGGGTTACCAAGACCCTTCCACCTCCATATACGTACTATCAGTAGCCTCCTGTTTCATCTATTATTCACTTTGGGTATGTACCCCCTATTTCACTATCTTCTTCTCAATCAACCTACATGGCAGCACCATATACTATAGTGCCACCCCCGTTATATGCCCAAAACCAATCCTCTCACACTACAGGAGGCACCCAATCATCGCAACCTACCAACGACCTAATCAAATTAATGATGTATAAGATGTAGACATTGAAGGCATCAGTTTCTGGCTCTTGCAACACTTTCACCTATGACGAGATTTGTAACAAACCCATCCACCCATCCATTCTTATTCATCCATACCCCGTGCATTGGGAGATGTCTAAATTAAATCATTTCAATAAGGAATGCCTGCAACAACATTTTTTGTCGTTAAAACACGGGTGCTACCTAATCACTCATGATGATGCTTTTCTCCTAAGAACCTTTCCCATGTCTCTGACTAGACCTGCATTAGATTAGTATAGTGGGTTACCTAGACACTCCATATTTTCATTTAATTAGGTAGCTTAAGCCTTCTTGGATCATTTCTCAATCAACATCATCAAGAAGGTTACCATGACCAACCTATACTCCACGCGTCAGTATGAGGATGAATCTATCTTAGATTTTGTCACGCACTGGCGTAGCCTGATTAATCAGCTCACCTTCTAAGTACCACAAACAGAACTCATCGAGCTCTTCATGTGGTCTTTTGCTAGACATATCTCACCAAACCTATAGGTTCAAACCTTCTGAACATTTGACGAACCATTCACCATGGCATGAAAGCTAGAGATTTGGGCCATTGAAGAGAAAAAATTCCAATTACGTAATAAGAATTTGGTATTCAAGTCGAATGATACCTTGTATTCTTCCAAACCATAAAAAAATTATTCAAAATCTAAGGGCACTACTTACGCAGTGGTACTCAAGGCCGGCCCAGCTCATTCGTCAAATCAGGCTACCCCTCATCTAATCTCTCACCCATCCATACTTTTCAATTTAGACAAGAATAACAGAAATACACCCCAATCAAGGAGCCTTACTTTTCTATCTTAGAGAAGCTTATCAAAGCCAAGGCCATCACCCTTCCACCCATAAAACAACACACTAGTTTTGATCTTGCTTGCTCCATGCTTGCATGGTATAAAGAACATGACTTCTGTAACTATCATCAAGTAAAGGGTCATAGTGATGGTAATTACATCACTTTCAAAAATATTGTCCAAGAAATGCTCGAGAAAGGTGAGTTAACCATGGATAATCCTAATGTACCTACCAAGAAAACCCTACACATCTTCAAGAAACCATTTCCTAATCATGCCCCTTCATCTCATCAAACCGGTGAGGCCTCAACTTATGATACTCATACCCATGAGGTCCACACTATTTTTAGTGACGCACCTATTGCTTCCCATATTCCGTTGATAGAGGAGATTCTAGCCCGCAATCCTCCTTCCACATCAAAACCAACCTCCCCTATTCCTTCACCCACAAAGGAACACCTTTCAACTCCTTCCTCACCTATGGAGGATTTTTCCACTAATATCGAGACCATTTCATCTTTAGCTTCTCCACCTAGAGAATTGATACCCACAATACTTCTTCAGTTCATAGAGGATACTTATTTACCTCCTCCACCCACATAGTAGCTCCCATCATCTCCTCCCCCTATTGCAGACCCTGTTGAGATACATTTGCCTCTGCGTGAGCATTCTCCATCAGCTACCCAATATCCTGTAGACATACTTTCAGTTCTCTTACCTATGGAAGCTGAAGCTAGCCAATTCCCCATCTCTAAGACACATTTTACGGGAATTTCCATTAGGTCCTCTTCAACTCCACCTGTAGATGTTCCATTCTCACGTTTGGCCAATCACTTAGATTATGTGGATAGGGCCTTACTTTGGGGGCACCTTTTGCTTCTTGTCTCAACGCAAATGTAGCTGTCACTTGCTGATACTTCCACTATCTACCAAAAAATATTTCAACCAATTGAACAAAACACAACCACCTCTATCATAACTTTCTCCACTACACCCATCATAGCTCAACACACACCCTTACCCATAACTCAATCTACATCTAAACCCAAACCCACACCTATAGCATCTTCCTCAAATAAACCTATTACAACTTTAGGGGTCACCCTAACCATCAACCTTACTCATCCACCTATCAAATTGGATTTAGGTACATCCTCCAAATTCAACACCACACCTACTCCAAAACCCAAACAAAAGAACCAAACCCATCAAACTCATACTCTGGCTATGCCAATCACACCTACACCTATCCCATCCATCTTAAGACCTCAGCTTCTCAACATGGTTTAAAAAACTCTACCCATCAATAAACTAAAAACATGACAGCCCATCCCTTCCTCACAAACCTCTAACCTAACCAAGCACCTGACACGACTTACATCCACACCCACAACATCTCTACCACCCATACCCCCAATACTCTTTGTAACTTATTCACTACTCACTACACTTCAATCTCTATCCCTCACACCACCTACACAACCTGCATCATCTACCTTCACAACACTTCCATTATCCCCCTCAGTAACAAGTCCTCTTCCCCCATATTATTTTCCTTCTAGACCTCATACACCCATATCACCTTTACCCAAGAAGGTGTAACCCAAAAAAAAACTCTGCTACCCTGCAATAAGATAATCAAAACAACCACACACCCTCATGTCCATTCATCTACCATACACCTACCAACACAAACACGACCAACACCCAATACTACTACAACACCCAAAACCATGGCTCAACCCACTCCTCCTTCTACTAGGACTGTTCATCAATAATCAACCGCACCTACACCCAAACCCACATTCAATTCCCATTGCGACCCACTAGCAGGGTCCTATGCCAAAATCTTAACCAACCTCCTTGAGAATTCTGTCATCACATTACCGCCACTCAGACCTTATGACCCCCTCAAACCCAAGCCAAAAGGGTTTTATGACACTAAAATTTGTGCCTACCATCATGTTCCAGGGCACGATGTGGAGAACTGTAAGGCCTTGAAAACCATCCCCATCTAGTTGTGTCCTCCAGAAGCCAACTTTGACGATGACAACCTTCTCGATGAGGACCGTGCCTCATCGACACCCATTCCCACACTACCCACTCAAAAACCATGACCTCCACCCCCACAGCTCCTAGAACCACCTCTAATATTAAAAATTAACATGGTTTGCATCAGAGAACTTGCCACACCATCACCCAAATGTCGTTGCGCCCAGCTCACCTCATAGGGTTTTTCTCCTCTGGTAATTTTCTACATGTCATGTCATTATACCACTCATCCTACACCTTCTCCATTTTCCAAGTCTCCTCAAATCAACATGATACACGTCACTACATGTGCTCAAAAGGATAAAGGTAAAGAAAAGGTGACTGACCCACCAACTAATCCTATACCCAATGTACCATCTACACCCATACCTAAAATCACTATCCACAGCCCCACATACCCCATTTATAATGGAGTCACACATCGCACCATGCTCAAACAATTACACCAATATCCCATCAAAATGTCCTTATATGACCTCATCCAAACTTCATAATCCCATCATATATCTCTCATGGAGGTTCTTCAATCTATTGAGGTTTTACCCAATGAATCTACACCCGTAGCCTCCATTATTACACCTTATCATGTAGCCTCTCTCATCAAATTACCACCTTTATCCACACCGTACTCTACTCACCAAGTAGCCTCCCCTAGCTTCTCAGAGGAAGAGATAACACCACACCAAAATGATGACTCAGACCCAGCCCTCTTCATCTCTATCCACATTGATGACATATGGGTGTGACATGTGATGATTGATGGGGATGCTAGCATTAACATCATTTCATCCCATGCATTTTCTCAAATGTGTGTACCTAACAATTACATGTATAAACATCCTGTCATGTTGCATTCATTCAATGATGCTATCACCTCCACATTAGGCACTGTCATCCTCCAAATTCATGTGGTCCCCCACACTATCCCAGAATTATTCTACGTCTTGGAGGGGGAATTCCAATATAACTTGTTTCTTGGAAAACCCTCGATTCGTGTCATGGGTTGTGTTCCTTCCACTTTGCATCGTTGTACAAAGTTTGAGCATGAAGGGCACAACTACACTATCCCAACTGATCCATCAGCTTTAAAAACATGCAACATGCTCTAGTGACCTAATGACATGATCATACCCATTAAAGCATCTACCTCTGTGACCATCATCGCTTTGTCTACACCTCCGCTTACCAGTAAAGTCGCTACCTCAACCACACATACTGTTATAATTGTGGAGCATGTTTTCATGTTAGATTTTGGTACACCTTCCATGTGTTACACTCAAATATTTTTACGGTGGTCCCACTCACCAGCGAGCAGGTCAAGGGGGTTTGGGGGTGAAGCCCCCAAAGAAAATTTTCATGCGTGGTTTATTAACCCATGGGTAATGGGAAACTGTTATGGGCTATTTTTGGGCCCATGGCTTTTCAGTACCCATTGTTTTGTAAAACTACCTCTTCAGCTACCTATTGATGTACTTATAAATAGATGGAAACACAATAGGATTTAATAGAGTGTGTTTTGTGAAGGTGAATAGTGTGTGTGAATTCAAGTGTGAATTCGGAAGGGTTTGTTGAGCACAGCTCCAAACAAGATCTGATTATTGTAATTGTGAATACTGTTAGCTTGTAATAAAATTTACGCAAGTGTTCTTGGTGGATGTATCCCACATTGGGTGAACCACATTAAATATTGTCTTCATGTTGTGAATTGTTCATTTCTATAATTCTATTCATACTTCTTATTATTTCGATTCTGAGGAAATATTCCGCATTAGATTCTATTAATTCCTAACACATACCTCCTCCATTCCTACTATTGCCACATCCTCCACGGTTGACCCATCATCCTCCCAATCCATTAACTCCACCTCTTCATCAACCTCTAACACATCATCCATTCTAGCTACCTATATACCAACCACTAATCCCTTAGAAGGTGTTTTTCAATGCCTCACTCTGGGGGAGTACTGCCTATATAGTGTCAACACATTTCTTACTCCACAAGAGTACAAAAGTTTTCAATAACATCCTCACT
The DNA here is from genome assembly GCA_019776745.2 of Taxus chinensis. NCBI lineage: Eukaryota > Viridiplantae > Streptophyta > Pinopsida > Cupressales > Taxaceae > Taxus > Taxus chinensis. The sequence goes on along the minus strand of CM034146.1, from coordinate 30,697,500 downwards.
ATGATAATTGCATAGGAGATCACCTTCTTTATGGTCCTCCTCACCTTCGTACCAGTCTCACCTATAGGGGACTTGATACTACCACTTACACACCCGAACCACCGTAACAAACCCACCCATTTTTTGTTGACTTCCAGTCTCTCACCAATCACCATTTTTCCCACACCTTCCTACACTGATGTACAAGGAAGGGTTTTGGTTTTGGCTTTTATGAGAAAGGCCACCATACCGTTATTCCATGCACCACCTACAAACATAACGACCGTAATGGTATTAGGTTTCTTGAACCACCTACCAAACAGGCTCACATTGAACTCATCAAGGACATTAGCTCTTCTCCACCTTCTTCACCCACTTCACCTTCATCACCACCTTCACCGATGGAGTCAGTGGATCTAGAATCTATCCCTCCTAAAAAAAAATTCATAAACACCATTTCATTGGGGAATTTGACTTATCAACGTGAGGGTGAGGCTCCTTCCTCTCTTCCCTTCATGTATCCTGAAATGATCAATGACGATACACCTAAAATTAGCATCGTCCAATATCAGGATGATGAATCCATACTCACCTACCTTGTTGTAGAAGACTCATATATTCATCAGTCATTACCCTCTAAGATTCAAGCCATGTTGAATGAAAGGACTATCAAGATCAACATTCACACTCAGGACAACCCACACATCCAAAATATCACTCAATCTTTAGATGCTGATGAATAGGAAGCTATCACTTATTTTCTCAAAGATCATAGCCATGCTTTCGCTTGGTCTTATGCAAACATGCCCAATATTGACCCCACCATAGTTGTCCACAATATCAACATTGTTCCTGATTCCAAACCCATCAAACAAAATATGAGGAAAATGCACCCTCACATCTCCCTTCTCGTCAAAGATGAGCTTCAACACCTTCTTTTTGTTTCCTTCATATTACCCATCAATTATCCTCATTGGATTTCTAGCATTGTCCCTATCACTAAGGCGATATGGGGACTCCCCATTTACATGAATTTAAATGACCTCAACCTAGCCTACCCAAAAGATGACTTCCCCTTACCTGGTATTGACCAACTGATCGACCTTACCACTGGTCATGAGATGCTATCACTCATGGACAGATTCTCGAGTTATAAACAAATCCTGCTTGCCTTAGAGGATCAACATAAAACCACATTCATCACCCCTTGGGGGACCTTCTGCTATCGTGTCATTCCTTTTGGCCTTAAAAATGCTAGTGCCACATATCAGTAGGCTATGACTTACATCTTCCATGACATCATGCATCACATATTAGAAGATTATGTGGATGACCTTCTCACCAAATCTAGATGCTGCTCCAAACACCTTGCCATCCTCAAAACCATTTTTGACCGCCTCATTAAATATTACGTTTGCCTTCAGCCTAAAGAAGTGTGTCTTTGTGGTTCTCTCAAGAAAGATCCTGGGATTTATTGTTTCCTTACATGGTATAGAAGTTGACCTTGCTAAAGTCAAGGCCATTCTCAAAATTCCTCTACCAACTAACCTTAGAAAACTCCGTAACCTGCAAGGTAAGTTGTAGTCTATTCACCATTTCATTTCACAATTATCTTATCAGTGCTAGCCATTTCATTAGCTGCTCAAAAAGGATGTCTCCTATAAATGGGATGATGACTATCACAGAGCTTTTGAGGCCTTCAAACAGTACCTTCTCTAACCACCCATATTCATTCCACCTAAGGATGATCAACCTTTCTACCTATACATCTTAGCTATCGATCACTCCTTCGGAGCCATGCTCGCACATCACAATGAACAACATAGGGAGCAGGTGGTTTATTACATAAGCTGTACTCTTTTAGACTATAAAACTCGATACACCCATCCCGCAAAAACAATTTTAGCCTTAGTTTTGATTACCACTAAACTCTGCCATTACCTACTCAACCACAAAACCTATGTTGTGACCAACACCGACCCCTTACACTTCATGTATGCCAAACCTTATCAAAATCAACATGCTACACGTTGGCTTATGTTTTTAGCTGACCTTGACCTCAAATTCATTCATAAAAAGTCCATCAAGGGCCAAGAAATCGCCAACCAATTGGCCAACATAGCTATTTCTGGGGATCAACCCTCTAATTTTGACTTTCTAGATGAGTTGATTACTGCCCTTTCCCTGGATGAACCCCCTTACCGAATGACACTCTTCTTTTATGGTTCCAAGTGTCAGTGTGGGGTGGGGCTGGTATTATACTCATTCCTCTTGATGGTGAACCCATTCCTTTTTCTTTCAAACTAGATTTTGATTGTACAAATAATATCACTGAATATGAAGCACTCGTATTAGGTCTTCAAACCACCTATTCCCTAGATGTAAAATCAATCAACATCTTTGGTGATTCTCAATTGGTCGTAAACCAAGTCAATGGTATATACAAATCTTGTAATCAGATACTTCAAAAGTATAAACATCATGTGGACATAATTTTGACCAAATTTGGACCAGTTACACCCCTTCAAACCATCCCATGTTCAACCAACAAATTTGTAGATACCATGCCCTGTTTTGCTTCCCAAATACCCACTTCGCTCGCCAATTCTAAAATATTTATCACCATAAAATGACTCCAATCACCTTCTTATTTACCACATGAATTTTACTTTATTTGAACTGCTACCCCGTACCCAAGTGACATTTGGTACGAAAAATACTCTGACTATCTTTCTCTCTTTGTTTTACCCCCTGATCTCACCCGTAATGGACAATGTGCCTTCCTTAAAAAGGTATCTCGTTATGTCATCGTAGGGGGCCTCCTGTATAAGCGTGGATTTGATGGTATTCTCTTACGATACTTCATAAGTTCTAAAATTCCTTATACCATTAAGGAAGTTCATGATGGCATATGTGGAGGTCACTTCATTGGCCTTGCTGTTGCTAAACATATTCTTTGGATAGGCTATTACTGGCCAACCATTAACTATGATTGTTGTGACTACATCAAACGTTGTGTAAAATTCCAACAACATGACAATATTCATCATAAACCTAGTCATACCTTATAGGTCACCCATGACCTTTGGCCCTTCTCTCAATGAGGCTTAGATCTTGTCAGAGAGATCAACCCCCATTCTTCCCAATGACATCAATGGATCATCACTACTACTGAATATTATACAAAATGGGGTGAAGCCATACCACCCATCTCCATGAAAGCCAAGAAAATGTGTGACTTCATCAATAATCACATCAATAAAACTTTGTGACACCTTCGGCATTTAGCTAAGTTTCTCATCACCTTATTACCCACAGACCAATGGCCAAGTCGAATCCACCAACAAAACCTTAAAAAAATAATCATGAAATTAGTTAACAATACTGGGAAGGATTGGCATACGCACATTCCTTTTTCCCTATGGGCATACCGCACTAGTATTCACACTTCCACTACTACCACACCATTTTCTCTAGTCAACGGTACAGAGGCTTGTTCTACCTCTCTAAGTCTTGATTCCCTCACTCCACATTTCTCTCCATGACATGCTTAATGATGATGACTTTCGTTAGGACCATTTAGCACAACTGGAGTTATTAGATGAATGTCTTCTGAACGCTCTTCACCACCTTCAAGTTTACCAAAAATGTATCAAATGTGACTACAAAAAATGTGTCCATGAATGAACCTTCCAAGTTGGTGATCTCATCTTGAAAGAAAATCAACATGTAACCAAGCAGAAAAAAGTAAATAGGGAAAATTTTCTCCTAATTGGCTTGGACTATACATCGTGACTCATAATTGCAGATTAGGTGCTTATCATTTATCTTCACTTGATGGTAAACCTAAACCTAAGCCCCTTAACACCTTGCATCTTCAACCATTCTAATGTTGACTTTTTAGTCCTACCTCACCTTTTGTCTCTTTCCATGCTTGTCCCTTAAGCACTATCCACTTTATACACCTTACCAATGATTAAACAAGAATCATGTGAGTACTTGTCACCTGTTATCTTCTCTTGAATATGTGTACCACAGTGCTAAACATAGCATGATTCACATGGATACTTTTCATCTACCTTTAGATGAGTTCCCATGGTCATTTCACCCTACTTTTTGAACAAGAATCTTCTTCTTCACCTTGGTCTTTTCCATGAATTCAAAGCCCTCACGTGGGACCCAACTCCTTGAGTCAAACTTCTAATATAAAATATGACTCCCTCAAAAGGACATCTTCCTCTCGACAACCACTACTTTAAATAGACTGCTCCCTCAAAGGACAACTATATAAAGCCCTTAAAATAAGTGAGAGAATTTAAAGCTTCCCACATCGATCAGCTTCAAAAAGACCTCAAGGAGTTAAATTCCTCATCCCATATAGACTTCCTACATCGATCAGTCTATCTCAAATACAAGTCAACACAGAAAATGTTTTAGTCATGGATTTACCCATTGTGACCTTGGATCTCTTGCCCGAAGAGCATGCTACATCATGCGACATAAGAAATTAACCAGCTTTCACCCTTCTCACCATTCCCACTCCCATTTCCTACCACCTCAAGGGACCTCTTAGAAACCAAGACATTTGGTGATCATGTGATTACTTTTTACCTTAGAACAATCAATAACACAATGTCTTTAGGGTCTTACGTTCATCACCTCCTCCAAGGTATGATCTAATCGGTATGTTCCTAACCAATCACATGGCTTTATTGTAACCTCTAATCTTTTGAACATCTTTATTTACATTTTTATTACCTTATACAGGATTTGGTCCTCAACACTTATGTTTGGGATATTATTCTTCTTTTGGAACAATAGACATCACCTATATCAATTTACCTATAACCCACCAACACCTAATAGACCTAAACCCACAACATACCTAAAACCTACCAGCTCATTTTCATACCTCCTCATATTCTTCCCTAGCTCATGGGAGAACTACATCGGCCTGAGGTCCTTTTTCACTGGGACTATGTAGGTAGCACTCTTAGGACATGGGGCCCTAAGAGGTTAGCTCGACCACTCTCTACCCTAGCCAATCCATCTTTCATCTTCCTAAAATATATTCTACCCCACTTAGTTCCTCTTTATATCAAAAATTGAAAATAAAACCAAACAGACAAGTTGCTTAACATTTTTATCATCATCACAACATACAATTGTTACGACTACCATTTCTATACCATCATCATGCATGTATTATACCATATCTCACATATAACCCATATATTTATTTCAAAAACTAATGAATCACAACTTCAACTAATTTAAACATAACCATGCCTAAACAAACCTGACTCCACCATGCCTAAACCAACCTAACTCAACCATGCCTAAACAAACCTAACTCAATCCATGCCTAAACAAACCTAACTTCACCATGCCTAACCAAACCTGACTCAATCCATGCCTATGACCTAACTCAATCTTTCCTAAAACATACCCTGAATCGATCCATGCCTATGACCTAACTCAACCATGCCTAAAACATAACCTGACTCGATCCATGCCTATGACCTGACTCAATCCATGCCTAAACCAAACTTAACTTCATCATGCCTAACTCACTTAATTTTCATCCATATGAAACAAATAAATCGAAAGTATCATAAAAGCATCACCAAATCAAGAATCTCATGTATCTCATCATATAAATAACTATGTATCTCAATACAACATACATGGATATCTCATCATGTCCATCATCTCAAAATCATCAGCACGTAGGCCGATACTTAATACAAAATTTCATCGGCACGTAGGCCGGTTTCATATATAATAGAATAATGCACTAACACAAAATATCTTCAACATGCATGCCAGTATATGCTTAAAATAAAAAAAACCTCTCATACATCCTCAATATCCTCGGCACACAGGTTGGTATATATCAAAAAAATGACTATCATACATTAAATATCAAAAGCCCCATATCAGGCATCTCGGTGGAAATCCTCCATCTCTGTATCACATGTACCCTCTACCTCCTCGGCCCCTATCTGGCAACTTGCTAGCATCTCCCCACCCATCATAGGTGGTGGCTAAGACCCTATTGGTGCCTCACCTAGAGCTAGTCTCCATGTGATGTTGGCCTCTCCTTGATCTGGCCTCGGAGCTCGATGGCCCCCTATGCTCTCTACACTATGAGTGCGGGATCTAGTCCTCTTACTCAATTCTTGTTGTGCTCGGTACTCTCCATAGGATAAGAAGTCTATCCCGGCATCCATCAGCTAGTCCTAGTAGTATCTAGCCTTTCCAAGGGCATCTTGTAACCAGAATATAGGTACAGTCTCTCGTGGTCCCATAGGTCTCTGCCCCTGTACCTGTCCTATGAGACCTTATCTTACTCTTGCCTATGAACTGGGACCCGGTCCTAGTGCCTATAGTGGTGCCCCCTACACCTGTGCCTATATCTAGGCTTGTAAGGCCCCAATTTGTGTTTGGGTTATGGCCAGATGGCCCTGTAAACCTTCCACCTGTGCCTGTAAGGCTGCCACCTAACCATCATCCCCCTCTCCATCGCCATCCCCACCACCGGCCATCTGGGTCTGTAGACTAGCCACCTGTACATGTAGCTCTACTACCTCTGCCTCTAAGCTCGCCAGCTATGTATATACCATACCTAATTGGGTAATCAGAGTAGCCACATACCCCTGTAGGGTGTCTCTCTACACCGTGATGGTGGCTAGATCTGGCTTCCCTGGTCTGGGTGGTATGGCTCGTAAATGTGCCGCCCACCACTATCTGTACCTTTCTATGACCTCGACATCATCTATCCACCAGTCCACTACTTGCTCCACCTATCCTATGGGAACTGTAGGCTGTGGTAGAGGTAAGGGCCTCTCCATGTCGTCTCTCCTATACTGTGGGAAGAATGGAGGTATGTCCTATAATAGCCCGAACTGCTGCCTGACTCTATCTATCGAGATCATCTCATGCTCCCTGACACATCGACCGTGTATCCATCTCAAAATTTAGAGCTCACCAAGCTCCTCATGCATATGCCTATATGAGGGAAATCCCACATACAACCTCCATATAATGTCCACTTCAGACAACAACTCCAATAACCACCGAAAATAGGCCACATCATGTGTGGGCCTGTCAGATCTCTGCTCTCCAATAGCATGCACCCATCTCCTATACCCCACCCACACAAATCTTGGCGGGAATGCATCATCTCAAGGTATCCCTACTAGCCATACACAAGCTACGTGCTCATAATCCCAACAGTTTAGTAAGAAGGTACAACATAGGCTGAACCTACGTAGCTGCCCATATGCCCATAACTCTCTATATAGCTACACCAGGAATGTTGGTGCCTAGGAAAAGTAGGTCTCCTCTATCATCATGTCATGGAGTACCCCCATCAATGATCGGGGAAAACATCCACTCTCTGCATCTTGAAGTGCAAAGCAACACACTACCTCCATCAAAAGAACCACTAGCCTCATCCCCTCCAGATGGGCTAGGTACATCTCTCCATATTTAATGTTGGCACTATGAAATGTCAGCTCGGCCATTCACTCACTAAACACTGTCAGCATCAGCTCCTCTGATGCCTCAGAGGAGATAGAGTAGACCTTCCTCCCCAATATGGGTAGCCGTAGAATCCTGAACATGTCCTCTAGGGTGATAGTGATCTCACCCATCAATAGGTGGAATGTGTTGGTCATGGAATCCAATCTATCGATGAGTGCTACCATCAAAATAGGATGCCAGAATACATGCCAATAGCATCGGACTCCACTCAATCCCAATGCCTCCACATGTTGTAGCTTCTTAGGGGTCACTGCGCCACACACTGTGATAAGTAGGGGCAAAACCTTGTTCCACATATGTAGTTTATATCTCCCCTGCATCCACTACAAACAATACATTAATCCACATTTATCACACCCACATTTGCCCCCTATCATTTGCCAACAACCTACTTTACCCCTACCCATATTAATCACCCAACTTGTGGCACCTTTGACCCCTTATCCCCGAAAACCCGACTGGTGCCGGTTCCCTTTCACCGACCCCAATCACCCCTTAACTGACACCAGTCACCTATTTTTTGACCGATACCAGTTACACACTACCAATGCCAGCCACACTTGACTGACACTAATCACTATCATGGTGAAAATCCGTGATCCCCAAAACCCCCCTTTCTTACAAAACTTCCCCCCTTACCCCTTTTACCCACCTAAAATAACCTAAAACTCCCTTACACCTCATCCTATCCCCTCCTCTCACATTTATTTCCCCCCGATTCCTATTTTTCCCACTTTTTTCCCCACCCAAAACAACAACTACAATAACAATCTACCAATCATCTAATCTATCTAACCAAATACAATAAAATTTAGATGCTTTCCTCATCGTGCTACCGTCATCTTGGTGGCACGTCTTGCGCTGCACTGATGGCCCGCCTAATCCCTCTCTGGCCTCTGCCATCACTAAATCTCCACTCGCGTCTCCAACCAATTGAATCACATGCATTGATCCTATGGACCCACCTCTCACCAACCAATTATCCACCGTTCACACTGCCAACTCAATGCTTCATTTCATCCGGACACTTTTCTCTCTGTTTTTTCATTTTCTCAATTCGGTAAATGACAAATGAATAACAAAAAACATGGATTTTTTGTGTTTATAACAAACCTGACATAACCGACATCAGTTCACCTTCACCAGCATCAGTCTCATGCCCTACCTTATCATGGTTGTTTTCCTTATACCGACATCAGTTATGCTTGATTGGCATTAGTCACCCTCTCTTGCACAAACCCACCATTTTACCCTATTACCCGCCTATTGCTCCTTTTTTGCACACCTACCCTTTACCCTGCTCATTTACCCACCTCACTTTTACCCAACCCATTTACCTCACCTTTCCCAACCTCATCATTTACTACATCCCTTTTTCCTCCTTTGGGGACTCTTTATTTTCCTCATTTCTCAGCCTTACCCATGCTGTGACCTACATTTTTGGCCCTGGACCATCGCTAGTGACCTTTGACCTCATGTTTTTGCTATACCTTGTGGCATTGTTACCTGTTTTGTTGACCTAATGACCTTACCTAGCCTATTGCCATGACCGTTTATCCTTACCCTGCCTTTGGTGTACCAGAACATACCTAAAATCTCCTACACCTAACCTACGTCATGTTTCCTGACCATATCCTATACCTTGGATACCAGAATCACTTCAACCTTGTTTGGATAAACCTATCAACTTTAGATGAAGTAGAGTTTGACTACTCTTCAACCCAGTATCATGTTATAGTTTATAAATGTACGTGTGTTTAACTATTACTACCCTTGACCCTGACCCATAACCTAGATTACCTTAATAGACCTTTAACCCCTTTTTCACTGTTCCCCACCTTCCCCTTTCTCACATTTACCTTTTATCAAACCACTCACCGATTCTACCTTTTACCTTATCAGTTCCTTGTTTGAGGGGGATCACCTTCACCCACACATGGCACAACCACATCTTATTTTTGTTAGCATCTCTTACCAATACAAGCTATGCAACAAAAGGGGCAAAATGTAGACACTAAAATTAGGTCATACTCCCCTTTGGTCCCTCGAAAAATAAACACCCTTCATCACATTAACCTAGTCATGGCCCCCTTCACTCCACTAATATTAATTTAATTAATATAATTAAATTGATTCATTATCCTCACCATATTTATTATTTAAATATCTTGATTTAGATAATATCCACACATGCACCTCACCTTGTAACATCCTCATTTTAGACAATAGAACAAGTCAATTTTTTATTTTTTTTTTATAGTTGCATACTGGTTCTAAATACATAATTTAGAACTCACAATTCAAATAACCATTTATATAACAGACAACCATATGCAGCTGTAATGACTCGGAATACCTCCGATCTATTCATTCCATGACTCAGTAATCTACCGATCTATTCATGAGTAAAAAGAGTTAGTGTTTTTATTTAACACAATACTCTGGCGGTTCTCTTCCCTAATCTGGGATTCAGAATGCTCTGTCCAAGGAATCTAACTGAATAATTGTTACTATTATTCATCGGCATCTCATCCCTTAGACTAGGTGAATTAGGACAACGCAATCAGCAGCTTGCGATACTTTGGCCAAAGATTTGAAACATACTGTTCATGTCTCGTATTCCTTAACGTCATACTCGTCAATCTGGAATACGTCCTTCACCCCATTCTTATGTTATATAGAATGTCTTATACTGACTACCGTCAGTCCTTCCTTTCACAACTGAATCACTCGGAGGCAGATTAACAAGGTGATAATGTTATATGGATGCCCACGAGGATTAGGGATATGATGACATACTGGTTCAACCTTGCAGTTCAACCAGTGTGTCATGATACCCCGAATCTCCTAGGCAGCCTTATAACATGGCCACATTCTTAATCGGTCCCAGGGTAACTCGTGCGAAATCAAGTGTAAATCTTAGCGATCAATGCAAAGGGTGTCGCCATAAGTCATCTGCATTATTGTAACTTCGAGAAGATCCTAATCTTCTCGGAGGTACAACTCTGCAGTTGACTTATGTCGTCAACCTTTAAATCCGCCTCGAAAAGATCTACTCAGTAACAAGCGTTACGCACTTGAGTTTAAATTACTTTAAAGACTTTTCCCTAAGGTTTAGCCTTTCCGAATCCCTGGATTCTTCGTCTTAGGATGACCCTCCTCTATAAAACCCATTACATGGTAGAGGTATTACGGTCAAGTTCTCATCAAGGAGTCATTAGAATACACCTGATTCTAAAGCAACAGAATCGGACAATATCTCATAACCTTTGCTTGAGATTGCCAACTGAACTCCATTTGATTGTATATCAGTTCTCTTAACTGAATTTATATCATACTTTTAGTATAAAGATATAAATGATTAAGAATCCAATTTAATATTGTCCTGTCATACTTAGGACTAGGGATTAGTAATTTAATCTAGCTTGTTTAGCGTTCTCTTTAGGCTCATTTTTTTTTTAACCTATCTTCTAGAAAGACAAATATTTAAACCCAATATTGCTTTTGCTAGAACAGATTAGAACTTCTAAACACTCATAAGAATTCAATCTCATTTTCATGTAAGCTTTCATTGTCAATCACAAAAGCATCCATATTATACAATGATAACAATGCCTCTTCGTTACATAAACCGAAGAAGGTCAACTATCAGAAATAGAATACAACACATAAGTATCAAACACTTATTTCCATTCCTTTCAAAACTATACAATTACATTTTATGCAACAGCATACTTGATACAATGCTTAACGGAAAAGAAACATCTTTTCACATATAGTACATCTATAAAATCAAGCTGTAATTCATTATAAATCAAATAAACAATCTGATCAGCCTGTCAGATCTGCATTGCTTTTACCTCTTACGGCAACCATCTGCAAAAATAGTCAACATGAGTCAGTTCAATGAACTGAGCATGATAAGCACTAACTTTTAAAACAATTGCAATCCATCAATTGTTTTCATTAAACACCCTGTTTAAATGAGATCAAATATCCAAATAAGTAAACATATTCAGACTATGTCCTTGTAATACAAAATGATTACAAATATGTAACTCTATCATTGTTACAAAATAGTCTTAATCACTTTCTAATATTTCATCAAATATTAAAAATCAAGGAACGAATGTATACAAACAATCATTGAATCCAAATCACAACATTGGTCAGATTGTTTCATTCTTCCAAAAGGGAAATAACATAACAATTCGGGATTCTACCAAAACGCTACAAAACAATTTCCCACTGTTAGACAAATATCAACAAATATGAAATAAAGGAAGAGAAAGAACCAATCCATTCATACTTCCTTTCACATAAATTCATCACTGTACCGTCTTCTCCTATGAAAACATTTATCCAGTATATAAATGAACAAGTTAGACAAGCCGCAAGCAAGATCGCTGTTCTAAATCACGAAAATAGAAACACAGCAAAACTCCTGTACAGCAACTAACACATCAACAATTCATGTATCAACCCTAAGCCCAATGCTAGTTCCTTTTACACAGTAAGGCTTTGACACAAGTTGAAAACAAGAAACTACAAGCGTATCGCTGAAAACAACAACCTTATTGCATCAAGCAATTTGAGGTTTCCTAGAGACTATGCTATGTTGACCACACAGTATTTCCAAATCATGCTCAGTCAAATCGGACTGAATAAATGGAAAGGAACATAGCATACTTATTCTTGCTCAGTCAAAATCAGACTGAAGTAAAAAGAAATGAATACAACCAATCGATCCTTACCTTGGCGCATGCAAGTCTTAGTGTGGTATTCGCGACTTACCCAAACAAGGTCAGAACACGAAACAGTCATCCATACTCAAGGATCTCAAACAGTGACAAAGACAGTGTCCAATGTCAAGTTCAGAAAGAGACAGAAGTACCAGCTACCTTTCCAGAATTCCAAATGATTCAAACGGAGGTAACAATTCAAGCAAATGCATATGAATTCATACTGATATTCATCAACGAAGCATAATAAGAATCAGACAAACAAATTAATCTCTGATTTCACACCAAGAACCCGACTGAACTCTGCCAATATTTTTACACAAATTTGTACAGGTCGAAGACGTAAATGTTCACCTAAGATTCTGTACCACAAAACCCATGCAACACAAGAGTAATTCCCGAAAATAACAGAGGTCTATTACGTGTTATTCCTTCAAGTCGCAGGTTCAACACTCACCAACTATTTAAATATATTCAACTTGAATAAGATTCAAATATAAAACATACAATCGACTCCTCATAGTCGTTCAGATTACAACGATTGTAAATATATACATATATATGCACACGCTGTATACTGTTAACGGGTTTATACCCATAACCGCTGAACCCTACAGCAGCGTACTATGAAATTGGTGATGAATCCTTCTATGCCAGCTATGGCAAACATTCAGAATAAAAACAAGTGTAAGCAAATCGAATACCCCTTTCAAAGCAAAGAAATCAACTGAGCCGCTTCGAAACTTTCGAACAGTTTACACAAAGAAATGCAAATGCATACCTAGGAAGTCTATATCCTTTATTCATTCAAATAACGGTGATCAAAAGACCTGTTTCTTCTTACCAGGCTTCCACGAAAATCAATTCACAAAACTTATGGATGAATCTACATTCTCAGCAATAGATAGCAATATACGATTCAATCATGGACTCCACTGAGTCGATAAAATAAAGTACAGATGTATCTATATTATACACAGTCAACAAGTAATCCCGTTACCACAATAACAAGGAAAACAACTTCCGCTAGGTCGTATAAACTACGGTAACACAGCAGTTACCTGTTCCTAGCAAAATTAGAAGACAATGAAAACCCAAAAAGTATCCTTATACACTGTCAACAAAAACCACGACAGAGTTTCCAAAGAAGCAATAATTCTGATCAATCTTACAGTATCCATCAAAATCATTCCATACAGTTTCCACAACAAGAAACAGCGACCACAAATCAACAACATACAGTGGTCTATTCTCAACACAAGTATATTCTTTGGGCTCACGCCAAACAGGCCGAGCATTCATGCTCTTTACATATAAATATCTCATATATTTAAACCAGAAAGAATACACAAAGGAATAGAGCCACAATTCGAATTTAACAACACCCATCAAGAGGAAATTGAAAAATCGAACCAGAAGAGATACAGTACCAAAATTTAAACAAGATCTCCATAGAAAATCCTTTATTTTCACAAAACATTTGAACAGAGTTGTTCTAATGAAATCACTTGAAAGACAGCAAGATATTTAAAGGTTAGGGCCTAACATGCCTGTATTTTGATCAAATTTCCGAAGCAGACCACAGGAAGAGCTCAAACTTCCTTTTCTTTTTCCACGATAAAGCGACCAACAAAATTTTGCTATCTCCATCACATATATATCCTCCAAGACAGAGAAAAGAGCCAGAGAAATTCATTCTTGCCATGCAACTCAAGGAGAACTGGTGCGAAGAACCAGTAAACAAGCAGAGAGAGAGAGAAGACCGAAAATCGCGACAAGCCAAACAAACCCACAAATTTCCCGTTTGCATGCCTTCTCGCGAGTTCCGAGCTCGACTTCCTAGAATATTGAATGCCATTAAACCAACTTTCCCGCTTAAACTCAACTTCCACCGACCGCCAGAATTGGCGATAGTCCAATGAAACCTCATGTTCATTTCCAAACTTCAGTGACCTGCCACGTCAGAACAAGTTAGCTGCCGCTAAACCTTCCGCCATGACCTGTCCCTCATCCTTATCCCCAGCATTAATTGCCATAGAAAACACCGCCCATGGTTCGCACCCCTCCATAGGCCCCTTCATAATCTCCTCATTAGTTAGGTTAGTATCTTAGGTTAGAATTTAGGGTAATACCCATACTAACAAATTTTACACATAGATACTAACTTAGGATATTAACACATAGCCTAGGTCTAGGTTAGATTAACACTAATCTAACCCCTAGGTTAGGTTTTAGTTTTAGGTTACTAACCGTTAATAATTCCAGTAAGGTATAACATTTTATATGCCAAGAAAAGACCCAAAATCATGCATCTCCGAACAGGATTCACTCCTATACAGCCGTTAGGCTACAGGAATATACATGGCAGAATTATTACTTGGTCCACGTCCGAGACCTTCCAGATATACTTCGATATCGGGAACCAATTCATTTCTCAAGATCAGCCTGAGTCATACTCCTGACCAGCTTAATAAATGCTTCCATACCTTGCAACCTGTTCAAGGTCTGTGATCTAATTTATCACAAACAGATTTAAAGCATTACTTGGATCAATTCCACTGATCCAAGACTAGATATTATAGATGAATATCTCTATAATTCATTCCGTGATCAGATTAATACTCAGATACAAAATGAAATAAATAAAAGAGTCTAATCATATTCTGACTCAGTCAAGATCTGCAATCTCCAAGGAAATTACAATACATATCAAGCATGATTTCTGAATCGAGGAACACATCCTTTTACAAGAAATCACATATCAACACTTGTATGTCTTAGGAGAAAGTAACAACAGTTCAGGGTGTTACATGCTTCCCTCCTAAAAAGATTCATCATCCCGATGAATTACATATTAAATTAACCTTCAGGTCAATCAATTTATTAGTACACAAACAATGTGACTACTTCCATATTAAATAGTTCCAGAAATCAATGTCACAACACATTTATTCAACCTGAATAAAGTCTGCCTTAATCTGGCTTTCATAAATACTTAAAAACAATCAGTTCATAAAAGTATATTTTTGTCAACAGTTTTCATTCTGTTGCAAAAAGAGAAGGAAAAGCAATTTTCATCTCTTCCAGGTTTTCCCAAGTTGCACTTTCTTCGTTAAACTGGTCCCACTGGACCTTACATTGCTGAATATCACGATTTCTCAAGTGCAATTGGCGAGTTTCCAGTACTCGTGTGGGTTTAACCACGATTATTCCTGGGTCTTGGACCTGCAAGGAATTCCAATTTAAAACATGTGACAGATCTGAAACGTACTTCTTAAGCAAAGAAATATGGAAAACATCATGCATGCGAGATAAAGCAGGTGGCAATGCTAAACGATAAGCTACAGGATTGATTATTTCGACAATTTCGAAAGGTCCCACAAATCGTGGTGAAAACTTGGCAGCCTTGCCAAAAGTTATAGAACTCTTTCTGGGTTTAACACGCAGAAAAACCTTATCACCAAGCTCAAACTTTCTATCAACCCGCTTAAGGTCAGCATAGCTCTTCTGTCTATCCACTGCTTCCTTTAATCGTTCACGAATCAGCTTAACTTGCTGTTCCATTTCTGTGAGAATCTCTGGTCCAATTACCACTCTATCCTCAACACTGTCCCAACTTACAGGGGTTCTGCACTTTCTTCCATAAAGTGCTTCAAATGGTGCCATCTTTAGAGATGAGTGATAAGTGTTGTTGTATGCGAACTCAACTAATGGAAGATATTCTTCCCATTTATACTGTTGATCCATGCAATACATTCGCAACATGTCCTCCAACACTTGATTTACCCTCTCAGTTTGTCCATCCGTTTCTGGATGATATGCAGAACTGAAGTTCAGTTTTGTTCCTAGGGCTGCGTTAAGCGTTTGCCAAAACCTTGACGTCATTCTAGGATCCCTGTCAGATATAATCAATTCTGGTACACCATGCAATCTGAAAATTTCATGTACGAACCTCTTGGCCAGCACTGGTGAATCATCCTTTAGATTTCTAGCGATGAAATGAGCTACCTTAGTCAGTTTATCTACAACTACCAGGATAACATCATGTTTATTCCTGGACATAGGTAGTCCTTGTACAAAATCCATAGTTATTACTTGCCATTTGTACTGCGGTATGCTATGAGGATATAACAGTCCAGCAGGGTGCATATGCTCTGCCTTCACCCACTGACATTCTAGGCAATGAGTCACAAAATTTATCACATCCTTTTTCATACCTTTCCAGAAGTATTGTTGTTTCATATCAGCAAGCATTTTTGTAATACCTGGGTGTCCAGAGAAAGGTGAATTATGAAATTCAACTAACAACTTCTTTCTCAAATCATTCAGCACAGGTACATATACCCTATTTTCATAACGCAAGATTCCTTCATTATCAAAATGAAAACCTTCATACCTTTTATCCTTAGGTTCTGCAGCAAGCGCTGCTTTTACTTGCTGAAAGTATGCATCTGATTCTGAGGCACTTTTTACCTCGTCTTTAAACTGAGTTCTCAACGTTATAAGAGCAGAAATGTGCCTCCTACGACTTAGAGCATCAACTACTCTATTCTCCTTCCCTTTGATATAGCTGATATCAAAGTCATATTGTGATAAAAATTCTAACCACCTTCTTTGTCTGGCATTCAGATTGGGCTGAGTAAAAATGTATTTCAGTCCCAAGTGATCAGTTTTCAACTCAAAAGGTTTCCCAAGTAAATAGTGTCTCCAGACTTGAAGTGCATGAACAATGGCAGCAAGTTCCAAATCATGAGGGGCATAATTCAGCTCATGTAACTTAAGTTTTCTACTTTCATAAGCTATGACCTGATCATTTTGTAACAAAACACCTCCAAGGCCTTCCCCAGAAGCATCCGTTACAACAGTAAAATTCCCATTAGGATCTGGTACAGCCAATATAGGTGCAGAAGTCAACTGGTCTTTCAGACTTTTGAAAGCCGCTTCGCACTTGTCATTCCACATGAATTTCTTATCCTTCTTCTGCAATGAAGTTATTGGTGCAGCTACCTTAGAAAAATCCTTTACAAATTTCCTATAGTAACCAGCAAGACCCATGAAGCTTCTTACTTCGTGCACATTCTTTGGTGCAAGCCACTCAGTTATTGCCACTATTTTTGAAGGATCTACAGCAATTCCTTCTTTACTTATGACATGACCCAAATAGTGAACTTCTGAATCAAAGAAAGAACATTTGGATAACTTACCATACAACTTTCTCTTTCTCAAAATTCCCAAAACTATCTTCAAATGCTCATAGTGCTCTTCAACGCTCTTAGAATAAATGAGAATATCGTCCAAGAATACAAGTACAAACCTGTCCAGGTATTCTTGAAAAATATTATTCATTAGATTCATAAAGGCTGCGGGTGCATTAGTTAACCCAAAGGGTAAAACTGTAAATTCATAATGTCCGTACCTTGTTCGGAAAGCTGTTTTATGAATATCTTCCTCTTTAATCCTTAACTGATGATAACCAGATTGAAGGTCTATCTTAGAATAAACCGCTGCTCCATGCATTTGATCAAACAGATCATCGATCCTAGGAAGTGGATATCGGTTCTTGACTGTTGCTTTGTTCAACATCCGATAATCAATACACAGCCTTAGTGTTCCATCCTTCTTTTTCACAAATATCACAGGTGCTCCCCAAGGTGAAACACTTGGTCTAATCAGTCCTTTAGACAAAAGCTCTTGTAACTGTGCCTTAAGCTCGACTAACTCAGTAGTAGTCATCCTATAAGGCGCTTTGGAAATAGGTTCAGTTCCAGGCTTGATTTCAATGGTAAAATCAAATTCTCTCTTGGGTGGTAACCCTGGTAATTCCTCAGGAAAAACATCTCTGAAACTTTGTAACAGTGGAATTTGCTTCATGTAATCACCATCTTCTTCTGAAGATTCAGATATCTTTACTGCATAAAGAGTACATCCTTTATTCTTAGCCTTTTTAAGCTGCATAGCTGACAGTTTTCTAACTGAAATTTCTCGTTTCACACCTTGAATCTCTGCTGATTCCAGCTGATCATCTAAACATTTTATGTTCTTTTCATAGCAATCTACCTTTGCTTTATGGTCAGCTAACCAATTGACACCAATAATAATGTCATACGATCCCAAAGGTGTAACATAGAGATCAACTTCCGTGGAGAAATTAGGTAAATCAAGGACTGCTCCAAAGAGACACATACTCACTGTATGAACAGAATTATTACCATACTCTACAGTCCAAGATTTATCCATTTTTCCAGCTTTTCTTTTAAGTTTAGAAGCAAGTTTATTAGAAATAAAACATTCAGTAGCTCCTGTATCAAAAAGAATAGTGACAGGTATGCCGAATAACTTACCCGGAACTTCTATAGGTGTTGCTTGCTTTTCAGCTTGCTTGTCTACTACTGCAGCATGTATCTTATGCTGCTGATTACGATCATCCTTCTTCAAAGGACATTGATTTGCGTAATGATCTTTACCACAAGTGTAGCAGCCTCCTACAGGTCCCTTCTTAGGCTCAGCATTACCTCCAGCCTTGTAATTGTCACGCTGTCCTCCATAGGACTTCTGTCCATTATTATAATTTTTAACAAAATTATCCCTTATATTTCCAGCAGGCTTATTTACTGCTGATTTCTTATTGTTATCTCCTGGAAACTTACTCTTGTTTCCAAACTTTTTCCACGGTCCTTTTCTGGGTGCAAGAGAGGTTGAAGAAGGGTTTGCAGTCTTCTTCCGCACTTCCTCCTTATGAGCAGAAATAGCCTTTAATTTCTGTTCTTGCCTTATGGCCTTTTCAACAACTCCTTCCATAGTGGTTGGACTGTGAACATCGACCTCTCCCCCTATCACAGGATTCAATCCCATGATGAATTTCCGTATCCTGAACTTTTCGTCAGTTTGATACTGCGGTACATACTTGAGGAGTTTTGTAAACCGCTCCCAGAATTCAGTTACCGTTAGCTTCCCTTGAGCTAAGTTCTGGAATTCTGTCATTTTCTGATCATAGAAAAGTTGTGGCAGCCACCGTTGCCTAAAATAGCCTTTAAATTGATCCCAAGTAATATTGGTCTCATCAATGTTTAGCTCAGCTTTTCGGCTATCCCACCACGAAGACGCTTCGTGAGAAAGCTGATAGGCTCCCCAAATAGCTTTGGTTTCCTCTGAGAAGTTCCTTATTGCAAAGTACTTCTCCATTTCGCTGAGCCAGTTCTCAGCTCCATCTCCTAGTGTGGTGCCATCATACTTGGGTGGACTTATCCTTTTTATATCATTAGTGAGTTCTGCTGCCAATCTGGCCTTTTTGTTTTCTGGTTGGACAGGTGCATTCACAGCATTAACATCAACACCCATTTCGGGGTTGTCCTCAGGAGGTTGCTGATTATTATTATCAGCTTCTTCATCCTCCTCATTTCCCATCACCTGCTGTTCAAGTACAGCCAAGCGATCTCTTGTGTCCAATAGGGAAGCTAGGATCTCATCAAGTTTCTGGGTTGTTGCCGCTCCTCCTTCAGGTGGAGCATTATTCGCAACGTTCCCCCTTGTTCTAACCATTTTCTGTTACAAGAAAATTCAGGTTTTTATCAGATTATGGACTCAATAGGTCCAAGAGCTGCAACCTTCAGCTCTGATACCAAGATGTAACATCCTCATTTTAGACAATAGAACAAGTCAAATTTTTTTTTTTTTTTAGTTGCATACTGGTTCTAAATACATAATTTAGAACTCACAATTCAAATAACCATTTATATAACAGACAACCATATGCAGCTGTAATGACTCGGAGTACCTCCGATCTATTCATTCCATGACTCGGTAATCTACCGATCTATTCATGAGTAATAAGAGTCGGTGTTTTTATTTAACACATTACTCTTGCGGTTCTCTTCCCTAATCTGGGATTCAGAATGCTCTGTCCAAGGAATCTAACTGAATAATTGTTACTATTATTCATCGGCATCTCATCCCTTAGACTAGGTGAATTAGGACAACGCAATCAGCAGCTTGCGATACTTTGGCCAAAGATTTGAAACATACTGTTCATGTCTCGTATTCCTTAACGGCATACTCGTCAATCTGGAATATGTCCTTCACCCCATTCTTATGTTATATAGAATGTCTTATACTGACTACCGTCAGTCCTTCCTTTCACAACTGAATCACTCGGAGGCAGATTAACAAGGTGATAATGTTATATGGATGCCCACGAGGATTAGGGATATGATGACATACTGGTTCAACCTTGCAGTTCAACCAGTGTGTCATGATACCCCGAATCTCCTAGGCAGCCTTATAACATGACCACGTTCTTAATCGGTCCCAGGGTAACTCGTGTGAAATCAAGTGTAAATCTTAGCGATCAATGCAAAGGGTGTCGCCATAAGTCATCTGCATTATTGTAACTTCGAGAAGATCCTAATCTTCTCGGAGGTACAACTCTGCAGTTGACTTATGTCGTCAACCTTTAAATCCGCCTCGAAAAGATCTACTCAGTAACAAGCGTTACGCACTTGAGTTTAAATTACTTTAAAGACTTTTCCCTAAGGTTTAGCCTTTCCGATCCCTGGATTCTTCGTCTTAGGAGGACCCTCCTCTATAAAACCCATTACATGGTAGAGGTATTACGGTCAAGTTCTCATCAAGGAGTCATTAGAATACACCTGATTCTAAAGCAACAGAATCGGACAGTATCTCATAACCTTTGCTTGAGATTGCCAATTGAACTCCATTTGATTGTATATCAGTTCTCTTAACTGAATTTATATCATACTTTCTAGTATAAAGATATAAATGAGTAAGAATCCAATTTAATATTGTCCTGTCATACTTAGGACTAGGGATTAGTAATTTAATCCAGCTTGTTTAGTGTTCTCCTTAGGCTCATTTTTAACCTATCTTCTAGAAAGACAATTATTTAAATCCAATATTGCTTTTGCTAGAACAAATTAGAACTACTAAACACTCATAAGAATTCAATCTCATTTTCATGCAAGCTTTCATTGTCAATCACAAAAGCATCCATATTATACAATGATAACAATGCCCCTTCGTTACATAAACCGAAGAAGGTCAACTTTCAGAAATAGAATACAACACATAAGTATCAAACACTTATTTCCATTCCTTTCAAAACTATACAATTACATTTTATGCAACAGCATACTTGATATAATGCTAACGGAAAAGAAACATCTTTTCTCATATAGTACATCTATAAAATCAAGCTGTAATTCATTATAAATCAAATAAACAATCTGATCAGCCTGTCAGATCTGCATTACTTTTACCTCTTACGGAAACCATCTGCAAAAATAGTCAACATGAGTTAGTTCAATGAACTGAGCATGATAAGCACTAACTTTTAAAACAATTGCAATCCATCAATTGTTTTCATTAAACACCCTGTTTAAATGAGATCAAATATCCAAATAAGTAAACATAATCAGACTATGCCCTTGTAATACAAAATGATTACAAATATGTAACTCTATCATTGTTACAAAATAGTCTTAATCACTTTCTAATATTTCATCAAATATTAAGAAACAAGGAACGAATGTACAAAAACAATCATTGAATCCAAAATCACAACATTGGTCAGATTGTTTCATTCTTCCAAAAAAAGAAATAACATAACAATTCGGGATTCCACCAATATGTTACAAAACAATTTCCCACTGTTAGACAAATATCAACAAATATTAAATAAAGGAAGAGAAAGAACCAATCCATTCATACTTCCTTTCACATAAATTCATCACTGCACCGTCTTCTCCTATGAAAACATTTATCCAGTATATAAATGAACAAGTTAGACAAGCCGCAAGCAAGATCGCTGTTCTAAATCACGAAATAGAAACACAACAAAACTCATGTACAGCAACTAACACGTCAACAATTCATGTATCAACCCTAAGCCCAATGCTAGTTCCTTTTACACAGTAAGGCTTTGACACAATTTGAAAACAATAAACTACAAGCGTATCGCTGAAAACAACAACCTTATTGCATCAAGCAATTTGAGGTTTCCTAGAGACTATGCTATGTTGACCACACAGTATTTCCAAATCATGCTCAGTCAAATCAGACTGAATAAATGGAAAGGAACATAGCATACTTGTTCTTGCTCAGTCAAAATCGGACTGAAATAAAAAGAAATGAATACAACCAATCGATCCTTACCTTGGCGCATGCAAGTCTTAGTGTGGTATTCGCGACTTACCCAAACAAGGTCAGAACACGAAACAGTCATCCATACTCAAGGATCTCAAACAGTGACAAAGACAGTGTCCAATGTCAAGTTCAGAAAGAGACAGAAGTACCAGCTACCTTTCCAGAATTCCAAATGATTCAAACGGAGGTAACAATTCAAGAAAATGCATATGAATTCATACTGATATTCATCAACGAAGCATAATAAGAATCAGACAAACAAATTAATCTCTGATTTCACACCAAGAACCCGACTGAACTCTGCCAATCTTTTACACAAATTTGTACAGGTCGAAGACGTAAATGTTCACCTAAGATTCTGTACCACAAAACCCATGCAACACAAGAGTAATTCCCGAAAATAACAGAGGTCTATTACGTGTTATTCCTTCAAGTCGCAGGTTCAACAATCACCAACTATTTAAATATATTCAACTTGAATAAGATTCAAATATAAAACATACAATCGACTCCTCATAGTCGTTTAGATTACAACGATTGAAAATATATACATATATATGCACACGTTGTATAGTGTTAACGGGTTTATACCCATAACCGCTGAACCCTACAGCAGCGTACTATGAAATTGGTGATGAATCCTTCTATGCCAGCTATGGCAAACATTCAGAATAAAAACAAGTGTAAGCAAATCGAATACCCCTTTCAAAGAAAAGAAATCAACTGAGCTGCTTCGAAACTTTCGAACAGTTTACACAAGGAAATGCAAATGCATACCTAGGAAGTCTATATCCTTTATTCATTCAAATAACGGTGATCAAAAGACCTGTTTCTTCTTACCAGGATTCCACGAAAATCAATTCACAAAACTTATGGATGAATCTACATTCTCAGCAATAGATAGCAATATACGATTCAATCATGGACTCCACTGAGTCGATAAAATAAAGTACAGATGTATCTATATTATACACAGTCAACAAGTAATCCCGTTACCACAATAACAAGGAAAACGACTTCCGCTAGGTCGTATAAACTACGGTAACACAACAGTTACCTGTTCCTAGTAAAATTAGAAGACAATGAAAACCCAAAAAGTATCCTTATACACTGTCAACAAAAACCACGACAGAGTTTCCAAAGAAGCAATAATTCTGATCAATCTTACAGTATCCATCAAAATCATTCCATACAATTTCCACAACAAGAAACAGCGACCACAAATCAACAACATACAGTGGTATATTCTCAACACAAGTATATTCTTTGGGCTCACGCCAAACAGGCCGAGCATTCATGCTCTTTACATATAAATATCTCATATATTTAAACCAGAAAGAATACACAAAGGGATAGAGCCACAATTCGAATTTAACAACACCCATCAAGAGGAAATTGAAAAATCGAACCAGAAGAGATATAGTACCAAAATTTAAACAAGATCTCCATAGAAAATCCTTTATTTTCACAAAACATTTGAACAGAGTTGTTCTAATGAAATCACTTGAAAGACAGCAAGATATTTAAAGGTTAGGGCCTAACATGCCTGTATTTTGATCAAATTTCTGAAGCAGACCATAGGAAGAGCTCAAACTTCCTTTTCTTTTTCCACGATAAAGCGACCAACAAAATTTTGCTATCTCCATCACATATATATCCTCCAAGACAGAGAAAAGAGCCAGAGAAATTCATTCTTGCCATGCAACTCAAGGAGAACTGGTGCAAAGAACCAGTAAACAAGCAGAGAGAGAGAAGACCGAAAATCGTGACAAGCCAAACAAACCCACAAATTTCCCGTTTGCATGCCTTCTCGCAAGTTTCGAGCTCGACTTCCGAGAATATTGAATGCCATTAAACCAACTTTCCCACTTAAACTCAACTTCCACCGACTGCCAGAATTGGCGACAGTCCAATGAAACCTCATGTTCATTTCCAAATTCAGCGACCTGCCACGTCAGAACAAGTTAGCTGCTGCTAAACCTTCCGCCATGACCTGTCCCTCATCCTTATCCCTAGCATTAATTGCCATAGAAAATGCTGCCCATGGTTCGCACCCCTCCTTAGGCTCCTTCATAATCTCCTCATTAGTTAGGTTAGTATCTTAGGTTAGAATTTAGGGTAATACCCATACTAACAAATTTTACACATAGATACTAACTTAAGATATTAACACATAGCCTAGGTCTAGGTTAGATTAACACTAATCTAACCCCTAGGTTAGGTTTTAGTTTTAGGTTACTAACCGTTAATAATTCCAGTAAGGTATAACATTTTATATGCCAAGAAAAGACCCAAAATCATGCATCTCCGAACAGGATTCACTCCTATATAGCCGTTAGGCTACAGGAATATACATTGCAGAATTATTACTTGGTCCACGTCCGAGACCTTCCAAATATACTTCGATATCGGGAACCAATTCATTTCTCAAGATCAGCCTGAGTCATACTCCTGACCAGCTTAATAAATGCTTCCATACCTTGCAACCTGTTCAAGGTCTGTGATCTAATTTATCACAAACAGATTTAAAGCATTACTTGGATCAATTCCACTGATCCAAGTCTAGATATTATAGATGAATATCTCTATAATTCATTCCGTGATCAGATTAATATTCAGACACAAAATGAAATAAATAAAAGAGTCTAATCATATTCTGACTCAGTCAAGATCTGTAATCTGCAAGAAATTTAGTACATATCAAGCATGATTTCTAAATCAAGGAACACATCCTTATACAAGAAATCACATATCAACACTTGTATGTCCAGGAGAAAGTAACAACAGTTCTGGGTGTTACACACCTAGACACCTCATCAAGCCAACTCACCCTAAGACCTATTCTTAGTAAGTTGCCATAACTAACTAAGTCTTATCCAAACCCTACAAATCAATGCCTACATTCCCTCTAACCACATTCCCACATGATTACCAGAAGCTTCCATTCTAATCTACGGGTTAACAACATGAGATCCCAGAAAATCAAGGGGATCTGCCTAGTTTAGTAAACCTAGGAAATCCCACCTTGACCGACATTGGTTACCCCTAACCATCTCCAGTTAAGCTGGAACCACCGTCAGTCACCTTTTAATCCCCAAAAAAACCTTATTTTCGAGGTTGGATAACATTTGACACATTCCTGAGAGACATCACATCTTCTGAGAGCGAGTTTCAGTGAGAACACTCATGCAAAGAAGGAGATCAAGCATTTCCTCTTACACAGGCATACAACATTCATCCCAGCACAAATTTTATCCAACCAAGAAAAAAGGAATACACATGAATCCCATGCAGAATCTTTCCTACGATTGGTGATTATCTGCAGTCTTCAATCTCTTACCAGCATCTTCATCCCTCACTCACAAGCATCTAGGACTAGAATCCAAGTAAGTGGAACATTGTATTCCTCTGGTTCATTTCATTTTCTCATTATGTTGTCATCCATTTTTTCTCTTAGGCACCCACAGATGTTAATTAATACTCACCACCCCATATCCCCATTAAAACCTCACCAAACCCCACCCAAACAACCTAATACCTCATTCCGAACAACCAAAGTCCTTTGCGCAATCATAAAGGAGACCCAAAGCTCATTCTATGACATTCCCAAAATTCCATAATAACTGGCACCGGTTACACCCAACCACCTTCGGTCACCCTTAACCGACATCCGTCTCTGTATTTACCCATATAACCTAGAAAAATGACCTATCCACCTATTTCCACATCACCCATATTCACCTATGATTTTCCTAAGACCTCTGTCAGACCTGCAGGGACCCTGAACCAGTTACTTGACCTTCAGATCTTAGTTTAAATTACCCTGTTAGATTAGATCTTTCTTATTGTATTTTGGATGAGATACCCAAATCATTTCAACTATGATAGGATTTATTTCATTGCACGCATTAAATTGTTTTAAACAATGGACTAACATGCATCTAGGAAGTACCACATTTCCTGGATCTAGCACACGATAGGCAATTCATTGCACATACTGTTTAACTCTTTTTGGTGGTCTTTCTTTCCATTAAAGGTATTTCCTCCTAGCCAAAAGGAAGCTCTCACAATCAATTGTGGATCAATAAGTCATACGTGTGCAATAACCCATCAGCCAACATTTCAACAAGTATTCCTCCTATGCCCATTACCCTATCTGTTTCGTCAATATTTCAAAGAAACGTCTAAGAATCAGGTGAAAAAACAAGTTTAGAAGTTTTAAAACCCAAATCCACAAATTATATTTGATGAGAACAAATTATGAAGAGGTTAAGGGTGTGACTTTCACTAAATGCAATACAAGAAAAGAAATAAGAATTCCTTTTAATCCCAAAAACAAGTTTCATTGAGATAATTAGAAGAAAGGAATATTTCTAGAGAATAAGATTAATGTGAACTTTTTTCAAATGAAAATAGACACATAATATTTTCCCTAGGAATTAACAATGTAAAGAACCGCTCAGGGGTCACAACGGACGTGTCAATGTGTTTCACCTAATTTGTTGTTAGTTAAAGCTGAAAAGGAAATATGTTAGCAGCAATACTTGTGACATGAGGTTAAAGGTTGGATGCACGCGTTACTAAATTTTTTATCCAAGATGATCATGAAGAGATTCCCTTTGGCTAGGAGGAGTGACATGTATAAGAAACACAACAAGACCAAAAAATAGTATTCATAATATAGGTTAGTGGACTGCCTAGTGAGTGCTAGATTCGGCAAGCGAAGTGCTTCCTAAAAGGATGTCAATCCACTTTCAAATACAATTTAATGTAAATTTCATGAGGGAAATCCTATTGTAGTTATATGATTTAGGTATCTCATGTAAATACAATAAGAAAATCTAATCTGACAAGAAATCTTATGATTACATTTGGAGGTTTGGTAGGTTATTCTAGGTTTTTGTAGGTCTGACAGGGGTTTGGAATTGATCGAGTGAACTATGAATTAGTTTTGGGTGATCGAAAGGCTTACTAGTCAAAAATGATTAAATGACATAGAGACCAATATCAATCAGGTGATCGATGTTGGTATAGAGGTGAAACCGATGATGGTTAGGTAATCTACATTGGTAGGGGCAATTGACAATAATTTGATAAAACTTGTTTTTTGACTTATCCGGGATTACACAGAGAGTGAGAAGGGTGTGGTTAGGTTCATAATATTATTGAGAAGACTAGGGGATACTGAGGGGGAATTTATGGAAGGTAAAAATGGTATAGGTTGTTAGGTTGGTAGATTGGTGAGGAGGTGGAGATAAAGGAATAGAATAGTTACTTGCCTTTATAGATCTAGTAGGTGAAGGTGGATGACAGTTGATCTGTGAAGAGATTATAGAGTTAGTGTTGTAGCAGTACTCCCATAGTGTTCCCATGAGCATTCCAATGCTTTGGAAGGAGAACATGATGCTTTTGGCCTTTGGTTTAGTATTTTGTGTCATATGGATGCGAGGAAGCTTTGGATTCACATTGTAATGCAATAGTCCTCCTAAAACTAAAAATTAACAACCTAGGTAAAAGGTTTCAAAGTTGTATATAAAGGAACTGATGGCGGTTAGGTGACCGACGCCGACCAAGGGATAACTAGTGTCGATTAAGGTGGATAAGTCTAGGTTTACCAAAAATAGGTAGATCTTCCTAGATTTGGCATGTTTTCCAAGTTTATTCTTCTTAGGGAAGTGGATTTATCATTAGAAAATGTAGGTATGTCATAGAAGAAGTCCAATTAGGTTTGAGAATAATTCTTAGTTAGTTAGGTCAAGTGGTGACTCAACACTAAGAGTGATGACTTGTTCACTGTGAGTTAAATGCCCCTGGAATGAGTCCAAGGTATGGTATCATGGTGAGGTGGGGTGTGAGGGTGAAATTTATTTAAAGAAATAAATTAAATTAATTAATAATGTGAAGATGAATATATTAGTAATAATTAGTAATGATGCCCTGGTGTGTTTAATTAAATTAAAGGGACCAAGGGGAGTGTGACGCAAAGTTGGTGTCTACAACCATCTTATTTTTTGATATGTATCCCCTTTGGGGTATGCCTTGTTCACAATGAGGTTTATTAAGTCAGTGTACTAAGGGCATGTAGTGATAGGGGGCTTTGTTTCCATGTAGTATATACATTCATCAAGAAATTCTAAATTAACCAAGTCACCTCCATCCAATGGATTATCAGCTAACCAATCAGCAATAATTTCTCCTTTTATGGATTTTTGATTGATGAAGGTCAACTCCAATTCTCCCATTAGCATTATAAAGAATCTTACCTTTTTAGATAGTGAACTTTGCATTAGAAAAGTCTACAAATGATCAGTTTTGAAAATCACTCTAGTTTCCTTTTTTAACATATAATGTGTCAAGCATTTTGTTGCAAAGAATATAGCTAGGCATTCCTTTTCTACCTAAGTGTAGCATGTTTAATATTCAAGTAGCATTCGATTGATAAAATAAACTCCATGCTCATGCTTATCATTTTCTTCTAGAGCTAACATGTAGGCTAGCAAGACATTTGTGGCCTATGAATATAGAGTGAGGGGCTAGTGTAACTTAGGAGGCATGAGTGTAGGAGGTGAAAGTAAGAATCATTTTATGGATTCAAACTCTTCATGACATTCATCCATCCACGTATTACAACAATCCATTTTTAAAAGATTAAATAATCATGTTATGGATTCAAACTCTTCATGACATTCATCTGTCTATGTATTACAACAATCCATTTTTAAAAGAATATTTACAAGTTGAATAGGAAAGGTTAAATCAGGTATAAACCTCTCAATTGCACTGAGTTTCTGAAGAAAAGACCTTATTCTATATTCATTCGATGGTGGGGAAATTTCTAGTACAACTTAGATTTTAGTTAGATCCATATCAATCCATCATGAAGAGATGATGTAGCTAAAAAATTTTCCTCCTATTACACCGAATACTCATTTCTATGGATTTAGCATGATGTTGTATTCAACTAACCAAGAGAGGATGCTGCAAATCACCTTGGGGGTTATGTCAACCTTTTCTAGCATTGGCTAGACTCTACATAATGGAAAATATACATCATGGAATGTTGGTAAGCTGCTCCAACATCCTTTATCTTGAATGGTATGAATGTGTAACAATAGGTTCCCCAAAGAGTGATGAATGTGGTCTTGGTATGATCCTCCTTAGAAATCCTAATTTGGTTGTATCCATAAAACCCATCCATGAGAGATAACAACTCATAAATAGTTGTTGCATCAACAATAACATTCATGGAGGGTAGCAGAAAATCATTCTTGGGACATGCTTTGTTAATGGCCTGGAAGTCAATACAAATGTGGATATTTCCATTATTTATTAGAACAAGGACGATGTTGGATACCCACTGTGAGTAGTCAATTCATTTGATGAACTATACTTGAAATATTTTATTCACTTCCTCTTTTATTATGAGAGCTACCTTTGGATACATAGGCCTTGAATTATGCTTAATCGATTAAGCATCCGGATTGGTGATGATAGTGTAGACTGCAACATCAAGAGTAATTCTTGTCCTCTCTATGCAATTAAACATAGGATTTTGAGTGTTATTTTAGGATTTGTGTGTGTATTTTTATCTCCTTTTCTATTAAATAATATCCTAGCTTCATAATTCCTTGTTCTTCCTCCATCCCGATATTTATATCAATCATCCCTTTAATCAAGGAGGTGTTACCCTCCTCAAACTTAGGTGGGAGTGGAGGTAGTTCAAATTCCCCATCTTCTCCAACCTCATAAATTTCAATACCTTCCTTAGGGGAAGAATCTAATAAGGGATTTCCAAAGTAGGAAGAAGAGTGTGGGATATGAGAAAGGTCAATCTCATGGTGAGTGAGATGTAATTCTGCGTAAGTGAACAAATACCCAAGAGTAGATTTATCATTTTCAACATGATCTAGTGCGGTAGGATCATTCTCAGCTTCAAAATATGTAAACATTGGATTTTACGGTATTTTTAAAACCAAAGGTTCAATGCGAATTAAAAATGTGAAGCTTATATCTTCCAACTAACTACTTTGGGTGAATCAGGAAGTAGTTGTTATAGAGTGCACAAGAAGGTTTTGTTCTTATGGAACCAATTCAATTGATATGAAGTCAAAACCCTTTCTTATATTTAGCACTTCCATTTTTTAGAGTTGTAAATGTTTGGCCCTAGTCTTGTATACTTCATACGCTTAATTTGTGACTAGTTATGAATCACCTTACACTCTAATGTTACAAAACCCGTCCTTTTGGCTACAATGAGACCAAAAATAAGTGCTTCATACTCAACTTCATTGTTTGTACATTCAAATTTTAACATGAAGGAAAATGAAATAGCCCTTCCCTCAAGAGAAGGATCAAATGTACCCCAACACCAAAACAACATTTTACTCCATCGAAATGAAGACTCCAACAATTACTCAACAAGATGGATGTTGGATCATTCTTCGTATATTCTTCCTTCACTTCTATTACCTATACCATGAAAATTTCATTTTCCGAGAGGGAGCCAAGTCCTAAGGCATGTCCTATGCCCATATAATTAAATGGAAGGAGAATGGGTATATCCTTCTCTAATAACTCGACAGTATTTTCCCTGGTTCCTAACGACACTGTCTTTATGATGAAAGTTTCATCTCGACTATAGGGATGCCTTCAATCAAGCTTGTGACTTCTAACTCTGTTATGGGAACCACACCACAAGTTACATAAGAGTTGAAAACCACAGACAAAAAACATAAATTATTGGTACTTACTTTGAGGCATACGATGTTCATGTCACTCTAGTATAACATATAGACTAGAAGGTCAAAAAATTATGACATAAAAATGAATATTATATGGATTTGGTATCTGATCATCTAGATTGAGATTGAGCTTTCATTCATGTAACTAGTTCTTTGGGATTATTTTTCTAAAAAGACGTTTTTGAACCCATTTCTATATACACATCCTTTCTTTTCCTTGGGTTTTTGTTTTCTAAGAACATGTCATATTTTTAGAAAATATTAACGAGAGCATGGAAACTATATTAATATAGTGTAGTTAGATGATGGCGTGAATGTAGATGGTGCCAAGTGGATTGTGCTAGCATAAGTTGAAGACAAGAGTGGGACAAAAAAAACCCTCCACCACACAATTTTTTGGATAACTATTAAGAATCACATAATTCAATTATTTTTTGAATTACGGTGGATAATAATAATATAATAATTACGTTAAGTCTACACTATATTACGTTGGAAATATATTTCACATTTATTTAGCACTGTAAAAGAAATAAAATAAGGTCGTAAAGATGTTGAAAACAAATAAATACTAGTGGGCCCTACTTTTGTGAAAAGGATGATAAAAAAATTCAACACAGATAGAACCATAAATGGTTTATAGTTACACCGAAGGTGTTTATATTTGGATCAAGGGTTCCTCTCTGTGATAAGTGATAATGATGTAGATGGGTGTGATCTATTTTAAATGGATGTTGACAATACATGTTAATATATTATATCCACATGGATATATAACTTGCAATATTTTACAAAAGTTGATGAAAAAGACATTGGGAGAGTGACCATAATTCATCAAAACATTCATTCCACCCGAATGTAAAATAATTTAACTTGAGACAGATCGTTTACAAGAATTTAGTCTTATCGATTCACCATTGCACACACAGGTGTTAAATATATGCAAGACTATATATATATATATATATATATATATATCTATATTGAGGTATAAATCGTCAAAATCTTGAACGTGTTACCTAGAAACAACCATTTTCATTTGGAAGTGGGTGCACTAGAACCCAACAGCTAATGTGAATATCCTATAAAGTGCCTAACATCATCCTAAATAAATGTTGTTATCCACCCTTCTTCCATTTTCCATTCTTCCAGTGGATATTCCAGATAATAGTTGCACACCATCACTTGTGAACACTCTTGTTATAAATAATTTTCCTCAAGTCCTCCTCTCTTCCTTCCCAGAAGGTGAAGTCATCTTTACTCTAATTATTAACTAGTTGTGAATTACAAAGGGGTTTTTGAGCGGATAGGATCCTCTTGAGATAAAACAAAGATTTGTAAATTTATCAACCAAATGTTGCCTTATTGAGCCACTTCTTCAAGATCGAGATCGAAGTGTGAACTTTTTAATGGTGCATGATGTCTTGCTTGATTTAACACATAAAACTGGTAATAAAGAAGAAAAATGTTTCTTTCATGTTGATAGAGACAAGATTTTCTAGCTAATGATTGTTCAACACTTTTCAGATTATCATTGATGCACAAAAAATTGAGTACTGTTATAAACACTTTTGGATATTTTCATGTACACTCCTCGTTAATGCAGATTGAAATCCTATTTTGAAATAAATTACCAAATAGGTGATATGGAGAAGATCTCTCTTAAGATGTTGGAATTTCCATGCACTACCATCTAGTCTTTATCAAAAATTATAGGTTGTTTGAAGCATTTTGTTTTCCTTGGGGAAGCCTTTATGTCCATTAGGTAACTCCCTAAGTATCTTATCTTCATAAGTCATATTTGAAAAATCTTCCATCTTACATTTCTAAGTTGAATTCCTTAAAACTTTAATAATTTGTAAGTTGTAAACATTTATAGTCCATACCTTATGTCTCATAAGTTACCTCACGTGAACAACTTAAAATTAATAATTATCTAAGATCACATTACACACCTTATTCAAATATTATCTCACGAATGTTTTTGCAATAATTCACATTGGATTCGATGGAATAAGGAAATAATAAGTTCAACAATTAACTTATGTAAAAAGAAATGAGAAAATTATAGACACCAAAATTGGGTCACACTCCCCTTGGCCCTCTGTTGAATAACCAACTCAAACATATTCACCTAACCATGGCCCCTTCCACCCCACATTAATTTCAAATTAATTAACTTAATTACATTAATACCCATCCTCACAACATTCATTACTTAATTATTTTAATTAAGATAAATTTCCACCTCACCCTAGACCTATTCTTGCCATGTTTCCATAATTAGCTAAGACCTGATCTCACTTTCCTTAATGAGCTAAGATTTGGTCTAACCCTAAAAGAACACGCCTAAGATTTCTCTAACCACATTCTAGCTTATTAGAAGGGAAGCTTCCATTCTAATCCGTGAAAATAAACAACCTAGCCCAAGAAATCAGAAAGACATGCCATTTTTAGTAAACCTAGGGAATTCCACCTTAACTAACATAAGTCACCCCTAAACTAAGGCCGGTCAACCTTGAACTGTTGTCAATTACTATTTATTCACCTTAGCAACCTTGTTTGTGGGTTGGCACATTTAGAGATCAGGAAAATGAGAAGAGAGTTACATGCAAGCAGAACAAGAGTTGTTTCATGCACCCAGACATTCATAGCCCACACCAGGATAGATCCAGAGGCATTGCACTCATAGTGACATTCCGGGAGGCACCACTATTGCACCAAGCTCCATCTCACCAACCTATCATCACTATCACCCAACCATTAGACCTGCAACATTGGTAAGTGTTTTTATCATTAATCATTTCCATTCTTATTCTTCTCATAGGGTTGTTATCATTTATGGTATCATTCTTCTATTAACATTCCAATTCTTCCATAGCCTTATTTCTGATCAACTCAAAAAGCTCACCCATATGTTTATTAGATCACCTATCCAAGCCATTCAACCTCTCTGAGTGTTCTCAGAATTCCCATAGACCTCGTCATCCCCTTCTTTATCCCCATCTAACCTCACCCAGACTCTGTAATAAGGTTTTCATTGAATTACTATCACTTGAGTGTACCAATGCCAGTTACCCATGACCATCTTTGGTCTCCCCTAAACTATCGTTGGTTATACTAGACCGACATTGATCTCTATGTTTTACACCTTTCTCCAATAATAGAATGACATAACCTACTACTAATTGACCTAAAAAACTCGAAATATGACCTTGACCAATTCTAGTAACCTGACACCTACCTACCCTTCAGATCTAACTATAATCTAGCCTATTATATTAGATTTGCTTATTGTACTTGAATGAGATACCTAAATCATATCTACTACAGTAGGACTTTTCTTATTTCTTGTATTAATTTGTTTTAAACAGTGGATTGACACCCATCTAGGGATTATCACACTTCCTATATCTAGCACACATTAGGTAGTCCCCTATCATATATTATTTACCTATTCCTTTGTGGTCTTGTTTTCTATTTCAGGTAGTACCTTCCAGCCAAAAGTAATCTCTCACAATCGACATTGGATTGAGAAGTCAGAACGTGCACAACAACCATCAACCAACCAGCATAAATAGGTATTCCTCCTTGGCCCTTACCCTTATCTGTTTAGTCTCAATAATGTAAAGAAAATGATGAAACATTTTGGCACGCCCTGTGGGACCCATCAGGGGCTCTATTGCATTTTATTCATTCCTTGGAAAAAGTTGTGTGTTGTTTCCCTTTAAAAGGCTTATACATTAATCTTTTTCTTTGGTAATCTTCTCTTCTTTCTAATTTCTCTAGCAAAAACATTTCTATTGGTGCATTTAAAAAGGAATCATTCTTCTTTCTTGCTTTCTACATTTTTTGAAAGAGCATACCCTCTCCTATTCATCATTTACTTCATCGAATGTAATATTTTTGATTTGGGCTTAAAATTGGTTGCATTACATTATGATTTTCTACATTTAGCTCACATTAAAATGAGGGAAACATATATGCTGGAAGTCATATCCAGCTGATGGTTGACATAAAGAATCATAGAAATCACATTCTCTCTCTCTTTGTGTCTTACTAAACTGCACAAAATTGAAATATACACATCTTTCTTAAACAACATCTTACCTAGGAACATGTGTCAGTGATCACATGATCTGATAGGTAGGTACTCCCCGGGTCATTACTTCGATCTATTCATTATCTCAAAAGATGGCCTGTCCCCACCATAACATACCTGAAACCTCTCCTTTTAAATATCCTTCTTCGTAGGAAGCCTTCGTCACCAAAAAATCTAATCTAAATTCATGAGTCAATCCTCTAAATAGCATAATCTCAATGCATTAAAAATCAGTTGTTAGGTATTGTTTTTAGTGTTTGATTGATGTGCGTTTTAAGGTGTGAGGATACATTTCTCCATTTTTTCATTTTGTTGCCTTACACACTCCACTAGCACAGTTGGAGTATTCTGACTTCATCTGAGTGTGTCACGATTTCATTGCATCATTTCAAGATCTCTAGGTTGATTATTTATCTCACTAAAATTCACAACAATCGATTTTTCTACAGTTTCCAATTTTCACAGTAACCAATATCGGTTACCCCTGACCGGCATCAATTTTTCTTAACTGGCATTGGTTTTCTGTTATTTTGTGTTAAATTGCCTAAAGAACCCTTATTTCATTTTATTTTCTATCAGAGTTCCTGTGAGTCTCTATACTCTCTAGGCTTTAATAAAAATTCATCATACAACTTGTTCATCTAACTGTCACCAGTCTTTATGTCATTTGGTAAAACGTTTCCTGTCTCACAGTAACTGAACTTGGTTACCCATGACCGGCATTAGTTTTGATTAACTGACATCGGTTATCATGTACTGAATATCAACTGATATAATACCCAAATTCACCTATATATACCTATTTTCTTCATTCTCACTCCTTTATGTGTCATCTATAGGATACAACATCACCTAATATACATCCATTCACATGGTGTTAACTCGCAATCAAGCTAATGCTCTTATATTTCATGCAAGTTGTCAACCACTCCCGCCTAGTCCTTTACCATCCTCTTTGCTGTCATCCATGGATCCAACCCTACCTATCACCATATCTGTAGGTAATGAGAAATTTTCATGACTCCTTGATCATAATCCTCCAACCTTACAGTTCTACCTTTCCCATTCTTCCACCCAAGGCTACTTAGCTCAGTTGATATATGACATGCATGTATCCATCTCTCTTGCCCTTATTCCCACTTCTGAATTAGCCCCTAATAATGTGGTGTTATCTTCACATGCTTCACCCCCAGTGGTTTCATAGCTATGACCCATACTTGCTATGACTACTGCATCTACAGTATCAGTTGCACCTGTAGTATTTGTTGTCCCCTCATTGAACAAACAAACCATAACCCTATCTACACCCATTGTATCACAAATACCCATTGTAACAAAACCACCCTTTATGTCAGTGACCCCTACTCCATTCTATAATATTTTCCTCTCCATCCCATAAACACTTCCACCAATTGCTACTAGAGTCACTATGACCATCCCACCTACATACACATACTATCAACAACCCCCTATCTTTTCTGTCACCCATTCTGGATACATGCCCTCTATGTCAGTCCCCTATTCTCAACCTCCCTATTCGGCATCACCATACAATGGAATTCCACACACATCACAGGTTCAATACCATCCCCCTTATGCCATAGGATGTGCCCTTCCATCACAACCTACCAATGACCTCATCAAATTAATGATGGAAAGGATGCATACACTAGAAGCGTCGATTTCCCACTCACGTAATTCTCTCACCTTTGATGAAATTTGTAATGAGCCCATTCATATGTCCATCCCTATTTACCCATACCCTGTACATTGTGAAATTCCAAAATTCAACCATTTTAATAGTAAAGAAGTCTTGCAACAACATTTCTAGTCTTTCAATCATGGGTGTTACCTGATCGCCCATGATGACACTTTACTCCTACGGACCTTCCCGATGTCCCTGACAAGACCTGCATTGGATTGGTACATTGGGCTACCAAGACACTACATCTAATTGTTTAATCAAGTAGCCCAAGCCTTCTTAGACCACTTCTCAATCAACATTATTAAGAAAGAAACCATAACTAATCTTTATTCCACACAATAGTATGATAATGATTCTGTCGCTGACTTTGTTGCTCACTGGCGCAGCCTAATCAACTAGATCACATTTCAACTACCTCAAACTAAACTCATAGAGTTGTTTACTTGAGGCTACATTAGACACATCTCACCAACCCTACATGTGTAGATCTTTCACACTTTTGACAAGGCATTCACCATGGCACGGAAATTAGAAATACGTGCTATCGAAGAGAAGAAAATATAAAAACATTGTGTTCAAATCAAATGATGCTTCTTCATCTTCGAAACCCCAAAACACCTATTCAAAACCCAAAGGATCTGCCTATGTCATAGTTCTTAAGGCTGGCCCCCCCATCAATCAAACCCAACCAAACCTCCTTCTAATCTCTCTCCCATCCAAGCTTTCCATTTTAGACGAGAACAATGACAATACACTTTGATAGGAGAACCTTATTCTTCTATTCTGGAAAATCTTATCAAAGCTGGTGTCATTACCCTTCCACCTATAAAACCACACATTTGTTTTTACCCTGAGTGCCCCATGCCCACATGGTATAAAGAACATGAATTTTTCAACTATCATCGTGTCAAAGGTCATAGTGACAATAACTACATCACCTTCAATAATATCATCCAAGAAATGTTATACAATGGATATCTAGTCTTTGATAGCCCAAATGCACCCGCTAACCAAAACCTACTTATCTTCAATAAGCCATTCCCTAATCATGCCCCATCTTCCAACCAAGCTAGTGACACTTCAAACAATGATAGAAATATCCGCGAGGTCCACTCTATTTTTGATGACATATTGGTTACTTCCCAATTACCTCATATTCCTTCCATAGATGAAATATTTTCCCAAACTCCCCTACCTACACTAGAACCAATCTCATGTACTCCTCCACCCATAGAGGAACCCCCTTCATTCTCTCTTTCACCCATGGAAGAGCCTATAATTAGCGCATCACCTTTGACCCCTAAAATTTCTGAGCAGTTGTTAGTGACACCTCTCCTACTCATACGAGATACATATCCACAACCTACAACATCACAAGGAGATTCCACATTGACTGAACCTTCCTCTCCTCTAGCCATGGAGGATTCTATCAAAATACCATTTTCTTTCAATGGCCATTCACCATCAGACCATCAAGATCACATTGATCTACTTTCGGCTCTCTTACCCACAAAGTCTGAGGCTAGCCATTTCCTTGTATCTCAAACACATTTTACGGGGATTACTACTTGATCCACATTGGTCCCACCTATAGTAGTACCATTTTCACACTTGGCTGATTGCCTGGACTATGTGGATAGAGCCTTACTTTGGGGATGCCTTCTACTTCCAATTTCAACCCAAATGCAGTTATCACTCACTAACACAACCATGACTATTGCAACACCTTCCACATCACCAACCAAATCCCAACTCATACCTCTTCCCATAACCCAACATACATCTACACCCAAACACCTACCCATGCCTATGTCATATCCCTTACCTAAACCTATCACTACCTTAGGGTTAATACCAACAGATAGCCTCACTCACCCACCCATCAAATTAGATTTAGCCACATCTTCCAAAACTAACATTAAACTTACCTCGACCGCTAAAAATAATACCCAAACTCCTAGGCCCCATACACCAACCTCACCTACCATGCCATTATCACCATCACCCCTTCCATCCATCTTAGGGCCTCACCCCTCAACCCTGGCCAAGGAATCTCCATTCATCGGTAAAATGAAAATGCAACAACCCATATCCTCATCACAAACCTCTAATATACCCAAGAAACCCACACAACTTCTACAATCACTTGTAACCTTCTTACCACCTATACCTCCACTACTATCAATAAATTCTTCACTACCTATGACACTTTCTTCTATTTCACTTACCCCCTCTGCCCAACCTCTACCGACCAACCCCACAACAACTTGGTTACCCCCGTGGGTAAGCTGCCCTCTTCCACCCTCTACTTTTCCCTCTACATCTTGTACAACATTGTCACCTTTCCCCAAAAAGGTGTAACCTAGCGTTAAAAATATGCTACCTTCTACCTCTTCCACTAAACCAACCAAATATCCCATCGCTAGGTCTTCCAGTATGCTTGTACCCCGGTAAATGCAACCAAGACCAAAGACCACTCCATGCACCAAACTAGTGGACCAACCCATTCCTCCTATAAAGCCTCTTCCTCCACAATCAGTCATACCTACATCTAATCCCACATACACCTCCCATTGTGATCCACTATCAGGTTCCTATGCTAAAATCTTAACCAATCTCCTCAAAACTTCAGTCATCACATTACCACCTCTTAGAAATTATGACCTGCTCAAACCCAAACTAGAATGGTTTAATGAAACTAAAATATGTGCCTACCATCATGTGCTAGGACACGATGTAGAGAACTGTAAGGATTTAAAAACCATTCTTCTTCAATTGTATCCTCCTGAAGAAAATTTTGATGACAACGATCTTCTTGATGAGGACCCCATTTCATCTTCACCAATTTCCACAAATATTCTCCCATTACCTACTTAGAGATCGAAATCTCCACCCCCATAAATCTTTCATCCACCCTTGAGATTTTAGATTAATATGGTCAGTATAAGAGAGTTAGCCAAACCATAGCCCAAATTCCAATACACCCTACTCATTTCACAAGGATCATATCCCCCACTAGGGATTTTTCCCTCATGTCGATATAATTTCCATGACACACCCTCTTCATCCACCTCCCCTAAAATTAACATGATCAACGTTGCCACCCGTGCTTAGAAAGACAAGGGAAAAGAAAATACAATCATCCCATCAACCAACCCTATACCCAACATACCATCGACACCCATACCCAAAGTCATCATATGAGGTCCTATATATCCTATTTCTGATGGGGTCACAAATCTCACAATGCTAAAACAACTACACCATTCCCCCTTCAAAATTTCCTTACATGACCTCATCCAAACCCTTGAGTCACATTGTCAAGCCCTCATGGAGGTCCTTCAATCTATTGAGGTCTTACCAAATGACCCAACACCTGTGGCCTCCATCATTACCCCTCACCACGTTTCCTCTCTCACTAGGTCATCACCTTCCTCTACGCCCCCACATACTAGCCAAGTAGCTACCCTTAGCTTTTCAGATGAAGAGATCACTCCCTTCTAGTCTAAAGACCCCGACCCCAGTATTTTCATCTTTTTCTTTATCGATAATATACACATATGACGTGTTATGATTAATGATGGTGCTAGTATTAACATCATTTCCTCCCATGCATACAACCAAATGCGAATACCTGCTAATTGCATGTGTGGTAACCTGGTTATGTTGTGCTCCTTCAATGACACCATGACCTCTACCATGGGTACCATTGTTCACCATATCCACATAGGTCCCTGCACTGTCCCAAAAATTTTCTATGTCCTAGAAGGGGAGTTCCAGTATAACTTGTTTCTTGGCTGACCTTAGATCCATGTCATGGGTTGTGTCCCTTTGAATTTACATCACTACCTTAAATTTGAACATGAGGGACATAACTACACCATCCCTGCCGACCCGTCACCTTTCATGACCTATAACATGCTATACCAGCCTAATGATGTACTTGTACCAATCAAGGAATCTGTAACTATCCCTACTTCACCTTTGGCTATCAGCACATCCACCAAAACTACCACTACCACTCCTACATCTAACCTTGTTATCCCCACTGTTGATACAGCCTCTACTATTACCTCACCTATTTCCCCATCATCTAGCAAGACATTTATCCCCACTACCCACATACTGAATACTGATCCCTTAGAAGGATTTTTTCAACGCCTCACTCTAGGGGAATACCTCTTATACAATATCAACACCTTCCTCACCCTGCCAGAGTATGGGAACCTACGTCAACACCCCAGTTATTATATCCACATCAATGACATTTTTCCTTATGGCCCTCCTCACCTTCACACTAATCTAACATATGGGGGACTCGATATGGCCACCTATAAACCCAAACCTCCGTTCCAAACCCAACCATTTTCATCCAACCTACACTCCCTCACTAACATTCACTTCACTCAAACTTTCCTCCACCAATGCATGTGGAAATGATTTGGCTTCGGATTTTATGAACAAGGTTTCCATACCATCATTTCCTATACCTCTCATAAACACAATGATTGTAGTGGCATTTGTTTTGATGATCCACCTTCCAATAAGGTTTGTGTCGACCACATCTAGGATGGGAAATCTTTCCCATCTCATTCACCCACATTACCATCTACACCCATGGATTCCATAGATCCCAAATCTATTCCTCCTAACTTTTTTTTTCATAAACATCATTTCCTTAGGACCGCTGACCTATCAACGCAATGGTGAATCTCTCTCTTCTCTTCCATTCTTGTATCCTGACATGATCGATGACGATACACCTTTTATTAACATCATTCAATGTCAGGATGATTAGTCCATTCTCAACTACCTTGGTACAGAAGAATCTTATATTCATCCATCATTCTACCCATTGACTATCCCCAATGGATTTCTAACATCATTCTTGTCACTAAGGTAATAGGAGGACTCTGCATTTGCATGGACTTCCATGACGTCAACCTCACTTGTCCCAAAGATGATTTCCCCCTACCTGACATCGATACTCACCACTGTCCATGAAATGCTATAGCTCATGGATGGTTTCTCAGGCTACAATCAAATATTACTAGCTCCATAAGATCAACACAAAACCTCCTTCATCACCCCTTGAGGCACTTTTTGCTATTGAGTCATTCCTTTTGGCCTTAAAAATGTTGGTACCACATATCAGCGAGGCATGACTTATATCTTCCATGACATCATGCATTACATATTGGAAGATTACGTAGATGATATTCTGGCCAAATATAAGAATCGAACCGAACATCTGCCCATCCTTAACATTATCTTTGATTGTCTCATCAAGTATTATGTGTGTCTTTAACCAAAGAAGTGTGTCATTGCATTTCTTTCCAGAAAACTCCTAGGTTTCATCATTTCTTTGCATGGCATAGAAGTCGATCCTGTTAAAGTCAAGGCCACTTTTGAAATGCCTCCACCCATTAATCTTTGTCAACTTTTTATCCTAAAAGGAAAGTTGAAATCTATTCATCATTTTATCTCGCAGCTTTTTGATCACTGTCAACCATTCCATCATGTGCTCAAAAAAACATGTGTCACTTACATGGGGTGATGAATTTCATAAAGCCTTCGAAGCCTTAAAACAATACCTCCTTCAACCACCATTTCTAATTCCTGCTAAGGATGACCAAATCTTTTACCTATATATTTTCACCACTGACCATTCCTTAGGTGTCTTGTTTACTCATCGCGACGACCAACACTGAGAGAAAGAGGTTTATTACATAAGTCAAACCATTGTTGGACTATGAAACTAGAGATACCCACACCAAAAAAATCTACTTAGGATTAGTTTCTGTCACCGCCAAACTCCGCCATTACATACTCAATCACAAAACCTTCATCATTACTAACACTGACCCATTACACTATATGTACGCCAAACCATATCAACATCAACGTGTCGCATGATGGTTTATGATTCTTGCCGACATCGACCTCTAATTCATTCATCAGAAGTCCATTAAGGGTCAGGATATCACTAACCAACTAGACGACACACCTATTTCAGGGAACCAACCATGTAACTTTGATTTCCCAAATGAGTCTATAGCTACCCATTCCCTGGACAAACCTACTTACCAAATGACGCTCTTCTTCGATGGCTCCAAGTGTCAGTGTGGGGGTGGGATGGTTTTATACTCATTCCTCTTGATGGTGAACCTATTCCTCTATCTTTCAAACTCAATTTTTATTGCACAAATAATATTACGGAATAGGAAGCACTCGTATTGGGTCTCTAGGCTTCTTATGGCTTAGATGTTAAGTCAATTAATATCTTTGTTGATTATTAGTTGGTCATAAACTAAGTCAATGGTATATACCAATGTCTTAATGAAATCCTTCAAAATTATAAGCATCACGTAGATATGCTTTTTACCACCTTTGACCGTTACACACTATAAACCACCCCACGCTCTACCAATAAATTTGTGGATACCTTGGATTTCTTGGCTTCTCAGATACCTACTTCTACCACTAACTCTAAAATATTTGTCACTATGAAAAGGCTACCATCACCCTATTATTTACCTCATGAAGTCTACTCCGTCAGAACTGTTGCCCCTGACCCACGTGACCTTTGGTATAAGCAATATACAGACTACCTTTTGCTTTCCATTCTATCTGTTAATCTCACTCGTAATGGAAAACATGCCTTTCTTAAAAGTGTCTCCCATTATT
The DNA here is from genome assembly GCA_019776745.2 of Taxus chinensis. Lineage (NCBI taxonomy): Eukaryota > Viridiplantae > Streptophyta > Pinopsida > Cupressales > Taxaceae > Taxus > Taxus chinensis. The sequence continues at coordinate 30,653,838 of CM034146.1, read as the reverse complement.
TCATCATGGGTTATCTTCTTTACAAGTGAGGCTTTGATGGCATTCTATTACAATGCCATACAATTTTTTAAATTCCCTACACCATCAATGAAGTCCATGATCGAATTTGTTGAGGTCATTTTAGTGGCTTAGCTGTCACAAAATGCATTCTTCACCTAGGTTATTATTAACCAACCCTAAACCACGACTATTGTGATTATGTCAAATCTTTTTTCAAATGCCAGTAACATGCTGATCTCATCCACACACTTAGTCATGCCTTGCAGGTCACACGAGACCGTTATCTATTCTCTCAATGGGGTTTGGATCTTGTCGGTGAGATCAACCCCCATTCTTCACAATGCCATCAATGGATCATAACCACTACCAAATATTACACTACATGGGTAGAGGCCATTCCCCTTATTTCTAAAAAAAATGAGAAAATATGTGAATTCATCAACCATCAAATCATTTTTCATTTTGGTGTTCCTCGTCGCCTTATCACTGATAACAAAAAACAATTCAAAAACAAAACCCTATTCAAACTATGTGACGCTTTGGGCATCCAACTCATTTTTTCATCACCTTATTACACGTAGACCAATGGTAAAGTTGAATCAACCAATAAAATCTTGAACAAAATTCTTATGAAAGTAGTCAACGATACGGGAAAAGATTGGCATACGCACATTCCTTTTACCTTGTGGGCTTATCACACTAGTATTCACACTTCGACTACTACCACCCCCTTTTCTCTGGTCTACGGTACCAAGGTTTTCTTACCTCTTAAAGTCCAGATTCCATCTCTCTGCATCTCACTAAAAGACATGCTCAGCGAAGATGAATTTCACAAAGATCGTTTGGCACAACTTGAGTTATTAGATGAACGCAAACTCAATTCTCTTGAACATCTCCAAATCTACCAAAAATGTATCAAATGTGCCTATGAAAAATGTGTTGATGAACAAACCTTTTAGGTTGGTGACCTCATATTGAAGGAAAATCAACATGTAACCAAAGAGGGAAAAAATAAACGGGTTAAATTTGCTCCTAATTTGCTTGGAACCTATATCATTACCCATGCCTATGGATCAAGTGCTTATCATTTTTCTTCACTCGAAGGTAAAACCAAACCCGAGCCCCTTAATGCCTTGTATCTTTGACCATTTTACTATTGAAGTTTAGTTCCATACCACTTTCGGTTAGTCGATCGCTTGTCTCTTGAGCATTGTTCACCTTCCATATTACCCATTTTGAGGATCCATGACTAAACAAGAATCATGTGATTATCTATCACCTCTTAGCCTTATCTTCAATATGAGTACCACGAATCTACTCATAACATGATTCACATGGAAAATTTTCATCTTCTTTAGGATGGAACCCCATGGTCATTCATCACTCAACGCTACTTCTTCCATAATTAATCTATGTGTGCTATGCTCTTTTCTTCTAAACAAGAACCTAATCTTCCTCTATAGTGTTGTCCATGACTTAAACATCCAAAAAAAAGGGATGCAGCTCCTTGAGTAAAACTTCCAACAAAAGATGACTCCCTCAAAAGGGACATCTCTTCACTCTAAAGTCTACCGCTATAAACAGACTGCTCCCTTGAAGGACAACTATATCAAGTTATTTCAAAAATCCAATAACAATATCCAGAAGCTTCTCACATCAATCAGCTTCATGAATACCTCAAGGAGATAATATACCCATAGCATATAGACTTCTCGCATTGATCAGTCTATTAAAAACAAACAAATGAAGAAAAATATGAAATTTTTGTCATGGACTTGCCTATTTTTGATCCTAGGTTTCTTACTAAGAAAAAAATCATGTCATACACTAAGTTACGCTAAACCACCCATTCTCACCTCATTTACCTTTTTATCCTAACTCTCTCTCTACTCAAGGGACTTGCCACTATTTCACTTGATTCTAGAGCATTTCTTCGAATGTTGACAAAACATATAAGAGTAAAGGGCTAGAAGGAATACATTTTAAGATGCTAATTGTAGGTTGTTGCACGTGTATGACTTCTAGATCCAAAGCTGATCATGAGAGCTTCCTTTTTTCTTGGAGGAACTACCTGAAATGGAAAACAAGGCCACCAAATGAAAGTTAAACAATATATACAATGGAATGCCTAGCACATGCTAGATCCGAGAAGAGTGATACTTCCTAAATGTATGTCAATCCACTGTTTAAAACAACTTAATGCTAATAATAAAGGAAATCCTACTGTAGTTAAAAAAATGTAGGCATCTCATTCATATACAATAAGAAAATTCATTCACAACAGGCTAAGCTATGACTAAATCTGAAGATCAAGGTCTTGGTTAGGGTACTGGTACTGGTCAGGGTGCGGTTCTGGGTGGTTCTGGGTATTTGGTGGAGGTTTTAAGATCTGTTATTGGTTTTTGGTCAAAACAAAGACATCGACATCAGTATGGTATGACTGATGTTGGTTTAGGTTAACTGGATATGGTTGTGGTTAACCGGAGTCAATATGGTCAGGGTACAGGAAACTCAATAAAAACTTAAGGGGAGGATATATCTGAGGTTAGATGAAAGTGAAAGGGAAATGGCAAGGTTCGTGTGGGTCTTAGGTATGCATAGGAATGATTAAAATCTAGATCTAGGTGGTTAACGGGTGTGGGTAAAGGGATGGTCAAGTTTTCATGGAGGTAAAATGGTGGGGGAATGGAAAGGGGAGCAGAAACTAATAATAGAAGTAAAGAGTCTGCTTAAATGATAATGAACTAGTGTTGGTTAACAAAAACTTACCGTTTGTACAAGATTGATGTCTAGTTGGCAATGGTGGGTGATCAAATGGATAGAATTTGGTGTGGTACTAGTGCTTCCCCAGATGTTCCCATGAAGCAAAATGGTTTTGGTTGCTTCAGGTGCCAGCTATGGATGCTCTGATGCTTGTACTAATGTTGGTTCTACCTGCATGCAGCTCTGGTTTCGTCACTTGTTCTCAGAAGATTTTTTTAACCTCTCAAGAATGTGCTAACCCCAAAATAAGGTTTTTCTGTGGGTTAAATGGTAACCAACAATGGTTTCAGGTTGATTGGCGGTAGTTTAGGGTAACCGGCGTCGATTAGGGCAGTATTTCCTAGGTTTTCTAAAATGGGCAAATCCCTTTGATTTTCTTGGATCTCACTCACTTTTCTCTATAGGTTAGCATGGAAGCTTCCTTGTAACAGACAGGAATGTGGCTAGATGGAATATAGGCTTTGATTTTTAGGGTTTGGGTAGGTCTTTGTTAGTTATGGAAACATACAAAGAATAGGTCTTAGGGTGAAGTGGCTAGATGAGGTGTCTAGGTGAGGTGGATATGTAGGCATTATCTCAATTAGGATATTAAAATAATAAATATTGTGAGATAATGAATTAATTTAATTAAATTAATATTAGAGTGGGATGAAAGGGGCTATGGTTAGGTAAATATGTTCAAGGTGTTTGTTTGACGAGGGACCGAGGGGAGTGTGACCCCATTTTGGTGTCTACATTTTGCCCCCTTTTTTCATGTAGCTTGTATTAGTAAGTAACTCTGACAAAAATAAGATGTTGTTGCCCCATGTGTGGGTGAAGGTGATCCCCCTCAAACTAGGAACTGATGAGGTAGAAGGCAGAATCGGTGATTGGTTTGATAAAAGCTGAAAGTGATGAAGAGGAAGGTGGGTAATGTGAGTAAAAAAAGGCGGAAAAAGGTCCACTTGGGTAATCTAGGTAATGGGTCAGGGTCAAAGGCAGGAAAACTCTACATTGTCAGGGTCAGGTTTAAATGTGCACACACGTATACAAGGTACCAGGTTGAAGAGAAAGAAAAATCTACATTGTCTAAGGTCGATAGGTTTATCCAAACAAAGTTGAAGTGATTCCAATATCCAAAGTATAGGATATGGTCAGGAAATATGACACAAGTCAGATGCAGGAATGTTTAGGTATATACCGGTACACCAAAGGTTGGGTCAGGATAAGCGGTCACAACAAGAGGCAAGGTAAGATCATAATTTCCATCAACACAAGTAACAGTGCCACAAGGTATAACAAACACATAAGGTCACAAATCACTAACAATGTTCCAGGTCCAAGTATCTAGGTCACGGCACGGGTAGGGCTGAGGTATGGGAAAAATAACGAGTCCCTGAATGAGGATGAGGTGAGGGAGTAAATGATAAGGTTAAGAGGATATAGTCAAGTGTCCAAGTGAGGTGTGGGTGGGGTAAAAAAGGATTCAGGTCAACAATTGGGGGTAGGAAGTAGGAAAAAGACTAAATAGGATGTCCAATGACCGTTTAAAGCAACCGATGCTAGTCACGATATACCGACCCCAGTAAACTAGGGCACAAGACCAATGTTAGTTAAGGTAAAACCATCATCGGTCAGGTCGGGTAGGTTATAAAAAGAAAAATTTCCATATTTTTCAAATCATTTGTCTTTTAGCAAATTGGGAAAATGACAAGAGAGAGAGAGAGAGAGAAAAGGTGGGAAGTGACACAGTGAGACTGAGGATTGAGTTGGTGATCCATGTGGTAGCTGATAGTTGGTTAATAGGTGGATCCATAAGCTGGGTGGGATCGATTTGAGTTAATTGATTAGTTGGAGAGTGAGAGGGTCATTTGGTGATGGCAGAGGTAAGATATGGATTGGGGGGACCACCAGTGCAGCAGCCTGAGGTGCCACAATGTAGATGGTACGCACGAGGAGGTAAGATTCAATCTTATGCTTTGTTTTGTTTATGAGATTGAATTAGAGGTCAGGTGGGTGAAAACATGTTTTTATTTTTGGGAAAATAAATTTTGAATTGTGGGAGGTAAATCAAGTAAAATAGGAATGGGGAAGTAAGGGATTGGGTGAAGAAGGGGTGGGGAAGGGTGTAAGCAAAATTTAGGTAGGATTGGGTGGGTAGAAGGGAGTAAAAAGGGTAATTTGAGGAAAAATGGGGGTTGGGCATCATGGTTTTGTGGCGATAGTGACCGGCATCGGTAGAAGTTTAGCTGACTTCGGTGTTAGTGCACCGGTATTAGTCACGAAGTAGGTGACTGATGCTGGTTGAAGGGGGGCCGGTGTTATTTAGGGGTAACCGGTACCAGTTGTAATTGGGGGAAAAAGGGGCCAAAAGGTGTCTAAGGTTCGGTGGGTGATGTAGATAGGGGTGAGAGAAGTGGTTTTGGTGAAAATCATAACATAGGTAAGGGGAAAAAATATGTAAGGGTGGAGTTGTTAGGGAAAAAATGTATAGATGTGTAGGAAAAAGGTAAGGTTGGCGAGTGGGTCAAAATGGAAGTAGGTGAGGGGTTGGGGTGTATGGTTTTATAGGTGAGGTGATATTAGGTTGGGTAGGGTTAGGGTAGGTAGGTAGGTAGGTTAGGGTTGGGTTGGGTGAGTAAGGAGGTATGGGTTGGTTTTGGGTGGAGGGTAGGCCAGGGGATAAACGGATAAGTAGTGAAGTAAAAGATGTAGGGTAATGGGATTGGGTATGGGTGAATGTAGATATGGTCGTGTTTTAATAATGTGATTGTTTTGTTGGATGCAGGAAAGAAATATGTTGAGGATGCGAGATAGGGTGCCATCCCTACTCATGATATTTTGAGGAATAACAACAGTGAAGGAGTTGCAATGTGTTGAGGAGGTGGGCCTAATTGGGGTCCGACGCTACCGGAATGTAGTCTGATAACTGAGTCTGATGGTCACCCTCATTGATAGATGGGATTTGGTGACCAACATGTTCCACCTACCGATGGGTGAGATGACAGTCACCTTAGAGGACGTGTACAAGATCCTGTGGTTACCTATATTGGGTACACAGGTATATTCGATCTCCTCAAAGGCATTGGAGGAGTTGATGCTGATGGTGTTTGATGAGGGGATGGTAGAGATGACCTTCCATAGCACCACCTTGAGCTATGGAGAGATGTACCTAGCCCATTCAGAGGAGAAAAGGCTGGTAGTATTACTGATGGAGGTAATATGCTATTTTGCACTTCTAGATGCAAAGGGTGGGAGATTCCCATGATCATTGATGGGGGTGTTGCATGACATGATTTTCCTAGGTGCCAACATCCCTGGTGCAGTTATATAGAGATATGTGTATGTATAGGTGGCTCTGCAGGTTCAACATATGTTGTACATTCATTCTTCACTGCTAGGCCTATGAGCACATTATCTGTGTGCGTCTAGTGGGTATGCCCTGAGTAGATGCATTTGAGATGGTTTTTTTGTGGGTGGGGTAAAAATGACAGGTGCCTGTTATTGGAGAGTGGTGATTAGATAGGGCTACACATGATGTAGCATACTACCAACGGCTATTGGAGGGATTGTCTGAGGTAGACATTATATGGAGACCGTATGTGGGTTATCCCTCATAAAGATAGATGGCTGAGGAATTAGCTGGCCTTTAACTACTCATATGGATAGAGGGGCATCGTGTAGGGGATCATGATATGATCCCCATAGACAGGGTCTGATGGCAGTTTGGATTACTACAGCATATACCACCACCCTTACCACAGTACCAGAGGGATGATGTGGAGAGACCACTGCCACTTCCATAGCTGACAATACCTATTAGGCAAGAGGAGCAGGTTATAGACCGACAAATTGATGATGTCAGAGTGACAGACAGGTATAGACAATGGTGGGTGGCCCAGCTAAGAGTAGTACCTCCCAGGCTTGAAAAGGCAGATTTAGCAACCACCACTATGTAGAGAGACACTCTACAGGGGTAGGTGGTGACCCTGATTACACAGTTGGGGATGGTACAAGGGCAGCTAGCAGCATCGGAGGTATAGATGGATGCATTACGTACTCAAGTGGCTAGTCTATAGGCCCATATGGCCTAGGGTGGAGACAGAGAGGGTGATGAGGAGAAGGTAACCACCCTACAGGTGCAGGTTGTAGGTTTGGAGGTCCAGTTGGCCACTGCACAGGCGCAGATTTGGGCATTACACGCGTAGGTACGGGAACATGGTGCAGGGTCAATGAAACTTCCATAGGCACTGGAATAGGGTCCCAGTTCACAGGCAGGGGTGGGACCGGGTCCCGTAGGATAGGTACAGGGTGTAACACCTTGAACAAACTGTTATATTTCTCTTTGCATTACAAGTGTTGGCATGTGATTTTCTAGAATGGGGTGTATTTTCTTTATTGTTGAAAATCATGCTTGTTATGGATAAATCATCTCTTCTCTTAGATTCATTGTACTAAAATGATATGGCTTTCAGGAATTTATTTTCACTTCTTGTTGATAAGCTGCAATCAGATTTTTAGAGTTGCAAACTTATCTCTTTTGACTGACTCATCCTTGGATCAATTTTAGTGATCCAAGGAATGTTTTAAATATTCTTAACAAACTGAATGGTAAACTGACATTCAATAGTTTGAGAGGCATAGCGGAATGAAATTTTGTGTTTTAGCAAATTTTATGGTCTTGTGTGAAAATGTCTTCATTCGGTTGTATGTTGTGCTTGGGTCTTCGAGATTGATCTTTGCAGGACATTACGGCGTAAAAAACAAAAATAGTTTGATTCATGACTATGAAGGGGATCAGGATCCTAAAGCTAAAGAAATATCCTAACGGTATCCTAAACTAAGCATGAATGCCTACTTCCTAGCTACGTCTATTTATTCAGGTTATAATCTAACCTAATATTCTTATTCTATTGTGTTGGGGGGTGACCTAACCTAAGCTCTTGTGTCAAATGAATAAGGGAAGGGGGGATTATTATGGTGATACTTTACTATGTTAACCTAATGCCTAATAATAATGGTTGTGAATTTGATATAACCTAAGGTGGTACTACATATGGTAATTTTTATAAACCTAAGGAAATTATTGTTGGACTAACCTAAGCTTTGGGAAATCTAGCCTAAACTATTTGAAAGGGGCCTAGGGTCGCAAGTCACTATGGCAATGGTTCTAATGTATTTTATTATTATTTGATTGGATTTAAATACATGAAAGTACTTCCAGTTTGGCAAGGGATATTTAAATTCTAATGGGGATTACGTGGAGGATTCGCTAAGTATGGAAATGCATGTTGATTTGGAATTGGTACTTGCCAGTTTTGGGAGGTGGTGGCAAGGAGAGATAAGTGGGAGAATTACGATTTATGGCATTAATGAATCTCAGTTTTCATGTGCAAACCATCTTGGAAAATTAGGAGGTGGGTTTGTGAGATGTTGTTTGGTTTTACATGCATCAAAAAATTTTCTCTGCATGGAGCTATCTAGTTCTTTGAACTAGTAGTTCAACTTCTTCTTCTTGGCTATTTTTTGTTTCTCTAGTCTATTTTTGATCAAGGGAATGTATAAGAAGCATTGGAAGAATTTTTTTTTGGTTTTTGATCTGTTGTGGGGAAGAAAAAGCGTTGGAAGCTTGGTTAGAAGTCTCCTTCGAATTGGCAGAGGAACTATTAGGCATGATAGACTCTACCGATTAAGATTTCTTACTTTCTTCTAAATGATTCATTATAACAATTCTACCAACTTGAGATATAGTTTTGCATGATGTTTCTAGTTATTTACTTGCATGTTTTCATGAAATCTATGTGGTTTTTGGAATGTGAATGCATTGTTGTTAATGGTAGTTTTAGGGAACTTTCTCTATACTAGTTATTAGTGTTATTCATGCAAACTTGCATTTGAAGCTCTGTAGCTTATATTCGAAGCTCTACAACTTGCATTCATGACTAGTATCGATTGAATGCATTTGTTGCTTGTATGGTTTTGAATCTCTATTTTAATCTTGTGTTTCATTGATCTTGCAGTGGAGCTTTGTGGTTGTTCTAAGCTTATGTTGAAGCTTTGTGATTGTTATGAGATTTTATTGGAACTTCATTTTTTTTCTGGACTGAATGGAACTTGGTGTAAATATGAACTTTTGGTTGAATATTCATATTCAACACTGTACTCTTATTCAGTCCTTACGAATGCTAAACTGGTAGTTGAGTTGTTGATTTGTGTTCTGTACATACGCTCTGAGCTAGAGTTTTATTCTTCTTTAAGGATTTAAAGTTCCTTGAACTCGTAATAGAGCATTGGTGTTTTGTTCAGAGCTTGTATTTAGGGCTTTACGTTTCACTTAAGGCTCATACTTGAACTTCGTGCTTGTTTGAGCTATTATTATAAGCTTGTGAAGTTTTGAACTTATGTTCGCAACTCGTATTTGAAACTGTATAGGTATTCCATAGATGGTTTTTTTGAACTTGTGTTGGAGTTGATGGGTTTGAATCTATACTTGTAATTTGAGTTGGAGTATTGTTGGTAATGTGGATGTAAAAAAGTTTTAAATCCATTTTTGGACCATCTGCTCGATAAGGTCTTGAGAGTTTTGTTTGGTCAGAAGTAGACCATGTAACTTCTTTTTGGATCTATTGTGGTACTTCTGTATTAGAGACTATACCGCGTTCTTTGATCATGACAAGGCATGTGAGTATAAAGTTTCCTATTCTTCTTTTCCCTGAGAGAACCCGTGTCCTTTGGAAGGCTTGACTGTTGTTTGTAGAAGGATTAAGGGACTGGAATTATATCTTGTTATGGGTATTGATGATTTTTAGTTCATTTGGAATAGCTGTATCAATTTTTAGAGGGTTTATGGAATGTATTATTTACTTTCCTTCTTGTTATTGATGTTGAAACAGATACTTCCCTATCATAAGATTTTAACTAAAACTCGAGAGGCTTGTGGTGAATTTGTTCAGTCGAGTTTGAAGTATGTTTGGGATATTTTTTCTTTAACGTATTGTTTAGTTTTCTTACTCTCTTATGATCTTTTATCTAATTTTTGGGTTTTAATAGAATGTTGAATATAAAACCTAGTATACTTTGTGTATTATGAAGGGATACAATATCACTATTCTGAATGCTTCGTAATATTGTTCTTATTTGGGTTCGTGAGTTGTATTGACCCTTTTCTATCTTGCATTGTTTGTGTATTTATTTTCCTTGTTGGGTTCATTGAAAAAATCTTCGGGTTTTAGAAAAAGAAATGAATATGATCTCTTGGAGACAGTATACTATTTAAAGTTGGTACTGTGAATTTCATTTTGAGATTTGAATTTGAACTTGAGCTTGGTGAATGGAAATAGATAATCAATTTGTAAGTTTTATAATGGAAAGTTTTTAGTGTGCATTCTTGAACTGTGCATTTGGTTTTGTGTTCTCTTTTGGGAACTAGTTAAAGAATTTCTAAGTTTGTATTAGATAAGGGACTTCATTTCATAACATAAATGAAATGAGTTATGGATTGGGATTTTTTTTGTTTGTGATCCTTTTTCTGTTGACTGTATAAGTTCATTGACTGAACTTATCTTTAATTAATTCTCTTCTGAGATGGAAACTTCTTGTGGATCGGTTAAGAGATTTATTTTTCTTGAGTATAGCTTGGATTTGTAGACAGTCTGGTTTCAAACCTTTGATTTATAATCTACTAATATATAGAAGTTATTAAGACTTTCAGTTAGAATGTTTCATTCCCTAATCTACTTGGATTAAACTGGGATTCTTGTTTAGATGTTTCCTCTTTATTTATGGACTCCTTATATTGATATATTTGGACTGAGGCAGTGTTGTATGTTATAAACCTAATTCTATCCTTGAGATGATTTATGTATGGGGAATAATAATGTATTGATTCCCTTCTTTTTTTTATATGGAAAGATGAATCATCCTAATATGAGCTATGTTGTAATTAACTTCTTTTACTTCTTAGAAAAGATAAAAGTGTATCGTGAGCATCTTCCTATAATAAACTATGTTTCTAACCCAGACTAGGGTTAAACCTTGGGCAAGTGGACTGACGGTAGTCAGTAAAGACCATTCTAGATAACAGAAGAGTGAGGTGAAGGACCTATTCTGGAATGACGAGTATGCTGCCTAGGAATAGTAACATGAATAGTATGTTGAAAATCTTTGGCCAAAGTATCACAAGTTGTTGGTTGCGTTGTCTTATGTCACCTAATTTAAAGAAATGTGATGTCAGATCAATATTGGTAGCAAATATTCATATAGGTTCTTTAAATAGATCACTCAGTACCTGGAATACGGTAGGAGAACCAAGTATACATAGTATACATAAAGTATTCTATACTATAAGTTAACATGAGAGATCGGTTAGTAACCGAGTTATGGAATGAGAGATCGGTAGCATACCAAGTCATTACAGCTGCATATGGTTATCTGTTATGAGACTGATTGGCATGGAATGTGTGTTCTAATGGATGTTTTATTTAGAATAAAGATCATTATGTTTAAAAAAAATATCCCTTGTTTCTAAAGTCTTAAAATGGGAATGCTACACAGGGGCCGAGGCCTATGGGTCCACCACAGATCATACCCATATCCAAGTTATGGGATGCCTTAGGGGAGGCTAGATATTACTAGGATTAGATGATAGTGTTCAGGATATATTATCTATCCTATGGAGAGTACATGGGACAACAAGCCTCGATTGAGAGGACTATATCCCAGACTCACAACGTGGAGAGTATAGGGGGTCATCGAGCCCTGAGATAGGATCAAGGTGAGGCCACCAGCTCACAGAGGCCATCTCTAGGTGATGTACTAGTAGGGGCCCAACCACGACCTATGGTGGGCAGTGAGAGGTTATTAGGCTGCCAACTAGGAGCTAAGGAGGAGACAGGTGATATTGAGATGGAGGATGTCCGGTAGGATGATGATTGATGCACATCCCTTTATTTTGATGTATTTTGATTCATTTTTGATACATACCACCCTACGTGCCAAAGAGAGTGAGGATGTATGAGATTTTTGTATATTTTTTATCATATACCGACCTGCGTGCCGAATATGGTGAGGCTGTATATGAGATTTTTGAGAGATTTGATTATATGTACCATCCTGCATGCCGAAGATATTTGAGATTATGTATATGGAGACACTCATTTGGATATTTTTATTTATAGAGATGATGATGCTGATGAGTATGGTCATTATGTGTATACATGGTTGTTGTTATCTTGCTATTTTGATGTGTATATGTTATGGAAAATATAAGTAGCGTAGGCATGATAGAGTCAGGTCATAAGAATAGATCAATTTAGGTTGTGGTCTAGGCATGGATTGAGTCAGGCTTTAGGCATGGTGGAGTTAGGTTATAGGCCTGGTTGAGTCAAGTTGTAGTCTAGGCATGGATTGAGTCAGGTTTTAGGCATGGTTGAGTCAGGTTATAATCTAGGCATGGATTGAGTCAAGGTTTAGGCATGGTGGAGTCAAGTTGTAGTCTAGGCATGGATTGAGTCAGGTTTTAGGCATGGTGGAGTTAGGTTGTTTAGGTAGGGGTGAAGCTAGGTTGTTTAGGTAGGGGTAAAGTTACGTTGTTTAGGTATGGGTGAAGTGAGTTGTTTTGTAATTCATTAATTTGTGTAATGAATGATGATATGGGCTATGGTTAATATGTTTTATGGTATACACATGATAATGGTAAAGAAATGGTGGACATAATAAATGTGTTGGCTAGATTTTTTGCGTAGCATCAAACCTAGGTAGTCATGAGATAAATCTCCCTCATTTAACCGGTGAGGCTCCCATGTCAGATTTGTCAATAAAAATGTGTTATTATCTATCAGGGGTTTTACTTTAACCACTTAGTTCATGAACCATAACTAAGAAGTTCTGCAACAAGTAAGCAGCTATTCAAGAAAGGAAGTATTTTATAGAAGATGGAAGTAAAGGAAATACAGAGAAGAAAAGGGGAAAATGTGCATCCCAATTAGTAGATAGCAGTGCTAATTGCATGCACATAGAAGAAACTTAATAGATATGAACATACAAAATTATAAAACAAAGGCAGCTCTAGATCCAGATCTAACACAAAGTTTACTTAAGAGATCTAAGATTTAGAAGAAAGAAACACAGTACACCGTGACACAATGTTCTCCGGAAACATGCTCCTTTGTATTCCTTTGCTCCAAGTTGCTCTCAGGGGTTCAGCACAAAGTCTAGAACACAAGATTGCTTCTTACAAATTCTGATTGATCATTAACCCGAAGGTTCTTCCTCTACTTATAGAATGTAGAGGGGCAATTACAAGTTGGAAGCTTTAGTTGAACTGGCACATGTGGAAGTCAGAAAGAAACAACTGGCAATCTCCCTCCTGGAATTACTCTTTGCATGACATGTATGATTTACAACTGAAAATAGAATCTTCTATTTTGCACGCCTGCCATCTATCTCCAAGTAGTTGAATTCTTTAAGTAATGGATTTTAAACCAATCACTTAAGTTGTATAATTTAATTGATTGCTCAATTACTTTGTCGGAGGAAAGGAGAAGGAAGAGGAAAGCTAACTTTGTCCTTTTTCATGTCTGCATGCAGCTAATTCAAACTAGATCTGGAAGTAGCTGGATCTAGAAACAAGCTGGAATTACAAGTAGTTGGAATTGGAAGCAAGCTAGAATTTTTCCTTCGCATTGTCTTCTCTTTTATCCTTGAAGGTTTTGCAGTTCTTCTTTTGTACATGCATCAATGCAAGGTTGGCCGTAGATAACTCATCATCCTTATTTTTAATTGCATATTGTTGGTCGTCAAATAGGACTTCACAAAGAGCAACAGTCAGGGGACAAGAAGTCCCTCCTCTTTAATGGGAGAGGTTCCCTTATTATGAAATGAACCTATTTACACATATACAAAACATGATTTTCTTGTGGAACTTGGATATTTACAAAAGTGTTTTCTATAAGGATCATCAATTACAAAAGGACTGAGGAATGAGAAAGCGAGAACGAGTAGAAAGGCACCATTTAGAATTATAGATGACAGAGTAATTCTTTATGCATGTGTTGGTCGTCAAATAGGACTTTACAAAGAGCAACAGTCAGGGGACAAGAAGTCCCTCCTCTTTAATGGGAGAGGTTCCCTTATTCAGAAATGAACCTATTTACAAATATACAAAACATGATTTTCTGGTTAAACTTGGATATTACAAAAGTGTTTTCTATAAAGATCATCAATTACAAAAGGACTAAGGAATGAGAGTACGAGAATGAGCAGAAAGGCAACATGCAGAATTATAGATAACAGAGTAATTCTTTATTTATGTGAAGTTACAGTGAATTGAAACAAGATCATTTGTATCATATAAATAAGATGGAATTTAAAGACATAAAGTTCTATAGATTCATTAATCAAGGACACAAAGTTCCTTCTTGGTTATACAAGATCACCATGCTTGCAAAGTTGGAGAGTATGCAATCAACGAGACTAACAAACTAGAGACAAATGATCTTCACAAAAATTAAATGAAAGCTTAGGGATAACAGAGATCAGATAGACAAAGAATGGAAAGCCCTTCTGTATTGATTTCTTTATGATCTATTTACACTTTCAGAAAATAAACCAAGTTCTTCCTCCCTTTCAAAATGGCGTGGAAAGGCCATTATATAGCTTACAAATCAGTTACTCTTTGTAACTACTTCTTTTAACTAAAGATTAGTTAAGGATTGCCAATCGCAATACCTCAACTAATTACAATGAATTTGAGAAAAAGAATTAGAAAAGAAGAGAAGAAAACGGAGAAGAAGACAGGTGGTTACGACTGGGAGGGACCCACTGACTTCAAAATTCGCTGCCTGAATCTCTTCAATGCCTCGGCTATGTCTCTTCCATGAGGGACTGACGTGTTGGCTGTAGACTGACCCCAAAATCTGAGACACTTCTCCATTTCTTTATCAAACTCGACATGAGTATGATAGTCTTTATTTGCTTCTTCAATGGCAGATTGAAGAGAGCATATCTCCTTCATTTTCTCTTTGGAAATGGAGCTTTCCTTGAATAGATTATCTTTGATAAAAGCTCTGAATTGAGCTTTTATTTCTTGCAGGGAAAGAGGCACACCAGAAGTTTCATCCTGAAGATGACAGTGTATATCCTTGAAAGTAGATACAACCAGTGTCTTGAAAGCCTCACCCTTCTACCAGCTATTCTTCAGCTCTCCCAAAGCCTCCTCCAAAACTTTAATCTTCCACTCCATGCTGTAAACTCAGGACTTTGACAGATTATCCTTTGCATCATCAAAAACCTTATTTTCCAATAAAATTTTCTCATCTGTCTATCCCATGAGACGGAGGTCTACTATGAAACTGCTCCAGAGTTTGAGCTCTTTATCTATGACCCCGATAGTGGAGGAGAAACTCTGTTGCAAATTATTCACCTTTTCATGGAGTTTGAAAGCTTCATCGATGAAGTTCAATCCTGTAACAAGCATATCTTCCACCATGGCCTCCATAGCTCTGCCATAGATAGAATACTTGTGCATATCTTTGATACTCTGTACTTCATCTTGGCTCAAAATTACAGGTGGTGGAAGAGTAGTCAATGGGGTAGGGTCCAAAACTTTGTCCTTAGACAAAAGAGATTTGATAAAGCCAGTGAGAATCTAGGCTTGTTCCTCCAACTGTTCAGTAGTTTGCTGCCCTTTCTCTACCCTCCCAATGACTCTTGTGACTGTTTCCTGGAGGTTGTGGATCTCACCTTCAGGAGTAGACTCTCCCATTGGAATTCTTGAGAGTTCTAAGTCAGATGCTTGCAAGTCCTACTCTGATTTGTCTACTGTAGGCTTAGCAATCTCCAGGAATTGCTGACCTTGAGAATTAGACACTATTCTGGAGGTGATTTTGGATTTCTTAGCACGAGAAGGAGTAGTGCCCAACAAGGCTGCGACAGCATCAAAATTTGGCCCTGAGCTCCGAGAGGAAGATTTCCTCTTCCTACTGTCAACAAAAGGTTGCACCCACACAAAAGAGGAAGAGGAAGCAGCAAGAGGGGCAAGAGGACCAAGAGACATAGAGCTCATGATGCTCAAGGTTTGCACAGCTGTGGTCTCAAGTTGAGATGTGAGTGGGGCACTGGAGACAATTGCTGCAGAGGAATCAATAGCACTTGGAAGTTTAGTGCTCTGGACTTCCTTATCTTTATCTGTTGGATCTTCAGGAGCATTTACAGGGGCTGGCATTTCACTCTCTTCACTTTCACTGAGAACAATGATGTTCTCTGGTCCCAAAGGCACTTCTACCTGTTTACTTTGAAGATCTTTTTCCACAGGCTCCTTCTTAACCTCTTTGAGTTTCTTCTAGTACACTTGAGTGGATGAAGGAGTGGAAGCTGCAGGTCATTACGTTGATGAGGCAGGAGGGGTTTACACAGGTGTGTCTGATATGGGAGTCGATGCTTCCCTCCTTGGTGTTGAAACATCCTTAGAAGAGGATTCTCCTGAGTGCCTTCTGAGCTCTCGAACTTTCCTGTCAAACCAGACCTTAGTCCTGACTAAGACTGGAGCTAGGATCTCAGCCAGATCATATTTCTCTTTCTTGTTCCAATCCAAGTCCTCCAAGGGAGTGTGCTTAACCACATTGTCATACTCATATGAGTATAGATCAGAATTGTCATCCTGGAGTCCTTCAGGAACTTGGTACAAGCCGAGTTCTTGGATCAATTGCAGAGAAAACCTGCCATAGTGCCTCCTTCTAGCCTCAAAATCATCTGCACAGTCAGCCTAGTAGTCTTCTGTGTCTTCCCTATGGTGATAGGTGATTTTGATGTTCTTCTCAATAAACTTCTTCAAGTCAAAACAAGTTCTTGGCTTGAAGAAATGGACAGTGATGGGAGCTAGGGCTCTTTCTATATTTTGTGCATCCAGGGCTATTTTGTAGGTGTAGTTTCCCAAAGAGATGGGGAAATGCAAGCCAGTAATTTTCTTATCCCTGTAGGTTCTATGCAATTTGTCCAATTTCCTGCACACTACTATCAAAGCCATTTTGTCATTGCATAACATAGGAAGCTTGAAAGGGAGTGCTTTCATAGCTAGCAAGCCTGATATAAGAGATTTTTTTTGAATTGAATAAAGTAGGCACCGTAGTGCGATATTAGATTCATAGCTTCATCAGAAAATCTCCTTGCAGTATCACTCTTTAAGTAGCCTAAACACGTACATGGTGAAAGCATCATTCGCCCTTCGGAAATTGTGATTGCTGGTTTCTCAGGGTGAACTGTGGGCAGTAGGCATACACGGGGTCATCCTTGTGAGCATCGATGTATGAGAAACCAAACCATTGTCTCGATGCTGCCAGAGTATACATCAGGTATGAAGTCATATAAAATTTCTTAGTTTGTCTGCACATTTGACAGTTGCTCTGCTAGGTTTCATGACTAATGATCTTTGACCCAGTTGATATTCTGAGTTCCCTCGCACACCATATTGATAAGTGGGCACATCTAAAAATGGAACTCGTTTGTAGAGGGTAAACCCATGACTCAAGCTAGCAATGATTATAAAATCTGACAACTCTTCATTGAAATCCGCATTGGAAAAGAGTCTTGGATAGGTGAGAAACTCCCTTCTTAGGGGTTTCTTAAGCCAGGACTTTACCACCCGCACCTTATAGTTATCATTATCTTGACTGAAAAGGACCTGTGTTTGATTCCGGGAGATAACTATAACATTGTCCATTTTTGGAATCTGTCAAAGAAGTGCTAATGGCGGTGGCATCTAACTTGGCGATGAGTTCTTCGTGCACGTTCGTTAGTTTTCTTGAGTCAGGGACTAAAATTAGCTCTGCAAGCGATCACTAGTGTCTGCACATTGTACCGAAATTGGGAAAGCCACTAGCGAACGCCAAACCGCTATCATGAATCATCTGTGCCATAGCTGAAGGGTTTGCATCTGTCATCCTTGCCCAAAAATTGTTGAAATCAAGGTGGCAAACTTCACTGTCCCCGATATCGGGAACGACAGACTCCAGTGGTGAAACTTGTTCCTTGCCCCTGGAATTTGATCTTCATGTTGATAGTAACTTGAAGAGTACAGAGCTGCAAGCTAGACTTGGGATGGAATCGCAGAGGGAAATGGATACATGCGCAGGTAAATTTTGGTTGCAAGGGTTCAAACAATAGGATAGCATGAAAGCAGTGTGTAAAAACGCATAGGGGATATGTTCATTATATAGCCGTTTAGGAGAGAGAAAGACAATCAATGCACATTTATATACACATCTACCAAATTGAATAAGCAAGATTATTTGGGTAGAGTGGGAAAAATTAGCACGAATGGCACTTGGTTCATTTGGGACATGTGAGACGTGAATGCGCGAAACACGTGGCTCGGCCGATTCGGGCGAAGCGGGGAAAGGATGCACAAATGCCTTTTGGGACACGTGGGACGCGAATGTGCGAAACACGCGACTCGGCCGGTTCGGGTGAAAAGGTGACAATGGGTCCGGAAGAGTTTGGGACATTTGGGACGCAAAAACGTGAAGTACGCGGTTCGGGTGAATCAGCCGAAAATGGAACAACTTGCCCGATTGAACCTGGGACACTTGGGACAAGAAAGTGCGAAGTACGCGGTTCGAGTGTTTCGGCCGAAAATGGAACAACTTGAACAATTTGACTTGGGACATGTGGGACAAAAAGTTCCGATGGGCCTGAAAAAGAACAAACTTCGGGGGAAATCGGGCTGAGCGGGGAACAGAGAGCCCAAATGAACCTAGGACACGCTGGAACAAAGATGTCCGACAGGCCTGAAAAAACACACAAAATGACCCAAAAAACATGTAGATTTTCTCAATTTCACTGATCTTTCAACATCACCAGTACGACAAAAAAGACACTTAACCTCAAAATTTTGAAAAAATCAAATTCTTAAAAGTAGGGGAATTTTGAGTGGACAACAGCTGGCTCCTTCTGGGGATGACTTGGCATAAATTCAAAGAATGAGACAATGTAAGAATTTAGACAAACTCGGGGAAGTAGACCAGTACCTTATCCATTGCAAGAATACAAAGCTTCTTAATATAATATAGACAAATGATCTTAACAAGATTAAATGAAAATCTTAGGGATAAAAGAGATCAAATAGACGAAGAATGAAAATCCCTTCTATATTGATTTCTTTAAGATTTATTTTACACTTTCAGAAAATGAGCCAAGTTCTTCCTCCTTCAAAATGGCAAGGAGAGGCCATTATATAGTTTACAATTCAGTTACTCTTGGTAACTACTTCTTTTAACTAAAGATTAGTTAAGGATTGCCAATCGCAATACCTCAACTTATTACAATAAATCCGAGAAAAAGAATTGGAAGAGAAGAGAGGAATAAGGAGAAGAAGACAGGTGCTTATGACTGGGAGGGACCCACTGACTTCAAAATCTGCTTCCTGAATCTCTTCAATGCCTCGGCTATGTCTCTACCACATGGGACTGATGTGTTGGCTGTAGACTGGGTCCAAAATCTGAGGCACTTCTCCATTTCCTTATCAAACTCAACATGAGTATGATAGTCTTTATTTGCTTCTTCAATAGCAAATTGAAGAGAACAGATCTCCTTCATGTTGGTAGTAATTCGGAGGGTGAAGCTGCAAGCTAGACTTGGGAAGGAATTACAGAGGAAAATGGATATGCATGTAGGAATTTATATTGGAAAGGTTCAAGAAAAAGATAGCAGGAAAGAAGTGTGCAAAACGCATAGGGGGTTTGCTCATTATATAGCCGTTTAGAAGAGAGAAAGGCAATGAATGCGTATTTAATACATACCTACCAAATTGAATAAGCAAGATATTCGGGTAGAGCGGGAAAAATTAGCATGAATGGCACTTGGTTCATTTGGGACATGTGGGACGTGAAAGCGTGAAGTATGTGGCTCGGCCGATTCGGGCGAAGCGGGTAAAAGACGCACAAATGCTCTTGGAACACATAGGACAAAAATACACGAAGTACGCGGCTCAGCCGATTCAGACGACAATGGAAGAATTGGTCTGGGTGAACTTGGGACATTTGGGACATCTGGGACATGAAAGCGCGAAGTACGCAGCTCGGCTGAATCGGACGAAAATGGAACAATTGGTCCGGGTGAACTTGGGACATTTGGGACAAAAAGTTCCGATGGACCTGAAAAGAACAGACTTCGGGTGAACCGGCCAATCAGGGAACAGAGGGCCCAATTGAACTTGGGACACGCGGGACAAAAATGTCTGATAGGCCAGAAAAACACATGAAATGACTCAAAAATGTAGATTTCTCAATTTCTTTGGCATTTCACATTATCAGTACAAAAGAGAAAACACTTAAACTCAAAATTTTAAATTTTCACTTTCTTAAGAGCAAGGGAATTTTGAGTGGACAATAGCTGGCTCCTTCTGGGGATGACTTGGCATAAATTCAAGGAATGAGACAAGGTAAGAACTTAGACAAACTCGGGGAAGTAGACCAATACCTTATCCATCGGGCAACAGAGTCATCGAATCAAACCAATACAGAGGACAACACACCAAAACAAAGGGAAAGAAAAACAAAATGCTGTACAAAATATACAAAGGACTCCCTAATCACCTATGACTTGAACAATTTCAGGTACTACCCACTATAAGGAAGTGGGAGAGAAGAACCATCCATATAATCAAGGTAAAAATAATTCTTACAAGTAAAGTGCCTGATCTTGAAAGGTCCGAGCCAAAGGGAATCAAACTTGCCATGGCTGCCACGAGGTTCATGCCTTTTATCCCACAACAAAACAGTGTCTCCAACTTGGAAATCTCTGAACCTGGCTTTCTTATCAAATAGGACCTTAACTTTTTGTTGATGAGCAGATATCTTATCAGCAACTTCCAATCTATCCTCATTCAATTTGTGAAGGTACATTATTCTCTTATCCAAAGCATCATTGAAACTGGTATCTTCAATGGCCTTCATTAGATGCAAGGCTGGAAGCTCCACTGTTACTGGCAATTGAGCTTCTACTCCATATACCACTTGAAAAGGAGACATTCTAATGGCTCTCTTAGGTGTGATCCTGTCTACCCAAAGAGCATCATAGAGTTTCTTGTGCCAGTTTCGTTGAGACTCATTGACTAATTTCCTTATTGTGGTCACCAGATTTTTATTAGTGGATTCTGCTTGCCCATTTCCCTGAGGATAGTAATCTGAGGAGTGAGCCAGAGAGATGCCATATCCATAACAAAAATCCATCATCTCAGTTGAAGAAAAATTTGAAGCATTATCTGTCACAATCTTGTTTGGTACACCATACCTTACCAAGATGTTTTCTTTGATGAAACTGTACACTACTTCAGAAGTAGTACTCTTTACTGGAATGGCTTCTACCCATTTTGTGAAATAATCTGTAGCAGTTAATACATGAGTATGACCAACACTAGAAGATGGATTAAGTGTTCTAATGAATTCCAAACCCCACTGTTCAAAAGGTTCTTCAATTACAACTGGCTTAAGAGGCAAAGAGGCCAATTTGGGTCTACCCACGAAAGTCTGACAAGCCTCACATTTATCAACCCACTTGGATGCATCTCTGAACAAGGTAGGCCAGTAATATCCTCCACGAAGTATCTTATGAGCAGTGACGGTTGATGAGTAGTGCCCTCTGCATGCTTGATCATGAAAAGCTGAGAGTAGCTTTTTCTGCTATTCCTTGTCCACACATTTCAAAAACCTTCCATCTAACCCACGTTTAAACAAGGAATTTTCCCACAACACATATTGCACTGACCTTAGTTTAACAGTCCTCTTTTCTTTGGCAGTCAAATGAGAGGGGCATTCTCCATAGGTGAGAAAATGGCCGATATCAACATACCATTTGTCAACTGAGCTAAGAAATAGAACTGTAGGAAGAACAATTTTATCCTCAGGTAACTCATGTCTAGCTCCTTCAACGATGAGTTCACAAAGGCCTTTTCCACAAAAAAGTTTGGTCTGTTTGATGTCAATATCATATTCTTGAACCTTAGCTACCCAGTTCCCTCTCTTGGATCCAAATTCCTGTTGTGTAAGAATTGACTTAACAGTTGTATCTGGTACCAACACCATGGAGTGAGAGTTAAGAATGTAAAAATGAAACTGCTTAATAGCTTTAACCACTGCAAAAGCATGTTTTTCCATCATGGTATATTTTAACTCATGATCTTTTAGAATATAGCTCATAAATGCAATTGGGAGTTTGTGCTCATTAGAATCTTCCTGAGTCAAAACTGCAGCCAAGGTGTTATCTGTGGTGTAGCAATAGATAATAAAATCTTTACTAAAATTTGGACATGCTAAAACAGGAGTTTTAGCCATGGCTCTTTTAATATCTTCAAAGGCTTCTTTCCCTTTAGAAGACCAACCAAACATTTTTTTGCCTTTCATCATTTGGGAGATATTCAGAGTTAGTTTTACAAAATCAGGGATGAATCTTCTCAAAAAATTGATCTTACTAAAGAAAGATTGCACGCCCTTTTTGCTGGTTGGGAGAGGAATTTGTTGAATAACTTGAACTCACTCAAGATAAATTTTAATACCATCTTTGGAGACGATGTGCCCTAATAATTTCCCCTCTATGACACAAAAGACGGATTTTTTAGGATTCAAAGAGATCCCATGTTCTCTACATCTTAGCAGAACTGTCTCCAGGTGCTGAAAATGATCTTCCCTTGTTTTAGAATACACAGTCAAGTCATCAAGGTATACAACAATACACTTCCCTCTCAAACTTCCAAAGGCCAGATCCATAGCTCTCTGAAAAGTGGCACCAACATTAATGAGCCCAAAAGGCATTCTTTTGTAAGCAAATGTACCCCAAGGGGTAGTGAAAGCCGTTTTGTGTTGATCTGCAGTATTAACTTCTACCTGATTATATCCTGAGAATCCATCAAGCATAGACAACATTTCAGATCCTATTACTGCTTATAAGACCTGATCCATCATAGGTAAAGGATAATTATCTTTCAAGGAAGCCTGATTCAGATTCCTAAAGTCAACACAGATACGAATCTCGCCATTTTTCTTTCTAACATGTACAATATTGGCAATCCATGTTGAATGATGGATAGGAAAAATGATTTTGGATTTCAACAACTTCTGTATTTCTTGAAAAATGGTGTCAACTATTTTGGGATTGTATTGCCTCTGCTTTTGTTTAAAAGGCTTAATTCCAGGTTTGAGAGGAATAAAATGTTGCATTTCTTTTGGTTGGAAAGCTTTTAAATCTTCATAAGAGTAGGAAAGAACATCCTTATACCTCTTTAAAAGATCAATTGCTTTCTTCCTCTCATCTTCTATGCAACATTTTCCAATGTTCACGAGCTTAGGATCAGTAGAACTCCCAATATTAATTTTTTCATATTCATCTGATTGTTGAGGTCCAGTAGAAGCTCTAGACTTTACATACCTGTCGTGTTTATTAAACAGTTCCTCTAAACTCACCAATCCTTTAGGAATCTTGTTTCCCTTGAGTTTAATGCATCCATCTTGATCCGTTTCTTCTCCTTGGGTGGCTTCTTTGTCAAAGGGCACACTTTCACGAGGTAAATTATCACTTCCCTCAAAGTATAGCTGTTCAAAATTATCTTTGAGTTCTAAGAAAGAAAGCAAGTGTTGATCATTATTGAAAACTTGCCAGTTATTTGTATTATCAGGTACACTGGGTCGATGGATCATCTCAATGGTAAACTTATCTTGAGAGAAGTCAGGATGAGGTATCAGTAGTGACCCTAAGACAGCTAGTGAATCAGCCCTGGTATTCTTCTTCCTAGGTATTGCTTCGATGGAGAAAGCATCGAGAAATTCAATGGAATCCCAAACCTGATTCTGGTAATGTTTCAACCTTCCATTTTTTACCTGGAAGAGGTTTATAACTTGCTTTACAATCAATTCCGCATCCCCACAAGCTAGAAGATTCTTCACACCTTGTTCTTTTGCCACTTGTAGTCCAAGAATGAGAGCTTCATACTCTACTGTATTATTGGTATTTTCAAACTGCAACTTGAATGAAAAAGGATGAAGGCTTCCTTCAGGTGACACCAGTATGATACCAGCTCCAGAACCAGCTGAGGAACAACTTCCATCAACCTCTAAAATCCAAACACCATTAGGATCTTTAGGTGACACTTTGGGGAGTTGGATTTCTTCAGGACACATAATCATGTAGTTGCCATGCCCCATATCCTCATAGAGTATTTGTGCTTTGGGATCATCTGTTTTTTGTACAATATATTCAGATTGCTTCTTAGGCAATAGCTTCTTCATTTGCCCATTAACAGGTACAAGTGCATGTGACCAATCCATTTGAATTTCTCCACCCACATCCTTATAAAAGTTCCTACTTAGCAACATCCCGTATGAAGGAGGAATATCTGCTACTAAGATGGTAGCCAAAAATTTCTTCTTAGGTAAAGCAGCAAAAGCCACTTGTGCATCTTTAATTCTTCCGACTAAGGGCACTTCGTTACTCTCCATAGAGTAACAAGATCCATAAGTACGTGTGAGAGTCAAGCCTAAGGCATGAGCTACTTTAGCAGGCATCACATTATCTGATGCTCCCGAGTCTATGACGCAATTGCTGAGCCTATGGCCAGCTATAAGAAGTGTCACATAGAATGGTTTGATTTTCTCATTGAGTGAGGTAACAGCGGCTACCAGATTAGGTTGTGGTGTAAAAGAAGGAGTGGGTAAAAGGCCTTTAGAGATTTGAACCTCTAATATTAGAATGGGAATTGACAAAGTGAATCATTTTAGCAAAGGCCTTAGGATGGGTTTGATAATATTCAGCTTCTGAGATTTGAACCTCAGTCTTTTTTAGGTGATCAATAATATCAAAAGACCCAGAAGTGGATGGACTATCATCATTTGAAATCTTAGGTTTATCAACTTTAGGAGAAACAGAAATAACTTTAGTATCATAATTGATAGGACTCACCTTTGGTGTAGATGAAACGGGGATATGAGATCCCCTTTTTGTAATTACGGGGATAGTTGTCGGCAGTTCTTTAGATTTCTTGGTGGGTTATATCACTTTCTCCCTCTGATTTATCTGCTCTCGAGTCATGACAGTGTATGATTCGCTATTCATGTCTGATACTATTTCATCATAATAATCCTCATCATCAATGCCCTCAGTGGTGAAGAAATTAACTCGAGATCCCTCAAGTTCATCTGCTTCATCATCAACCTCTTCAACAAATTCCTTGCAATCTTCATTAACCTCTTCATCTTCAAGTTCCTCAACTTCACAGGTTGCATTGACGGGAACTTTAATAGGAGGTCCTTCAAGCACTAGCCTTGTTTGAGCAGTAGGCAAACGATTTATGGGCTGAAAATTCCTCCTTGGAACATCTGCATAGGGAGCATGCTGAGCCAATTGTTTCTTAATGGCAATGAGATCATTTGCAAGCTTTTGTACCAATGGATCAGTATTAGGTCCAGGGGTGGAAGAGGAGGAAGAAGAAGATTTAGATTTAGAAGGGTCTCTCCTCAACTTCCCTAACATGATTAAATCATCTTCGACACTAACAACAAGAGTTTTATCTTCAGCCAATGTTACGAGATTAGCCCTTCTTAGTACATAGCTAACTTCAGGTGATTGAGCATTTAGGAAAAAAAAAAATTGAATTTGATCTACAGGTCGAGTATTTTGTGGAATTTTGTTAATCAATCTATTGAATCGAGCCACAAATTCTCTCATGGGCTCTGATGAATCCTTCTTTATTTGAGATATTTGGGCTAGCAAGGCATGCACGTCTTCTGCTGGTTTGAACCAGTTTTCAAACCTAGTTCTCATTGTATCCCAGCTGGTGATAGCACTAGCCGGAAGGTGATAGAACCAATCAGTAGCATTATCTTGTAAAGTCTCAACAAAAAGTCTTATGGAGACATCTTCATGTTCAACTCCCAGAACTCTGCATGTAACTATGAAGGCTGCGATGTGTTCATCATGATGCACTTTACCATCGCCTTTGAATTTAGGGAAGTTCTTTCGGTTACCTCTAGGTAACTCATTCAAAGGCTGAGGAAGGGAAAGGGTCCTGACACGATGACCCCAGGGCATTGGTACCGCCATTCTTGGAAAAATGGCTTGAAGAGGAACTGCAACACCAGCAAGAATCAAAGCTCGAAGATTAGGACTAATTGACTTTGAAGGAATACCACCCGTAGGGATTCTATCTTGAACAGGTGGAGTGCTTGTCAAACGAGTCTTTCTATTTCTTGTTGAAGGGAAAGGAAAACCCTGCTGCTCCAAAAGCTGGAACTGAGAATCTTCAATACTAAGGGCCCTTCTCCCTCGAGTAAAATGTAGAGTCGCCATATCAAAGGATGATCAATAATTATAGAACTGGAATATGATTTCCCCAGCAGAGTCGCCAAAAACTGTTGGTCGTCAAATAGGACTTCACGAAGAGCAACAGTCAGGGGACAAGAAGTCCCTCCTCTTTAATGGGAGAGGTTCCCTTATTCAGAAACGAACCTATTTACACATATACAAAACATGATTTTCTTGTGGAACTTGGATATTTACGAAAGTGTTTTCTATAAGGATCATCCAAGATTGAGGAATGAGAAAATGTGAACGAGTAGAAAGGCACCATTTAGGATTATAGATGACAGAGTAATTCTTTATGCATTCGAAGGTACAGTGAATTGAAACAAGATCATTTGTATCATACTAATAAGATGAAATTTGAAAGACAGAAAGTTCTATCAATAACATCTGCAAGAATACAAGGCTTCTTAATATAATATAGACAAATGATCTTAACAAGATTAAATGAAAAGCTTAGGGATAAAAGAGATTAGATAGACGAAGAATGAAAAGCCCTTTTGTATTGATTTCTTTATGATTTATTTTACACTTTCAGAAAATGAGCCAAGTTCCTCCTCCTTCAAAATGGCGAGGAGAGGCCATTATATAGTTTACAATTCAGTTACTCTCAGTAACTACTTCTTTTAACTAAAGATTAGTTAAGGATTTCCAATCGCAATACCTCAACTTATTACAATAAATCTGAGAAAAAGAATTGGAAGAGAAGAGAGGAATAAGGAGAAGAAGACAGGTGCTTATGACTGGGAGGGACCCACTGAATTCAAAATCCATTGCCTGAATCTCTCAATGCCTCGGCTATGTCTCTGCCACATCAGACTGACGTGTTGACTGTAGACTGGGTCTGAAATCTGAGGCACTTCTCCATTTCCTTATCAAACTCGACATGAGTATGATAGTCTTTATTTGCTTCTTCAATAGCAGATTGAAGAGAGTAGATCTCCTTCATGTTGGTAGTAATTCAGAGGGCGAAGCTGCAAGCTAGACTTGGGAAGGAATTGTAGAGGAAAATGGATATGCGCACAGGAATTTAGATTGTAAAGGTTTGAGCAAAAGATAGTAGGAAAGCAGTGTGCAAAATGCATAGGGGGTTCACTCGTTATATAGTTGTTTAGGAGAGAGAAAGGTAATGAATGCGTATTTAATACATACCTACCAAATTGAATAAGCAAGATATTCGGGTAGAGCGGGAAAAATTAACATGAATGGCACTTGGTTCATTTGGGAAATGTGGGACGCGAAAGCACGAAGTATGCGGCTCGGCCGATTTGGGCGAAGTGGGGAAAAAACGCACAAATGCTCTTGGAACACGAGGGACAAAAATACGTGAAGTATGCGGCTCGGCCGATTCGGATGAAAATGGAACAATTGGTCCGGGTGAACTTGGGACATTTGGGACATGTGGGACGCGAAAGCACGAAGTACGTGGCTCAGCCGAATCGGACGAAAATGGAACAATTGGTCCGGGTGAACTTGGGACATTTGGGACAAAAAGTTCCAACGGGCCTGAAAAGAACAGACTTTGGGTGAACCAGCCAATCGGGGAACAGAGGGCCCAATTGAACTTGGGACACGCGGGAAAAAAATGTCCGACAGGTCTGAAAAACACACAAAATGACCCAAAAACGCAGATTTCTCAATTTCTTTGGCATTTCACATTATCAGTACAACAGAGAAAACACTTAAACTCAAAATTTTAAATTTTCACTTTCTTAAGAGCAGGGGAATTTTGATTGGACAACACATGAGCAATTAAAAATTCTGGAAAGCAATCAAGGTGAATGAAAATTCAATGAAAGCTTCAACTGGAAGATGAGAGCAAATGCACAAGATCTTGGAAGGAATTTTCCACGCACTATCTTCTTCACGGGCTGCATTCGAAACAAGAGGATGAAGCCTTTGTGCCAGAATCTTTTGCAACTATGAGATTTGGATCTAGATCTGCATATGGATTTGCATCTGCATCTGGATATGGATCTGCACCTGCCTAAAAAACTTTGGCAACTGGGCTATGGATGGAAAAGCTACAACTCGAATAATTCCACTGCTTTTAATCTATATGCATGAGTGAAGTTTCTCCTGCACGCATGGTGAAGTCTTTCCTGCTCTGGATTTGTCTATCAATTCAGCAAGAGGTTTCAAGCCTAGATTTTTGTCTCCAGTATCTATAAATTTAGAAGTGATGCATGACTCCGTTGTGCTTTCTTTTTCATCTTTCTTCACCATAGCTTTGTCTATCTTCATCTGAACAATTCTTTTTCTTCTTATTTAACTAGAATTCTTCAAAACTGGTGAAGATCTGGACAATTCTTCAAATTCGGAGGATATATGCAATGTATTGGACATTGAATAAAGCTCCTTTTCTTTTGTAAAGCACCTGTAATGAATTCCTGCAATTTATTTAGACAAAAATGGCCACCGGAGCATGAATAGTGAATTTTAATTGTAAAAATCTGTACTTTTTAAGCCCGCTGCCCCCAAAAAATGGTGTTTAATTTTCACATAAGGAGAGCATGAATCCTTTCAACAACACCTGAGCTCTTGTAACACCTGTGCAAACAATTATGCAGATAAAGATCAACCTCCTTCAAAGCATGCGCCAAATTTGGAAGCTTTTAGCCTTGTTTCCCCCTTGCCTAAGCAAAATCCTTCTTCAAATGGTAGCACACTTTTCTTCTTGGTTGCAATTCTTTACTTGTGAATTAAATAATTCACCCATATGGCTGCCCATGCTTATATAACCTTCACAATTCTATAATTAATAATTGCCCTAACAATTAAAGACAATTAATTAATTAAAAATCATGTTTTTCTCTTTTAAAAATAGCATGTTTAAGGACAACCATCCAATAAATTAAATTAATCCAATTTAATCCTTCACACATCACTTCACTTAAGCTTCACAATGTGCTTTGACCATAGCCACTAAAAATAGAAATTAATTTAATGTTTTAATGCCTTAAAAAACATTAAATAATACCCAAATGGGGCGCACTTTTTGAGAGGAAGAGGGCAGCCATTAAATAAATTAAATTTAATGCTTTTAAATCCTTTCTTTTATTTCAACTTTGACTTGTTGACTTCCTCCAAGCTTGGGTGCCAAAATTGGGTGAATAAATATTAACAAATATTTATTTAATGCATTATTATTCACCCAAGGTGGGTCGCACTTTTTTGCACATGTAATTCTATTTTTAAGAATTTTTTCCACAATGGGATTCTTTACCCTACAAGGAAGGCACCAAAATCCCGTGATCCACTTAAGTGATTTGACTTTGACAATGGGATTATTTACCCTGCAAGGCAGGCACTAAAATCCCATGATTTCACTTAAGTCACTTTCCTTTTATTTTATCATGGGAATTTTTACCCTACAAGGCAGGAAATAAATTCCCACTGCAGCTTAAGTGAATTTTATATCACGGGAAAAAGTACTCTGCAAGGCAGACAATAAAATCCCACCTGCCTGTTGCTTCCATTTTTCCCACTGCAGCTTAAATTTTATAACACGGGAAAAAGTATCCTGCTAGGCAAGTATAAAATTCCCACTTTGCCTGCTGCTTGTATTTTTCCCATTGCAGCTTAAATCCTTTGTTTTCCAAAATTGTGCCCATCCTCGCAGGGGCTTTTCTGTGTACGACTTCACTTTTTCCTAGTGATCCAGACCTCTGATGGCGACTTCCTCCGGGCATAATGTGTGTATATGTTTTCCAACTTCTCCAGGCCAAAAATCGGGCTTACCCGGCAAAGGAATTGTTCCAGAGAAATTTCACAGAAAATGAAACGGGACACCACAAAAACATGAAAAATTGCGAAAAGTTACAAATAAAGCCCAAAACTTAATACAAGTTAAAACCCTTCTGGCACATAGGAATAATAACATATTTTCTCATAATAGAGTTAAAACAGAGCGCAAATAGCCTCATACGGGGCTCAAAATAATTAAATACAAATTTCCCGCAGACAAATCCTGACGATAGAATAAAACAATTTTGGGCATCTGGGTGTTTGGCGAAAAAGGCTAATATGGCTCTTTGGGATTATCTTCACGTAATATAAGAACTTTCGGGCAATAAAAACACAAAATGACCCATTATTTTAAAAGTATGAAATTTTTTTGAATAGGGTAGTCGCAGATTTCAGGGTGAAATCTGGGTACACCAAAATGTATGTTTGATGATGATAAAGGTGGAAAGAAATTTGTTGTTTGATGGGTTTAATTTCTAATTAAGGAAGCTAAATAGGGTAGAATGTGAGTTAGGAAAATAAAAGATGAATTGGTTAGGGTAAAGAGTGGCCGAGCTAACCTCCAAGGGCCCCATGCCCTCGTAGTATTGCCTACATAGTCCCAGTGAAAAGGGACCTCAAACCGATGTAGTTCTCTCATAAGCTAGGGAATAATGTGAGGAGGTATGAGTATGGGTGGGTATGTTATAGGCGTGATTGGGTCTAGGTCTGTTATGTATGGGTGAATTGTGGGCACATTGGTATAGGTGATTTTGAGTTGATTATGGGGAAAGAAGAAAAAATTGCCAAAAAATAAGTGTCAAGTATCAAGTCCTATATAAGATAATCAATAAGTAATGAAGAAGGTTTAAAATATAAGAGGCGGCAAGGAAGCGACCTGATTGGTAAGGATAGTAATGGATGGATCAAACCTTAGATGGGATGATGAACATAAGACCCTAAAATCATTACATGACTGATTATTGTAAAGGTAAAAAATTAGTCACATGATCACCAAATGTCGTGGTTGAAGAGGTCCTTTGAGGTGGTAGGAAATGAAAGTGCAAATCGTGAGAGGGTGAAAAGTGGTTAGTTTTCATATCATACTAGGTAGCATGCCATTTTGGCAAGAGATCCAAGGTCACAATGGGCAAGTCCATGACTTAAAGACTTTTTGTTTTGCCTGATATTTGAGATAGACTAATCGATGTGAGAATTCTATATGGGATGAGGAAATTAACTCCTTGAGTTCTTCGTGAAGTTAATAGATGCGAGAATCTTCATATTTTTATTATTATTATTTTGAAAGAGATTTATATAGTTTTCCTTCGAGGGATAATTCTATTTATAGCAACTATTATAAAGAGAAAGATGTCCTTTTGAGGGAGTCATCTTTTTATTGGAAGTTTGACTCAAGGAGTTAGATCCCATGTGAGGGATTTTAAGTCATGGAAAAGACTAAAGTGAAGAATAGGATTCTTTTTCAAAAAGTAGGGTGATACGACCATGGGATCTCATCTAAAGGTAGATGAAAAGTATCCATGAGAATCATGCTATGTGTAATGCCGTGGTACACATATTTAAGAGAAGATAAAAAGTGACGGGTATGTACATGATTCTTATTTAATCATTGGTGATGGTGTAGAAAGTGGATAGTGCTCAAGGGACGAGCATGGAAAGAGGCAGAAGGTGAGGTAGGACTAAAATTCAACAATAGAATGGTCAAAGATGTAAGGAATTAAGGGGCTCAGGTTTGAGTTTACCATCGAGTGAAGATAAATGATAAGCACCTGATCCATAAGTATGAGTCATGATGTATGGTCCAAGCTAATTAGGAGAAAATTTGCCCCGTTTACTTTTTTCTTCTTTGGTTACATGTTGATTTTCTGTTAGGACAAGGTCACCAACTTGGTAGGTTTGCTCATGGACATGTTTGTCATAGGCATGTTTGATATGTTATTAGTAAACTTGAAGGTGCTCAAAAGAGTTAAGACGACGTTCATCTAATAACTTGAGTTGTGATAAACGGTCATGACGAAAGTCATCATCATTGAGCATGTCATGGAGAGAAATGCGGAGTGAGAAAATATGGACTTCGAGGGGTAGAACAACCTCTGTACCGTAGACTAGAGAAAAAGGTGTGGTGGTAGTGGAAGTGTGAATGCTAATGTGGTATGCCCACAGGGTGAAAGGAATGTGCGTATCCTAGTCCTTCCCAGTATCGTTAACCACTTTCATAAGAATTTTGTTTAGGATTTTGTTGGTGGATTCAGCTTGGCCATTGGTCTGTGGGTAATAAGGTGATGAGAAACTTAGCTGAATGCCGAGGGCATCACAAATTGTTCGTAAGGTTTTATTTTTGAATTGTTTTCCATTATCAGTGATAAGGTAATGTGGGACACCAAAGCGACAGATGATGTGATGATTGATGAACTCACATATTTTCTCAACTTTTGTGGAAATGAGAGGTATGGATTCAACCCATTTTGTGTAGTATTCGGTAGTGGTGATGATCCATTGATGTCGTTGGGAAGAATGGGAATTGATCTCTTAGACAAGATCCAAACCCCATTGAGAGAAGGGCCAAAGGTCACGGGTGACCTGTAAGGCATGACTGTATGTATGATGAAGGTTGGCATGTTGTTGGCATTTTACACAACGCTTGATGTGGTCGTAACAATCATGGTTGAGATTTGGCAAGTAATAGCTTAGGTGAATAATAAACTTAGCAACAATGATGCCACTGAAGTGACCTCCACATATGCCATCATGAACTTCCTTAATGGTATAAGTAATTTTGGAACTCGTAAGGCACCGTAAGAGAATGCCATCAAAGCCACATTTGTAGAGGAGGCCACCCATGATGACATAATGAGAGACCTTTTTAAGAAACACCCATTGTCCATTATGAGTGAGGTCAGGAGGCAAGATGGAATGGGAAAGGTAGTCTGAGTATTGTTTATACCAAAGGTCACTCGGGTTAGGGGTAGCAATTCCAATGGAGTAAACCTTACGAGGTAAATAAGAGGGTGATTGGAGTCTTTTTACGGTGACAAAGATTTTAGAATCAGTAGGTGAAGTGGGGATTTGAGAATCCAAGCAAGCCATGGTATCTACAATTTTTTTGGTTGAACATGGGACGGTTTGAAGGGAATAGTAGTCGAAGGTGGTCAAAAGTATGTCTACGTGATGTTTATACTTTTTCAGTGTCTCATTATGACATTGGTATATACCATTGACTAGGTTTATGACCAACTGGGAATCACCAAAGATGTTGATGGATTTAACATCTAAGGCATAGGAAGCTTGGAGACCTAATACGAGCGCTTCGTATTCAACAATATCGTTTCTACTGTAGACACCCATAATTACACTCAATCAATTTAAATACTTAAATTGCACTAATTATATCCCTTCTCGCAAATTGGCAACATATCATCACAAAGCACTCATATTCTCTCTTACTATCAATAATTAATTACACTATGTTAATTAATTGAGTCACCTATCCAATGAACAATCTAATTAATGACCTTTCATTAATTAATCACCCCTTCTATCTAGACTAATTAATTATTATTAATTAATTAGATTTCCCTTCTATTTAACCAATAAATCAATATTTAATTTATCTAATCCCCTTCTAATATCCTAAATCGTACTAATATTCCTCTAATTAGCTTCTATAAGCTAACATCTACCTATTAGTTAATCACCTTTGATTAATTGACCCCCCCTCCCCAACTCCCATGACTTGCTAAGTATATATTAAACCCTTCTAAAGTAAGGTTACCTTTTATAAAGCAAACTTATTCATTCCTAACCTTGTTTTACCTTTATCCCACATGCAAAGGGATGAAGTGTTTTCTTTATCCATTGGGCTATATAAGAAGCCCTCCTTCTACTATTATACCTACACCTAAACTTCTTGAGAAGAAAAATGCAAAGCATATAGAAAAATAGACTAAAATATTTCCTTTGTTTTCTTGAATGTTCGCCACTTTTAAGTATCTTTTCTAGCCTAAAGTGCTTAAGTCATGTGGGATGCGTCAAAAGGGTCTTGTAGCCTAACTTTGATAAGCCCCCATTCCTAGGTTCTTGGAATATCAAGAGCAACCTATTTGATTATCATGGAGCTTACATAGGTTCATTTATTTGTTATTAATTAAAGAGAATAGAGGATTTAGACACTTAGCATGTTAATTTTCAAAGTTTTATTTAGTGTGTAACCTTGCTTAATTCTCATCTTAATGGTGTTTTGTATTTGTTTAATTTTGCTAATTAAGGCTACTAGGTGTTAGTATTTACTTGTATTAGCATTAGTTTAAACAAATCATGCACACATTTGGCACGCCTTGTGGGAGCTAGTCCCTTGGCATTTTAGTTTAAATTTCATTGTTTTGGAGAACTTTTGATATGCACATGTAGTAACTAATGTCCATTTTCTCAAGATTTTTTGCTAATTTTATATGTGTAATTTCTTGTTCATTGCCATCATTTTAATGGGTTTTTTCCATTTTGAACCTAACTTGCTAAAATTTGAAGTATTGTGAGCTTTCTAGTGTTTTTTTACCATATTTTTGTTGTAGGGGTGGCGTAGGCAAACTACTGGGAGCACAAGTACGTTTTTGGTGGCACAGGCACCTCTCAGGTGGCACAGGCACACTGTCAGAACTTGATTCTTTGTTTATCAACCCTAGCACATACGTACTAATCCTGGCACACATACCCTAACCAGCGCACAGACACACTAACCTGGGCACAAATGTTATTTCATATTGTACCTTCACTACAATTCAAAACCTGTCAGATCAGCACGTACACCCTAACCTGAGTGCACAAGTTGTTTTAGTGGCACAGACACATTTCTTGTGGTGTAAGCATTTTGTTGGAATCCGAGAGAGTTCTGCAAAGTGGTGATGCACACGCTTTTTTGGTGGTGCACACAATTTTCTGGTAGTGCAAGCATTCTGTGTGAATTTAAGCATGTTTTTATCAAAGGTAGCACATACATCCTTCTAGTGGTGCACATGCTTCTCGAGTGGCGTAGGTACATAGTAAGACAGAAACACAAAGAGTAGCACACATGTCTTTTTGGTGGCACACACGCCTCTTGGGTGGCATAGGTGCACTGTAAATAGAAAAAAAAACATCGAGTGGCGTATCCGCCCTAACCCACGTGTAGATGCCAAAACAGGGGAACAAGTTTCTTTTTCTTTTCTTGAAAATAATGTGTTGAGGTGTTAACATTCTTGTAGGTTTTATCTAATCACATACTCATTTTTACATGCTTTTACTTGATTAGATAAAATTTACATGTTTACTTATAGGAATAAGATCACGTATGCTCTTCCATCACTTCCCTTGGGGAGATCTTGGGAATCATAAATTATTATTAGGTCCTTTTTGATGCTTTGAGGTTATTAGGAATATTTTAATTGGAATTGGTTAACTTGGTGTGTTTGAATTAAAGTGTTTTTCCATTTGATATCTTTTCAGATTTTGGAAACATCACATATGCTCTTCTCTTGCATCCTTGGATGATTTGGAGAATTAAAAATGGTGTTTACTCTTTTGATGGAAAACTACTAAAATCATCATATAGGACCAAAACACCACGTTTGTTAAAGAAAGGAGGAATCAAAACAAAGTCAAAAACTACTAATACAGTTCTTATACATGTTGCCAAAAGGTTGTCAAGAAAACCACACCTAATTAATCAAGATAAAAAGAACAACATATTCAAAACATTGTATTGCAGGTTTTGGAAAAGGGTACGTACCTCTCCACTCAACGGGAATATAACCCCTTTGGAATAATACCTTAAGCTACAACAATGGGGGTGGTTCCAGGAACTCCAAGTAGTCCACACAAGAGGGAACCTTGTGGATGAAACGAGAAGTGCTCCAAACTACCTACTTAACTAGTGATTCCTTTGTGAGTTAGAGTTACAAGTTGTCCTTATCACGATACCTATTAAAAGTACATGATGGATGCATTTGCTGCCCACTATGCTTGAAGGAGGAAAAGATGAGATACTTTTGAGATAGGTAAGGGACTATTTGGGTAAATCACACCACTCGTGGATGAATTTGTAACACCTAGGATGAGAGAACCACCTAGGAAGATATTCTTTGGCCAGGAGCCCACTTTGACCATTCTAAAATAGTGTTGAGTTATGAACCATCTTTTCATCGCGAAACATGTGACGTGTTACTTTTGCTTAGTTTTTTCACTTTCCTTAAGGCGAGGTGAAACTCTGCCAAAGTGAAGTAAAAAAATTTCATCCCCATTTTAATTTGCTTCCTTCACATTATTTTGACATTTTGTTGAACAAAAGAAGGGTGAATACCTCTGTGTTACCAATTGATTGTTTCTGCCACTTTTTTTTCCATTTACGCCCATCCATGTTTGCAGCTGGGTAAGTTACATGTCTAAAGTGTGTGGAGGCGTATTCATATCATTCGTGGCCTTTGTGATCTTGATACCCACGTCAAGATCATTGTTGTAGTTAGGTGTGGTTCATCAGCTTGGACTTCCTTAGAAGGGTTACCTTGTTTGTATC
This sequence comes from Taxus chinensis, assembly GCA_019776745.2. NCBI lineage: Eukaryota > Viridiplantae > Streptophyta > Pinopsida > Cupressales > Taxaceae > Taxus > Taxus chinensis. The sequence goes on along the minus strand of CM034146.1, from coordinate 30,617,465 downwards.
GTATCACTACAATTTTGATATTTACATCTTGTTTCTTGTAAACTCGACCTAAATATCTATATTGTAAGGTTACACTGCACACATTTTAACTATTCCTAGCTATAATTTGAGCTTTTGGTTTGATTATATTATTACCTTGATTTTGAAGAGTGCTACGTGTTACCCCTTGTGCGTGTTCTATCAATAGCATCTTGATATCAATACCTTACTTTCTCGCAAAGTTTGGTTAACATATCTTGGTGATATTGTTGTGTCACTCACGAATTGTAACTGACACTTTTTGGGATATAGGTCTTAATCAAACTTGAGCCCACTTCTAGTATATCTTATTATGAGGTCACATTAACTTTTTGTATTTACTTATTTCTTGTTCATTCTCTTGAACTTGGCATAAGTGAGAACATCTTGTTGATTATCTCGTGACATTAAACTAATTTTTGAGACATAGTCTAGGAAGTATTTCATTTAATAGGCTTTGATACCAAATATTTGTGTCATCGGTGATTTATCACTCTATCACATTGGTATTCTCACATTGTTATTTGTTCATATTCTTGGCAATTCATCATGCATTTCACTTAGGTGTAGTCACAAAGTTTTGAACACATTTGCAACTTACCTTAGTGAAACTATCACAATTCATGGCTCCAAAACACAATTAGGACTCAAGAAACAAACATATGAGGAACAAAAAGCGCAAGCTTGGGAAGCCTATAAAAGACAAGGGTCAAACCCTTTCATTGGACATGATCTAGAGCCTTTGTTTTCTGCAAAAAAAGAGATAGAAGATATGGTCAATCATAGTGGTGATGAATTGGAATCCCCACATACAGAATTTGACTTTGACCCTACTTTATTAGACAAGTTTCTTTTTAGAAATAAGGATAGGGTGTTATCACGGGTCGTAGAATTAGGGGCCAAAATGCCCACTGAAAATGAAACAATCCCACCTCCGAATAATGCTAATGAGGAAGAACAACCCCTTATCAACATGGAGGACATTTTGACGCATGGAAATGCTTCTACCTCTAATGCAAGAAATGATGAAGTGGTGGGACATAGAATACCCTTTATCAAAGGGCCACATAAAAACAAGACAGGACATGAGAATGGTGAAGAACCTCTAAAATACAAGGAAGAGGAGGAACCTTTAGAAGAAGAAAAAAAAATCAACAACAAATTACCAACCTAAGCTGAAAATTAGCTTTGCTAACCTCTGATGTACAGAAGGAAGAAAAAAAACATTCAAAATACAAGGCCTAAGGTTAAGATTAGTGAACTCCACAGAGAAAATCAAGGAGAAGACGATATGGGGTATCATCAAGTATATATCCCCACTTTTCCCACTAGAGAACAATTGCTCACACAAGAGGTACATTCTATGATATTAAAACTTGCAAGCCTTCAAGAGAGAAATATAGGGAGCATTAGAAAGTATCAATATGAAGAATTGCGTCCGTATCCTTTTGACAAGACTGTGACCCTTCAACCTTTCCCTAAGAAATTTGATATGCCAAAATTCATAAAATATAAAGGGAAGGGAGATCCATGGGATCATATCAAATATTTCTATATGGCATGTCAAGAGGTTTACTACAGTGACAATTATCTCATAAGAATTTTTCCCAAGAGTCTAGGAGGTCAAGCCTCAGAGTGGTTTACACGTTTACCTCGGGGATCAATTTTCAATTGGCCAGAATTGGCAAAAAGGTTTGTGCGTCACTTCTCGTACAACATAGAGAGTGATGTCACCATGGTAGATTTATTTGGTGCCAAATAATTCCCTAATGAGAATTTCGCCAGCTTCCTCCAATAGTGGAGGAGGATAGCTAGCTGCTTCCCTTGCGCTTTCCCTGAAAAATAGCTGGTTAGTATTTTTGTTCCCCACCTAAAACCAGACATAGCCTTCTACCTCCATATGCATTGTGCTTATACTTTTGAGGAGGTCATTGAAAAATGGGTTTGGATAGAGAAATATCTCATTACCAAAGGAACTCTCAAGTCCCAATCTAGAGATAATCAAAATTTTAAACCCACAGAGAAGCCAAATATTTTTAACAAAAACAAAAATGTGGTGGGAGATGGGATCTCTGATTCCAAACGTGTACAAATGGTACAAACCGGTCAACCTTTTAAATTGACAAAAGGACCAATTCAACCACCACAAAAAAGAATAATTTTCACCTCTCTTAATGAACCTTTGTCATTTATGCTAAAAAAATTGGATGCGGCTCACATGGTGACATATCCTACGACACAACCATTTGATGAAAATGCTCCAAAACCTTCATGGTATAAGGAGCATGACTATTATGAAGTGCATCATGTCAAGGGACATAATACAGAAAAATGTCTGTGACTTAGTCATTATATCCAAGACCTCATCGACAATGGGAAGATAGAGGTGGACAACCCAGGGAAAACTTAGGCACCCAACGAGAAAATGGGGATATATAAAGAGCCATACCCCAAACATGATAAATCAGAAAACTCAAATCCGGATCAGGGAGAGTCATCCCAAGGTTATAAAGTAGTGAATTACTTTTACACCAAAAAATAACACAATCATTATGATTCGCTTATTGTATGTATTCTCTCTGTTACTGACCATATTAATGCCATCTAAATCAAGGGAAAGGATTGCACCGTGGTAACAAGGTGTACCCACCTCGTGATTCCCAAACCTTCTCCGTCGACCCCACAAACTAGTAAATACAACCTCTTAGAGCAACTTGAGAAGACGTCTGCTAAGATTTTAATCTTAGATCTTCTTAAGATATCCAATGTATAGAAAGACATTCTATACCAAACTATTTAGGGGTCAGAAGTGCCATTAGATGTAGATCCTACACATCTCCAAGCTACAGTAGAAAACATCATACCAAATGAACATATTGCCTTCAATCATAGGGATATCCCTATTGAAAATACAACACATAATCTTCCTTTGTCTATTGACGTAGTTGTTACCCACAGGAAGATCAAACAGGTGCTTGTGGACAACAAATCAGGGTTGAACATATGCGCGCTAAAGTTGGTTAAACATCTGAGACATATTGAAGTAGATCTTGAGTCAAATATCATCACTATCACCGCTTACGAAAATATGGAAAGGGAGTCAGTAGGCACAATCATGTTGCTAATGGATGTGGGTCCCACTTTCCACCAAACAAAGTTTCATGTCCTGGACTTAGAACTTCCATATAATATGCTTTCAGGTTGACCATGGATTCATTTCATGCAGGCCATTCCATCGACATTCCATTAGTGCATTAAATTACTGCATGAGGGATACACCATTACAATAAAAAGAAACTCAAAGCCCTTTTCTCACTATAGAGCTCTCAATAGTTTTGCAAATAAGGGCACATATGCATGTCCCTCTGCTAATATAGTTGTCCCTCTCCAATATGAAGCCATGGAATCATGAATAGATTCAGATTCTCTTAGTTCTTGCGCCCATGGTGCATCTACATCAACCTCTCCTTTTGATTCATGGGAGATGAAAATCCTTGAATATTGTTGCAGAGAATATGATGTGCAACAAGTCCTCTTGATTTTAGACCTTTCATTGTCACCCAAGACTAGAGGTCAACCCAAATATCACTTCAGAAGACCTAGAAATGAACACAATATTGGGTCATTCTTACATGGAGGCTTGTTGGCTAAACAAAAAAATTTAGATCCACCTACAACTTGGGTCCCAGAAGATACGCATCCAACATGTTATCAAACCCCTGAATATGAGAAATCCAGTAAAATGATGTACTCCATGGGCTACAAGGGCCTAAGATGTGGAAGGAACAAACAAGGACAAAGAGAACTAGTGCCTCTTCCACATTTTAAAATATAAAGATACAACATTGGAATTCTCCCTTATGGAGCACACCCCAATGATCAAGATGCTACTTATTTTGAATGTGAGGATAGCTCTAACTATCTAGACAATGATACGGATTCCCATTGTAGCCAATATGAGGATCATGACTCCAAAAACCTATTAATGAACCACGTTGTCCTAACCATAACCCCTATGGAACCAACCCTTTACCTTGTTTACCCTTCCCTTGTTGAATGGGATGAACAACATCACATGTCTCTAGATCTATTTGAGAATGACGAAGCTATCACAGAGTTCATGGGAATTCTGGATATAATTCTCATCAGAGACTAGAAAAAGGGCTTCTATACTGACTTGGATACATACGCTTACTTCAGCAAGGAGGTTGAGCTTTGTGGTTAGCAAAACCTAAGAAAAAGTGAGGGAAAAAGTTCCAACGTAAAGCCTTGGAGAAAATGAAATTCCAAATCACATAGTGAAAGCCTCTTGAACTAGCCAACAAACAAGTGCAAAAATCAAAGGACAATAAAAGTGACCGAGCCAAGGATGAAAATCTCATAGAGACATCCTTGCATGAAGATCTCAACCTTCCTCCTGATCCTAGGCATATGGAGGACTTGTCAAAATTACTAGTTGAGGAAACCATTGATGTCAATATTGGTAAAGAAAGACACCCGAAAATAGTCAAATTGGGAGCATCACTTTTAGCATGGGAACAAAAGAAATTCACTATACTGCTATGAGAGTTTATAGATGTGCTCACATGGTCCTAACAAGACATGCCAGGCTTAGATCCAACTTTATTCGTGCATAACCTAGTTGTGCATACAAATGTTAAGCCTATTAAACAGAAGTTCAGAAAGATGCACCCAAAGGTAGCCTTATTGGTTAAAAAAGAATGAGAAATATTTCTTGTGGTAGGATTCATCTAGTGTATTGATTATTTTGAATGGAAATCTAACATCGTCCTTTCCCAGAAAAATCCTATTGGGATCAAAATCTGCATGGATTTTAGAGACATTAATAAGGCTTTCCCTAAGGATGATTTTCCACTACCAAATATTGATATGATAGTGGATTCAACAACAAGATATGAGATTTTATCTCTCATGGATGGATTTTTAGGATACAACCAAATCAAGATATCTAAAGAAGATCAGCACAAAATAACTTTCATGACTCCTTGGGGTACCTTTTGTTATCAAGTGATGCCATTTGGATTTAAAAATGTAGGAGCTACTTACTAGTGGGTAATGACAATAATTTTTCATGATATCATGGAGGACTATGTGGATGACATCCTCGAAAATTCTAATACAAAATAAGATTACCCTATCATTTTGTGGCATATCTTTGAGTGCCTACGAAACTACAAGGTTATGTTGAACCCAAAGAAGTGTGTATTCAATGTGCTATCAGGAAAACTATTGGGCTTCATCGTATCAAGAAGAGGAATTGAGGTAGACCATGCTAAAGTGTCTACTATTACTAAAATGCCTTCTCCTAACAACATTAAGCAATTATGCAGCTTACAGGGGAAAATCTAGGCTATCTTCCACTTTATCTCCCAGCTTGTAGATAAGTTCCACTCATTCACCTACTTCCTTAAAAAGGATGTCGCCTTCTTCTGGGGACTAGAGTAAGAACATGCCTTTTCTTTGCTTAAACAATATTTGGCCAATCCACCTGTTCTCATGCATCCAAATCCTATGGAGCCTCTCTTTCTTTATATCTTTGCTACGTAATTTTCTATTAGTGCACTGCTCGCTCAATATGACCTTGGTCACAAAGAAAAAGTGGTGTACTACCTTAGTCACACTCTCATCACTTATGAGCTCAACTATCCCCAAATTGAAAAATATTGTTTGGCTATTGTTTTTAGTTTTCAAAAACTTCTCCATTATCTATTTAATACCAAAACCAAGCTAATATCCAAAGTTGACCCACTCAAGTACTTGTTGTCTAAACCTACCCTCATGGGTAGAATGGCTAATTAGATCATTCTACTAAGTGAGTTTGACATAGAATTTATACATCTAAAGTTGGTTAAAGGAAAAGTACTCATTGATCAACTAGTAGAAGCACCTTTGTAAGGCACTGAACCTCTGAATCCAGATCTGCAATATGCCTTAGTACTATACATTGAAGAATCTGTTGTATGGCAAATACACTTGGATGGGTCCTTTACTTTTCATGGTTCAGGAGCAGGTGTGGTCCTCATTACTCATTATGGTGACCCTATACCACATGATTTTCACTTGGTTTTTCCTTACACAAAAAATATCATAGAATATGAGGAACTTATCACAGGGATGAAGCTCGCTATCAAGTGGAACATTCATCATTTCAAAGTTATGGATGATTCTCAATTAATTATCAAGCAAGTTAATGATGAATACAAGGTTAAGGATGAGAATCTCATACCTTAAAAAAATACCATAGAAAATCTGAAAGATTACTTTGTGCATATTACATTTGAAAAAATTCCAAGATTACAAAATAGATCAACAGATACTATGGTGACAATGGGTTCTATGCTCGTATTCCGCCAGGGAATAATGATATGCCATTCTTTGTAGAAAATTTACATCAGCCTGTGTATGACATGCCAGAATCTTATCTATCTTGTGATGTTGTTGGTCCCAATTCCCCATGGTATGAGCCCATCTTTACCTATCTCAAGGACAAAACTTTCCCTCCCTATATCTCTCATTCTGAGAAATAAATCTTGATTCGCCAAATATCCCATTACACCCTTTTAGGAGGTACACTTTATCATCGTGGATATAATGGGAATCTGTTACGTTGTCTCGATGTGACAGAGTATATCCAAGAAATCAAAGAAGTACATGAAGGGGTGTGTGGAGCACATACTAATGGAATGTTTTGGCCAAGAAATTGTTAAGAGTAGGCTACTATTGGCCTATCATGGAAACCAATTTTTGCAATTATGTCAAGAAGTGTGTACTTTTCTAGAAGTATGGAAACTTCATCCATGCTCCATCGTAACCATTACAACCTATCACTACCCCATGGCCATTTTATAAATGGGCACTTGAATTCATAGGGAAACTTACTTGTACCTCATCTGATGGTCATACCCACATCATCACGACTACTGAATACTTTACAAAGTGGGTGGAGGTCGTTCCTCTAACCTATGTAACAGGAGCTCAGATTTCCAAATTTATCATGAATCATATTATTTGTCAGTATGGCATTCCTACAGCAATTTTTATGGATAAGGGAAAGTAATTTATGAATAAAAATATCAAGGGTTTCTGTCAGTGGTTCCAAATGAAGTTAAAATGGTCTACAGCATATTACCCCCAAGGTAATGGACAGGCCGAGGCCACAAACAAGACTTTGGTGAGAATAATGGAAAAGATGGTCAGTAAGACAGGTTGTAATCGGAACTTGCAAATCCACCCATCTCTTTGGGATTACAGAACCTCCATTCGCACTCCTACGAGTGTGACACCATACTCTCTAGTATTTGGGATATAATATATCATCCCACTAGAAATTGAACTTCCTTCCCTCAGAATCTCTCTTAGGGATTATCTGGACAAGGATGAAGATTATCGGGTAGCAAGAATGGCTAAGTTAGAGCTCCTAGATGAGAAGCACATTCGTGCTCTTAATCACCTAAAAGTGTATCAGAATAGAGTCTCTAGAAACTATAATAAGATAATCATACCTCGCCAATTTGAGGTTTCTGATTTAGTCATAAAGAAGAATCAATTCAACACAAAAGCGGAATGAGAAAATAAAGGAAAGTTTAAACCACATTTGTTAGGACCCTATGTTATAGTAGCCAAGTATGGCTAAGGGGCATACAAACTTGCTCACCCCAATGGTGATGAGATCCGTGAGTTCATGAACACTCTACATCTTAAGCGGTTCTAATCTTAAACATGGCACAAAATCAAAAAAGAAAAAAAAATCAAAAATACAAAAAAAATCAAAAAGAGAAAAAGAAAAAGAGAAAACAGGTCATCCACAAGTGAAAACCATGCTATTTTGGCACTTTGGATAGGTCCTTGGGTGAAAACCGGTTTCTAGCACCTTGGGAAGATTCGTTGTTCACAAGCATCTTACATCGAGAGGGTAATTTTAATTGGCCTAGCCCTAGTTCTACCGTCAAGATTCCTTGTGAGCTCAATCCTGTCAAGCCTTGATTTGGCTTTGTATTCTTTTATTCATCTATAAGGGGCATGGTATTTTGCTATTCCCCATCTAATGCTAGGGGCAATTCAATGACTTCACCTTCTTATTCATATGCCTGTGGCCTCTGCCCTTATATATTCCCCATATAACGCTTGGGGCATCCACGCTTTCTTGCTTACTTGTGCATAAATTATGGAGAACCATTTGAAAATGACACAAAAACAATAGAAAATTGTTTCTCAAAAATTTTAAACATTCAAAATGTTGAAAAATCTTAAACAATAGAAAATTGTTTCTCAAAAACTGTAAAAACATTCAAAATGTCGAAAAATCTTAAACATTAGAATTTTTTTTCAAAAATAAAAAACAATAGAAAATTGTTGCATGAAAACAAATCTTACAAAAACATTTACTTGCATTGTCTTGTTTCTTGCTTTGCTTGTTTGCTTGTATAGTTGCTTCATGTCTATGCTTTTAGGTTGTTTGTTGCTTGGGCATACTTTGTTAGAATTCATATTTTCTTGCTTAGATTAGATTTATTCTTACTTATGCATATTGAGGTATGTTTTTGCATGCTATTAATCATGGTGCATTATTATGTTAATTCATTATGTTCTTTGTTAGAATTTTATTGCATTTATTGCATGTGCATTGTTTTGTTATCACATCATCACATCTAACATCATCTATACATCATACATGAATTCTAAGCTAATAATCACATATCATATCATCAAATGGGGGCAAGAGGGATCACAAATATAAAAATCTATCCCCCCCGCACCCTTATCATCATATCATCCCATCCACTAAATATGGCATATCACATAAACAAACACATTTGATATATTATACAAATTCAATCATCTAGAAATCAAAACACATGTGATACATCAATAAGATCATGATACATATACAAGTTAAATAAAATAAAAATGCATCATAAACACAACCATCTATCCATGAGAAATAATAAACAAATGTCCAAATCATACATGTGTAGTATATCTGTATCAAAAAGGGATATAAATCACGGCAGTACATCAAAAAATCCTTCATCAGAGGCATGTATCAAAACTACTATACATCAAAAATGCCTTCATCTGAGGCATACAAAGGTGATACATCTATAATAGAATAAAATCCTTAATCAGAGGCTTGTGTCGAAACTACTGTACAAATACATAATGATATACATAGACCACAATCTTCTCATAGCCTTCATCAAGAGGTATATGTGGATATACAAAACATCACGGCTGACTCGAGCCCTCTGATGGGGTATCCGGTCTTTCTCATGGAGGTGGCATGACATGAGCATCACTGGCTCTCCCTGGTCATGGATGCTCCACTGAGGCCTGAGGCCTATCTGATCTGGTGCCCCTACTTGACTGCTGACTATAGTAAGGTGCTCACCACTCAGCCAAAACCACCTCAAAATATAAGGACCTATAATAGGAGGCCCTTCCCTCTACTATGGCCAGATCTCTATGAGTCTAGGAAGTCACTGCTATACCCTCTGTGCATCCATAGGATGCTATCTCTGCCGAGGCTCAGGAAAGCTCATCCTGGCCTACTACACGCTCTGCCCTGAGCCTATCTCACTCTAAAATCATAGGCTGCAGCTGGGATTGTGTCTGCTAGTATAAATTTGTTACCTAGGCCATTTGGGAGGCCATCTATCGAATCTTTTGGAAGTGCACAACAATTTCACCTCCTGGGCCAGCCTGGGACCGATCCTGATCTCGCTTTGATAATAAAGTCATAATCTGAGTTTGAGCTTGATCTCACTCAGTTATTACTATCACACACCAGGCTCGAGCCTCATCTCTCTCTGCTCTAGCCTGATCTCTCTCAGCTAGAGCTTTCTTTAACTACTACTGCAAGGTGGTTGTCTGTGCCACTGATTGCACCACTAAGACTGGTCCCTGTGGCACCCTAGACAATTGGCACTGCTCTAGGACTCTAACTCTAGGAATTTGTGTAGGTGCCTATCTTAGACGTTATGGCCTTGGTGCCTGTACCTATAGGGCACCCTGCTCATCATTAGGTAATCCATCAAATGGATCCTCTGGATCATGTCCTACTAGACCCTCTCTCTGCTCAACACTATGCCAAATCTCTCTAGGCAGTCAGGCACTTGCTACATAGGCCTCCTCTGGGATAGTAAGGCACTGGGGTAAGATAGTGGCATACCAAGTCTAATAATCTGTTGTAGTACTTGGATCCCTGACTTGTCGTGTTAGGTCCCATGGCTGTGGGACCACCTATGAGAAACTCTCCCTGACTTGGTCCACCAGTATGCAAGGCCCCATAGTATGCTTCTCAGAGTCTCGGTGGGCATACTATATATCAGGCTGTGGAACCCCTTGTACTATGCCAAGCTACCGCTAACACCTGTCAACTCTATATAGCTTTATGATGTAGTTGTGACTGCCAAGGATAAAGTGCTCTACTACACACACACTGAGCTCTACGACATCCTTTGGCCACTGGATATGTCTATAGGGTCACCATATAATGTCTATCTCTTGCAGCTCATCTAACTCTCACCGGTATCTATATAGGTTTCCTAGGTGTCCTCATACATCACCACCTATTGATACCCACACCATGTAAGATGGCTCCTCTAGGTCTCAAACATGTAAAGTACCAATAGGGCATCCGTTATTAATGTGGTCCCATGACCAAATCTATAACAATGATGTTTGCCCCATGGTCTTCTAATCGTGGTAATTGATCAAGTGTAAATCCCAGTATAAGTGCGCTAGTATGCACTACCCCAACAATAATTCTCACCACTAAAAATGCCATGAACTAATGGTAGTAACCCTCTCAGGAAATATGTCCCTGTCTTATCAGTGAGAAAAAATAAAATAATAAGTGACATGATGTATAGGGGACCTGATGTACTGTCAGGTCAGAAATACACTCGTGTAATGCAATAGTCATACAATCATGCGGTATGTCATCTATGTCGAAAAGGTCACTGCAAGCTACTTTAATCTGCCCTATTTCAAAGTTGTACTCAATCAAAGTACCCATTATTGGCATGTGGAGAATCCACCATACATCCTCCAGGGTCATAGTCATCTCCCCAGTAGGAAGTCTGAAACACTTTCTCTCACTATTCCATCATTCGACTAGCGCAGTTAGTAAACCATGGTACAAAGTGATGGACAACATCTGAGACATGGAGCCTAGCTCCACTGCCTCAAGAAGTATGGCCATGGCTTGTCGGTTTCACTGACGCATGCTCCCCTCTAACTTGATAATCTTGGAATGACACTCCCATGTCTGCAACACTAGAAATCATCTCTAAAAAATGTCAATCCACTCGTCAGTTACTAACATTTCTTCTAAAAATCTATCAATCATTTTAGGGTTAACCCAAAAATCCTAAAAAAATTTCTAAGTGTCATCTTATTGGCATTTTTTGGTCTATCCTCCACTGGCCTGGGATTCCTGCACGCCCTTTTGGGTATGTGTACCTCCCTTTTGACATGTAACATCCTCAATTTAGTACATTAGAAGAAGAAAAAAAAATTGATAGATGCATCCTAGTTCTAAATACATAATTTAGAACTCTCAGATCATAACAATCATTCTTATAACAGATAATCATATGCAGCTGTGATGACTCGGAGTACCTCCGATCTATTCATTCCATGACTCGGTAATCTACCGATCTATTCATGAGTATCAAAGAGTTGGCGTTTTTATTTTAACACATCCCTCTTGTGGTTCTCTTCCCTAATCTAGGATTCAGAATGCTCTATCCAAGGAACCTATCTGAATAATTGTTACCATTATTCATCGGCATCTCGTCCCTTAGACTAGGTGACATAGGACAATGCAATCAGTAGCTTGCAATACTTTGGCCAAAGATTTGAAACATACTGCTGATGTCTCGTATTCCTTGACGGCATACTCGTCAATCTGGAATACGTCCTTCACCCCATTCCTATGTTATGTAGAATGTCTTATACTAACTTCTGTCAGTCTCTCCTGCCCCAAGTTATTCACTCAGGAACGGATTAATAATATGACAATGATATAAGGATGTTCTCAAGGACTAGGGATACGCTGACATACTAGGTCAACCCTTGTTAACCCCGTGTGTCAAGGTACCCCGAGTCTCCAAGGCAACCTCATATCATGATCACATTCCTAACCAGTCCCAGAGTAAAAACTTGTTCGTGTTTAAGGTGTAAATCTTAACGATCAATGCAAAGGGTGATGTCATAAGTCACCTGCATTGTTGTATCTTCGAGAAGATCCTAATCTTCTCGAAGGTACAACCTTGCAGTTGACTTGTGCCATCAACCTTCAAATCCACCTCGAAAAGATCTACTTAACTTTAAGGTGTTACTTACGTTGAGTTAAAGTTATACTTGAAGACGCTCTTTTTAGGGTAGTCTTTTCCCAACCCCTGGGTTCCTCACCCTAGAATTCCCCTTCTTATTAAGACCCATTTCACAAGAGAAGTTAATAAGATTTGAGGTCTCATCAAGGATTTCTTTGTTACACAATGATCTAAATCAATGAAATTGGGCAATAGCCTAAAATCTGCACATAAGGTTATTAACCATACCCTTTTAGGTTTATATCAATTCTCATAACTGAAATATATCTTACTTATTAGTATTAAGATATAGTGATTTAAAATCAAATTAAATGTTGTCTTGACTTAGATCAAGACTAGGAAGTAATAATTTATTCAACCCTGTTTAGCTTCCTGTTAAGGTTTATTTTAACCTTAGCTTCTCGAAAGACAGTGATCTAAATTCCAATTTAGCTTTAGATAGAACATAACAGAATTACTAAACATTCACAAGTATTCAGTCATATAATCTTTGCAAAGCTTACATAGAGAATCCCAAATGTCTCCAAGGTATACAATAATAACAATGCTCTTAAAATCATTCGAACTGAAGAAGTTCAATCCATCAAGATATGAATGCAAACACATAAGTAACAAATACCTCATTTCATTCATTTCTAAGCTAATCAAATACATTTTATGCATTCTGCATACTTGATACAATACTCAACAGCAAGATAACATCTTTCTTCAAGTAGTACATTTAGAGGATCAAATTGGAATTCATCATAAAACCAAATTAAACAATCTGAACATCATATCAGATCTGCGTGCCTTTACCACTTACGGCAACCATCTGCAAAAATTGTCAACATGGGTCAGTTCAGTGAACTGAGCATGATAAGCACTAATTCTTAAAACAATTGCAATCCACCAATTGTTCTCATTAAACAACCTGTTTATAATGAAATCATTTCTTCAAATTCCAAACTTAAATCAGGCTATTCATCCTATATGTTAGAGACTAAGAACATATAAATACAACCTTTCTAAGACAGCAATACTCCTACAAGAATGTTTCTAACAATTTCTCAAAGGCAGTTAAAACATTCAACAAGCTCACTATCTTAATTCTTTTATCATCATAACACATTTCAATGGTATTGACAAGTATACCTATTTATACAGCAACACGCATTTTATACCAGTCTCTCCATACAATACCACAGTTTATTCTTGTTATGCCCTTACCGTAGAGATCGCAAAAGGATGCAAGAAGAAAGCACACAAGGTTTCCTGACTAGGAGAGAGAGAATTTTCCTATTCAACTTATTATACATCAACATATAAATTACAGTCTAGAAGAAAGAAACAGAGTCAATTAGATTCCTAAATCGATAATGTTCTAGACTGTACCGACTCCTTTAGTATAATGCAAATACATTTACGCATGTGACTAAACAGTCGAGATTACAAGAAGAACTACAGTTCCATCTAAATCCAATTATAAAAATCACTTGTAGCTATTAAGCAATATAAGAGCTCTCGCGACAAGCAATAGTAAGTAATCCAACCAAAACAGACTCAACAATTCTTTTTCATATCATTCATTAACATGAATATACCCATCGCCATTGTTTAACAGAGCACAGCTAGGAGCTTTTTATCACAGTCAGCCACGAGACTAGATAACACTAAAACAAATGACGTTCCATATGCAAATACAGCGATATTCACACTAAGTCTAAACACAAACATGCACAGCTTCATTCAACTGAATCTAATCTCTATGAATGTACAGCAAGGACTTTACAGAAGTTACATCCATTACATAAGCTCATCCAAGTTTTAACCTAAGTAGAGCCATCCCGCAAACACATCAGGGCTTGAACAGGAGTCGAGTTCACATGGAAATACTGCAAGGGCTCCAACGGAGTCGTATCCCACAAGAACTCATAGCCCAGGTTAAGATTAAAGTCGAATTCATACGAAAACATTCAAGGACTCCAACTGAATCAATATCAACAGTCTTCACAACTAAACTTCTACAGAAGTTGATTACAAGATACATATTAAGGATTCCACAGAATCAATATCAATAAGTATTCACAACTGAGTTTATACAGAAGTCGAAACACTAGTTACAATTCAAGGACTCCAACTATGTCAATACCAACCGTATTCACAACTAAGCAACAGTATTCATAACTGAGCAACAGTATTCGTAACTAAGCAACAGTATTCACAACCAGGGCTTTGATTGAAGTCGAATTCATACAACAATTCAAGGACTCCAACAGACTCAAAACCAATGAGTATCCATAACAAGCTTCCGCAGAAGTCAATAACATACTACCCATTTCAAGGATTCCAATAGTATGCACAAAGAAACTACTACAGAAGTTAAAAACATAAGTTACGTTTCAAGGATTCAAAAGGAGTCAAAACCATATAGTATTCTCAACTAAACTTCTACATAATTCGTAACATACTATCCATTTCAAAAATTCCAACAATATCATGCTAAAAAGTATTCACTGAAAAACTTCAACAGAAGTCGTAACATACTATCAATTTCAAGAATTCCAACCATATCATGCTAAAAGTATTCACTGAAAAACTTCAACAGAAGTCGTAACATACGAAACATTACAAAGACTCTCACTGAGTCATTTTCGTATTTAATCCTTGCTACTTTCAACAAATTCTAACCCAAAATTGCAAACTCAGTAAGGACCTTGACAATAGTCGCATTCAAGTAGTATAATCACAGCAAGATTCCAAATAGAAGAAACTTCAAGAATTCACAGCAAGATTCAACAGAATTAAATCAACAATAATAGCATAGCTGGTCTGTAATCGAAATGAAACCAAAAGGAAGAATAAATACAGTAATCATTCCAACAAGGTCTTCTAAAACCCCAAGATTCCTAATTCCACAGGAAAAGAAGAACCAATACATTGCTTCAAACTAACTGAACTGAAATCACCTGAACATAGTTGTTTTAATGAAAGCATTTAGAGTAAAGCAAGATTTTTCAAAGTCAGGGCCTATCATGCCTGCTAATATCGCTTTAAAAATCCAAAGAAGACCTCTGAATGAGCTCAAGCCTTCTCCTCTTCTTCCACGATAGATTCAGCAACAATAATTTGTTACCCTCATGTCTTATAAACTTTCCCCGAAAGAGAAAAGAGCTAGTTATTCTCATAGTTGCCATGCAACACCAAGTAGACTGGTTCGAAGAACCAGTGATCAAACAGAGAGAAAACCAGAGCGTATGGAAAACCAAAATACCAACCAATTTTCCATTTGCATGCCTTCCCAAGAGATCCGCGCTCGAGAACCGAAGTTCATCAATGACATTAACTCCAAGATTCCCACCCAATCTCCATTGCCATTGACCGCCATAGTTGGCGATTGACAATTGCAAACCAAAGACCATTCCCAGATTTGGCGACTCTGCCACGTTAGACTCAATAGATATTTACAACCTCCACCAAATCCCAAGTCCTTCATCCTTATCCACCTCATAAATGCCATAGAAACTACCGCCCATGGCTCGCACCCCTTCATAGGTCCCCCTTCATCCACTATCATTCGTTAGGTTAGAAACATAGGTTAGATCATAAGGTAATACTTTATTCTTACTTCCATAGTGCTAGGTGGCTAACCTTAGGAACATTTAGCTTATAGTTTAGGGCTAGGTTAGATTAGCACTAATCCAACCCATAGGTTATAGTTTAGGTTTAGGTTATTAACCTTAATAAATCCAGTCTAGGTCCCACAAGTAGGTTCGATCAGTATTGGAACCAAACAGGGTATAACATCCCTGTACAGGATCCTATCAGGTATTGCTAAATAAGCTTACTGAATACCCAGGAACATCTTACCTGGCTTAAGGTCTAGGCCTTCCCGATGTTACGGTATTTGGAACCGATTTTCATTTAACAAGATCAGCCTGAGTTACCTCCTGAATTGCTCATTCAACACATTCAGACCTTGCAACCTTCGTAAGGTCTATAATTTTTTTTCATCGAGAATAAACTTAAAACATCTCTTGGATCAATGCCACTGATCCAAGGCTGAGTCATAAAGATGGGTAAATCCACAATTCATCCCAAAATCAGATTGAACTCAGGTGCTAAAAATGAAAGAAATAAAAGAGTCCAAGCATATCCTGACTCAGTCAAAGATCTTCAAGAGCAAAGAAGATATAATCCATATCAAGCATGACTTCACAATCAAAGGAACACATCCTTATAGAGAAGAAATCATATATCAACACTTGAATGCTCAGGAGGAAGTAACAATAGTTTAGAGTGTTACATGCTTCCCTCCTAAAAGATTCATCGTCCCGATGATTACATATTTGATTTACCTTCAGGTCAACCAATTTATTAGTTCACAATACAATGTGACTATTTCCAACTTGAATAGTTCCAGAAATCAATGTCACGATACATTTTATTCAGCTTGAATAATGTTTGCCTCAATCTGGCTTTCATATAGACATGAAAAATATAAGTTCATAAAAATAAAAAAATGTTTTGTCAACAGATTTCATTCTGTTGAAAAAGAAAAGGAAAAGCAATTTTCATCTCTTCAAGATTTTCCCAAGTTGCACTTTCTTCGTTAAACTGGTCCCACTGGACCTTACATTGTTGTATTTCACGATTTCTCAAATGCAATTGGCGAGTTTCCAGCACTCGTGTGGGTTTAACCATGATTATTCCTGGGTCTTGGACCTGCAAGGAATTCCAATTTAAGACATGTGACAAATCTGAAACGTATTTCTTAAGCAAAGAAATATGGAAAATATCATGCATGTGAGATAAAGCAGGTGGTAATGCTAATCGATAAGCTACAGGATTGATTATTTCGACAATTTCAAAAGGTCCCACGTAACGAGGTGACAACTTGGCAGCCTTGCCAAAAGTTATAGAACTCTTTCTGGGTTTAACACGAAGAAAAACCTTCTCACCAAGCTCAAACCTTCGATCAACCCACTTAAGGTCAGCATAGTTCTTCTGCCTATCTGTTGCTTCCTTTAATCGTTTGCGAATCAACTTTACTTGATGTTCCATTTCAGTGAGAATCTCTGGTCCAATTACCACTCTATCCTCAATACTATCCCAACTAACAGGGGTTCTGCACTTCCTTCCATAAAGTGCTTCAAAAGGTGCCATTTTAAGAGATGAGTGATAAGTGTTGTTGTATGTGAATTCAACTAGTGGAAGATACTCTTCCCATTTATACTGTTGATCCATGTAATACATTTGTAACATATCTTCCAACACTTTATTTACTCTCTCTGTTTGTCCATCCGTTTTCGGATGATATGTAGAACTAAAGTTTAGTTTCGTTCCAAGAGCTGTATTAAGCATTTTCCAAAATCTTGATGTCATTCTAGGATCCCTGTCAGATATAATCAATTTTGGTACACCATGTAACCTAAAAATTTCGTGCACGAATATTTTGGTCAACACTGGTGAATCATCCTTTAGATTTCCAGTGATGAAATGAGCTACCTTAGTTAGTTTATCTACAACTACCAGGATAACATCATGTTTATTCATGGACATAGGTAACCCTTGTACAAAGTCCATGCTTATTACTTGCCATTTGTACTGCGGTATGCTATGGGGATATAATAGTCCAGTAGGGTGCATGTGTTCTACCTTAACCCGCTAACATTCCAGACAATGAGTCACAAAATCAATAACATCCTTTTTCATACCTTTCCAAAAGTATTGTTGTTTTAGATCAGCGAGCATTTTTGTGATACCCGGGTGTCCAGAGAAGGGCGAATTATGAAATTCAACTAATAACTTTTTTCTCAAATCATTTAGCATAGGTACGTATACCCTATTTTCATAACGTAAGATTCCTTCATTATCAAAATGAAAACCTTTATACCTTTCATCATTAGGTTCTGCAGCAAGCGCTGCTTTTACTTGCTGAAAGTATATATCAGATTCTGAGGCACTTTTTACCTCATCCTTAAACTGAGTTCTTAATGTTATAAGAGCATAAATGTGCTTCCTACGACTTAAAGCATCTTGCTACCCTATTCTCTTTCCCTTTGATGTAGCTAATATCAAAATCATATTGAGATAAAAACTCTAACCACCTTCTCTGTCTGGCATTTAGATTAGGCTGAGTGAAAATATATTTCAGTCCTAAGTGATCAGTTTTCAACTCAAAAGGTTTCCCAAGTAAATAGTGTCTCCAGACTTGAAGCGCATGAACAATGGCAGCAAGCTCCAAATCATGAGGAGCATAATTCAGCTCATGTAACTTAAGTTTTCTACTTTCATATGCTATGACTTGATCATTTTGTAACCAAACACCTCCAAGGCCTTCCCCAGAAGCATCCGTTACAATAGTAAAGCTCCCATTAGGGTCTGGTACAGCTAAAATAGGTGCGGAAGTCAACTGACTTTTCAGACTTTTGAAATCAGTTTCGCACTTATCATTCCAAATAAATTTCTTATCCTTCTTCTGCAAGGAAGTTATCGGTGCAGCCACTTTAGAAAAATCCATAACAAATTTTCTATAATAACCAGCAAGACCCATGAAGCTTCTTACTTCGTGCACATTCTTTGGTGCAGGCCACTCAGTTATTGCCACTATTTTTGAAGGATCCACAACAATTCCTTCTTTACTAATGACATGACCCAAATAGTGAACTTTTGTATCAAAGAAAGAACATTTGGATAACTTACCATACAACTTTCTTTTTCTCAGAATTCCCAAAACTATCTTCAAATGCTCATTGTGTTCCTCGACATTTTTGGAATAAATGAGAATATCATCCAAGAATACAAGTACAAACTTGTCCAAATATTCTTGAAAGATATTATTCATTAAGTTCATAAAAGCTATGGTTGCATTAGTTAATCCAAAGGGTAGAACCATGAATTCATAATGTCCGTACCTTGTTCGGAAAGCTGTTTTATGAATATCTTCTTCTCTAATCCTTAATTGATGATAACCAGATCAAAGATCTATCTTGGAATAAACCACTACCCCACGCATCTGGTCAAATAGATTGTTGATCCTTGGAAGTGGGTATCTGTTCTTTATTGTTGCTTTGTTCAACATCCGATAATCAATACATAGCCTAAGTGTTCCATCCTTCTTTTTCACAAATATTACTGGCGCTCCCCAAGGTGAAACACTTGGTCTAATCAAACCTTTAGACAAAAGTTATAGCAATTGTGCCTTAAGCTCGACTAACTCTGTAGTAGTCATCCGATAAGGTGCTTTGGAAATAGGTTCCGTTCCTGGTTTGATTTCGATAGTGAAGTCAAATTCCCTCTTGGGTGGTAAACCTGGTAATTCCTCCAGAAAAACATCTTTGAAACTTTGCAACAGAGGAAATCGTTTCATGGAATCACCATATTCTTCTGAAAATTCAGATATCTTTACTGCATAAAGGGTACATCCTTTGTTTTTAACCTTTTTAAGCTGCATAGCTGACAGTTTTCTAACTGAAATTTCCCATTTCACACCTTGAATCTCTACTGCTTTCAGCCGATCATCTAAACATTTTATATTCTTTTCATAGCAGTCTACTTTTGCTTTATGGTCAGCTAACCAATTGACACTGATGACAATGTCATACGATCCCAAAGGTGTAACATAGAGGTCAACTTCAGTGGAAAAGTTAGGTAAGTCAAGGACTGCCCCAAAAAGACACATACTCACTATATGAACAGAATTATTACCATACTATACAGTCCAAGATTTATCCATTTTTCTAGCCTTTCTTTTAAGTTTAGAAGCAAGTTTACTAGAAATAAAACATTCAGTAGCTCCTGTATCAAAAATAATAGTGACAGGTATGCCAAATAACTTACCCGAAACTTCTATAGGTGTCACTTGCTTTTCAGCTTGCTTGTCTGCTACTGCAGCATGTATCTTATGCTGCTGATTACGATCATCCTTCTTCAAAGGGAACTGATTTGCGTAGTGGTCTTTGCCACAATTGTAGCAGCCTCCTACAGGTCCCTTTTTAGGCTCAAAATTACCTCTAACCTTGTAATTATCACGTTGTCCTCCATAGGGCTTCTTCCCATTGTTATAATTTTTGGCAAAATTATCCCTTACATTTCCAGCAGGCTTATTTGCTACTGTTTTCTTACTATTATCCCCTGGAAACTTACTTCTGTTTCCAAACTTTTTCCATGGTCCCTTTTTGGGTGCAAGTGAAGTTGAAGAAGGGTTTGCAATCTTCTTCCGCACTTCCTCTTTATGAGCAGAAATAGCCTTTAATTTCTGTTCTTGTCTTATGGCCTTTTCAACAACTCCTTCCATAGTGGTTGGACTGTGAACATCGACCTCTCCCCCTATCACGGGATTCAGTCCCATGATGAATTTTCGTATTCTGAACTTCTCGTCAGTTTGATACTGTGGTACATACTTGAGGAGTTTTGTAAACCGCTCCCAGTATTCAGTTACCGTTAGCTTCCCTTGAGCTAAGTTCTAGAATTCTGTCATTTTCTGATCATAGAAAAGTTGTGGCAGCCAACGTTGCCTAAAATAGCCCTTAAATTGATCCCAAGTAATATTGGTCTCATCAATATTTAGCTCAGCTTTACGGCTATCCCACCACGAAGATGCTTCGTGGGAAAGCTGATAGGCTCCCCAAATAGCTTTGGTTTCCTCTGAGAAGTTTCTTATTGCAAAGTACTTCTCCATTTCACTGAGCCAGTTCTCAGCTCCATCTCCTAATGTGGTGCCATCATATTTAGGTGGGCTTATCCTTTTTATATCATTAGTGAGTTCTGCTGCCAACCTGGCCTTTTTGTTTTCTGGTTGGACAGGTGCATTTCCAGCGTTATTATCAACACCCATATCGGGGTTGTCCTCAGGAGGTTGCTGATTGTTATTACCAGCTTCATCATCCTCCTCATTTCCCATTACTTGTTGTTCAAGTACAGCCAAACGATCTCTTGTGTCCAATAGGGCAGCAAGGATCTCATCAAGCTTTTGGGTTGTTGCCACCCCTCCTTCAGGTGGAGCATTATTCGCAACGTTCCCCCTTGTTCTAACCATTTTCTGTTACAAGAAAATTCAGGTTTTTATCAGATTATGGACACAATAGGTCCAAGAGCTGCAACCTTCAGCTCTGATACCAAGATGTAACGTCCTCAATTTAGTACATTAGAACAAGAATTTTTTTTGATAGATGCATCCTAGTTCTAAATACATAATTTAGAACTCTCAGATCATAACAATCATTCTTATAACAGATAACCATATGCAGTTGTGATGACTCGGAGTACCTCCGATCTATTCATTCCATGACTCGGTAATCTACCGATCTATTCATGAGTATCAAAAAGTTGGCATTTTTATTTTAACACATCCCTCTTGCGGTTCTCTTCCCTAATCTAGGATTCAGAATGCTCTGTCCAAGGAACCTATCTGAATAATTGTTACCATTATTCATCGGCATCTCGTCCCTTAGACTAGGTGACATAGGACAACGCAATCAGTAGCTTGCGATACTTTGGCCAAAGATTTGAAACATACTGCTTATGTCTCGTATTCCTTGACGGCATACTCGTCAATCTAGAATACGTCCTTCACCCCATTCCTATGTTATGTAGAATGTCTTATACTGACTTCTGTCAGTCTCTCCTGCCCCAAGTTATTCACTCAGGAACGGATTAATAATATGACAATGATATAAGGATGTTCTCAAGGACTAGGGATACGCTGACATACTGGGTCAACCCTTGTTAACCCCAGTGTGTCAAGGTACCCCGAGTCTCCAGGGCAGCCTCATATCATGACCACATTCCTAACCAGTCCCAGAGTAAAAACTTGTTCGAGTTTAAGGTGTAAATCTTAACGATCAATGCAAAGGGTGTCACCATAAGTCACCTGCATTGTTGTATCTTCGAGAAGATCCTAATCTTCTCGAAGGTACAACCCTGCAGTTGACTTGTGCCATCAACCTTCAAATCCACCTCGAAAAGATCTACTTAACTTTAAGGTGTTACTTACGTTGAGTTAAAGTTATACTTTAAGACGCTCCTTTTAGGGTAGTCTTTTCCCAACCCCTGGGTTCCTCACCTTAGAATTACCTTTCTTATTAAAACCCATTTCACAAAGAGAAGTTATTAAGATTTGAGGTCTCATCAAGGAGTTCTTTGAAACACAATAATCTAAATCAACGAAATTGGGCAATAGCCCTTAAATCTTCACATAAGGTTGCTAACCATACCCTTTTAGGTTTATATCAGTTCTCATAACTGAAATATATCTTACTTATTAGTATTAAGATATAGTGATTTAAAATCAAATTAAACGTTGTCTTGACTTAGATCAAGACTAGGAAGTAATAATTTATTCAGCCCGTTTAGCTTCCTGTTGAGGTTTATTTTAACCTTAGCTTCTCGAAAGACAG
Organism: Taxus chinensis; assembly: GCA_019776745.2. Lineage (NCBI taxonomy): Eukaryota > Viridiplantae > Streptophyta > Pinopsida > Cupressales > Taxaceae > Taxus > Taxus chinensis. The sequence goes on along the minus strand of CM034146.1, from coordinate 30,594,709 downwards.
TGATCTAAATTCCAATTTAGCTTTAGATAGAACATAACAGAACTACTAAACATTCACAAGTATTCAGTCATATAATCTTTGCAAAGCATACTTAGAGAATCCCAAATGTCTCCAAGGTATACAATAATAACAATGCTCTTAAAATCATTCGAACCGAAGAAGTTCAATCCATCAAGATACGAATGCAAACACATAAGTAACAAATACCTCATTTCATTCATTTCTAAGCTAATCAAATACATTTTATGCATTCAACATATTTGATACAATACTCAATAGCAAAAGAACATCTTTCTTCAAGTAGTACATTTAGAGAATCAAATTGGAATTCATCATAAAACCAAATTAAACAATCTGAACATCATATCAGATCTGCGTGTCTTTACCACTTACGGCAACCATCTGCAAAAATTGTCAACACGGGTCAGTTCGATGAACTGAGCATGATAAGCACTAATTCTTAAAACAATTGCAATCCACCAATTGTTCTCATTAAACAACCTGTTTAAATGAAATCATTTCTTCAAATTCCAAACATAAATCAGGCTATTCATCCTTATATGTTAGAGACTAAGAACAAATGAATACAACCATTCTAAAGACAACAAAACTCCTACAAGATTGTTTCTAACAATCTCTCAAAGGCAGTTAAAAAATTCAACAAGCTCACTGTCTTAATTCTTTTATCATCATAACACATTTCAATGGTATTGACAAGTATACCTATTTATACAACAACACACATTTTATACCAGTCTCTCCATACAATACCACAGTTTATTCTTGTTATGCCCTTACCGTAGAGATCGCAAAAGGATGCAAGAAGAAAGAACACAAGGTTTCCTGACTAGGAGAGAGAGAGATTTTCCTATTCAACTTATTATACATCAACATATAAATTACAGTCTAGAAGAAAGAAACAGAGTCCATCAGAATCCTAAATCAATAATGTTCTGGACTGTACCGACTCCTTTAGATTAATGTAAATACATTTACGCATGCGACTAAACAGTCGAGATTACAAGAAGAACTACAGTTCCATCTAAATCCAATTATAAAAGTCACCTGTAGCTACTAAGCAATACAAGAGCTCTCGTGACAAGCAACAGTAAGTAATCCAACCATAATAGACTCAAAAATTCTTTTTCATATCATTCATCAACATGAATATACCCATCGCCATTGTTTAACAGAGCACAGCTAGGAGCTTTTTATCACAGTCAGCCACGAGACTAGATAACACTTAAAACAAATGACGTTCCATATGCAAATACAGCGATATTCACACTAAGTCTAAACACAAACATGCATAGCTTCATTCAACTGAATCTAATCTCTATGAATGTATAGCAAGGACTTTACATTAGAAGCCGCATCCATTCAAGAAGAATAATCAACAAGGACTTCACCTAAGTAGAGCCATTCCATATCAATACATTTCCTCAGGGTTTCAACATGAAGTCGAGCTACTACATGGAAATACTGCACAGGGCTCCAACAGAGTCGTATCCAACAAAGAAAACCCATCCTTTAATTCCTCAGGTTAACTGAACATTACAAGTCGAATTCATATGAAAAACATTCAAGGACTCCAACTGAATCAAATCAAAACAGTCCTACACAACTAAACTTCTACAGAATTCGAATACAACTCGCATACATATTAAGGATTCCAACAGAATCAATTCATCAATAAGTATTCATGAACCTAAGCTTATACAGAAAACTTCGAAACACTAGTTACATTTCAAGGACTCTAAATTCATGTCAATACCAACCGTATTCACAACTAAGCAATAACATTCGCTAACTGAGCAACAGTATTCACAACTAAGCATACGTTTTAAGGACTCCTAACGGAGCAACAGCAACTGTATTCACAACCAAGCTTCGACAGAAGTTTGAAATACAAGATACATTTCAAGGACTTCAACAGACTCAAAACCAATGAGTATTCGCAACTAAGCAACTGCAGAAGTCAATAACATACCATCCATTTCAAGGATTCCAGACAGTATGCACAAGAAACTACTAAGAAGTTACAAATTAAGTTACGTTTCAAGGATTCAAATGGAGTCGAAACCATATAGTATTCTCAACTAAAATTCTACAGAAGTCGAAACACTATCCATTTCAAAAATAACAATATCATTTCAAGGAACTCCAACTGAGTTCATACTATCAACATTTCATTCACAACATAACAACTAACAGTATCCTCTACTAAGCTTCAACAGAAGACGAAAACATACGAAACATTACAAAGGACTCTCACTGAGTCATTTTCGTATTTAATCCTTGCTAACTTTCAACAGATTCTAACCCAAAATTGCAAACACAGTAAGGACCTCGACAATAGTCGCATTCAAGTAGAATAATCACAGCAAGCATTCCAAACAGAAGAAACTTCAAGTATTCACAGCAAGATTCAACAAGATTAAATCAACAATAAAAGCACAGCAGGTCTGTAATCGAAATGAAACCAAAAGGAAGAATAAATACAGTAACCATTCCAATAAGGTCTTATAAAACACCCGAGATTCATAATTCCACAGGAAAAGAAGAACCAATACATTGCTTCAAACCAACTGAACTGAAATCACCTGAACAGAGTTGTTTTAATGAAAGAATTTAGAGTAAAGTAAGATTTTTAAAAGTCAGGGCCTATCATGCCTGGTAATGTCACTTTAAAAATCTGAAGAAGACCTCTGAATGAGCTTGAGCCTTCTCCTCTTCTTCCACGTTAGATTCAGCAACAATAATTTGTTACCCTCATGCCTTATAAACTTTCCTCGACAGAGAAAAGAGCTAGTTATTCTCATAGTTGCCATGCAACACCAAGTAGACTGGTTCGAAGAACCAGTGATCAAACAGAGAGAAAAATGGAGTGAATGGAAAACCAAACATACCAACTAGTTTTCCATTTGCATGCCTTCCCAAGCAATCCGTGCTCAGGAACCGAAGTTCATCAATGACATTAACTCCAAGATTCCCACCCAATCTCCATTTCCACCGACCACCATAGTTGGCGATTGACAAATGCAAACAAAAGACCATTTCCAGATTTGGTGACTCTGCCACGTCAGGTCTCACTAGATATTTACAACCTCCACCAAATCCCAAGTCCTTCATCCTTATCCACCTCATAAATGCCATAGAAACTACCGCCCATGGCTCGCACCCCTTCATAGGTCCCCCTTCATCCATGATCATTAGTTAGGTTAGAAACATAGGTTAGATCATAAGGTAATACTTTAGTCTAACTTCCATAGTGCTAGGTGGCTAACCTTAGGAACATTTAGCTTATAGTTTAGGGCTAGGTTAGATTAGCACTAATCCAACCCATAGGTTATAGTTTAGGTTTAGGTTATTAACCTTAATAAATCCAGTCTAGGTCTAACAAATAGACTCGTTCAGTATAAGAACCAATCAGATATACATTCCCGAAATGGATTCTATCCAGCATTGATAATAAGCTAACAGTATATACACAGAATTTATTACCTGGCTTAAGGTCTAGACCTTCCTGATATTACGATATTGGGAACCAATTCATTTAACATGATCAGCCTGAGTTAGACTCCATGGAATTTCTTATTCAACACATTCAGACCTTGCAACCATTCGTAAGGTCTATAATTTTTGTTCATCCAGAATAAACTTAAAAAATCTCTTGGATCAATGCCACTGATCCAAGGCTGAGTCATAAAGATGGGTAAATCCACAATTCATCCCGAAATCAGATTGAACTCAGGTGCTAAAAATGAAAGAAATAAAAGAGTCCAAGCATATCCTGACTCAGTCAAAGATCTTCAAGAGCAAAGAAGATACAATCCATATCAAGCATGACTTCACAATCAAAGGAACACATCCTTATATAGAAGAAATCATATATCAACACTTGAATGCTCAGGAGGAAGTAACAATAGTTCAGAGTGTTACATCGAGATTGTTGGACATTTGAGCACATTGTTTTGTGTTCGACCAGTGGGGATGCCCCGGGTAGATGCATTCCCAAGCAGCTGATTGCGTTTGAGAGTATGGTCACCTAGGCTAAGGGACGAGATGACCGATGGGAGAGGCCCAAGGTACCAGAGCTACTCAGATAGATGTAGCTTATTACAAGAGGTTGTCTGGAGGGGCCCAGATCTAGGGGTGAGACAACATTTGGAGGCCATATGATGGGATTCCCCTCATACAGACAGATGGCCACGGAGCTAGCTGGATACTCATGAATAGATCATCTATGGATAATGGGGTCATGGAGCGCGGGAGAGCATGAGCAGATACTCCGTAGATCAGGTTAGACACCAGTTTGGATTGGTCTATGGTGTATCCACCTCCATTCTTGTAGTATAGGAGAAATGATGTGGAGTGACCTATGATCTTCACCACGACCCACAATGCCGATTTAGAACTAGGAGTAGCATGTATCATAAAAAGATTGAAAATGATGTTTTTCTATTGTTACTAAAATGGGTAAAGGTAGTGGTGGGTAGCACATACTAAGCCTAGTCGTACCACCAAGGACAAGGTAGCCTGTACTTGGCCACCATCATAGTTTAGAGAGACGTCCTACATGATACAGGTGGCTACTTGTGTGCCTATGACATTTTGTATTGAGTATCATGCAGTTTGCATGCCAACAATTTTGTTCATGATGGACATAGGCTTGCCATATCTTATGTAGGCCCAGATAGTGATGCTGCAGGACACATATTTACAGCATATGATGAGGTACCTGCATAGGCTTGATTTGTAGGGGTTTTGATGAGAGATTTTGAGAGGATATTGGTGGAGATGATGGGGAGAGAGCCACACTAAAGGTGCAAGTGCAGGCATGATACAGGGCTAGTTGGCCACAGTCACAGGGGTAGGTGATGGGTCAAGTCAGGGCTTAGGCATGGATTGAGTCAGGTCACAGGTATGGTTGAGTCAGGTACGGTTTACCCTATAGGATCGAGATACAGGCATAGGTACAGACTAGGCACGGGTTGACTCAAGGTCTAGTACTTAGGGCATGGTGGAGTCAGGTGTAGGTTCAGGCGATGAGGGTCTGATTTTTACAAGTACCCACGCAGGTAGGGGTTGTGACTCATGGCACCTCCACAGTATAATTCCCATGGCTAGGTTCAGAGATGACCTATTGAGAGGCACAGTAGTACCATCATCCTTGTTGATGTCAGAGCCTAGAGTAAAATCCCTCAGTAGTGCCTAATAAGAAAGTGTAATGTTTGCGATGATCCTTACTCACAATGTCGAGAGTATATTAACTTGTTGTTTCAGCGAGCCCATAGATATGCCTAGTGGTTTGATTTTCAATAGTTGATGCTAGAGAGCTAGCACTAGGTGAGGGGCCATAGAAGGTATTTTAGGAATAGTAAAGATGGATTGGTTACACAAGTGTGGTAGAGGGGTATTGGCTGAGCTACACAGGCACAGGTAGCCCCATGCCCTCAGATGGGGAGATGATTGACCTGCTAGTGGACCGATCCTAAGCGGTGCCTCAGGCCATTTTTCTATGTATGATATATAGACCAGCTGCATGCCGAAGAATTGTTTATTTATTAAAATGAGGTTGTAGGTTTTAGGCCTATTTTTCCATGGGTTTAGGTTTGTTATATGTGCTTGTTCTTTTAGGAAAATTTGTATATAGGAGACTGGCCTGTTGTGGCAAAAGATGACATTTATGTCTATTGTCATAGGTCAGTCTTCGTGCTGACCACCGTCTTTTAGAAAAAAAATGTAAACAATATATATATATAAATAGACAGGCATATATATATATATAATATATATAGGATATATACATGTCAAAACTCCAAAAAAAAACAGGGCTGATTTTTATGATGAGATACCTAGTAGGTAATAAAAACCTTAGATGATGGTTGATGAACGTATTAGGCCCTAAAGATTGTGCTTGCATTGGTATTGTTCTAGATCGAGACTAGTTTGTTTGACATGATCACCTTGTATTAATGACGACTATAGGTTTCGTTAGAGTTCCCTTAATGGCATGGAGGAAATGGGTGAGTTAGGCATTATGGTGTCAGGTCATTTTAGGGCACATTGATCGTTGCCTGGTTAAATGTTAGGCATGGTTGAGTTAGTATGCTTTTTAGGCATGGAGCTGAGGTCACCATTATGGATTTCTCCATGACTTGAAAGTCCTTGCTCAGGGTTGATTTGTATTTGAGATAGGTCATGATTAGATATGGATCTCTTTAGGTTGATAAGGAATGGTTAACTTCTTGTAGGTCTTTCGTGAATGGTTGATTCAGGTTGGATAGGCTGGTTCATATTTGTTTTAAGAGTTTAGGCATCGATTGTCCTTCTAGGCATAGTTGCAGTCATTGTACATAGCGCATTGTATGGAGGAAGATATGGTTTAGGCATGGTTGTCATATTAGGTTTGACTAGAAGCATGGATGTTCAAGGATTCGGGTCCCATGTGAGGGCAAATGGAAATCATGGACAAAGCATGAGATGGTGAAGAATAGGACTCTTGTTCAAAATGTCAAGGTTATGTATGACCAATGTGAAATAATATAAAGGTGGACAAAAAGTTATCCATGAGTATCATGCTATGTATAGATGTCATAACACATGATATGAACGGGAAATCAGGTACAAGGTGGGGAAAATGGTTAGGGTAACATGAGTGGCTTGAGCTAACCTTTTAGGTGCCCCATGCCTATGGAAGTGGCTAGCACTCACAGGGATGAGCATGACGAAATAGGGACCTCAAAAAGGTGATGTAGGGCTAAAATCTCAACAATAGAGCTAGGTCAAAGATGGAAGGCGTATCAAGGGGTTCAGGTTCGGGTTTACGTAGTCGCAGTTGATAGATTAAACGTTGAGCATTTGAGGTCCATAGGTATGATTCAGGATCGTATGGTCCAAGCATTAGGTTGGGTGGAGGATAATTTAGATAGGTAAAGGTGACTTTTTAGGTTCTTAGGTTACATGTAGATTTTCTTTTAGGTCATAGGTCACTAACTTAGGTCAAGGTTCGATTCATGGACACGTTAGGTGGTAGGCATAGGTAGATAGGTTTTAGGTAAACTTGAAGGTGGTCAAGAGTGTCAAGATAGGTAGTCGTCGAATAACTCCAATAGGTGCTATATGGTATAATTGCAGGTTAAGGGAATTGATCATATGGCATGTCGTGGAGAATAGGTGGATAGTCAAGGTGAATTTTAGGACTTGATAGAGGTGGGAACAACCTAAAATGTACTGTAGACTAGAGAAAAAGGTGTCAAGGTGGTCTAGTCCTGGATATAGTGTGAGATCAAAAGTGTGGTAATGCCCACAGAAGAGAAAATGAATTTACGTAGGGGGCAAGAAAGCCTTCCCAATTGGCATCGATAACAAATTTCATGAGAATTTTGTTTAGGGTTTTGTACAGTGGACTAGGCTAGGCTGTTGGTTTTTGGGTAATAAGACCCTGAGAAGACTTAGTTGACATAACGATTGACCTTACTCTAAGGAAGGTGAATTGTCTGTTACGGGTGAGATCAAGGGGTAAGATGAAGACCAGACAGATAGTTAGAGTATTGTTTGTAGCAAAGGTCACTCGGGTTGAGGTATGAGAGGTTCTGAAAGAGTACAACTTCGCAAGGTAAGGAGGTGAAGGTAATTGGAGTCGTTAAAATGGTGACAAAGATTTTAGAATTAGCAGGTGAAGCGGGCAATAGAGCCAAGATCACAAGTAGGCCATGAGTCCTACAAATTTGTTGGTTGAACGAGGGACGGTTTGCAAGGCGTAGCTTTTCTTTTATTGGTGACTTTTGTATGTCTACATAGACTGTTTATACGATTGAATGTATCTCGTTACGACATTAGTATATACCATTGACCTGAATATATGGCAATCAATTGAGAATCACCAAATGAAGCTGATCGATTTGACATCTAGGGCATAGCTGGCTCTGGAGACCTAGTACGAGTGATTTTTATTCGGCAATAGTCCTCTTTTTACAATGAAGTACTAGTTTGAATGATAAAGGCATGGGTTCACCATTAAGAGGAATGAGTATAATGCCAGCACCACCCCCACGCTGAAACATTTGGAACCATCCAAGAATAAGTATCATTTGGTAAGGGGTCATTGTCTAGGGAGAGGTTAGCAATGGATTTGTCTAGGGAAAGTCAAAATTTGAGGATTGATTCCTAGAAATAGGTGGATTCAGTGAGCTGGTCAGTGATAGCCTGACCCTTGATAGATTTTTGATGAATGAATTCTAGGTCTAGGTCGGCTAAGGAGCATAAGACCAATCGTGTGGCACATTGATTTTGGTAAGGCTTAGCATATATGAAGTGTAAAGGGTCGGTGTTAGTCACAACATAGGTTTTGTGGTTGAGTAAGTAATGACGGAGTTTGGTGGCAACGAAAACTAAGGCTAAGTAAAGTTTTTTCAGGGATGGATGTATTAGGTTTTTTAGTCTAAAAGAGTATGGATTGTGTAATAAACTACCTTACTCCCTATGTTGTTCATCATGATGAGCAAGCATGGCCCCCAAGGAGTGATCGGTAGCTGAGATGTATAGGTATAAGGGTTGATCGTATTTAGGTGGAATGAGTACAGGTGGTTGGAGAAGGTATTGTTTTAAGGCCTCAAAAGCTTTTTGGTAGTCATCATCCCATTTAAAAGAGACATCCTTCTTGAGAAGATGATGAAATGGTTGACACCGATCAAACAATTGTGAAATGAAATCGATGAATAGATTATAACTTACCTTGTAGGCTACAGAGTTGTCTAAGGTTAGTGGGTGGAGGCATTTCTAGAATGGCCCTGACTTTAGCAGGGTCAACTTTTATACCATGCAAGGAAACGATAAATCCCAAAAGCTTTCCTAAGAGAACCGTGAAAAGACACTTCTTAGGCTAAAGGAGAATGTAATATTCAATGAGATGGTCAAAAATGCTTTTGAGGATGACGCAAGGTGCTCGGAGCAGTGCATTTAGATTTGGCCAGGAGATTTTCCATGTAATATTCTAATATACGATGTATGATGTCATGGAAGATATAAGTCATAGCTCACTGATAGGTGGCCCTAACACTTTTTAGTCTAAAAGGCATGACTCGGTAGCAGAAGTTCCCCCAAGGGGTGATGAATGTGGTTTTGTGTTGTTCCTTTGGAGCAATCATGATTTGGTTATAACTTGAGAAGTCATCCATAAGTGATAGGATCTAGTGACCAGTGGTAAGATCAACCAGATGGTCAATGCCAGGTAGAGGGAAGTTATATTTTGGGCAAGCTGAGGTTGAGGTCACGGAAGTTCATGTAAATGCGGAAGTCCCCTCTGTCGCCTTAATGAAAGGGAAAATGTTGGAAATCCACTAGGGATAATCAATGGGTAAGATGAAGGAAATAGAAAGGAGGTGTTGAAGTTATTCTTTGACCAAAAGAGCAATGCGAGGGTACATTTTACTCAGCTTTTGTTTGATGGGCTTGGTGTTGGGAATGGTTACGATATTGTGTACCACTATAGTGAGGTCAATACTAGGCATATCTGCGTAAGACCAAGCGAAAGCATGGTTATGATCTTTGAGAAAAGAAGTGATGGCTTCCTATTTAGCAACATCCAAGGATTGACTGATCTTTAGGATGTGCGGGTTGTCCTAAGTACGAATGTTGATTTCGATAGTCGATTCATTCAACATGGTTTGTGTCTTAGAGGGTAACGACTGATGAATATATGAGTCTTCTGCACCAAATTAGGTGAGTATAAATTCATCATTCTGACATTGAACGACATTAATTGAAGGTGTATCATCATCGATCATTTCAAGATACAGGAAGGGAAGAGAAAAAGGATCCTCACCCTCGCATTGATAAGTCAAAGGCCCCAAGAAAATGATGTTTATGAAAAAAAAGTTAGGAGGGATAGATTCAGAATCTATCGACTCTGTCGGCGAAGGCCGTGATGAAGGTGGAGCGGGTGAAGGAGGTGAAGGATGTGGAGAGGGGCTGATGTTCTTGGTGAGTTCAATGTAGGCCTTGCTTAGTAGGTGGTTCAAGAAAAATGATACCACTACGGTCATTATGTTTGTGGGTGGTACATGGAATGAAAATATGGCGGCCTTGCTCATAAAATCCAAAACCAAAACCCTTCCACGTACATCGGTGCAAGAAGGTGTGGGAAAAATGGTGATTGGTGAGAGACTGGAAGTTAGTGGAAAATGGACGGGTTTGTGACGGTGGTTCGAGAGTGTAAGTGGTAGTATCAAGTCCCCCATAGGTGAGACTAGTACAAAGATGAGGAGGACCATAAAGGAGGGGCGCTCTCCTATACGGTGATCATAGCGAGGGTGTTGGTGAAGACTTCCATACTCTTGTGGAGTAAGGAATGTGTTGACACTATATAGGTGATACTCCCCTAGAGTGAGGCGTTGAAAAATTCCTTCCAAGGGATTGGTGGTTGGTATGTGGGTAGATAGAATAGACGATGTGTCAGGACGTTGGATCGGAGGTGGTGTTAACAGATTGGGAGACTGATGGTTCAACGTGGAGGTTGTGGCAGGCGGTAGGAATGGAAAAGGTATGTGCGGTGTGAGGTAGTATTGGACTGCACTAGTGAGTGGAGGTGTAGGTGAAGAGGCAGTGGTTGTGGAGGTAGATGCTTTAATGGGTATGAGAACATCATTAGGTCAGTAAAGCATGTTGTGAATTTTTAAAAGGTGATGGGTCAGCCAGAATGGTATAGGTGTGTCCTTCATGATCAAACTTTACACAACGATGCAAAGTGGAAGGAACACAACCCATAACATGAATCTAGGGTCTACCAAGCAACATGTTATATTGAAATTCCCCCTCCAAGACGTAAAATAATTCTAGAACTATGTGGGGCCCACGTGAACATGGAGGATGACAGTGCCAAGTGTAGAGGTGATAGCGTCATTGAATGAATGCAACATGATGGGATGTTTATGCATGTAATTTTACAGGTATGCACATTTTAGTGAATGCATGGGAAGAGATGATATTAATGCTAGTGCCCCCATCAATCATAACACGTCATACATGTATATCATTGATGTGGATAGAGATGAAGAGGGATAGATCAGGGTCATCAGTTTGGTGCGGTGTGATCTCTTTCTCTGAGAAGCTAAGGGAGGCTACCTGGTGAGTAGGTGAAAGTGCAGATGAAGGTGATAACTTGGTGAGAGAGGCTACATGATGAGGTGTAATAATGGAGGCTATGGGTGTAGGGTCATTGGGTAAAACCTCAATAGATTGAAGAACCTCCATGAGAGCTTGATGATGGGATTCCAAGGTTTAGATGAGGTCATATAGGGACATTTTGAGGGGGGATTGGTGTAGTTGTTTGAGCATCATGCGGTGTGTGACCCCATTAGAAATAGGATATGTGGGGCCGCAGATAGTGATTTTAGGTGTGGGTGCAGATGGTATGTTGGGTATAGGATTGGTTGGTGGGTCGGTTGCCTTTTCCTTGCCTTTATCCTTCTGAGCACGGGTAACAACGTGGATCATGTTGATTTGAGGTGGGGAGGTAGGTGAAGTAGGTGAGCCATGAAAATTATAGAGACAAGAGGGGAAAAAGCTAAATGGTGGGAAGGAACCTTATGAGATGAGTTGGGCACACCGACCTTTGCGTGGAGATTTGACAAGTTCTTTGATGTGAACCATGTTAATTTCAAATCTTGGAGGTGGTTCTAGGAGTTTTGGGGGTGAAGGTCTGGGTCGTTGAGTAGGAAGTGAGGGAAGAGCTGTGGGAATGGGTGTTGGTGAAATGGGGTCCTCATCGAGAAGGTCATCATCATCAAAGTTTTCTTTGGGAGGACACAACTGGATAAGAATGGTTTTTAAAGCTTTGCAGTTATCTACATCATGCCCTGACACATGATGGTAGGTGAAAATTTTGGTGTTGTCAAACCCTTTTGGTTTGGGTTTGAGAGGGTCATAAGGTTTGAGCGGTGGTAATGTGATGACAGAAGTTTCAAGGAGGTTGGTTAAAATTTTGGCATAGGATCCCGCTAGTGGATCACAATGGGAAGTGAAAGTGAGTTTGGGTATAGGTGTGGCTGACTATAGAGGAAGGGTGTTTGCATGAGGGGGAGTGGGTCGAGCTATGGTTTTAGGTGTTGGTGTGATCTTGGGTGTTGGTCATGTTTTCTTGGGTAGGGGTATGGTAGATGAACCGACAGAAGAGTGTGTGGTTGTTTTGAATACCTTATTAGAGGCTAGCGTACTTTTGTCTTTAGGTTGCACCTTCTTGGGTAAAGGTGATACATGTACATGAGATCTAGAGGGAAAGGTGGATGGTGGAAGGGGACGTGTTACCCATGGGGACAAAGGTGCTGTGAAGGTAGATGGCATGGGTCATGAAGGAGGTGTGAGGGAAAGAGACTGAAATGTTGGGGGTAATGCAAAAGCTATTGATGGTATTGGAGGTATGGGTGGTAAAGATGTTACAGGTGTGGGCGTAAGTCATGTCAAGTGCTTGGGTATGGTAGAGGTCTACGAGGGTGGAATGGGTTGCTATGTTTTTAGTTTACTGACGGGTGGAGGTTTCTTAACCACGCTAGAGGGCTTAGGTCCTAGGATGGACGGAAAGGGTGAAGGTGATGAAGGTGTGATCGGCGAGGTTAGAGTATGAGATCTATGGGATTGGTTCTTTTGTTTGGGTGTCAGAGTAGGTTTGGTGTTGGCTTTGGAGGATGTAGCTAAATCTAATTTGATGGGTGGATGAGTAAGGCTGGTGGTTGGGATGACCCCTAAGGTAGTAATAGGTTTAGGCAAGGAAGATGATGTAGGTGTGGGCTTGGATGTAGATGCGTGTTGGGTTATGGGTAGGGGTGTGAGTTGAGCCATGAGTGGTATCGTGGTGGAATTTGTGATAGTTGTAGTTGTGTTTGGTTCCATTAGCCGAAATATTTTTGGGTAGATAGTGGAAGTGTCAGCAAGTGACATCTACATTTGTGTTGAGATAGGAAGCAGAAGATGCCCCCAAAGTAAGGCTCTATCCACATAATCTAGGCGATCAGCTAGGCATGAAAAAGGCACTGTTGTAGGTGAGCTTGATGAGGATCCAATGGAAATTCCCATAAAATGTGTCTTAGAGATGGGAAATTTGCTAGCTTTGGCTTCCATGGGTAAGAGAGCTGAAAGTAAGTCCACAGGATCTTGGGTAGCTGATGGAGAATGGTCACCTAGAGGTAAAGGTATTTCTACTAGATCCTTGATAGGTGGAGGAGAAAATGGGTGCTCCTCTATGGGTGGAGGAGATGATGGGTGCTCCTCTGTGGGTAGAGGAGATGATGAGTGCTCCTTTGTGGGTGAAGGAAATGAATGAGCATCTTCCCTGGGCTAAAGATGTACCATGGGTGATGGCTCTCTAGGTGGAGAAGTCAAAGGTGAAATGGTTTCAATGTTAACATGAGTATCCTTCATGGGTGAGAGAGGAGATGAAGGGTGTCCCTCTGTGGGTGGAGGAGTAGGTGAAGTGGGTTCAAGTGTAGGTGGAGGACTTCAGGCTAATATTTCCTCTATGGAAGGAATATGAGGTAATTGGGAAGCAACGAGTGCATCACTGAAAATAGCATGGACCTCATGGGTATGGCTATCATGAGTTGAGGTCTCTTTGGTTTGATCAGAAGAAGGGGCATGATTAGGAAATGGTTTCTTGAAGATGTGTAGGTTTTGATTGGCAGGTGCATTAGGATTATCCAAGGTTAACTCACCTTTCTCGAGCATTTCTTGGACAATGTTTTTGAAAGTGATGTAATTGCCATCACTATGACCTTTTACTCGATGATAGTTGCAGAAGTCGTGTTCTTTGTACCACGTGGGTGTGGGGGCGAGTAAGGATAAAAACTAGTGTGTGGTTTTATGGGAGGAAGGGTGATGGCCCCAACTTTAATGAGATTTTCTAAGATAGAAGAATAAGGTTCCCCAATTGGGGTGTATTTCTGTTGTTCCCTTCTGAATTGAAAAGTCTAGATAGGAGAAAGATTAGATGAGGGACTATCCTAATTTGATGGATGAGTTGGGCCGGCCTTAAGTACTACTGTGTTAGCAGCTCCCTTGGATTTTGAATAATTATTTTGTGAATTCGAATAATAATAGGTATCATTTGATTTGAATGTTGAGTTCTTATTGCATAGTTGGATTTTTTTTCTTCGATGGCCTGAATCTCTAGCTTTCGTGCCATGGTGAATACTTCATCGAAGGTTCAGAAAGTCTAGACCTACAGGGTCAGTGAGATATGTCTAGCACAAGCCCATGTGAAGATCTCTATGAGTTCGGTTTGTGGTAGTTGGAATGTGAGTTGATTGATCAGGCTACGCCAACGAGCAACAAAATCTGTGATAGATTCATCATCATACTGACGTGTAGAGTAGAGGTCAGTCATGGTAACTTTCTTAACGACATTGATGGAGAAGTGATCCAAGAAGGCTTGGGCTACCTAAGTGAATGAGGAGATAGAATTTCTAGGTAACCCACTATACCCATCTAATGCAGGCCCAATCAAAGACATGGGAAAGGTCCTCAGAAGCAAAGCATCATCATGGGCAATCAGATAACACCCATGTTTAAAAGACCGCAAATGATGTTGTGGGTCCTCTTTGCTATTGAAGTGGTTAAATTTAGGCATTTCATAATGTACAGGATATGGACATATAGGAATGGATAGGTGGATGGGATCATTAAAAATCTCATTGTATGTGAGAGAGTTGCGTGTGCCAAAAACTGATGCCTCTGATGTCTGCATCTTATCCATCATTAACTTGATTAGGTCGTTGGTAGGTTGTGATTTCTGGGTACCTCTTATAGCATAAGGAGGTTGGTGTTGGACATATGATGGAGGTGGCATTCCTGTATATGGTGATGTCGTATAGGTAGATTGAGAAGGAGGAAGTGAAATAGGGGGTACGTACCCAGAATGAATGATAGATGAAATGGGAGGATGCTGATAGTACGTATATGGAGGTGGAAGGGTCATGGTGACCCTAGTGGCAATGGGGGCTAAGGATTGTGGAATAGAAAGAACAATGTTTTGAAAAGGGGTAGGGGTCACCGACACTAGGGGTGGTTGTGTAGCTATGGGTATATATGAAACAATAGGTGTGGATGAGGTTATGTTCTGGGTGGTTGGCGAAGGTATAGTGGATGTGGTGGGTGCAACAGATGTGGTAGACACAATGGTCATAGTAGGTATGGGGCCTAGTTGCGAAATGACTGGGGGTAAGGTAGGTGTGGGTAGCATGGAGCCAGAGGAGGTTGGAGAAGAAGTAGGAGTGAGTGTTAGGGGAATAGATATGGGCATGTCGTATATCAACTGACCCAAGGCATCTCGAGTGGATGAGTGGGAAAGATAAAATTACAAAGAGGAAGGGTTCTAGTCAAGGATTTGTGTGAACTATGGTCTCCTATGGTGATAGTGATAGGTTGGGTAGGATCCATGGGTGATAAAATAGAAGGTGGTGAAGGAATAGGTGGGAGTGGTTGACAACTGACATGGAATATGAGGGTGCTTTCTTTGCTTCAGGTCATCACCATGTGAACAAGCACTAATGTGGTAGGAATTCTTTTTGTAAATGACAAAGAAATAAAGAAAAGATAGGATAAATAGGCGATGGTAGGTGAATTGGGGTTAAAATGTCAACTGGAAAATTACACAAGGTAACCAATGGCAGTTAGGTTAAACTAATGCTGATCATAGGTAACTGCGGTTGGTCACTTTGGAAAGTGGATAATTTGTCAAAAAAGGTAAAAGGCCAATACTTTGCCAAGCATGCAAGATACTGAATGAATTACTAGGTTAGTGAATATGATAAGAATAATAGAGACTTTGAATAACACAGCAGATGAAGCAGGTTGGGTAGGTTGACCAAAATAATAGTAAACTGATGCCAGTTAGGAAAAACTGATGACGGTCAGAAGGTAACTGATGATGGTCGCTGGACTGACACTGGTTACTGTGAAATTGAAACAATGATGAAGAAAATGTGGTTGTGAGTTAAAATTAGAGGTGGAATCAAACCCAAAATTCTGAGAATGATGAGAATATGGTCCAGGAACACTCAGATGAAGTTGGAATACACCAACTGTGATGAGGAGCGTACAAGGGGAAATAAGAAAATGAAGAAGGTGACCTCTCACCTCAAAATGCAAGATAAACAGAAACACTAAGAAAAATATGATCCTAAGAGTGTTTTTTCTATTATGTTTGTTTAGCTTATGCTATTTAAGGACTGACTCATGAACTTTAGAATAGATTTTTTTGGTGAGGATGGCTTCCTACGAAGAAGGAGATCTACAAGGAGAGGTTTCAGGTATGTTATGGTGGGGGTGGGCCATCCTATGATGGGGTACTGGATAGAGATAACCAATGGGGTGCCCATTGTTCTGTGATTGTGTGATCACCTATATCTTCTTCTAGATGAGATGTTGTTTAAGAATGTGTATATATTTTTAATTTTGTGATGTTTGGTAAGAATCAGAGAGAGAAAGAGAAAGGAAGTGCTTTTCTATGATTCATTTGTCAACCATCAGCTGGGCATGACTTCCAATGTATAGGTTTCCCTCAATTAATGTGAGCTAATGCAGAGAAGCAGAATGAAATGAAATGATTTTTAAACCCAAATTGAAATGTTGAATTCGATGACACAAAAATATGAACAAGAGAAGGGATTCTCTTTCACTAATGCGATACTAATGAAAGGGAAGAAGTGTTCTTTTTAAAGCACCAAAATATGATTGCTTTTAGATAATAGAAGAAGAGAAGGTTCCAGGGGAGAAATTTTAATGTAAGAACCTTTTAGAAAGGAAACAAACATGAAACTTTTCACCTAGAAATGAAAGAATGCAAAGAACCCCGAATGGGTCCCACCAGGCATGCCAAAATGTTTCACCTGATTCTAGAGTGTTTCTTTGAATGTTGATGAAACAGATAAGGGTAAAGGGCTAGGAGGAATACCTGTTAAGATGTTGGTTGTAGGTTGTTGCGCGTGTATGACTTTTGGATCCACAGCTGATCGTGAGAGCTTCCTTTTTTCTTGGAGGAACTACCTGAAATGGAAAACAAGACCACTAAATGAAAGTTAAACAATATATGTAGTGGACTACCTAGCGTATGCTAGATCCGGGAAGAGTGATACTTCCTAGATGGTTGTCAATCCACTATTTAAAACAACTTAATGCTAATAATAAAGGAAATCCTACTGTAGTTAAAATAATTTAGGTATCTCATTCATCTATAATAAGCAAATTCATTTACAACAGGCTAAACTATGACTAAATCTGAAGGCCAAGGTCTTAGTTAGGGTATTGGTACTAGTATGGGTGAGGTTCTTGGTGGTTTTGGGTATTTGGTGGAGGTTTTAAGTTTTGTTCTTGGTTTTTGGTCAAAACACAGAGACTGACATTGGTCTGGTATGACTAATGTCGGTTTAGGTTAATCGGTGGTGGTTGTGGTTAACTGACAACAGTATGGTTAGGGTACATGAAACTCAATAAAAACTTGAGGTGAGGATAGATCTGAGGTTAGATGAAAGTGAAAGGGAAATGACAAGGTTTGTGTGGGTCTTAGGTATGCACAGGAATGATTAAAATCTAGATATGGGTGGTTCAAGGGTGTGGGTGAAGGGATGGTCAAGTTTGCATGGAGGAAATATGGTGGGGGAATGGAAAGAGAACCAAAAACTAATAATAGAAGTAAAGATTTTTCTTAAATGATAATGAACTAGTGGTGGTTAACAAAAACTTACCATTTGTATAAGCTTGATGTCTAGTTGGAAATGGTGGGTGATCAAATGGATAGAATTTGGTTTGGTAGTAACACTTCCCCGGATGCTCCTGTGAAGGAAAATGGCTCTGTGGTTGCTTGCTCTGATGTGTGTACTAATGTTGGTTCTAATTGCATACAATTATGGTTTCGTCACTTGTTCTTAGAAGATTTTTTTTAACCTCTCGATAATTTTCCAACCTCAAAATAAGTTGGTTCTAGGGGTTAAATGGTAACCGACAGTGGTTCCGGGTTGACCGGTGGTGGTTTAGGGTAACCGGTGTCAGTTAGGACGACATTTCCTAGGTTTTCTAAAATGGGTAAATCCCTTTGATTTTCTTGGATCTCGCTCACTTTTCTCCACGGATTAGCATGGAAGCTTCCTTCTAATGGATGGGAATGTGGTTAGAGGGAATATAGGCTTTGATTTTTAGGGTTTGGGTAGGTCTTAGTTAGTTATGGCAACATACTAAGAATAGGTCTTAGGGTGAAGTGGCTAGATGAGGTGTCTAGGTGAGGTGGATATGTAGGCATTATCTCAATTAGGATATTAAAATAATAAATATTGTGAGATAATGAATTAATTTAATTAAATTAATTAAATTAATATTAGTGTGGGATGAAAGGGGCTATGGTTAGGTAAATATGTTCAAGGTGTTTGTTTGATGAGGGACCGAGGGGAGTGTGACTCCATTTTGGTGTCTACAGTCACAACTGTGACATTATCATGATTAAGTGACTTTCTTCATCCTTAGAATGGTCTATTATGCAATGCCTTTAGGTTCTTATGTTCATGAGCCCATCTTAGGTAGGGTCAACTCATTAGGGTTCTTATCAATTAACTGGTTCTTGTTCCACCTCTTACATTTCTACCTTCTTCATCACCTATTGATTCTCAAATAATAGGACCATATCATAGACACCTATCTTTAACAATCACTCAATCATGCCTATAACCTACATTCAACCATGTCTACCACCTATCAACCCATGCCTCTACTTCATCATAATCTTCCATAGCTTATGGGAGAACTACATCGGCCTGAGGTCCCTTTTAGCTGGAACTATGTAGGCAGCACTTCGAGAGCATGGGGCCCTTGGAGGTTAGCTGAGCCACTCTTTACCCTTACCAATTCCCGCTTTCACTTTCCTATTCACATTGTACCCTAGTTAGTCTCCTTTCTATATCAACAGCTGGAAATTAAACCAAACAAAAAACAATTGCTAAACATCTTTACCATCATAATGCATACATTCATTTCATCACATTTAGTATTCCTTTATCATAATCATACATTTTACTCTAAATCATCTTAGAAATGATCCATACCTAAACTAACGTGACTCCATTATGCCTATGATGTGACTCAATCATGCCTATAACTTGACTCCACCATGCCTATGACCTAACTCAATCATGCCTATGACCTAAATCAAACATGCCTAAAAATACTTATTTTTCATACATCTATATATAACAATCAAATTATTCCAACACAGGTACATCATCAGCTAATCCTCCATCTCATCATAAAAATCAATGTATTAATACAATATACACTGATGCTAAATAATAATCACAATCTCTCAAAAACTCTAATATACATCCTCACTATCTTTGGCACACAGGCTGATATATGATCAAAACTAAAAAAATCTCTCATATACAACCTCACCATCTTTGGCATGTAAGTTGGTATATGATTAAAAACATATCAAATCAAATCTCTCATGTATATAATCACTTTCTTCGGAACGTATGTCAATATATATCAAAAATGTGTCCAAAACACAGATACACTAATCATAAATGGTGAATAATCATCACCCCACCTGATATCCATCCATGTCTCATCACTCTCCTCCATCTCCCTTCCAGCAAGCTTCCCTACGAACCTTCTCCACCTCAGCTTGATCTATCCTCTGATGGCCCCTTAACTAGTACTGAAATCTGTGCACTGGTAGTCTCGCCCTGACCCTGTCTCAAGGATCAATGGACCCCTGTGCTCTCCACACTGTGGGTGTGTGACCTGGTCCTCTCACATGAGGCCTACTATGCTCTGTACTCTGCATAGGATGAGAAGTCTATCCATGTAAGCATCAAGTGATCTTGATAATATCGTTCATCCCCTAAGGAATCCCTGATTTAGGCCATAGGTATTGTCTATGGAGGTGCCATCAGTCTCGGCCCCTATACCTATCTCTCAGGACCCTGTCCCGCTGGTACCTGTAAATAGGGACCTTGTCCTTATGTAGGTGCATATCCTAAGGGACCATGTCCTGCCCCTACCTATATCTAGGCCTAAAAGGTCGTAACCTATACCTATGGAGTGGCCAATTGGCCCTACAACCGTGTAATTTTCACCTGTAGGGTGGCGACCAATACCCCATCCCCATCTCCACCCTGTGTGGGTGCCTGTCCCTATGCTACATGGGTATGTAGAGTGGCCACCATTTCTTGTAAAGTAGCAACCTATTCCTTTGAACTTATCAATTTCCCTTACACTTTTCCCAATTGTGTAATCAGGGTAGCTACCTACCTCTGTAGGGTGTCCCTTTGCACTATGATGGTGGTTAAATCTAGCTTCCCCTTCCTTGACGGTACTTCTCGTAAATGTGTAGCCCACCACTATATGTATCTATCCATCACCCTGACATCATCAATCCATCAGTCTACCACCTACTCCTCTTGCCTTGTTAGCAATTTTGGTTGTGGTAGAGGCAGAGGCCTCTCCACGTCATCCCTCATATATTATGGGAACAGTACCAGTACATCCTACGACAACAAAAACTTTCGTCTATCCTTGTTAATGGGTATCATCTCATGCTTTCCTGTATGGTTCCCCTCTAACCATCAAATTAACTGTAGACCATCTA
Source organism: Taxus chinensis (assembly GCA_019776745.2). Taxonomy (NCBI): domain Eukaryota; kingdom Viridiplantae; phylum Streptophyta; class Pinopsida; order Cupressales; family Taxaceae; genus Taxus; species Taxus chinensis. The sequence goes on along the minus strand of CM034146.1, from coordinate 30,574,077 downwards.
ACTCTACAGCCATCTGACTGTATGATGGGAAGCCCACATACGGCCTCCAAATGATGTCTACCCTAGATAACCCCTCTAGTATATTCCTGTAGTGGGATAAATCATGTATATCCCTAGCCCCCCATTACACCCCACTAACTAGAACTCATCTCCTATAACCAACCCAGACTATACCTGGCTCAAATCCATCCATTTGGGAAAACCCAATAAGACAAACATACACAATGTGGTCGTATGCCCAATAGTGAAGAAGAAAAGTGCAGCATAAGTTGAACCTCCATAGTCTCTTGTAGGCCTATAGCTCCATGTATGAATGTACCAATTAGGCAGGTGACCAGGAAAAACATGTCCTCTCCTCCATCATATCATGAAGGACTCCCATTAGTGCTCATGGCAATATCCTACCCTTTTAATCTGGTAGTGCAAAATAACACACTACCTCCATGATCAAGACCACTGGCCTCATCTCCTCATGATGAGCCATGTACATCTCTCTATAGCGCAAGTTGTCACTATGAAACCTCAAATCCTCCATACCCTATCCAAATACTGTAAGCATCAACTCCTTTGATGCCTCCAAAGAAATATAATTCACCTGTGACCCCACTATTCGTAGACGTAGAATCCTATAAACATACTCCAAGGTGACGGTCATCTCACCTGTTAGAAAATGGAACGTTTTGGTCACAGAATCCCATCTATTGATGAGAGAAACCATCAAACTCAGATCATGAACTATATGCCTATAATGTCGAATCCCAATCTGACCCACCTCAGTCATGTGCCTCCACTCCTCATTAGTCATGTCCCCCCAAACATCTAGTAATAAGGGAGGTACCCTATCCTGTATTTGTAGTTGGTCCCTTGCCTGTATCCAATAGAAAACACTTTTGTCAAAACCTTCCCATACCAAACTCATATTGTACCAAATAAACATTTTCCCCAATCCTTATTACTTGTTGTGCCCACTCTACCAATTTTCCCTTGCTAAACCACTCTTTTCATGCTCCTTATACCTATTACCTACTTATTACCCTTTGTAAACATATTAACCTTATTGTTGTCACTCCCCTTACTTCTATCTCCTGTCCCTTACCCTTATATTCCTAGCATTTTTCTACCTATTGATCTATTCTCCTCTCAACCCAACTCTCATAAGTTCTTTATGCATGGAATCGGTCCCTTATGACTGACATCAGTCACCTTCTATGTAAACAATGCTGGTAGTTTCCAACTGACGTTGGCTAACCCTTGACCGGCATCAGTCACTGTCGTGGAACCGAATCCATTGAACCCCCCGCCCATTTCACAAACCTTTTACAAACTAGCCTAATCACCAATCCTACCCTACCCAAACCTAACCTAAAGCCCTCCCCACCCCTATTTACCCAAACTCAGACCTCCCCCTCCCTCATTTCACCAATTTTACCCACACATTTAATTATATTTCCCTACCAAAAAACCCATACCCATATCACCATTTTCTATTTTCATATGAAGAAAGGTTCAGAACCTACCTCATCTCAGTGTCATCAGCATGGTGGCACATATGGACACTATACCATTGGTCCACCCAAAACTTCTCCTACCTCTAATATCTCCACAAATCACCTCACCCCACCCGATCTTATGGACCCGTCTACCTGGCATCTAACTAACCAGATCTCTCCACCTCAGAAGGATCTCATCTCTCGTACTCTTTTCTTGACAAAGCACAACTTGTTAAGTGCTCTGTTGTTTTCTCCAATTTGGAAAATTACAAATGATTCCACAAAAAGTGGAAATTTCCTTTTTTAACCACACCCCACTCTGACTGACCCTTGTTACACCTAGACTGACATCAGTTTTGTGCCCTAGAAAACCATGGTCGATTTACCTAAACCATCATTAGTTAATAATGACTAGCGTTGGTTACCTATTTTGGCTCCATGGCAACTTGTTACATCTTATCTACTTGCCCACAACATTTTTCACCTAACCCAACAATGACCCTGACCCTCCAACTCATCATCCTAACCTCATTATTTATCACCCCACCTCATCATCAGTCAAGGCATATTTTCTACCCCTCCCATGGCCTTACCTATACCACATCATATTTTTTTTACCCAAAACTGACCTCATATGCCATGACCTATATGCCTAGACCCAAAACCCTATTCGTGACCTTTGTATACCTTACGGAGCTGTTACCTGTGTTGTTTAGCCTATCTACCTTACCTTTCCTATTGCCATGTTGTTTATCCTTACCTAACCTTTGGTGTACCAGAACATACCTACATGTTCCTGCACCTGACCTCTGTTGTGTTTTCACACCAAATCCTATACCTTGGATACCGAAATCAATTCAACCCTGTTTGGATAGACTTATCAATCTTGGATGATGTATATTTTGTAAGCTTTTCACTTTGGTTCCGTCCCACAGTTTATATGTGTGTGTATGTTTGACTGTCACTACCTTTGATCTTGGCCCATTTCCCTGTTTTCCCAATTTGACCTTTACCCCATTACCCGTTTTTACCTCCACCTACCCTACCCAAACCTACCTACCTACCTGTTGATTAAGTCGATATTCTCATGTCCTCACTCATTGTAACTTGCGATGATGGTACCTATTTTTCTCAGCCAAATAGCCTTACCTTGCCTATGGCCGTGAACCTTATCCAAACAAACCTTTCCATTTTGACCTTTCAGATGTACCATAACCACACTTACGTGTTCCTGTGTCTTACCTTGTTGAGTTCCCGGACCGTATCATTTACCCTGGATACCGGACCTCAACAACCCTGGTTTAGATGACCTTCATGACCCTAGCTAACATACATTTGTTATGTTGAGAAACCCTTGTATCTCATAGCATTTTATAATGTGTGTATACGTCTAAATTCTCTACTTAATCACCCACCCTACCTCTTATAATCACCATACCCGCTACCATCACCTTGTTCACACCTAACCCTATTTTCTCACACCACCCACCTCCTCATTTTATCAAACCACTCACTGATTTCATCTCTCACCTCATCAGTTCCTATTTTGAGGGGGGTTACCTTCACCTATGCTTGGGGAAACACCACCTTCACTTACACTCAACACAACCACATCTTATTTTTTCCAGTGTCGCTTACCAATACAAGCTACATAACAAAAAGGGGCAAAATGTAGACACCAAAATTGGGTCACACTCCCCTTGGCCCTTCATCAAATAACCGACTCAAACATATTCACCTAACCATGGCCCCTTCCAACCCACATTAATTTTAATTTAATTAAATTTATTACATTAATACCCATCCTCACAAAATTCATTACTTAATTATTTTAATTACGATGAATTTCCACCTCACCCTAGACATATTCTTGGCATGTTTCCATAATTAATTAAGACCTGATCTCACTTGCCTTAATGAGCTAAGATTTGGTCTAACCCTAAAAGCACATGCCTAAGATTTCTCTAATCACATTCCTACTCATTAGAGGAGAAGCTTCTATTCTGATCTGTGAGAATAAAACCAACCTAGCCCAAGAAATCGGAAAGATCTACCATTTTTAGTAAACCTAGGGAATATCACCTTAACCGATGCCACTCACCCCTAAACTAACGCCGGTCAACCCTGAACCATCAAAGGTTACCATTTATTCACCTTAGCAACCTTGTTTTTTGGTTGGCACATTCTGAGACCAAGAAAATGAGAAGAGAGTTGCATGCAAGTAGAACTAGAGACTTTTCAAGCACCCAAACATCCATACCCCACACTAAGATATATCGAGAGGAATTGTACTCATGGTGACATTCCAGGAGGCACCAATATTGCACCAAGCTCCATACCACCAACCTATCATCACCATCACCCACCCATTAGACCTACAAAATTCATAAGTATTTTTATCATTAATCATTTCCATTCTTATTATGATCATAGAGTTGTTATCATTTCTGTTATCATTCTTCTATTAGCATTCCCATTCTTCGATAGCCTTCTTTCTGATAAAATCAAAAATGTCAAACCTAGCCCAAGAAATCGGAAAGATCTACCATTTTTAGTAAACCTAGGGAATATCACCTTAACCGATGCCACTCACCCCTAAACTAACGCCGGTCAACCCTGAACCATCAAAGGTTACCATTTATTCACCTTAGCAACCTTGTTTTTTGGTTGGCACATTCTGAGACCAAGAAAATGAGAAGAGAGTTGCATGCAAGCCAAACTAGAGACTTTTCAAGCACCCAAACATCCATACCCCACACTAAGATATATCGAGAGGAATTGTACTCATGGTGACATTCCAGGAGGCACCAATATTGCACCAAGCTCCATACCACCAACCTATCATCACCATCACCCACCCATTAGACCTACAAAATTCATAAGTATTTTTATCATTAATCATTTCCATTCTTATTATGATCATAGAGTTGTTATCATTTCTGTTATCATTCTTCTATTAGCATTCCCATTCTTCGATAGCCTTCTTTCTGATAAAATCAAAAATGTCACCTACCTATTTATCATATCACCTATCCCAGACCTTCCACCTCTTTGAGTGTTCTCAGCATTCCCATAGACTTCTCCATCCCCTTCTTTATCCCCATATATCCTCACCCAAACCCTACAATAAGGTTTTCATTGAATTACTGTCACTCGACTGTACCAATCAAGTTACCCATGACCATTTTCGGTCTCCCCTAAACCATCATCGGTTATACCAGACTGACATCGCTCTCTATGTTTTACAACTTTTTCCAATAACAAAACTACATAACCTACTACTAAGTGACCTAAACAACCCAGAACCTAACCTTGACTAATTCCAGTAACTTGACACCTACCTACCCTTTATATCTAACTATAATCTAGCCTGTTATATTAGATTTTCTTATTGTGCTTGAATGAGATACCTAAATCATATCAACTACATGAGGAATTTTCTTATTTCTCACATTAATTTCTTTTAAATAGTGGATTGACATCCATCTAGGGAGTATCAAAATTTCTATATCTAGCACATGCTAGGAAGTCCCCTATCATATATTATTTAACTATTCTTTTGAGGTCTTGTTTTCTATTTCAGGTAGTTCCTCCTAGCCAAAAGGAATCTCTCACAATTGGCATTGGATCGAGAAGTCAGAATGCGCGCAACAACCATCAACCGAATAGCATAAATAGGTATTCCTCCTTGGCCCTTACCCTTATCTATTCATCTCAATAATGTAAAGAAAACAGTGAAACAAAAATAAGTAATTTTAGTTGTACCTAAAACTAGGAAGGTTTTGAGGCCTCAGAGTGTTAACATCGCGGAGTGGATGAGAGGAGTAACAGATGAAATATTTCCACTTCATTACCTTATATGTTTGTATGCTAAATCTCCACCCATACTAAACTTTAGAGCATATTTTTAGAGTGAAATGTTTCCATACTCTGCATGAAGATGGGATAGACAAGGGAAACAGTTGATGTCACATGCTAGATGCCACATGTAACCACAATTACATGAATTATATATTAACACACTTTTATTTCCAAGATTTTTATTGGGTGTATAGTTGGTGTAAATATGTTTCCAATACAACAAAGGTGTGGTTGGTTTTCACACATGGAACTTAATGATTTTTTCCAATTTTCATATTTTAGATCTTTTCTATGCAAATTGTTTTCTTAAGAATAATATTAGCAAGATTTAGATAATGAAGTGGAGGATAGATAGTAAATACTATTTTCTTAGGAAAAATCTAATTTATTCTCATTAATTCACTTGTCTTCATGCTAGCATTAAAGATTCTACTTTTATAAATCTTGATTTGATCCCTTAATTTTGATTTGTATTAGATTTAGAATTGTTTTTTGGATCAACCAACATCAGTCTTTTCATTGAGGTTCCTTTGAGCTTGACATCCTATAAAATATTTCACCCATATTCAACATAGTGAATCATAATTTCTCACAAATGGCATCTCCTTACACCATTGACAGGATCACTCAAGTTTGCATCTTCCCTAAATTTTCCCAAAATTTCCCTTTACAAGCTATGGTTAAACATTTTATTTGTTAACTCTCCAAATTTTTTTTTATTTAGATTGCATATATACTCATCCCTCGACATATGGTTTAGAATCTCTTCGAATTGTCCTCAAATTACATCCACGTATTTACTAGATTCCAGGATTTTAGATTTGTTCACTCATCAATCGATTATAATCTTGAAGCTAACCAACCAAATTATAACCTGCTAACTGATCAATTAACGTATGATCTCTAAAATAAAATTATGACTTTACATAGCCTTGGAGGTTTTCTAGGATCGAAATAAGACCAGTATGTGCACACAAAAATAATTTTTTTCTCATTCCAATGCTTTAAACATTGATTACACTCATATAAATTTCTAAATATGATTCTTGGTAAATTTTCCTGACATGAATCGGGAAAATGGGAGGATGATATTTTTTGTCAGTGGTAATTAATGGAAAGTTTCATTAGTAGTAATGATGATGGGAAACCATAATTTATACCTTTATCACTTTATAGAAAGTCTTATCGCAGTTAGACATGAATTCCATAGCATAAGGAATGCTAAACATAGAGGTGCCATGTATAACACATGTACAATTCGAGATTCATTAATGTGTTAGTTTCCCTTTAAATTATTTATCAACCATTCCTTTCTTTCTAGTATATATTTGAAGTATGTCTTCTTGATGACTATAAATACACACACACCCTTTATACTTTATGCAATTAACACAAATTTCATGTGTTATATATATTTTTGGTTTTAGGAAACATCATTTTTTAATAGATCATAGGTTCCCCTGCCATTCTTCACAAAAATACATTTATCCTTCCCTAATCTCCTTCTTCATTCCCCCTCTTCATCCTCTAATTATCTTCTCCCTTAATTTTAATTTTTTTGGCACATCCCCTTAAGTGTTTTCATCATACACTTCACATGTGATTGCTAGTTGTAGTGCAAGTATCCATGAACCAACAATCAACACATTGCATTCTTACATCTAGAGGAAAAATAAATCCACATATGTATTATACCTCGATAATATTTTATTCCTTCATCATAAAACTCTCACAAGATTGTATATACTTATTCTGATACCATATGACAATGACATAGAAAATTAGTACACAACTTACTGAATAATTTCTCATTGTATGTTCATTAGACAAACATTTAAATATATAGGGGATATTGTTCCTTTAATCAAGGAGAAAAATGCATCCTTATTATAAGGATAGTGATTAGTTAAAATAACTCATGTATTCATTAACATAATATTAATATCTATAATTGAAATATTCTAAAAAATAATATGGAGTAACCATTAATGAATACATACTGACGTAATTATTCATTTTACAACATTTAATCACATAACATTAGTAATTATAATGTTAACATTATTAATAATTTAGTTCAACTGGTATATGATCAGTTGTATAATTTTAGTACCTTTATTTCCACTATGAATTTAACAAATTCCTATATTTACACCATCATTTCCACCAATTAATAACAGAAAACAACTTATTCCATATCTACAAAAAACTCCGTTATAGCTACCAAGCTATGAGCATTCTCTTCTTTCTTAAATGAAAACAATACCACCTTTATAATTTCCTTCAAAAAATTAGTAATATTCTTCCCTCCATTATGGGTAACCTTTTTGTGATATTTTTGAGGCATTCCTAGTAATATATGAAATGCGTCCGTCATGATAACATCACATCATAACTCATCTTTGCAGGTATTCCTAGTCAATAAATTAACGAGGTAGATTTTATCTATGGTTACATCATCCCATTCATTAAAAAAATATGTGATAGAGATACAATTTCATTTCACATTTCAGACTTGGTTTATTAACCATTATAGTTGAGACCATATTTTCATAACCACCACCATCAATGATTATTTTACATACATTCCCTCTAAAGGTGCATGTTGTTTGAAATATATTATTTGGTAGTAAAGAATCGCCACTAGTACTCTCTTGTGTTTTATCCTTCCTTGGGACAATGACCATGTTCTTTATTATGAGTGTTTCACCCAAGTCTGATGCATACTTTATTTCTTCTATTCTTTAGCTTTAACTAGGATTAATCATAGTTGCTCCATTTATCATATATCCTATGTAGGATAGTGTGGAAACTAAAAATATTTCTTTCCTTCTTCACCACACAAGTAACAAGTATATTGCCATTGGGGGTTATTCCACTCTATTCTTCCACCATATATTATTCCTCTTAAACCCCCTACCTCTATGGTAAATATCGTGTCCTTGTCAAAATTATTTTTACCCTTATGCATTAAAGGATTCAACTTTTGGGAAATCAAAACTACCTCTCCCTCTTTTTGAAGATTATGGTTGTCCTCTCTTCACTCCTATTATGAAATTAATCCTCTCGTGATTTTCCTTTTATTTCAATGCATGTTGATAGGCATCATTTAGGTTATGGACTTGAACCACAATTATTTCATCTTATATAACATATCTCACTTCCTTTACATACCTTATAGCATTTTGTGCTTCATATCCTCCTTAATTCACCTACATTCATAGATTATAAAACTAGTTATCATAGTCTTCAATTCTATGATCATTCTATCTTACGTTTTAAAACTTTTCAAATGACATCTTGGGATAATAAATAGTGTTGGTACCCAAATTTGTTCTCCTTTTCAGTTTGAGCAGCATCAAATATATGGCACGAAGCTTGAAGACAGATGGATCATGGTTTGTGTCATTTTGTAGTTAGGGATATGATCTAACTGGCACTCAAAATTTTGGAGAGATGGTAGCGCTCAAATAGGACTTGATCTTGTCATAACTATTTTAGGTTGTGCCTTTCAACCAAGGTAAGAGAACCTATTTTTTAACCCTCAAATTGTAAAGGAGATGAAGATATCCCTCAATTTGTGCAAATAGTATGAAAAGGGGCCTTGGGAAAATATGATCAACACTCCAAATCTAACTTTCACAAGTTGTCACTTCTAGATTATGGAGATACTTTCAATGCAAGACAAGGGTTACTGAAGAAATTTTCAAATCATGATCTGTTCTGCATACTTTAGCAACTGGATTTTGATATTTTGTGGGTATACAGGGAAAAACAAGGGTAAAACAGGGTAGGATTGGTTATTTGAAGAATTTTTTTTGGTTGGAGATCAACAAGATAGATTGGACTTTTCTAGATCCTTGAGGAGATTCACAACAATGGAGAACTTCAATAGCATAAAGCTTTAAAATAGTTAAAACATTCCTTCAACTAGAAGGTGTGCATCAATGGAGGCCCATATTTTCACCTTTTCACACAATCTTTGAGATTCTAGCACAAAGGATCGAGTTAGAAAATCCAATAAAACATCAAAATCTAAGATAAATCATGCCTAAAGTACACCCAAAAGCTTACAAACAATTTCTGTCAATAGATGAAAGAAAAGTGATTTTAAATCATTTATTTCATTCCTAGATGAAAGATATTCTAGAAAATAAAATTGTAGATGCCACTTAACTATGACAAGGATTGAGACCTGTGTGACTCAGATAGATTTTGATACAATATTACAAAAGGAACTAGAACAACTACTTGCAGACATTCTGAAATGAAATAAACACAAAACTACCAGAGATTTAACACAAATTAACTCAAAGTTTATTAGATTCATCAGTAGGGAAGAGTTATTTAAACAATCTAAGAGATTTTTGATAGCTATACACTTGTAACCAAATCAACATGATAAAAAATCTGACACAGACGAAGTTAACCTAGTTTGTCAGAAAGTTTTCTCAGAAGATGAACTTTTCTCAAAATTTTCTCATGAAAATGAACTCTTGACCTTTTGCATGTCTCAAAACATGTATTATATATCTCTCTATTACATTCAATCCTTCTCTCCCAAGAAAATAATATTCCAAGCATCAAGTTTGTTACAAAATTCCATCATGATTTGCAGACAGGGATGTTTAACATATTTGCAACAAAAGTTGCTAGGTGTTTCGAAAAGGGTGAATCATTGAGAATTTTTACATCATAGTTTCAACTGGGATCACGTTTTTCCTCCTTTCATGAAGCATGCTCCTCTTTCATCATTTCACCTTTACACTTTCCAAACTTACCTCTGTAACTTTTGGATTTGGTATTTCACATTTCTACTCGATCTCGAACAAAATTTCATTTCAAAAGTATCTCAGATCTGCAAATTGAATTTTCAAATTGATTCCATTGATCCTTGAAGGAAAAAATGACATGAATTCATTAAAAAATTGGTAAAAATTGATGCAAAAATCACATGTCCAAGCTTCCTGGAGCTCAAATGGTGGTTAAACTGAAAAATGCATAGTTACTGTTAATCTTCCTTTATCCTTTAATCTGAGCCCTCCACGTGTCACAATGTGATTGGAAATGGGCTTGGGATCACTTTTTGACATTTTAACACTTTTGAAAAATGTAAAAATTTGACATTTTTCTCTGCCCCTCCGCCCTTTGAAAATGAGCTTGACACGTGTCCCAATGTGGGTCCCAGCAGAATCGCAACTCGATTCTACTATTTTACCCCTTTTTGGGAAAAGGAAAATTTTCCAAAATATCCTCGCATTTCCACCCTTCTGCCCTTTGCTTTTGATATGGGTCCTACCAAACCTGCGCTCCAAAATTTAATTTTATACCTATTTTGCCAAAAAGGCAAAATTTCCATATTTTCCCCAAGGGCCCGTAGTTGTACCTCTAAACTTGTCACGTGTTCATCTAGGATTTGCTGCAGAGAAGCGCTTTAATTTTTTACCTTAACCCATTTTCCCAAAGATTCAAAAAATTCCTTTTTCCTCTAGCGGCCCACTGATCCACATAAGCTTCAAATTTCCTCTTTGTTGGGGCCATGCTTCCTTTTAGAATTTTAGTCCATTTTTCCAAAAAGGAAAATTTTCCAAATTGCCCCCGAAAGCTTGAACCTCCACTATTTTGACTTTTCTAACTACCACGTGTCACCCTCTGATTGGATGAGGGTCTGTGGATTTGCGGGGACAATTTAGACCTTTTGCCAAAAATACAAAAAATGCTAAGTTCCTCAAGCAGACCCGCCAAACCTTGTCCAATCACAAACGGCCATATAGGAGAATATTTTTGAGCTAAATTTTTACGGGAAAAGGATGTCGGTATGACTGTAAAAAATCACAGAAATCACCACCGATGCCCAAAATCAATTTTTCCTTCATGGGTGAAGAAATTTTTGATCAAAGGACAAATGGAAAGTGATTTAAAGAAATTTACGACCATGGCAAGGGATTTTTGAGGAAAAATAAGTATAAATCGAACAATTTCGAGCTCCAAATGCCGGGAAAAATGGAAAAGGCATTTGAACAGGAAAAATTAGGGAAAAATGTAGGGAAAACTTAGAGATTCCTCAAAATGGTGCAAGAATGGAGAAAAAATGAACAAATCAAAGCATTTAAACACAAATATGATTTGTTTTTCATCAAATTCGAAGGATGGAAAGATCCAAAGTTGTTTTTTCTTAGAAATAGGGCAAAAGCAAAGCATGGAGTGTGCAACATTGGGAACCAACAAATAGGGAAAAAAATTCTTTCAAATTTTCCAACATTTTATTCCACTTTTGAATCTTTTCCTTTCCTTTCTTTTATCTTTCATTTTTGAGGTGATTGCATGAGATCAATTGATGTTTGGAAAAATTAGTGCATGAAAAATTAACCTTTATAGATGCTAAATCATACACTTGGGTACATTCCAAGGTCCTAATCACATACGATTGTTCATATGATTCCTAAGAGTGAAAACTAGTAATTGACATATATGTTTGGCCTCTTTTCTGTTTTCTAGTCTCCTCTTTGTTCTTACACACCCTACAACCTAGTTTGATCTTGATTATTTTATCTTTCTTGACTCTTGACACCATTTCCTAGCCAGGATGCCTTCTTTTAGGTGCCCTTATCCCCTCTCGGCACCCCGACCTCTTTGTATCTTACCTTCCTCTTTTAGGCCATTTTATCTTTTGGGCATCTTATTTTCTTATGGGTCATCCTTTTAGTTGTCAATTACTAAATTCAAACAAGGGAATGATATAAATATAAATCTATGTGACCAAAATAAGAAACCAAGATTTGAGCATCTATTATCACCACCTAAGGTTGCATCTAAATGAATTTTAAGAGCATCAAAGAATCCATCTAGATATCATTCAAGGGATAAAGGACTTCATTTTTCTATATAAATTTCATAGGAGGGGAAGTTAATTGTGAAATCAACACATCTACTTACATTGCTACATCTATCAATTGTTTACTATTAAGTGCATATTGCACAAGATATTCCTAGGGAATGATTTTACACACATGCACACAAAACTACATGGAGTATGAGATATAGTGCAATAGTCAATCGTAAGTTCTCTCTATCAAGAGACCTCCATGATTAGTTTGAATCCCATTTTACATATTCTTCTTTTAAGGATTTGATGTGGTTTTAGTTTTGGTAGGAGATATTATGTTTCACACGTTATTGTTACCCATTTTTTCCCTTGGGAAAAATAGACAACGAGGGTTTTACTAGAGTTGAGCACTGGATAGACCTCTAAGGGTGAAATCAAAGTTTACTAGGAATTCAAGGGTTTCAAGACAAACCTCAATGCCTTGGGGGTCTTAGAGTAAACAAGTGGATTTCTTTCCTCTTCTGGGTTTTTAACCTTAAGGTTCAACTTAAAAAGGAAATAAATGCGGGCCTGATGGGGCCCCGTCTAGTCAAAATCAGAACAAAAATAAAAAAGGTGAAAATTAGCCTTAAGGTACCCTATTACATTCCCCAAGCTTCCTAGCTCAAAGAAAAGTTCATCAGAAATCTAAAAAATGCTAAAATTTTCAAAAGTGTCCCAAGGGGGTTTTGAGAAAGAAATGAGCTCACCGAGTAACTGTTATCCAAAATGTGTCCCCTACTCATTTTGTGGCTAACTCCTTTCATCCTTCCTTCTCTTGTGCCTCAGACATAATATTTTTCTTTTTAGGCAATCAAAACCTTCTGAAAATGAAATCATTGGATAGAGCTCTCTTTAAGATTTCTAGAAAGGTAAAGTTTTCCTCCTAACTCCATGTATTTTTGAAGTTATGGCTCGGTGGAGTTTTTGTGGGAAATTTTCCCTTTCAAGGCCCGCAGCCAATAAAAACATGCCACGTGTCTAGGAAAGCGGCGGGGGTCAGAGGGGAACTTGGTTTTTTGCCAAGTCTTTTAGCAAAGTTTTCAAAGGGAAGATTTTTTCCACAGGCCCGCCAACGAATAAAAACATGCCACGTGTCCAGGGGAGCAATTTTAAATTTATTTTTTGGCTAAGTGTTGGTGCAAGGAAAATTTTAGAAGGAAATCTTGCACCCAATTAGATGATGCCACGTGTCACTGGAACCTGGAAAGGCGGAGCGCGGGGGAAAATTGGGAATTTTTCCCAAAGCATTAGCGCAGAAGTAAAAAATGTTGAGGAAATCCCACGACCAATGAGATACCACCACATGTCTCAGCCCGGCAGAGCGAGGGGAGATTTTGGGAAATTTTCCCAAGGAGAAAATAAAGGAAAATTCAGAAGGGAAAGCCCGCCCCCTTATTGCGAGCCAATAGAACCTCGCCATGTGTCAGCTAACGGCAAAAAACTCAGGCCAAGCCCGCAAGGAAATTTTGGAAGGTCAAACCCGCATCGAATGGGGTTTTGACACGTGTCCAGGTCAAAAATTATCAAAGTGACCTACAGAGAATTAAGGAGAGACAGGGCGCGCGCCACGTGTCCAAAACTCGCCGGCCCGGCGGGGAATTTTGGGAATTTTTTTCAAAGGTGAAAATGAAGGAAAATGGAGCAGGAGAGGCCCGCGACCAATAAAAGCATGCCACATGGCACCTAAACTGGTGAAGTGAAGGGAAATTTTGGAAACTTTTCCCAAATGCAAAAAGGGTAAAAATTCAAAAAAAATTCCACCGACCTGATTTGGCCCTGTTTTGCCCTAAAATTTCAAATGGCCATAACTTTCGATCTAGAGCTCGGTTTTTCATGTTCTTTATATCAATGGAAAGATGGTGAAATTATCTACAAGATTTTGGGGTTAGTATTACATTTTTATGGATTTTGGAGAGATAAAATTGAAAAAAACGTCTTTGGCAAGTGGTCATGGACAGAAATGATGTTTCAACCACCATTTTTAATGAAGAATGGCTCGCATTCTCTCCCAGCATGGTTAAAAATGTCAAGGAATGGGTTTGTAAGGATGTCCATGCTGTTTTGAATGTGTTTGGGTCAATGGTTGAACTCCTCCCACATTTTTCCCATGTTTCTCTCTCCTGGGCTTGTCCCTTACACTAAAAAAGCCAGTTTTGGCTCATTTTCAAAGTGTTGAAACATTTTTTGTGTATTGTAGGTCCCCTTTCTCACCTTGAAAGTGATTTTGGTGGAATAACAGACCTTTTCTAAGAACTGCAACTTTATTTTTCCTCTCAGGTGTTGTAATGCAAGTAATTTTGATGTTAAAATAACAATAGAGGCCCTATGATTAGTTTTTTCTTTTATCCTCTGCTTGTGTTGTTTGGCTAATTTCTGATTCTTCATTACAGTTATCAGTTTGTGCATGAGGTTCTTTGTTGCATTTTATGGATTGTGTCAATCTGTAGAAGTGAAAAATGCTCACCACTCCTTTGGTGCATCACCTATTAGCGTTAGTTTTAGTTCCTTTTTACATTTTTCTATCCTTGTCCCTTTGGAATTTAGAGTAGAAATTAGGAATTTAAACCTCTGCAATTGTGCAAGTGATATTTTTGATCAGAGGAGTTGAGGAACCAGCCTCTAAAATGGAGATTCCTCTTCCATTTTCCAAGTCCCACACTTAGGGAGAGGGTTCAATGTTGTGTAATAACACTAGATGTTTGGGGATGATCAAACTTGAAACCTGATCAACATCTAGGGGTGTTGCTGATTTTCAACAACAGTTTTGGCATGCCCAGTGGGACATAGAAGTCTTCATCTTCATTGCAACAAAATTTATGTGCATTTTTTGTAAGATTCTTGCTTAAAAGATCCCTAAATTGCACATCTGGCAACTCCAAGGAAGAAGAATCAACTGGTTTTAGCAGTGCAGACCTAAAAACTCATGAGAAGAATCACCACAAGGTCAAGAGTTGGAGAAGAAGAGGTGTTGTTTGAGTATCTACAGTTATCTCCAAGGAGAAGGCAAAGTGGGAGGAGAATTCAAAGGTCTCCATCTCCACCAAACAGAACTCTTTCCACTCCTCCACCTGGTAGGCCTTTCATTCAATCAACCAGGATTCTAAGGCCCATCAGAATGGCACAAAACAACCCCTATGTCAATTTCACTGGAAGTAACCCACTTGCTCTCAATGCACAAAATCCAATTCTAGTTGTAGCATTAAAAAACATCCCATACTTTACTAGAGAAAATCAGACCACTCCTGGTGATCATGTCAAGGACATTGCTAACATTTGTGCAATCCATGAGATCAATGAGATGTAAGTTGATGTCAAATTGTTGGCATCTTCATTCAAAGGGAAATCTTTGCAATGGTTCAGGAGTCTTGCCTCAGGTTCTATTCAAAATTGGAACCAGCTATGCATAGCCCTCCATGAGCAGTTTGGAGAGAAAGGAGACAACTTGTCCCTTTTGGAGCAGTTGACAACCATCAAGAGAGCTCCCAATGAGCAGCTGACTGATTTTAACTTCAGATTTCAAAGGACTTGGGAGAGAATTCCAGTGGCAGTTAGGTCAACAGCAGAAGGTGCTTTCCTTTATTACCTTAAAGCTTTGAATTCTAATATTTCTATGTTAATTCAATCCATGGGAGGCACAACTATCCCCATTGCTTATAGCATTGCCATTAGAGCTGAAAATTGTTTGATTCAAGCTGGAAAGTTAGCTCCTAGGCCTCCAATGCCATTATTTCCAAGTTTAGAGAGCCCAAACACTAATCAAACACCTAATTTAGCTCCTATTCCCACTCCTAGAAATCAGAATTCGAATGAAGCTTCTACTTCATCTTCTAGTGCCTCAAATGAGCTTCAGGAAGTCATGAAGCAGCTGCAAAATCTAGGAAATGAATTGGTTACTCTCAAGAGAAAGCAATCCCAAGGTTTTAGACCTTCTTTCCAGCCCCAAGCTCAGCCTAACAGGAAGCCATATCAACCCCAAAGACCACCCAATCCAGCTGAAAATCTAAATCAAGCAAGGCCTTCTGCCAATAGACCATTTCAGACCTATAATCTCAATGCCACACCTGCCTCTAAAGCATTAGTGCCAGTACCAAACAATATAGCCCAAGAGTATGATTGGTGTTTCCCATGCAATGAACCTCATAACCAATCCATGTTTTTCAACGGTGCCTTGAATCAAGCGTTAATGGTGACAACAACTGGTGTAGAGGTTGAAGGTAGTCAAGGAAGTAACCAACAACAAGAAACATCCCGGCAGTAGTCAGCTCCAAATGATACCAAACTTGTAAACTGGCAGGCAGAGGATTTTTGTGGCATGAATCAAATGGTTTCCCAAAGTTTTGCAGCCAACACAAGGTCCAAGAGGAGAAATTTGGGTGAAGAATAGCCATTAGTCCTAGGCAATCCACAACCTTTTATCACTCCACAAAATATTGGCATAACAAAATCCAACTCCAAATACACAAGGACTGCCTAAAACAGTTCCTAGGCCAATTCAAATGCCAGTTACTACTGCCCATGTGCAAGGAGTTAATGTACAGGCAAAGGGACAACAAAGAGATGCTTCATCTCCATTCAATATCATTGATCAAATGAAGAAGACAAATGTAAACATATCAATGTGGGAATCACTCTCTATCCTAGGACAAAGATATTTGCTACAAGCTGCCATGAAGGACTGGTCAACCTCAAATCAGCAAGTCCAAATGTAAGAGAAGGTGCTCACAAATGTTGCCCAGCCTGAGGGGAATCATAGAGGACAACAAGGTAAAATGTTGAAACCCCCTCCATTCTATGTTTCATTGATCATTGGAAATCAGTTAGTACATAATTGCATGATTGATTCCGGAGCAAGTAGTTCAGTAATGCCCAAGAAAATAGCTGATCAGTTGGGAATTTAGTATAAAACCATATCCAAAGGGGTAGTGCAATTGGATGGGACAGCAATAAAAATAGTTGGAATGATAAAAAACTTAATTCTTACTTTGCATGCATATCCCAACGTTGTTGTTTTGCAAGATGTCTCAGTGATAGACCTTCCTCCACTTTTTTCCCTATGTTTGTCAAGGGATTTCACAGCCAAGATTGGAGGTTACTTATTTGCTGATTGGTCACCCATGTTGTTCAAAACAAGATATGGAACCAAGGCCACAATCATATCTGAGCCTATTGCAAAATTTCACATTGAGCCTTACACTCCAAGTCAGATAAATACCAATTGTTCAGCGTTTGATCAAGAAGATCACCCAAGCACTGATGAAGCTGACACCAAGGTTGGAAGTATCCCAGATCTAACCCTTGATGAATGGGCAAACAAAGTGCATGCTTTTGATCCTTATCAAGAAATAGAATAATCTAAGCTAGGATTCTATTGCATACATGAAGAAAATCAGCATATTCCTAGCATCACCAAGCCGGACCACAAGGATGACAACGAGGTATGGCAATTGTTTTTTGATGGATCAAGGATTAGAAAAGGTGTATGAGGGGGAACCATGTTGGTTTCACCTCAAGGAGTTAAGTATTATTCAGCTTTTAGATTTCAGTTTGCATGCTCTAATAACATTGTTGAATATGAAGCTTTGGTGTAAGGACTGCATTGGTCAATCAAGAGAGGAATAAAGAATTTACAGGTCTTTGGAGATAGTGAGTTGATTTTCAACCAAGTGAAGGGGCAGCATGCTATCAAGAATGATCTACTCAAATGCTACAAGAATAGGGTATGGGACCTCATTGAGGATTTTGAGGGTTTTAGCATAAAATCCATTCCTAGAAAAGAGAACCAAGCTACTGAAAATCTTGCAGCAGTTAGGGCAGCCTTTGATGTTGTTGAAAGCATTCAGAAAGACAAGGTATAGCCAAAACCCATGTGATTGTCAGGCCTTCATTGCTGGAAAACAATGTAATTTGGCAAGTGTTTGAAAATGATCAGCAAATCATCCATTTTTTGCAAGAAGAGGCTGAGTTCTCAGCTAAAAATCAGGAAAAGTTAGAGCAGCAGTATGGTGACCAAGTGGTGTAGCTAAGAACAAACAAGCTACCAAAGGTACTTATTACTTTGGAGTCCATTTTCAATCCTAATGATCAGTTTAGGAAAGAAAAAGAAAACATCCAAGTCAAGGGAGAAGATTCTGTGTCTATCTCAGTAGAAAGAGGAAAATCACTCCAAATCGGCAAGATGACAACTGAGCAAGAAAGGTATGAGTTCATACAACTTTTTCAATAATTTCCTGATGCGTTTGCTTGGAGCTATGAATATTTTAAAGGTTTCAATCCTGAGTTATCTCAGCATACCATTGAATTAGATACAAATACTAAGCCCATCAGGAAAAAACAAAGGCTAGTTAATCCACATATGGAGCCCCTCATGAGAAAAGAATTGAACAAGCTGATAGAATCAAGAATCATATTCCCTATCAAGCATTCTAGTTGGGTTGCCAACTTGGTTCCAGTTAGAAAGAAGAGTGGGGAAATCATATTGTGTGTTGACTTCAGATATTTGAATAGAGCATCCCTCAAGGACCATTATCCACTTCCTTCCATAGAGCAGATTTTACAAGTTGTGGCTGGCTCCGAAAGGTTTTCATTACTTGATGGCTATTCAGGGTACAATCAGATTATGGTGAAGGAAGAAGATCAGTTTAAGATAGCCTTCACAACCAAATGGGGAACTTATGCATACAGGAAAATGCCATTTGGGTTGTCCAACGCTGGAGCTACTTTCCAAAGAGCAATGGATATGGCATTCAAGGGTTTGATTAACAACATAGCGTTGATATATCTTGATGATATCACTGTTTTTTCAAAAAATGCAGCAGACCACATCTTTCATTTGAGACAAGTGTTCCAAAGGTGTAGAAGATTTGGAGTCTCCTTAAATCCTAAAAAGTGTGTTTTTCTAGCTCATGAAGGAAAGCTCCTTGGCCACATTGTCTCTAAAGAAGGATTAGCAAGTGATCCAGAAAGATTTGAAGCCATAAAAGCACTACCATTGCCAAGCCACAAGAAGGCCCTTCAAAGTTTCTTGGGGAGAATAAATTTTGTTCGGATGTTTGTCCCAAATTGTGCAACCCTAGTCAAGCCTATCACCAAGATGTTAAAGAAAAGCATGGATTTCAAATGGATAGAAGAGGACAATGAAATTTTTGAAGTGATCAAAGAAGCCATCTCTCAAGCCCCAACTCTCATCAACCCAGATATCTCCAAGGATTTCATCCTCTATGCATTTGGGGGTGATGATACTATTTCTGTAATTTTGGTACAGCAGAACAAGGACAGTGATGAGCAACCAATTGCTTTCTTCAGCCAAAGCCTGGAGGAATATGAAGTGAGATATTCTTTCATTAAGAGGCATGTTCTTGCAGTAATCAGAATCTTGAAGAAATTCAAGCATTTAGTTTCAAACAATAATATCCAATTGCTGGTTTCCCATGTGAGAGTTAAGGACTTCCTCCTCAACAAAGACTTGAATGAAAAGAGAGCAGGTTGGATTACCCGTGTCATGGAGTATGACATTGAGATCAAAGTTACCAAGTTGGTCAGAGGAAAAGGATTATGTGAACAGCTAATTTTGAGCAAACAAATGGGAGCATGCAATGATAAGGAGGTTGTTTTGGCATTGCAAGACAACCCATGAGCAAGGAAGCACTCAAGAAGAAAATAATGGTGTCCCCACTCCTTGCTAGACCCAAGGTGTAATGCACTTCCTAAGCACAGGCCCAAAGAAGACACTTCAGATTGCAGGTTGTCCCATATGCCCTTGTTGATGGTGTTTTGTTTAAGAGAGATGTAAATGGAGTACTGCTGAGATGCATTGGTACAAATCAGATTCATAGGGTGTTGGAAGAGTTCCATGGTGGACCAGCTGGTGGTCATTTTGCACCAAGAGTGACAGATCTAAAGATCATGAGGGCTGGCTATTATTGGCCCAAGATTTTCAGTGATTGCTATGCATGGATCAAGAGGTGCAAGAATTGTGCATTCTTCACAGGTAAAGAGAGACTAGTTACCCTTCCATTGCATCCAATTTCAATTAACCAGCCATTCATGCAATGGGGTCTAGACTTCATTGGAGTCATTAATCCCAATTCAAGCCAAGGGCACAAGTGGATTTTAACAGCCACAGATTACTTCACTAAGTGGACTAAAGCAGCAACACTCAAAGAGGCAAATGAATCTAGTATCCTAGACTTCTATGAGGGAATAACAACCAGGTTTGGCATACCAGCTACAATAATATCATATAATGCATTGGCATTCATTGGGTCCAAGGTGACTGAATGGGCTGTCAAGAATGGGATCTACCTGAGCACTTCATCAAACTATTACCCTCAGGGTAATGGCCAAGCCGAGTCTACAAACAAGAACTTGTTGAGGATCATTAGGAGGACTCTTGATGAAAATCAGAGGTCTGGGCATACTAAATTGAAATCAGCTTTATGGGCTGATAGGATAACTCCCAAGAGATCTACAGGTAACTCTCCATTCAAGCTTGTTTATGGGAGAGAGGCAGTTTTTCCCATGACACTTGAGTTGCCAACATTGGAGCTCATGAAGCAGTTGGAGTTGTTGGATTTTGAGCCCACGGAGGTTAGATATGCAGAATTGATGGAGCTCCAAGAAATCAGAAATCAAGCATCCTAAGCAATGGAGAAGGATTAGGCTTTGATAAAGAAGACCTTTGATGAGAAGACCAAGGAATAGATCTTTTCAAGTTGGATATCTAGTGTTAAAATGGGATGCAGATAGAGAAAAACTGGGAAAGCATTCAAAATTTGATGCCATTTGGAGTGGCCCATACATGGTCACAAAGTGTAAGGACATCAATGCCTTCCAATTGTCTTCATTGGATGGCGAAGAATTGCAGATTCCAGTCAATGGAATCCATCTAAAGCATTGCTACTAAAGGGAAATTCTCCACCTTGTAAATATTAGCTTAGGTTTTCATTCCTCCAAGTGCTTGTGCACATTGTTTTGCTGTAGGTTAGTTTTGCTTTCCCTAAGTGCTTTGGCACAAGCTTGTTATTCTTGGAGATGTGTTTGCAGGACTTGCTCCATCAAGTGATTTTCCATCTTCCTCCTTGCAATGTTCTAGTCAGTTGGGGTATCAAATAGAGGAAATGATGACTCTATGCCCAATGGATTGCTTCAGGCAACTGGTAACTTCATCCAGCAGGCAGATGACCCCTCTGAGTCACCAAAATTGTTATCCAAAATGTGCCCCCTACTCATTTTGTGGCTAACTCCTTTCATCCTTCCTTCTCTTGTGCCTCAGACATAATATTTTGCTTTTTAGGAACTCAAAACCTTCTGGAAATGAAACCATTGGATAGAGCTCTCTCTCAGCTTTCCAGAAAGGTAAATTTTTCCTCCTAACTCCATGTATTTTTGAAGTTATGGCTCGGCAGAGTTTTTGTGGGAAATTTTCCCTTTCAAGGCCCGCAGCCAATAAAAACATGCCATGTGTTCAGGAAAGCGGCGGTGGTTGGAGGGGAACTTGGTTTTTTTCCAAGTCTTTTAGCAAAGTTTTTAAAGGGAAGATTTTTTCCACAGACCCGCCAACGAATAAAAACATGCCACGTGTCCAGGGGAGCAATTTTTTTAAAAAAATTTGGCTAAGTGTTGGCACATGGAAAATTTTAGAAGGAAATCCCGCGCCCAATCAGACGATGCCACGTGTCACCGGAACCTAGAAAGGCGGAGCGCGGGGGAAAATTGGGAATTTTTCCCAAAGCATTGGCGCAGAAGTAAAAAATGTTGAGGAAATCCCACGACCAATGAGATACCGCCACGTGTCTTGGCTCGGCGGAGCGAGGGGAGATTTTGGGAAATTTTCCCAAGGAGAAAATAAAGGAAAATTCAGAAGGGAAAGCCCTCCCTCTTATTGCAAGCCAATAGAACCTCGCCACGTGTCAGCTAACAGAAAAAAACTCAGGCCAAGCCTAGAAGGAAATTTTGGAAGGTCAAACCCACATCGAATGGGGTTTTGACACATGTATAGGTCAAAAATTATCAAAGCAACCCATGGAGAATTAAGGAGAGACAGGGCCCACGCCCAATCAGCACATGCCACATGTCCTAAACTCGCTGGCCCGGTGAGGAATTTTTGGAATTTTTTTCAAAGGCAAAAATGAAGGAAAATGGAACAGGATGGGCCCGCAACCAATAAAAGCATACCACATGGCACCTGAACCGGTGGATTGTGGGGAAATTTGGGAAAATTTTCCCAAATGCAAAAAAGGGTAAAAATTCAAAATTTTTTCTTGCCGACCTGGCCCTGTTGGCCCTAAAATTTCAAATGGCCATAACTTTCAATCCAGAGCTTGGTTTTTCACGTTCTTTATATAAATGGAAAGATGGTAAAATTCTCTATAGGATTCTAGGGTCAATTTTTCATTTTAATGGATTTTAGAGAGAGGAAATTTAAAAAATGTCTCTAGCACGTGGTCATGAACAGAAATGACGTTTCAACCACTATTTTTAATGAAGAATGGCTCACATTCTCTCCCAGCATGGTTAAAAATGTCAGGGAATGGGTCTGTAAGGATGCCCATGCTGTTTTGAATGTGTTTTTTTCAATGGTTGAACTCCTCCCATGTTTTTCCCACGTTTCTCTCTCCTGGGCTCGTCCCTTACACTAAAAAAGCCAGTTTTGGCTCATTTTCAAAGTGTTGAAATTTTTTTGTGTATTGCAGGTCCCCTTTCTCACCTTGAAAGTGATTTTGGTGGAATAACAGACCTTTTCTAAGAACTGAAAAATTTATTTTGCCTCTCAGGTGTTGTAATGCAAGAAATTTTGATGTTAAAATAACAATACAGGCCTTGTGATTAGTTTTTTTATCATCTGCTTGTGTTGTTTGGCTAATTTCTGATTCTTCATTACAGTTATCAATTTGTGCATGAGGTTCTTTGTTTCATTTTATGGGCTGTGTCAATCTGTAGAAGTGAAAAATGCTCACCACTCCTTTGGTGCATCACCTATTAGCGTTAGTTTTAGTTCCTTTTTACATTTTTCTATCCTTGTCCCTTTGGAATTTAGAGTAGAAATTAGGAATTTAAACCTCTGAAATTGTGCAAGTGATATATATGATCAGAGGAGTTGAGGAACCAGCCTCTAAACTAGAGATTCCTCTTCCATTTTGCAAGTCCCACACTTGGGAAGAGGGTTCAATGTTGTGTAATCACACTAGATGTTTGGGGATGATCAAACTTGAAACCTGATCAACATCCAGGGGTGCTGCTGATTTGCAACAACATTAACTTGGTGAGCTACTCAGCCAGATGGTTGAGTTTGTGGTGCACTAGAAGTGGTGTGCTGATTGAGCATGGTGAGCTCATTAGAGGGCTCAGTCAGTTGACTTGTTGAGCTAAGGCGTTGTGGCCAAGTTGAAAGGTGAGCTCCTCACAAAGGTCAAGAGGTGGATGTTGTGGTAGTTGAGCATGTAGAACCCATGTGGTGGAAGGAAAAGAATGGTTGGGGTAAAGGAGATAACTATACTAAATTTTAATGAATCTTAAAGCATAGAACTCCCCAGAGTGAGTTGATCACATGATGCTACGAGCTAGTGTTGAGGCATTCCAATTCGGATCACATCTAAGCTCCCACATTTTGGTGGTGTGAAGGGAATTGGTGAGTGATGTAGAGAATATTGAATCAAGTGAGTTATGAGGTAAAATGAACAATGAAGAGGTGACTCACTCAGAAGAGCCCAAGGTCTCGGCTAAACTAGGACCAAGCCTTTGGGCTTTGTGAGATAACAGGATGGTGATGTAGATTAGTGGCTCAGAGCTCATCATGGAGTCAACGAATTCATGGGAAGAAAATGGAGCTAGGGAAATCTCAATACGAGTGTGAAGGGTGAAGAATTTCTAACGAGCTTGGCAAGGTGGAGAAAACATATTGCCTCGATGAGTGGTAGTTCATTGCGTCGAATTGGAGGGTAAAACTTTTTGAGTAATAAGGGTCCAGTTCACCACATGTGAAGTAATGACATATAGAAATAGTGTAATGAATGGGCTAGGGATTAGTTGGGTTAGGAGGTGAATGTCGAGGTGACGCCTTGTGTTGAAAAATTGAGCCAAGTAAAGAATATGTAATTTTCCACATTAAATAGGGATGCTGAGTTGGTAGTTCAAAGCAGTAATTTGCATAGTGAATTCTCACATTTGTAGAATCCTGATCGATGAGTTAAAATGTATGGAGAACTACCTAAGTTCACAAGAGATCCTGGGGGTTTCGAATTAGAGGTGAAATTGAATGGAAGCGTTGAGATTGGAATGCAAAGTCCCATGTGGCAAATAAAGTTCAATCTCCTCACGAAGCTTGCAGAAAAAAACTATGAAAATGGCTCAGCCGAGTTAGGGTCAAGTTGTCATAGAGGTATTGAATGGATAATTCTAATATGAATGTTTGATGTGTGCAAACAAAGGTAGAGGAATGAGCTAAGGATGAGCTAGGTCAGTGATTTAGATGATGAAGAAGGGAAATATGGCAATCTATGTTTATAAAGTGAAATACATAGCTAAAAAATCCTAAGTAGAGAAAAATCATATAGGAAAACCACAATGTAGGAGGAGGCAAGTCAAATTTAAAGTGGTGAATGTGGTAGCTAAGTCTTTACTTGGCCGATGAACTTGTTGGTGTGTATTATTTTACACATCATTAGGTGAGTCATCTCACTTAGGTGAGATCATAGGTCCACATGTCATTTAGGGGTCATTATGAGATTCTCTTATGCGTTAGTGCATCAGTGTGTCATATGTGTCATTGCAAGTTACACTTCTATTTTGGGAATGTAACTCCCCCTCTCCACTTGAGTTTTCATGACTGTGCATTGGGGGTTACTCAGCACATCATATTTGTACACCCTTTTAGATCTATGAGATAGAGGAGATTTTGTGGATTATAACGAGTTTCTGCCCATGTTTTGAATCTTTGCATGCACATTCGATTGATGCTCACTCCTCTTGAGATCTCTTCATGTTGTCGTTCACATGTTCGTTGATGTGCACGTCATCCCTCGTGATCCTTGCTTGCGGGTTTCAAACCCTCTTACATGGTATTATAGTGGATCTTATGGATATGTGCACTCTTCAGCGTTGCTCATGCATTTTTCTAGCTTCTAACATGATAATGGATATTCTGTTGTGTGCTTCAGTGCTTTGATTTGGGTTTTTATACCTCTACTCAGTTTTTCAGGTGCTGGTTCATGTTCGTGGGTTTTCTGCCTTGCATTTTTTGCTTCGGGATTTGTGCTTGCAGTCTTTGACCTTTGTTTTTTCTTCTTATCTGCATTGTCTAGTGAATATACATCCTTGAATCCCTTGAGCCTATTACTAGCACTGCACACTCACCACGCGATTCTCTATGCTTTGTTTTGACTTGCACTAAATTCTCCTCCTGTGTTGGGTCGTTTTAGCTTAAGGGCTCACATTCTAGCTTGAGTCTTGCTCCTTTTGCAAATGTTTTGTGCTAGGTTTTCATGTTTTTCATTGGCTAGTCGGTGTATCAATTCAACTTGGTGCCTTTGTCTTTGAATCCCTAGTTTTCCCTCTACGTGGACATGTTCAGTGGTTTTCAACTCTCACTCCAGCCTGAGCTTTTCAACTTAGCACAGCTTGGTCCCTTCTTAGTCTCGGTAACTTCAGTTGACCACTTCATTGTCATCTAGCACCAAACATCAATATGGAGGACCTATGTTTAACTCTTCATCAATGTCTTAGCATGAATCTCGTAGGTGTTCTGACTGTAGTAACTCACCGTGTCCACCAGTTAGTACTTGTTGTATGCTCTGTGCAACTCCTGGCATCGTTGTTGCTCTCCCCAACTCCCTGCACATGTTGATATTCCTGGATTAGTTCATTGTTCCATGTTGAGTGAAGTTTTTTCACCCATCATAGTTGATCAGCCATCTGATTTCCTTCTTCCTTTCTCTTTGTGACCTACCCTATACACCCTATGCTCTTTCACGATTGCTTACACTCCATGTCTAAATTTTGCGTGACCATTTCTCTATAGCGTGGCCACCATGTATCATGTTGGTCCACTTCAGACCTCTACACAAGGGTTTAACATGGACCTTTGCTAAAAATGTCTTCACAACTCTTGACAGACTAGTTTCACCACAGCACTGACATGTGGCCTACTCATTCTGCCTACTTTTAACCGGCTCAAGCACATGAGCTCTGCATAACAACTCAGGTTTCATTTACCTGCAACATTAACACTTGACCACATGGGTTTTTTGTCTCAATCAACATAAACTCAGCTCGGTGGATGTCATCCCTTTATCCCTGTTTTTAATGTTTTGAGGTAAAAACATTCCTTGTATGGCATTGTAATAATTTTCAGGCTCTATTTTTCTTGTTTTAATGTTCTTCATTCACATGTCGAAGACGAAGGGCGACATCCAGGGTTGACAGGAGGCTAACCCCCCCTCGCAAGAAAAGAAAACCCTACCTAAAATTTGATGTCATTTCAAACGAGCAGTCACATGATACCCTTTGCAGTCATTTTGAGCACTTTTTTAATCCATTTGTAGGGCCTATTGGCATTTTCCATTAGTTGCGGGAATCGTAATAATGCCATAACTTTTGACTCGCAGATTTTTTTTTAGCACTTCCTTGGTCAAAGTTACATGATTTCTTTCACTTTACGTTATGGAATTGTCAGTTTTGTAAATGAACTACTTTATAAAGTGCCACATTCTTGGGGAGTTGACTAGCACTCTTGGGTTTTCACACGTAGACGCATTATCAGTCGAGTCTAACATCCTGCTTGGTGTGCACCTTTCACTTTTGACTCCACATCATGGAGAGTGCTCTTTTAAAACTTGAGCATCATAGGATTTCCATACATCCTCCGCCACTTCTTACTAGGAGAGGGAACTATTAAGCTTGGAGTGCTTCCATGGAACGTTGCTTCGCCTACAAGGGTATTTCACCCTTCTTACTTGGGCGAGTTCCTGCACCCACTGATCATCATCATCTAGAGGAATTTCTTAACACTTGTGACCATGTCACATGGCAAACTCAGATCCACCCCACCATGTCTGGAGCATTCTTCAATCCCTCTATGGATACCCTTCACATATTGTCATCATTGTTGTTGTTGTTGATTCAATTGTCTCCTCTTTTTCTTCGTGTGATGACAATTCCACTGACACAGGATCACTTGGTTCCACTTTTGATGATGAGGATTGTGCACCCAGTTCTGATGTTGAGAGTAATATAGAGGACTTCTCTCCTCTTTCTCTCACTTTTCCAGAGAGTGTTGACACTTCCCACATCTCATCAGATATCGAACAATCTATTATATAGTCTCATATAGTCATCACACCCTCCTCTTTTCCACCTTTAGTGTGTGAGGCCCCTTTCACTCCTCTACCTTCATTGGATGACTCATACCTATTTGACATCACTCTTCTATTTGTTAAGCCCCCTCATTAGGATGAGTATCTACCTGACCTTAGTCATATTTTTGTAGAGTACACTTGTGATGCACTATAGGTATTTCAGAGGAGTTCATCATCTCCATTGTTGGGAGTGCCCCTTCTGGGACTCTTACCACTTCCACTTTTCCAGAGACCTTCTTTGATCCACCCTTTCTTGTGGATCCATTTTCTATTGTGGGAAATGTTTTGTTACCTTCACATAAGTTGGACATCCTTTCTACAGGTGTTCACCCTTCATACTCTGATAGTTTTTCACTTGTGACATTACCTTTGGTTCCTTTGCACTCACTTGCTAGACCTATGTCACACTTTTGTGGACCAGACTCAGAGTTTTTCATGCTACTACCTTCAGTTTCCTTTGTGGAGTGGGTAGACTTCTAGTACGTCATTTATGTCCTTCCTAAGGGCAGGCACATAGTTGGTGTGGGTGGTTCTTCTTCAGTCCAAAGGTAGAGGATATCATCATTTACATTCTTTTGGGAGACCTCCTAGAGCTGTAGGGTTTAGATCTGTTAATGCCATCTTCTACATTCCTCTTGTCTCCCTCTTATTCTCTCTTCTTCTACTTTCTGAGAGATTGAATCCTTGTACATGGGTACCTTTTCAGGATCGTCTATATCTAGGACCCATCTTTCGCATCTTTCTTATATTAGAGAGTGTTATGTTCTCTTTTGGTGGATGTTTTTCCCACTGGGTTTTCCTTCACTGCTTGGGACTTATTTTTGTGCATGGGTACCTCATTAGGCTTTGTGTCAGGACCCATTTATCATTTCTGACTTTCTCCCTCATCCTAAGTTACGATGAAGAGGGGGTGTTGGTGTGTATTATTTTCCACATCATTAGGTGAGTCATCTCACCTAGGTGATATCGTAGGTCCACGTGTCATTTAGGGGTCATTATGAGATTCTCTTACGCGTCAGTGCATCAGTGTGTCATATACATCATTGAGAGTTATACTTCTATTTTAGGAATGTAACTCCCCCTCTCCACTCGAGTTATCATGACTACGCATTAGGGGTTATTCAACACCTCCTGTTTGTACACCCTTTTGGATCTATGAGATAGAGGAGAGTTTGTGGATTGTAATGAGGTTATACCCATGTTTCGAATCTTTGCATGTACATTCAGTTGATGATCATTCCTCCTGAGATCTCTTCACACTACCATTCACACCTTTGTTGATGTGCACATCATCCCTCATGATCCTCACTTGTGGGTTTTGAACCCTCTTAGAGAACTAAGGTGAGTAAAATTTTAGTCAATTTCTTAAATGAATGAGTTGGGGAACATAGTTCATTTTAGAAATTTGAAAATAGTTTTCTTCGTAATAGATAAGCGAAGTAAACGAAATGGAAATCGACGCATTGAATAGATAATCTACCAAGCTAATCAATTCAGGGTGGTGAAATATAGGTAGAAGTATTATGGATTGTGATACATTTAGCTAAGAATAAGCAAGCTAAATTTCCACATTAAAGGAAATGAATTCTGATTTCGTATTTCAAAGTGGTGAGTAGGAGGGTATAGACTTTCCTTAGGCAATGCGCTAAGGCAATCAAAGTAAAGTAAATTTTCCACATGATGAAAGTGAGCTACTGATCATAACAATGCAAATCAGTTAATCTAAGGGAATTGTCTTGCATTGGGAGGTTAGATATGAGAATAAAAAATGAATGGAATCACCACATAACAAAGTGATTTTGGCACATGATGCAAAACGGTGTTTTATGGGAATAATTCGTAATCAAAAGGCAGGGGAAATATCAAGTCAATGTTGAGTTAAAGCCCGAGTTTAGCGAAGAGGTGAAGTGTTATTCTTTAGAGGTTTTAACATAAAGGTATGAGCCAAACCATGCACGAGATATGAAGTGATTCAAACATCAATCTTCATGATGAGCTATGAACCAAGCTAAGAGTGAAGATAGTAATACACTCTCAGATCACCACAAAGAAGGATAATGCAAATAGAGTCATACGGTAAAGTGAGACTATTGTACTTCTCTAAAATTAAGAGAAGTAAAGTAATGTAAAATCACCATAGAAATAGTGGTGAAATATGAAGTAAAGTATCCTGGTGAATTGAGATTTCTTTACTTATATTAAACTAAGAAAATTAAAGTAATTGAGAAAGACCAATGACAAGCAATAATAATGGCCCCTAGAATTTCCACTAGTCTGCAACTTCAAAATGCCTTAACTTTTGAATAAAAACTCTATTTTGCATAAACTTTTACTTTATGGAAAGGTCTTGGAGCCCTCCACATGTCAATAACTTAAAATTTTAATTTTGGTGAAGTAATAGCTTAAAAATTGGAATTATTTCTCTTACATTCAATTACATTATATAGCCAACTACCACCATTAATAAGGCATGAGAGGTAATTTCTTGTCCCATAAGCTATAATGAAAGAGGAATGAGATATATAGGGGTGTCATGATGTTCTGATTAAAATTTACATTTAGTAGGTGGGAAATGCATGCATTATAAAACTCCTATTTTATCTCTCCTCTCTAATTTATTCTATAAATTGTATAGCTTCTTCATTGGCGAGGGGGGATTCCTCGGCTTACCAAAACTTTACAAAAAGTTTTCTACAAACAAAATAATGTGTTGTATGTGTTAATTTTGCAAATATTTCCTGATGATCTTGGCCTTTCTCTTAAAAGTAAATGGACCATGTAAATCAATGAAGTAGTGGATCTGAGTATTGTTGATGTTTTCTTCCTTTTTCTTGTGTCTTTTTTTATCACTTACCTCTTAATTTTACTTGCAGTTGTATCGTGTGAATTTTAATTTTCTTAAAGGTTTCATTATTATTGTGATTTCATGGAATGTTGGTTTGGTGTTGTTTTTTACTGTGGTGATTGTGCCACCCTCTATGCCCTCCATTTTAGAATCATTTCCATACATTTAAGAGATTCCCTACATCCCCTTTTGGTGCATCACCTCTTGTACTTAGTATTTTTTTATTTCTTGTAACTTCTCTCTCCTTGGTCCCTTGGAAGTCATAGGCTAGGGGTAGGTGTTATATTTATTTCCATTAGATTTATTTGTTGCACTACTTTAGGAAGAGGAACCACCCTTCTCTGGAGGATTGCTTCAACTACAAGGTCCAACACCTTGAAGTAGTTCTATGTTAGCTAGTCACATTGCTTGCCTTAACACACTCACATGCTAAGAAATCATAAGGTGTTATGATTTAGTGATAACTCTTCTAGAGCACCTGGTGGGACTAAATGTAAAAGATCAATTTCTTGTCAAGTGTTTTAGTGTAAAATATTCATTCTGGTTGATTTGATTTGTTCTTAACAAGAGGTTCCGGTCTTAGAAGCTCTATCAAAAAGGAGAAAAGAAGAAGTAATCGATGATTTCATTTTTCTTTACTAAATTTATTGTATCTTCAGTCACTAAAGAGAAGGAAAAGTAATTTTTGTGATTCCAAGTTGTGCATTACTTCAAGATTGAAAGTATTTACTTCAAGTTATATGAGGTAGTAAATCAAGCTACCCAAAGTGAAAGACTTAAGAACTTGCATTGCTAAGTTGCATTGTTGTAAGTCAAGTCAAATGTGAAAAGGAATTTCTGTAAGTTGTGAAAAGGAAATACTTTACTTCACTCACATTGAAATACTTAAGTAGTTGCACCTTCAAGTTGCTCTGCTTTAAGTAAATTCATTGCTCCAAGTCAAAATACTTAAGTAAATCATGTTCAAATCACTACAACAAAGAGAAGTAAAGTAATTTCAAATAATTGACAAGAAGGAGAAGTAAGTGCTATTTCAAAAGTAATATACAAAGATTAAGTAAAAAAAGTCTAAATCATAGACAAGAGAAGGTACAAGATGAATTAATTAGGTCTCCAATGACTGCAATAAATGAAACTAATCAAGGTTCAAAATAACATTAAACTAAGGAAAGTAAAGTAGGTTGAGAACACAGATAAGAGTAACAACAAGAAGAAGTGATTTGTGCTCTTGCAAGCTATTAAATTACTTCAAGTAAAGTTGATTAATCTAAGTGGGATACTTACTTAAAGTTGATTTGAGTTAAAGACTTGATAAGTCCAAATCTTTGAAATATATAACACATCTGATGACCCCGAATACCAAAATCTACTACTTTTAGAAGAAAGTGTCTCATTCTATGAGAATAATTCAAAAAAGGTCAAGAACAAGAGAGGAAGGTATTATTGAATAATTTCATATCTCTCCAAGTAGAGGAAGAAGAGGGAGAAGAGTCCAGAGGCCTCCATCTCCACCAAGCAGAACATTGTCTATACCTCCACCTAGTATGAATTTATTTTAATCAACTAGGGTTCTTAGACCAATCAAGATGGCACATCAACAACCACCACAGGGACCACCAAATCCCTATACAAATTTCATGGGCAACAGTCCACTTTCCCTCAATGCAAACAATTTGGTTTCAGTGGAAGCTATAAATTAAATTTCATTCTTCAATGGAGAGAATCACATGAAACCAATTGACCACATTTAAGACATTACAAATGTCTATGCCATACATGAAATTGTTAAGATGGATGTAACAGTCAAACTCTTCATTTCTTTCTTTAAAGTCAAAGATCTGCAGTAGTTTAGAATATTAGGAGCCTGGAAAATTACAAACGGGGATGAATTTCAAACATATTGTTGTGGCCAATTTGGAGAAAAGGGAGACAATCTGTCTTTATTCGAACAATTGACTACAATAAAGAGATATGCAAACAAGCATATGGCTGATTTCAACTTAAAATTCCAAAGAACGTCGGATATGATTCCTATTCTGGTCATACTAGATACTAAAGGTGAATCTCTTTACTTTTTCAAAGCTCTAAATTCTAACATATCAATAATGATATAGTCTATGGGAGGAACTATATTACCCGGAGCATATGTTATAGCTAGTACAAAAGATAATTGTTTAACTCAGGAAGTCAAAAATGCACCTAGGCAACCTATGACTCTCTATCTAAAAATGGGGAACCCTAAAACTAGTCAAACACCTGATTTGGCCCCTAATCCAGCCCATAGAAATCATAGAAATAGTGAGGCTTCTACTTCATCTGTAAATTCTAAGGATCTTCATGAGGTCATGAATAAGCAACAAGAAGTGTTGAACGGTCAACAGACTTTAGGGAATGAATTGGTGACCATCAAGAAGCAATAAGACCAAAGTTGTAAACCGTATCAACCTCATTACTTGGAAAATAGGCACTCATATTAGCCAAACAATCATCCCACTCGAGATGATAAAAAAATCAATGACAACCTCCTGCTTCTAAACCATTCCAGTCTTATAATTCTAATCTAACATCTTCATCTAGGGCATTAGATCTTGTCCAAAATTATATGACACAGGAGTATGAATGGTGATTTCCTTGTAATTAATTGCACAATATAGCAACATGCTTCAATGGTGCAATAAATCTAGCTTTGATGGTGCAAATAGTTGGTGTGCCTCAAGAAGAATTAATGAATAAAATAAGCAATAGGATAGTAATCAAGAAATGCATCCAAGTGAGACAACACTTGTAAATTGGAAAGCAGAGGAATTTTGTGGGATTAACTAGTCTCTTTTCCAAGGAGTGGACACTTATATGAGGTCTAAGAAGAGGAACATAGAGGAAGAATAATCATCTAATCCAAATACTTCTTATCCTTTCATCACACTTCAAGGTATTAGTAATCCAAGTATAGTCTCAAACATTCAAAATCATCCCAAGCCACCTTCTAGGACAACTTACGTACCAGTTACAAAAAATCGTGTGCAAGACAAAATTGCGTCAAGTAATGGATAGGAAAATAAAATCCCACTTCCTTTGAACATTATTGATCATATGAAGAAGGCTAATGTTAGTATTTCTATGTGGGATACATTGGCAGTTCTAGGCCAATGATACTTGTTACAAGCATCCATGACAAATTGGTCTATCTCAAATGAGCCGTTCAAAGATCAAAAGAAGGTTCTTATTAATGCAGCTCCAAAAGAAGGGAATTGAGGGGGTCAAGAAGGTAAAAACATGAAGCCTCATATATTCTATATTTATCTAATTATTTGGTGTAATTATGTATACAAATTCATGATTGATTCAGGGGCAAGTAGCTTAGTGATGCCAAAGAAAATAGTTGATCAATTGGGTCTAAAGTATGAATTGGTGTCAAAAGAAGTACCATAATTGGATGGAATAATAGTGTGAACTATTAGTGTAATCTAAGGATTGAACCTTATACTACATGCATGCCCCAATGTCATAGTATTAGAAGATGTATCCGTCATTGCATTGTCACCACTTTTTTCATTTTGTTTGTCAAGGAACTTCATAGCTAAGATTAGTAGGTACGTATTTATTGATTGATATTATATGTACTTTAGGAGAATGTCTAGGGATAAAGCTACAATTAGATCAAAACCAATCCCAAACATCCATATTGAGACTCATGTGTCAAGCCTAATAAATTCCAATTGCTCAACATTTGAGCAAAAATATTGTCCATGCAATCAGGAAGAAGACACCAAAGTTGGAAATATTCTAGACTTAACTCTTGATGAATGGGAAAACAAGAGGCATGATTTTGATCCCTATAAGGAGATGGAAGAGGTTCAACTAGGTATCTATTTCTTACATGAATAAAATCCAACTCTCCATAGCATCACCAAATTGGATCAAAAATATGATATTGAAGTATGGAAGCTATTCTTTGATGGCTCGAGCAGCAGGAAAGGTGCTAGAGGGATGAAATGCTCATGTAAAAAATCAATCTAAAACACTATTTATATTTACATTTTTAGTTTTCTTGTTCAAATTACACATCTGAGTATGAAGCATTGGTTCACATATTATATTTGGCAAGAAAAAGAGGTATGAATAACTTGTAAGTGTTTAGAGATAGCGAGTTGATTATAAACCAAGTAAGAGGGTTGAGAGATGCTAATAATGAAACCCTAAGAGGCTATAAGAACCAGGTATGGGATATTTTTGAAGACTATGAATAATTCAACATCATCTCCATCCCGAGGAAGAAGAATGAGTCTGCAAACGAACTTGCAAAAGTTGGGGCAGCGTTTGATGTTGTTGACAATATTAAGAGGGATCAAAATTGACCTCATATCAAAGTGTTTATAAGGCCAACTATTCTAGATAACAATATAGGTTGGAAAGTATTTGAGTGTGATGAGAGGATCATAAATGTTCTTCAAGAAGAGGAAGAGTTCTCCATAAGGAACCAAGACAAAATGAAGCAGTAGTATTGTGATCAAGTGGTACAACTGAGAACTAAAAGCTCCCAAAGAAATTAGTAACATTCGAGTCAATATTTAATCCTAATGATCAATTTCGAAAGGACAAGGAAAACATTCATGTCAAATGTGAAGACTCGGAGTCAATTTCACTGGGTGAATGTAAAACACTTCAAATTGAAAAAGTAAGCAGTAATCAAGAAAAAAATTAATTTGTAAAATGTTTTCAAGAGGTCCTAGATGCATTTTCTTAGAGCTACGAGGACTTGATAGGATTCAATCAAAAGTTAGCACAACATACTATTGAACTGGATCCCAAAGCTAAGCCTATCAGGTAAAAATAAAAACCATTCAATCCTTACATAAAGACTCTCATCAAGAAGGAATTTAACAAACTCGTTGAGGAAACCATTATCTTTCCAATAAAGCACTAAAGTTGGGTTTCTAATCTTGTTCCAATGCAAAAAAGAAATGGAGAAATCAGATTCTATGTTGATTTTTGTGACTTAAATAGATATTATCTCAAAGATAATTATCCACTTCCTTTAATGGAGAAAATATTTCAAGTAGTAGCTAGTTGGGAAAGGTTCTCATTTCTTGATGGCTACTCGAGTTATAATGATATTATGGTGAAAGAGTATGATTAGTGCATGACCTATTTCACTAGCAGGTAGGGTGCATATGCTTATAACAAAATTCCATTTGGGTTATCAAATGTTGGAGGTACTTTCCAAAGAGCAATGGATCTGACATTTAAGGGGCTGATAAACAAGATAGTTATTGTATACTTAGAAGATATCACAGTATACTCCAAGAGCACAAGAAGTAACCC
The DNA here is from genome assembly GCA_019776745.2 of Taxus chinensis. NCBI lineage: Eukaryota > Viridiplantae > Streptophyta > Pinopsida > Cupressales > Taxaceae > Taxus > Taxus chinensis. Next base: position 30,538,341 of record CM034146.1, on the reverse strand, counting down.
ATTCCATCACAGGTAAGTGTTTCAAATATGCCAGATATTTGGAGTGTCTTTAAATCTGAATAATTATATCTATTCTTATTCCGTGAAGGGAAGCTTCTAGACCACATAGTGTCTAAGGATGGACTAACAATTTATCGAGAAAGGGTTGAAGCTATCAATGTACTACCATTGCCAAGTCACAAAAAGGCTCTGCAAGGATTCTTAGGGAGAATCAATTTTGTCTAAAGGTTTACATCATATTTTTCCACTCTTGTTAAGCCATTAATGATGATGTTGAAGAAGAACTTTCCATTCTAATGGAAATCAATGGGAAAAGAGAGTTTTAAGGCTAATAAATAGGCTATATCTCAAGCTCCAACTCTCATCAACCAAGATTTCTTGAAGGAGTTCATCCTATATGAATTTTGGGGTTCAAATAAAATTTTAGTTATCCTAGTAAAACTAAATAAGGAGGGGGAAGAACATCCCAAAAATTTCTTTAGTTAGAGTTTGGAAGACTATGAAGTGATGTACTCCTTCAGCAAAAATCATGTTTTCACTATCACAAGGAGCTTGAAGAATGTTAAAAATTTGGTCTCAAACAAAAGATTCAATTGTTAGTACCTAATGTTGGGGTCAAGAAATTCCTCCTAAACAAGTATTTGAATGAGAAATGGGCCAGTTGGATAACTTGTGTGAAGGAATACGACATAGAAATCAAAGTAACTAAATTGATCCATGGAAAGGGCTTATGTGAGAAGCTAACATCTAGACATCATGTTGAGATAAATAACAAACAAGAATCTATTTTGGTGCTACAAAATAGTAAACAAAAACAAGTTGATGATGTGCCTACACCATGTTAGACCCAAGATATAATTCATTATTTTCAAATGATTTTATTCCTTCAAGAATTATATAAAGATAAGAGGAGATATTTTATACTCCAATCCATTCTGTATTCTCTTATTGATGGAATTGTTTTCAAGAAATACTTTAATGCAGTTTTCCTAAGGTGTCTCCCAAAAAATCAGATTGAGAAAGTGCTACATGAGTTCCATGATAGAGAGATAGGAGGCAACTTTTCTCCATGGGTAACAAATCTCATAATCATGAAATATGGTTACTATTGGTCTGCGTTCTTTATTTACAACTATACATGGATTAAAAAATGCAAGAAGTTTGCATTCTTCATAGGTAAAGAGAGGTTGCCAATGCTTCCACTTCATCCATTCTTAGTAGATTATCCATTAATGCAGTGGAGATTTCACTTCATCAGGGTGATCAATGCAAACTCAAAGGAAGGCCACAAGTGGATACTTATAGAAATAGATTACTTTACCAAGTGGACCAAAGTGGTGGCACGCAAGGAGGCAAACAAATCTAGCATAGTGGACTTATATGAAGGGATGCTAGTACATTTTTTCATACCTTCCACTATTATATGAGATAATGATCTAGCATTTCTTGGCACAAGGATCACTGATTGGGCTGTTAGGAATGGGATACATCTCAATACTTCATATAATTATTACCCACAAGGTAATGGGAAGGCTGAGTCTACAAACAAGAAGTTGCTAAGAATTATGAGGAATCTATATGAAAATTAGTGGAAATGGCATACCAAGCTAAATCCAACCTTGTGTGCTAATAGAATTACACCAAAAAGGTCAATGACTAGCTCCCCATACAAGCTAGTCTATGGAAGAGAGGTAAAGATGCCTATATCACTTGAGCTCAACACATTGGAACTCCTCAAGAAGCTGGAACTAGCTGATTGTTAACGTATGGAGCTCATGTATGTAGAGCTCATGTAGTTGGAAGAAATAATATAAGATGCAATGCAAACTATGGAGAAAGAGAAAGGACTGATCAAGAGGATCTTTGATGAGAAATATAAATCAATAACATTCTAAGAAGGAGAATTAATGATTAAGTGGGATGTTTATCACAAAACGTCAAACAAACATTCCAAATTTGATATAATATGGAGTGGTCCATACATGATCACAGAATGCAAGAGCATCAATGCATTCTCACTAGCTAAGTTGGATGGTGAAGAATTACATATTCTAAGCAATGGAATCTACCTCAAACATTGTTAGTAGAGGAGTAACATCCCACCTTTGTATATAGTAGTTTAGAATTTTTGTTCCTCTAAGTTCTTGTACATATTTTTCTATTGTTAGAGTAGTTTTCATTTCCCTAAGTTCCTTTGATCTAGAGGTCAATAAAGAGGAAAAAATGTTATGTAAATATCCTAGGATCATTACAGTGTAGGATTTGACTTTGATATATTTTCGTTGACTGTTTAAACCTTTATAATAGAGTCCGTACGTGAAAATTTTGGTTGGTAAAAGTTTAAGTCAACCTTAGGTGAGACCGGATCGACTGGAGAGTTGTGAAGTGGTGAAAATAAGATCGTGTTCTCAAGTTGATGTTCTAATCCTCTGGTCATTGAAATTCATGTAATATCATCTTTGGAAACAATCAAGAATTTTTTTTCCACATGGTGGGTCCTCAGGTCACCACGTGGCCTACCACCCCTTATTGAAAAGTTAACCTGATGAGCTATTAATAGAGCTATGGATCGAGCATTTTACTGATCTAGGGAGTGAGTTACTCAACAAGTCGCCAAGTGAGTTACATGTTGAGCTATTCATCGAGTAATTACATTGCATTAGCAAGATAGAGTGGAGACCGAGCCCTTGGGTGCATTGTCCAAGATAAGTCAACTACTCATTGGGATCATGAGCCATCACAATGGTCCATGGAAAAAGTAGAAAATATGTGGCATTAGCCACAAAACATTAACCTCCCTTGTGATATATGTAGCCCATCCTTATCCATAAAATGTAGAATGTGGGTTTGTCCCTACATGGTCTTAGAAAGGCCGAACAACTCAACAACTTAGTGGTCATGGTGGTAAGCGGATTCATAGCGATCGATGTAGTAGTGGACATGTAATGGACCCAAAATGATGTGGCAGGGTCAGCATTTTCTATATGGGGTTTGTGGACCACACACAACAAACAAGAGAGAATAAATTAGTATGTGGCTGGGGTGGTTCGAACCACCAACCACCTATCTCCTATCTTTAGTTCTCAACCCACCCACTAAAGGTGGATGCTTAGCATATAATCAGCCAAGCTTATAGTTCGTGAATTCAAAGAAAACGGAGATTTCAACTGCTGACTAGTTAGGAAAACGGATAAGGCCTGACTGGTGCACCAACCATGAAAAACTAAATATAGTCTATGCGATATGTTGTTTGAGCACCTATTTCGGCCACCCAAGGCATATATAAAGACCTCTCCATCCACACTCTCAACACACAACAAAGATCAATCAAGTTAACTCCAAAGGATCCCATGGAGGATAAATAACTTCTTAGCTATTTGAAGGGCCTTTGTAAATCATTATATTTGAAAGACATATTTTGTGAGTAAGTTCTACTAAATTTATAGGAAAACAATGTGATAGTGAAAACCTATTTTTATAGGCATTTTGTAAATTTGGAGTTATTATAAACTCACACATAGGCCCATAGTGCCACATAACTTGCAAGTGTGCCAAGAAGGTTAAGGAAAATCCATGACTGATCATCGGTGTTCTTCAAAGGACTGGAGTACTATTTAGAAAAGTTTAAAGTTTCATTACGTTTTATTGTAAGAAACTATATTGTACGTATAAGCTTTGACTAGTGGAATCGTTCAAAAATAACATCGAGATGTAGGATATTGCAAGACTCTGTAATCAACCTGTGTGTAGTGTATTTTCATGCTTGTATTAATTTGAGCTTATTTACTTAAAAGCAGTAATTTTATCCATAAAATTTCACAACACTATAGGGGTCTGAAGTCAGTTAAATTTTTTGACTTGAATTTTCAGATTAGCCTTAGGCACATGTTTTATTGTTTTAATTTCCTTTTTCTCAATTCACCATGCTTCCCAATAGAAAATATTATAGCAAGAAGCTCAATCTCATAGGAAATGGTTACTATATTCAACTCCAATCAAATTCATAGCAACTAAATCAAATCAAGGTGCTGATTTTAATGTGTTCATTATTTTTCTCATTTGGATCAGCATTTGAGCTTCTTGTGCCTTTTATAGATTCAGGAAATCAATTTTAGGGATAGTCATGGTGTTGTAATAGATGATAGGTTTTGATTTTTCCCTTGTGCCCCATTTTTTCACTTCAAGTGGTGCTCCAAGAAGGTAATTAAAAGGTAAAATAAAATTATAAATTAATAGAGTTCAATGATGTCCAAACTAGCAGGTGTTTTACTCCAAACTTTACAGTGTGCCATAATTTCCAAGTAATCATTGGGTCCAATGTGCTTCATGTGGTAAAGAATAAATGTTAAGGCAATAGTTACATGTGTTAATCATTCATCCTTATGGATCAAAATTGTGAGAAAAGGTGAAATTCAAGTTTTCATACAATTTTCCACTATCGCAAACCAAATGTTTAGGTTTTACTTACAAATTTGGGAAAAGCAATAAACAACAGGTCATTTTAGGTTATAAATGGTGAAGCGGGCTCTAGGGTTCATGTTTTCAGGTTTAGATCATTTTAAGGTTGATACAGGAGACTCCATTCCTAATGGATTAATTTAGGAAGTTGGTCGACCATATCTAGTAGGCAGAGAGATGCACGACTCACCAAATTGTTAATCCATTCCTCTTGGGAAAAATAGATAATGAGGGTGTGACTAGACCTGAGAACTGAATAGACTGTTGAGGGTGAAATAAAATATATAGGTAATTTAGTGGTTTAAGGAGCAATCTTAATGATTTAGGGATCTTAGAGTAAAAAAGAGGATTTTTTCCTCTTCTGGGTTTTGACACTTAAGGTTCAACTCAAAAGGAAAGAAATGTGGTCCTAGAAATCCCACATCTACAAGAAATAGGTGGAAAAAGAAAAAAATGAAAACTAGCCTTGGAGTACCCTATTAACTTCCCCTAGCTTCCTAGTTAGAAGAAAAATTCATTAGAAATCTAAAAATTGTAAAAATTATCAAAAGGGTCTCAAGGGAGTTTTGAGTTAGAAATGAGCTCACCGACTAGCTCAATGAGCTAGCCAAGTTTATGGTCCAATGGAAATGGTGCACTATTTGAGCATGGAGAGCACATTGGTGGGCTTGGAGAGTTGAATCACTGAGCCAAGGTGTTGTGGCCGAGTTTAAAGTTGAGTTCCTCTTGGAGCTCGCAAGGTTGATGTCGCAAGAGTTGGGCATGTGGAATCCATGTGTTAGAAGGAAACACATGGTAGAGGAAAAGGATATCACCTTAGTGAACTTGACCAAACTACAAAGTGTAGAACTCACTAGAGTGAGTTGATCATGGGATGTGGCATGCTAGTGTTGAGGCATGTCAATTTGTATGAAAGAAAATCTCCCCAAGCTCAATTGTGTGAAGGGAATCGAGGAGTGAGGTAGAGAATCTCAACTCCAGCAAATCGTGAAGTTAAATGAATCGTGAAGATGAGGCTCACTTGGCCAAGCTAGGGCCTATCCCTTGGGATTAACAAGATAACAGGATGGAAATGTAGATTGGCGGCTTAGAGCTCATCATGGAGCTGAGGCATTCATGGAAAGTAAATGAAGCTAGCGTAAAATCAATGTTGGTGTGAAGGGTTCAACTCATCTAGCAAGCTTGGTGAGGTGGAGAAAACATGTCAACCTAGTGAGTAGTAGTTCACTATGTCGAATCGGAGGCCAATAACTTCAAATTAGCAAGGGTCCAGTTCTCGACATGAGAAGTAAAGACATATGGAAATAACATAATGAATGGAGAAGAGCTTAGTTGGGTTAGGCAGTGAACAATGAGGTCACACATTGCATTGAAAACTCAAGTGAAGTAAAGAAGATGTAGTTTTCTACATTGAATGGGGATGCTAAGTTGGTAGTTCAAATCAGTAATTTATAGAGTGAAGTCTCACATTTACAGAAGCTTGATGGATGAGTTAAAATGGATGGAGAACCACTCGAGTTTGTAGGATATTTGGCAGGGTCGAACTAAAGGTGAAATTTAATGGAAGCACTGAGCTCGGAATGCACTGAGCTAATAAAAAAAACTGTGAAAATGACTCAGTCAAGTTATGGTCAATCCATCATAGAGGTATTAAATGGGGAAGTCCAATACGAAGGTCTGAAGTGTGTGAATTAAGGCAGAGGAATGAGCTAAGGATTAGATGGGCTGGAGATCTTGACGATGAAGAAGGGAAAAAAGGTGAACAACATTTTCAAAGTGGAATACCTGGCCCAACAAGCCTAAGAAGAGAAAAATAATATAGGAACTCCACAACGCACTTGGAGGAAAGTATAATTTAAAGCGGTGAATTAGGTAGCTAAGTCTTTACTTGGCCAATAAACTAAGGGGGTAAAAACCAAGTCAACCACCAAAATTAATGGTCCTAGGAACACTGTTCATTACTATAATTTGAAGATATTTCACTTCACAATGGATAAGTGAATTAAATCAAATGGAAATTGACGCATTGAATAGATAAGTCACCAAGTTAATCAATGTGGGGTGGTGAAATGGATGTGGAAGTCTTATGGAGTGTGAGATGTTTATCCAAGTATAAATAAGTTAAATTTCCACATTAAAGGAAATTAATCCTGAGTTTATAGTTCTAAGAATCAAATAGGAGGGTAAAGAATTTACTTAGGTGATGAGATAAGGTGAGGAGAGTACATGAAGTTCACTGCATGATGAATGTGAGCCTCTGGCCAAAACAATGCAAATCGGTGAATCAAGGGGCAATTTATTTCATTAGGAGGAGAGCTAAGTGAAGCATAAGTGAATGGAATCACTGCATAACATGGTGAGTTGGGCACATGATTCAAAGATATTTTTTGTGGCAACAAGTCTTAAGCAAAAGGCACAGGCAATACCGAGTCAAAGCCATGTTAAAGCCCGAATTCTGCAAAGATTTGAAGTGTTATAGTTTAGAGGTGATACATCAAGGTATGAACTGAGCCATATATGAGATATGAAACAAGTCAGCCATCGATATTCTTGGTTAACTACAAACCGAGCTAAGAGAGAAGACAATAATACACCCTCAGCTCACAACAAATAAGGCTAATGTAAAGAGAGTTATGCTGTAAAGTGAGACTACTTTACTTCTCTAAAATTAAGAGAAGTAAAGTAATGTGGAATCAATGTAGAACTAGAGGGGTGAGAGGAAGTAAAGTATCCTAGTGAATTCAGATTTATTTACTTCTCTTAAAAAAATTAAAGTAAAGTAATTGAGAAACACTAATGGCAAGCAACAGTAATGGCCCCTAGCTTTCTCACTAGTTTACAACTTCAAAATGCCATAACTTATGATTGGGAGATCCGTTTCACACAAACCTAGACTTTCTAGAAAGTTATTGAAGCCCTATACATGATAGAAATTTAAGATTTCAGTTTTGGTGAACATAAGAGGGTAAAAAATGGAATTAATTATCATGTACTCAAATTCACTATATAGCCAGCTACCATCATTAATGCGGCATGGGATGTAATTTATTGTCCCATTAGCTATAATACAAGAGGGATGGGATGTTTAAGGGCCTCATGATATTTTTATTAAAATTTTCACTTGGTAGGTGGGAAACGCATGCATTCAAGAACTCAATTTTTTTCTCTCCTCTCCAATTTTTTCTATAAATTGTAAAGGCTCTTCATCGACAAGGGGTGATTTCTCAGCATACCAAAAATCTACAAAAAATTGTCTATTAACAAGCTAATGTGTTAGAGGCCTTATTTATAGACATATTTCATGATGATCATGTCCTTTCTCTTGTCATTAAATGGAATATGTAAATCAATGAAGTAGTGGATTTTTGTATTGTGGATATTTTCTTCCATTTTCTTGTGTCTTTTGTTTTCACTTACCTCTTCATTTCACTTGCAGTTGTATGATGCCAATTCTAATTATATTTTAGGTTTCATTATTGTTTTTCTTTCATGGAGATGTTGGTTTGATGTTTTTTTTTATTTTGGTGACCGTTCCACCCTCTACGCACTTCAAGTTTTATCATTTCCACACATTTAAGAGATTTCGTATATACCCTTTTGGTGCACACCTCTTGTAATTATTTTTATTTCATTTCATGTTATTTCTCTCTCCATGGTCCCTTGGAAGTTGTAGGTTAGGGGTATTTGTTAGATTTATTTCAATTATAGTTAGCTATTAGAATAGTTTAGGAAGAGGAAACAACCTTCTTTGGAGCATTTCTTCAACTGTAAGGTCCCACACCATGGAGCAGTTCTATGTTACCCAGTCACACTATTTGCCTTAGCACGCTCACATGCTAAGAAAATAGAGGGTGTTGTGATTTTGTGATAATAGTTAAAGGATAAATTTGTGATCATCCAACTACATATGTTAAAAAACATCAAAGTTTTGTGACACTAGTATGACATAAGAAGAATAAGTTTTCAAACATTTTCATAGTCATGTGTTCCTAGCTGAGATCTCCAACAACGATGTGCCCCTAACCCAACCCAGGCACCCTAGTCTAACGTTATATTTCCACAATATTCTATGTTCATTTATGATAGTTCCCTCCTTCTGTTAATTACTCTTACAATCCAACATGCTTTAAGATCAATTGTGAAATCACCTAAGTATTTTCTTTAGCTTGTTTATTGCATCAAAAATGTACTTTAATGTTCATTTATCACATGTGACACCAATATATTAGGGTTTTAACATAAATCCATTTTTTTTAAAATTATTTGGTGAACCCATCTCATTCGAACACTCTAAGGTCTTCATCTCATCATGGATATCTCCATTCATAATTTCTTTCTAGCCAATCCTAGTTGTAGACCTAAAATCATCTATCTCATGGCTAATTCCCACATTCCTTTTGATGCTCATCTAGAAAAATTATATCAATTATTCAAAGATGCATTTTCTCCATAACTCACTTTTCCACTTGATATAGCTATCAACATTTTTTTATGAAAATGTGCATCCCATATATATATATTGGCATGCATTCATAACATGAGTATCAAGTGAAATATAATAGATAATGGATTTGACCAGAAACTTTGTACTTTATGACTGCTTCATGACATCGGTCTTCCCTCCTCTTTAGTTAACGCAACATCCATTTCTCTTCATGTGTATGATTATTATATGTGTCTCTACATAGGCACTATGACCTTGTTGCTTACCGTTGGGAAAAAAACTATTCATTTTGTATTTTGTTATTCATTTCCTAGTTCAATACAATTACTTATTGGGTAGGCCATGGTTTCACAATATGCAAGTACTTCCTTCTACAATTCACTGATGTGATAAATTATTAGTTGAGAGCTTTGAATATACCATAGTAGGTAATTGTGACCCATTGAAATATTGTCGCTTGGATCCAACCACTGTGTTACCTACTTGTTTTCATGCAAATGTACAACATGAAAATTCCCAATTTTCAAGCATGATTATGGTCCCAAGTGTCAAATTTTTCATTATAAACATTTTTAGAAACTCTTGCAAGTTAACCCATCTTCTATATTGGACATATCCTACTATGTCAATCGGTCGTATGTGTTGTGTCAGTATTTTCCATAAGTGATTTAGGAAAACAAGCTCATTCGAGTGCTTCCAAGATGGTACTTTACAAGGCAGGTTTTTCAAGAGGCTTAGGAATGGTAATTCTTAGTCTTTATAAGACATGTATCACACCCCTTAGAATGGAAATCCAAAACAAAATTCATTAGGGATAAGTACTAGAGAGATAATAACATGGTGAAAATTATTTAGGAATATTTTAGAAAGATTCGAAGGTTTAGGTGCCAGTTCAACAAAAGCAGGTTTTTGAGGTCAAAGGAACTTACACTATGAAAGAGGACCTGAGATTCGAGAGGTGATTCCAGGAGTTTTGGAATGAGTTAGAGGCCAAAAAAATACCAATGTAAATCTAATTTAGTTATGTACAAGGTGATAATTTCATATTCTTCTCAATCCCCATGTAATTCTTCTTATAACTCATTCTTTGCACACACAACTAGTGATCCCAATAAAAAGGGAGTTTTTAAGAGGGTTTCAAGAATTAATAGGGGAATAATATCTATACTATCCTTCATAATATTACATTTTCATTCCAATTCATATAAATAAATATCAAAAAATTCATCTGGGAGCTCAAGATATGTCATTTTCAAGGTGCTTCCCCAAGGTACAATGTTCGATACTTAGATATATTTTTTGAGGAACCATGTAATCATGTCATTCAAAGAATAATTTTTTTTCCCCTTTGTCCATTTTAAAGGGAAAATAGGGGACAAAATATTTCACCCCTCCCAATTTGAATTTAGTGGACCTACCACATGACCCTAGGGGGTCTCCATAGGCATTTTTGCTCATTTTATGGCCCCCTCCTCCACTGGTGCCTCAATGAAAAGTGTTAGCCTAGGGTTAAGGAAAAATTTTGTGCCCCCATTGTAACTTTCCTATTAATTTCATAATTTTCTATTTTCTCATTCTCTCCCTAATATTTCTCCAGTGCACCCAAATTGTAGGTGAAAATTTTTAAGGTTAATCCACAACATTTTTCTCCATTGCATTCACTCCATCATCCCTCCATAATCTCAGTAACAATATTCCATAAGAAAAATATAAAAAATTTGAGCTCAAGGATTAGGTTTTCTCTAGAATGCCCATGTGCACATAAAACTAAAAAAACTCATATCTAAAAAACTAGGGCATAATTTGATATGAAATTGTTTTCTTATTTCACCATTTTCAGAGGCCATTTAAACCCACATGGTGGATTTAACAAGTGCATTAAGGATATTTTTCAATGAAAAAATCATATTTTCCTTGTACTGGTCTCTAAAATTTAATTTCCCACTATTCCGGTGATTTAATTGAAGTGAAAATTCATACGTGAGATTTGAAGAAAATATCCATATGAAAAAAGTTTGTCTCACCAAAATATGAGGTGGGAAAGTGCACCTTAAAAACTTAGGGACTCCATTAATGACTGTCATGGTAGCTTTTTACGTAAATACCTCACTAGGAAAAATTTATTTTTCAAATTCCTAGGGTTCTAGTGGGCAAAATCTCTTGAAACATTGACCAGATCATTGCGACGAATTATGTAAACTTCTTTTGTTGGTGTAGACACCCAAAAATTGGTATTTATGACCTCATTCACCCACGTGCACATATTTTAATTTAATCATCATTCTCATTCAATCAAATTCCCATCCAATCGACATTAATCTTTATTAGTTAATTAATTTGTATTAATTAGTTAATCATTTAAGATCATCATTATCCCAACCAACCTTCTAATTAGGATGTTTTATCCTATACATAAATCAATTTTTTTTATCTTTCATCCCACTTATTTTTATTCCCTAACCACCTTGCATTCATCCCCAAGTCATCTAATTCCATCAATATTCTGTAAAGCACTCTCCCATGCCTTAAAAGTATCCAAAATCCCACCTTCAGTAAAAAATTAAGCCCTAAAGGGAAAAGTTCCCCCTGATTGGCACTAAGCCAACTTAGTCTCTATTGAAACACTTTAAAACAAGTGTTTTCCTTACATTTTGGGGGATCAATCAATCAAACAGGGTGCAACCACTCGACAATCAAGAAACCTGACATAAATAAGAGCTTTTTGGTGATTTCCAGAGCCTCCAACAAAAACTACAAATATCCCATCCATCATCTAACATTTCATCCCGACTCACAATCTTCCTTCATGAGATCTCTCAATTTTATAGTGATTTTATCAAGTCTTCTATTATATTATCTTTGCTTTCTTACAGATTAACCTTTTTTAGGTCTAGAGCAGCATCTAACCATGGCTTAATAACCTCTTGCTTCAGTCCTAGCTTTTTTAGGTTGTCATATTCAAATATTTCTTCTCGACCTCATCCTAATCCTATTCCAGTTTCTCCCGACCCTCTTTGGTTTCCATCGACCAGGGCCCTGCCTATTCAAAAATCTACCTAAATCCCTTTTTCTTTCATTTATCCCATCTCCCAACCCTTGGTTTTGTTCTGTAGATCATCCCACAACTGCTACTAGTCCTCATTAGCTTCTGGATTTCTCCAAAACCTTTTAAGTTTACATATTCCATCTCCAGTTCTAGATTCATCCTCTCACATCATTTTCGACCTGCTTTTGTAGAGTCTAGGTTGACTACGAATGAGACAGTGTAACCATTATTTTATAGTTATTGTCAACTAATTAGTCTTAGATCAGTTTCTACCATTTTTTATATTCAGTGATAAATTTGTTTGTGCATGCTTTTGATTTATTTCATCCTTATATAAACACATGGGGTTGACATTTGATTAGGGATCTAACCACTTCTTGGAACTGAAACTATTTAGGAAACCGCTATATACATTTATCTAATCAAATCTTGTTTTATACTCATTTGTAGGTTTGGCAGCATCAACAATCAATCATTCCACACCTGTATCAAACACCAAAAATTTGAGGTACCATAAACCCTCTATCCTTTTGAGTTAGCTAGTTTCTTAAGTAGCTAGTGCATTCATTTGTTTACGAATGAGAAATTTGGACAACATTTCTGGAAAGCCCACTAGGACCACCCTTTAGGTGGTTTATTTCTTTTCTATATCTTGATTTTCCTTGTGTTCCACTAACACTACAACGCGAGGTATTTCTGTATTGTTTTCTAAGTTTTTGGCTTGGATCACTCATCATTCAAGAAGTGTAGTAAAATATGAAAAGTATTACCCAGGTATTCTTATTTTCCTATTTTATCCTTTTTGCATCATACCTTCCCTTCTTTTCCATGTACTCATCACACACCACATCTTGCTTTTGGGCTTAAAAAGGAAACCTTCCTATTGCATCCTTCTTACTCACATAATATAAATAGGGTTTTAATCTTCTTCATCACTTGTCTTATCACACATAGCCTAAAAATTCACAAACTAATTAACACATCAAAACTTTCCTTTCACCTGGTTCACTGATTAGGATTTAATCACCCAATAGGTGACTATTTCAGACATTTCCCAAACACAACTTACCTAAAAATAAATAAATTTTACCATCTCTTAGGTCTGTCCATATCCATCCACTTCACATTTTCTTAAATCAGAACATAAAAAGGAATTTTTTGATTTCTTTCTTATTTAAAAATGGAAACAAACTTTTTGTTGAGCCATTCTCAACATTCCCTCGTGACCCCATCTATACCATCAATTACTTCTCGAGTTTTCTCTAACCCTATCTATGACTATTTTGCAGTAGACCTCCCATCTCACACCCAAATCAATTTGTAGACCATGCTCTACCCTCATTACGTTATATATATTCATGTTTATCTCCATCACCTTATATTCATTTTCCTTATATCTCATCACCTTTACCTTCATCATATTCAACCTCATCCCCTTGAACCATTCATGTTTCTACCCCGTCTTACATGACCTCATTACTATGTGCCCTTCTTGTGTCACCTCCCATTATCATACCTACATATCTTGTGGATATTACTCATGAGAACCCCATCCTTAGTTTCCTTCTCCGTAGGTATCATTCAAAAGATCCTACTCCATCTTATGACATATCTCCTCCCATCTCACCAAGGTATACGTCTAATGAGCTTACCATATTAGACCTCATGGTTCTTGCCCCATCTCTATCATCTCATTATGATCCCACTTATCACCATACTCCAACATCCTCTCAAGCTACCCCATCTTCATCACATGATATCTTTAGACAATCATTTCCCAATCCTCCACTATAGAGTTCATCTACTAAATCACATCAATTCAACTGATTATAAATCCAAACCATACATCAAATACCTCTTTTTACATCAGTTTTACCCATTTTCCCCTCCACTTCAAATCCTCGTATTGCACCCTTGACATCTTCTAATGTCAATACTACATTTATCATATCTAAAATCATCTTACCTACCTCCCTCAATTCTACCACTTCACTCACAACCACATCTAGAGCCACTCTTACGAAGTCTGCATTAGCCTTAGCCACACCTTTCTCTACATTTGCACCTGTCACCAAAATAACATTGACATCTTTATCACACATTTCTTTTCCTCTTCATGTATCGCCTCATACTATTGTTGATGGAGAAATAGGGACGGAAGCCTGTGTAGATTTTATTGATCTCAATCAGTAAACAATTACAGAGGATGGGCTGCAATATTTATAGATATTACACAGCCAAATCCATCCGGGAAAATGAGTTGCATAGGTGCAACCACAAACCAGAATAAACAAGCTTCCAATAACATCCGGGAAGCAAAATTACATAAAGACAAATATATTGTTTAAAACAATATAACAATCTGAATACAAACAAATATGGTTGATTAAACATACAACAGTATAACCATTTATTATTTAATTAATAAAATTAATTAAGTAATCCTACTATGCATAATTAATAATAGGATAATAAAATTTATCCTAACATTCCCCCCCTTAATTGTGCATTGTCTGAAGAGATGAGGAGAGAAATGCTCTGAACAACTCGAACTTGTCACGTGCAAGTGACTTTGTGAAAATATCTACTCGTTGTTCAGCCGTTGGACAAAATTGAAGCTGGATGTTGTGCTTCAATACATGTTCGCGTATGAAATGAACCTGAACTTCAATGTGCTTTGTTCTCTCGTGAAAAAATAGATTGCGAACAAGTTTGAGAACACCTTCGTTGTCAACATACATGGTAGTTGGTTTGTCCTGTGGTATTCCAAGTCCTTCCAGTATGCGACGTAGCCAAATCACTTCACAGACAGCTTCTCCTGTAGAACGATACTCGGCTTCTGTGGAAGAGCGAGAAACAAAGTGTTGTTTCTTGCTTCCCCATGATATTGGTCCAGATCCCATAAAGAATACAAATCTAGAAGTGGATTTTCTATCATCAATGTTACCTGTATGATCTGAATCCGAATATCCAGTCAAGAAGAAGTTTTCATTCTTCTTGTATTCTAGACCAAGATCCACTGATCCTTTGAGATATCTCAAAATGCGTTTTGCTGCTTTCCAATGAAAAATTTTGGCTTCCTGCATGAACCTGGATAGATAGCTCACTGCAAAGCTGATATCTGGTCTAGTGTAGGTTAGGTAAATGAGACTCCCAATCAGCTACCGATAGAGAGTGGCACTTACCTCAGGAGATGGATCTGAATGAGATAACTGTAATCTGTTCTCCATAGGTGTAGCAATTGGTGTGCAATCCATCATCCTAAACTTCTCGAGCATTGTCTTGGTATATTTCATCTAAGAAAAAAATATGTGATTCTCTTTCTGCCATACTTCCAGTCCAATACAGTAGTGCATAAGCCCGAGATCTGTCATGTCGAATGATCGCTTAAGATCTTTCTTTGTTTCATCAATCATCTTCACTGAACTGCCAGTGATGACTAGATCATCGACATAAACTACAACAATCACCATCTCCCCCCCTTGCTTTTTGAGGTAGAGATTGGGATCATATGGATTTCTAATGAATCCATGTTGTACGAGATGCTCATCTATCCTGATGTACCATGCCCGGGGTGCCTGTTTGAGGCCATACAGAGATTTCCTTAGTCTGCATACCTTTTCTTCTTGACCAGGTACTATATATCCCTCAGGTTGAGTCATGTAGACTTCTTCCTGTAAATCTCCATTCAGGAAGGCACTTTTTACGTCCATCTGATGGACTTTCCAACCAAACTGAGTAGCTAGAGCAAAGATCATCCTGGTCGTTTTGATCTTAGCTGTGGGAGCAAATGTCTCCTCATAGTCAATGCCTTCTTTCTGTGTGTACCCCTTTGCTACAAGTCTTGCTTTACACTTGTCCACTGTCCCATCTGCTTTGTACTTAGTTTTGAATATCCATCTGCAACCAATGGGTTTCTTGCCTGGTGGAAGATCGACAAGCTACCAAGTGTTATTCTTCATCACTGATTGATATTCAGAATCCATGGCATCTTTCCAAGCTTTTGACTGTAGGGCTTCCTGGACTGTAGATGGCTCATCTGTTTCAATAACTCTACTCATCAAAGCAAAGTTAACTTCTTCTCTTGCTTTACTATGAGTCCGTGGTCCAGGGGTGGATGTATCTAGTGGAGCATCCAATCTTGCATCTCGTAATGTACTTGTACACCATTTAGGCATACGTTGAGCTGTTCCCATGGGTTGTGGTTCTATCTGATCAACACCATCATCCCCATCATCACTTTCATCTTCTGAGGGAACATTTGCTTCAGTTTTTACAACTGGTGAAAAATCTACATCTTGCGAGTCCAGAGGAGGAGTCTCTGCTTCCTTCTTCTCGAAAAACTCAACATCTCTGCTTGTGTAGACTTTTCTTGTCTTAGGATCCATCAGTCTGTACCCAAGAGTCTCTTCACTGTATCCAATGAAGATGAGATTTTGTGACTTCATGTCCAATTTATTTCTGTTCTGTTTGGGTATGTGCATGCTGGCTTTGCACCCAAATACTCTGAGGTGTGCAATGGATGGTTTCCTCTTTGACCATGCTTCTTGTGGTGTAATTCCATCAAGAGCAGTTGTGGGCACTCTGTTTAACAAATACACTGCTGTTTTTGCTGCTTCTACCCAAAATGTCTTTGCAAGTTCAGAATCATCGATCATCCATCGAACCATTTCCATGATAGTACGATTTCTTCTCTCAACAACACCATTTTGCTGCGGTGTGTGTGGATGAGGCATTTGTCAACGAATCCCGTGAGTTTGTAGATAGTCTCTGAACTCATCACTGGTGAATTCCCCCCCTCGATCTGAGCAGAGAGTTCTGATGTGACGACCAGTTTCTTTCTCAACTGCCACTTTGAACTTTTTGAACGTTTCAAAGGCTTCTCTTTTCTTGCGAAGACAGAAAAATCCACATTTTGCGTGAATAGTCGTTAACACAGAGCATGAAGTACTGGAACCCTGAATGACTTGGTTGCATTGGACCGCACAGATCGGTATGAACCAGGTCAAGTTTACCATGAGCTCGAAAATTACTTGTGTGGAATGAAACTCTGTGTTGTTTCCCTACTAAGCAGTGAGGACACTTGTCTGTATCCTTCTGAAGAGATGGTAGCCCATGTACCATATTACACCGGCGAAGTGTGTCGAGATATTTGAAACTTACATGACCAAATCTCCGATGCCACAACTGAGTTGAGGTGGAGTTTTTAGCCACAAGTGCTTGATCATTTTTGTGAATGAAATCAAGTTGAAACATTCATCCCACATTTGAGGCTTTGGCAATTATTTTCGAGCCTCTGGATTTATCTCGAATCAAACACATTTTCTTGCCGGATTGACTATCAAAGTCAATTTTCAGGTTGTGATCTAGGAGTTGACTGATCGAAAGAAGATTCTTTGTCAACCCAGGGACATATAGAACATCTGATAGTTTGCATTTGCATGAACCAAGGGGTAGAGAAATGTTTCCAATCCCCTGAACTATATATGAAGAATCATCTCCCAACGAAACATGATTTTTCGATGGCATGTCCCTCATTGAAATAAACCATTCTCTGTGGCCGGTCATGTGTCGAGTGGCTCCCGAATCAACATATCAGACATCACTAGATGACGTGGATGGTTCACTTGATCGAGCAGTGAACAAGAAGTCTTCATTGTCAAACTGATCTTATTGCTCAGCAATATTACCTTGCTAGTGGGGTCTTCTTTTCCAGTTCCCCTTTTTCTGCCCGTGATAATTGTTTGAATGTCCCTTGTAAGTTTGTTGTTGTTGTGGTCCAGAATTTCTTGATGAACCTTTCTTATATGTGTTGAACCAACATTCTTGCAAGTCATGTCCTCTTTTGCAAATTGGACATCGCTTCTTCTGTTGATTGTCTCCATGATACTGATTCTGATGTGGGGACTTTTGATAGGATTTAGGTTTTCCTTTACCTTTTCCTTTCCATTTTTGATGTGAAGATAGTGCCTGCTCCTCTTCATCATCCTTGTTGTGCATTGCTTCCTCTTGTTGCAGTAGGTTTACTAACTTGTCAAAACTAATTTTCGTATCTGACAAGTTTAGAGTTGTGTTAAAAATTCGGTAAGAAGAAGGGAGAGCTCTTAGAACAATGGGAACGAGAGACTCATCTTTGACCTCTTCTCCTAGGGCTAGAAGTGAAGCCCTCAACTCTGCAACTCTTCTTAGGAAGGCTTCAATTTTCTCATTCTGTTTGAATTTCAATGTATGTAACTGACTCTGCAAATTGAGTATGACATTCTTGTTCTTGGCCTCATATATTGTGCTCAGCTTATCCCAAGGTTCTTTTGCTGATGTGGCATCTAGAATGTGGGCTTGCACATCGTCAGATACTCCAAACAAGATGATGAGCTTTGCTTTCTGATATGCTTTATCAAATTGTCGTTGTGTTGCATCCGTTGGTGATTTGGTTAGAGTACCATTCACAACAGGCTAGATTTCTTCAAACTCAAGTTGTGTTTTGATTTTTGTCTTCCAAGCAGCATAGTTGCTTCCTCTGAGCAATTGTGAATCCAGAAGAAAAAATTTGGGGGCATTGGTGCCCATTTTGCAGAGATCACTGACAGGGTTTGGCTCTTATCACTCCAGGTATAAGGTCTCCCAATCTATATACCGTCAGTCCGATATACCGAACCTTTCTATATACGCGCCCTTCCGATATACCCATTGGTACGTGGAAGAAGCTCGCCCTTTCTATATACCCGGCGGTACGTGAAAGAGGTGTTAACGTACGTGAAAGAATTCGATACGTGGTACCAAGACAGTACTGATGGGGTCTGTGTGATTATTGACACTGGCTCAAAGAAATATCCTCATACGCGCGCGTAACTTCGCTATATACTCGGATAATTTCTCAGTCCGGATTTATGTCTTGAAATCGTTCATAGACAGATGGGATGGCTCATAGTGTGTGCACTGTGACCTTATTACTCCCCGTTGATTTATAGGGACGATGCCCAGACGACGTTGTTGCAGCTATATTAGGTGTTAAGTGCAGTAGTAGTCACGACGGCTTTACCCGTAAGTGCTTCCCAGAGGCACTGTATATACCAAACGCTGCGAATGAGATCTAGGATCTCGTGAGTGTTACAGAACCAAATTTACTTTTTAAGTACAATTCTGCCAGTTTCTGAGCAGTTACAAAGTTTTGCAGTTGACTATGGTAACCTGCAAATTGGTACAATATACAATACAATTTGAATGACAGGCAAAAATTTACAGTTTCGGGGTCCTGGTGGCCTCCTGAACCCAAAATACTAAAAATTGCAAAAAAAATAGCTGAAAAAGCAATTTTTAGGTGGGTCTCCTTTTGCAAAAAATGTCTAGAATGAGAAAACAGATCAAATAGGAGAATTTTTTTTTTTACCCTAAGTTAGGGATTGCTCCACTAAATTTAGTTAGCTGTAACTAAATTCAAAAAACCTGCTAAATTTAGCAGTTTCACCAAAATTTCCGCCAGATGCAAAAGAAGAGTTTTTGAGTGTTTTTTGTGGGATTTGATCCTCAAACCTCTCACTCCTAAGGCACATGCACTAACCAACTTGGCCACTTGGGGCGCTTGGACTATGAAAGGAAGAAATTTGTATTTAATGACAAGTAAATTGACTTAACTTTAAAAAAATTCAACTTGGTGAGCCTCCGCGTGGCGCATGCTGGTGAAGGGGCGTTTTTAGGGTTGTAATTGCCCAAAAACTGGATCCGAGGCTTTATTTCTTTGGTCAGGCCGCATTTTCTCCTTCCCACGCACTGCAATGCATGTACAGGTTGCGTTTTTTTTGTTTGGGCACTGTTTTTTCCTTTGCCACTATTTTTTATTGTCCTGGCCGCATTTTCTCTTGCCTGGGCCACATTTTTTAGTTGTTGGGCGCGTTTTTTTACTGTATTTTTGCCCTGGGCGCGTGTATGAATTGTTGTGCGCATTTTTCAATGTTTGGGCGCGTTTTTCACTATATATTGCTTGTTGTTTTTGCTGGGCGCGTGTTTTATATTGTTTGCCTTTGTACAGGCCGTGGGAGACAACAAAGGGTGCATATGCTCTCAAAAAAACACTTTTTTCTCCTTGTACAGGTTGCTGGATCAAGAAAAATGCCTCCTCTTTTTTTTATTTTCTTTGCTCTGTTTGATGTTTGATCACTGCAGGTACATATACAGACAAGCAAAACAACCTCCAAATACAGTAAAACAAAACCCTGATTGGGAAATTTTTTTTTAATTATTTTCAATACATGTAGCAAATTTTGCCTGGTGCTGAGTGCACCAGTGAAAAAAAAAATTGTCTTCCAAGTACCTGGAAGGAACAGGCGGATGTGGGGGAGGCAGAGATGGGGTTGGGAGTTTGCATGAGGCTGCACAGGCTCTCAAATGCTGCAAACACGTCTCCAATCTCCTCTCTCTCTGCTGCTCTCTCTTCCACACCTTCACAGGGCCAAAATTTCGCTCTGGTACCAAATGTTGATTGAGAAACAGGGACGGAAGCCTGTGTAGATTTTATTGATCTCAATCAGTAAACAATTACAGAGGATGGGCTGCAATATTTATAGATATTGCACAACCAAATACATCCGGGAAAATGAGTTGCACAGGTGCAACCACAAACCAGAATAAACAAGCTTCCAATAACATCCGGGAAGCAAAATTACATAAAGAAAAATATATTGTTTAAAACAATATAACAATCTGAATACAAACAAATATGGTTGATTAACCATACAACAGTATAACCATTTATTATTTAATTAATAAAATTAATTAAATAATCCTACTATGCATAATTAATAATAGGATAATAAAATTTATCCTAACAACTATGTCTACCCTTAAATCCCTATGACCTATCTCATCACTTATGACCACCCTGCTTAGGTCATCTTCCACATCCACATTTTTTCCACACCTGTCACACCTCCCTAATCCACTCATGTGCCTCCCGATACTTATACCTCTTCCATATATATCCTACCCCACCCACAATATTCCCCAAATGACATAGATATTATTAATCGCATCAACAAAACTCCTCTCATCATCACCACACAACCTACTATAGATCTCATACCTACATCTATTTTATCTGCTTTAGTTGATTCTACACCTCCATCCCCATCTAATCTAGCAGATCCTATTCCTCTATACATATCTATTCCACCCTTACCTATCTTCCCTTCCATAAATTTAGTACCAGTCCCTCTTTCCTTACTTCTACCTATTCCTACCGCATCGAGGATTATCAACCTATCCCTATTATCACCCTATTCCTCCACACTGCCTTCATCATTTGAGAAATATTAGAGATCCCTTCAAATAGAAGCCACTATAAGTGACCCTCCTATTTCATCTACTCAACTAGACATCCCCACATCTATCCAACCTTCACCTTCCTTAGAATATGTCATGCAGAAGCTACTTCTGCCATCAGCCACCATGACATCACTAGATCCCTGAGTAGATATTATTGTCAAACCCGCTAAGGGGAATCCTCAAAAATCCAAACCTAAGGACCTTGGCATCCTCCCACAGTGGTCAATTAAGTGTCCTCATAAGAAGATCGACATCCCTCTTATCAGGACCAAATCTACATCTTCTATCTTGGGGCCTCATCCTTCAGTCTTACAACCCCCTCCTCCATCATGACCAATCAACCCACCCAAATCCAAATAATCTAATTATCTCCTAGGGTCATCCCATTTATCAAAAAAAATTCTAATTATCCAGTCATCCAGGCCTAAACCATCCACCACAATTTTTTCTTCTAGACCACCCACACCTTGAACCAATCAAGCTTTACCTATTTCATCTACACCATCCTAGAGGAATTTTCTTGGTGCCCGTATCGAATCATATGCAAATTTCCTCAAAAATTTACATCATCCTTCCACCTATCAGATCCTTCAATCCAAACCATTTAAATCCATCATGGTTTAACTCTCATTGCATATGTCCTTATCATCACTCCACGGTCCATGACACAAACCATTGCAAGGCCCTCGAGACCATTTTCCAAAAATCTTATTGAGTGAGAGGATATTTTTGACTAGTCATATTCACCATCTACTTCTTCATCCATAACACATCTTATACCTTTCCCTTCATCTCAATCCAATCAACCTCTTGACGAGGGTCCTACCTTGTTCATATATGTCATTTTCCTCAATACACAATCTTTGTGACATCCATATCCTTTGGCATCCACTATCTTATCCTCATCCCATTCACTAGGGGAGCATCTTCCCCTCGTTTTCAATCTCTTAGTATCTTTCTTCTCATTTCCATTGATTTATCCCCCCACACTAAGGGGACTTCTTTCTAGGACTTTTCCATTCATGGATTAGTTCCTTTCCATATTTGGCATCATCTTATCTCATCTATATAGGTTTATCTAATCATACATTCATACCCTCTTCCTACGATCACCTTTGTGGCCATATCCATGCTTCCCTTTAGAAGCATGAAGGCTTTGAACGCACCATTATGGAACCTATTTCATAAATCTTTATCTAACTCGTCTCATCTGATCCTAATTTATCTTCTTCCTCTAGGAGGACCATTTGTTCATCTTAAAATGCATACCACTTGCTTTTGTAATAAGTTGTGTATGTTTTTATTCTTCATTCCTTCATCTCATATCATCCAATCTTCCATAATGTGACCCTAATCTCTTAACCTTATCAAAATGTCACTAATCTAAAAATGAACCAACGTGGAAGGGTTTCCCCTAACTGGATCAGACCATGCAGTAAACCGAAAGTGGAACCACTTAACGCAGTGAACATATGACCATTAGTTTGTTAGAAAATTTACCAATGTGCCCTTAGCCATGCCTTTAGATCATTCCTCCATCTTATCCCATTTCCATTTCTCATTATGATGATTTAGAACTGTGTGCTCTTCTATCACTTCCTATATATTACCTTAAATACTGGCACCCCTTCTCTTCTTGTAGCATTTTACTTATGGATAAATTATCCCTTATCAGTGATAGATCCTTGATCATCACATCCATCACCTTATTACTCACTTATTGGAGCCATGAAAAGGGTCCATGGGCATCTCTTGTACACTATTTTCCCCTCCTAAGTGGTCTACTGAGCTAGTTCCATCTCTCCCCCATGAAAAATCAAAAATCATGGATGCTTAAATAAAAAATCAAAGTTATACAAAACAAACTGATCCCTTAAAGGACAACTATTCATGTTGTCGGTGCCATTTCTTAGATTGCATGAGTGTGCCCTTATTTTTCATGTTCGATTTTTCTCAGAAACGTTTTATTGCTCAAATTGGTGATCTACAATTTCTCCCCCCTAGTTGAGTGTTTCAAAAATTCCCATAAACCTGTTGTTTTGCCTTGATTTAAGAGGAAAACCCGTGTGTGCCCTTATTTTTGCCCTAGATTTTTCAAATCTATGGGCTCTGTTGTTTTCCCTTTTTGCTCGATCGTGAAAATTGAATTTGAACAATTCTTACTCATTTGTATTTGAAAATCTGGTCCCAAGGTCGAAAATAATGTCGAATCATGCTTCAGTTGAGTTAAAATCAAGAAATTTGCAATCCTTGTTGAAAAATTTGATTTCTAGGGCATCGTTTAAATTTTTCATGATTTTACAGTCATACGGGTGTCATTTTCCCGTCAAATTTATCATCGCAAGGTAAGGGCAATGTGGCGGGTTCCTATTGACCTACGAACGAATGCCTCTAACTTATCATTTTTTGAAGTTTTTACAAAAGGGAAAATTTTGATCCACGGCACCACCTTCTGCAATGAAGTGCCTACGTGGCACGTTTTGATTGAATTGGGGATTGGTGAGCTTTCCTTAGGAAATTTTGCTTTCATTATGCAAAATTTAAAAAATCAATTTTTGGCCTGAAGGCCTGCAGTGAATACAGAGAGGACACGTGGCATGGAGGGCATGCGGATAACAGAGGGACTTGGAGAATTTTGATACTTTTTGGCTCAAAATGATGAAGTGAAATTTTGTCCCGAAAACCCTTGGAAAATCATTGGTGGACACGTGTCCAGGAAAGGATAAGATGGGGCAGTGGGTTTTGTAGTGACTTTGAAGTTTTTAACTTCAAGTGGTAAAACATCAAATTTTGGCTTGAAGGCCTGCAACAAGTCAGGAAGTCCATGATGGACACGTGGCACATTCTAAAAATTCAAAGGAAGAGCATGAGCCCGCAGTAAGTTTAATTTTTTTCAAAATTTTCAAGAAGGTTTGAATGCAGAATAGGAGGCTTGGCCCCGTGGTGAATCAGCAAGTGCCACATGGCGGGGAAGGGATTAGGCTTCCGGGCCCGTGGAGGTTTTGTAGAAAAATTTCCTTTTTTCAAAAGGGTGGAAAAATTGATAGATTCGGTCCATGGTTTTCAATGGGGCCCACATATGGACACGTGGCAGGTCTAGGGGAGAAGCAGGGAAATTTTTCAAAATTTTCCAAAACTTTAAAAAGGGTCGTAAAATCATTTTTGGAAGCATGGGCCCGATCTAGTCACGTTTTGACATGTGTCCCACCTTATTCAAAGGTTAAAAAGGTAATTTTTATCTTATTTTCTAAATCTCATCTTCCATGTGCGAAGGGTGAACATTTAAATTTGATATAAGATCAACGGTTACTATGCATCCATCTATTTTGGCCACCATAGGACCTCCAGGAAACTTGGAATCATGATTTCTTCATCAAATTTTATCAAATCTTATATGATTTTGTGTCGTCCTTGACCTTCTGCGAACATTGGCATCAATTTTCATGACCTAATTATTCGATCTATGGTGTTTTTGATGTAATTTTGGCTTAGGCCTGAGAAAAAATGTGAAATGTCAACATCAAAAGTTGTAGAGGTAAAAATTAAAAAGGGGAAAAGGTAAAAAATGATAAATGAAAGATGCTAGCATGCCTGAATGATAAAAATGTGTCCCTAGGGTGGAAAATGATCTGAATTTTTGTAATGATTTAAATTTTTGTGCATACTTGGAAATCTACGAGTTGCTTTTTCTGTTTGATGTCATTGTCATTAAATCATGAGGTTTTTTTGTAACAAATTTGATGCCATAGCATATTAGTTTCTTGGGAATGAAGACTCCAATATGGCATGAGGTATATGAGGCATTTTTGGAGAATTTTGTAAGAGGGTCAAGTAGTTGAAAATCATGAGTAAATTTCTGAGAGAAAACTCATTTTCTGAGAAATCCACCAAAGAACCAGTTTAATGTCTCATGTGTTGGAAAATCATGTATGTGAGTTGGTTACAATTGTATAGCCATCACACAGCTATGAGATTTTTCATGTAACTCTCCCCTGCTGTTAAATCTAACAAGTTTTGAATTAAATCTATGTTTTCTTTGGGTAATATGGTGTCTATTATCATTTTTTAAATGCTTGTGGATAATTTTCATTTGTTCCTGTTGCAATCTTGCATTGAAAGTATTTAGAAATCACACAGAATCTCCATTTCTTATTGATAGTTAAGTGGCATTTGCAAATCTCATGTTCATAAGAGGCTTCATCTGATAAGGAGATAAACAAATTTAAAATCACTTTACCTTCCTTGACTGTAGAGATTGCCTGTAATCCTTTGGGGGCACCTTAGGCGTGGTTTCATCAAGGATTTTGTGTTTAACTGAGTTATTTACTTCAGGATTTTGTGGTGAGTTCTCAAATATTGTGTGAAGAGTGTAACCTGGGCTTTCCATTTGTGCCTCTTATGGTTGAAGGAACATTCTAATTATCTGAGCCATTTCTTTTGAGAGTTGTTCAAGTATTGTAGAGATTGTCAAAGATCTGATCTATCCTAGTTTGTCTTGTCAATCCTCCACCAAAATTCAACTAAAGAACAAAGATCCTAACATGTACTATCCTTGAATTACATTTGTATACCTACAAAAGATCTATTTCTACTTGCAAAAGTATGCATAACAGATCAAAATTTCTAATGTCTTTAGTAACCTTTGCCTTGTTTTGAGAAGTGACAACTCTTGAGAGTTCAGATCTAGGGTGTTGATCATGTTTTAACCAAGGTCTCCATCATAGAATTTCCAGAAAAGAAAAGGAAATCTTCATCTCCTTCACCATTACAAGGTTACAAAATAGGTCCTCTTACCTTGGTTGTAAGACAACCTAAAACAGCTAGGACAAGATCGAGTCTATTGGAGTGCTAGCTAGACCATATCCTTGGCTACCAATGACATACAACATGGTCTAATCTTTCTTTAATCTCCATGACATATCTATGGTGCTGCTCAAATTGAAAAGGAGAACAAATTTGGATACCAACACATGCCAAAAATAATAAAATCAAAATCAAGATCAAAATCAAAATTCAAATAAATATATCAATCCCTCGAAGGATAGATATTATTTATTCTTGTCATCTATATTTTTTAAAAATTAGACCATAACCTTGAAGGATGACTACCCCTTATGGAATTTGAAGGATTCTCAGATTGATCAACCATCTATTTTATTAGCATCCTAAGAAAGCTTCCTGCATTGATCAACTTTCTCTTTACCCTTTCGAAAGATGAGACATAGTTATAGGGTACACCACTTTTGGAGAACCCTCTTCCTCTATACAAGTTTAATTTCAAACCCCTTTCTTCATGTCAACATTAGGTCTATAATATCATCCCATCTATTTCTTCATTATGATCTATGAAATGAATAACTATTATAGGTGATTTGTTAACATCTATTTTGGTCACATGTTCCTCTTGCTACCTAGATCCCCTTGTTGTTTACCTCCAATGTGGTTAGAGGAATATTTTATCATTTTGATGTAGTTTTGTTCTCACCTACAGGTCTCTACCATTGCAAGGAATATTGTTTTCTAAATCCTATCACATCTATTTTCCAACACATCTTTCTTCATATTACTCATCTATATGCCATATATCCATCTTACAACACATTCATTCTTACCTACATTCAACATTAATTGCATCCATTTTCAATCTATTTTCATCACATCTTAACCATACATGTTATTTAACATAATCAAAATTTAAATTTAAAACATGTGACCACATCACACATTCATATCATCACCTATATACATTTTGATTTGAATTAATCCTATATTTATTTTATCATCATCATCAAATATAAGTGAAAACCATATAGTCCTAATCATCACATCACATGTTTATTCCCATACTCACATTTAAATCTAAAATAATCATCTAATCATACATTTATCGTACAATCATCAGCAAATGTAAAAAAACATGTAACCTAAAATCACCATTGCATCTAATCTAGAAACCATCATCATAAATATATAATCTAATTTCATCACATCACATAGAATTTAAATCATCACATTATACAATAAACACATGGAAAAATATAACACATAATAATCCATGAATCAAAATCATATATCATATATAATGTATCAAAATGAGTGTCAATACATCATGGCCCTCTAGGGGGATCCCTTAAAGTAGAAATATTTCCAAAGTTAGTGAACTGCATGTATGACACTCTCAAAAAATATCCCTCATGGGAATTTACATCACATGTACCCTACATGCTATCATCACCTTCTTGTCCTCCCTCCTTGTGTCAAGAATAATCTACACTCATTGTAGTCCTTGAAGTCCCATCTCTACCAATATGCTTCCTCTAGAGATGATCCTAGTAATATAGCATCTTTAGCAGCTTCTCAAACTAGTTACCCAGATAGTATCTAGCCTATGTGGCTAGGTATTTGTACCTATCCATGGAAATCATGCAAGGGGGAACCATCTATCTTGATCCCTATGGCACTGCCTGGATACCATTAGCCAAATTTATCACTACAATAGTAGTGAAATCTCCAAAGTGAGCCTTGTAGGCCTCTTTCTTCCTACGGTAGCGGTCTCTTTCTTGAATCAATAGGTCTCACTCATGTGTGACCACATCCCTCTATTATAGAGCTATGTCTCACTCTAGCCTCATTTAATCTAGCTTGGCATGTAAACATTCAATCTTAGCCAAATATCCTGCTCCATCATCTCCACCTCCTCCAGAAGTGACCTTAACATCTACCTCCATCTCTCTAATATACCAATCAATGTACCCCGCTCCTACTCCCACAACATCATCATCATCGCATGGTGCAACCTCCTCTTTTTGTGGGTCTGCCAAGGTAGGGCTCTATAAATTTCTGTCTAACTCCTCCCTTCTATACAAAATTGGATCATGTGGCACTAAATGAACTACCCCAAACTATCATCTCACTCTATCAAATTAAAAAATATTAATCATCTGAGACCCTCATCCCTAGACCCACTATATCCATATCATAGCCGGAAACTCTACATCCACACCAAGATAAGAGGGGAAATCCCTATAAGGCCACCACCTAACCTGATCAACATCAATCTCTACTAATCAATCAACATACAAATATAACAGTCTCTCCCCTTTCTCTGAATAGTGATTGGCCCACCACCTCAGGAATCCAACCTTCAGCTGAATATGCTCCCCTATGACCCATGGAATCCCTGGTGGCATAATCACCACTATGTGTTCATAATCAAAGCATTAGAGTAAAAATATAACATCCATCCTTGATCTCTTACTAACCATGTATCCAACTATCTCAAGATAAACCTAAGCCAATAATGCGGTCCTAAATGAAAAAACTATCTGGTGGTCAACAATGTCATCCACTACACCCCACAACAGCCATGGAAACTAAGATCCTCCTGATTATGGAAATCCTAGTAGGACATTACCATCATCACCATGTAAATTAATCAGTTGCATGCCACCCCAACCTCATATATCATCTCATAAGAAAATGCACCTAAAGATAATCTAATAAGAGGTGCATCTGCTCCAAACAATCATGTTAGAAATGTTAATCTGTCATCATTAGTCACAAGAGCTATTTACTCCCCATTTATTGGCAACCTGAGAATCCAATACAAATCCTCCACAACGATAGTCATCTCCCCTATCCTAAACTAGAATGTACCATTTTTTCAGTCCCATTTCTCCACAAGTGAAATCATAAGTCCCATATCTCATGGGATCCTATGACAATGTCTAAATCCACCTAATCCAACTTTGGATAAATGGTCCCAATCGACGTCTGTCATGTCTCCTCTAATTTTCTTATAAAAATCTAGTACTCAGTCTCTAAGATATAAGGTCTCTTGGGCATGAAATCATAAGAAAAACATATACATATCAGATCCATGATCTAAAAATGCTTGCGAAATTCATTAATTTTCATACAAAATCAAATTAGACCTTAACGTATCTAATTTTACCACAGTCAATGTCAAAGCAAGTTAGGTCCGCACATTTCTAGTCAAATGAACGTACCTTAGGGCCAAATCGACATCGAACCACCTAGGTTGCCACTAGTTTTCCTTGGCGTCATCAAATTTTTACAAAAAAATAAATACAAAGAATAAATAAAACACTAAATTCGATTAAAAAAAATAGCATGGGTTTTGTTACTCACCATCCTCCATACCCTCTAGCATTTCCTCACTGCTCCTCTGACCTCTATTTCACACTCTTTTCTCTTTAGAGTTTTCTCTCTCATCAAATTTAGGTGTGAAAATGAGCTTTGTTGGCTGACTATTTGGCTTAAATATCCCACTGACACCTACTCACTGTTAGGTCAATTTATGCATTATATTACCTTAAATATTTAATTATGTAATAAGGTAATTAGTTTATATATTATTATAAAACTTTATAAGAATATTTGTAATATTATTTCATAGGTTATATTGTTACGTAGTTGTAACAATTATTATTTGTTTTTTATTTAATTATTGTTGCTTCCCGGATGTATTTTGGAAGCTGTTGTGATTTTGGTTTCACCTGTGCAACCCATTTATTTGTTTGTTTATTGATGTCCAATATGTATAAATATTGTAACAATCCATTGTAATGGTTGATTAATTTCACATTAATAAAATATACCGGCTTCCGTCCCTATTTGTGAAATTACATTACGTGTCAGAGCAGGTTGAAGGACATTAGAGTATTGCAGCAGAGTTTAAGGAGCATTAGAGAAGCTTGTGCAAGAAAAGGAGAGCTAGAGTTACCTTTGCAACTTCCCAGCCCCATCCCATGTAATACCATCATCAAATTCATCAAAACTGCCATCAAATTCATCAAAATCACCTTTATTCATTGCAATTAAGGTTGAGGAGAATTCAATACACCAGGAGATTACAATCTCAAAGGAAGGAAGAAAATTGATATAACACGCAATACACACTCTAAAATTCCTTCATTCTCACGAAAACCGCCTATCATTTTTTCTCTTTCTATATTTTTTTCTTAAAATCACCTTTCCCAAACTGTGGTTTTTTAAAGAGGCATGGTTTTAGAGTTTGGAAGTGTTTAATTACAATTTGCTCTTTATACATACTTGTTTAGCTTAGCCACCCAAGTGGCTAGCATTACTTTTGTAAGACACTTCCCATCAAGAGAGGTCAAGGGGTCAAATCCCCCTCCCTCACCCACTAACAAATTTGGTGGGAAATTTAGTGGAACCACTAACTTTAGCGGTAAATTCAAATGTAGTTATAACTAACTAAATTTAGCAAGAAAAGCCCTATTTTAGGGAAAAATGTTTTTTTCCTCCACTCTACATATTTTTGCATTTTGAGAACTTTTTCCCAAAGGAGGGCTACCTAAAAGCTTCATTTTGAGCTAGTGTTTTATGATTTTTTTCTTAGTAAGCCATATTGGGCTTCAAAGGCCACTAGTGCCCGCGAAAAAAAAAATTTCCTGCCATTCAATTTTTTCTAAATTTTTGGAATGGAATCACATGCTTCAGTATATTGTACTAATTTGTAGGTTTCCCTAATCAACCACAAATATTGTAACTGTTTAGAACTGGCAGAGAGTTGTAATAAAAAATAGTTACAATTGGTTCTAAAACACTCATGAGATCCTATAACTCATTCGCAAAGTTCGGTATATACAGTGCCTCTGGGAAGATCTTACGGGTAAAGTCATCATGACTACTACTACACTTAATGCCTAATGCAGTTGCAACAATGTTGTCTGGGCATCGACCCATTAAATTGATAGGGAGTAATAAGGTCATAGTGCACACACTATGAGCCATCCATCTGTTTGTGAATGGTTGCATGACATAAATAAGGAATAAGAAATTATTTGAGTATATAGCAAAGTTACACTCACATATGAGGATATTTCTTTGAATCGGTGTCAATAATCACACAAAACCCTTTCAATACTATCTTGGTACCACATATTGAATTATTTCATTTACGTTAATGCCTCTTTGATGTATTGCTGGGTATATAGAAAGGGTGAACTTCTTCCACATCTCAATAGGTATATCATAAGGGTGCATATATAGAAAGGTTTGATATATCAAACTGAAGGTATATAGATTAGGAGACCTTATACTTAGAGTGATAGGAGTCAAAACCTATCAGTGATTTTTGAAATATGGGCACCAATGCCCCCAAATTGTTTTTTCCAGATTCACAACTATTCAGAGGAATCAATTATGCTACGTGAAAAAACAAAAATCAAGACACAAGTTGAGTTTGAAGAGATCTAGCCTATTGTGACTAGTACTCTGACTAGATCAACAACTGATATAATAAAACAATGATAGTTTGATAAAGAAGATCAGAACGCCAAACTCATCATCTTGTTTGGAGTGTCTAACGATGTGAAACCCCACATTCAAGATGCCAAAATATCCAAAGAAGTGTGGGATAAATTGTGCACAATATATGAGGACAAAAACAAGAATTTCATACTAAATTTGTAGAGTCAGTTACATACACTAAAGTTTAAGTAGAATGAGAAAATCAAATCTTTCTCGAGAATAGTTATAGAGTTAAAGGCTTCACTTCTATCCCTAAGATATGCGATCACAACTGATGCTCTCCTTTCCATTGTTTTGAGATCACTCCCTTCTTCTTACCACATTTTTTTAACAACGCTAAACTTGTCAGATACAACAGTTAGTTTTGACAAGCTGGTAAACCTACTACAATAAGAGGAAGCCATGCACAATAAGGACAATGAACTGGAGTAGGAACTTTGTTCACATAAAAAATGGAAAGGAAAAGGTACAAGAAAACCTAATTCCTATCATAATTCCCAACATCAGAATCAATATCATGGGGACAATCAACAGAAGAAGCGATGTCCAATTTGTAAAAGAGGACATGACTTGCAAGAATGTTGGTTTAACACATATAAGAAAGGTTCATTAAGAAATTATGGACCACAACAACAACAAACTTACAAGGGACATTCAAACAACTATCACGGGTAGAAAAAGGGGAACTGGAAAAGAAGACCCCACCAGCAAGGTAATATTGCTGAGCAACAAGAACAGTCAGACAATGAAGACTTCTTGTTCACTGCTCGATTAAGTTAACCTTCAACATCATCTAGTGATGTTTGGTATGTTGATGCGGGAGATACTCAACACATGAGTGGCCACAGAGACTGCTTGACTTCAATGAGGGACACACCTTTGAAAAAGCACCAAGATTTAAACCAAGTCATGCTTGAGGTACACCCAAAGGCTTACATAGAATCTCTATCAACAAAATGAAAGAAAAGTGATTTGAAACCATTTGTCCCACTCCCAGATGAAGGCTCTTTTGAGAAATTAAATTGAATATGCCACTAAACTATCACAAGGATTGAGACCTATGTGATTGGACCCTATTTTGGTACAAGATTGCAATAGAAATAAGAAAAAATACTTGTATGCATTCAGAAATGAAATAAATACACTTTACTTAAGAATAACAAAGAATAACTCAAAGTTTGATCAAATTTATCAGCAAGGGAAAGTTTCCAATACAATCTCAAATCTTGTCAATGGTTGTACACTTGCAACCACCTTTACACAATTGAATTTGATATAAAGAGAGATATACATGCTTCTTAGATGACTTCTCAAAAGAGATGGGCTCTGTCAAGATTTTTCCACTAGAAAAATCAGTATGACTTTTCCAAAAACTCCCAACCATTTACATGAAAAATTTGTGTCATTTCTAACATTTACAATAGAGCCCATTCTCCACAAAACACAAAAATGTTTAATGCACCAATGTTTTCCATGATTCTTTCATGATTCTTAGAATCAGATCTGCAAAAATTCTCCAGGTGCTCGAGGGGGTATATTTCATCGAATGCCTCCTGCATTCAACTCCTTGCTCTGGTAGATCACTCTTCCTTAAATTTTCGAACCAATTCTGCCCTAATCTGTCAAATCTAGCTCCTTGCGTGCTTGGGAGAATAAAAATAGAAAATCTGATTAGGCACAAAAGTCAAACCATTTTAATGGTGAAAGACACCTTCCAGATCTTCCCACCAAACTTCAGATATCAACATTAACTTCCTTCTCTTCTTGACGTGTAGAAAAAACAAAGAAATCATGAAAAATCACACTTCCAGACGTGTTGCAGAGAAATGGAGGGAAAATCAAATTTTTAATCTTAGCTACCGTTGATCTTTACTTTGAATTTGGGTCGTCCACGTGGAGGATTCAAACTTTAAAAATGGACCTGGGGGCTTCCTCTGACTTTTTACAACTTTTGGAAAAATTTCATATTTTTCTCCACATCTCCACTCTAGGAAAATGAGCCTGACACGTGTCCTAAGCTTAGCCCTAGCAAGACCATGGCCATATTCTGATATTTTAGTCCCTTTTTGGAAAAGGGAAAATTTTCCATGTTTTCCCTGTAGGTCCGCCCTTGAAAAAATTAGCCTGACACGTGTCTAAATATGATTGCAGCGGAACAATGCTTCTGCTTTTACTTTTAGCCCCTTTTCTTGAAAAGGATATTTTTCCAAATTTCCCCCGATAGTACACACTTCAGCCGTTGACTGAGCAAGCTTTGACTTTTCCTTTATCGGGCTTGTGGGCCATTTTGATGTTTTTAGCCATTTACATGTTAAAGGAGCAAAAATCCAAATTACTCCCAATGGTCCACCTCCCCGCTCCTTTGACTTTTCAACCTGTAACGTGTCATCACGATGCACCTTGAGATGGTCCCAAAAATTTGGTACCTTGAATAAGTGTGGGTTCACCATATGTCCTGCTGTGCTAAATTATACCAACTTCATAAAAATTTGTCTCAGTTCGGGGAAACTAGTAGAACCTTCCATGTGTCCTCCTGCGGGTTCAAAGCGAGACATTTTACTTGCCCTTAAATTTGCTCCAATCAAAGCCTAGTGGGGCCACGGGGTGAGTTAATTTTTTTTTCCAAAGTAGCCGAAAAGGAGCAAGTTCAAAAACAGACCCACCGCACCCCATCCAATTAGAAGAAGCCATGTAAGCACCAAAAGAGCCAATCAAATACAAATGGGGCCATGGGACCAATTTTGCCTTTTCTCCAAAAAGGAAAAAAGTGATAAGTTAAAGCATTCACCCACCATCCCCTGACCAACCAAAAGAAGCCACGTCCTCTGTCAATGCAAGGATGTAAATTTGACTGGGTGAAAACACCCGTCAAACCGTAAAATATAGAAAAATGAGCATTCGAGCCAGAAAATGAAAATTTCTTCAAGGACAAAGAGTTTACAAATGTTTACAAGGATCAAATATGTTTTTCAAAGATACATCCACTCATTTTATTCAAGTATTTAGGGTAGAGACGACAAGGAAGACAAATCTCGGCTTTAGAGACCGAAAGGTATGATAAAACCTGAGTTTTTTGACCTTTTTCAGAGGAACAAAAAAACAAGGAGAAAACCATGGACCCATAAATGATCCATGACCCAGGAACAAATTAAAAATGGCAACAAAGATTAACCAGGCACAATAAAGGGAAGGAGATAATGACAGAGGCTATAAATCAATAAATTTTTAAGGGCAAAAATGGGGCGAGACAATTTTGAGCATCAATAGGCTCTGACTCGGGGATGAGCACTCCCTGTGAGTGACACAATAACAAAAGAAAACCAAGTGCCAAAATATCCATTGGGAAGTGAAGTCATCTTTATAGGGTAGAGAAATATAGCCATCTTCAAAAACAAATAGAGAAACCA
The DNA here is from genome assembly GCA_019776745.2 of Taxus chinensis. Taxonomy (NCBI): domain Eukaryota; kingdom Viridiplantae; phylum Streptophyta; class Pinopsida; order Cupressales; family Taxaceae; genus Taxus; species Taxus chinensis. Next base: position 30,503,369 of record CM034146.1, on the reverse strand, counting down.
ACAAAAAGAGGTCACCCTGGACCAGGACGAGCAAAAACAGAAAAAATAGGGAACAAACAACAAACTATACACTGTACAGAAGACTTTTTCCTGATTTAAAGAAAATAATCATGGAAAAAATTCAAGCGCCTGCCATCCTAGATATGCCCATGCCAAGAGGTTATACTATGTTTTCATCAACTAGAAGTAGACCTCTTTTTCTTCTTTGTTTTGTTTGTAAACCACCCATCTTCTCTAAATCTCTTCCATTGTGTTTAAGTCAAATTCTTTGACATTCTTCAATGCTGAAACACAGACCAAATTCATAGAAAAAGAAGCATACTTAAGAGCTCTATTTTCAACACTCTCATACTCCCTGAAATCCATAAAGCTCGCAAAATCATTAATATCAGCATCTTCTTGCAAAACTTTAGAAGATGCATTGCTTGGGTCTTCAATTAGGTACATCATCTTATTCTCTCCATGCAATTTCACCAAGTTGCCTTCAATGGGGACAGTGGCTTAAGACATGTCCATTTACACACTACCACCAACACTTTTTGCCCACTTTCTTGACAACAACATCCCCCACTTGGCGAGGCAGTCAATAATGACTACATCAAGCTTTAAGTTTCTTCCAGGATAAGATGCAAGTTGCACTACTAGATCTTTGACACACCCCATCGCTAGTACCTCTCTAGACTCCATGGCAGTGCACTTCCCATATGTTGTTGTTACTTTGATACCTAATTCATTCATGACCTCAAGAGGCATGACATTACATGAAGCTTCAGAATCAAACATATAGTTATGTAGCAACTTGTCTTTAATAACCAAGGTATTGAAAAATGGATCCACATTCAGCTGGGATTTAACCAAAGAAGTTAAAAAAATAAACCTTTGGTGGTTCCCCCAGCTCTTCCAATACTTGTGGCTTTTCCAACTCTCCAACGGTAAGGGGAACCTCAGCCTTGTTTACATCTCTACCTTGTATGATCTCTCCCCCTTTGAATAAAAAATATTCAAAATCCCTCTTCTTGTGCTCAGCGATCCTAAGTAGCTCAACAATTGGGACATGCGTTTTTATTTGACTGAAAATTCGGGCTATGTCATATGGAGAAAATTTGGGTAGAGAAACCCTAGGGGAAAGATTGGAAAATTCATCAGATGGAATGGGATTCTTTTCATTTTGTGCATGGGGAGGAACACAAGTTTTGCTTAGGGAAACAAGCTCTCTGCTAGATGCATTTTTCTTTGGGGTTTCTTTGGTAAGCACTAGAAATTTTGAATTGGATTATGGTCCCTTGGCAGCTTTACTGCTAGTATTGTGATCCTTTTATTGCGTAACTACAACATTCATTAATAGCTGCCTATTTTCTTCTGAGCGAACTCCTCCATCATACTTTTCAATCATTAATGCCCTCAAGTATTCAAAATCATTAGTGGGTAATTCAAAATCTTGTATAGTGTCTACTTCTAAAGTATGAGAAGGGGGAAGAAGAGGTACCCAGTGGATGCAATCCCAAAAGTGGTAGTAGTTCTATCACTTATTACCCAAGTTGAAGTTGCTTCCCTTGGAAAAATTGCAGGGATCTCCATCATGCAGGCATCATCATCATTATCATCATCAGCTGCTTCTTCTTCTTTCTAATCTTCTTCACAAGGAGAATGGGGTATGAAACATCTATCACACTAATCAATGACCTTTGTTTCTTCCACAATAGTAACTCTAGTAGCCAAAGGATCAGACACCATTCTATTTTCTCTTCCTTAGGGCTTCCTATTCCCAAATCCAATAGCTCATTTTCCTCAATAATCAATTCTTTGATGATTTGTAAATCTCTCTTGGCCTTGTTTCTTGTGTTGTCCTTGTGAGCTCTGCCCAACTCCTTTCTCAGCTTGGGCTAGCTTGTAGGATATTTCTTTGACAGCCCCTACCAAAGTCTTCATAACTTCTTCCAAATCAGTAGCCTTGCTTGTTTGGGACTTTTATGGGTTAACAAATTTACACCTTCTCTCTTTGGAGGATTTCTAATTGCCTTGATATTATTTTCTATTTACAAATCCATGGTGAAGGTGTGCCTCAAAATTTTGGGGTTTTTGTCTCTTACATAATATGCAACCTTTTATCAAATGCATCAATATATTTGATTAAACATGACTCATCACAAGGCCTTATTCTAACATGCAATATTCTCAAGGTATTATTAAACCTTGTGTTGAAATCATGTACCGAATCATTAGGGTTCTTTTTTATATTTTCAAATTATGTCAAAAGAAACCTAGCATCTCTCCTGTCACCATACTGCAGTCTGAATGCATTATTCATCTCAGTCCAGGAGTCAATACAATTATCTGGAAATGCTTTATACCAGTCCCTAGAATCCTCTTCCAAGGTATGGATAAACAACTTGATATAAACATCCTCATGTTCAATCTCAAAATCCTCCATCATATTGATAAAAAGCTTTAGATGTTGATCACCAATAATAACATTGTTTCCCTGGAACTTTGGCATTCTGTTCCTTACATCTTGAGGCACTGCATTTGGGTAACTATCCATTCCCACAAAATTTATAGGTCCAAAGGTGTTTACAAAAAACGGAGGCCTGGGTTAAACCATATTTATTTAAGGAGGTGATCTTGGAGGGGTGACAAACTGATGGGGGGGCACAATGTTCTTGGAACACAGGAGTATAATTTTCAAAATGAATACCCACCAAAGGCCCTGCTTCTTGGAAATCTCTATCAACCTTAGAAAACATAGGTGAAGAGTGTGAATCAAACCTTTCAAAATCAAATGAAGGTCCCTCTCAATCTAGAGAGTTTAATTCCACAAAGAGGATGCCTGATTTAGATGCACTTGAGCTACAATATTCAATGATAGGCCATTCACTTTCATCTATAGATATCCCTCTTCTTGTCTGCTGATCTCCAACAACTATCTAAGCTTTTCTTCCTTCTGATTTTGCTTTCCGTAGCTCTGGAAACAATGTGCTAGCAGGATCCCTAGCAAAGAAAGATCTTCTTCCCTCCAGCTTTGCAAATATTAGTAACAGATCTGACTTTGACAGAGTTTTAAGACAGTGGTAATTTTCAACAATTAGATCAACAGGGAGTCACCACTAAGGAATTTCACCTTAGTTGTGTAGATGCACTAAATATGATCTGTTAAAGGTATATCAATGTAAGAAACTGGAAATGGAAATTTTCTGACCTTTCTTCACACAGATTTATCAAATTAAAGCTAGTGCACTAGGTGTGGGAACTAAAATAATTACACACAACACTTGGAGCATACAAGAAGTGTTTTACCAGGTTCTTGATTTTGGATAGAGAATCCCTGACAAAGGCGCGACTGATGTTGGTGTTGTTGAAGGGTCAAATATGTATGCACATGGATTAAATTGAACTAAGTTCTCAGTAATGTAAATCAGATCCCCAAAAATGGCACCAATGATGTTGATACCCAAATTTGTTCTCCTTTTCAAGCCAAGCAACAACACTGATTCAACATGGAGCTTAGAGGTAGCCATATCATAAATATATGTCATTTTGTAGCTGGGGAAGAGGTCTAACTGTCCCTTTGTTACTTGGATTTGTGGAGAGATGGGTAACACCTTAAAAGGATATGATCTTATCCTAACTATTTTAGGTTGTGCTTTTCAACCAAGGTAAGAGAACCTATTTTGTAACCTTTTTTGTCATAAAGGAGATACAAGTACCCTTATTTTGAATAAATTTTGTAGAGAAGACCTTGGGGAAAATATTATCAACAAACCAAATCTGACTCTCACAAGTTGTCACTTCCAGATCATGGAGATACTTTCACAACAAGGAAAAGGTTATAAAATACATTTATCCTGAGAAATTTGAGACCCTGATTTATCCTGCATACTTTGGCAAATGGATTTTGGTCTTATGTGGGTATACTGAGAAAAACAGGGGTAGTGTGGATGGGATTGGATGTTTTTTAAATAAATTTTGGTGGGAGGGGAGACATGATGAACTTGACTCACCAAATTATTGAAAGCTTATGCAAAATGGAGGGATTTCAGCCAACAAAATGCCACAAAAGTTAGAAATGTCTCTTCAACTAGAATATGTTCCTAAATGGAGGCCAAGCTTAGCACTCTTTCACAAAACCTGTGGGATTCTATCACAAAGGATTGAGTTAGATAACCCAATAAAGCACCAAGATTTAAACCAAGTCACACCTGAGGTACACCCAGAGGCTTACAGAGAATCTCTATCAACAAAATGAAAGAAAAGTGATTTTAAACCATTTATCCCACTCCCAGATCAAGGCTCTTTTGAGAAATGAAATTGAAGATGCCACTAAACTATCACAAGGATTGAGACCTATGTGATTGGACCCTATTTTGGTACAAGATTGCAATAGAAACAAGAAAAACTACTCGTATGCATTCAGAGATGACATAAATACACTTTACTCAAGAATAACAAAGAATAACTCAAAGTTTGATCAAATTTATCAGCAAGGGAAAGTTTCCAGTACAATCTCAAAACTTGTCAATGTATGTACACTTGCAACCACCTTGAAATGATTGAATTTGATATAAAGAGAGATATACATGCTTCATAGATGACTTCTCAAAAGAGATGGGCTCTGTCAAGCTTTTTTTCTAGAAAAATCAGTCTATGACTTTTCCAAAAACTCCCAACCATTTGCACAAAAAAATTGTGCCATTTATAACATTTACAATAGAGCCCCTTCTCCCCAAAAGACTAAAAAACATTTAATGCACCAGTGTTTTCCATGATTCTTTCATGATTCTTAGAATCAGATCTATAAAAATTCTCCAGGTGCTCAAGGGGGTAGATTTCATCGAATGCCTCCTGCATTCAACTCCTTGCTCTAGTAGATCACTCTTCCTTCAATTTTCCAACCACTTCCACCCCTAATCTATCAAATATATCTCCTTACATGCTTGGGAGAATAAAAATAGAAAATCCAATTGGGCAAAAAAGTCAAACCATTTTAATGGTGAAAGACACCTTCCAGATCTTCCCACCAAACTTCTGATATCAACATTAAATTCCTTCTTTGCTTGGCATGTAGAAGAAACCAATAAATCATAATACTCGCACTTCTAGATGTGTTGCAGAGAAATGGAGTGAAAATTATATTTTAACTCTCAACTTCCGTTGATCTTTACTTTGAATTTGGGTTGTCCACGTGGAGGATTCAAACTTAAAAAACGGACCTAGGGGCTTCCTCTGACTTTTTACAACTTTTGGGAAAATTTCATATTTTTCTCCGCAACTCCGCTCTCGAGAAATGAGCCTGAAACATGTCCTAAGGTGGGCCCCATTAGGACCACAGCCAGATTATGACGTTTCAACCCCTTTTTGGAAAAGGAAAAATTTTCCAAGTTTTCCCTGTAGCTCCGCCTTTGAAAAAATGGGCATAACACGTGTCTAAATAAGATTGTAACAGAAAAGCGCTTCCGCTTTTACTTTTGGCCCCTTTTTCCCAAAAGGATATTTTTCCAAATTTCCCCCTATAGTCCACACCTCCACCATTGACTGGAGAAAGCTTTGACTTTTCCTTTATCGGGCTTACGGGCCATTTTGATGTTTTTAGCCATTTACATGTTAAAGGGGAAAAAATCCAAATTTCCCCCGATGGTTCGCCTCCCTGCTCCTTTGAATTTTCAACCTTCCACGTGTCATCACAGCATACCTTGAGATGGTCCCAAAAATTTGGTACCTTAAATGAGCGAAAGCTCACCACGTGTCCTGCTCCGCCAAATTGTACCAACTACATAAAAAATTATCTAAGTCTGATAAAAGCAGCGGAACCTTCCACATGTCCTCCTGCGGGGTCAAAGTGAGACTTTTTACCTACCCTTAAATTTTCTCCAATCAGAGCCTGGCAGGGCCGCGGGGTGAGTTCAATTTTTTTTCTAAAGTAGCTAAAAAAAATAAAAATTTCAAAACGAAAACCCACTGAACCTCATCCAATGGAAGAGCCAACGTAAGCACCCAAAAAGATCAAATTCAGATACAAGCAGGGCCATGGGGGACCAATTTTTTCCTTTTCATGGGAAAAAGGAAAAAGTGATGATAAGTTAAAGCATACCCTTGTCACAGATCCAACCAAAAGAAGCACATCCCTATCAATGCAAATGATGCAAATTTGACAAGGAACAATACAAGGAAGGAAAGATAAATGATAGGGGTTTAAATAAAAATTTTCAAGGGCACAAAATGGGGCGAGACATTTTGAGCACCAACACCCTATAGGGACGCATGGTCTAGTTTGTTTTTTCAAAAAGATGATCAAGCAATGTGGACTAAGAACTCTAACCTTAGCACAATTGTGGCACAAAGGACTGGTCATGTTAGTTTCAAGTATCTCAAAGACACTTATCAAGTTAATATGGCACATGGGTTAAACATCTTCAGAAAGGTACAGACAGTTGTCTTTTTCACTACCTAAAAGGAAAAAAAAACACAGAGCTTCATTCCAGAAGAGTATATATCAATCTCATGGTAAGATTGATCTGGTGCATACCGATATTTTTGGTCTAATGCAACCAAGTCGTTCTAGATTTCAGTACTTCATGCTTTGTGTTGGATGACTATTCAAGAAAAATGTGGATTTTTTCTTCACAAGGGGGGAAAAAAAAAGTGAATCTTTGAAACCTTCAAAAATTTAAATGAAAAAGTAGAGTTGAGAATGAAACTAGGCGTTAATTCATAACTATCCGTTCAGATCGAGGGGGAATTCCCCGTAATGTGTCAAAGACTACCTAGAAAATCATGGATTGTTCGAAATGCTCTTCTCACACACACAAGCAGCAGAATGGTGTTGTTAAGAGAATAAATCATACTATCATGGAAATGGTGCGATGCATGATCAGTGATTCTAGACTTGAAAATACATTTTGGCAAGAAGTAGCAAAGACAACAATGTATTTTTTTAACATAGTGCCCACAGTTTCTCTCAACGGAAGTAAACACCATAAGAATCCATGGTCAAAGTGGAAGGAGGAAAACCAATCTATTGCCACACATTAGAGATTAGGGGTGCAAAGAAATTATGCATATACCCAAGCAAAATAGAAAGAAATTGGACATGATGTCACAAAAACCCATCTTCATTGGGTACAATGAAGATAATATTAGGTAAAGATTGATGGATCTAAAGACCAGGAAATTCTACACTAGTAGAGATGTTGAGTTCGTAGAAGAAGAAGTAGAGTCCTCCGCTAGAATCACCTGATGTATGATTCTTCACCAATATAAAAAACTGAATATGTTCCCACTAATGATGAAAGTTGAATGAAAAGTGTATGATAGGGTGATGTGTTTATCTAATAGAACCACGACCCAGGGGAACAGTTCACGTATGGCAAGTGGGGTTGATATCACATTTAATGAATATAAGATGGATGCTCCACCAGACATACACCCCTTTAGACCATGACTTACAGTTTAAAGAAGAGAAGAGTGAAATTTTCTTTGATGAGGAATTATTGAGTTGATGATCCTTCCTAGAGTCCAAGCAGCCCTACAGTCAAAATCTTTGGAAAGATTCCATGGAGTCTGAATATCAGTCAGTAATGAAAAATAACAGTGGTAGCTTGTTTATCTTCCAAGAGGGAAGAAACCCATTGAATACAGATGGATATTTCAAAATGAAGTACAAAAGTAGATGGGATAGTGGACAAGTAACAAATTAAAAAAGTACAAAAGGGGTAAGTTGTGTAAAAAGGGATCATCTGGCATGGTTAAGCGGTTAAATGTTTGGCACGGAGGAAGGAATCGGTAGTGGGGGCGGGGGTGGAAATGGCTAGCGGGTCGGCGAGGACAACGGATATGGTAACACTATGATGTTGGGTCAGAGGGGGGGGACGTCCGCAGGGGAGGGGAGGGCCCGGGGGAGCTGGGAGTCGGGGATGTAGGGTAAGGTTGTATAGCCGTATCGCTACGGTGAGTAGGTCGCGTGGAGGACCGAAAGGTATGATAAAACCTGAGTTTTTTGGACTTTTCCAGAGGAATAAAAAAACAAGGAGAAAACCATGGACCCATAAATGATCCACAGCCTCAGAGAACAAATTAAAAATGGCAAAAAAGATTAACTAGGAACAATACAAGGAAGGAGATAATGATAGGGGCTATAAATCAATAAATTTTCAAGGGCACAAATGGGGCGAGACAATTTTGAGCACCAACACCTCCTATATGGGACGCATGTTCTAGTTTGTTTTTTTCCAAAAAGATGATCAAGCACTTGTGGCTAAGAACTCTACCGTAGCACATTGGGCCATCAAAGCACTTGGTCATGTTAGTTTCAAAGTATCTCAAAGACACTTCATCAACGTAATATGGCACAGGGCGTTAACATACTCTTCAGGAAGGATACAGCCAGTGTCTTCACTTACCTAAAAGGAAAAAAAAAAACACAGAGCTTATTCCAGAAGGAGTAGTATATCAATCATGGTAAGATGATCTGGTGCATACGATATTTTTGGGTCTTCTATGGAACAAGTCGTTCTAGATTCAGTACTAATGCTTTGGTGTGATGACTATTCAAGAAAAATGTGGATTTTTTTTCTTCACAAGAAAAGTGAATCTTTTGAAACCTTCAAAAATTTAAAAGTAGATGTTGAGAATGAAACTAGGCGTTAGATCATAACTCTCCGTTCAGATCGAGGGGGGAATTCACCAGTAATGTGTTCAAAGACTACCTAGAAAATCATGGTATTGTTCGAAAAATGCCTTCTCCACACACAACGCAGCGAAGGTGTTGGTAAGAGAATATTAAATCCATTACTATCATGGAACTGGTGCGAATGCATGATCCAGTGATTAGACTGGAAATACATGTTTGGCCAAGAAGAGCAAAGACACAATGTATTTTTTAACATAGTGCCCACAGTTTGCTCAACGGTAGTAAAACACCATAAGAATCATGGTCAAAGGGAAACCCATATATTGCCCACCCTTAGGTATTTAGGTGCAAGAAATATGCATATAACCCAAGCAAAATAGAAAAGAAATGGCACCATGATGTCACAAAACACATCTTCATGGACAATGAAGATAATATTAGGTAAAGAAAAGATTGTGGAATTTAAAGACCAGGGAAATTTACACTAGTAGGAGTGAGTTCTTATTAGACGAAAGGAAGGAAGTAGAGGCTCCTCCTCTAGAATCACCTGATGTAGATTCTTCACCAATTATAAAAACTGAAGCTAATGTTCCCACTAATGATGAAAGTGATGATAGGGATGATGGTGTTTATCTAATAGAAACACGACCCAGGGGAACAGTTCAACGTATGGCCAAGTGGTGTATTATCACATTACTAGATATAAGAATGGATGCTCCACCAGATACATCCACCCCTAGACCATGGACTTACAGTAAAGCAAGAGAAGAAGTGAAATTTTCTTTGATGAGTAGAATTATTGAGTCTGATGATCCTTCTAGAGTCCAAGAAGCCCTACAGTCAAAATCTTGGAAAGATTCCATGGAGTCTGAATATCAGTCAGTAATGAAAAATAACACTTGGTAGCTTGTTTATCTTCCACGAGGGAAGAAACCCATTGAATACAGATGGATATTCAAAATGAAGTACAAAGTAGATGGGATAGTGGACAAGTACAAATAAATAATAGTACAAAAGGGGTATGCACAAAAATATGGCATTGACTATGAGGAGACATTTTCTTCCATAGCTAAGATCAAGATGATCAGGATGATATTTTCTCTAGCTGCATAGTTTGGTTGGAAATTCCCTTAGATGCATGTAAAAAGTGCCTTCCTAAATAGATATTTATAAGAAGTCTATATGACTCAACCTGAGGGATATGTTTTACCTTTTCAAGAAGCAAATGTATGAAAACTTAGGAAATATCTGTATGGCCTCAAACAGGCACCCCGGGCATGGTACATCAAAATTGATGAGCATCTCGTACAACATGGATTTGTTAGAAATCCATACAATCCCAATCTTTACCTTAAAAAGTAAGGAGGGAGATTATGATTTTTGTTGTCTATGTTGATGATCTAGTCATCACTGGCAGTTCATTGAGGATGATTGATGTAATGAAGAAAGATATTAATCGATCGTTCTTCGACATGTCAAATCTTGGGCTAATGCACTATTGTCTTAGATTGAAAGTATGAAAGAAAAAGAATAATTTTTTTTTCTAAGATGAAAGATACCAAGAAAACGCTCGAGAAATTCAGGATTATGGATTGCACACTGATTGCTACACATATGGAGAATAGATTGTAGTTATCTCGTTCAGATCCATCTCCTGAGGTAAATACCACTCTCTATTGGTAGATGATTTGGAGTCTCATTTACCTAACCTACACTATACCAGATATCAGCTTTACAATGACCTATCTATCCAGGTTCATGCAAGAATCCCTAAGCGTTTCTTTGGAAAGAAACACGACGCATCTTGAGATATCTCAAAGGATCAATGGATCTTGGTCTAGAAGACAAGAAGAAGAAGAACTTCTTCTTATCAGGATATTCAGATTCTAATCATGTAGGAAATATTCATGACAAAAAATACACTTCAAGATTCTTATTCTTTATGGGATTCACACCAATATCATGGGGAGGAAAGAAACAACAGTTTTTTTCTCATTCTCCCATAGAATCCACGTATCATTCTATAAGATAAGTTGTCTATGAAGGGATTTGGCTACATCGCATACTCAATGGACTTGGAATACCATAGGAAAAACTGACATCATGTATGTTGAAAATGATGGTGTTCTTAAACTTGTTCACAATCCAAGTTTTCATGAAATCAAAAAACACATTGAGGTACAGGTTCATTTCATAGATGAGCATGTGTTAAAGCACAATATACAGCTTCAGTTTTGTCTAACAGCTGAACAATGAGCAGATATCTTCACAAAGTCACTTGCACGTGACAATTTTGAGTTGTTTAGAGATTTCCTCTCCTCATCCCTTGAGGCAATGCAAAATTAAGGGGGGTAATGTTAGGTTAATTTATGCATTATATTACCTTAAATATTTAATTGTTTGATAAGGTAATTAGTTTATATATTGTTATAAAACTTTATAACAATATTTTTCATATTATTTCATAGGCTATATTGTTACATAACTATAACAATTATTATTTGTTTGTATTTAATTATTGTTGCTTCTCGGATGTATTTTGGAATTTATTTTCATTTTGGTTGTACCTATGCAACCCATTTATTTGTTTGTATATTTTTGTCCAATATGTATAAATATTGCAACACTCCATTGTAATGGTTGATTAATTTCACATTAATAAAATATACAGACTTCTGTCCCTATTTGTGAAATTACACTCACCGTCAAACCCCTTGGGTCACCATCGATTGGCCTTAGTCACCACCTACTAGCCTTACCAATAACCATCTAGGTATTTCTCCCTCCTTTCGGACATCCCTTTCTAGGGCATTACCTCTTGTTGACCTTAAACCCACACTTATGGTCATGTCTATTTTTCCCTTTGGGCATGTTCATACAATGTCAGCCTTCCTCTGGTCATACATACTCTTCAAGTCCACATTCTTGGATATCCATTTTTCATACAGGCATGTTAATCATATTTATTCTATAAGTCCACACCCACAATTATAATCTCTCCTCTACTAGGAATTTTATTTCACGATATTATCTAATCTACGCATGAAGTCCTCTTTTGAGGTCATATTCATCTTTCCCTTTGGCCTTTGTATTATTTATATGAAGTCCACTCTTGTGGCCATATTTGTGTTGTTCGTATAGGAACCATTATTTAACTTAAGATTCCACCTTTGTGTCCATATTCTTCCCATCTCGAGACATACATTTAACCTTTATTGCTTTCCCTTTATGGTCATACCTTTTCCCCACTTGGGGCATATTTTAATTTTTTCCATTTTTCCTTCATGGCCATACTTTCCCTACTATGGGCATATTATCTCTCCATCTTTCATCCTCTTCCCATGTGGATGTATTACCTATCCACTCAATTCCTCATGTACGAATGATTTCACATACTTATTACATATAGTATTTTGATGACTTGACTATGACCTATTGATTATCCTAGCTTATATCCATACTGTAGTGATCTTCACCCACTCACTACTGTATAGAATATTGTTGTCTGTCTCTGTTGAGACCACAATTTTCCCCTACTTATGCGATATTGGAGTCACCACCATATTTTTCCATCCATATTGTGATCCTTTTTTCCTGGGGAACTTTTCCTTCGTTATGCTTTCACCCATATTTTCATCACCCACCCGCCTTTTTTCATCTAATTTTTTTAAACATGCCATCAATTTCCCTTGGCATCATCGATTCCCCATTTTAATGGGAACTTATCATCAATCCCTTATCCTCATCCAACCCTTTATGTTTTTGTCTCATGGCTTGTTATTGCAAAACCACTCAATAAAAAAGGGAAAAATGTAGAAAGCTAAAATCGGTATCTATGCCCTCATTCGCTCACGTGTGCATATTTAACTTTAATAATCCTTCTCATTTAATAGAATTCCCATCTAGTCCATGTTAATTAATTAACAAATATTAATTAATTAACCATTTTAATATTTTACATTCCCATCCCATCCAAATTATTCTTTATTAATTAATTAATTCATATTAATTAATTAATCATTTAAGATTCTCATCACCCCAACCAACCTTCCAATTAGGATGCTTTATCCTATAAAAAAAATAAATTTTCTTTTATAGCTTTCATCCCATATTTATTTATGACCTAACCACCTTGGATTCATCCCTAAGTCATATAATCCCACCAATATACTTTAAAGCACTCAGTTAATCCTTAAAAGCATACAAAATCCTACATTAAATCAAAAATCAAGCCCAACAGGGAAACTTTCCTCGTGATTGGTGCTGATGTAGCCTGGTTGCCATCGAATCACTTTGAAATAGGTGTTTTCCTTTATTTTTATGGGATCAATAAATAAGAGGGGATGTAATCACTCGACAATCAAGAAATCATAGCTTCCTAGTGAATTCCACAACTTCTAACAATAGCTATAAATATCCCATCAATCATCAAATGTGTTTGACCTCACCCACAATCTTCCTTCATGATATATCTCACATTTTAATGATTTTATCAAGTTTCCTATGAGATTATCTTTAAATTCTTGAAAATTAACATTTTAAAGGTCGAGAATAGCATCCAACAATCACTTAGCAACCTCTTGTTCTAGTCCTAATGCTTTCAGGTTGCCATATTGATTTATTTCTTCTAAGCCTCATCCCAATCCTGCTAGTCTTCGTTAATACTCTCCAGTCACTGTCAAAGATGGTTGTCTCTTCAAAAATCTATCTAAATCCCTCTTTTTGTCATTTATCCCATCTCCCAACCCTTGGTTCTCTGCTTCAAATTTTCCCACAATAGTTACGAGTTGTCGTTAGCTTCTAGATTTTTCCCAGACCTTTTGGGTTTAATTATTCCATCTAAAAATCTAAATTCATCCTCCCAGGTCATCGTTGACCTTCCTATTTAGAGTCTGGGTCACTATCGACCCAAACTAGATAACGTTTATTTTGTAGTTATAGTCATCTAATTAGTCTTAGATCAATTTCTTCCATTTTTAGATTCAGTGATAACTATCTTTCTGCATGCTTTTTCTTTATTTCACCCTTATCTAAACACATAGGGGATGACATTCACCTAGGGAGCTAACCATTTCTTAGAACTGGCACTATTCAGGAAACCCCCGCATACATTTATCTAATCAAATCTTGTTTCAAGATCATTTGCATATTTGGTAGCAACACCAATAAATCATTCAATTCCCATATCAAACATCAAGCATATGAGGTAACATAAACCCTTTAACATTCTAAGTTGGCTATTTTATTTAGTACATGGTGCATTTATTTTTTAACATATGCAAAATTTTACATCAGTTGGTTCTTCTTGAATCCAACACCAGGAAGGATAGTTTTGATTTTTAGTAAGTCTCTATAGGATATCCTACTAGAAATAGTAAGTTTGAGAAATATTTTCATTGAAACTCCCTACTTTATTGCTCATGATTGAGACACTCAAAATTGGTACAATTTACAAAAATGACAAACAATTGGCTAAATGGGACCATAATGGTGGATATTCAAAAAATAGTAAGTGTGAAAAGTAAGCCAAAAGTGATCATAGCTTAGCCCTTCACTCATCCAATAATGGCCTTGGTACTCACGAGAAACCCTATCTCTATTTTCAATTCAATTCCCACATGCCTTGATGCAGTAAGAAAAGAGTGTTAAAAATGAGAATTACCAGTTTTGTATCAAAGGTCATTTCGGTTCATTACACATTTGGGTACATGATCAAAAGATATATGACATTAGTTTTGATTTCTTCCTCATTTCCCCAATCTAGACTGAGGAGGATTTTGTCACAATCTTCACTCATCATCAGTGTTCTTGCAGTGACAAAATCAAGATCGTGATAGAGAGAACAAAGTATGTTCAATTTCTCTCATGTGAAGGATTGATTAGGAAATTATGATAGTGTCTCTATGATCAAAAGGAATTTCTCAATGAGGGAGTCATTTTTCAATATTTTTTTGGTATTCTTCTGAAGTGTTCATCATCCCTCTTATCAGTGTATCTAGGTAGTGAGCGGAAGTGCATCATTTCGAAGAGTCTTCAAAAAGTCGAAAAGTGTTCAAAAGTGTCTAGAGGAGCAACCTTTAATAGTGAACCATAAAAATGTTATGGGGGGTCATATATTGTCATATTTTCATCCTAAAACATCTTCAAAGTGGAAAAATCATCATCGCTACATTATACACAAAATTGTTTCAAGGTCTCATTGATATGAATGATTGTGTAAAAGGGAGTTGTAACTTTTATAGTATGTTCAAGAGGAGGTTTCTCATGGTGTAAAAGATATCAAATACCATATTTCATCATTGCATTGGAGCATTTCACTAGTATTTCAGTGGAGATGATATTCATCAAAGGTGGAATCATTTTCATTCATGATCATAGATCCTCATCTTCATCCTCGTTCCCTCTTTCTCACTCCTCCTATCTCCTTTATAATTGTTCATTGAGTATAATTAATGTATTATTTACATTCACTTAAGTTACCTATTTAAAAACTATAAAATTATTTTATCAAAATTAGAAGATAAATACTTAATTTTTGTTTTATAATGGAAAATGAATGGTCATAAGTAGAATATGAAACATAGAGAGTCATGTGAGGGAGGTGAGAGGACAATTAACCTTGTTATATATTGGGATGGCTTCTCCATTCCAAGGGATATTGAAAATTTTGTTCTTTGTACAAATAAAGAATTTTGATATGTTATTGACCTTTGTATCACCAATGCACATGAAATAATAGCTACATTTCTTGTATTTCCCTTTTCTTTTGTTCCTCTTCTTCTCTCTCTCATGCGCTTTGCAAGCATAGTGATCCCAAAAGAGATTTCTATCTTTGATATATTGAATTTAAGAACTTGATGTTTGAGGTTTTTCCATCTCACTAAATAGATTCATCATTTCTTTCTTCTATATTAAATGTTGAACTACTCTGGTTACTAGGTGCAAACTATATGACTATCCTACTCACGGTAGCAACTTTCCTTCCCCCTTATGGTTTTTATTCCCTCCCTTGTATCTCATACAAGCAATTTTCAATAGAATTAGTGGACTATCCATGTGTGGTTCCCAAACTTTTTGGCCAACTGACAACATTTACTTTAGGATTATATTAGTTAAATTCAATAATGGGAGATGCACCATTCAATGCATAGGGGCATAGCCCCATGAACATTGGTGGAGACACTAAATTTTCCCAAGTGAAATATTTTATCACCAAATTTTATTGGTGAATCTACTAGGGAGATATTTTCATAAGTGTACCCAAAAAGGATCTCTGGCTAAAAGCACAAAAAGTATATATTCAAAAAAATATTGAAATGATTTCAAAGGAAAATCATTTTTTAAGGTGAATCCATCAAGGAAAAAATATGTGTTACATTCATTTCTCACACAACAATGAAGAAATTTCCATATTGGAGTGAAGTACCAATCAGTTAAAGTGGAGAACAAGAAGATGTTTGCCTAGAAATGAATATTTTTATCAACCGTGACTCTAGACCATTTATCACAAGGAGGATAATTCAACAATGGTAAAAGGGTTTCCTACTTCAAGCAATAATCTATAATCAGAAAAAGGAAAGAAAATAGAACTTTCCAACAAGAAAGAGGGTAGGGAACTATTTAAAAATATGCAAATAAGATACATAATAATGCACAAATCCCAATAATATGCAAAAGTTAATACCCTCAATTACACACAACTGAACAATAATCTTTGTTAAATTTCATTTATCACTCTCCCTTCAAATGAGTTCCTCACATATATAAATGATGAAATGGAGGACTTGTTATCCAAAATTCACCCCCCAGGGTAATTTTGATAACATGCATTAAATTCTTCAGTCTCGAGCAAGATAGATTGATTCAAGGCAAAAAAATCATGTTCCTGGGGTCCCCTCGGCTTTTTTCTAACTCTCCTATCCAAGAAGAAAAGAGAAAGTTCTAAAAAAGGGTGAAAAAGTTGCAAAAAACAAGCTTGGGTAGGAAAAATCATGAAAATCGGCTAAGTCCTAGTCCTCGCAACAGTTGGGACAGTTGGGACGTCGAGGTGCGAATCGGCCGAAAGGCCGCTAGGCAGTCCACGCACCAAAGGGACATCCGGGCCATGGGGATGTGCGGGATGTGAAAGGGTGAACTGGCTGAAGGTAAAAACAAAATTGACTAACTGTTGTGCAGGCAGTCTGGGACATCTGGGCCGTGAGTACGTGAAGGAAGCGAACTGCCCGGATCAGCCGAAACAGAGAACTTTTGTCTGGGACAGTTGGGACAAAGGGACACGGAAGACACGGAAAGCCAAAGGAGCCAAGAGCCAATCAAATCACGCCACGTGTCTTCACCTCAAAGAGGGACAGAGAAGCCCGAATCGAGTGGATCGGAGGAATTTGTCCCAGATGGTTTGGGACACCCGGACCGAAAATACGTGAGGGACACGAAAAGCCGGCAAGCCCGTAGATGAATCAGAACAGGACACGTGTCCTAAGGGCCGGGGAGTTCAAGGCACGGGGAGTGAAACAAAATTTTGGCTAAGTGTTCGATGCAAGTTTTAAAGGGTAAGGTTTGAAGGGTCAGCCTGAGCCAATAGACATAGGACACGTGTCCAATAGAGCAGGGGAGTGCGGAGCTCGGGGGAACTCTGAAGTTTTTACAAAAGTTCTTTAGCAAAAAACTAAAAAGCAAAGGTCTTCCCTGTGCCCCTGTCAACCAATCAATGCATGCCACGTGTCCCAGGTGGCGGGGCTCGGGGGGAAATGAATTTTTTCCAAAAGTTAAAACAATCAAAATTTTCAAAGGAAAGCCCATGGGAGGCAGAGGAGAGAGAATTGCTCAGCAAAATAGCACCCGACACATGGCATCTGACCGGTGAAGCGTAGAAATTTTTCAAAAAAATTTCCAAAATGCAAAAAGGTCAAAATTTAAAAATTTTTGCCCGACATCCGTTTTATTTGGCCGTTTTACCCTAAAACTTCAGACATTCATATCTTTTGATCCAGAGCTCGGATTTGCACGTTCTTCATATCATTGGAAAGCTTATGAAATTATCTACAGGATTTCATGGTCAATTTTGAATTTTAGTTCAGTTTCAAGAGAGAAAATTCAAAAAACGGCTCTGGTACGTATCCATGGGCAGAAATGACATTTCGGCGACCAAATTTAATGCAGAATGGGTCGCATTCTCCTCCAATTTTGTCAAAAATGATAGGTTATGGGTTTGTAAGGCCTTCCGTGCTGATTTAATGCATTTGTAGTCAATGAGGAATGGGCTCCCATGTTTTGTACATTTTCTCTCTCCTGGGCTCGACCCATGCAATGTTAAAGCCAGATTTGGCTCATTTCTAAAGGGGGAACACTTTTGGACATAGCAATCTTCTTCTTTCACCTCCAGCAAGTGATTGTTGCAAGAATCAGACCTATTCAAAGACTGTAATGAGTTTTCTACCTCTCTAAGGTTGTAATGCAGTGGTTTTGACATTGGAGATGATAATGCAAGCTTTGTGAATGGGTTTCAGTCCTTTGTTTCTATTATTTGCTTCATTTCAGATCCTAAATTATATCTTATCAGCCTGTGTATGTTTTATGTTGCAATCTTTGGTTTTTGTCTATTTGCATGACAAAAATATTCACCACTCCTTTTGGTGCATCACCATCTTTAGTTAGTTTCAAGTTTTACATTTCTACCCCTGTCTCCTTACAATTTAGAGTAGGATTAGGATCTGAACCTCTGTAGTTGTGCAAATATAGATCTAAATCAGAGGATTTTGAAGAACTAGCCTCTAATCTAGAGATTCCTCTCTTAGTTTCACAAGTCCCACACTTAGAGAGAGGTTTCCATGTTGTGCAATCACACTGGATGCCTAAGACATCATTTAGAACCTTGATCTACATCCAGGGGTGTTGTGATCCTGTAACAACAGTTTTGGCATGCCCGGTGGGACAGAAGAGGTCTCATTTTTATTGCAGCAAAGTTGATATGCATCTGCTACAATTTTTTTGCTTGAAAAGAGCTATTATTTGCATATCTGGTGACTCCAAGGGGAAGAATCAACTGGTTTCAGAAGTGCAGGCCTGAAAACTCATGAGAAGAATCACCACAAGGTCAAGAGTTAGAGAAGAAGAAGAAGTGTTGTTTGAATACCTGCAATTATCTCCAAGAAGAAGGCAAAGAGGAAGAAGGATTCAAAGGTCTCCATCTCCACCAAACAGAACTCTCTCAACTCCTCCACCTGGTAGGCCTTTCATTCAGCCAACAAGGGTTTTAAGACCAATTAGAATGGCATAAAACAACCCCTACGTCAACTTCACATGCAGCATCCCACTTTCCCTCAGTGCACAACATCCAATTCCTATTGCAGCCTTGAAGAACATTCCCTACTTCACTAGAGAAAATTAGACTACTCCAGGTGATCATGTTAAAGACATTGCCAACCTTTGTACAATCCATGAAATCAATGAGATGCAAGTGGCTGTCAAGTTACTGGCATCTTCATTCAAGGGTAAAGCATTGCAATGGTTTAGGATCCTTGGAGCTGGTTCTATCACAAATTGGAATTAGCTATGTATAGCACTTCATGAGCAATTTGGAGAAAAGGGAGACAACTTGTCTCTTTTGGAGCAGCTGACAACCATCAAGAGAGCTCCCAATGAACAGCTGACCGATTTCAACTTTAGATTTCAAAAGACTTGGGAGAGAATTCCAGTGGCAGTTAGGCCAATCGCAGAAGGTACTTTTTTCTACTATCTCAAAGCTCTAAATTCTGATATTTCTATGTTGATTCAGTCCATGGGAGGCATAAACTATCCCTATGGCTTATAGCATTGCCATTAGGGCTGAAAATTGTTTGATCCAAGTTGGCAAACTTGCCCCTAGACCTCCCATGCCACTGTTTCCAAGTTTAGAGAGTCCAAACACCCATCAAGCACCTAATTTGGCTCCTTCTCCCACTCCTAGAAATCAGAGTTCAAATGAAGCTTCTACTTCGTCTCCAAGAGCCTTAAATGAGCTTCAAGAAGTCATGAAGCAATTGCAAAACCTAGGCAATGAGCTGGTTACTCTCAAAAGGCAGCAGGCCCAAGGTTTTAGACCTTCTTATCAACCCCAAATAAGCCTAATAGGCCAGGCCATACGAACACAAAGACCCTATCTGACCTACAAAAAAATGAATCACAGGCCTCCTGCCCATAGATCATTTCAGCCCTACAATCAAATGCCATACCTACCCTAAGGCAGTATGCCAAAACAAACCACATTTCCCAGGAGTATGATGGTGTTTCCCTGCAAATGACCTCATAAAACCAATCCCTGTGCCTGTAATGGTGCTTTGAATCAAGCATTACTGGTTTTTTGAAAACTACTAGTGTGGGAGGGTGAGAGCAGTCAAGAAAACAACCAACAACACGAAAAACATTCCAACGACATCAGCCCCACAGACACCCCCATTGGTAAACTGGCAAGCAGAAGATTTGGTGGCATGAATCAAGCAGTTCTCAAGGTGTGCAGCCAACAAAGGTCAAAAAGGAGGAATTTGGTGAAGAACAGCCATTAGGCCCCCAACCAATCCACCACCCTTCATGGCTCCACAAATGGTTGGCAAGAAAAATCCAATTTCAAATGCACAAGGGCAGCCAAGAACAGCCCCTAGGCCAACTCAAATACCAGTTGTTGCTGCCCACATGCAAAGGAGTGAATGTGCAAACCAAGGGACAGCAAAGAGATCCTTCATCACCATTCAGTATCATTGATCAGATGAAGAAGACAAACGTCAATATATCAATGTGGGAATCCCTATCTATCCCAGGCTAAAGAGATCTGCTGCAAGCTGCCATGAAGGACTGGCCAACTTCGAATCAGCAAGTTCAAATGCAAGACAAAGTGCTTACAAATGCTGCCCAGCCTGAGGGAAATCATGAGGATAGCAAGGTAAAATGTTGAAACCCCCTCCTTTCTATGTTTCAATTGATCATTGGAAATCAGCTAGTGCACAATTGCATGATAGACTCCAGGGCAGTAGCTCAGTAATGCCTAAACAAATAGTTGATCAGCTAGGGCTCTAGTATGAAACAACATCCAAAGGGTAGTGCAGCTAGATGGGACAGCAGTAGCAACAACATTGGAGTGATTAGAAACTTGAGTCTTACCTTGTATGCATGTCCAAATGTTGTTGTTTTACAAGATGTATCAGTCATAGACCTTCCACCCCTCTTTGCCCTATGTTGTCAAGGTGACTTCACAGCCAAGATTGGGGGATATTTGTCTGTTGATTGGTCACACATGCTATTCAAAATGAGGTATGGAACCAAAGCCACAATCAGGTCTGAACCTATTGCAAACTTCCACATTGAGCCTTACACTCCAAGTCAGATCAACACCAATTGTTCAGCATTTGATCCAGAAAGACACCCAAGCACTGTGAGGGCTAACACCAAGGTTAGAAGCATCCCCAGATCTAACTCTTGATGAATGGGAAAACAAGATACATGCAGTTGATCCTTATCAAGAAAGTGAAGAATCTAAGCTAGGGGTCTTTGCATACACGAAGAAAATAGCCTATTCCTAACATCACCCAGCCAAACCACAAGGATGACAACGAGGTATGGCAGCTGTTTTTTGACGGATTCAAGGAGTAGACAAGGTGAGGAGGTGGAAATATGCTGTTTCACTCAAAAGAAAAGTACTATTCAGCTTTAGATTTCAGTTTGCATGCTCCAATAACACTGCGAATATGGAAGCTTAGTGCAAGGGAGCCTTGGGCAATCAAGAAGAAAATAAAGATTGCAAATTTTTTGGGGACAGTGAATTGATTGTAAATCAGGTAAGGGACAACATGCTACCAAAAATGATCTACTCAAGTGACTACAAAGGACAAGGGTGGAACCTCATGAATTATTTTGAGGTTTTTGGCATCAAATCCGTCCTAGGGAAGAGGAATCAAGCTGCTGACAGGCTTGCAGAAGTAGGGGAAAGCCTTTGAAATTGTGGAAAGCATTCAACAAGACAAGGTACAGCCAAACATCCCATGTGATTGTAAGGCCTGAGTGGAATAACAATGTCAGTGCAAGTGTTTGAAAATGACCAGCAAATCAATCTATTTTTGCCAAGAAGACGTGAGTTCTCAGCCAAGAGTCAGAAATATGGAACAACAATATTGGTGACCAAGGGGGACAGCTGAGAAATAATAAGCTTGCCCCAAGGGACTATCACGTTAGGAGTCCCATTTTTACCATAATGATCAGTTTAGAAAGGAGGCCAGTAAACATCCGGTCAGAGTGAGGATTCAGTAAATCCATCTTGGTAGAAGAGAACAAACCATTGCATATCTACCTCTAAGGCATTATTGCCAACACAAAACAACATTTCCCAGGAGTATGATTGGTGTTTTCCATGCAATTGAGCCCTCATAACCAATCCATGTTGCTTTAATGGTGCTTTGAATCAAGCATATTAATGGTGTAGAATGAAACTACTAGGTGTGGAGGGTGAGAGCCAGTGTCAAGGACGAAACAACCAACAACAAGAAACATTCCAACAGCAATCAGCCCCCAAATGACACCACATGGTAAAATTGGCAAGCAGAAGATTTTCTGTGGCATGAATCAAGCATGTTTCTCAAGGTGTTTGCAAGCAACATTAAGGTCACAAAAGGAGGGAATTTGGGTGAAGAACAGCCATTAGCCCCAACCAATCCACAACCCTTCATGGCTCCACAAATGGTTGGCAAGAAAAATCCAATTTCAAATGCACAAGGGCAGCCAAGAACAGCCCCTGGCCAACTCAAATACCAGTTGTGCTGCCCACATGCAAGGAGTGAATGTGCAAAACCAAGGGGACAGCAAAGAGATCCTTCATCACCATTCAGTATCATTGATCAGATGAGAAGACAAACGTCAATATATCAATGTGGGAATCCCTATCTATCCCAGGCTAAAGAGATCTGCTGCAAGCTGCCATGAAGGACTGGCCAACTTCGAATCAGGCAAGTTCAAATGCAAGACAAAGTGCTTAAATGTGCCCAGCCTGAGGGAAAATTCATGGAGGATAGCAAGGTAAAATGTTGAAACCCCCTCCTTTCTATGTTTCATTGATCATTGGAAATCAGCTAGTGCACAATTGCATGATAGACTCCAGGGCAAGTAGCTCAGTAATGCCTAAACAAATAGTTGATCAGCTAGGGCTCTAGTATGAAACAACATCCAACGGGTAGTGCAGCTAGATGGGCAGCAGTATCCAGAAGTAGCAACAATTGGTAGTGATTAGAAACTTGGAGTCTTACTTGTATGCATGTCACATGTTGTTGTTTTACAAGATGTATCAGTCATAGACCTTCCACCACTCTTTGCCCTATGTTTGTCAAGGGACTTCACAGCCAAGATTGGGGGATATTTGTCTGTTGATTGGTCACACATGCTATTCAAAATGAGGTATGGAACCAAAGCCACAATCAGGTCTGAACCTATTGCAAACTTCCACATTGAGCCTTACACTCCAAGTCAGATCAACACCAATTGTTCAGCATTTGATCCAGAAGACCACCCAAGCACTGATGAGGCTAACACCAAGGTTAGAAGCATCCCAGATCTAACTCTTGATGAATGGGAAAACAAGATACATGCATTTGATCCTTATCAAGAAGTGGAAGAATCTAAGCTAGGGGTCTATTGCATACACGAAGAAAATCAGCCTATTCCTAACATCACCAAGCCAAACCACAAGGATGACAACGAGGTATGGCAGCTGTTTTTTGACGGTTCAAGGAGTAGACAAGGTGCAGGAGGTGGAACTATGCTTGTTTCACCTCAAAGAATAAAGTACTATTCAGCTTTTAGATTTCAGTTTGCATGCTCCAATAACACTGCTGAATATGAAGCCTTAGTGCAAGGGATGCATTGGGCAATCAAGAAGAAAATAAAGAACTTGCAATTTTTTGGGGACAGTGAATTGATTGTAAATCAGGTCAAGGGACAACATGCTACCAAAAATGATCTACTCAAGTGCTACAAGAACAAGGTGTGGGACCTCATGGAATATTTTGAGGGTTTTGGCATCAAATCCATTCCTAGGGAAGAGAATCAAGCTGCTGACAGGCTTGCAGCAGTAGGGGAAGCCTTTGAAATTGTGGAAAGCATTCAACAAGACAAGGTACAGCCAAACATCCATGTGATTGTAAGGCCTTCAGTGCCGAATAACAATGTCAGTTGGCAAGTGTTTGAAAATGACCAGCAAATCATCTATTTTTTGCAAGAAGAAGCTGAGTTCTCAGCCAAGATTCAAGAAATATTGGAACAACAATATGGTGACCAAGTGGTACAGCTGAGAACTAATAAGCTGCCCAAGGGACTTATCACTTTGGAGTCCATTTTTAACCCTAATGATCAGTTTAGAAAGGAGAAAGTAAACATTCAGGTCAAGAGTGAGGATTCAGTATCCATCTTGGTAGAAGAGAACAAACCATTGCAAATTGGAAGGATGACAACTGAACAAGAAAGGTATGAGTTCATATAGTTGTGTCAGGAGTTCCCTGATGTGTTTGCTTGGAGCTATGAAGACTTGAAAGGTTTCAATCCCAACTTAGCTCATCATACCATCAAATTGGATCCAAATACTAAGCCTGTCAGGTAGAAACAAAGACCGATCAATCCACACATGGAGCCTCTCATGAGGAAAGAATTAGACAAGATGATTGAGTCAAGGATCATATTCCCAATCAAGCATTCTAGTTGGGTTGCCAACTTAGTTCAAGTTAGAAAGAAGAGTGGAGAGATCAGATTATGTGTTGACTTCAGAGACTTGAATAGAGCCTCTCTCAAGGACCATTACCCACTCCCTTCCATGGAGCAAATCTTGCAAGTTGTGGCTGGCTCCGAGAGGTTTTCACTACTTGATGGCTACTCAAGTTGCAATCAGATTATGGTGAAGGAAGAGGACCAGTTCAAGACAGCCTTCACAACCAAATGGGGAACTTTTGCATACAGCAAAATGCCATTTGGGCTGTCCAACGCTACATTCCAAAGGGAAATGGACATGGCACTCAAAGGTTTGATTAACAATGTGGTGCTGATTTACCTTGATGATATCACTGTTTTTTTCCAAAAATGCAGCAGACCACCTCTCTCATTTGAGGCAAGTCTTCACGAGGTGCAGGAGATTTGGAGTGTCTTTGAATCCTAAGAAGTGCATCTTTCTTACACATGAAGGAAAGCTCCTTGGCCATATTGTCTCCAAAGAAGGATTAGCAATTGATCCAGAAAGGGTTGAAGCCATAAGAGAACTACCATTGCCAAGCCACAAGAAAGCCCTTCAGAGTTTCTTGGGAAGGATAAACTTTGTTCAGAGGTTTTTCCTAGATTTTACAGCCCTTGTCAAGCTCATCACCAGAATGTTAAAGAAGAGCATGGCTTTCAAGTGGATAGCAGAAGGTAAGGAGAGTTTTGAAGCAATCAAAGAAGCTATCTCTCAAGCACCAACTCTCATCAACCCAGACTTCGCCAAGGATTTCATCCTCTATGGATTTGGAGGTAATGACACTATTTCTGCCATTCTGGTACAGCAGAACAAGGATAATGATGAGCAGCCAATGCCTTCTTCAGCCAGAGCCTAGATGACTATGAGGTGAGGTACTCTTTTATTGAGAGGCATGTACTTGCAGTAATCAGAAGCTTGAAGAAATTCAAGCATTTAATCTCAAGCAACAAGGTCCAGTTGCTGGTCACACATGCTGGGGTCAAGGACTTCCTCCTCAACAAGGATATGAGTGAGAAAAGGGCAGGTTGGATCACCCGTGTCATGGAGTATGACATTGAGATCAAGATCACCAAGCTGGTAAGAGGGAAAGGATTGTGTGAGCAATTGGTTTTGGGGAAGCAAAAAGAAGTATGTAATGAAGAAGAGGCTGTTTTGATAGTCTAGGACAGCCATGAGCCAAGTGGCAATCAAGAAGAAGACGATGCTTTCCCCACTCCTTGCTGGACCCAAGGCATTATACACTTCCTAGGCACAGGCCTATGCCCTCCGGAGATGAACAAGACCTAAAGGAGACACTTCAGATTGCAAGCTGTTCCGTATGCCATTGTTGATGGAGTGTTGCTGAGATGCATTAGCACAAATCAGATTCAAAGGGTGTTGGAAGAGTTCCATGGTGGACTAGCTGGTGGTCATTTTGCACCAAGAGTGACCACTCTAAAAATCATGAAGGCTGGTTATTATTGGCCTAAAATCTTCAGTGATTGCTATGCATGGATCAAGAGGTGTAAGAATTGTGCATTCTTCACAGGAAAAGAGAGACTTGCTGCCCTTCCATTACATCCAATCTCAGTTGACCAGCCATTCATGCAATGGGGTTTGGACTTCATTGGAGTCATTAATCCCAATTCAAGCCAAGGGCACAAATGGATTTTGATAGCCACGGACTATTTCACCAAATGGAAAAAAGCAGTAGCACTCAAATAGGCAACTGAGTCTAGCATCTTAGAATTTTATGAGGGGATTATAACCAGATTTGGTGTACCTGCTACAATAATCTTTGATAATGCATTGTCATTCATTGGATCTAAGGTGACTGAGTGGGCTGTCAAGAACGGTATCTACCTAAGAACTTCATCAAACTATTACCCTCAATGTAATGGCCAGGCCGAGTCTACAAACAAGAACTTATTGAGGATCATTAGGAGGACTCTTGACGAGAATCAGAGGTCTTGGCATACCAAACTGAAATCAGCCTTATGGGTTGATAGGATAACTCCCAAAAGATCCACAGGTAACTCTCCATTTAAACTTGTCTATGGAAGAGAGGCAATCTTGCCCATGTCACTTGAGTTGCCAACATTGGAACTCATGAAGTAGCTGGAGTTGCTAGAGTTTGAGCCCATGGAGGTGAGGTATGCAGAGTTGATGGAGCTGCATGAGATTAGAAATCAGGCATCCCAAGCAATGGAAAAGGATCAAGCTTTGATCAAGAAGACCTTTGATAGGAAGGCCAAGGATAGATCTTTTCAGGTTGGAGATCTAGTGTTGAAATGGGATGAGGATAGAGCAAAACCGGGAAGGCATTTAAAATTTGATTCCATTTGGAGTGGCCCATACATGGTCACGAAGTGCAAGAACAACAATGCTTTCCAATTGGCCTCATTGGATGGTGAAGAACTGCAGATTCCAGTAAATGGAATCTATCTCAAGCGTTGCTTCTAGAGGGAAATTCACTACCTTGTAAATATTAGATTAGATTTTCATTCCTCCAAGTGCTTGTGCACATTGTTTTGCTGTAGGTTAGTTTTGTCTTCCCTAAGTGCTTTGGCATAGCTTGCTGTCCATGGAGATGTTTTGCAGTCCTTGCTCCCATCAGGTGATATTCCATCTTCCTCCTTACACATTATAAGTTAGTTGGGGTTCTAAATAGAATATTTGATGACTCCATGCCCAATGGACTGCTTCAGGCAACTGGTATCTTCTACCTAGCAGGTAGGTGACCCCGCTGAGTCACCAAATTGTTATCCAAAATTCACCCCCTAGGGTAATTTTGATAACATGCATTAAATTCTTCGGTCTCAAGCAAGATAGATTGATTCAAGGAAAAAAAATCATGTTCCTGGGGTCCCCTCGGCTTTTTTCTAACTCTCCTGTCTAAGAAGAAAAGAGAAAGTTCTAAAAAAGGGTGAAAAAGTTACAAAAAACAAGCTTGGGGCAGGAAAAATCATGAAAATCGGCTAAGTCCTAGTCCTCGCAGCAGTTGGGACAGTTGGGACATCGGGGCGCGAATTGGCCGAAAGGCCGCCAGGCGGTCCACGCAGCAAAGGGACATCTGGGCCGTGGGGACGCGCGGGACGTGAAAGGGCGAACTGGCCGAAGGTAAAAACAAAATTGACTAACTGTTGTGCAGGTAGTCTGGGACATCTGGGCCGTGAGTACGCGAAGGACGCGAACCGCTTGGATCGACCGAAACAGAGAACTTTCATCCGGGACAGTTAGGACAAAGGGATGCGGAAGACATGGAAAGCTGAAGGAGCCCAGAGCTAATCAAATCACGCCACGTGTCTTTACCTCAAAGAGGGATAGGGAAGCCCGAATCAGGCGGATCGGAGGAATTTGTCCCAGACGGTTTGGGACACCCAAACCGAAAATACGCGAGGGACGCGAAAATTTGGTAGGCCCGCAGATGAATCAGGATAGGACACGTGTCCTAAGGGCCGAGGAGTTCATGGTGCGGGGAGCGAAATAGATTTTTTGCTAAGTGTTTGATGTAAGTTTTAAAGGGCAAGGTTTGAAGGGTCGGCCCAAGCCAATAGACACAGGACACGTGTCCAATAGAGCAGGGGAGTGCGGAGCTCGGGGAAACTTTGAATTTTTTGCAAAATTTCTTTGGCCAAAAACTAAAAAGAAAAGGTCTTCCCCGCGCCCCTCTCAACCAATCAATGCATGCCATGTGTCCCAGGTGGCAGGACGCGGGGGAAAATGAAATTTTTTCCAAAAGTTAAAAAGACCAAAATTTTCAAAGGAAAGCCCGCAGGAGGCAGAGGAGAGAGAATTGCTTAGCGAACCAGCACCCAACACGTGGCATCCGACTGGTGAAGTGCGGAAATTTTTCAAAAAAAATTCCAAAATGCAAAATGGTCAAAATTTAAAAATTTTTGCTCGACATCTGTTTTTTTTGGCCGTTTTGCCCTAAAACTTCAGACCTTCATATCTTTTGATCCAGAGCTCAGATTTGCACGTTCTTCATATCATTGGAAAGCTTATGAAATTCTCTATAGGATTTCATGGTAAATTTTGAATTTGGGTTCAATTTCAAGATATAAAATTCAAAAAACGGCTCTGGTACGTATCCATGGGCAGAAATGACATTTCAGCGACCAAATTTAATGCAGAATGGGTCGCATTCTCCTCCACTTTGGTCAAAAATGATAGGGTATGGGTTTTTAAGGCCCTCCATGCTGATTTAATGCATTTGCAGTCAATGAGGAATGGGCTCCCACGTTTTGTATGTTTTCTCTCTCCTGGGCTCGACCCATGCAATGTAAAAGCCAGATTTGGCTCATTTCTAAAGGGGGAACACTTTTGGACATAGCAATCTTCTTCTTTCACCTCCAGCAAGTGATTGTTACAATAATCAGACCTATTCAAAGACTGTAATGGGTTTTCTACCTCTCTGAAGTTGTTATGCAGTGGTTTTGACATTGGAGATGATAATGCAAGCTTTGTGAATGGGTTTCAGTCCTTTATTTCTATTATTTGCTTCATTTCAGATCCTAAATTATATCTTATCAGCCTTTGTATGTTTTATGTTGCAATCTTTGGTTTTTGTCTATTTACATGAAAAAAATATTCACCACTCCTTTTGGTGCATCACCATCTTTAGTTAGTTTCAATTTTTACATTTCTACCCCTGTCTCCTTACAATTTAGAGTAGGATTAGGATCTAAACCTTTGTAGTTGTGCAAATATAGATCTAAATCAGAGGAGTTTGAGGAACCAACCTCTAATCTAGAGATTCCTCTCTTAGTTTCACAAGTCCCACACTTGGAAAGAGGTTTTCATGTTGTGTAATCACACTGGATGCCTAAGACATCATTTAGAACCTTGATCTGCATCCAGGGGTACTGTGATCCTGCAACAACAGGACTTTAATATTGAGTGTGTGGAAAGAATCATAAAAATTATATTTGGAAATTCCAATCCCCAAATATAACTCAAAATTCTAAAATATGTTGAATCCTAACATTAGATGTACGAACAACTTGAAGCACTTCCTAAAAATGAGGAATAAGGAGATATTTTTCCTATGGACGAAGATTTCAAAGATTTTTCATATTACATGGTGTTCATCCCTAAAGGATTCCTATATGCTACTGAAGAGGATCTTATCCTCAAACTTTCTGATGAAAATCAATTAAGTACTTGGGATGAGAAAAATGAAGACGACATAATAGTTGATCTTTCATTCATCAACTCATTTTGGTTTGAGGCACAACCCATTTCTAAAACAATGAATTTGAGTGAGGAGGATTATTATCAAATAACAGAAGATCCAATATTCTCCAAAGACTCCATAAATCATGAAGAAGTACAAGAAATCCATCCTTCACATTGGACCGAAGATTATGAATGAAAGGTATTCGTGGATAATATTATTCCCAATTTCAAATTTTCAAGTGATGGGGAAATGATTAGTGATGGAATGGAGACATGTGAAGAATCACGTTCCCTCCCTGATTCAATCATGGATGAAATAACAGAAGAGGAAAAAATTGTTCTTGGAGTTGAGGAAAATGAGAAAGCTGAGCATTATCTCTTGAAGGAGTTGGTTACATCATTCTCACCCATGGTACACAATGTTGATCACCACGATGAGTATTAAGTATTTCATAATTAATATGAGCAAGAAGATTCAATAATGGATGATCAAGATGGAATTGAAAGTCCTCATATTACTACTCTGACATGGTCCTATTTCTAAGATCAAGAGGATTATATGGATTTTGAGCTTGAAGGATTTACTTTCCCAAGAAGCATGGATCTTTTCTCCTTATCAGATGATTTTGATAATGAAGTATTCCCATTCTTGCAAGAGTGACAAAATCCATAAAGAAGGTGAAAAAATATATTGTAGGTGATTCATGGATGTGTAGATCAAATTTTTAACCATCTCCTAGAGGCACAATGTAAATATTCTTCCAATAAGAATGAAGATGAGTATATGGAAAATTCAGAATAATTGTCCATACAAGACATCTTGATTTGTCTGCACCACTACAACCATCGCTACTCTCACGAACCTCATCAAGCTCTATTCTCTAATATGCGTCATCCTCATAGCTTAGAGATCTAATTTTCACTCTCAAACAGTACAAATTAAATTACTATTCACTTTTCACTGCTAATATATAGAGTAATTTTCAATTTTCCACATATTATATATACTCATTATAATCATTTTTCCACCTATTGCATGAAACACATTTTCACTCATAGCTTGAGCTTAATTAATCTATTTTATCCCATGTTTGCACCATTCAGATAAAAATTCATTCTAGCACCATACTATATTCATTGCATAATACTATGTCTAAATCTAGAACACATATTCATCAATATGCACATATTATTATAGTCTCTTCTATATTATCTCTCATTCACTATTATCATTACTTTTGGCTCATTTCTCATCTCTTCACCCCTCACCCTTTTGACAAAAGGGGGACCGTAAAATCTAGATCACTTCACAATCCCTCTTAGGATATAATATAATCAATCACCATCCTTATCATATCACTATTGTTTAATCTCTTTCTACGATTTTATTCAAAACAAAGGAACAAAATCACTCTATATTCAACATTCAATATTTTATATTGATTCAAATCTATTCCCCCTAACAACCCAATATTTGGGAAAAGCACCAAAATATATCCATGAGTAATTGACTAAATAAACAATCTCAAAGAAATATTTCTATCATTATAGTCAAATCAATCAATCGGTACAACATAACATACTTTACCATTTATCCCAGATTACCTAACTTGGGAGCTACATCACATCACAGTTACTATCACTCTCGGATGACCTAACTTGGGAGTCACTTCACATTTTTATCAGTTCCATATGACCTAACAATGAAGCCATCTAGAACTATACAAATCGGGACAACGATGGGAGTTGGGGTAATTAGATGTCATTTCCTTTCCTATAATGCTCATATATGGGTTCTTCAATAAGAAACAATATGGTACACCATGAAACTAAAAATGGAACTAAATTTTATCCTTATCCATTTGTAGTAGTTTTACCTTTTTGGGATGTAGTCATGGATGGAGATTAAAAGTAGACATCTCTCCCCAAAAATCTTTCTATAGTGGAAGGACACCCAAATCCTTCTATTTACAGAAAAAATCATGTAGGGAATTGATCACTCAACTCTTCAATCTCCAATTTAACACCTAATTTTCAATTCTTCAAATTAATGGAAATGTTTTTATTTTTTTCCAAACTAACTTATTCCTTCAATGATTTTAATACTTAGCATTATATCCAACATAACTATAATTTCAATCCATCTGATAACAATCAGAACCATTTGTAGTTGTATGGGTCAATTAGATCTACCTGATCCCCCATAGTTTACTCTTAACGAGCATGTATACAAAGTATACTATTGGATACTTTTTCCATGCATTACTAATCAAGTGATGTTTTCTAAGTGTCTACTTGTAACTTATTCAATCAAATTCTATTTGGCATCGTATGTAACTTTAATTATAACTTGGTGAATCTGACAATGTAATAAGCAACTTACACTTCTTAGGGTAAAGTTTAAGAGTCATTCTTGCATGCTCAATTTCATTATGGCACATTCATCACCAAAACCTTTTCATTTCACCATATCACTTATTTCAATTATCTGGATTTGAATTAGTTAGCTAACTCATTTGATTACAATGTTGCACACAAGGCACATGACCTGTCAAACATGTGCAAAGGAACACATATGTGAAAACTTAGGTTTCCTATGGGAGATTAAATTCTTATGTAATGAATTATGTCATTACATGACCAATTTCTTGATCATAGCCAACATAAGTTGGTACTGAGGTGTTGTTCCAAACAAGTTGATCAACTCATGTAACTCAGTGTGACACGGTTTAGCTAAATTACGATATACATAGAGTGCATACCTCAAAAGAGAATATTTAGATACACTATATAACATAGTATTCACTTAATTTCTTGCTTCATTAAATGAATACGATATTATAGAAGCCATTTGAATTTGTCCTGTCGAGTTCTCATCGTTAGGAACATCATGTCCCAAGGATTAATTAAATACAATTTAAAAAATTTACAACAACTTTCCTTTTTTCCGCAACGATACATTTATTGCATCTACTTATATCTATATGAGTTCATAAGTTTACTATTGTAACAAGTAATGATTACATTAATAATAATTTATTACAACCCATTGATATCTTAATTATGACTTAAGTTAACTAATTACATTATCATAGTAGTTATTTAATTGTACTTTGCAAAATTATCATAATATATATTTCAAATGTTAATACATTTTATTGTACTTAAATAATCTATTAGTTCATCAATAAAAATTAGATACATTCGATTCCATATAAATTTCAGCCTTAATTATTCAACAATATATTTAATGATATCTTTCCCTATTCACTAATGTCATTTAACATTAAATTTTATAAATGACATACTAATGAAATCCGAATTATAACAAAATATTTAACCACACATTTAATCATTAACTTAAAAATTATTAACTTGATAATAAATATAATTATAAATGGATTTTTTGAAATAAGACATTTTTTATATTAGGTCATCATGCCTTTCTTTTAAATAGGACAACGAAGTAATTATTTAGATTTACAATACTGTCATGCCTTTAATACAGTGAGATCATCATATTCAATCACTATTCAAGAAAGTAATTCACGTGTGGGCTTTATAAATTATATGCCAAGGATAACTTATTTTTTGCCATCTATAGGAGACAAAAAATAGTAAAAGTGGTCAGTACAAAATGAACCAACATGAAATATTGTTCTCCACATCTTCATAGTTCAGGTCGTTATGATACTCAATGAATAAATTCAGTAACAACAAAATCAATATATCTAAAACCAAGATGATGAAACTAATATAATCTTTCCTTATCTCATACATTTATATTACTTCCACATAAGTAATTTTGTATTCTATGAGACTTCATATTGATGAAGGAAAACAAAGTATGAATGAAAAAAATCAATAAAATATTTAATAACAATTCCATAACTATAGTTCCCATTTAAAAACAACCCACTTGAGACCCAAGAAACAACCTAGGGTTAGTTAGAAAATTATGGAATAATTTTTTTTTTTACTAGAAGTGTTTACAATCAAGTTGCAAGATAACAGTTGACCCTATGAGGTTCCAAAACAAATCTAAAATTACTAGATCATAATTTACATTTATTAACAATTATTAAGGTCACATGGTTCAACTTATAGGGTTAGAAGTCTCAGTTAGGTGCAAGGAGTAATTTACCCCCATACCCACTCTCTAGCAGGCTCAGAGTTTCAACTTTATTTTTCTCATACTTAGTACTTCCAAAATTTTCCTAAATCATTCCCATTGGATAGGAAATTTTCTCACCTTTCTGGTGATATAAACAAGTCCTCCTAACTCTAGAAACTCAAGATATGATCGGGTGGAGTTTTGGAGTTAAATTTTCCCCAGGGGGACACGTGTCAAGCAGGGGTGAAAACACTCATGGTGGATTGGCGGGTCATGGGGAGGCTTTAGAAAATTTTCCCCCCATGCGGCGTAAATGTAAACTTTCTCTCGTGCCTCTGCTGGTCCTCAGTGGACACGTGTCGAGTCCAGGTTCAAAGCGGGAGAGGGTGAGGGAAGGGCGAAGTGGTGGGGAAAATTGGTGAACTTTGTCAAATGGAAGAAAAGGAGCGAAAGATGGTCACGTAGGTCCGCAACCCCATGGAAATGATTCCCAAGGCGAAGGCAGGGGTGCGGAGTTGCGGGGATTTTCACGAAAATTTTCCCAAAGGCAAAACGTCCAAAGCGAAGAAATTATCCCTCCTCCGCTGACACCCCCAAGGTGCCACGAGGCACCCTCTGGTTGGTTGTGCGCTGATGGGGCCAAAAGGAAAAGTTTTCCAAAATTTTCAAAAAAGTCTAAGGGCAAAGAAAATGCCATGCCTCCATCGCTGCCCCGTGAGGACACGTGGTAGCCTCCGATTGGCTATGGGTTGGTGGAAGAAAAGTTGAAATTTTTCCCGCATCAAAATTTTTCAAAAATTTTTCTAAGGTAATTTGACGGGAAATTTTTGGGTTGTAGGTCCGCTAGGGAAAATTTTCCCAAATTTTTCTGCCAAGGCTCAAAAACTTCAAATTACCATAACTTGAGATAGAAAGCTTGGTTTTGGGAAAACGAAGACCTTTTCGAAATCTCTCGATGCCCTCTTTGCACATAAAACATAAAATTTATTTTTTGATAAAGTTTGAGGGGTCAATTTTGTAAAAATGATCTGCAGGATTTTAATTTGCAAACTAGTAATTTCCAAATTTTCAATTTGATTAAATTGGATCTCTTGCTTCACTCAACATGTCAAATAGACATGGAGCATTGATCTAGGAAGGATTTAAAGTGGTTTAGGAAGTTAAATTTGTTCAATTGATTCAAAATGTATTTTTCCAACAATAGACAGAAAAATGACTGAGGAAGGGATTTGATTCGATTTTGTAATGGTTAGATTTTTTTCTTAAGTTTTCTTTGTCAAATTGAGTTCATTTAGATACAACATACTAAATTTTAACATCTCCAAGTTGATTAATGTGCGCAGATCCGATTTGTGTATTTTTATTAAAATTTACCAGTTTTAAAAGTCACAATGCTAGTGATCAAATTTTTAAAGGATCTATTTATCAATTTTATCATTTAATTGTGTTATATAGTTTCTAAACTAATCTAATGCATTTAATTGTTTACAACAATTCATTTCCAAAGCTAAATGATGAGGTTTGACTTTCAATTTTATATATTTCTCAAAAGAAACAAGCAACAACCTTCCTTCATACGCATTTTTTTGCAAATAACAGAGCTTCAAATCACAATTTGATATTCCTATTTCATCACAACAATGAAATTTAGAGATAACTTGCAATTCTTTATTGAATTTAAAAAAAAAACATCTTTACACTCTTCCATTTCTTGAATATAGTTAACAGAATTTCATTTATTTCTTCCAATGTACAGAGCAGAAAGCAAATGCCTTTCTCAAATCAAATATACATTCTCATAATAAATTTCAACATCATTTCCTTCATAATATAACTATTACAATTTCATCCACATAATGTGGGAAGGGATTACAAATAAATATATTTTCACAAAGGACTATCAAACTGCACTTTTCTTTTCCTCCAGGACAACAACATGCACATTTTCTCTTTTCCAAGTTGATCACAACAAAATAGGGGGAAAGGCAACGTTCTCCACCCAACCAAGACATCCAATGAAAGGAGAATCCTTCCTTCATCACTGGCCCCCAAGCCACAACCAAAACACAATAATAGATGCAATCCAACCCATGGCAACAACTGGCTTCCACAACACAACATTCTTTCACATACACATTTCCTTTTAAAACACAATTCCACATAAAAACAACAGCTCACAACTACATTTTAAAAACATTTCAAATAGAACTCAGGCTTGATCATGCAAGCCAAAGGAGCAAGGTCTATGGGGGAAGCTACTTATGCCTCCCAATTGGAATTTGGGCATCCACCAATAGCAAACCACAAAAATAATTCATCAAACACATTTCATTACGCCCCCCACAAATCTCTCCTTATGCCACCCACAGATTTTCTTATGATCCCCACAAAGTAAGAAATGCAAGCTATTTCTTTTCCATGGTAGATTCCAAACCCAAACTCCCTCCACAAAACTATGATGCCAATGGCATTCCTTATGCCCCCCACATGGATTCCCCATAGCCTTCGCCTACACCTTCCTAAGGAAGTCTACCCAACCATCCAACAAAAGAAATAAAGCATGCACCATTCACAAAACACAACAAGGAAATAACAACACAAGAATGAGAGTTAAATTCCTACCTCTCCATAGTTACTTTTTCTCTCAAATACAAGCTTCAAATGCCAAGAAAACACAGTCCAAAACAAAAACTCCAAAGCATGCAAAGCCTTCTCCAAAACTTCCTCCAAAAATAAGAGCTCCCACAAGAAAAATGTGCCCCAAGAAGTTTCAAAATAATTCAACCACCCCAAAAAAAGAAGAGATTTTGAGTTAAATAGAAGAGGGAAGGTAGAGGATGATGTGGATCCATGTACGATGCCACATCAAACATCCTCAAATTCAAACACAAAAGACAAACTCCATTCTCCAAAGCACAATATGGAGGTGGGTGAAAAATGACAAGTTACTTGCACACTCCAAAGATCCCACACCTTAAGGGATAGAAAAATAAATGAAATATAAGAGAGTACATTCCAAAACAAGCAACATGACTATTAAAATTCATTACAAAAGTCACAAATCACATCTCCATCCATAAGTATGGTTGGTAGGTTAAATTTAGAGGCATGGGACAAGTTTTACTTGTCCCACAAGCCTCCAAAAACAGCTCCCAAGGACAAATTCGAATTTGACATGGAGGTGGAGTATTTCATACTCCAAAACTGATTTACACAAGCTCTTACACAACTTACACATCCCTTACATAATTAAATGCAATCAGCCAACAACTCTTATAATTACTTTCCCACATCCCAATTTAATTTTTAAAAATTTTAATCATATGATTCTCACATTAATCTATCACAATCAATTACTTAAAAGAAGGGAACACGTTACTAATAAAATACATACAACAATAATAAAAGAAACACATTAATAAAATACATAATACCCATGCTCACATGGGAATCCCTCACAAAACAACACTCAACACAAAACAAGTTGCCATGGTGACCTTGTCGAATTCACCTAGAATTCCATTATGGTTGGTCTCCGATCCCCTGATGCTTTGTTGTGATATTTTAAACCTGCAAAATACAATACCTTCTTCGGCCTTGTGGCCATATCAGAACATCCAACGTGATATGAATGAAATCACAAAACCAACTATATAAATTAATCACAACAACATCGAAGCAACAACTACATCATTTGCATTTTTAATCCACAACTATATCATCATCAAAATAATATCCATTTTCTAGATCAACTCATAATATCCAATCACATGTTTGAACAACATCCATAAATAATCTATGTCAATATTATATCATCATCCACATATAAGGTATCTCTAATAATCATTATGCATCAAAATCAAATCTAGATCAACAATAATCCATGATCAATGTCTAACAACATACTAAATCAAAACATAATAATGTCTATAATGAAATCAATAGTATCAGCATAAGCATCAAAAGGTGTCAAAGGAAAGCAGATAGTACAATAACTTCCATGTATTATACATTTAGACTTAGATTTGATCACCCTACCATTATCTATGTTATACAATAATAACGTTAAATATTATGCTTACAACTAGATATTCTTTTACACTTAGTACCTCAATAATAATGAAAACTTCCTATAAGTCTAAATGTATATAATCAAACTCAAATGGGGCTTTCCCTTATTTCCTTTTTAAACAACAAACTATATACTTTGTCTTAACATTCTTGAAATGTTAATCATATAGAAACAATTTCGAATAAAAAAAGTCATCCTTTAGGAAAAGAAAATATAAGTATTTGACCATGTTAAGGAAGTCACCTATACCTTAACCAAATCGACTTACCATAGTTTTTACAAATCGTAAAATAAATTTCCTTAATTGTATCAAGGCACTAAATCAATACCTTGACCCATTTGATTTCACAATATAACACGATATGATTCCACATTGTCTAATTTTCATCATCACATTTATTCTATACATAAATATATATAATCGAAAGACTCTGGTCAATATTAACCATGTTATATAAGGCTTATAAGAAAACATTATACAGAGAAAATCTTCCGTCCTATTTCGAATCCAAGGCCTATATATATCTAAACACGGTTTCCAGCATCCATAAACGAATTAAGGCATACATTATCAACTCATGCTTAGCCCATTAACAAAAACATCAAAGTTGGCTCAAAGGTGCCTAAATAAGGGTGGTTTAAATTGTGAGCATCAACCGTATACACGCCAACCTATACTATATATTAACACATAATCTATTTCCCTTCACGCAAAACGAAATATGCCCAAAAAATGAGAAGAATTAAATTGTAAGTTGCAATTGTGTGTGTGTATATTTTATATATATACCTAAAGAGTATATACAATAAATCATATAACTTAGATGAGTTTATTAATAGAATAATATTCTATTTAAACTTGGTTAAAACTAAATTGATCGTGACCCATACTAAAAGATAAATATCCATGAATGCAAATGCATGTATATACACAACTGTGTGTGCGCGCGCGCACACACACACATATATTTGTATTGGGTATTCAAAAAGACGCAACAAAAACCCAAATATCTTACACACTTAGATTTATACTCTACCCAAAAATGAGTTTTCAACAAAACATGAAAAGAAAAATATGCATGCAAGCAAACCTAAAATAAACACTCAAATCGTTTAGTATTCACAGTTCATAATAAACAAACCTTACCCATATCTATTTACAGATCACACAGATCCACAAAATACTGCATATATTCAGAGATTTATATCATGAAAATATTATAAAAATTAAACTATAAAGAGGGTGAAAAAACGACTCATTCCTGTTTCAGGTGATACAATATTCTCCAAGTTTTCCTGTTAACTTCCACAGATTTGTTCCGAAATATTTCAATCTTCCAAAACCCAACTAGTTCGACTCCCCAAATACCCCAATAACCTGCACATTTCATCATTATTAATGTCATAATACCAAAATAAATAATGACTAAAGAAATGATGAGTTTCCCTTGCGAGATTAGGAGTAGTCAAACTAAAAATGCCATTAATACAACTTCATCATGTAGAACTATAGAAGAACAAAGTAATAGAAGAAAAAAAAGTGAGATAAAAAATTCCCCATATCCCCTGATATCTTCCTCAAGAAACTTCTCACTTTTGTAGAGGTGAGTAAATATCATTTAATGCATGTTGAAACTACTACCAGTTTTTTCCTCCTAATTGCTAGTTAAATTTAGCCATAGCAACCACTTTACTAGACTTGCATGGTGCTCCCTTACGTTCAGTCGAAGATTATTTTTCAATTTAAAACTTAGCATTTCATGGTCGACTAAATGGACGATTAAAATCATAACCAAATTATATTAACAAATATAGCTTAATTGTTCAAATCCATCAAAGGCTTAATTGCATGGTTAGCCTAAGCCAATCATCGCTTGATCTAAATTTCACTAACATAGAAAGCTCAGGTTGGTTATCGACCAAGTTATTAACCATAGAAAAATTATTATAACATTAGTCTTTCACATGGTCGAGGACCATGGTGATTATTTACACAAAGAATATGGTCTTAGACCATTAATAAAATCATAAACCCTTTATAATATTAACATAGTAGCTTATCATTATTCATTTGATTTAGATTAAATAAATATAACAATGGAATTTCATTACGCAACGATTATAACCACTTCAAATATACTACATACTTAACGCTATTTCCTTCCCAGTTTTTATAAGGGATTTTAATCTTTTATTTAAGACTGAGATACTTATAAGGTTTACGACCATTTCCTTTATATTTCCAGGAAAACGAATCGTGAGAAATTTAGGATAAACATGCTTATTTAGTCTAGTTCGTTGTATAATATTGTAAATGACAAATGAATAGTGTTAACCCAGTAAAAGAATGGAACACCACCTTCTTAGTCCTTGCCCCAAAAGAGCAGGGCTAAAAAGATGTCTCCAACTTTAGGCCAATCTGTTTATGCAACACCGCTTACAAGATCATCATTAAGATGTTGGCTTCTAGGCTTAAACCCCTAATGAATGTTCTCATCTCTCATAACCAAAACGACTTTATTAATGGGCAGCTCATCAAAGGCTGTATCATTATGGTACATGAGGCTATCCACTCGGCCTATCACTCAAAATCCCCTGGAATGATCCTTAACCTTAATATGCAAAAAGCTTTTGATAGAGTCAGCTGACCTTTCTTGATCAGGGTCTTGGAAAAATATGGTTTCGATAAAAGATGGTGCAGTTGGGTATTCTCTTGTATTGCGACTCCTTGCTTCTCTATTCTTATAAATGGTATTCCAGCAGGCTTCTTGAAAAGCAACAGAGGTATCAGGAAAGGTGACCTCCTGTCCCCTTTTCTTTTTTTTCTTATGGCTGACTACCTCAGCAGAGCCCTTAAGACCACTAAAAGTCAGTCTGTCATTTCACATCTGAAAATAACCTACATCTTGCCTTCGGCCACTCATAGCCTATTTACGGATGACACCTTGTTGTTAAGCACTGCCTCTGTGATTGAAGCCCATGCTCTCATGGATATCCTTACTCTCTATCAAGCGGCTTCTCAACAAATCATTAATTTCAACAAGAGCAACATCTCTTTCATAAATACTGCTCCTAGTACCCAGAGGAAGATTGCCGATATTTTTGGCTACAAAATTATGGATCTCCCTGCCTCATATCTGGGAATTCCCCTCTTCCAAGGAAAGAAAACAAAAAATCTCTAGAATCTTGTCATAGAAAGATATTAAAAAAAATCTCACGGTCTGGAAAGGGGCCTTGCTCAGCCAAGCTGTCAAACTCCAATTGGTTAAAGCCACCCTCTAGAGTCTTCCTACTTACTTCATGTCCCTTCTCAAATTGCCCAACTCAGTGAAGGAGGTGGTGGAAAGAATCTAAAAGCACTTCATGTGGTCTGTGGCAGAAGAAAAAAAGAGGATCCATCTGGTCTCCTAAAAGGAAGTGTTTAAGCCGACCTCTCTTGGAGGGCTCGGGTTAAGAAGGATGGCTATGAATGTGGTCCTTCTAGCTAAAATTGGATGGGAAGTTGCTATAAGGAAATTCTCATTGGGATCAGCTCCTCAGAGCTAAGTACCTAGCTCATAATGAAGAATTTCTTACCTCAAACCCGTTACGAGGTTCGGCCATTTGGAATTATGTTATTAATTCTCTCCCCATTATTCGGGCTAGCACTAAATGGAGATTTGGAAATGGTGGGCTTATTAATTTATTGCATGATCACTGGATTGGGGAAGAGCCACTGGATCGTAACCCCTCATGGGATATTGTTAAAAGAAGCATCATTAATAGGCATGGAAGGATAGTCTCTGGCTACTAGAAGGTGGTGAACTCCATACCTACCTAGACTATTCTGAATTGGGATGGAATAAGAGATTAGCAGAGGCAGCTCCTAACTTTGCTTAGAATCGAGCTCTCCTCCATCTATATCCCCTTTTCCCAACTTGAGGATGAGCTAATCTAGCCCCTCTCCCCGTCTGGATCTTTCTTGGTTAAATTTTCTTACCTCTCCATGCATTTTACCACCTCTAGTCCTCCCCTCACCAAAATCTGGCTGAAGGAAACAATCCCCAAAATTGTCTTTTTCTCCTAGGTCTCTTCTAAAAATGCCTTCCTCTTAGGGGAAAATTTGAAAAGGATGGGTTTCTCTCTTCCCACTAGATGTGTGCTTTGTACTAAGGCAATGGAATCCTCTTCCCATCTTTTGATCCACTATCCCTTTTCACAACATATTTAGTATTGGTTCTTATTGCGGATGGGAGTGCTCTGGACCTTTCCAGAGTCCATACAGGACACCCTCCCTCAATGGTGCTCCCCTTTCTGCCATCTAGCCCTGGTTTTGGCTTGGAAACTCTCCTCCTACATGGCATTTGGGGCATCTAGAAGGAAAGGAATAGAAGGATTTTTAAATACTAGAGTCTTGAACCTAATCGTGTTGCCATCTGGATTGCTCTGAATTTCTAGGATAATCTCAACTCTCACGTCTGGTCCAAATATCAACAAAAAATTCAAATTTGTAACTCTCAAGAGTGGCAGCGGCTATTGGAAAATCTTCCTGTAAGTAAATCCTCTACTTCTAATCATGGTTTAGTATGATGGCTTGGCCCCCCACCTGGATGGAGAAAAATTAATACAGATGGGGCCTCGAAAGGCAATCCTAAGAATTCAGGGGGGGGAGCCATCCTTCATAGCTCCTCTAGTTCCATTGTTGTTTCCTCTGCCCACAATCTTAGCTTTGGCATCAACCATCATGCAGAAGCCATGGCCATTCTCAAAGGTCTTGAGCTGGCTATCAAATTTGGTGACGATCCTCTCCAACTTGAAAGCGACT
The DNA here is from genome assembly GCA_019776745.2 of Taxus chinensis. NCBI lineage: Eukaryota > Viridiplantae > Streptophyta > Pinopsida > Cupressales > Taxaceae > Taxus > Taxus chinensis. The sequence continues at coordinate 30,460,863 of CM034146.1, read as the reverse complement.
CCCTCAACATCATCAATCTTCTACATTCAGTGGATACTAGTCAATGGTCAATCCTAAATATTATTGCTAATATCAGAATCTTATAAAGGATTTTCCAGCAAATTCAATTTCAACACATCCTTTGGGAAGGAAACAAAGCGGCGGACCACTTGGCTAACATCGAAGTTCTCCTTAAAAGTCAACAACGCTAGAAGGAAAACTTCTCGGCCGATCTCCTCCAAATTATCCAGAATGAAATCTCTTCCTAATGTTAGTTGGTGGAAGGGCGAGCTGAATTCAGTGTCAACAATGCATTTATGGACTCCCCAAAAGGTGGCGGTAATAATTCTTCATTTATTATGAAAAGACCTTTGGTGCTAAAATATTTAAAGGGAGAGATGTGTCATGATGTGGAGGATTTCCTCATGCATGGTGCAATTCCTCCCCTTAATAATATTATGTACTGGCGGGAGGGTAATGATGTTGAACCAGATAGCTCCCATGCCCTGGGCCAACTTTTTAAGGCACTCCAGCGTCCCCTCTTTCACACTCTTTCCAATCCTCTCAACAGTATGGGTGGCCCATCTGAAGTGAATTGAGCCTGCCTCATGCGACACAATTAAGGATGATGAGGAGGTCTGGAATATCTTATTGGAAAATGGTATCACCACTTTTCTAGAGAGAATGGCGGGCCACTCGGCTCTGGTCTCATGTGATGTAATGGCTTCCTAGTTGAGGGGGCATGTCTAGATTGGTAATATGTTTTTAACTATCTCCACCAATGCAATTGCTAATGCCATGGGTCTCCCGACCACTGGTGATATTTACTTCAAGAATTCGCTACATGCAAAAATGCAGGATTTCATCGCTCCGAGTGAAAAACCTATCAAATATATCTTAGGGTACACTCGTGATTCTCTGCCTCCCCCATGGAATAGAGTTGTTAAAGTCATCATGTGATATTTCACCATTGACGATCACTATCATCTGGTCTACGCCCCCCACTTTTTTATCCTCTCGCATCTGCGTTGGGGAAAAAAGATCAACCTGGCTACCTTCCTCTATCAATCCTTAGAGCAATCTATTCAACTAACTCAAGATGGGGAAGGAGAAATCCTTCATCAAGGCTTACTATACTTGTTATTTTCCGTTGCTACCTCGCATGCTGATTTGCTCCGCTTTTCCCCCAAAATAGGTCACCATCACCATTCTCCCTCGCCTTCCCCCCATCCCTCCTCTGCCTCCCTCCACTCTTCCAGATGCCGCCATCGCTTGCACCTTTCCTCTGACTCTGACTCGGATGTCACCATCTTGGGCCCTTCTCATGATGGTTCCAACCCCCTTTGCTCCCCCTACTTTCCCCCCCGCTTCATTCGTGCATGTTGCTGGAGGGTGATAACACTAGTTTCAAGGTGATCTCCCCTATCTCTAGCCCCAATACTTCTCTTGCCGATGACATCTTGGGCCTTGCCAAGCTTTACCTTGACTCCCCTACTTCGGAGTAGATTGAGACCAACTAGCCTGTTGAAGACCCCAACTCTCATAAAGTTGGGGACACTCTAGTCTACACTGATAGCAATCCTCATGCTGACACCCTAAATTCTCCTTCGAATATGGAGGAAAATCCTGTTGAGCCTGTGGTTGCTGACTCCTAGAGGGATGAACACAGAGTTGAATTGGTGTTCTCTATATTAAAAAAGCTCCAACGTGCTTTCAATGCCTTGAAGGCCTGGGAATTTTTAACTGATACTACCAAGAAAGCTATTACTAAAGACTGTTCGGAGCTCATCTCCCTTGCGGATCAACTTGCTGAGGATTCGGGATCTCCTAGAGCTAGAAATGCTATCGCTAATCTGAAAAACCTCATATGATGCTCTCTTCTTTTCTCCTGCTATCTTTCTCATTTTCCTTTTTGGAATCTCCAAGGGTACTTTTCTTCTATGTACTATTTTGCTAAATCTTGCCTGATGGGCCTTTTTGTATAAGGTTGTGGGACCTTCTAAAACCCTCCTTTTACCCTATATATTCCAAAAAAAATAGTCACAGTCATTAAAAGTAAGTAGAATGAATTGTGATACTCGAAAACTTGTGAAACATGATGGTAAGTTTCAATACAATGTTGTGTTTATGAGAAGCATACCAAAACCGGTCCCCATGTCTGCAAGTTTCCCGATATCGAAACTTGTTTACGACATAATGTAATTAGATAAATGGGGGTATGATATACTTCCCCATTTAAGAATAATTGTCTCGATGATTAAATCTATAACCATCAATATATTTAAGTAAAATCAGATACAATATACGTATTTTTGTATCAAAATAATCAACAAATTATACTAAAAAATTGAAAATTTCAAGTTTTCAAAACTTTTAACCAGAATTTGTTAGCAAACACCAATTTTCAATAATGGTTTTTCCTAACAACATAATTTATGAAATTTTTTATTAATTCAAATAAGAATAATTATGAAATGTATAAAATCAAATATAAAATTTCATGTTTTATCGTTGAAACAATTGCATAAAAATAGTTTTTATTTCATCTAGATTCTAACAAATTGCAGTTTCTTCATAAAATTGGTCCCATTCGACCTTGTAGTGAACTATTTACTTGTTTGATAGTGTAGCCTTTGAGATTCCACCAATTTTATGGGTTTAACCATGATGATTCATAGATCGTGAACCTATAAGGAGTTCCAGTTTAGAACATGTGATCAATTAGATACATACTTTTCAAACAAGGGAATATGAAGAACATCATGTGTCTTGGACAATGCGGGAGGTAACCCTAAACAATATGCCACATGATTGATTACTTTGATTATTTTAAAACGACCAATAAAGCATGGTAACAGGTTTCCTGATTTGTCAAATGAAATTGAACATTTCTTAGGTTTGACCCTTAAGAAGATTTTTTCCTGTTTTTCATATTTTTTGTCAACTTTGTTTAAATATGTGTATCTCTTCTACCAATTGGAAGCTTATTTTAATCACTCACAAATGAGCATGACTTGCTATTCCATTTATGTCAATATCTTTGGTCCTACAACTTCCATATCTTCCACGCTATCCCAACCGATAGGTTTTCTACACTTTCTTCTATATAGTGCCTCAAATGGGGCCATTTTAAGCAACAAATGGAAAGTGTTATTAAAATAAAACTCAAATAGTGGAAGATATTACTCCCTCTTGTACTATTGACCCATGTAGTACATCATGAGCATATACTCAATAATGCAATTGAATATTTTAGTTTTCCCATCTGTTTGCGGATGATATGCAGAACTAAAATTAATATTTGTCCCCAATGAAGAATTTAAAGTTTTCAAAAAATGAGAGTTCATCCTAGGATCCAAATAAATAAATATTAATTTAGTTACCCCGTGCAATCTAAAACTTTTGTGCACAAACCTTTTTTCAAGCACAAGTGAATCATCTTTCATATTCCATAGTATAAAGTAAGACAAATTAATTAGTTTATCAACTACAACAAATATTACATCATGTTTATTTATCGACTTTGGAATTCCTTATACAAAGTCCATGCTAATTATTTTCCACTTAAATTGTGCAATGGTATGAGGGTACAACATTCCTCCAAGATGCATTTGTTAAGCTTTTAAACATTGACATTCTAGGTAGTGTGCAACATATTTTACAATGGCCTTTTTCATCACTTTCAAATTTTTTTTTTTTTTTACATCAGAAAACATCTTAGTGACTCTAGGATGCCCATAATAAGGAGCATCATGAAATTATTTAATCAAATTTTTCATGAACACATTTACCAATGGTACATAAACTTTGTTTTCATAACTTAGGACTCCTTCATTGTCAAATATGAAGCCATTATATCTTTTATCGTTTGGATCTGTAGCAAGCATTGTTTTAAAATGTTGATAATAATAATTAAATAACATTTATTTCTTAACTTCATCCTTTAAATAAGTTCAGAAAGTGAAAATATAGGAAATGGGCTTCCTATAACTTAGTACATCTACCACATTGTTTTCCTTACCTTTTATATAGTTGCTATTGAATTCATACTGAAATAGAAACTTTGAGGTTAGAAACTTTGTCGATTGGTAAAATTAGATGTCTCCACCAACGTTCATGGGGCTATGCCTCTCTACATTGAATTATATGACTCTCATTATTGAATGTAAACTAATCCTAATCCTATCTAAATGTTGTGGGTAGCCAAATTTTTTGGGGATCACATAGGGACACTCTAATTAACATGTTGTAAAGTTCTTATATGGGGTACAAGGGAGTAAATTACAAAGATGAGGCAAAAGGAGAGACATTATGAATGGGAGATTACTATCATGAGTAGGATTGAAGAGCTTACACTGAGTAACTGGAGTAGTTCAAAATTTAATATAGAGGAAACAAAATGAAAGTGAGATGGAAAAATCGAGACATTGAGTTCTCATGGTCATCTATCAAACATACAAATCTCTTGAATCACCATGCTTACAAAGTCTATAAAATATGGAAATATAAGAACAATAAGATTCCTGTAATAACAATTTTTATTAATTCAATGACGATAGGAAACCATACATACAAGGTTTCACAAATTCATACATATTAGAAAGTAGAAAATCTAATCCTTAATTGAAATTTACACTAGTTGCAAAATGCAAGTGAAAAAGAAGAAAGTGGAAGAAATTTTATCTTTTATTCCTTATGCATTGATATAACGCTCAAAAACTACAATTCATAATTTCTACAGAGTGAAAGTCTTGAAAATATGGAATCCTTTGGAATGGAGAAGCCATCCCAATTTATATAAATTTTAATTGACTATTCACCTCCCTCACATGACTCTTGTTATTCTATATTCCACTTGTGACATTTAGTTTTCTAATTAATTATTTCTCTTATAATTTTATAAAATAATTTTAAAATTATTAAAATAAGTCACTTAAGTTAATAGGAAAAAATACAATGATGAATCCTAATGAAGAATTATAAAGGAGATAGAAGGAAGAGCAAGCAAGAAAGCAGGGAGAGGATGAAGGAAATCCTCTCCTTGCAATGATCTAATTGATGAAGTAGATATAATCAAAAACTATGAGTGAAGTACCTTGACACTGATGATACTTCATGCTAATGAATATCACTTCTCTGAAATCCTTTACATAGTTTTCTTGTAATGATCCCAAACTCTATGATGCACAGACACCATGAGTTGTTGAATGAAGGTCTAATAAAATTATTTGAGATTTTCCCAAAGTGAATTCAAGATGACCCGTAGATAATGCTATTCATGATATTCCAAGACACTTCCATGCTCTACTGACAAAGATTGTTCCTGAAGTGATGCACTTTTCCCATACAGTGAGAAGGTAAGTGATGAGCACCGATGAGATGATAGTGAAGAATGCTCGTGCCGTAAGGTTCAAACCACCATTCCAACCCATTAAACATCACCATTTATGAATGATCACACATTGGAAATGAGAATTCTGAATAACCTATGAACTCAAATTGCATGCCTAGCACCGGTACTTCCCCATATTTAGAAGGTGAACTTACTATTTTTAGTAAATATCATAATTTACCTTTCTATATCCCAACTGATGACGTTATCCTAAATGATTATCCCTCTTTGCACTCCTTCTATAGAAACTATTGATTTGGTATTAATTACTATTAACACTAATTTCCAAAAAGGTAAATTTATTGTTTTAGGAAGAATTCATTTTTGATCCTTGTGACCGCATTATTAAGTTTGGATTGTATGATTGCCCCTATGTACACCGCTTCTTCCTCAATTTGTTTTCTGGAATGATTTATTATTTATAGCGAGTACCCATATTGGGAACTCACTTTTTTTAGTAAGTGGACGGTTTCACCAATTCTGGCACTAAAAACCATCTGACCTTCTAAAATTCCTTTGTGCACACTGTCTTCCCTGTAATTTCTTCTGGTGTTAACTTACAAAAAATAGTCTATCCCCATGTAAGAAGGCTCACTCTTTTTGGAATGTGGTTATCTAGTGGTTGTATTTTGATGAAATTAACTTTTGTGGAATATATTTTTTGATCATCATTTCATCTCTTAAATTTCAATTTGATCTAATGTCAGAAAGAAAAGATTTTAATATTTCTAATTTTTTGACGGGAAAAATGGAGTTTCATCACTGCAAACAACTGAACTATGCATGAAAAATATTATCCTGGGATATTTTAGGCTTTTGGTAAACTTTATGAATGCAAAAATATATATATCTTGATCCATCTCGTGGTTTACGAGATTTGAGAATTTTTTCTCCCATTGACTTCAAGGTTTTCCAACAAATAATATTTTCTTCTTCTTCATTTGAGTCAGTTATTTATTGTATTTTTTCTAGTTTAATATTATTTCATCCTTCATGGGATCATTTGAGATAAAAAAATTCTAGATTTAATCTCTCAATAAAATTTTCCAACATTTCGGTAGCATCTAGACATGCGGGGGATGAAGAATGGCGAAAATGGGTAAGTCCCCTCTATTTATAATCTTGTTATGGAAGGAGGGAAGGTGGGGCACATTTTTTTCCCCTCATGTCCCTTTTCAAATATGTAATTGGGACATGGAAATTCACTTTTCCCTCTACTTTCCAAGTGTCACATGTTCATTTGATGTGTAACTTAGAAGATGGGCTTAAATTGGAGCACCTGGGAGCTAGTTAGCAGTTTTATGTGGGTCCAGGAGGAATACAAACATTGGGGAAAATTTATATGTCCCCCATGTCCCTTTGGAAAAGGTACAAAGGGTTCAATAAAATGTACCTCACTCTGGGAAGTACAAGTTTCATGCATGCAAGAGTAGGTAGGTGTGCAGGTCTAACTAGTCAACCAGGGTTGGGAGGTGACCACTTGGTCATGTGGATGACCTGGAGACTAAATGAGGGTGGGGAAAATTATTTCTGCACCTCATTTCCTTTTGTAAATGTGTGAAGGGGACATGAAATAATTCCTTCACAATAGATTTCCACATGTCCAAGTGATAAAATGGCTAAGTATCGAGAAGTGTCCCTTAGGAGCCAACTATCTTGAGCTCCCGAATGAGTTTTTGGTGATTCCTTATATTATTTTTGCATGAAAAACATCATTTGAGAATAATGGTGATGTTATTATGGCTCAATTTGTACTCTAAAACCTTTGTCTTGATATTTGTTTCTTGGAACCATCGGGTGTGCGCCAGAAGAATGAGCTACCTAGCGAAATGAATGTGATTTCAAGATGTCTCGTTTTCTCCACCATGTAGATTATTCAAATAAAATTACAAAGGTACTTTTTTTAGCTTAAAAATTATTATGGAGCTCCTAAAATCTTTATTTTAATTTCAAGTCCTATTTCGTGGTGCAAGAACCTTTACGTCCAAAAATCCACTTTCATTGAATTGAATCCAAAACCTTCGAAACTTCCCAAAATATTCCAAAATCAAATCCTTAATTTTTAATCTCTTTAATAGTCCTTGTTAATGAGTCTTAGACTTGTTTTTCATCTGGGGATGATGTACTAGTCTTATGAAGGCTAATCAAATCCCTTTCCAAAATGCCTCAAAACTCCATTGTTGAACAATTTGCTCCAGAAGTTCCATGAACAAATTTTTCTTCCTAAATCACCTAGGGTGATACATGAAAATCACTTATGGATCACTTTTATTATAGGACAGGGCTGGTACTGTGGATGATCTGAACTAGGAATGTCTTGGGAAGGTATAACTTTCAAATGTTTTGACATTGTTGTATAGTTGTCCCATTTTCTACTAATTTTTTCCTCTTCAAAACAATAGGAATTTTTTTTATGTAGCTTGGGGATATGTTATGGACCAAGCATAGTGAGGACATGACATGAGAAATCAGAGAATCTTGATTTATAATACGTTGACTAGTGCCTTACCCATTGGGATGTATGGATTGATTTGAAATATGTTTTATAAAACTTCCTTTATTGAACACACACATACCGATGAGAAAAATTAGAAGGAAAACACAAGAGAAGTGAAAACAACACACAACAGAAAAGGGAAATTATGTTATAGGGGAGGGGTATTTACAAAGGTGGGGGAAGAATATAATCATACCTAATGACGAGTTAAGGAAACTACATGCCATAATAGAATATCAGACATAAGTTTGATTGTTGAATCACAAAAATTCTTATTTGATCAAACCATGCTCTAACAACTTATTTGGATGGCTTGATAAGAAGAAGAAAGACCATGATTCTATCCTTGGACTCACACTACACTAAGAACATTCTTACATCCATTTAAAAATCAGTCACCTTCTTAAAACTATTGCCTGTAGAGGCTTCCTCTTGATGTCCTGAAATCATGAGCCAACATTTCTCCATATTTTAAATTTTTAAATTAATGTCAACGTTATTGAAACAATCTTCATCCTTGGATTAAATCATGAGGACATATATTGAATCAGTTGGGTACTTAGAAGGAGCGAAAACAAACTGATTTATTTCCCATTCACCAGATTCTTGTAACATCTCCCATTGTTTCTATGAAGAGATGCTTTCAAAAATAGACGTGACATTACTGGGAAAAATGTGTTCTTCATCTTCAAGAACTTGATGCATCATGAAAATATGTTTGAGACATATCAGAGCTTAGGAAAAAGTGAGTGTTATCTTATTTTGAATCCCTTGAAAATAATCATGCACATTCTCACTTTTCTATTCGGAGCAATTATCATCAATATCCATATGCTTGAATCTCATCTTCACATCATTATTGAAATTTCAACCCTCCATTTCTTCATTGAGGAATTTTGTTCCCTTGAGTGTATTTTTCCATATGAAATCTTTTTCTGCATTATTGGAGCGTTCTAAAGTGGCGTGACAAAGTTGATTTTGAACAAACTCCCAATGCTCTAGTAACTTTTCACTTTGTTCTTGACAAATATCCTTAATGAAAATCAACTCAACATTTTACCAATTACCATCCCCCATATAAAATATTTTGTCTTCAAGATTGAGGAATTCTAAAGGAGATTAGAGAACCTTCCTTCATTTACATTCACGACCTTCTTTGTACAATATGGAAGAAAAATACATATCTTCACATTCCATCTCATCAACTAAGGAAATAGAAAGTCATAAATTCAATTTTTGGCTCCGTATCGTCATCAAACATTGGTATATTAAAAAGAGGAGCATAAATTGATTCATACATGTCTTGCATTGCAATATCCCAACTCAGGAGCTCAAGGTTGAGTTGAGAGTCTTCAATTTCTGCTACAGTCTTAAAGAGATCTTGCATAGATATTTTTTATGAGACTTCCATAGGATCATATTTATCCTCATTGGAATAATATTCATTTTTTGCCTCCAGGGGATGATTGAAAGACTGATCTATTTTAGGCCCTGATTCATTCGAAACATCCTCGTTTAATTTTTCCTTTCTTTATAATGCCCAAGATTAAGTTTCTTGAAAGTATGGGAATACATGATTCACCACACCTTCTAATAAGGAGAAGAGGTTCATAATATTTGGGAAGGTCACTCCTTTGAGCTCAAAATCCATATCATCATGATGATAACACAATGTTCCTCAGGTAAGAATAATGGAGTTAATTCCTCTAGCATGTTGTGCTCTAAATACTTGTTCTCCTCAAATTAGATAAGGAAGTGGGCCTCTTTCATTTGGTCATCCATGATTGTATTGGGAAGGGATTTTTATTCTTCAACTGTCTCCATTTCTTCATTATTGTAGAGTCACCAAGAACTGTTGGTGTCAAAAAAAATTTGGTTGGGAAAATTAACTTTCTCCACAAATGTTCACTTGGATACGCCCCTCTATACTGAATGATACAACACCAAATATTGAATTAAAATTATTCCTAAGCCTAAACAAATGTTATGGGTGGTGAATTTTTTTAGGGATCACACATGGACACTCCATTGAACTCGTAGAAAATTGCTTGTATGGGGTATAAGGGAAGAAATTATAGTGATGAGGGGAAAGGAGATAAATTATGTATGGGATATTACTACTGTGAGTAGGATTGCAGAGGTAAGACCAAGTAAACATAGTAGTTCAACACTCAATATAGAGGAAATACAATGAAGCTATCTAGTGAGATGGAAAAATCAAGACACCAAGTTCTTAGATTCATCTATAAAAGATATAAAGCTCTTGCATCACTATGCTTATAAAGTGTATAAAAGAGGGAAATAGAAGAACCATGAGATTCATGTAATAACAATTCTTATCATGTCAATGATGAAAGGAAAACATACATAAAAAGTTGTACAAATTTATACATCTTGGAAAGAAGAAACTTTATTCCTTAATTCAAATTTACACTATTTGTAAAAAGAGAGGGAAAAGGAGAAAGTGGAAGAAATCATAGATTTTATTCTTTATGTATTGATAAAAATTTCAACAACTAAAATTCACAATTGCTACAGTGTGAAATTATTCAAAATATGGAATCCTTTGGAATGGAGAAGCCATCCTAATTTATAGCAACTTGAATTGACTTTTCATCTCCCTCACATGACTCTTCTTGTTCTATATTCCACTCGTTAATTTTTATTTTCCATTTAAGTATTTATATTATAATTTGAGAAAATAATTATACAAAATTTTAAATAATTCATTTAATTTAATAGGAAAAGATACAATGATGAATCCCAAACAAATTAAAAAGGAAAGAGAATAAAGAGGGATAAATAAAGGAGGGAGGGGATGAAATAAATATGATGCTCGTGATGATATAATTGAAGGGATTGATGAAGTCAATAACATTGAGTGAAGTACCTTGAAATTGATGATCCTTCATGCGGATGAGGATCTCTTCTCTAAACTCCTTCGGAAATTTTTCCTTGATGATCCCAAACTCTATGGTGTACATACACCATGGGTCATCAAATGAGTGTTTAAAATTACTGTTTGATATTTTCCCAAAGAGAATTCAAGATTACCTATAGAAAATGATCGTGATGATATCCTATAACAATACTTTGTTCTAGTAACAAGGATTGTTCTTGAAGTGATGCATTTTTCCCATACACTAAGAATTTAATTGATGAGCACCAATGAGATGATAGCGAAGAATGCTCATTCCGCAAGCTTGAAACCACCATTCCAAACCATGAAACATCACCATTTATTTGTGACTGATCACACATTTGGAATGAGAAATTTGAACAAGATGTGAACTCTAATTCCATGGCTAACATGAGTACTTCCCATTATTTAGAAATTGAACTTACTATTTTTAGTAAATATTGGAATTTACCTTTCTAGATCCCAATTGATAATGTTATCCTAAATGATTATCCCTCTATGTATTCCTTATGTAGAAATTATTATCTTGGCATGAATTACTATTAATATTAATTTCCTTAAAGGAAACTTACTATTTTTAGTAAGTAGTGACTTTTTATCCTTTTGACCACACCAGTGAGATTAGATTTTATAATTGCCCATGTGTACATTATTTCTTCCTTTATTGATTTTTTTAGAATGAATTAATTTTTATAGATAGTACCCATAATGGGAACTTATTATTTTTAGTAAGTGGCCATTTTCACCAATTCTGGCACTCAAAAACACTCTAGCCTTTTGAAAGTCCTCTATGCAAATTGTCTTCATCATAACTACCTCTAGTGTTAACTTACTAAAAATAGGATGTGCTCATGTAGGAATTCTTACTAGTTTTGGACAGTGGGTCTCTGGTTGTCAGTTTACGATGAAACTAACTTTTCTAGAATAGGTTTTTGGTCCTAGGTGCACCTTAGAAATTGCAACTTGATCCAATACCGGAAATGAGAGATTTTAAAATCTTTTTTTTTCTGCCAGAAACCTGGGGTTTATTCACCTCAAAAAATCCACATTGTGCATGTGAATTATTATTCTAGGTTGTTTTAAGCTCTTGTTAATATGAATGAATGCAAAAAATAGTATCTCAATCCTTCTAGTGGTTTCTGAGATAGAGAAATTTTTCTCCTAGTGACTTCGAGGCTTTCGAACAAAAAATCTTCATTTGAATCCCTTATTTTTTGTTTTTTTTCTTGTTTCATATTATCGCATCCTTAATCATATTTTTTTAGAAAAAAATTTATGGATTTAATCTCTAGAGAAAATATTCCAGCATTTCGGCAACATCTAGAGGTGTGGGGAATGAAGAATGGCGATAATGACTAAGTCCTCACTATTTATAAGATTTAAATGGAAGGAGGGAAGGTGGGGGTGATTTTTTTACCCGAAATTATCATTTTGAAAGGTTTTAAGGGGAAGTGAAAATGATTTTTTTCCCTCTAATTTCCATGTTTCCCACATTCATATTATGTGCAACTTAGAACAAAGGGCTAAACAGGAGCACCTGGGAGCTAGTCGATAGTCATTTGTGATTCCAGAAGGAAAGAAAAGGGTGGATCACATTTTAGTGTCCCTAATGTACCTTTTAAAAAGGTACAAAGGATGTGAGAAAATTCACCTCACTCTGGGAAGGACAACTATTGTGTATCCAGGAGTAGGTACGTGTGTAGGTTAAAGTAGTCAATGGAGACTGCGAGGTGAGCACATGGCCTTGTGGGTGAACTGGAGACTAAATGAGGGTGGGTTGAATATTTTTTCACCTCATGTACCTTTTAAAATATGTGAAGGGGACATGAAACTTATCCTTCATCACATCTTGCCACATGTCCAGGTGAGAAAATGGTTAAGTGTCGAGAAGCATACCTTGGGAGCCAACATGCGAAGGCCATATCTCGAGCTTTTCGATGAGTTGTCACGTGATTCCTTATATTATTTGGAATGAAAAACATAATAAAATAATAATGGTGATGGTATAAAGGATCAAATCGGAATGAATCACCTATAAATTTCTCATTTTTTCATGGGACCGGTACTTGTACGCCAGAAGAATGTGATACGTAGGGAAAAGCAAGGGTTTCTAGATCTATCTTTTTTTTTGACATGTAGAGTATTAAAAATGATTTCCATAGGTAATTATATGGTCTTGTAACTTATTATGGAGCTACCATAATATTTATTTGAAGTTCATCTCATCTTACGCAGTGCATGCTCCTTTAGGTCCAAAAACTTTTTTTTGGTGCATTGAATCTCCAAAACCTCCTAAAATATTCCAAAATTAAATCCTTGATGTTGTTAGCTCTTGAATACTCATCCATTATGATTCTTTTCCTTTTCATCCACTTCGAGGATGATGCACTATTCTTAGGAAGGTTGATGATAGCCCTTCCCAAAATGGCTCAAAACTCCATTGTTGAACACTTTGCTCCATAAGTTCCTTGAATTATTTTTGCTTCCTAAATCACTGAGGGGGATACAAGAAACTAACGTAGGGGTCACATTAATGATAGTATAGGGTTGTTACTATTGATGAATGTACCTATAGGTTATTAGGAAGGTATGAATTTTAAATTTTTTGACATTGTCGTATAGTTGTATTGTTTTCTAGTCAATTTTTCCTTAGCAAAAACACAAGACAATAAAAAATCCTAACCAAATTCACTTCCTTTCATTCATTTTATGCTATGTGAAGATGTATTTTATCCTGAGGTGATCTATTTTCAGTTCAAAGGACTTTCCCAGAACCTAGTGCCTCTAAACTTGCAAGACATGCATAATCGTAGTAAGCTCCAAGTCATAGAGAGCAAAATTAAGTTCATGTAATTTTAGTTTTCTTCTTTGAAATGAAATCATATAATCATTTTACAGGAGTATACCTCCCAAAAATTTAGTGGAGGCGTTAGTCCACTATGGTGAAATTCCCATTTGCATCCATAACTTTTAGTACAGGTGTTGTAGTTGATTTTTCCTTCAAAAAATTCAAGGCAGTTTAACATTTTTCAGCTCAGATAAATTTCTTATCCTTTTTTTGGAGTGAGGTGATTGGAGAAAAAAAATTTGTAATTATTTTACAAATTTTTACTAATATCAGGCCTACCCCATGAAGCTTTAAACTTCATGTACATTTTTAGGAGTTGTCTAATCATTTATTGCAGAATTTTTTGATGGATCCATATAAATTCTATCTTTATTTATTATGTGAACAAGGTATCAAGGAGAATTTTAAGGAACCCCCTTGAAATTTTTTAATATAAATTATGGCGAATATGACCGGAACCATATTTGATGGGTTGGTGAATTATCTAAAATTATCAATCATGACATTACCAAAAAAGAATATTATTTTTGAAGGAAATTTTGGATGGAGTGGAGAATGAAGGCTAATGTATCATATTATGGACTTACCCACTATTTACAGGAAAATAACCACTTCACATTTGAAAGGTTGCTAAAATTAAAATACCCACTAGTTATACAGACTCTGTAAATATCCAAAAGCCCGCCAAAGACATGACACGTGTCACCATTTTGACGATCTTCTAACCAAAGGCTGATGGCACACCAAAATTAATATAACTTTCGGGTCTAGAGTTGGGGTCAAGTCTTGGGCCAATGATCAATGGAGGACACACAGTGAGCAAAGAAAGATACACAGGTTGTTGATTAAGAGCATCAATAGGTACATGAGTAGAATTCTGGCCCTCTTCAAACCAATTAGGTTTATTTTGGTGACTAGTTTCTATAATTTATCTCTCTCTCTCTCTCTCTCTCTCTCTCTCTCTCTAAGATATATATATATATATATATATACCTATATATATATATACATATATGTATATTATATATGTTGAATTTAGTCAAATTTCAGAAAACTTTCGCAAACATGTCAGTAATTGACACCGAATGACTTGGAAGGTTCCATATGTTTCTTGGTGATCCAATCATTTTTTAAAATCCCAGCCCATTGATCACATAGAGATTTAATAAAAAAATAATACCTTGGGATTGGAGATCCGTTGGCTATTCGCATGGGAAAAATGATTGTTTGTGGAAATTTTGGGTGAAACATGGGTAGGGCATGGCCGTAAAAATAGCCAAATTCTTATTCTAGAATTCCTACTATTCTCCAAATTATGAATATTCACTGCTAAAAATTTTCATGCGAGGTACTACACCTTGTTTTGGTAAAACAAATGCTTTGAAAACTTACCATATAGATTTATTTCCCCTAGCATATCAAAAACAATCCTAAGATGTTAATTATGCTTCTGAACACTTTTGGAATAAATGAAAATATCTACCAAGAATATAAGTAAAAACTTGTCCAAGTATCCATGAAATATTTTATTCATTAAATTCATAAATTCTAAAAGAGTATTTGTGTGTCCCAATGGAAACATAATGAACTTCAAATGTTTTTACCTTGTCCTAAAGGTAGTTTAATGAATTTCTTCTTTTTTAATTATTTGTTGATGATCTGATCACATATCGATCATAGAATAAAATGACGCACCACACATCTCCTAAAAAATGTCATCAATTCTTGGAAGGGGGTGTCTATTTCTTATTGAAGCTTTGTTAAACATTTTATAATCAATGTATAGCCTCAATGCTCCATCCTTTTTCCTAAAAAATATTACCAATGCTCCTTAAGGATAGACATTAAGTCCTATCAAAGCTTTAGATACAAATTCATGAAGTTGTGATTTAAACTCAACAAGTTTAGTTTTGGTCATCCTATAGGGAGCCTTAGAAATTGATTCAGTTCCTAGTTTGATATAAATAGTGAAATCAAAATAACGTTTAGGTGGAATACTAGGTAGTTATTCTAAAAATACATCACTATACTAACATAACAATTGATGGTCTTCCACAGAAATCTTACCTTCTTCACCTAAATCTAATTTTTTTTAGAAAAAATTATGCAGCCTTTGTTCTTGGCCTTTTTAAGCTGCATGCCTTAGATTTTCCTTATAATAAAATCTCTTTTTATCCCCTAAATTACTGTTATTTTCTACATATTGTCTAAGCATTTAATTTATTTTTCATAGTAGTATACAATTTCTTTATGTTAGGCCAACCAACTTACACCTATGACTACATCATATGAACCTATAGGACCTACATAAAGGTCCAATTCTGTGGTGAATCTTGGCATTTCTAATGCTACATCAAACAAACATTGGTTTACCATACAAAAAACATTATTCTCATGATGAAAAATCCATATATTTTTCATATCTCCATCTTTTCTTTTTAGTTTAGATGTTAATTTATTAAAAATAAAGCATTCTTTTACACCAGTATCAAATAAAATAGTTACAGATAGTCCAAATAAATTACTTAAAACTTCAATGGTCATTTCTTGTTTTTTTCTACTTTCTTATTTGTCATTGCATCATGCATTGTGTGTTATTGGTTGTTATTATTTTTATTTTGTGGACAATTTATTGTATAATGATCTAGGAAGCATAGTAAATAGCCCACAATAGGTCCTTTTATTTCATTTTTATTTCTAGAATTGGCTACATTATACTTTCCATTATTTTTTAAAAAAATTGTTTAATTAACTTCTATGGTTTTCTTCCCATTTCCATTTCCTTTTTTTGGCCAAAAAATTTCCACACAACCTTTTTAGGTGCTAGGGGTGAAGGCGAGTTAACAAATTTTTTTTTCTTTTATTCCCTATGGGAAAAAATAACATATAGTTTCTGTTCTTATCTATTTTTTTTAGAACACAAAGTCCATATTTTATGGACCATAGACATCAACTTCCACACCTATGATAGGGTTTAATCCCATAATGAATTTACAAAAATTGAACTACTCATCAGTCTGGTACTGTGGGAATTATTTTAAAAAAATTGTGAACTTCTCCAAGTACTCAGTAACGAAGATCTTACCTTGAGATAATGTCTAAAATTTATACATGTTTTTATCATAGTAGAGATGTGGTAACCAATGTTGTCTAAAGTACGCCTTAAAATTTTCCTAGGTTATACTAGCTTTGTCAAGCCCAAGTTCTACCTTTCTATTAGAGTAGGTATTTACCTTAGCTCATGTTCACCTAGGTACATTATTTAATTTTATTGTATTTATCATCACCCACTTATGTGTGTGGATATTTATTTTTATTTATTTAGATATTAGGAGATATTATCTAGTTGTTAGGTATAGTTCTTTCCTTGATCTATGGTATTGACTAGTTCTTTCCTAGATCTATAGTATTGACTAGATCCTTGATGTCTAGTTCTCTCATAAATCTATGGACTTGACTAGTTCTTTGATGACTAGTTCTTTCCATGATTTATTGCTTGATCTACGACCTTGACTGGTTCTTAGATTTTTATTCCTTGTCTATATAAGCAAGGCCCATTCTCATTGTATTTCATTGAGTTCCATAATAATATATGATATTGCTACTCATTTGTTTGCAAAGGTTTTGTGTAAAGTTATTCTGGTGAATTACTTTCATCTTATTGATCATTGTGTTTGATTAACATTTGTGTTTTTAGCTTGGTACGATCTGGTTAAGAGATGTGGTAACCAATGTTGTCTAAAGTAGGCCTTAAAATTTTCCCAGGTTATACTAGCTTTGTCAAGCCCAAGTTCTACCTTTCGACTTCCCACCATGAGGTTTCCTTTTTAGAGATATGATAAGCTCTGAAAATAGATTTAGTCTCTCCATAAAAGTTCCTGATGGTAAAATGATTCTCCATCTCACTGAGCCAATTCTCATCTCGATCACCTAAGGTCATTCCATTGAATTTAGGTTGGTTGATCCTTTTAATATCATTTGGCATTTTTGCTACTAAATGTGCACTCTTATTTTCTCGTTTATTTATTACATTATGATTTGCATTATTAGGATCCAATGCATTATTATTATTTCGTACATTGGGAACCACAACATTGTTATTTCTTTTAGCATTAAGATTCCCTGAGGCTTCTCATTATTATCATTTTCATTATCATTTTCATCACCCATCACTTGTTCAAGAATAGCCATAGAGTTTCACGTGTCCTAAAGGAAAATGAGTATTTCATCCAACTTTTGTGATGTGGCTTCTTTGTCACCTGTAGGTTGGTGATTAACAATGTGAACTCTTATCCTAACCCTTTTCTTAGTTTAGACAAAAATGAAGTTTAAGTTAGTGTAGGGACTCAATAAGTCTAACAGTTGTAACCTTCGACTCTGATACCAAAATGTAACACCTACTTTTCAATGCTTCAAATTAAGGGGATTTTATTAATTTTCTGTACTAACTTATGCCTTCAATGATTTAAATACTTATAATTTAAATGTAGCATTGATTTAATTTTTATCTATTTGATAACAATTAAAACCATGTGTAGTTATATGGTTCAATTAGATCTACTCAATCCCCCATGGTTACCTTTCTCAGGAATCGATAACCACGTGATGTTTTCTAAATTTCTACCTAAAATTCAATCAATTGAATTCCCTATGACATCCTACACCTATAATTAGAACTTGGATAATCTGATAGTGTAATCGAAAACTTACACTACTTCATAATATTTTGAAGACTCGTGCTTGCATGCTCATTTTCTTGATGACACATTCATCATCAAAAACTTATCCTTTCACCATATCACTTATTTCAATTATATGTATTTGAATCAATTAGTTAAGTCATTTGATTTACATGTTCTGCACAAGAAAAATAACTATCCAACATGTGTGAAGGGACACATCTGTTCCCACTTAGGTTGTGCATATGGGAGAGAAAAATATTACGTATGGAATTACATCATTATGAAATAACTTTCTGAACCCCAAATCTAACTTGAGTTGGTACCAATGTCCTCTTCCAAACAGGTTACTCAACTCATGTAACTCAGTGCGACACATTTTAGCTTAAGATATGATATAAATAAAGCCAGGACCTTGAAAGGGAAGGTTTAGATACTTCCTATAATATATTATTCACTTAACGACTTTTGTCGTTAAATGAATACAATCTTATAGCAGCCATGTGGAGTTGATTATCAATTTTTATTCATTAGAAACATCATATCCCAAGGATTAATTAATTACAGTTTAATCAATTTATGATAGGTTTCCTTTTACCGCAGTGATAAATTTATCACATCTACTTATGTCTCTATGAGTTCATACGTTTATTATTATAGCAAGATATGATAACATTAAAAAATATTTATTACAACCCATTGATATTTTAATTATGACTTAAGTTAACTTATTTTGTTATCGTCGCAGTTCTTTAATTGCATTTTACGACATTGTCGTACCATATATTTCAAATGTTAATACATTTTATTGTAATAATCTATTATTTTATCAATCAAACTTAGATACATTTGTTTCCATATACATTTCAACCTTAATTATTCAAGAGTATGTTTAATGATATCTTTCCAAATTCGTTAATGTCATTTAACATTAACTCTTATTTATGACATACTACTAAAATCAGCATTATAACAACATATTTAATCACACATGTAATCACCAACATAATAATTATTAACTCTATAATAAATACAATTATAAATGGATTTTCTGAAATAATACATTATTTATATTAGACCATCATGCCTTTCTTTTAAATATGACATCGAGGTAATCGTTTCACTTTATAATAATGTCATGCCTTTAAAACAACGAAATCATCATTGAAGTAAATAATTCATGCATAGTCTTCATAAAACATCCACCAAGGATAACTTATTTTTCGCCATCTGTAGGATAGAGAAAAATAGTAAAAGTGACTAGTTCAAAATGGACTGGGATGAAAGGTTGTTCTCAAATTTTTCATAATTTAGGTCACTATAATATTCAATGAATAAATTCAGCAACAACATAATGAAAATATCTAAAACTAATATGATGAAACCAATATAATATTTCCCTATCTCATGCATTTATAGTACTTCCACATAAGTAATTATGTACTGTATGAGACTTCATATTGATTAAGGACAATAAAAAATCAATGAAAAAAATCATGACAATATTTTATAATAGTCCCATAACTTCCAAGTATTATACATTTAGACTCATATTTAATCACCCCACCATTATCTATGTTATGTAATAATGTTAAATATCATGCTTGCAACTAGATACCATTTACATTTAGTACCTCAAACATAATGTAAACTGCCTATAAGTCTAATTGTATACAATCGAACTGAAATTTGGCTTTCCATTATTTCCTTTTTAAGAAATAAACTATGTTGTTTGTCTTAACATTCTTTGACATATTAATCAAATAGAAATAATTATGAATAAAAACAGTAACACTTCAGGAATAGAAAATGAAAGCATTCGACCATCTTAAGGAAGTCACATATACCTTAACCAAATTTTATTACCTTAATATTTACAAATAGTACAATAAGTTTCCTTAATTGTAAGAAAGAACCAAGTCAACATGTTCACCTATTTGATTTCACAATATAACATGATATGATTCCACATAGTTTAATTTTCATTATCACATTTATTCTATACAGAAATAGATATAATCCAAAGGATCTAGTCAATATTAATCATTGCATATAAGTCTTATAAGAAGCATTCTACAAATAAAATATTGCATCCCATTTCAAATCTAGTGTGTATACATATCTAAACACAGTTTCCAACACCCATAAATGAATGAATCCATATGTTACCAACTCAGGATTAGCCCATTAAGAAAACATAAAAGTTGGCGTGCATGTACCCAAATAGAGGTGGTTTAATCTGTAAGGCTCGACTATATGTACGTTGACTTGCCCAAAAACTAAATATGCCCAAAAATATTTCCATTCACCCAAAACTAAATATGCCTAAAAAAGGGAAGAACTAAATTATGAGTGTCAACTTTATATATATGTATTATATACGTCGACCTGTAGATTATATACAATAAATCATAAAACCCATTCTCGAACCAGACTAAAGGATAAATATCCATGAATGCATAGGCAGGTGTGTGTATATATTTGTATTTGGTTTTCAAAACTACGCAAGAGAGACCCGAATATCTTACATAACCAGATTTATATTGTATACACAAATGGGTTTTTAATAGAATATGTAAGGGAAAATGTGCATGCAAGCACAACCAAAATAAACACTCAAATCGTTTAATATTCGCATTAAAAATTCACATAGATCTAAATAATACTGCATATTTTCATAGATTTATATCTTTTAAATATTATAAAAATTAAGCTAGAAAGAGGGAGAGAAAAATGATTCATGCCTGTTTCATGTGACAGAATCTTCTCAAAGATTTCCTCTTAACTTCCTTACATTCATTCCCAAATCTTTCAAGATTCTAAAAACCAAATAGTTTGACTCTCCAAACACCCTAATAACCTCCATATTTCATCATTATTAATTCCATAATCAAAAAATAAATACTCAATGAAGAAACAATGAGTTTCCCTCGCAAGAATAGCAGTCCCAAAACTAAAAAATGTGATTAATAAAACTTCAACATGGAGAGCTCCAGAAGAGAAAATGAATAGCAAGATAAAAAATGAAAACCAAAAATGTTTTTATCCCCTAATAAATTCATCGAGAATCTTCTCTCTTCTTCTTAGGCAAGTAAGTATCATTTAATGCATGCCGATACTACTACCAGTTTTTCCCTAGGAAATCCCATTTAAATTTAGTCATAACCACCACCTTACTAAACTTCCATGGTGGACCCTTAAGTTCGGTCAAAGATTAATTTTTCCATTTAGAACTTAGAATTTCATGGTTGAACTAATGGCCAGTTAAAATCACAACCAAATTTTACTAAAAAATATATCTCATTTTGTTAAAGCCATAAATAATTAATATTGCATCGTTAGCCTAAGCTAATAATTCCTTAATCTAAATTTTAGTAACATATAAATCTTGGGTTGGCTATCTAGTAAGCTTAATAACCATTGAAAAATCACTATAAGATTAGTCCATTGCCATGATCAAGGACCATAGTGATTATTTGCACAAATAATATGGTCTTAGACCAATAATAAAATAACAAACCCTGTATAATATTAACCTGGTAGCCTATCAATATTCATTTGGTCCAGATTAAATACATATAACAGTGGCATTTCTTTAGTCAATGGTTATCGCCACTTGAAATATACTACATACTTACCGCTATTTTTGTCCAATTTTTTATAAGGGATTTTCATATTTTATATAAGATTGAGATACTTGTAAGGTCTACAACCGCTTCCTTTATGTTGCCACTAAAACGAATTGTGAGAATAATATGATAAACATGCTTATTTACTCTAGTCAACTGTATAATATTGTAGTTGATAACTAAATAATGTCAACATAACAATGTAAATAAAATAGGCATGATCATCTATAGTCATTTTTACACCCTTATAACAACAGTCAAATCCCATGCGCACTAGCCTATCACCCAATGGGTGTTGGGCGCTCACCTGAGGCACACGCACATGCTAAGACCCTCCTTTATGCAAGTTTTATAAGAATACATCATCTATGATAGATAATTAAGTGCAAAAGAATGGAAAAGAACCATGCATTCATTTTGAGAACTTAGGATGAGTTTTTACACCAATGCATTCATTTAGAATACAAAAGGGAAGCATTAAGCATAATACAGATCTGATCCATAACACCAAGGAAATATACTAGGCTTGATGCCTAAGAACAACATGTGTATTTTAAAATGGGACCTTATATTCATGTTAAGATGTTCAATAACCACATTGCATTCCCTCAAGGCCATAACAAACCCATATAATTTAATGCAAATAAAGGTCATGCATCAGAAACTAAACTGCGTCCTTCATATTACAAGGATAAACAGAGACCCATCCCTATAAATATACCATCACTCCTATATTTCCTCTAATCCCAACACATAGAATCCTCCATAATATTTCTGCAGAGCTTCTCCTCTCTTCCATCACTACCACCACACCTTTTGCTACTACCCAAGCATATCTATACATAGCTTTTTTCCTTCACCACCATTCCTTCTGAGGTAATAAATTGGTTGTCAAGTGTCCAAGTGGTCCTGCCATGGAGCATGATTCCTTTGATCCAAACTCTCTACTCTTTGCAATGATGTCAATCTAGATCCTTCCATCGCATGCATGGAATATTCCTTCATTGACCATCAAGCTACAAGGTTGGCACCTTATCCACTCTGCATGCTAAATGGTCCACACTTTTCTCATGTGCTATATGGAACTTCGAATATGGCTAAGTCCCAAAACCCATCTTGTATTACGCATGCACTATGTGTTCTTCAAAATACTTCTAGAACTCTGCCTTGCTCACCTTCACCACTTGCGCCCTTCTTTAAATAGGTCCTGCGCACCCACGTGCCTTCTTGTACTTAGCCTATATTCTGGGGCCCAACATCGCCCCACACTACACCTATTCTCCATCCTTGGAAATACTTCTGTTCAATGAATAAAGAATGACAGGATCTGAATAGTGGGAGAAAGAAATAAGGAATGAAGAATTGGAAGAAAGAATGAAATAATGGGGAAAATGAAAGAGAAAAAAGATTATTTTTGAAGGAGGAGATGGAAATCCTTTCCCATTTTTACCTATAGCTATGCACAGGCGTCAACCTCACTCTGCGCTTGCTAACAGAGCTCTCCAACTAAGGCACTCACCTCCTCAAAACTTAATTACTCCATTTTGGTACTCATTTTCTCAACAATACCCTCCAATTTTTTTCTCAAGTCATCAAGTTCATCAATCCTGTGGGTGATCTAGGGGTATAATTCTTTTAGCTAGATTTTTATCGAGCCTTGCAAAGTCTCTATAGCTTCTAAATTCTTTTATACCCCAGCTAGGATTTTATCTCTTTCTACCATGTTCCCCTTATTCTTTTCTTAAAACTCCTTGAGTTCCATTTCATTTGTGGTGACCAGGATGTTTGTCACTCTATCTCTATCAACACAATTATCATACGTAGCTTTAACAACTTGCGTGGTGACCTTTAGCTCTGCAAGGAGTTTGGTATCTTGAACAACGATCTTGAAAACCTTCATATTATCTTCTTTCTCTTAGCATGTTGGTGCTTGTCCTGTAGTATCTAAGGAAAGTGGCCACGTTTCCATCGTGAGGATGCAGGTCAAATCCTCCAGACACTGCAAGGTTGATTCATTTTTTTTCTCAAGCGGTGCTAGGTCAGGATGCTTTAAAATAATAGCACCCATAATCATTTCCATTTTCTTGTGTATCTCGCGCACCCTTTTTTTCTCCTCTTTCACTTTATACCTTAACTACGTGCTGATAATATCTTCTTCCTTCAAGTCCTTGCTCTTCTCAAAGAGCTCCTTCTTTTCCTTCTCCAATTCCTCCTCCACAAATCTTGCTCTATCATTTCTTCCAAACAATCTAGCCTCAATTGCAACTGAAACTGATTTTAGTGTATTGCATACCTGCTCATCTAATAATCATTGAACATTCACCAAGGGAATAACTCATTTTGTCTCTCACACCTTCATAAGTGGTCCCTGAATTAATTCAAACTCAGGTTCATCCACGTGGGACTCGAATGCCAAAGATATCATCTTTCTGGTTCAGGGATATGCATATTTTTCATCAAACGAAGTCATATCCAATATTTTTTCTGATGGTACGGTGATTAAGAATCACGTGCGTAGCACCTTACTTGGATCATTGATGTATCCCATTCCCTACCTTTATACTACCACTACGCCCTTCCCACCTGGTTGTGTAACCTTTGGGAAGCTTACCGCCAAATTGGGATTCCCACCCATGATGCCATATTCTTTCCAAACACTTTCTTTAAAATCTCCACCAAATCCTTAATGATGTCTGCTAATTCTCTCTCCACGGATTTTTCCACTTGTTCCTTGGTGAGGCTTGGGATTCCCTAATTTTTTGTGCTTACCTCTTCACTCACCCCCTTTCCTTGATCCTCTACTTCCTCCTCATTATTCTCCTCTTCATATTCCTCCTCCTTAGAGTCATGTACATCATATACCCGATGGTCTTGACCTTCCTCGGGCTCATCATCATCCCTATCGCCAAGATAGGCCTCTAGGGTCTCTATTTCCTCCGAGTCTTCTTTTTCTGCCATCTTCTACTTCTTCCAAATTGGTGATTCCAATATAGGAGATTCTTCCTTCTCCTTCTCTTTAATAAGTGAAGTCTTCCTTGATGATTATTCATGTGTGAGGGGTCCTTCATGCTCTGGCACCTCTTCCTCTGGGGTCTTATCCTTGACTAGGGACTTATTCTTGCATGAGTAAGTGTTAGGCTTTACGATTGCTTTTAGAGCACCCACCGATTGTGTGGTTTTCACACTTGGTGCCTTCTTCTCCTGCACCACTTCTCTTTCCCTCTTCTTTGGAAGGGCCTTTTTCCTCCCTATGGGATCTTCTACAATGGAGACATCACTCTCTACATAGCCTCCTTTCTCAAACTTAGGCATTATGTGCATATATAACTTGGTAAAACCCTTCCGACGATTGGCCACATTATTGGCTTCATCATTTGTACATCATGGGAGACATACTTCTCCACATATGCATGATTCTTAGGGTATTTGAGCCTTTGAAATAGCTCGTGGTGGTCTTGGTCCACTTCACTAAGTTCGATCCTTATCCTTTTTACCTCCTTGAACTAGTTGAACCTTGCTTGGAAGTATTACATGGTGAAGGAGAAGGGTAGCTTGTGTTGGTATCCAAATTTGTTCTCCATTTCAAGCCGAGCAGCAACACAGATTCAATAAGGAGCTTAGAGGTAGATAGTTCATAAATGTGTATCATTTTGTAGCCGGGGATGAAATCTAACTAACCCTTTGTTACTCAAGTTTGTGGAGAGATGTTTAACACCTTAAAAGGATGTGATCTTATCCTAAATATTTTAGGTTGTGCCTTTCAACCAAGGTAAGAGAACCTATTTTGTAACCTCTGTTATTGAAGGAGACGCAGATACCTTTCTTTTGCACAAATTTGATAGAGAAGACCTTGGGGAAAATATGATCAACAACCAAATCTGAATCTCACAAGTTGTCACTTCGAGATTATGGGTATATTTTCAACATAAGGCAAAGGTTACTAAAGACATTAAGAGATCATGATTGTTCCACATATTTTTGCAAGTATATTTTGTTCCTGTTTTGATACACAGGGTAAACAGGGGTAGTTCAGGATAGGATTAATTGTTCTGTGAATGATTTTGGTGGGAGATGTAGTAGGATAAATTTTATTATACTAGATCTTTGGAAGGACTTCACAATAACAAAAAACTTCACAACAGAAAGCTCCAAAATAGTCAAGATGTTCCTTCAACCAGAAGGTATGCTTCAATGGAGGCCCAGATCAACATGTTTTCACATAATATTTAAGAATCCAACATGAAGGTTTGAATTTGAAGACTTAACATTTTTTATTAATCATGCCTAAGGTACACCTGAAGACTTACAAACAATATTTATTAACAAATGATAGTAAACTGATTTTAAATTTGTTTATCTCATCCAAGATGAAGGCTCTTCTTGAAATGAAATTGCAAATTCCATTAGACTGTCATAGGGATGAGATCCTGTGTGATTGCACAAAAATTTCAGTATAAGATTGTAATAGGAATAAAAGAAACTATTTGCAGATGTTCTAAAAATAAAGCAGGCACAAAATTGCTAGAGATTAGACACAAATTAATTCCAAAATTTCTTAGATTCATTAATAGGGGAAAGTTACAAAGAACAGTCTTAGAGCTTTTTAATGGCTATACACTTGCAACTAACTTGACATGATAGAAAATCTAACATAGGAGAAAATAATAGGTTATCTCGGATTGGTCTCTTAGGAAGAAAAATTTCTCAAATTTTCTCTTAGGGATTCAAACTCTAACCATTTGCATGAAAAATTCATGCAATATATACCTTTCACTCACTCACTCACTTTGCCCCTCAAATATTCCCTCCAAAAGTGGAATATTCGGAGCACCTTTGCCCCTCAAATATTCCCTGGAAAAGTGGAATATTCGGAGCACCTTTGCTTTACAATATTTCTAGAAAATGACATTTAAAAAACTCACAAAAGGTTACTAGTTGTTCTTTCAAAATGTGAATTATTACAAAACTTTTATCATTATTCAAAGTGGAAGCACATTTTTCATTTCCCACACATGGAGATCCCTTTCATTTCATCATTTCAACTTTTCCCTTTCCAATTTTTTACTCTACAACTTTGGATATGATAATTCACGTTTTTCACGAACCAGGGTAAAAATTCATTTGAAAATGCCTCAGATTCACAAATTGAACCCCCAAATTGATTAATTCAGACCCTGCAGGCTAAGATGACATGAATTGGTAAAAAATTCAATGAAGATTGATGTAAAAAATGTATCTCCAAATTTCTTGGAGCTCAAATGGTGGCCAAATTGGTGAAATGCACAACTATAGTCGATATCTTCCTCAACTTCAAATTTGAGCCCTTCACATGGCAGATCTAGGTAAAAATAGGCCTTAAGACATATTTTTACCTTTTTACTACTTTTGGGAAATTTACACCATTTCTTGATTTCCTCTGCCGCTCCACCGATGAGATTTGAGCCTAATATGTGGCGCGCAATATGACTGGTTACGGAGTCGTGGCTCAATTTTACACATTTTACATCTCTCTGGAAAATAGGAAAATGTTTTACTTTTCCTCCACTAGCCCACACCTCCACTTAAAGTTTCTAAAGTGGATCCCAGTGGAACCCCGTGTCCCTTTATGCCTTTAACTCCCTTTTCCCTCAAAGGGAAAAATTTTCACTTTTCCTCCGCTAGGCCGCACCTCCGCTATTGACTTCTCAAATGAATTTTGACTTTTTACCCTTGGGCCTGTAGGTTAGTTTGATACTTTGAGTCATTTGAATACAAGTGGAAAAAATTCCAAGTTTCCCCCAATGGTCCACCTCCTTGACTTTTCAAACTGCCACGTGTCACCATGGCGCACCTTGAGGCAGTCCCAAAAATTTGATACCTTGAACAAGTGCGGGCTCGCCACGTGTCCTGTTCTGGCAAGATTTGTTTGAATGCTTGAAGCTCAGCGGAAGGCACCACATGTCATACTCCGTGGTAGTCTCCTTTTGGCTGTTGAAAATTCTAAGTAAAATGGAAAGCAAGCGGAGGCCTCCACATGTCATCCTGGCACTTCTTTAAGATGTTGCCCAAAGTAGAGACCCTGAATGAGTGCGAGCTCACCATGTGTCTTGTTTTGCCAAACTGCTTCAACTACATAATTTTTTTTCAAAGTCCTGGCCAAGTAGCGGAAGCCTCCATGTTTCCTCCTGGTGTTACTCCAACACCAAACCAAAAATTAAATCTTCAAATGAGTGTCGCTCACCCACATGGACAAATTTTTGAGTTGAGGCTTTTAATAGAATTTTTGAAGTGTTTAGCCGAGCCGCGTCCAACCAAAAGGTGCCACATCCCCTGTAGATGCAAGGATGCAAATTTTACTGGGAGAAATGCTCTTCAAACTATAAAATACAGAAAAATGACCATTTGATCCTGGAAATGAAATTTCTTTCAAGGACAAAGAGTTTAAAAAGTTACAAGGATCAAATACGTTCCTCAGGGACATATCAACTCATTCCTCTTCAAGTATTTAAGGCAGAAATGAAAAGAACAAAAAATTCCAACTGTGGCAATAAAGGGAATGGGAAAACATGAGTGTTTGAAAGGACAGAGCATGGGAGACTCAAAATACAAACCTTTCTAGAGGAACAAAGAAACTAGGAGACAAATATGGACCCATACATGATCTTTGACCTAGGGACAGACTAAAAATGGCAACAAAAACTAGCCAAGCACAACATGGGGAAGGATAAAATGACAGAGGCCGTAAATCAATAAATTTTCAAGTGCACAAATGGGGTGAGACAATTTTGAGCACCAACATAGGCTCCGACTCAGGGATGGGAACTCCCTGCGAGTGCCACAAGAACAAAATTAGACCAAGTGCCAAAATATTATCCATTGGGAAATGGAGTCCTCTTTGCAGAGTAGAGAAACAAAGCCATCTCAAAAAAAAAAACAGAGAAACCAGGAAAAATAGGTCACCAAGGACCACGATGAACCAAAACAAAAAACAAGAAACAAACAACTGTCTATACACTGTACAAAAGATGTTTACCTTTATTCAGAGAGAACAATCAAGGAAAAATATCAAGCACCTGTCATCTTGGATATGACCATGCCAAGAGGTTCTGATATGTTTTCCTCAACTAGAAATATACCTCTTTTTCTTCTCTGTTCTATTTGTAAACCATCCATTTCTCTGAAGCTCTTCCATTGTGCCTAAGTCACATTCTTCAACATTTTTCAAGGCTGAATCATAGACCAAAATTCCTAGAAAATACAACATACTTAGGAGCTATGTTTTTAACACTTTCATATTTCCTGAAGTCCACAAAAATCACAAAGTTGTTAAGATCAACATATTCTTGCAAAACTTCATAAGATGTATTATTTGTGTCTTCAATTAGATACATCATCTTCTTCTCTCCATATAATTTTACAAGGCTAACTTTAATGGGAATGGTGGAAAAATACATATCCATTTGGGCACTCCCTCCAACACTTTCTGCCCACTTTCTTGACAATAACATACCCCATTTGGTAGGGCAATCAACAATTAAAACATCAAATTTCAAATTCTTACCTAGATAGGCTACAAGTTGCACCATTGAACCTTTGACACACCCAATAACTGGCACTTCCCTGGAATCCATGGTAGTACACTTGTCATATGTTGTTGTTACTTTGATCTCTAACTCATTCATAACTTCCAAAGGAATGACATTGCATGATGCCCTAGAGTCAAATATACAATTATGAAGCAACCTATCCTTGATGATCAAAGTTGTGAAGAAAGGGTCAACACTCAGCTGAGATTCAACCAAGGATGTTCCCAAATATACCTTTGGTGATTCTTACCTCTACAAAATTCACATTCCTTTTCATGTCAGCCTTCTCCTCCTTCAATCCCAAATACTCAAGTGCTTTCTTCTTGTGCTTAGGGATTCTAAGAAGCTCAAAAATTGGAACAATGGCCTTGATTTGGCTCAAAACTTGAGCGATGTCATAGGGAATGTATTTAGGAAAAATAGTAGTAGAAGGAGGGCTTAAAATTTTATGAGATGGCACAAGGTTTTTAACATTTTGAGTATGGGGTGAGGCATAAATTTTACTCTGGAAAACAGGGATCTTAGCAGATGTTTCTTTCTTAGGAACCTCTTTTGGGATATTAGAAAGTAATGGGGTTTTATTTTTGGCCTGAGGCTCAGCTCCCTTGATATCCTTACTTCTTGTGTTACACTCCTTCTCTTAGGCCACCAAAACATTCATAAGTAGTTGCCTATCCTCTTCCGAGGGTATACCTCCATCATACTTCTTGATCATCAACACCCTCAAGTATTCAAAATCATTATTGGGCAGCTCAAAGGCTTGTACATTATCAATTTCTAAAACATGAGGAGGAAAAAGATGTACCTATTGGATGCAATCCCAAAAGATGGCATCAATCCTTGTACTTATCAATTCAGTGGATGTTGCTCCTTGACATGAGTTTGCAGGGAAGTCCATCATATAAGCATCATCATCTGTATTACAATCATCATCTTCCTCTTTAATTTTCTGATCTGTTCCACATGGAGGATGGGGTAATCAACATCTGTCACACAAGTCAATTTGAATTGCATCATCAACAAGAGCCACTCTAGCATTTAATAGATTAGGCACCACCTTACTTTCCTTGACCTGAGATTTCCTATTTCCAAATCCAATAGGCCCTTTACCTTTGTAATAAAATCTCTGCTCATTCCTATGGTGATTGCCGAATCTATCTTTTGCTTGCTGCTTAGGCTGACCTTCTGAAGTTTGTCCAATTCCCTTCTCAGCTCTTTCCAACTTGTAGGAAATCTCTTTGATAGCCCCTACCAAATTTTTCACCAATTCCTCCAAGTCTACATTCTTGCTTTCTTGAGGCTTCTCAAGGTTTACCAATTTAACTCCATCTCTCTTAGGAGGTTACCCAACAACCTTGATATTGTTCTCAATTTGAAGTTCCATGGTGAAGGTTTTCCTTAAATTGCCAGGGTTCTTTTCCCTCAACTAATATGCATCCTTTTTATCAAATGCATCAGAATATTTTATCAAACAAGATTCGTCACATGGTCTTAAATTTACTGGCAATCTCCTCAAATTTTTATTGAACCTTGTGTTGAAGTCATAGACCATTTCATTTGGGTTTTTCTTGATATTCTCAAACTATGATAGGAGGAATCTAGGATCAGTCTTGTCACCATATTGCAGCCTGAATGCATTTTGCATTTCAGCCCATGAATCAATAGAATTATTTGGCAAGGCCTTGTACTAATCCCTAGCATCCTCCTCTAAAGTGTGGACAAACAATTTAATGTACACATCCTCAAATCCAACATAAAAATCCTCCATCATATTCATAAAGAGTTTCAAATGCTGATCAGTTGTTATGGCATTATTCCCTTGGAACTTTGGCAAACTACTTCTGACATCCTGAAGCACAACATTAGGATAACCAACGATTCCCCTAAAATTTATTGGGCCAAATGTATTGACCACAAATGGAGGCCTAGGTGGAGGCTGAGCCATGTATTCTGGTGGAGGTGATCTTGGGGGTGACACAAGCTGATGAGGAGTGTGAGGTCTTTACGGCTCAAGAATGTGTTTCACAAGATTGGTATTCACTAGGTGCTGATTTTCTTGGAAAGTTTTACTACAATTGAAACACACAGGTGTAGATTGAAGAAGAAACTCACCAAGTACAACAGAAGGACCTTCAGTAGTTGAATTAAGCAAGTTTATGGGAAGAATTATTGAATCAAAATCATTGGAAGAAGAGTGGTAATCATCTATTAAAGGATGATCTCTATCACTAATGGATATACCTTTGCTAGATGTTTGTCCTTCAACAACCTTCCAAACTTTTCTCTCCTCTAAAATTGTCTTTCCAAATTCTTGAAATAATTTTCTACTTCGGTCTCTCCTGAAGAGAGATCTTCTTCCTTCCAGGTTTACAGATTTATATGAAACACTTCACGTAATGTATGAGAAGGTACTAGTATTTATCAAAATATAATAGCCAGGAGTCACCACTAAGGACTTTCACCCTAGTTTGTGCAAATGCACTGTGAAGAACTATCAAATGACTGCAAATATTAGCACCATGCAAAGCTTGAAAAGATCTAATTTTCTTTCACTCAATTTATCAACTATTGTGCAAAGTTTGAAACAACAAATTAGAGACACTTGAACATATCAAAATTAGAATTCTACTCTCATTCCTTACTATAAATCTGATCAGAAACTAATTCTCAGCAATTTAGTTACACATAAATACATGAGAATTCTTACTAGAGATTTTGAAAAATTGAAAAACTAAAAAATGTCCTTGGCAACAGTGTCATTCAGGTGTTGACGGGCTCAAAAGAATATGAACTAGAAGTAGATTAAAAATTTAGTCTAGATATTGCATTCTTCATCCCTGACAACGACATAATTCGGATGTTGACGGGCTCAAAAGAATATGAACTAGAAGTAGATTAAAAAATTAGTTTGGATATTGCATTCTTCATCCTTGCCAACGATGCCATTAGTGTTGGTATCCAAATTCATTCTCCTTTTCAAGATGAGCAACAACACATATTCAATAGGGAGCTTAAATGTAGATAGATCATAAATGTGTATCGTTTTATAGATGGGGATGAAATCTAACTGACCCTTTGTTACTCGAGTTTGTGGAGAGATGGATAGCACCTTAAAAGGATGTGATCTTATCCTAACTATTTTAGGTTGTGCCTTTTAGCTAAGGTAAGAGAACCTATTTTGTAACATCTCTTGTTGAAGGAGATGCAAATACATTTCTTTTGCACAAATTTTATAGAGAAGACCTTGGGAAAAATATGATCAACAAACTAAATCTCACTCTCACGAGTTATCACTTCCTGATTATGGGGATATTTTCAATGCAAGGAAAAGGTTACAAAAGACATTAAGAAATCCTGATTGTGCTACATATTTTTGCAAGTAGATTTTGTTCCTATGTTGATACACATGGAAAATATGGGTAGTTTAGGGTAGGATTAATTGTTTTTTGAATGATTTTGCTAAGAGATGAAGTAGGATAAAGTTGATTATACTGGATCTTTGGAAGGACTTCACAATAATGAACAACTTCACAATAGAAAGCTCCAGAAAAGTCAATACATTCCTTCAACCAGAAGGTATGCTTCAATGGAGTCCCAAATCACCACGTTTGCACATAATCTTTGACACTCCAACACAAAGGCTTGAATTGGAAGACTCAATTAAACACTAAAGTTTCTGATTAATCACGCATAAGGTACACCCGAAGACTTACAAAAAATATTTATCAACAAATGACAATAAATTGATTTTAAATATATTTATGCTCTTCTTTAAATGAAATTGCAAACCCCATTAGACTGTCACAGGGACAAGATCCTGTGTGATTTCACAAAAAAATTAGTATAATATTGCAATAGGAACAAAAGAAACTATTTGGAGACGTTTTGAAAATAAAGCAGGAACAAAATTGCTAGAGATTAGACACAAATTAATTCCAAATTTGCTTAGATTCATTAGCAGGGGAAAGTTACATAGAACAGTCTTAGATCTTGTCAATGGCTATAAAGTTGCATCTAACTTGACATGATAGAAAATCTAACATAGAATAAATTAACATGTTATCTTGGAGTGGTCTCTCAAGAAGATGAACTTTCTCAAATTTTCTCTTAGGGCTTCAAAATGCCGACCATTTGCATGACAAATTTATGTAATATATACCTTTCAGTCACTCACTCACTCACTTTTTCCCTCAAATATTCCTTCCAAAAGTGGAATTTTTAGAGCACCTTTGCTTATGCAATATTTTTGGAAAATGAAATCTAACAAACTCATAAAAATTTGCCAGTTTTTCTTTCAAAAGACGAATCATTATAAAAAATTCATCTTTCTTTAAAATGGAAGCGCTTTTTTAATTTCCCATGCATGTAGATCCCTTTCATTTTATCATTTCAACTTTTCCCCTTCCCAATTTGTTAATCTGCTATATTTTTGGATATGGTAATTCACGTTTTTCACAAACTAGAGTAAAAATTCATTTGAAAAATTCCTTAGGTTCACAAATTGAACCCCTAAATTGAGTAATGTCGGACCCTGTAGGCCAAGATGACACGAATTGGTAAAAAAATCGATGAGGATTGATGCAAAAAATTCATCTCCAAACTTCCTAGAGCTCAAATGGTGGTGAAATTGGTGAAATGCACAACTACCATGTCGGTCTATGCTCCTCAACTTCAAATTTAAGCCCTCCACGTGGCAGATCTGGGTAAAAATGGGCCTCGGGACAGTCTTTTTACCTTTTTACTACTTTTGGAATTTTTTCACAATTTCTTGAATTTGTCTCGCCACTCCACCAATGAGATTTGAGCCTTGACACGTGGCACAATATGACTAGATATGGAGTCACAGCTCAATTTTACACATTTTGCATCTTTCCGGAATAAAGGAAAAAAATTCATTTTTCCTCCATGCCATCTACATACCTCTAACAGGACACTTGTACTCATATGATTGGTCCCATGAGGCACCTCAGGTCTCATTTCATATTTTTAACTCCCTATTTCCTCAAAGGGAAAATTTTTAAGATTTCCTCTGCCAACTCACACCTCTCGTTATTGACTTCTCAGATGAATTTTGACTTTTTGCCCTCAGGCTCGCAGGTTAGTTTGATACATTGAGTCATTTGAATATAAGAGGCAAAATTTCCAAGTTTCCCCTGATATTCCACCTCCCCACCTCTTTGAATTTTCAAATTACCATGTGTCACCACGATGCGAACCTTGAGGCGGTCCCAAAAATTTGATACCTTGCACGAGCGTGGGGCTCGCCAAGTGTCATGTTCTGGTGAGATTTGTCTGAATGCTTGAAGCTTAGTAGAAGGCACCACATGTCATATTCCGAGGCAGTATCCTTTTGGTCATTGAATAGTCTAAGTAAAATTCAAATAGAGCGGAGGCCTCCACATGTCATCCTGATGCACTTCTTTAAGATGGTGCCCTAAAGTGGAGACCTTGAATGAGCACAAGCTCGTTGCATGTCATACTTCGCCAAACTCCTCCAACTGCATAAATTTTTTTTCCAAGTGTGGGCCAACTAGTGTAAGCCTCCACATTTCCTCCTAGTGCTACTCCAAGGCCAAAGAAAAAATTTAATCTTCAAACGAGCGTCGTTTACTCACATGGAAAGATTTTATGAGTTTGAGACTTTTTATAGAATTTTTGAAGTGTTTAGGCAAGCCGCGTCCATACCAAAAGGTGCCACATCCCCTATAGATGCAAGGATGCAAATTTGACTGGGAGAAATGCCTATCAAACTGAAAAATATGGAAAAATAATGATTTAAGCCTGGAAATGAAATTTCCTTCAAGGATAGAGAGTTTATAAAGTTACAAGGATCAAATACTGTTCCTCATGGCCATATCAATTCATTCTGCTTCAAGTATTTAAGGCAGAAATGAAAAGAATGAAAAATTATGACTATGGCAATAGAGGGAATGGGGAAAACATGAATTTTTTGAAAGGATAGAGCACAGAGGGACTCAAAATACAAATGTTTTCAGAGGAACAAAGAAATTAGGAGACAAATATGGACCCATACATGATCTTTGACCCAAGGGCAGACTTAAAACGACAACAAAGAGCTAGTCATGCACAACATGGGGAAGGATAAAATTACAGAGGCCATAAATCAATAAATTTTCAAGGGAAAAAATGGGGTGAGACAATTTTGAGAACCAACAGCTTGCACCATGGTATCTTAGTCCCATTTGTCAATGCAAACTTGTCAATACAGAAATTTTGATAAACTCCAAACTCTTCCTTTCCATCCACGAGTGTGGTAAACTTCTCAAGGATCCTCCATTCTACCCTGAATTCATCACGTATTTGTTTATAACACTTCTCTAAGCGCGCCTTGTGGTTGACCGTCATGGTTTCACATGTATACTTCTTTAACCTTTTTGTGGGAAAGGGATTATCTTCTGGATACTCCCAAATGAAATTCTCTGGCCCATCAGGAACTCCAATATCTGAGAAGATGATAGTAAGGAGAATGTTTCCAAATAGTATCTTTTTCTTTTCCTACATGCTACTTATGATCTCATCTGCAATGAAGGCAGACAAGATATAGATGGTCCCTTTGGAGATCTTCTAGCATACATTCAACCATGCCTTGTTTACTTGCATCCATCTTTCTTGGTCATCAAGCTTGGTGACCAAGCACACAACCATCCTCATAACAGGGTCTAGAATTTTTGTGATGTCAAAGTACCACAAACCCTTTTTATAGTCATAAGTTGCTAATGTTTCCTTGATGACCTCCTTATCACTCAAATCATCATCTATGGATTCTCCTTCATAATTCAGGACAATGAATTTGGATATTAATTGAGGGGTTATGTGCATCTTACAGCTTGCAAAGTATAAATGGTCTTCATGTACATGTGATATCAACCACTGATATAACTGCTCGGGATTGCCAAAATAAGGAACCTCATAAAGTTGCAACAACCCTTCCTTTTCCAAATTTTCTTTCACCTCATCACTATATATTGGCATTACATATAGTGTCCTCTTATTAGTTGGATGAACCAGCTCTAACATCATTTATTTCTCTATAGTTCTTACGTGATGGTTCTAATCGATCATGGCCATTTGTCTCAAGTGCGCTACCCACGCATTTCCGAGCAACACTCCATCTAGGTACTACATTTCTACATACAATTCCTTATTAGAGCTAGCGATGGCAGAGGTTTGTTTTCATTTTCCCTTGCCCTTCTGTTACTTTGGTGAAATGGTCACCTTCTTTAGTTCCACTAGGTGGATTTTTCCACTACACGGACTTTAAGTTCCATTACCCATGTGCCTAATCATGCGTGAAAAAACTTCTACAACATTTTGGCGCGTAAAAATCCAATATGACCGAAGAATCTTACATGTGTGTTTACATCACCAAAGGCACTTCTTTTGGCCTTTACCTAATTTTTTCCCTCGCCTACCTCATGTGTTTCTTGTACTCTTCATTCCTCATACGTGGTATTTGTTACAACCTTCTTGACACCACAATTCATTATCCATCGTTTCCCCATGCAATTTCTCAATCTTACGTGCTTTCTTCTACTCAGTCTCTCAACTTTTACTATTGGCCTATACTTTAATTTACACTATTCCACCCGACACTAAAACAAATGTGTGGTCCTGTGCACATACAAAACTTTATAAAATAATGTGGTTACCAGCAAATGAGGCGTAAAATGAAACAAAAAGAAAGGAACCAAAATGAGAAAGGGAAACACAAGAAAATAAATAGAATAAAGGGAAATTCTAAGCTAACTAGTAATACCACCTTATTTAGAACTACCGAGAAGAGTTATTTATGGCAGTGCTTCAGCCTACTCCCATTGAAATGACCTAGTAATCACGTCCCATACAATGATTGTAACTGGAAAGTGCCTGGATCAAGGATGTATGAGATGATGTAAGGGCCTAACCAATGGACTTTCATCTTCCCAGGATGGTGCAAAAACTTGGATTAATACAAAAATACCATCTTCCTAACCTCAAACTGTTTGTTCTTGATGTGACAATCATGTCATGCTTTTATTCTTGCTTTCTCTATATTTTGACTCCATCTAGCAAGTGATCACCTCTCGCCTAACTGCATCAACTTATCAATCCTCTCTTCCAATGCTTGTTCATAAGCTAATCCTCCTACACACACTATACATAGTGATGGTAACAATAATTCAACCAGCAAAAAAACTTCTGCGCCAACTACCAATTGAAACGGTGTGGCCTTGTTTAATCTCTTATAGGTTTTCATGTATGCCCATTAAATGACTGATACCTTATCATCCCAATCTTGTCTTCCAACGTCATAGATCTTGGTCAAGAAATGTCTTAGTATTTTGTTAAATGCCTCAACAGCTCCATTTTCTTAAGGGTGATAAGGGATATTCTTATGATGAGCCACCATAAATTTTGCGAACAGAATCCTGACCATCTCATTCAGGAAATGTGTATCTCTATCACTTGTTAATCTTAAAGGACAACCATACTTACTGATTATGTTCTCCACTTAAAATCTAGCAGTTGTCGCTATAATGGAATCCTTCGTAGGTGCTACCTCTTCCCATATTATTAGGTAATTAGTGCAAGTAATGATATACTGTGAACCATTCCTTCGTGCGGATGGAGAAACTGGCCCTACAAAGTAAATTTCCCATTTTTCAAATGGTTCAGTGCTGGCTATTGGTTGTAAGGGGATTTCATCCCTTCTTCCAGGTTTTCCAACGCACTAGAAATGGTCACAGGCTTTGCAAAACTCAATACAATCCTAGTATATGCTTTCCCACCAAAGCCCTATGAGTATAATCTTCTTTGTGAGTTTATTTCCCACATAGTTTCCTCCTATAATCCCACCATGCACCTCCTTCATAATAGCAATGCACTCATGTTACAAAATGCATCAGCGCAGAACCTCATCACAGCCTAACTTGTACAGATCTTCGTTAATCAACATGTAAGGTGCGGCGCGTATAGAAAATTGTTTCGTCTCCAAATCCTTCACCCCTTCCGGTGCCACACCTATTTTGAGAAACACTATGATATCTTTGAATTATGAGGGTGTGTTTCGTAACCTAAATTTGTTTGTTTACAACATTGTATCTTCAATGCTTTGCATGTCCTCCCCTGAATTAATCCTTGATAAGTGGTCAGGTCATGAATTACTCTTTCTGGGTTTTACAACCACCATGAATTCAAACTCTTTGAATAATAGGACCCAATGACATATGTGCCCTTAAAAAATGGGCTTGTTTACCAAGTATTTCAATGCCATATGGTCTGTATATAATATCAAGGGTGTTTCCAATAGGTATTGTTTAAACTTATACAACACATAGATCATTAATAGTTCCCCATGCTCAGTAGCTATGTAATTATGTTATGTTTGTGCCAACTTTCTACTGGCAAAACATAAGGGGTGATCAACAATCCCCTTACCAGGTTGTGCTAGTACTGCTCCTATAACTATCCTTGAGGCATCAACATGCACATGGAAAGGATTATCCCAAGAAGGAAAATGTAGTATGGGTGCAATGACAAGACTATCCTTCAAAGTGTCAAACAATTTTTCTTGCTCCTCTCCCCAATGAAAGGAACTCTTTTGTTTTAGCAATTCCTCCATGGGCATGTTGATCTTGGCATACCCCTTGATGAATTTCCTGTAGTACCCCGTATATCTAAGGAATATGTGCACTAAGCTTTGAATAGTATAAGGTGCGGCCTCTACAAAGAATAAAATTAAAGGCTTGCATGGGTCGGCGGGCTGCTGGAGGAAAAAAGGGAAATTTTTCCTTTTTGACAAAATGAGTTAAAGTGGTAATTTTAAGCATGGCTCTGCAATGAATCAGAGGGAGACACGTGTCAAAAGCAATGATAGAGGGGAGTGTAGGCCACCAGTGAGTTTTGAAAACTTCAAAATTTTGTGAAGGACGTATGAAGCAAAAAAGGGAGTTATGGC
This sequence comes from Taxus chinensis, assembly GCA_019776745.2. Taxonomy (NCBI): domain Eukaryota; kingdom Viridiplantae; phylum Streptophyta; class Pinopsida; order Cupressales; family Taxaceae; genus Taxus; species Taxus chinensis. The sequence continues at coordinate 30,421,396 of CM034146.1, read as the reverse complement.
CCCACAACGAATCACATAGAGACACGTGGCAGGGAATGGTAGAGGTGCAGGATGGCGGAGGAAATGTCAAAATTTTTACTTCACAAAATATTATTAAAATATGAAATGAGAAGCACTACCCCTCAACCAATCATATGAGTACATGTGTCTTCTGGGAGGCTGAAGCTGTGGAGGAAAATTGAAAAAAATTCCTTTTTCCAAAAACGGTGGAAATGTGTAGAATCTAGTGGCGATTCCGATGGGACCCATATTGGGACACGTGGCAAGCTCATTTTCAAAGGGCGGAGGGGTGAAGAAAAATGTCAAATTTTTTACATTTTTTCAAAAAGTGTTAAAATGTCAAAAAATGATCCCAAGCCCATTTTCAATCATAGTGTGACATATGGAGGACTCAGATTGAAGGGAGAAAGGAAAATCAATGGTATATGTGGATTTTTTAGTTTGGCCACCATTTTTGCTCTAGGAAGTGTTGAAATGTGTTTTTTGCATCGATTTTGATAAATTTTTTGACAAATTCGTGTCGTTTGTGCCTGAAAGGACCAATGCAATTGGTTTTGATGATCAATTTGAAGATCGAAGATGTTTTTGAAATGAATTTTTTCCCTAACCCATCCAAAAATGTGAAATATCAGATCCAAAAGTTGCAGAGTCAAATTTTGGAGGGATAAGGATGAAATAATGAAAGAAAGGGGGTCTGCATGCTTTGAATATGAAAAATGTGCCTCCACAATCGATAATGATTTAAATTTTGCAATGATTCATCTCTTTTTGAGATAATTGGCAACTTTTCAGACATGTTTTGTTAAATGTCCCTATCTGCAAATCATGAGGAATTTCTGTAACAAATTTGATCCTTTGGCATATTATTTTCTTGGGAAAGATGGCTCGAATGGGATTGAAAGCTATATATTGCATGAATTTTTCATGAAAAGGGTTGAAAGAGTTTAAAAAATCCCTGGAAAACTAAAAATTTCACATAAAAATATGGGAAGAATTCCATTCTCTGAGAAACTACCTGAGAACCATTTCTAATTCCTTTTTGCATAGAATTTTTATCATGTTGAGTTCGTTTCAATTGTAAAGCCATCAACAAGCTCTGAGATTGTTCTTGAAACATTCCCCTACTGATAAATTTGATCATTTATGGATTATTTTGCATTGTCTCTTTGTAAAATTTGCATACAGTTATGTTTCAGAATGCATTTCAAATTTGTGTTTCTTGTTTCCTGTTGTAGTCTTGTGTTTAAAATCTATCTTGATCATACATGGTCTCATTTCCTGTGATTAGTTTAGTGGCATTTGCAATATCACATTCAAAATAGCTTTCATCTGATAAAGGAATAAATAAATTTAAAATCACTCTACTTTCACTTTTTTCAGAGATTATTTGTAAACCTTTGGGTGCACCTCAGGTCATGATTAAATAGTAATTGTTAAATTCTTCATTAGTTCATTCTAAATCAAAATTTTGTGATAGATGATCAAAGATTGTGTGGAAAAGTGCAGATCTGGGCCTTCATTTGATGCACATATCCTGGTTGAAGGGATGATTAACCATTTTTTTACTTTTTGATGTTAAGTTTCTCCATATTTTGCTGAAATCCTCAAAGAGTTTGGTGGACCTTGGTTTGTCTTATCTAAACTCCCACCCAAAAACCATTCAAAACAACTAATCCTACTCTATTTTACTCCTATTTTGATCTGTATACCCACAGAAGATAAAAATCCATTTGCTAAAGTATGTAAAATAGATCAGGATTTCAAAATGTCTTCAGTAACCCTTGCTTTGTATTGAAAATATCTCCATAATCTAGAAGTGACAACTTGTGAAAGTCATATTTGGAGTGTTGACCATATTTTCCCAAGGCCCTTTTCATACTATTTACACAAATTGAGGCATATATTCATCTCCTTCACCACTTTGGGGTTACAAAATAGGTTCGCTTGCCTTGGTTAAGAGGCACAACCTAAAACAGTTAGGAAAAGATCAAGTCCTATTTGAGTGTTATCCATCTCTCCACAAATATGAGTGCTAGTTAGATCACATCCCCAACTACAAAATGACATACATCATGATCTATCTGTCTTCAAGCTTCATGCCATATCTTTGATGCTACTCAGACTGAAAAGGAGAACAAATTTGGGTACCAACACCAGTGGCACCACTGCCGGGGACATTCTTGGTTCAACTTGATCCGTGATCATACATATTTGAGATAGTTGAATGCATATCAAACCCTAGTAATGTCTCTTACAATTTCTATATGCAAATATATTGTTAAAGCATCATTCTATACTCAGATTTTTAAGGTATATGCAAAGGTTTCAAACTCTATCTACAATTTTATTAGTTTCTAGCAGTAGTTGCACTTCATTTACATTTGTGGTTGATAGATTCAAGAAAAGGAAGATTTGATCTATAAAGTTTGGAAAGATTTTCAGTGCTGATAAGTATTTGACAGAGTATTTTAGTACATTTACACAACTAGGGTGAAAGTTGTTAATGGAGACTCCATGTTGTTTTGATCTTGATAAATACCAATGTCTTAGATTTCTATCATTTATTTTTTGGTGTTCCTAATCTGCAAACCTAGAAGGAAGAATATCTCTCTTCAGAAGGGACCCAAGTAGAAATTTATTTCAAGAATTGGGAACAAAAATTTTAGAGGAAAGAAAAGTTTGAAAGGTTGTTGAAGGTCAAACATCAGGAAAAGGTATATCCATTGGTGAGAGAGATCAAATTTTAGTAGGGGATTATAACTCTTCTTCTAGTGATCCTGATTCAAGCAATCTTCTCATAAACTTGTTTACTTTAACTAGTGAAGGTCCTTCTACTGTACCTGGTGAGTTCATTTTTCAAACTGCACCTGTGTGTTTCAATTCTAGTAAAACTTTCCAAGAAAATCAGCACTTAGAGAATACCAATATTGTGAACCACATTCTTGAGCCCCAAAGACCTCACACTCCTCATCAAATTTTTTTACCCTCAAGATTACCACCTCAAAAAAATATGGCTTAGCCTAGAACAACATTTGTTTCTAGCACCTTTGGTCCTATAAATTTTAGAGGAATGGATGGTTACCCAAATGATGTCCCCAAGATGTAAGCAATAGGTTACCAAAGTTTCGAGGTAATAATGCAATAACTGGTGATCAGCATCTCAAACTTTTTGTTAACATGATGGAGGATTTTGAAATAGACTTTGAAGATGTGTATGTTAAATTGTTCATTCATACACTAGAAGAGGATGCTAGGGATTGTACAAGGCTCTACCTGATAATTCTATTGATTCATGGACTGAAATGCAGAATGCATTCAGGTTGTAATATGGTGATAAGACCGATCCTAGGTTTCTTTTCTCTGAGTTCAAAAATATCAAGTAGAACCCCACTTAATCAGTTCATGACTTCAACACAAGGTTTTAAAAAAATTTGAGAAGGTTTCCTATTAATTTGAGGCCATGTGATCAGTCATCTTTAATCAAATATGCAGATGCATTTGATAAGAAGGTAACCTATTACCTAAGAGACAAGAACCCTACCAATTTAAGGCAGGCCTTTACCATGGCACTACAGAGTGAAAATAACATTAAAGAAATTGGGAAACCTCTCAAGATGGCTAGTGTAAAGTTGATAAACACTGACAAGTCTCAAGAAAGCAAGAGTGTAGACTTGAAGGAAGTGTTGAAAACTTTGGCAGGGGCTGTTAAAGAGATTTTCTACAAGTTGGCAAGAGTTGAGAAGGGAATAGGGAAGACTTCATAAGGTCAACAAAAAGTACAAAACCATGACAAATTTTCCAATAATCCTAGGGGTGATCAGAGATCTTATGATAGAGGGAAAGGACCCATTGGGTATACAAATAGACATCCTCAAGCACATGAAGGAAGAGTGTTACCTGATCCCCTAACTGCTAGGGTTGCTACTGTTGATGAAGTTGTTGATATTGATTAGTGTGATAGGTGTTTTCTTCCCCATCCTCCATGTGAAGTGGACCAACAAGATGGTGAAGCTAATAATGATGATGGTACTGATGATGATATTCTCATGGTGGGTTTTTCTTCAAGCTCACAAGAAGGAGCAACATCAACTGAGGTAATAAGTGCAAGGATAGCTGCAACCTTTTGGGATTGCATAAAATGGGTACAAGTCCTTCTTCCCTCTCATACTCTTGAAGTTGATTTAGTGCAAGCTTTTGAAATTCCTAACAATGAATTTGAATACTTAAGAGATTTGATGATCAAGAATTATGATGGAGGTATACCTTCAGAGGAAGATAGAAAATTGTTAATGAATGTCGTTGTGGCTCAAGAGAAAGAGTATAACACTAGGAGCAAGTTTGTTAAGGGATTTGGGCCTCAAGAAAAACCTAAAACATCCTTTCTTACAAGTATTCTCAAAGAATATCCTAGAAGAGAAACACATGCCAAAAGCTCTGCTATCCCAAGCAAAAATTACAGTCCTCCTTGTGACCAAGCTGCCAAAGAATCCCATGCCATCTAAAGAATCTGCTTGTCTCCATTCCAATGTTTCCTTGCCAAAGAGTGTTCCATATGACATAGCCTAGGTATTGAGCCAAATCAAAGTGAGTGTTTGAATCATTGAGTTGCTTAGGATTCCTGAGCACAAAAAGAGAGAATTTGAGTAATTGGGATTGAAAGAGGAGAAGAGTACCCCAAGTAGAAATGTAAACATTTTTCAAACTCCTCAAATCATTACAGACCTTGAAACACCACCAACATTAGAGGATCTTGGAGAAACACCTGAGGTATACTTGGGGATATCCTTGGTTGATTCCCAATTGAATTTCAATCCATTCTTTACAACTTTGATCATAAAGGATAGACTACTTCATAATTGTATGTTTGATTCCGATGCATCATGCATCTAGATGTCATGAATGTGTTGGATATCAAAGTAACAACAACCTATGGAAAGTGTACTACCATGGACTCAAGAGAAGTGCTGGTGGTTGGTTGTGTGAAGGGTTTGGTAGTACAACTTGCATCTTATCCTGAGAGGAATTTAAAATTAGATGTTGTGATTGTTTATTACCCTACCAAATGGGGTATGTTATTATCAAGGAAATGGGCTGCAAGTGTCCAAATAGACTTTTATTTTTCCACTATTCACATTGAGGGCAGCCTTGTCAAGATCTATAAAGAAAAGAAGATGTTACACCTTATTGAATATCCCAACAATGCTTCCTATGAGGTGTTGTTTGTTGATGTTGATGTTGATAAATTTATTGGGTTTGTTGATGGTAAGGAGAAAAAGATAGATCAGTCAAAGTGCCTTGAATAGGTAGGTTCCTCTTGGACCTTGCTATTTGATGGAGCTTCCTCAAAATTTAGAAATAGTGCTGGTATAATTCTGATTTCTCATAGCTTGGAAGAGTTTGTTTTGTCCTTCAAGCTTAATTGTGAATGTACTAACAACATTGTTGAGTATGAATCCTTGTTGTTGGGTCTGAGAATTTCATGGAAGTATGGTGTTAAGGACATCATTATAAAAGGAGATTCAGAGCTAGTTGTCAAAAAAATAAGAATACTATATGCTACAAAAAATCAACGGATGAAGCAGTACAAACATGCAGTTTGGGATCTAATTAAGATGTTTGATTCCTTCAACATTGTGCATCATGAAAGGAGTTTCAATGTTGTTGCTAACAAGTTGGCAGTGTTGGGGTCAAGATTTGGAAATTGTACCATTTCACCTTATTGTGAGTACAATATTGAAGTGTTAACTAGGCCAGGTATCCTTGACAACATCAAGCATTGGCAAGTGTTTAATGATGATGCTCAAGTGCAAAGGTTCTTGCAAAATCAAGGCCAATTTATAGATCAGAATATTGATTAGGAACCAATGGTGTGTGTGATTAAAGGAAGAGAGACTTTGTTTGGAAAGGATATCATCCAGTTGAAAACTAACACCATTCCTAAAGGGCTGGTTACTCTTGAGTCAAACTTTAACAATGTTGATTGCATCATCAATAGAAACATGTTTGCCTCAAGGGATGTGGAAGAGTGTAACTTGGGCACTAATGATAAACCAAGAAAATTTTGGTTAGGTAGAAATCTAAACAAAGAGGAAAAATAGTCCTATGTCCAACTATTGAAAAAATATCAGAACTATCTTTCTTGGTCTTATTCAAAGCTGAAAGCATACAAAGAGGTCTTGTTTCAGCATGAGATTCCTCTTGAAACAAATGTCAAGCCCTTTACACAAAATCAGAGGCCAATTAATCCACTCCTCTCCATGAAAATACAAGATGAATTGAATAAAATTGAGGGAGGGATCATTCAGCCCACAAGGTATTCATCGTGGGTTGCAAACCTTGTGCCAGTCAGAAAGAAAAATGAAGATATTAGACTTTGTGTAGACTTCAGAAATCTAAATAGAGCTTCATTAAAAGACAATTATCATTTTCCAAACATGGAAAAAATGCTGCAGTTAGTGACTGGATCTGAATTGTTGTCCACCTTGTATGGTTTCTCTGGCTACAATCAAGTTATTGTCAAGGAGTCAGAAAGATTTAAAACTGCCTTTACCACTCCTTAGGGAACATATGTTTATGTAAGAATGCCTTTTGGTCTCATGAATGTTGGAGCTACCTTCGAAAGAGCAATGGATGTTGCTTTTGTTGGTAACATAAATGACATCATTGCAGTTTATCAGGATGATGTGACTATGTTTTCAAGGAACAGAAAAGATCACTTGCAACACTTGGAAAGAATGTTGATCAGATGTAGAGAATATGGCATTTATCTCAATCCAAAGAAGTGTCATTTTGGAGTGTAAAAGGCCAAGCTACTTGGTCATATTTTTGACAACTATTTATGTCATTTGTGCCTGTAAGGACCAATACAATTGGTTTTGAGGATCAATTTGAAGATCAAAGATGTTTTTGAAATGAATTTTTGCACCAACCCATCCAAAAACGTGAAATATCATATCCAAAAGTTGCAGGGTTTAATTTTGGAGGGATAAGGATGAAATAATGAAAGGAAGGGGGTCTAAATGCTTTGAAGATGAAAAATGTGCCTCCACAATGGATAATGATGCAAATTTTGCAATGATTCATCTATTTTTGAAACAACTGGCAAATTTTTGGATGTGTCCTGTTAAACGTCCCTGTCTGCGAATCATGAAGAATTTTTGTAACAAATTTGATCCTTTCGCATATTATTTTCTTGGGAAAGAAGGATAAAATGGGATTTAAAGCTATATATTGCATGAATTTTTTATGCAAAGGGTTGGAAGAGTTTAAAAAATCCCTAGAAAAATAAAAATTTCACAGGAAAATCTGGGAAGAAGCCCATTCTCTAATAAACCACATAACAACCATTTCTAATTCCTTTTTTAATCATATTTGTATCATGTTGAGTTTGTTTCAGTTGTAAATCCATCAACAAGCTCTGAGATTGTTCTTGAAACATTCCCCTGCTGATAAATTTGATCATTTATGGATTATTTTGTGTTGTCTCTTGGCAAAATTTGCATACAGTTATGTTTCAGAATGCATTTCAAATTTGTGTTTCTTGTTTCCTGTTGTAGTCTTGTGTTTGAAATCTATCTTGATCATACATGGTCTCATTTCCTGTGATTAGTTTAGTGGCATTTGTAATCTCCCATTCAGAAGAGCTTTCATCTGATAAAGAGATAAACAAATTTAAAATCACTCTACTTCCTTGATTTCAGAGATTGTTTGTAAACCTTTGGGTGCACCTTAGGTCATGATTAAATAGTGATTGTTAAATGCTTCATTAGTTCATTCTAAATCCAAATTTTTTGATATATGATCAAAGATTGTGTGGAAAAGTGTAGATCTATGCCTCCATTTGATGCACATATCCTAGTTGAAGGGATGATTAACTATTTTGATACATTTTGTTGTTAAGTTTCTCCATATTTTTCTGAAATCCTCAAATATTCTGGCAGACCTTGGTTTGTCTTATCTAAACTCCCACCCAAAAATCATTCAAAATAACTGATCCTACCCTGTTTTACCCCTATTTCGACCTATATACCCATAGAAGATCAAAATCCATTTGATAAAGTATACAAAACAGATCAGTATTTCAAAATGTCTTCAAAAACCCTTTCCTTGCATTGAAAATATCTCCATAATATGGAAGTGACAACTTGTGAAAGTCAGATTTGAAGTGTTGATCATATTTTCCCAAGGTCCTTTTCATACTATTTGTAGAAATTGAGGGATATCTTCATCTCTTTCATAATTTGAGGGTTACAAAATAGGTTCACTTACCTTGGTTGAGAGGCACACCCTAAAATATTTAGGACAAGATCAAGTCCTATTTGAGTGCTATCCATCTCTCCACAAATATGAGTGCCAGTTAGATCACATCCCTGGCTACAAAATGACATATATCATGATCTATCTATCTTCAAGATTCATGCCATATCTATGATGTTGCTCAGATTGAAAAGGAGAACAAATTTGGGTACCAACAAAACCACAGGTCAACAATGGTTTGTAAGATATTGCTAGAGATGAGGGGCTATGGAAGCACTAGGAATATTGCTCATTTCGTTGTGTTAGTGGTTTTCTCCTTGAATCATCTTAATCTGAACAGATGTTACCTTTTGTGTCTTACCCATATGATTTTAGGCCATAGAGTGGAATGTTTTAGATTCTGATTGGATCCATGTTACCTATGGTCCCCTATTGGGGTTATGGAAGTGATTTGTAAGATATTTATAGAGAGGAGGGGCTGCGGAAGTGCTCTGTATTAGTTGTTCTCTTCATGAAGCATATTACACTTTACGGATGTAACCTTGGTGGCTAACCCATCATGAGTGTAGGCCATATGAGGAGGAAAGTTTGCAGATTCTTATCCTGGATCCATATTCGTGCTCTGGTCCCCTATCGCGGTTATGGAAGTGACCTTCTCCCTAAGCCATATCTGCTAGAGAGGATGGGAATACGAAATTATCTTTCCTTATTGATATTCTACATACCATCCTTGAGTTCATCTCGGTCATCCTTTGCATCTTTGCTCATTATTCCTTTACTTCCAAATTGAATGGTTATTTCTAGCTTTATACATTGCGACTCTTTCCTTGTAAATCCTTTAAAATTGTGTGCAAAGTATCCTCAATACACCTCCATATGTGATGTAGGAAATAAGTTCTGAATACTTTCCATGTACCACTTTCTCTATTGAAACTAGTGTCCTTTGTCTTGGAATCTCCCTGGCATACGTGGGCTCTACATGTGTCATCACTAGTACAGGTTTTATCCCTTACTCACGTGCCACTCTTGGAATCCACTCTGAATCAGCCTTCTTGATGCTCACCATCCGAATGACTTTTTCCTTCCAATGTTTCTAGTTCATATGCTCAAAAATATCTAGACATTCTTGGTACTTATCTTTCATTCCGCACCAATGAACATTATAAATGATAAGGAAACTCACATTTGTAATGCTTTTTAGATCCATAGTTATAACAAGTTCCTCATGGAAACTCAATTCATCCTCCTCCACGATTACTGTGAACATGAAATCCTCCACAAAGACCTCTTTCACGTACTCCTCTATCTGAGCACATCCTTCATAACAACAATCTTCATCCTTAGAACTTCTTACAAGGCTAGTCTAGTGCACACCAAGATCAATAGCATCATGGATTTGATCAATCAGTCTGCAGTCCTTCATATCATGGGTCGTAGAGATACAAATTTAAAATAACAAGAAACATTATTACGGACTGAACACTATAGTAAAGGACATCTACTTGCATCATGATCCCCATGGAAAATTTCACATTCTACTGGCATATCACGTACCGAATTCCGAGAGAAACTAACCTTTAGATGCCCTTCCACCTCAAAGTATGTACACCAAAGCCCACTAAGAACCTCATGCACTGTGTTTGTCGAAAACTTATCTAACTACTTGGCCATTACAACAATTTTAAAATCTAGAAAGGGACTAACACTAGTATCAACGCTCCCAACAGCTTCGGCAAGTAGGTCAACTGTTATCCCAAATTCACCCTCAAGGTAAATTTTTGTAATTTATGCAAATTCTTTAGGCTCAAATAGGTTGAAATGGTTTGAGGGAAAAAAATTTAATTTTCAGGGTGCCTCTCCACTTTTCTCTAACTTTTCCATCCAAGAAAAATCCAAGAAGTCAGAAAAAATGAGAAAATTTGAGAAAATTGGCCTCAGATAGTGTATTGTGGGTGGATAAGAGATTTGTGTCCAAGACAACACAAGTTCACGTGGGACATCTGGGACCTGAAAAGCTAAAATTATCGTAGGCGGTTCAAATAAACAAAATTGGATATTTTTATTTGGGTGGTCCGCGGAACATTGGAACAGCTAGGACCCAAAAAGCTGAAATGGCTGAAAGTAGAGGGAGTCGCCGAAGTCGATTCAAAATGTCCCAGGCTGCAAATACGATGTCGGGACGCACGGGACCCAAATTTTTGAAATCATTGATTTGCAAAGGAATCAAAAAATTCAAGTTTTTGTGCCTGTGATGCATAGATATGCATGGGACATGAGTTCACCAAAATGCTGAAATGGTCAACCATAAAAGGATGCGGGCGAAGCGTGAGCGGTCAATGGCCCTGACGGCCCGGTTAATGGCGGGATGCATGGGACATCAAAACCCAATTTCACCATGGAAGAAGGATTATGCATGGACCATAGGTTTATTTCTTAGATAGTTGGGACACAAGGAACCGAAATATCTGACATGTTTGCATGCAAAATAAAATAGTGGAAATCAGATCTCGTACTTCAAACAACCATAACTTTTGACCCCGAGCTCTGATTTTCATGAAATTTGACTTTCTGGAATGAGGAAAAAGTCCTCTACACAATTTCTTAAGTTTGATGAGGGTAGGTATATTAAAATAAAGGAAACATCTCCATCTCTGATAAATTAAATGCTCATTCTTGTTAAATGACAAAAATGCTTGGCAGACACAAAATAGCTGTCTACACTTAGAAGGCCATAACTTTTGCATTTCTCAACAAAAACACACAAAATTAGTACTGTTGGAATCCTGATTCTTATATTTATGCACATAAATAAATAAATATGGAATTTGATAAGGAATAGATGGTTATTTCATAGAAAACTTTCCCATTTCAGAGAAATGGTTTTATTTGGTAGCCTTTATTCTATGGGTAGCCGAGATTGATTCATGAAGCATATGCTGACATTTTTCACTGTTGTAAGTTATAGGACCATATGGGTAGCATTTTTCAAGCAACAAAACATCATTTCACTTCATTTATGACATCTTGCAAGTGGTGGGGAAGTAATATTTCGGGATTTTCATTTTTCCTCTCTCTCTCTCTCTTCTTGGAATTCTAAATAAGAGTGTTGGGATCATTGTAAAGAGAGATAGTTTTTGAGTAGAAAAACTCTATCAAAATTTGGTTTGTGAAGCCAATGTGTTGCAGGACCTTGTGGCAGACTTCTTGCATCATGATTTAGGCCCTTATTTTGTAATAAATCAAATTTTTCATATCAATGAAGTAATAGATGCAAGTTTGTGGATGTATCTTCCCCTAATGTGTTTGTTTGCATTCCTCTTGCCCTTTTAATCTCATTTTATATATTTTGTGTCTATAATATGCTATTGTAGGGATCCATTATCATTGTGTGTGTATGAAATTTTGTTGCTAATGCATTTGTTGGACTATGGAGAACCATTATCACCCCTTCTAGTATGCATTTTGCTTCTATTTTTCACACATTGGAAGGCTATTCTCACACTCTCCTTTTCTAGTGTATCGACGTAGTGTAGGCTCTGTTTTCAAATACTCTCTCTCCTTGGTCCCTTGAAAATTTATATTAGGGCAAGATAGTCTTCCATGCATTAGATTAGATTGTGGCAGGTAGTTTAGGAGTAAGAACCAACTTTGTCTATAGGTCTATCTCAAGTAGAAAGTCCCCCAACTTGGATGATAGTATCCATACTTATCCAATTACATTTACCAACCCAAACACACACAATTTTGCAAACCATAGCGGTGTTGTGAGTGCTCACTCGATAAATGCAACTATGTCTAAAGCCCCTCCTTTATGTGAGGTCATGTAAGTTTCCACTTGTGTGAGGAGCCCTTTGCATAAATGAAGTGTTATCACTTATTTCAAAGAAACCATTGAGAATGTTGAGAAGCATTATAGGAGAGTTTAACATTAAGTCATTTAATAAAAGCGTAATATTAATTGTAACTCTCAGCATTCCCTAATGGATCTAACTTCACGGTGTTGAGTTCTATGATAAGTGAATATCACATGTCAATACTTTTACAAAGGCACATTTAATGTGGTGTAGTCTACCTCTATGAATGGGGGTATATATTCCTATATATATACTATATGCACTCCCTAAAATGTTTTGGTAGTTTACAGTAAAAAAGGGTAATCTCAAACCATACATATTAAAATGATAGAGACCCAAATCCTATCAGCATGTCATAGTAATGTTACACCTAACTATAATTTTCTGCATCTTATACCCTTGTTAAGATCCCTGTCATAAGGTAAGCTGTATGGCATATCCAAAAAATACTTTAGGAGGTGGCAGTAGGCTCTTTTCCTCCTAAATTACTGCAGCACTTCATATCTCTCCGGTGTTTCTCTACCACACTAGAAATATTAGATCTCTCCAAGTCTCATTCGTGTCTACTTCCATTCATAGATCCATGTCATCTACAGTCAGCTAAATGGCCTCAATTGGTCATAAGTGTCAACACCTACCGTGCCTTCTATCCTGGATGGATCATGTTCTATGGTTTATGATGTGGTCCCACTACCAGTTGGTGAATCTTGCGCTACTCCCAGATGTGATACCCAAACTTTACAAACCCTCCAGCTCTCTATAATGATGTTTATATGAATATTCCTTGAATGGAATATCCTTACTTAACCATCCAAGGTTCTTGGCTGACACCTTATATCTCACACCTAGTTGGGTCCTCAGATTAGTCTTCACTGCCTCAAAAATGCCAACTTGGTTACTAAGTCTTCTAAACCCATGTGGAAAACCAAGCGCAAGGGGTTGTTCATCATGTGGTTTCACTTAAACCCTTGCTTAAAAATGTCCTTTATCCTTCACGCTTTCCCCTGATCTTCTTCAGACGCTCAAGGGGAGTCCTCTGCACTATGCTTTCCTTTGGATAGGGTAGCACATAATATCTTCAGGGGCCCAACATGGTCCTCTATTAGTGAACCTTAACTACTTCCCGCAATGTCTACCTACATATATCCATCACACTCTACAATGTGACATTGTATAGCCATCTCCCTTTCACGAGCTTCACTATACCTATGGGAAATATCCTCCCTTTTCTTTTTCAGCATACAAGGTATTCTAGGATCCTCCACCCTAGCTATCCACTCCCAGTGCACAGCCTAGCTTGATGTGGCTCACGGTTTTCCTCAAGTGTCTCTAGAATGCTCAAGGTATGGACCAAGATCCTTCATAGAAACTCATGGAGTAACATGAAAAAAATGCATCCTCTAGTTTCACCTTAGAATCCCTTCTTTAACAACTTATTCATGTGAAACTAATACGTGTCCCTGAGCACCTATCTTCAAAGTCACTGGTCACATGTGTGCACACTCTTTTCCTACTTAGTGATCAACAACATGTCTCCAAGTCAGATCAACATCAACTAAGCAGTCTCTGGTAGTGATCTAATGGTTCCATACGCGCAATCTATATGTACCATCTTGATCTAGGAGGCATATGTTGACATCTATTCATATAGTTCTACTAGGAAACAACATAAAAATACCTCATATGCAGGTCATGGTATAGAGTTCTCTTCATACTCCATCCACATTGCATCACACTCAGGTCCAGTGCTGAATGTTTGATAAAACTCATCCTTCGTGTTTTTGAGACCATGTTTCAACATTTTCCAAGTTGTGGAAATCCTATCATCACACATCAGAGGGCATCACCTTCATGTGAATGAAATTTCTACCTATAAATATTCTTGTTAAAATTTAATCATCTTAAAAAGAGGTATCGACAATGGAATCATTAGACTAATATATTGGCCTATCCCTCAGTAGGTGTTGGGAGCTCACTCTTGGTTGGAATGAGCATGTGCACAAGTCTTGGGCTCTATGAGGAGCCTTATTGAAGAATACATGAGGTTATTTATGGAAGATAATCAATTGTAAATAAAGAGAAAAGAACTATGCAACATTATGAGATATCCTCCAGGATTAGGTGTTATGAATCATTCTACACCATCCCAAAAAAGAGAAATAACCAAGAAACTCCTAAATCCATAGGAAATAGTTCATGCATAAAGTAGATGCATAAGTATTAAACATGTGGGAACTTTCATATGTACTCAATAGGGGATCACAGAGCCTTATATTCATGATGAGATGAATCCATGTTCCAAGAAAGATACACTTGGATGTCCTTGGTGAAGTCAAATAATTTGAGGGATCCTTATTTCACCTTATTGCAGAGCCAAGCTCAATAGGATAACCAATAATTTAAGTTCTTATGGTGCCATCATATTACAAAGGTGAATATTTAGTGTGTTAATCCCTCCAAATTATTCCATCACTCTTCAAATATTCTTCTGATTGATTGGAATCCATAGAATCCTTTTCAGATTGTTTGTAGAAATGAAGTGTGAGTTACCTATTTAGATATAGTCACAGAGACTCTCTCACAAGTTGATGACTCCAGTAGTTATCTCTCTATTTTGAATCATTCCCTTTACCTTTAGATATACCAGTGCAATCCTCTCCTTAACCGCCACCTACCTCTCTAAGGTATTCCATAAGGTGTCAAGTGTCCAAGGGGTCCTCTAATATTGCATTCCTCCTTTGACTTGATTTAAAAAAAATCTGACCTATCATGTTCTTCTAGAACCCTCAATGAAAATGAATAGATTATTTCAGGTTTTTGATCCTACAGTATGTTAGATCTAGCACCTCATCCACATATGAATGCTAGAAGGGTCACGCTTTTCTCATGTGCTACTTAGGACGCTCAATATGGCTAAGTCCAAAACCTTTCTTACCTTACGCATGTGCATTGTGTGTTCAGAAAAAACCTACTATAACCCTTCCCTGCGTAGTCCTTCATCCCTCTGTGCCCTTCGTCATATACGTCTCGTGTGCCCACGTGACTGTCGATTGAGAAAACAAGGACGGAAGCCTGTGACCACTTTTATTAAACTCAATCAGTCAACCCATTACAGAGAATGGGCTGCAATATTTATAGATATTGCACAGCCAAATACACACAGGAGAATAAGTTGCACAGGTGCAACCAAATGCCATAATAAACAAGCTTCCAATAACATCCGAGAAGCAGGAAATGAATAGATACAAGTATATTGTTTACAACAATATAACAATTTGAAATACAAAGACAAATATGGTTGACTAACCATACAACCAAATAACAATTTATTATTTAATTAATAAAATTAAATAATTTAATAATCTAACAATGCATAATAAAATAATAGGATAATAATATTTAATCCTAACATTCCCCCCCTTAATTGTGCATTTTCTGGAGAGATGAGGAGAGAAATGCTCTGAACAACTCGAACTTGTCACGTGCTAGTGACTTTGTGAAAATATCTGCTCATTGTTCAGCCGTTGGACAAAACTGAAGCTGGATGTTGTGCTTCAACACATGTTTGCGTATGAAATGAACCTGAACTTCAATGTGCTTTGTTCTCTCGTGAAAAACTGGATTGCGAACAAGTTTGAGAACACCTTCGTTGTCAACATACATGGTGGTCGGTTTGTCCTGTGGTATTCCAAGTCCTTCCAGTATGCGACGTAGCCAAATCGCTTCACAGACAGCTTCTCCTGTAGAACGATACTCGGCTTCTGTGGAAGAGTGAGAAACAAAGTGTTGTTTCTTACTTCCCCATGATATTGGTCCAGATCCCATAAAGAATACAAATCCAGAAGTGGATTTTCTATCATCAATGTTACCTGCATGATTTGAATCCGAATATCCAGTCAAGAAGAAGTTTTCATTTTTCTTGTATTCTAGACCAAGATCCACTGATCCTTTGAGATATCTTAAAATGCGCTTTGCTGCTTTCCAATGACAAATTTTGGGTTCCTTGCATGAACCTGGATAGATAGCTCACTGCAAAGCTGATATCTGGTCTAGTGTAGGTCAGGTAAATGAGACTCCCAATCAGCTGCCGATAGAGAGTGGCACTTACCTCAGGAGATGGATCTGAACGAGATAACTGTAATCTGTTCTCCACAGGTGTAGCAATTGGTGTGCAATCCATCATCCTAAACTTCTCGAGAGTTGTCTTGGTATATTTCATCTGAGAAACAAAGATGTGATTCTCTTTCTGCCATACTTCTAGTCCAAGACAGTAATGCATAAGCCCAAGATCTGTCATGTCGAATGATCACTTAAGATCTTTCTTTGTTTCATCAATCATCTTCACTGAACTGCCAGTGATGACTAGATCATTGACATAAACTACAACAATCACCATCTCCCCCCCTTGCTTTTTAAGGTAGAGATTGGGATCGTATGGATTTCTGACGAATCCATGTTGTACGAGATGCTCATCAATCTTGATGTACCATGCCTAGGGTGCCTGTTTGAGGCCATACAAAGATTTCTTGAGTCTGCATACATTTTCTTCTTGACCAGGTACAATATATCCCTTAGGTTGAGTCATGTAGACTTCTTCTTGCAAATCTCCATTCAGGAAGGCACTTTTTACGTCCATTTGGTGAACTTTCCATCCAAACTGTGCAGCTAGAGCAAAGATCATCCTGATCGTTTTGATCTTAGCTATAGGAGAAAATGTCTCCTCATAGTCAATGCCTTCTTTTTGTGTGTACCCCTTTACTACAAGTCTTGCTTTGCACTTCTCCACTGTCCCATCTGCTTTGTACTTAGTTTTGCATATCCATCTGCATCCAATGGGTTTCTTCCCTAGTGGAAGATCGACAAGCTGCCAAGTGTTATTCTTCATCACTGATTGATATTCAGAATCCATGGCATCTTTCCAAGCTTTTGACTGTAGGGCTTCCTGGACTGTAGATGGCTCGTCTGTTTCAATAACTCTACTCATCAAAGAAAAGTTAACTTCTTCTCTTTCTTTACTGCGTGTCTGTGGTCCAGGAGTGGATGTATCCTGTGGAGCATCCAATCTTGCATCTCGTAATGTACTTGTACACCATTTAGGCATATGTTGAACTGTTTCCATGGGTTGTGGTTCTATCTGATCAACACCATCATCCCCATCATCACTTTCATATTATGAGGGAACATTAGCTTCAATTTTTACAACTAGTGAAAAATCTACATCTTGTGAGTCCAGAGGAAGAGTCTCTGCTTCCTTCTTCTCAAAAAACTCAACATCTCTGCTTGTGTAGAATTTTTTGGTTTTAGGATCCATCAATCTATACCCAAGAGTCTCTTCACTGTATCCAATGAAGATGAGATTTTGTGACTTCATGTCCAATTTCTTTCTGTTCTGTTTGGGTATGTGCATGCTGGCTTTGCACCCGAATACTCTAAGGTGTGCAATGGATGGTTTCCTCTTTGACCATGCTTCTTGTGGTGTAATTCCATCAAGAGCAGTTGTGGGCGCTCTGTTTAACAAATACACTGCTGTTTTTGTTGCTTCTGCCCAAAATGTCTTTGCAAGTTCAGAATCATCGATCGTGCATCGCACCATTTCCATGATAGTATGATTTCTTCTCTCAAAAACACCATTTTGTTGTGGTGTGTGTGGAGGAGGCATTTGTCGACGAATCCCGTGAGTTTGTAAGTAGTCTCTGAACTCATCACTGGTGAATTCCCCCCTCGATCCGAGCGGAGAGTTCTGATGTGATGACCAGTTTCTTTCTCAACTGCCACTTTGAACTTTTTGAACGTTTTCAAAGGCTTCACTTTTCTTGCGAAGACAGAAAATCCACATTTTGCGTGAATAGTCATCAACACAGAGCATGAAGTACTGGAACCCTGAATGACTTGGCTGCATTGGACTGCACAGATCGGTATGAACCAGGTCAAGTTTACCATGAGCTCGAAAAGTACTTTTTTGGAATGAAACTCTGTGTTGTTTCCCTGCTAAGCAGTGAGGACACTTGTCTGTATCCTTCTGAAGAGATGGTAGCCCATGTACCATATTACATCGGCGAAGTGTGTCGAGATATTTGAAACTTACATGACCAAATCTCCGATGCCACAATTGAGCTGAGGTGGAGTTTTTAGCCACGAGTTCTTGATCATTTTTGTGAATGAAATCAAGTTGAAACATTCGTCCCACATTTGAGGCTTTGGCAATTATTTTCGAGCCTCTATATTTATCTCGAATCAAACACATTTTCTTGCCGGATTGACTATCAAAGTCAATTTTCAAGTTGTGATCTAGGAGTTGACTGACTGAAAGAAGGTTCTTTGTCAACCCAGGGACATATAGAACATCTGATAGTTTGCATTTGCGTGAACCAAGGGGTAGAGAAATGTTTCCAATCCCCTGTACTGTATATGAAGAATCATCTCCCAACGAAACATGATTTTTCGATGGCGTGTCCCTCATTGAAATAAACCAGTCTCTGTGGCCAGTCATGTGTCGAGTGGCTCCCGAATCAACATACCAGACGTCACTAGATGACGTGGATGGTTCACTTGATCAAGCAGTGAACAAGAAGTATTCATTGTCTGACTGATCTTGTTGCTCAACAATATTACCTTGCTGGTGGGGTCTTATTTTCCAGTTCCCCTTTTTCTGCCCATGATAATTGTTTGAATGTCCCTTGTAAGTTTGTGGTTGTTGTGGTCCAGAATTGCTCGATGAACCTTTCTTATATGTGTTAAACCAACATTCTTGCAAGTCATGTCCTCTTTTGCAGATTGGACATCGCTTCTTCTGTTGATTGTCCCCATGATACTGATTCTGATGTGGGGACTTCTGATAGGATTTAGGTTTTCCTTTACCTTTTCCTTTCCATTTTTGATGTGAAGATAGTGCCTGCTCCTCTTCATCATCCTTGTTGTGCATTGCTTCCTCTTATTGCAGTAGGTTTACTAACTTGTCAAAACTAATTGTCGTATCTGACAAATTTAGAGTTGTGACAAAAATTCGGTAAGAAGAAGGGAGAGCTCTCAGAACAATGGGAACGAGAGAATCATCTTTGACCTCTTCTCCTAGGGCTAGAAGTGAAGCCCTCAACTCTGCAACTCTTCTTAGGAAGGCTTCAATTTTCTCATTCTGTTTGAATTTCAATGTATGTAACTGACTCTGCAAATTGAGTATGACATTTTTATTCTTGGCCTCATATATTGTGCTCAGCTTATCCCAAGCTTCTTTTGCTGATGTGGCATCTCGAATGTGGGCTTGCACATCGTCGGATACTCCAAACAAGATGATGAGCTTTGCTTTCTGATCTTCTCTATCAAATTGTCGTTGTTGTGTTGCATCCGTTGGTGATCTGGTTAGAGTACCAGTCACAACAAGCCAGATTTCTTCAAACTCAAGCTGTGTCTTTATTTTTGTCTTCCAAGCAGCATAGTTGCTTCCTCTGAGAAATTGTGAATCCGGAAGAAAAAATTTGGGGGCATTGGTGCCCATTTTTGCAGAGATCACTGACAGGGTTTGGCTCTTATCACTCTAGGTATACAGTCTCCCAATCTATATACCGTCAGTTCGATATACCGAACCTTTCTATATACGCGCCCTTCCGATATACCCGTCAGTATGTGGAAGAAGCTTGCCATTTCTATATACCCGGCGGTACATGAAAGAGGCGTTAACGTACGTGAAAGAATTCGATACGTGGGTACCAAGACAGTACTGATGGGGTCTGTGTGATTATTGACACCGGCTCAAAGAAATATCCTCATACGCGCACGTAACTTCGCTATATACTCGGATAATTTCTCAGTCTGGATTTATGTCTTGCAATCGTTCACAGACGGATGGAATGGTTCATAGTGTGTGCACTGTGACCTTATTACTCCCCATCGATTTATAGGGACGATGCCTAGACGACATTTTTTGCAGCTATATTAGGCGTTAAGGTGCAGTAGTAGTCGCGACGGCTTTACCCGTAAGCGCTTCTTAGAGGCACTGTATATACCGAACGCTGCGAATGAGATCTAGGATCTCGTGAGTGTTATAGAACCAATTTTTAACTTTTTTTTTTATTACAATTCTGCCAGTTTGTGAGCAGTTAAAAATTTTTGCGGTTGACTATGACAGCCTGCAAATTAGTACAATATACAGTACAATTTTCGATGACAGGCAAAAAATTACAGTTTCGGGGTCCTGGTGACCTCCTGAACCCTAAATGCTAAAAATTACAAAAAAATAGCTGAAAATGCAATTTTTAGATGAGTCTCCTTTTGCGAAAAATGTCTAAAATGATAAACCAGGCTGAATGGGAGAAATTTTTTTTTTTACCCTAAATTAGGGATTTCTCCGCTAAATTTAGTTAGTTATAACTAAATTCAAAAAAATTGCTAAATTTAGCAGTTCCACCAAAAAATTCGCTAAATTTGGTAGTAGGTGAGGGAGGGGGATTTGATCCCTTGACCTCTCTTGATGGGAAGTGTCTTACAAAAGTTATGCTAGCCACTTGGGCGGCTAAGCTAAACAAGTATGTATAAAGAGAAATTTATAATTAAACACTTCCAAACTCAGAAACCATACTTTTTCATAAAACCATGGTTTTGGAGATCCGGTTTTGAGTGAATTTTCCAGCAAAGAGAAAAGCGACCAACGGTTTTTGAAGGCGGTTTTGCGTGAAAGAAGGTGGTTTTGATTGTGTATAGCACTTCTATCAATTTTCTCCCCTCCTTTGAGCTTGCAATCTCTTCCTTGGTGGATTCTATCCTCCTCGTGCTTGAATTGCAAAGACTATACATGGTTTTACATATATTTAATGGCGGTTTTGAAGAATTTGATTGTGGTATTGCAAGGGATGGGGCTGGGAAGTTGTAGGAGGCAACTCTGGCTCTCCTTTGCTTGCAAAAGCTTCTCCAATGCTCCTCAACCTCTTCTGCAATCCTCAAATCTCCTTCAACCTGCTCTGAAACCAAATGTAGATTGAGAAATAGGGACAGAAGCCTGTGTAATTTTATTAATCTCAATCAACCAAAAAATTACAGAGAATGGGCTGCAATATTTATAGATATTGCACAGCCAAATACACACAGGAGAATAAGTTGCACAGGTGCAACCAAATGCCAAAATGAATAAGCTTCCAATAACATCCGGGAAGCAGGAATTAGAAAAAAAAAAAATTGTTTAAAACAATATAACAATATGTAAAAAAAAAATATGGTTGATTAACCATATAACAAAATAACTGTTATTATTTAATTAATTAAATAATTTAAACTATGCAGAATTAATATTAGGATAATAATATTTAATCCTAACATAAATATGGCTATGTCCCAAAATTTGTCTTGTCTTACGTGTGTGTGTCGTGTGTTCTGTAAAAACTTGCCTTGCACGCCTTCACCCTGTGCACCCTTCTTCAAATAGGTCATGTGTCCCCACATGCCTACTTGTACTTAGCCAATATTCTGGGGCCCAACATCATCTAAACATCATAATTACAACCACATGCATAGTTATCAATGTAAACAACTAAAAGAGTCAAGTATGTCAAAAGTGTAAAATGAATACAACTTCACTACTAGAAAATATATGACTACTAGTCAAATAATCATCTACTACATGGATGAATTAATCACAATCATTCAAAGTACATAGAAAAAATTTTGATACTTGGAAACTTTTGGAACACGATGACAAGTGTTGATATAATACCATGTTTATAGGAAGCATTCTGAAACCCTTCCCCATGTCCATGAGTTTCCCGATATTGGAAATCATTTACGATATAAAATAATGAGAAAAATGGGTGTGTGACACCATTAGAAATAATAACAAGCTCCAAAATCTAAAAATCATCTCAATGTTTCTCTAAGTTCTCCTTACAAAGGTTTGTCATCTCTATTTCCACCACATGGGTCGACACACTAATCCATGCTTCACCACATTATGAATTCTTGCATTGTATGTGCACCTTTTAAATTTGGATTCTCCATACTTCTCTCAGTTATATTCTTTTACATCCTGTACACTACTTGAATTTCATTTAAATAGCATAAAGGGGGGAAAAAGTAGACATAAAACAATACACATATTACTATTTTACTATACTTCCAAGTATGTTGTTATATGCATGGATCTTAAGTAAGAAAAGTATTCCTTGGTGACACAATACATTATCCATCCACTTGTTTAATATTATTTTTTATTGTCTTTCTTTCCCACATTTCTCACCTCTGTGCATAGTTGTGGTCAGGTTATAGGCTTCCCTCACTTGTGTTGTATTCTTAAAATTTCCCCTCTTTTGAAAGTCAAATATTGAAAATTTTGAGCTTGACACCTTTTTCTTATGTTCTGGTAGAGAGGGAAATCAAAAAGATAGGAAAATTCTACTTGTTTTGAATCATTTGCGTAAATTGTAGGTTTGTCAGAAATTTTTGTCACACGTGTCCCAAGTTTGCTTAGGCTCTCTATTCGCTAATCGACTGCTTTCTCCATAATTTTTTAACTTGTTGGCCCATCGGAACTTTTTGTTCCAACTATCCCATTTTCACCTAGGCTCTCTATTCCCCGTTCACCCGCTATGGTTGCATCGCTTCCTCTGTGTACTTTTTCCCCTCATGTCCCCAAAGCATTCATGCAGTCTATCTCTGCATTACCCGCATCGCCTGCATCGGCCGAATCGTAATTTTATGTTCCACATGTCCCAAATGTACCAAAGGCCATCCAGGCTAATTTTTCCTACTCTTCCCAATTCTCACTTTTTGAGTTGGTAGATATGAATTTAATGCGAATTTATAATTCTCTCTCTCCTAAACGGTTATTTAATAGACTACCCCTATACAAATTTTTACACACTGCTTTTCATTAACATCTTCTCATACCCTTGCGATTGAAACCATTTGCTCGCATCCCCATTTTCCCCATGCAATTTCATCACAAATTCAAGTTTTGCATTCGTTTTTCTAAGTCCTATCAACATGAAGATTAAATTCCAAGGTTAGGAGATGGTTTCTCCACTTGAGTCTATCGTTCTCGATATCGGGGATAGTGAAGTTCGTCACCTAGACTTTACCGATTTTTAGACTAGGTTGACAGAACTGAACCCCTCTCCAACAGCATAAATGATTAATGATAGCGGCTTGGCATTTACTGCTAGTTTTCCTATCTTAGTGCAATGTGTAGACATGGTACTCACCTGCTGGGCTAACTTCAACCCCAGTTCATGTGAATATACAAATGTACATGGGGAGCTCATTGCAAATCTTAACGTTTTCGTCATCACCACTTCCCTAAGAATCCTAGAAATGGACAACTTTGTGGTAATCTCTCATAATCAAGCACATGCACTTTTTGATTAGGAAAGTGAGAAATACAAATCCAGAGTTGTAAAGTCTTCGCTGAACAATCCTAAGAAAGGGGCATCACAACTATCCAAGGCCTTTTTTAGGTTTGATTTCAATGAGTTATCAAACTTCATAACTTTGTTGGCTCGGTTCATGGGCTTTCCTTCTACTAATGAGTTTAACTTTTGCATGTGCCCACTTATCAACATAGTGTATGAGGGTACCCAAAACATCAACTGGGCAGAAATTATCTGCATGAATCAGATAGAGCAACTGTCCCATGTACAACAAACAAAATAGTTTTAGATGACCTCCTACTTGATGTATACCCTTGCAGCTTCTAGGGAGTGGTTTGGATTCACCTACATTGATGCTCAGAAATATGATTCCATATATGATTACTGTCCTCAGTTCACCCTGAACACTAGCAATCATAATTTCAGGAGGGTGAATGATGATTTCACAATGTACATTGTAAGGCTCCTAAAAAGTGACACTTCTAGGAGGTTCTCATATGAAGCCATGAGCCTGATAGTGAAGTATGGATCCTACTTCATTCAGTTCAGAAGGTTCTCTTATATCATGCTAGCAGGTTATGAGAGCACCCCTCTCAAGCTCCCCATGTTCTGTAATGAAAAAATTTCCTTGATTGAGGTGTGTATGCAGTTGGAAAAACTGAACATTACTTGTAGAGATAAGAAAATCATTGGTCTAAAATTCCCCATATCTTAGGGGAACTACACATGGAAGACAACTCTCGATGTCCAAAACATAGAGAGAGCCCTAGCTGCCATCACCATCCATTTCTTTAGGCCTAGAACCTGCTTCGACTTGAAGAAATTCATTGAACAAAATCTCAGAATCAATTACCATCATAGGGCAGACACTGAAGATTATTGGGATGACTGCATAGATGACTTCGAGGCTAGAAGGAGGCATTATGGTAGGCTTTCTCTTCAGTTAGTTCAAGAGCTAAACTTGTATTAAATTCCTGAAGGACTTCAGGATGACAACACAAACTTGTTGTCATATGAGTATGAAACTGTGATTAAGCATACTCCCATAGAGGACATGGATTGGTTTAAAAAAGAAAAGGATGATTTGGCTGAAATCCTCACCCTTGTCTTGGTAAGGACTAAAGTCTGGATTGATAGAAAGGTTCGTTAGATGAGGAAGAATGTTGGAGAATCCTCTTCCAAAGACACCTCGACACCAAGGAAGGAGGAACAAACACCCAGTTCCAAGATGCCTGCAAAGACTCCTCCTACCTCATCGAGTAAAGTCCCTACATCCTCCACTCCCTCCTCCTCTACTCAAGTCTATCAAAAGAAAATGAAAGAGGTTAAGAAGGAGCCTATTGAAGAAAACCCTATGCCAAGGCATTCAGAACTACCTTCTAGGCTAGAGAACATCATTGTTCTTAGTGAGAGTGAAGATAATGAAATACGAATTCCTTCAGATGCCTCAAAAAACCCAATGGATACAGATAAAGAATTTCAGAACACTGAGCTTCCAAGCACCATTGACTCCTCTATTCCAAAAGCCTCAGCTGCCCCACTCGTCTCAACTGAAGGAAACATCGGTACATAATCTGAGTGCCATGAGTGCCCTTTCTCTTGGTCCTCTTTCCCCCCTTCTTCTTCTTCCTCCTCCTCTTTTACATGGGTGTAACCTTTTGTTAATAGTAGGAAGAGGAAGCCTTCTTCTCGGTTTATAGGACCCAACTTTGATGTTGTGGCGGCCTTGTTGAGCACTACTTCTTCTGCTCCTGCCAATAAAGCTAGGACCACTTCAAGAATAGTATCTAATGCTCAAGGTCAACAATTCCTTGAGATAGCTAATCCCAAGGTTGATAAGCTAGAGTAGGATTTGTAGACCTATGATCTAGAACTTTCAAGGATTTCAATGAGAGAGTCTACTCCTGAGGGTGAAAGCCAAAACCTCCAAGAAATAGTCACCAGGGTCATTGAGAGGGTAGAGAAAGGACAATAGACTATAAAGCAACTGGAGGAGCAGGCTCAAGTACTTTCTAGTTTCATCAAGTCGCTGCTATCTAAAGATAAGGTTCTAAACCCTACCCCACTGATTGTAATCCCACCACCTATGATTCTCAGTCAAGATGAAATCCAGAGCATCAAAGATATACATAGGTATTCCATCTATAGAAGGGCTATGGAGGCCATGGTGGATGACATGCTTGTTACAGGGTTAAATTTCATTGGTGAAGCCTTCAAGCTCAATGAGAAGGTAAATAATCTGCAATAGAAGCTCTCCTCGACAATTGGAAACATGGATAAGTGGTTAAACTTTGGAGCAGCTGCATAGTTGACCTTCGCCTGATGGGGAAAACTGATGAAAATATTTTGGTGGTGAGCAATGTCTTTGATGATGTGAAGGATAATTTGTTACAATCAAGGGTATTCAACGTAGAATGGAAGATCCAAGTGTTGGAGGAGGCTTTCAAAGAACTGAGGAACAATTAGTAGAAGGGAGAAGCTTTCAAAACTTTGGTGATATATAATTTTAAGGATATCCACTATCATCTACATGATGAGACCTCAGGTGTACCTTTCTCCTTGTAGGAAATCAAACCTCAATTCAAAGATTTTGTCAAAGAAAATTTGTTCAAAGAGGACTCCATTGCCAAGGAAAATATCAAGAAAATATACTCCCTCTAGTCTACCATTGAGGAAGCAAATAAAGAGTACGATACACATAGTGAGTTCGAAAATGAGATGGAGAAATGTTTGAGATCTTGGACCCAGGCTGCTACCAACACATCGATTCCACGTGGCAGAGACATAGAAGAGGCTTTGAAAAGGTTTAGACAGTGGATCCTCAAGTCAGTGGGCCCTTCCTAGTCATGAACACTTGCCTTCCCCTCCTGGCTTCTCTCTCCTTCTTTCTCTCATTTTTGTTTTATTGTAAATTAGTTGGGGCTTTGTGTTAAGTGTCCCTTAACTAATCATTTTAGTTAAAAGAAGTAGTTACCAAGTGTAACTAATTGGTCAAATTATATAATGGTCTATCTCTGCTATTTTCAAAGGAGGAAGAACTTGGCTTATTTTTGAAAGTGTAAAGAGTAGCAAAGTAATCAATACAAAAGAACTTTCTTTCTTTGTTCATCTGGTCCTATTTTTCATTGCTATCCATTGAATATTGCTGAACTATTTATTTACATTGTCTCAAAAAGCTTTGTATTCTTGTAGATGTTATTTATGGAACTTTATGTCTTTGTAATAGCATCTTGTTGATTCAAATGCAAATGGTTTTATTCTAAACAATTTTATTCTAGCATGCATAAGGAATTACTTTGTTACCTATAATTCTAGAAACTGCCTTTTTGTTCCTTTCTACTTTGTCATTCCTCCATACTTTCGTATTGATGATCTATTTTGTTTTAAAACACTTTCATGATATCCAAGTTCCACATATAAAATATGCCTTGTATATATGTAAATAAATTTTTCTTTTGAATAAGGGAACCTCTCCCATTAAAGAGGAGGGACTTCTTGTCCCCTGACTGTTTCTCTCAACGAAGTTCTTTTTGACGACCAACAGTTTTTGGAAACTCCATTGGGGATTCATTTTAAAAATGTATTCCAGTTCTTTGAATAATTTCTTGATCATCCTTTGATCTGGTGACTCCACATTTTACTCGTGGAAGGAGGGCCCTTGTTATTGAAGATTCTCAGTTTCAACTTTTGGAACAACAAGGCTTTCCTTTCCCTTCAATAGGAAGAAATAGAAGAGCTCATTAAGAAATAACTCCTCCTGTGGAAGATAGAAACCCTATAGGTGCTATTCCCTCAGATAAATTCAACCCTAATCTCCATGCTCTGATCCTCGCTGGTGTTTCAGTTCCTTTTCAAACCATCTTTCCAAGGATGACAACACCATTTCCCTGGGGCCATCAGGTTGGGCCTCTTGCCCTTCCTCAACATTTACATGAGTTACCTAGAGGTAACAAGAATAACTTCCCCAAGTTCAAAGGTGATGGAAAAGTGCATCCTGATGAACACATTGCAGCCTTCATAGTTGCATGTGGAGTTCTCAGAGTTAAACACGAAGATGTCTCAGTGAGGATTTTTTGTGGAAACTCTACAAGATAATGCAGTGGATTGGTTATATCACCTCCCAGCTGGGGCTATTACCAGTTAGAACACAATGAGAATGAGATTTGAGAACTATTTCAAGCCTGCAGAAGATGTACGTGCTTTGTTACCCTAGATTTCTCAAATAAATAAAGATTCGCAGGAACCCATGAGAGAATTTGTGGCTAGATTTAACAAGTTGATTAAAAAAATCCCACCAGACACTCAACCTATAGATCAAATTTAAAAATGTTTTTTCTTGAATGCTCAATTGCCTAAAGTTAGTTATGCATTAAGGAGATCCAATCTTGTTACATTGGCCAAGGATCAAACTCTTGTTGTTAGTGTTGAATATGATTTGATTATGTCTAGAAAGCTAAAAAGAGACCCTACTAAATCTAGATCTTCATCTTCTTCCTCTTCCACTCCTGGACCTAATACTAATCCATTAGTGCAAAAGCTTGCCAATGATCTCATTGCCATCAAGAAACAACTGGCTCAGCATGCTCCCTATGTAGATGTTCCAAGGAGGAATTTTCAACCAAGAAATCGTTTGCCTGCTTCTCAAAAAAGGCTAGCACTTGAGGGGCCACCTATCAAGGTTCTTGTTAATGCAAGATGTGAAGTGGAAGAACCTGAAGATGAAGAGGTTAGTGAAGATTGTGAAGAACTTGTTGAAGAATCCAATGAAGAAAAAAAGAACTTAAGGGATCTCGAGTTAATTTCTTTACTACCGAAGGCATTGATGAAGAGGATGATTATGAGGATATAGTAGAAGAAATGAATAGTGAATCATATGTTGTCATGACTCGAGAGCAGACAAATCAGAGGGAGAAAGTGATGCAGCCCACCAAGAAATCTAAGGAACAGCTGACAACTATCCCCGTAATTGCAAAAAGAGGATCTCCTATCCCCATTTCATCCACACCAAAGGTGAATTCTACCAATACTCGCATTTCCTAATGCCTCTACTAAAGTTTCTTCTTCTTCATTTAACTCCTAAAAGTTGATAAACCTAGGATCTCAAATGATGATAGCCTGTCCACTTCTGGGTCTTTTGATATTATTAACCACCTAAAAAAGACTAAGGTTCAAATCTCAGAGGCTGAGTATTATCAAACCCATCCCAAGGCTTTTGCTAAAATGATTCACTCTGTCAATTCCCATTCTAAAACTACCTCTAAAGGCCTTTTACCCACTCCTTCTTCTGCACCACAACCTAATCTGGTAGCTGCTATCACCTCACCCAATGAAAAAATCAAACCATTCTATGTGACACTTCTTATAGTTGGCCATAGGCTCAGTAATTGTGTCATAGACTCAGGAGCCTCATATAATGTGATGCCTGCTAAAGTAGCTCATGCCTTAGGCTTGACTCTCACACACACTTATGGATCTTGTTATTCTATGGAGAGTAAGGAATTGCCTCTTCGTCGGAAGAATTAAAGATGCACAAGTGGCTTTTGCTGCTTTTCCTGAGAAGAAAGTTTTGGCTACTATCCTTGGTAGCAGATATTCCTCCTTCATACGGGATGTTGCTAAGCAGGAACTTCTGTAAGGATGTGGGTGGAGAAATTCAAATGGATTGGTCACATGCACTCGTACCTGTTAATGGAAAAATGAAGAAGTTGTTGCCTGAGAAGCAATCTGAGTATATTGTACAAAAAAAAGATGATCCCAAAGCACAAAAACTCTATGAAGGATATGGGGCATGGTAAACTACATTATTATGTCTTCTAAAGAAGACTCCAACTCCCCAAAGTAGTCACCTAAAGATTATCATGGTGATTTAGATTTTAGAGTTTGATGGAAGTTGTTCCTCAGCTGGTTTTAGAGCTAGTGTCAGTACTGGTGTCACCTGAAGAAGAGCCTTCATCCTTTCTCATTCAAGTTGCAATTTGAAAATACCAATAATACAGCAAAGTATAAAGCTCTCATTCTTGGACTACAGGGGGCAAAAGAACAAGGTGTGAAGAATCTTCTAGCTCGTGGGGATGTAGAATTGATTGTAAAGCAAGTTAGAAACCTCTTCTAGGTGAAATAATGGAAGGTTGAAACATTACCAGAATCAGGTTTGGGATTTTATTGAATTTCTTGATGCTTTCTCCATCGAAGCAATACCTAGGGAGAAGAATACCAGGGTTGATTCACTAGCAGTCTCAGGGTCGTTACTGATTCCTCATCCTGACTTCTCTCAAGATAAGTTCACCATTGAGATGATCCATCGACCCAGTGTACCTAATAATACATGAGTAACTGGCAAGTTTTCAATAATGACCAACATTTGCTTTCTTTCTTAGAACTCAAAGATAATTTTGAATAGCTATACTTTGAAGGAAGTGATAACTTGCCTCGTGAAAGTGTGCCCTTTGACATGAAGAAGCCATGTCAAGGAAGAAGAAACGGACCAGGATGGATGCATTAAACTCAAGGGAAACAAGATTCCTAAAGGATTGGTGAGTTTAGAGGAACTATTTGATAAACACGATAGGTATGTAAAGTCTAAGAGCTTCTACTGGACCTCAACAATCAGCTGAATATGACAAAGCTAATATTGGGAGTTCTGTTGATGCCTAAGTTCATGAACATTGGAAAATGTTGCACAACAGATGAGAGGAAGAAAGTCAATTGATCTGTTAAAGAGGTATAAGGATGTTCAGTTCCTACTCTTATGAATATCTCTAAAAGCTTTCCAACGAAAAGAAATGCAGCATTTTATTCATCTCAAACCTGGAATTAAGCTTTTTAAACAAAAGCAGAGGAAATACAATCCCAAAATAGCTGACACCATTTTTCAAGAAATACAGAAGTTGTTGAAAGCCAAAATCATTTTTCCTATCCATCATTCAAGATGGATTGCCAATATTGTACCTGTTAGAAAGAAAAATGCTGAGATTCATATCTGTGTTGACTTCAGGAATCTGAATCAGGCTTCCTTGAAAGATAATTATCCTTTACCTATGATGGATCAGGTCTTACAAGCAGTAACAACATCTGAAATGTTTTCTATGCTTGATGGATTCTCAGGATATAATCAGGTAGAAGTTAATACTGCAGATCAACACAAAACCACTTTCACTACCCCTTGGGGTACCTTTGCTTACAAAAGAATGCCTTTTGGGCTCATTAATGCTAGTGCCACTTTTCAGAGAGCTATAGACTCTCGCCTTTGGAAGTTTGACATGGAAGTGTATTGTTGTCTACCTTGATGACTTGACTATGTATTCTAAAACAAGGGCGGATAATTTTGAGCATCTTGGAGACAGTTCTGCTTGAAGATGTAGAGAACATGGGATCTCTTTGAATCCTAAAAAATCCGTCTTTTGTGTCACAGAGGGGAAATTATTAGGGTACATCATCTCTCTAAATATGGTATTAAAATTGATCCTGAGTGATTTCAAGTTATTCAGCAAATTCCTCTCCCAACCAACAAAAAGGGCGTGCACTCTTTCTTTGGTAAGATCAATTTTTTGAGAAGATTCATCCCGGATTTTGCAGAACTAACTCTGAATATCTCCCAAATGATGAAAGGTAAACAAACGTTTGGTTGGTCTTCTGAAGGGAAATAAAACTTTGAAGATATTAAAAGAGCCATTGCTAAAACTCCTGTTTTAGCATGTCTATATTTTAGTAAAGATTTTATTATCTATTGTTATGCCACAGATAACACCTTGGCTACGTTGTTTTGACTCAGGAAGATTCTAATGAGCACGAACTCTTAATTGCATTTATGAGATATATGCTGAAAGATCATGAGTTAAAATACATACCATGATGGAAAAACATGCTTTTGCAGTGGTTAAAGTTGTTAAGGAGTTTCGTTTTTACATTCTCAACTCTCATTCCATGGTACTTGGTACAAGATACAACTGTTAATTCAATTCTCAGGCACAGCAGGAATTTTCGTCCAAGAGAGGGAACTGGGTGGCTAAGGTTCAAGAATATGATATTGACATCAAACCGACCAAGCTCAGTCCAGCGGAAAAGGCCTTGTGTGAACTCATCGCCTGAAGAGAGCTAGACATGAGTTACCTGGAGGATAAAATTGGTCTTCCTACTAGTTTTGTTTCTTAGCTCAGTTGACGAATGGTATGCTGATATCACTCATTTTCTCACCTGTGGAGAATGCCCCTCTCATTTGACTGCTAAAGAAAAGAGGACTGTTAAACTAAGGTCAGTGTAATATGTGTTGTGGGAAAACGCCTTGTTTAAACGTGGGTTAGATGGAAGGTTTTTGAAATGTGTGGACAAGGAACAGCAAAAAAAGCTACTCTCAGATTTTCATGATCAAGCATGCGAAGGGCACTACTCATCAACAATCACTGCTCATAAGATACTTCGTGGAGGATATTACTGGCCTACCTTATTCAAGAGATGCATCCAAGTGGGTTGATAAATGTGAGGCTTGTCAGACCTTTCGTGGGTAGACCTAAATTGGCCTGCTTTGCCTCTTAAGCTAGTCATGTAAATGAAGAACCTTTTCAACAGTGGGGTTTGGACTTCATTGGAACACTCAATTCCTCTTCTAGTGCTGGTCATACTCATGTATTAATAGCTACAGATTATTTCACAAAATGGGTAGAAGCCATTCCAGTAAAGAGTACTACTTCTGAAGTGGTGTGCAATTTCATCAAAGAAAACATCTTGGTAAGGTATGGTGTACCAAACAATATTGTGACAAATAATGATTCAAATTTTTCTTCAACTGAGATGATGGATTTTTGTTATTGGATATGGCATCTCTCTGGCTCACTCTTCATATTACTATCCTCAGGGAAATGGACAAGCTAGAATCCACTAAACAAAAATGTGATAGACCATAATAAGGAAATTGGTTCAACGAGTCTCAATGAAACTGGCACAAGAAACTCTATGATGCTCTTTGGGAAAATAGGATCACACCTAAGAGAGCCATTAGGAATGTCTCCTTTTCAAGCGTGGTATACGGAGTAGAAGCTCAATCGCCAGTAACAGTGGAGCTGCCAGCCTTGCATCTAATGAAGGCCATTGAAGATACTCAGCTTTCAATGATGCTTTGGATAAGAGAATAATGTACCTTCACAAATTGAATGAGGATAGATTGGAAGGTTGCTGATAGAGATATCTGCTCACTCAACAAAAAGTTAAGGTCCTTGTTTGATAAGAAAGTTAGGTTTAGAGATTTCCAAGTTGGAGACACTATTTTGTTGTGGGATAAAAGGCATGAACCTCATGACAGCCATGGCAATTTTGATTCTCTTTGGCTCAGACCTTTCAAGATCAGGCACTTCGCTGGTGAGACTTCTTTCTACCTTGATTACATGGATGTTTCTTCTCTCCCACTTCCTTATAGTGGGCAGTACCTAAAATTGTTTAAGTCCTAGGTGAATAGGAAGTCTTTTGTATATTATGTATAGGTGTCTCCTTTCTTGCTTGTGTGTGGTTCCTTCCCTTGATTTTTGGTGTGTTTTCCTTCTTTGTTTAGGGTTTTGTTTTCTGTATTGGTTGCTTTTGACTCTGTGGCCCAATGGATAAGGCACTGGTTTGTTTCCCCCGAGTTTTCTAAGAATTATTGCCTTGTCTCTTTCTTTGAATCTAGCCAAGTCATCCCTAGAAGGAGCTAGATGTTGTCTTCTCAAAATTTCCCCTCTTTCGAAAGTAAAATATTGAAAATTTTAAGCTTGAAACTTTTTTCTTATGTTCTGGTAGAGAGGGAAATAGAAAAGATAGGAAAATTCTACTTTTTTTAATCATTTGCGTAAATTGTGGGTCTGTCAGACATTTTTTTCCCACGTGTCCCAAGTTCCCTTGGGCTCTCTGGTCGTCGATCGGCCACTTTCTCCAGAATTTTTTAACTTGTGGGTCCGTCAGAACCTTTTGTTCCAACTATCCCATTTTCACCCGAGATCTCTATTCCCCATTTTCCCCCTGCAGTCACATTGCATCCTACGTATACTTTTGCCCCTCATGTCCCAAAAAAAATCGTGTAGTCTATCTCTGCATTACCTGCATTGGCCGAATTGTGCTTTCATGTCATGCGTGGTCCCAAATGTACCAAAGGCCATCTAGGCTAATTTTTCCCACGCTTCCCGATGCTAACTTTTTGAGTTGGTAGATATGAATTTAATTGGAATTTATAATTCTCTCTCTCCTAAACATATATTTAATAGAATGCCCATCTACACATTTTTACACACTGATTTTCATTAACATCTGCTCATACCCTTGTAATTGAAACCATTTTCTCACGTCCCTATTTTTCCCCTATAATTTCATCATGAATTCAAGTTGTGCATACATTTTACTAAGTCCTATCAACATGAAGATTAAATTCCAAGGTCAGGAGTGGGTTTCTCCACTCGAGTCTTCCATTCCCGATATTGGGAAAAGTGAAGTTCGTCACCTAGACTTTGCCAATTTTTGGACCAAGTTGACAGACCCGAACCCCTCTCCAATGGCACAAATTATTAATGATAGTGGCTTGGAATTTTCTGTTGATTTTCCTATCTCGATGTAATGTGAAGACATGGTACTCACCTGTGGGGCTCACTTCAACCTCAGTTCGTGTGAATTAACAAATGTACATGGGGGGCTCATCACTGAGCTTAACGCTGCCACCATCGCCACTACCCTAAGAATCCCAGAAATGAACAACTCTGTGGTGATCTCTCAGAATCACGCACAAGAATGTTTTGATCAGGACAGTGAGAAATAAAAAGCCAGAGTTGCAAAGTCTTGGCCAAAGAATCCTAAGTAAGGGGTGTCACGACTATCCAAGGCCCTGTTTAGGTCTAATTTCAATGAGGAGTTATCAGACTTCATAATTTTGATGGCTCGGGTCACAGGCTTTCCTTCTACTAATGAATTTCACTTTTGGATGTGCCCACTTATCAACATAGTGTGTGAGGGTACCCAAAACATCAACTAGACATAATTTATCTGCATGAATTTGATAGAGCAACTGTCCCATGTACAATAAACAAAAAAGTTCTACATTGCCTCCTACTTGATGTATACCCTTGCTGCTTCTAGGGAGTGGTTTGGCTTTACCTACATTGATGCTCAGAAAGATGATCCCATATATGATTACTGTTCTCAGTTCACCCTGAACACTAGCAATCATAATTTCAGGAGGGTGAATGATGCTTTCACCATGTACATTGTAAGGATCCTAAAAAGTGACACTACTAGGAGGTTCTCATATGAAGCCATGAGCTTGATAGAGAAGTACGGAACCTACTTCATTCAGTTCAGAAGGATCTCTTATATCAGGCTAGCAGGTTATGAGAGCACCCCTCTCAAGCTCCCCATGTTCTGTAATGATAAGATTGCCCTGATTGAGGTGTGTAGGCAGTTGGGAAAACTGCACATAACTTGTAGAGATAAGAAAATAATTGGTCTAAAATTCCCCATATCTTTGGGGAACTACACATGCAAGACAACTCTCGATGCCCAAAACATAGGAGAGCCCTAGCTGCCATCACTGTCCATTTCTTTAGGCCTAGAACCTGCTTCGACTTGAAGAAATTCATTGAAAAAAATCTCAGAATCAATTACCATCATAGGGCAGACACTGAAGATTATTGCGATGACTGCATAGATGACTTGGAGGCTAGAAGGAGGCATTATGGCAAGCTTTCTTTTTAGTTAGTTCAAGAGCTTAATTTGTATTAAATTCTTGAAGGAATTCAGGATGACAACATAGACTTGTTGTCATATGAGTATGAAACTGTGATTAAACATACTCCCATAGAGGACATGGATTAGTTTTAAAAAGAAAAGGATGATTCGGCTAAAATCCTCACCCCTGTCCTGGTAAGGACTAAAGTCTGGATTGATAGAAAGGTTCGTGAGATGAGGAAGAATGTAGGAGAATCCTCTTCCAAAGACACCTCGACACCAAGGAAGGAGGAACAAACACCCATTTATGAGATGCCTACAAAGACTCCGCCTTCCTCATCAAGTAAAGTCCTTGCATCCTCCACTCCCTCCTCCTCTACTCAAGTCTATCAAAAGAAAATGAAAGAGGTTAAGAAGGAGCTTATTTAAGAAAACCCTATGCCAAGGCTCTTAGAACTACCTTCTAGGCCAGAGAACATCATTGTTCTTAGTGAGAGTGAAGATAATAAAATACCAATTCTTGTAGATGCCTCAGAAACTCCAATGGATAAAGATAAAGAAGTTCAAAGCAATGAGCTTCCAAGCACCATTAAATCCTATGTTCTAGAAGCCTCAGCTTCCCCACTCAAATCTCAACTAGAGGCAACATCGGTAAATACTATGAGTGCCATGAGTTCCCTTTATCTTGATCCTCTTGCCCCCCCTTCTTCTTCCTCCTCCTCTTTTACATGGGTGTAACCTTTTTTTGATAGTAGGAAGAGGAAGCCTTCTTCTCGGTTGACAGGACCCAATTTTGATACTGTAGCGACCTTGTTGGGCACTACTTCTTTTACTCCTGCCAAGAAAGCCAAGACCACTTCAAGAATAGTATCTGATGCTCAAGGTCAACAATTCCTTGAGATAGCTAAGCCCAAGGTTGATAAGCTATGATCTGGAACTTTCAAGGATTTCAATGGGAGAGTCTACTCCTGAGGGTGAAATCCAAAACCTCCAAGAAACAGTCACCAGGGTCATTGAGAGGGTAGAGAAAGGATAACAGACTATAGAGCAGCTGGAGGAGTAGGCTCAAGTACTTTCTAGTTTCATCAAGTCATTGTTATCTAAAGATAAGGTTCTAGACCCTACCCTACTGATTGCACTCCCACCACTTGTGATTATCAGTCAAGATGAAGTCAAGAGCATCAAAGATATACACAGGTATTTCATATATGGAAGGGCTATGGAGGACAGGTGGATGACATGCTTGTTGTAGGGTTAAATTTCATTAGTGAAGCCTTCAAGCTCAATGATAACGTAAATAATCTGCAACATAAGCTCTCCTCCATAATTGGAAACATGTTTAAGGAGATTAAACTTTAGAGCAGTTGCATAGTATAGCTTTTCTTGATGGGGCAGACTGATGAAAATATTTTGGTGGCGAGCAAGGTCTTTGATGACGTGAAGGATAATTTTTCATAATCATGGGTATTCAGTGTATAATGGAAGATCTAACTATTGGATGAGCCTTTGGGAGAACTGAGGAATAGCTGGAAGAAGGGAGAAGCTTTCAAAACTCTAGTGATATGTAATTTTAAGGATATCTATTGTCATCTACATGGTGAGACCTCAGGTGTACCTTTCTCCCTCTAGGAAATAAAACCTCAATTCAAAGCTTTTGTCAAATAAAATTTGTTAATAGAGGACTCCATCGCCAAGGAAAATATCAAGGAAATATACTCCCTCCAATCTACCATTGAGGAAGTGAATAAAGAGTACCATACACATATTGAGTTTGAAAATGAGATGGAGAAATGTTTGGGATCTTAGACCCAGGATGCTACCAACACATTGGTTCCACATGGCAGAGACATAGCAGAGGCTTTGAAAAGGTTTAGACAGTGGATCCTCAAGTCAGGGGGCCCTTCCTAGTCATGAAAACTTGCCTTCCCCTTGTGGCTTCTCTCTCCTTCTTTCTGTCATTTTTGTTTTATTGTAAATTATTTGGGGATTTGCGTTAAGCATCCCTTAACTAATCATTTTAGTTAAAAGAAGTAGTTACCAAGTGTAACTAATTTGTCAAATTATATAATGGTCTATCTTTTCCATTTTAAAAGGAGGTAGAACTTGGATTATTTTTTAAAGTGTAAAGAGTAGCAAATTAATCAATAAAAAATAACTTTCTTTCTTTTTTCATCTAGTCCTACTTTTCATTTTATCCATTGAATATTGCTGAACTATTTATTTTCATTGTGTCAAGAAGCTTTGTATTCTCGTAGATGTTATTTCTGGAACTTTGTGTGTTTGCAATAGCATCTTGTTGATTCAAATGCAAATGGTTTTATTCCAAAAAAATTTATTCTGGCATGCATAAAGAATTACTTTGTTATCTATAATTCTAGAAATGGCCTTTCTATTCATTTCTACTCTATCATTCCTCCATACTTTCGTATTGATGATCTATTTTGTTTTAAAACACGTTCATGATATCCAAGTTCCACATATAAACTATGCCTTATATATATGTAAATAAGTTTTACTTTGGAATAAGGGAACCTCTCCCATTAAAGAGGATGGACTTCTTGTCCCCTGACTGTTGCTCTCAACGAAGTCCTTTTTGACGACCAACAACTTGTCAGTATTTTCAAAAAAAATTCCATGTATCCCTAGACACCAACTCCCATTCTAGACAATAGTATGTATGTGCTCCTGTCCGTTCTTGGCACTCATGCCTCCTTTGTTCTTTTGACTTATTTTGGAATTTTTTATTATCCTTTTTTTGTTTTCATGCCATTATCCCAAGGTCATATTCAACATATCATGTCATTAGTGTCTATACGAAAACAAGATATCCCTATATACACAACATATATATTATTAGATGGGAGGGAAATTCTAAAGGGAAATCATATCTACATACTATCAAAGGTACTACATTTTTGGGTTTCTTACTCTACAAACACTATATAACAAGGGGAACTACTGAATTCCATCTCAGACATTTGTATTTTCTCAAGATTTTTCCTCATATATTGGTGTCATTAGCACAAGGGAAACCTCAAAACACTATTTAACACACAAGCACAAAGAACTACATGCAGTCTGGAATGTAATGATGTGCTTGGTCATAAGTTAATCCTTTGGATGACCTTCGGGGTCATTCTAACTTTGCATATTGCATTTTTAATTCCAATTTGATGTTTTTGTGAGCTTTTGTAGGTAGCTAGGGTATTTTTTTAGGTTACATATACCTTGGTAATCTAAGTATGAATATTAGGAGACCAACAACGAATAAGTCTAAACTCATAACAATATAGGAAAAAGCATATTTTGAGGATTTTCATAGTCACCAGCATGTAGGAGTGGTGTCTGATGCCCAAACACCCTCGCCCTCTCCTAAGAGCCCATCTCAACTCTATCCATAGCTTCCATAATATATATCGAGAATTTTAAAATATCTTCATAGCATGTTCATTAGTTTTCCCAGTTCATATTTGTTCTAGGATAAGTGAAAATCAGATTAGTGCCCTACCTCTCTTATTTTCTTACACAATTGTATCTTTAAAGTGCTTAACATTTGTATTTTGATGTATATTATCATAGTAGTGACTCTGAAACTAGATTTAATTATAATAATAATCCCATTTTCTTAAATCAGTATCTAATCAAGACTAAGAATGTATATATTAATCTCCTATGGTTTTCTCTAAATTATTTCCATTGATTCACAGAAGTTCAGTTATAAATATATCATTTTATGCAAATATAAAATATTTCAATGCATTAAATACATTAACTTCACAACTCTATTTATAAGGTATGCAATACTTAAATAATGGTTTCTAATAGAATGTTACCATAACATTACGTTCCAAATTTAATTCTTCAATCAATAGACTACAATCGTTTAACTGAGAATATACCTATGGAATTCTCACACATAATTTAAAAGTTAACTTTCAGATAGGGTTTCGAATAAAAATGAATAAAACAAATTTCCTCTATATCAACCCATAATCAATAAAATAAATTTCTCATATATAACACATTCCTAAAGGAATACGCAAATTCAGGGATCAAAAAATTGTTATGAAGGCAAAACAACCAATTGAAATAATTTTTCTCAAGCTATATTATCAGGGTATGGTGATGGTGAATAGAGAAATATTATCTCTCTATGAAGCATATGTCTAGTGTAGTCAAAATCAATTAACTGTTCAAAAGAAATATATTGAACACCGACAACTATCAAGAAAAACACTTTTAAATAAAATCATGAAAACTTGTATCCACCAACTAGTTCATTTTTTCCACTAAAATAAAAATGAATTTAATTAATTAAGGTTAGGACAAAGCCCATTATTTAACATGCACAGTGACTGTACTGTCACGGGTATGAAGAGAATTTATGAAATTTCATCTCATTAACCCTAAAGGGGATTCAAATAGACAACCAAAACATGAATAAGTACACCCATGACTTATTATCAACAACTATTCACAAACTCTTTACAATAGAAACAAAATGAACCCTACTTCACTAAAAAAAATAGACTTACATACCCAGTTAATCCTTTCTAGAGTTGGGTTAGCATTTATTAAAATAGACTTAGATTTTAACTCGAAACCACCTACCCAAAATTAAAGGAACTGGGTAACATTTCTATTCTTTAACGAAAAAAGAATAACACTTCATATATTTGATAAATGATAATAAAAAAAATTTAACCATTATGAAATAAGACAACAAGAGTAAGGAAAATAAACCCATTCTTGGGTTTATAAAGTCCTTAAAATATTCTTCAAAATTTCCTTCGAAATCGTTCCACAAAGTTACAAAAGAAGCACCAAAATTTAGACCCCAATTTTAATAACACTACTTCTTTATAACATATTATTATCAAGATTACATTTATACATACAAAAAAAAAATCATTCATTTGTTGAATTGAATTTAACAACTATAGATCCAAAATTGAACCCTCATTCATGGCTCACCAAAAGTAGCTCAACCAAAAACAATAGAAAATAAATAAGATAAGATTATGCATGTGAGGTGTCTTCTTTCAGAAGCTTAGTTGTTTTTAAGGGAATTAACTATGCATTTAATAACATAGTTCTAAGTTGTGGCCTTAATTAATTTCGCCACCACCTATCGAGTTCACCACAAAAAACTACTTGGTGGATAACTTGATCGGTCGAAGACCGACTAAAATACAAACTTAAATAACTTGCATGGGTAGATTAACAACAATTATACCATAAGCTAAGTAATTTCCATTTGAATGTCGTTAATACCATATTTTTATCAATAACCAAAAAGCCAATGAACATGATCTAAATCATTTATACAAACCTTATTAATAAACCATGCATTTTTCCGTTAACATTTATCGAATTCATTTCCCAATCATTGGAGTACTAACAAATCTATTTACGCTAACCATGCAATGAAACTAATATTTCTAAACTCGATCACTAAGACAAAGGGAGTATTGATCAGTCGAAGAAAATTTCCAACCAATGAGTTTCTATTTACAACATAGCAAAATTCACTGATCAACAAATAAAATCTGATCAAGTTATAAACAATTAATAGTCAACAATGATTGTATAATGGAATCAACACTTTTCTTACAATTTAAAATCTTGTATTTACCTTATTGATAAAAATAATTACCATGAAAACCTTTACCTTTACCTTAATGAAACAAAGATTAAACTTTTATCTAGTACGAATGAAGGCATTCTTATCATTGTTCAACCAATGATCATTATAATGTCAAAATTGAGTTAATAATTGTTGACATTCATCATTATTTTCACATAATATTTAATATATTGTGAGCATATATAAATTCAATCATATTATTCAATTCATTACTTCCTCCAAGAATTTAAACAACAATATAAAAAATAGGTATAACCACCAAGAAAAGCATTCAATCATCAAAATCATATCAGTCAATTAGGTAAGTAACTCAAAAACCAATAAGGAATTAACATAAGGTATCTCTTGATTTCTTGGTGAAAAGCATCATTACCCAATTATCTTCTCAATTACGCATAAATACGATTATCCTTCTAGTTGCAACACTAACCAAGTAACACTTCTCATCCCCAAGTCCTCGAGATCAACTTCACGCTAATAACTCTATTTTGTTAAAACATAAAATAAAAATGTAGGATTTGGCATACTTCCCCCCTTAATGAATCATCATCCCAATTATTTTATTCATTAACAAAAATTAGAATAATCAAACAAGGATTAATATCATATAGCTAAGGAGAACAATCAACATTTTCATCCCAACTTAGAAT
The DNA here is from genome assembly GCA_019776745.2 of Taxus chinensis. Taxonomy (NCBI): domain Eukaryota; kingdom Viridiplantae; phylum Streptophyta; class Pinopsida; order Cupressales; family Taxaceae; genus Taxus; species Taxus chinensis. The sequence goes on along the minus strand of CM034146.1, from coordinate 30,379,965 downwards.
TTTTTTAGAGTTTTAGTTCATCTAAATTCAAATTTAATTGTTGTAACAACCTTTCAACTAGAAAAAGCTTCCAAATAGTCAACATTATGACATAATATTGTTATTACAGCTAGTCATAATATGCAATATTATTTAATATACATAGCATATAGTCAAAAAAAGTTATATATTACTATAAAAAACAAGGAAACACTCTTTTTCAATTCATCCTTGTTGTTCCTAAGTTGTGAGCTCATTAGAACACTTTCCTTTTAAGGCCTTTCCTTATGCATTCCTCAACTTTTTAACTGCACCTAAATATGTTCCACTTTCTTGTTGGTTTTACCAAAAATATCTCTATGGTTTTCATATTTCAGTTATCCTTACCCTTTAATCATTCAAAATTATAACCTTAATCATTTAAACTAATCCTTTCCTTTCCATTTAGGCTTTTTGATTTCTGCATACATTCCATGTATTTTTTTGTCCTTCAAACCAATAAACCATTGATTTACACTGGGATAGTCAATATTAAACAATAATTCATAAGTCCCAAAATGAATTTTAGTATAACACCAATTCAATGAGGAATTTAAACAATGTCAATGTTGTGTTCATAGACATATGTATGAAGTTTAAATAAATTTTTCTCATATGAAAAAGTTAAAATTTCTACTTCATCTTTTAGTGAGTAACTAGCTACACGATAATTACTTATTCTAGTGTTATAATAAAACAAAAATAGGAATTCCTACGTAACTTACCTGGCATCTTGTTAGGAAATACTTTTTCCTTTTCTTGGTTATTAGCCATTGCTCAATACATCATTTGTTGTTGTTTGTTCCTCTTCTTCAAAGGACATTTTTTGGCGTAATACTCACCACCACACTTGGAACATCCCTCATAAGGTCCGTTTTTACAATGTCTAGTTTTACCACATGTTGTGTTGTTCTTCTCTTTCTAATTAAAAATTATAGTAAGATTTTATGTGTTTTTACTCATGACAATACATATTTTCCTGCCATATTTCTTCCACCACATTGTCCTAGAAATCAATGGTGAAGTAGAGCTAATGCTCTCATGATACTCATTCCTTTTATGTGTTGGAATTTATCACATATTCTATTTTAGCCCACTGGATTTTCAGAACATCAATTCCTTAGTATAAATTACATGCTCATCTACTTTGTCTCCCATCATTGGATTTAATTCCTCATTAGATTTATAGATCAAAACTCTGCATAATTAGTCAGTTCAACAATAAAGTAGTTATCTTGTTAATAGTTATCAACAAGTTCAAGTTGTTTTTCTTGATACTTATCATTTTAACTGTTACCAGTTGCTCCAATGCATCTATCTAGTTCTGGGTATCTCAAAGTATTATTATAATTTTATCTAATTTCTAGACCATTAAACCTACAATATAATATGGTCTTTTTCTTTCCCAATGGTACATCGTTCTCATATCTATTGTATTCTGTTAACAAAATCATGTATTGAGTTAGCGTAAGGCCCCATTATGTTCAAGATCTACAACCTTCCCCTCTGATACCAAACTTTAATGTGCAATGTTATGCTTCATCAAACTATGGGAATGTTTAGTCTATAAACTATTACTTACCTTGTTATGCCTTCATTGATTTTTAGCACACAACAATTAAATCAAGCATACTAATTAAGATTACAAATCTCTTAATTATTTTTATGGTGCAATGTTTTAACATTATTACTTAGTTCAACACTAAGTAATCCAACATTAATTAATATTCCAAAATCCATCTAGGAAACCTATGATAACCATGTGCAACTACATGGGTTCCAAATCCTTCCTGGTCCACCTTTAACACTCTATACAAGATGATATACATTGTATATCTTTGGTTAGAACTTTTTCTATGTACAAAGATCCTGTGAATCTTCTTATTATCAGCCAATAAAGAATTTGGGTATTTCAATTAGGATCAAAACATAATTGAAAGAAGAAATGGTGAATAGACAATAAAATTAGTCATTTTCAATATTACGGGCATAAGTTATGGCATTACGCTAGCAAGCCTCTTTTTGTGAATGCACATAAGCCAATTAAAACATGTTTGTAAATCACAACACATCCTTCTCAACATATTTATTGTGATTCTTCTTCATTTAATAAATATCAAGTTAATCATGGTAAGTATTCATGTTCAATAAGAAATAAGATCAAATTTAGAAGTTGCAGATTTCAGAACTTAGAATTCAGGTCATGTGGTTTATTACAATACCTTCTTAGGATCCCTATAAGAGAATATTCATTCACATAATGACCTAAGTCATTGCGCGTTTGGTTTTCTCCCTGTATTCATTCTAAGATCGTAAGATCATGACTCAAAAAACACAAAGGTCATGTCATGATGTCTACCTTAATTTATGAATAATTATACTTTCATTCCATTAATATGTGAGAAGCTTTTCATTTTGTTATCTAAATCATGATAGAGGTATGCAATGATCTCATCGAGTCCCTGTATAATTTATGTACCTTCTTTTCACATGAGCATCAACTATATCGATCTATGATCATTGAATAGGTTTAGTTATCTGTGAGACTTAGTCATTTGATAACATTAATTAGTTATTCGAGATAATTATTGGACACTTAGACCTTTTATTTTACCTAAGTTATATATGTACATATGTACCATTTCATATGTTTGAAATGTACCTTCATACTTTCTCCATATCATCATAACTACTTTCACAATGAAGTACAATAGAACCAACTATGATATTTCAATGATACAACTCAATCTTAAAAGTGTAAGTTGTTGGTATTAAAAAGGAAAAAATATGTTTTCTCATTATTTCATACATATAACCTAGATGTATACCATCATACTTATATACCACTGATTAACAAATATATCATATATACTTAATTATTTATAAGTACACTTTCATATTTCTTTTTATCTTACATTTTCTTTATCTAATCATTAGATTATGATGATATCTCAAAAAATAGTATTATTAAATATTAATTCCAAACATAATTTCACTTGTTGTTAAACAATATATTAATAACAACAATACATATTTAATTTCATATTCAAGACAATTAAATAAATGATTCTAAAGGCCAATAGCAACTGAATTTTCAAAAGTCATAATCGAAGAAGCCGAAAAAAGATTCACGAAGATCCACCCATTTCTCAATAAAATCAGCATATTTGTCCTTATACAATTGTGAAGTATCTATTCTTCCATATTAAAATCAAATACAAGTGCATTTATTACAATTCATATGAACTCAATACAATATACAATCAAGGTATATCATAATCCAAATTCTTTAACCATTTCACAATAATTTTCAACCTGCGTGCTAAAAAATTATAATATATACATGGTAAGCTCAATAGAATTGGCATGGATTTAAACCCCTTAATCTAGTTGTTTCATTAAGAAATAATTTAATATCTATTGTTTCCTTAATTATTATTTAAACACAGTGTGTATTAAACAAGTAAGCAATAATTCAATGATCTCACTTAATGACCATCTTTAATCATCAATTTAGAAAACATCCATGAAGTCCAACTAATAGAAATTCGACTGAGTAAAAAAAATTTAATCAAAACTACATTTTGACCTTATTTTCTTTCATAATAATTTATTAATAAACTATTCTATTATCCATCAATGAGTAAGCAAAGTACGCTTGCTATCAGTTTTATTCAATTCTAACTAATTTTTTGCCATTATGGGTTACAGAAAAGAAAAGAAAATCCATGCTTCTACCCATCATGTATCTAGTTAAGACTAAAAAAGTAGATACAAATATCCTTAGGTTTTCTACGTATCCTTTCCATTGATTCACATCAGTTCAGTAATATCTCTTTTTATGCAAATAGAAAACATTTCCATACATTAAATATACATTAACTTCACAACCCTATTTATGAGGTATGCAATACTTAACTAATGATTGATAAGATAATGTTGCCATAACATTACGTTCAAAAATATAATTGTTCAATCAACAGCATACAATCATTTTAATGATAATATACCTACAAAATTCTCACATACAATTTACAACTTAAATTTTAGATAGGGTTTCAAATTAAAAGGAATAAACCAGACTTCTTGTTGATCAACTTGTAATGGGTAAAATAAAATGCTCATGAATAACACGTTCCTAAATGAATATAAAAATTCAAGGATTCAAAACACATTATGAAGGAGAAACAACCAATCAAAACCACTTTTCTCAAGCTATATTATCAAGGTATGATGAAGGTTAGTAGAAATATTATCTCTACGTAGCTTGCATTCAAAGAAATCAAAATCAACCAACTATTCAAAAGAAATATATTGAACATCGATAATTACCAAGAAAAACCATTTTAAACAAAATCAGGCAATCACATATCCACTAACTAGTTAACTTTTTTCATTAAAGTACAAATGACTCCAAGTTGTTAAGGTTCGAACCAATCCGATTATTTTATTGTGCACAATGACTATGTTGTCATGGATTTCAAGAGAATTTATGATATTTCATCTCATCAATCCTAAATGGGATTCAAATAGACAACCAAAACTTGAACACCATTAATTTTTAATTGCATCCATACCCTGAAAAACTCCAATGAAATCGATACCTGATGAAGATGTAGACGGATGAGGAAGCCGATGTAGACAAGACGGGCGCACACGAGCAATTTGCACAATAGATCCGAGTAACCTGCAAAACACCGGTGCTTGACAGAAAAAGATGGCGTTAGAAGATATTTGGGTGGACTGCCCGAGAAGCGGGTCCGGGAAGCGATAAGCTTCCTTGGCGGATGTCAGTCCACGTTTTCAATAAAGAAAAGAAGCATACATGATAAAAGATGTAAATAAAGACTAGATTTTCTGATTGCAGTAATAAAACAGAAACTGAACAGCAGACAGAAAGTACAGAAAACAGGGAACTGCGAAATAATGCTGGATTTGTGTTACCTGTGACCTTTTACCTGTCTGCAGTGAAATCGGCGTCGACTGGGTATAATCGGCGGCGACTGATGTGATCGGCGTCGACTGGGACTGATCGGCGTCGACTGGATAAGATCAGTGTCAACTGAAGGCAGACTGACCAATCAGGGACTGTGCGATGAGATTCGGGGATTGGAAGGTGAATGTAGTCTGCAGGATGTGCCGAAGATGGAGAGACACTGGAACAGAGTCACCAGATGATAGACGGTGGTGTGTGATGTTGATATGATACGGGCAGAGTAACGGTGCTCCTCTCAGGGATTGATTAGGACAGGATCTGCCCTAACTGAGACAAATGATGCTAAAAAGATCTCTCCTTCTTGCAACCTGTATCTTTCTCGCTCTCTGTTCGTGCGTAAGTGCTTTCTTTCGCTCGTTAGTCTCTTTTTCGGTCCTTCGAACTGAGCTATGGACCTGCTTTTATAATCGGCGCCGCTCCTATAAAATCGGCGCCGACCATATGGGTCGGCGCCGATCGCGGAGAAGACTCCCGAGATGGCCAAATTGATCGATTCGAGAAAGACAAGACTTATCCCGACCACGGGAAATATCCCGCTTAGGGAAGATTAAAAATGGATGTGATGCATAGATAGAATAAATTTGGGGTGGATAAGTGATTAAGATGCATGGGAAGAAGCGTAATTAAATATTTAATATTTAATTACTCATGGGTAAGATGTGATGTGATGAATTAAATTTAGAGTAAGTGATTAAATTACAAATTGGAAAACTATCCCAAGGGGATAGTTGGTGACGTAAACGTGCCCCAGGTTACCTAAGCAGGTAAACGAATATGAGGGACACTAAATTGGATAACCAATTTTAAGTGTCTACATTTTGCCCCTTTTTGTCAAGTAACTTGCGATAAGCAAGGTTATGAGACAAAAACAAGGAGATGGAAGAAGGGAAGAATTAGTGATGATGTGATCCCCCTCAAACTAGGGATGGGATGGATGATAGAACAGACGATCCCAAGTTTGAAAAAGGTAGATGAAGAATGCAGGATGCCCCAGTCGGATGTCTGGAGTAGAACTGATCATTGAGGACGCATAAAAAATAAACACAAGGGCAGCAACCTAAGGAACTCACATTGGTAGGGAAAACTAGCCGGTCTCCTCGTGAGACGACGTTAGTGCCTACAGACCCATGAGTGCAAGGAGAACTGCAAAAAAAAAAAACCAGCATCTAAAGAGAGACACATTGGTAGGGACAACTAGACGGTCTCCTCATGAGACGACGTTAGTGCCTACAGACCCGTTTAACTCTAAGCTGCCGAAAGATACGAGTGTCCCACGCAAAGGGAACAAACCCGAAATAGACAATGACATCTAAAAGATGTGCCAAAAGGCAAGATTCAGCACACAACAATGATCAGATAGATGAGAAAGCCAAGTATCAACACTATGGCAAACAGACATGAAAAATCGGCGGCGATCAAATTAATCGGCGCCGACCAAGACAATCGGCGTCGACCCAAAAAATCGGCGCCGACCAATCCAGACGCATATAAATATGCGAACGGAAAACGTAAACGATTTATTTGCAACGTGACGATTGATTCAGACAGAGCCAGAATTTGTGATTTGAACACAATGGAAGCCTCCGGGAGCGGACAGAAGCGCAGGAGGACACGACCTGGGGTAAGTAGTCACTGGTGAACCCATTTGTCGTTATTTATTATATTTATTTTTGTTTGAGTTTTCATGCGTATGGGAGGCCAGGGTCTGGTTTACGCCTGGCCTGGCAGTCGGCGCCGATTGGTAGAATCGGCGTCGATTGTTTTGGATCGGCGTCGATTGGTAGTAATCGGCGCCGACTAGAATGAACGACGCCGATTTGACCAAATCGACGCCGATTGAAAGATGTTTAGCATTTCCTTCTTGTTTTGGATGTTATGGTTTTGGAAGATGTGATTTATGGAACAGAGAGACTGATTATGCTTTTGATGTCGTGGATGCAGGCACGAGAGGCTCTTCATATGAGGGATGCCATCCCTGAGTTATTGGAGACGATCCTTCCTGACGTGACCGATGCAGACTGGCAGCATTTAGAGCTAGCCGGGCTCGGGGGTTTTAGATATTACAGACGAGTGCCACGGGATGTGGAGCTCATGCGGGCATTAGTGCGACGGTGGGACAGCCACACGTGCACATTTTGGTTTAGGACGGGTGAGATGACTATCACCCATGAGGATGTATACAGGATCCTCCGATTACCGGTTACGGGGGACCCGATTGAGATCACACCCCGAGAGCAGCAGCAGAGGGCCCTGGTGCGATTGTATAGAGACAGAGCAGATGACTTGGAGATAGTATCTGGGGCAGTGAGGATAGCCTCACAGTACAGACAGGATAGCCCTCGGAGCAGGCGGATAGCCCTGATTCAGATGGCTATCTCCTATTTTTCCCTGCCAGACTCAGGAGGTGGGAGATTCCCATTGCTACTGCTAGACTGCGTGTGCGACATCTTGCAGTACAGACAGGTTTTTGCCTTCGCTGATGCCCTGATAGCTCAGATTTACTATGAGCTATGGATGTACACCACTGGTCGGAGGACAGGGATTGACGTTAGCTTTGTGCTCCATTGCTGGGCGTATGAGCACATAGCAGTGATTAGGCCATCCGGGCTTCCGTGGATGCCAGCAGCAGTGGGGGGTGTGGACTATGGATTTCGGAGATGGCGGGCTGACATGGCCACAGGAGACACAGGTAGATCAGCTGAGTGGTACTCGGAGCGTTTCAGGACGCTTACACCAGATCAGGTTATCTGGAGACCATATCGGGCATTTCCGATATGGGTTGGTCAGGATGCCCACTTGGTAGCATTGAGACGGAGCCGAGTGGTCAGAGGTCGCAGACCAGATATGTGGGAGCGAGTCCCATTCATGCGGATACTGAGGCAGTTTGGTCTAGTACAGACAGTACCGGCCACATACACGCCATATAGGCGGGATAGCAGAGAGACAGATTTGCCGATTTTGATCCCGGCAGACCCATTGAGAGAGGCTCCACCCTCCACGGACAGTGATGATGACGCGGGGGTGGATGAGGGCTATGCAGCGTGGTATGACACAGAGCTTCCACGACATCTCCCGCCCTCGATAGATGCTGATGAGGAGGACATAGCTGCGACACTAGACAGATTAGAGGGAGAGCATGCCACACTGGTACAGACGCATCAGGTAGCTCTGGAGGAGATCAGGGCCTTGACAGAGGAGAGAGATTCCCTGATTGTGGAGAGAGACACCGCCCGTCAGGAGCGTGATACAGCGATCCAGCAGAGGGATCGCTACCTTCGGCACAGGGAGGCCCTTAGGGCCAAATACGGAGAGACTAGTGCCACATCAGAGTCTGGGACACAGGGCACGGCTCTAGGTGGGGCACCACCAGCAGCGCCAGCAGCACCTTTACGAGCACCGGGTATGGTGAGCCTGAGCACATACCAGTCTCTCCTTGCTGAGGTGAGATATTATGAGGATGCTCTAGCGCAGCATGCCCCAGATGTGCCTCGGTACGGGGCGAGGAGGAGAGGAGCGACAGCTACAGCGAGCGGAGCCTCAGGCGGAGGGAGCACTGGGAGGGACCGAGGTGGGCCGAGACCTCCAGCAGCAGGTGCTTCGAGCTCGATAGGCGGTGGTCAGGAGGGACAGCCGGGTGCAGAGGAGGGTGGAGGGGACAGTGTCCTCCACGCTTCTGATTTCACCATATAGAGACTTGGTAGATTGTGTATTTGTATAGTGATGTAGCCTCGATTGGAAGGCATTGTATAGATGGCTCGATTGGAAGCCACCCATTTTTTTGTAAAAACACACATGTATATATATAGATTCATCATGTTATTGGTCATATGATTGTACTTCATGCCTTTTTGATTTTGATATACATGGATAGATGGATATAGAAAAATAGATGTGATTAGATATAGACTGACATGGATGATGGATATAGAAAAATAGATGTGATTAGATAGATATAGATGATGGATGATAGAAATAGATGTGATTAGATATAGACGGATAGATGATAGATGTGATGTGATAGATACATGGTGATTGGATTAGATAGATGATAGACTGATAGATGAATAGATGTGATTAGATAGATTGATAGATGATAGATATAGATATGTGATAGATAGATGATATACATGGTAGAAATAGATGTGATTAGATAGATATAGAAATAGATGTGATTGATAGATGATAGATATGTGATTGATAGATGACTGATACATGGTAGAAATAGATGTGATTAGATAGATGATAGAAATAGATGTGATTGGATAGATATAGACTGATAGATGATAGATGGATGTGATTAGATAGATTGATTTAATTTTGATAGATAGATGTGATGTATCTTGGATGGTCATAGCTTTTAAATATTTTGATGGATAGATATACAGATGTACTTGATGTATGGATTAGATAAAGATAGATGTAATGTGCCTTAGATGTACGTATTTTTCGATATTTTGATGGATAGATAGATAAATGTGTTGGATATATGGATGTAATTGTAATGAGAAATGAATACAGATAGGAGTTTTGATAGATAAGATGAATTTTGATAGAAGATAAATTTTGATGGAATTAACATGTGAAATGCCAATTTAACAGGGTTGCAAGACAAAGAAATGGAGAATACTCCTTGCAAGAGTCAAAGATGAAAGCGGAAACAACCGTGACTTAGAAGAGAAGATACTCGGAGAAGAAGAAAAATGATAAGTTGGACTTCCAACCGACCATAGATAAAATCCAGAAAGGGAACCAAAAGACCAAGCATACAAGGCCCTATATAAGATTAAAATAAATCTGACACTAACTAGTCGCAAACCAGATCTAGGATAGAAACGGAAAGAAAAGTAAGTAAGTATCTTGTCGGAACCTACAAGGGACAGAATACATGTCCATAGTGGGGAAATAGGATTCTCCATATGATCGACAAAAGGTCCTAAATCTCAGCTTCATGACTTTGACAGATAGGCAAACTGATCAATGCGGGAAGTTTGCTTGATATGGAAAGACTGATCGATGCGGGAAGTCTTTCAGTGATGCTATAAACTGACTGGAAGGCCGATTAATTACAAGAAGCCTTGAATTTTTCTTTGAGAAACAGCCGTCCTTCAAGGGAGCGGTCTGTATTGTGAATTTTAATGATAGCCATCCTTCGAGGGTATGGTCTATTTTCTTTTTGATTCACTTGATAATGTATGGATAGCTGTCCTTCAAGGGATCAGTCTATCTTTTGGATAGCATCTTCTCTTTTTTTTTTTTTTTTTTTTTTTTTTTGGAAACTTTTTGGAAGAAGCTGAGTTTAGACCTAGATAGATCAGATGGAGGGGAAGAGAACATAGAGAACATGCACTCATGACCCGAGTAGATCCGATGAAGATAAGTACTTGGGACAGATGAAGTGGTGATTAAGGTATTCCTACCATGAGGAGGAACATATCCAAAAGAAACGTGCAATGAGTAGAGCCGCGATACTCATATTTAAGGTAGACGAGGCAATAGGCGGAGAACCACACAATTTCAAATCACCACGAAAGTAGATGACTGGTTATTAGGACGGATGGAAGATCTGAGTTGCGACTAGATTTGTATAAGATAGATTTTAACAGTAGAAGGGCCGTAAATGCAAGGCATTAAGAGGTTCCGCTTCAGGGATACCATCCATGGAAGATAAACGATAAGCCCCAGACCCATATTTATGAGTGATAATGTAGGGGCCCATCCAGTTGGGAGCAAACTTACCACGTTGACTTCTTTCGAGTGTAGTGACATTTTGATTTTCCTTAAGAACAAGATCACCAATTTTGAAGTCACGATGTTGCAAGTGCTTGTTATAAGCACGTTTGACACGCTCGAGATAGACCTGATGATGATCAAGAGCGTTAAGACGCCGCTCATCTAATAGTTCAAGTTGTGCTAGACGATTTTGACGATAATCCTCATCGGAGACAAATTCTCTGAGAGAAACACGGAGAGATGGGATTTGGACTTCCAAAGGAAGGACAGCCTCAGACCCATAGACGAGAGAGAAGGGAGTAGCACCAGTAGGAGTACGAATGCTAGTCCGATAAGCCCAGAGAGCAAAAGGGATATGTAGATGCCAATCCCTACCAGCTCGACTAGTTACCTTTGCGAGGATATTACGCAAAGTTTTATTGGAAGCTTCGGCTTGACCATTAGCTTGAGGGTAGTATGGAGAAGAAAAACTGAGCTTGATATTGAAAGCATTGCAGAGATTCTGCAAATCAGCGTTTTTGAAAGACTTACCATTATCTGTGATTAGCTTGTGTGGAACGCCAAAGCGACAAATGATGTGTTGATAGACAAAATCAACTATGGGTTTAGCCTTTGTTGAAGAAAGGGGGATAGCTTCTACCCACTTAGTAAAGTACTCAGTGGCGGTAATGATAGAATGATGACGTTGTGAAGAACGAGGATTGATGAGACCAATAAGATCGAGACCCCACTGCGAAAAAGGCCACAAATCCGCCGCAGGTTGCAAAGCCTGACTAGGGACGTGCGTGAGATTGGAATGTTGCTGACACTTGACGCACTTCTTGGTGTATTCACAACAATCTCGATTAAGAGAAGGCCAATAATATCCCAAACGTAAGATGCGCTTGGCTACAGCTAAACCACTAAAATGTCCACCACAAATACCGTCATGGACCTCCTGAATAGCTTTAGATGATTCATGGGTTTTGAGGCATCGAAGCAAAATACCATCAAAGCCGCGTTTGTAAAGAAGGCCGCCTAGAATAGTATAGCGGTTGGCGCGTTGGACAAAAGACCTTCTACCATTGGGAGTCAGATCTGGAGGAAGGACCGAATGAGATAGATAATCAACTATCTGTTGATACCACTCATCCTGAGTATGGGTTGTGACAGCATTGATTGACGTTAGTTGCCCAAGATGAGATGGTTGATCCAATCGTTGCACAGCCACATAAAGACGCGAGTCTTCGGTAAAAGGCGGGATAAGGGAGGCTAAAGAGGCCATGGTATCTGCGAATCGATTTGCAGTACGAGGAATGGCTTGGATAGTGAAGTTATCGAAAGATTGGAGTTGGGCAAGAACGATGTCGCGATATTTCTGAAGGATATCATTCTTGCATTGATAGACACCCGTGACTTGGTTAACGATGAGTTCAGAATCACCAAAGATGTCAATATGACGAGCGCCGAGATTAATGGCATTTTGAAGACCTAAGACAAGAGCTTCGTACTCAGCCATATTATTGGTGCACTCAAAGTTTAATTTGTGTGCGACTGGGATAGGCGTACCCCAAGGAGGAATCATCACGAAACCCGCACCTCCCCCTTGCTGGCATTTGGATCCATCAAAGAAGAGTTTTACTTTAAATGGAGATAGACCAAAATCAATTTGTTGGATGTATTCATCGGGGAATTGAGCAAGGGGGTCACGAGTGTCCGGAAGAGGAGCATCAGCTAATTGATCTGCAATAACCTGACCCTTGATAGCCTTTTGCGGGATAAACTCGAGGTCAAACTCTGTCATGAGCATAAGCCAACGAGTGATACGATCATTGTGATAAGGCTTTGCATGGATTGTCTTAAGTGGATTGACACTTGTGACAATGTAAGTTTTATGATTAAGGAGATAATGACGAAGCTTAGAAGTTGCAAAGAAGAGAGCGCAACATAGTTTTTCAGCTTCGGAGTAACGTGTCTCATACTCATGGAGGGTGCGACTGATGTAATAGACAGCTTGTTCTTTACCACAAGCGTCCCGATGCGAAATCATGGCTCCCAGAGCATGGTCAGTCACAGAGATATAAAGATAGAACGGCTCCCCCTCGCGTGGAGGTGTAAGCACAGGTGGAGAAAGAAGATAAGCTTTGAGATCATCAAAGGCCTTTTGGCAATGCTCATCCCATTCGAAATGAACATTCTTACGGAGGAGATGGTGAAAAGGTTGACAACGGTCCGACAATTGGGAGATAAAACGACGCACTGACTGAAGACGTCCTTGGAGACTGCGGAGTTGCTTTAAGTTAGAAGGGGGAGGCATCTCAAGGATAGCTTTTATTTTTGCGGGGTCGACTTCAATGCCCCTGATGGAAATGATAAAACCTAAAAGTTTACCAGTGAGAACGCCAAACACGCACTTAGCTGGATTTAGACGAAGACAAAAGCGGATAAGCCTCTCAAAGAGAGGTGCAAGGATGAAAAGATGATCCTGACGGCGTTTGGACTTGCCGAGGAGGTCGTCAACATAATCCTCTACAGTTTTGTGTAAGAGGTCATGGAAGATGTATGTCATTGCTCGTTGATAGGTTGCCCCTGCGTTCTTAAGGCCAAAAGGCATGACACGATAGCAAAAGGTCCCCCAAGGGGTTATGAAGGAGGTCTTATGTTGGTCTTCTGGTGCGATGAGGATTTGATTATATCCAGAGAAACCATCCATAAGAGAAAGCATCTCATGACCCGCAGTTAAATCTACGAGTTGGTCGATATTAGGAAGAGGAAAATCATCCTTTGGACAGGCAAGATTAAGATCCCGGAAGTCGGTACAAATTCGAATCTTCCCAGTAGCCTTAGTTACTGGTACTACATTAGACACCCATTGCGGATAATCGATGGGTTGGATGAAGCTAGCCGAGAGCAAGCGTTGTAGTTCTTCTTTAACAAGAAGGGCTACTCTAGGGTGCATTTTTCGCAATTTTTGCTTGACTGGTTTGATGTTGGGAAGGGTAACGATATTGTGGACCACAATATCGGGATCGAGCCCTGGCATATCCTCATATGACCAAGCAAAGGCTTGACGATGTTTGGAAAGAAAAGTGGTAAAGTCCCCTAATTCTTGTGGATTAAGGGATTGGCCGACCTTAATGATGCGAGGGTCTTCAGAAGTCCCTATATTAAGGTCGATAGTGGCTTCGTTGAGAAGGGTAGACGTGTCAGAAGGAATAGTCTTGGGAAGATAAGAATCCTCTGCCCCTAGATAGGTGAGGACGGAATCATCATCCACACAGTGGATAGTGTTGATAGTAGGAGAGTCGTCTCCAACTATTTCAGGGAAGATTAATGGTATAGAAGCGGACCGATTGTTAGTCTCATAGACCAACGGCCCTAAGGAAATGGTATTGATCAAAAAAAAAAGTTAGGTGGGATGGAAATGTCATCGTCCACATCAAGTGATGCTTCTGACTTGGTGGGGGAAGATGGTTCTTCAGTAGGAAGAGACTCATCAAGAATAGTGACAGTGGCCTTTGAAAGAGGTTTAAATCCCAAACCAAATTTCTGATGTGGCATGAGAGTAGGAATGGATTTGAGGTCATGTATACCTTGTTCATATTTTCCAAGGCCAAAACCTTTCCACGCGCATCGATGTAGATAAGTCTTTGCAAACGTGGGATTCTGTAGGTGATCAAACCCTGTTAGGTAAGGTTTGGCTCTAGGAGGAGAATCCGGGCGATGATGAGGCGTATCAAGACCACCGTAGATGAAATTGGTCTGTTGATTGGGCAGACCAATGGTGATGATGCGACCGAGACCTGGTTGATATTCAGGTTGCTTGTCTGGTCTACCATACTCATTAGGTTTGAGATGGGCATCGAAAGATAAGAGAGGAAGCTCCCCTAGTGAGAAACGCTGCAATGTCTCTTCCAGATTTTGTAAATCCGGTAGTTTGGTTGCAGGTATGGAAGAAGATGAGGCCCCATCTGGAGAAGATGTATTTTCTTTTAAAGGGGCAGACCTTGTGGTCATGTCGCATTGTGCAGAAGGAAAAGGATCTCCTGGATGGGTGTATATTTTGCCCTCATATTGATATTTTAGGCATCGATGGAGGGTGGATGGGACACAATGCATTGCGCGAATCCAGGAGCGTCCGAGGATCATGTTATAGTGGAATTGCCCTTCGACAATATAGAAGAGTTCATGGAGCAGCTTCTTACCTACTCGGATGGGTAAGACCACAGTTCCCAGAGTGACTGCTAGCTGATCGTTAAATGATCGAAGGGCGAAAGGCGGAGGTGACACCACATTCTTAGGTAACTTAAGTTGTTCGAATGTGTGGGAGGAGATGACGTTGAGGGCAGCTCCACTATCGATCATAACACGTTTTAAGGTAGTGTTATTGATTTGGACTGTGATGAAGAGGGGAGCCTCCAAATCCTCTGAAGGAAGATGAGGAATTTCTGAATCCTCAAAAGAAATGGCGGTCGATGGACCATTCAGCCCAACAACCAACTCGAAGGGCTGGGGCTCATCGGAATTTACTGCGATGCGACGCAGATTATCGATTAGAGCCTGGCGATGTTGCGGAGAGGATTGGATGAGGTCAAAAAGAGACATTTTGACCGGAGCTTGGGTGAGTTGTTTCATGACACTCTCCTCAACAGATACGGGAACTTGAGCCCGAGGTGCAGCACGAATAGAGACCCTAGGTCGTGGGGCCGATGAGGAAGGAGACACGCCTTCAGGGGCTGCAGAAATGACAACCCGTGGTCTAGATGCTGAAGATGAAGATGGGTTATCATAATGTTTGGTTCTAGTGGCGATATGAATTGTGTCAATTTGAGAAGGTGGAAGATCAGGCGGCGTGGAACCACTAGAGGTCTGAGTGGATGGTTGAGGTTTGGATGGGGCTAAGGTGGCAGGAGGTACTTGTTCCTCCTCCTCCAGCAAAAGGTCACTTTCTTCCAGAAGGTTCTTGATAACGGCTTGGAGAGCTTTACATCCCTCAGTATCATGACCCGGAGTACGGTGGTAGGCACAAATCAAATCAGAGTTAAACCAAGCAGGTTTCACTCCTTTCGGGTTATATGGTTTAATCGGAGGAAGGGTTATAGATGAAGATTGGATAAGTTGATGAAGGATTTCGGTGTAAAATCCGGTAGACGAAGATGAGGATGGAGATGATGAGGATGGTTCTTTTACATTAACCGACTGCCTAGGTAAAAGAACTTGCATGTTAGGTTTAACAGTTTTATTAGGGATCCTCTTATTTGTTTGGACATTTGGAGGAGCAGTCTTGGGTGCTTGGGATGGGAGTAAATGAGACATGATTGACTTTGGTGGAGGGGGAGCCCCTAAGATAGATTTTGAGGAGGATGGAGATGTGACAGATTTTGCGGTCTTTGGAGACAAAGGGGATTGCTTAGTCGGATTTACGGATGATTTAGATAATATTGATTCAGATGAGGAAGAAGTCCTCAAGGTAGGTGTAATAGGAGGAATATAGGGTGCTTTGGTTTTTGGTAATGAAGATGAGGATCTTGATAGAAGAGGTGCCGTCTGTTTAGTAGGTAAGTCTACTTTTAGGGGTATTGATGAAGAATGTGTTGTGGAAGAAGATGATGGCTTTGATGGATGTGTAGAAGAAGACGCCTTTTCAGCGGACAAATCCAATCGTTTATGAGGCGTGGAGAGAGATTTTTGTGGAAGAGCACCAAGAGTTTTGATGGTCCGAAATACGGGCTTTCCTTTTTCAGGGATGGTGACAACTTCCACGGCATAAGGTGACTGTAACCTTTTCGGAGGAAGCAAGTGGGATGGTACTGATGGTGTAGTGTTAGATTTTGGTTGTCGCGGTTTAGGTTGAGGAATCGAGTGTGCAGGTGTTGGTGCTACTTCTTTTGATTTTTCCTGAATAGGTGAAGTAACATTGGTGATGGAAGAAGGGAGTGATGAAGAAGGAATGCCTTGCGGAGGGAAAACTTCTGATGTAGTAGGAAAAGAGATAGGAAGGGTCAAGATCGAAGACACTTCCGTCGAAGTTGGCACAATTATGGGTACATTCACCAAAGGCATAGTTGCGGCGGGAATGGGAGCAACGGAAGTAGATGTGTCCGTAGTGGAAACTCGGAGGGATGTGATTGCCTCGAGCATTGAAAGAATGTCTGATGATGAGACAGATGAGGATGACACTGTCTCGGGTATAGATGGAAGGTCAGACAAAGGAGCGGAGAGAGATAACTCCGTGCTTGGTAATGTAGGGATATTCAAAGATAGACTATCTGAAGATATTGGAACTCCCGTGATTGATGAAGAGGAAGGAGGATCTGATTCGATTGATGTGTTTGCAGACGGATTGGTTTCAGAAGAAGAGTCCTCGGTAGAGATGAAATTGATAGTGTGGGTGTTTGGTTGTTGAGATTCCGAAGAATTATGATTTGGGGCATGATTGGGGAAAGGTTGTTTAAAAACGTCCAGTGCTTGATTTGGGGGAGCATTTGGGTTATCCAGGATGAGCTCGCCTTTGTCAATGAATTTTTGGACAAGATTTTTGAAAGTCTGACATCGTTCGATGTCATGACCTTTGGTTCTGTGATAATGACAGAAATCGTTTTCCCTATACCAGAAAGGACGTTCTCGACTTTCATCAATATCCCTAATGGGTGGAAGTTCGATCATGCGAACTTCCAACATTTTTTCTAAGATAGAGGCATATGATTCCCCCAAGGGAGCGAAGGATCGTGATGATGAAGCCCCTTTCCGAGAAGATGAGGAATCTCTTCGTGGTGGTTGATTAGGAGTACTATCGGTTCTTGATGTTTTTAACACGATAGCATTTGTGGACCCTTGATTCTTATCTTTAGAGGGGGAAGAATTTGGTTTGGTGAAGCGAGAGAAATCTGGTTTAGATTTGGAGCGAAGTTTTAGCTTCCCTTGTTCAATGGCGCGAGATTCAAGTTTGCGTGCCATCGTAAAGGCCTCTTCAAAGGTATGAAAAGTTTGGATCCTTAACGTGGAAGAAATGTGACTAGCACAAGATCGGGTGAACAACTCGATCTGTTGGGATTGGGGAAGGGAGAAAGACAATTGGTTGATTATCCCTCTCCAACGAGCGACAAAGTCTGCTATAGACTCATCGTCGAATTGGCGAATGTTGTAAAGATCTGTAATTGAGATCTTATGGGCAATATTTATTGAAAAGTTTTCGACAAACATCTGAGCCAATTGAGAGAAAGAAAATAAGGAATGTTGAGGGATGTTATTGTACCAGTCCAAAGCGGGACCCGCTAGAGACATAGGAAAGGTACGGAGCATGAGTTCCTGGTCCTGGACGATAAGGTAGCAAGCATGTTTGAATGCTCGCAGATGTTGTTGAGGGTCTTCCCGACTATGAAATTTTGAGAATTTTGGAAGTTCCCATTGGGGAGGATAAGGCTTAAAAGCCACTGAAGGGTGAATGGGTTCATTACACACCTCTTCAAAGGAATATGAAGGACGAGCTCCTTTGGTGGAGGCTTCCAAGTCTGCGATTTTCTTGAAGAGAAGTTGAACCACATCAGATTGAGGAGTAGGCACATTGGTATGTCCTACATAAGGAGCAAGTGATGGATGTTGTTGAGGTGTCAATGGGGGATTGATCTGTTGATTGGTGGGATGGTAAGAGGAATAACCAGGTGTTTTGGGTGACGCCTGGTGAGGTATTTGTTGTGAGGTAGCTTGCGTATAGGCAGGCTGTGAGATAATAAGGGGTTGAGAAAATATAGGTTGGGTGACGGATGGAGCCTGTGATTGGTGGACTCCTATGTTTGTTGATTGAATAGGGACAGATTGAGGAACATGGGTGTTGGTTAGATTGGACATGTTGGGGAACAAGACCTGAAAGGGACCTTCTACCGCCGGATTTGGTACCAGGGGTGCCGATACTAGGGGATGGGCGAAGGTCACAGTTGCTGGAATATTGGAAGAAAGATTGACCGGAGGACGAGAAGTAGGAACCAACTGACTAGCCGGAGGGGGTTGGCTCATGAAGAGGTACTGACCTTGAGACACAATAGAGGGCATAGATGAATTAACAGCGATATGCGGGTGCACAGACGCACTCGTTATCGCCAAGGCAGAAGACCTCTCAAAGGTAGGTTGAGGAATAGTTGAGGTAACTGCAGTATTAGGAATAGGTAAGGCAATTTGAGAACTAGTCAACATGGTTGGTGGAAGAGAAAAAGGAGGCACAAGAGCCTCCCCCTTTTCCGTGGCTCGAGGCGGGAGAGAGGATGAAAACTGTTCTACATAGGCCTGGGATGGACCACGAGGATAATCGTACACTTGTTGGATTGGTGGTCCTTGATCAGATATTCGAATGGACTTGTGTACTAGGTAGTCCATGAGGGCTACCGGATTGCGATCAAGGAGAGCCTGAAATTCAGGATCCCCGCGAGGAATAGACTCCGAGTCAGAAGATATTTCTGATGGACTAGGAGAAGCTGGACGTGATGGGATTGTTTTGGCTTGATGGAAAGGATTATACGACCATGAGGGGGAACCAACTAACAGCGGTCCCGAGGAAGATTGGAGGGGTGCCGAAACATCCACGCTGGTGGTGATTTCGGAGGAAGAAGGAACCTGTTGGGCCATTTTCCTAGATTGTGACCGGGTGATAACCGTCATAAGCAAGCAAGAAAGAAGATTGTCCTAGCTAATGCACAAACAATTCAAGCAGCGCAAGTGATTATCTCCTTTAAATTTTGATGCTTTTAAGAAAAGAAAAATGTTAGGGAAGGCTTTTTAGAACAGGAACTACTCAGATAGCCAAACTAAGGATGGTTTGGGTAATGTTTGGTGAGGAGTCCCGAAGGCACTTCAGTAAAAGACCGGTACGTGGCTTGATATAGGGGCCTACCCCCGCACTTCACACACCGCTGCGATAAGGGAGTCGGGTGCTTTGCCAATATATACCAAAATCTTCCGTGAATTTATAGCGCGGCCCGAGTACCGCGTAGGCTCTTCCTCTTGGATATCACTTCCAAGTAGGCGAGGCCAGGGAAGGAGTTTTGTTTAGATGCTTTATACCTAGTGATTTTGGCTTTGTGTGCAAGGGTGAAAAATAAAAATCGAATAGTGTCACTACCGATTTTGATCAATTTTCCAGCCTAATTAAAACTAGATGAAAAAGCATGCAGCAATGACAAAGAAAAGGTTCTTTTTAAGCACTTAAAACGAAATGTTTGATTTCGATGAAGACAAGTCAAACAAGTTCTTTCCCAAATGCGATTAAGTTCCTTTTAAGCACCAAAAATTGAAGTGTTTGGATGTGATAGACAACCAACAAAGAAATCCTAAAAAAGGAGAAAACACCGTAAAAGAGGAATACCTGTAGATTTAGCTCTCCAAGGTGTGTGGACTTCAAAAAGCGCGTTGTTGAGCTCTTCCCCTCGAACAATCCCACGAACAAGCAAAGTGCTCCGCAAGAAAAGATCAAGCAAACAACAAACAAGATCCGGAAAGATATATCCAGATAATGGTGGAACGAAAAATTTCTATTTTAAGAAAATAGAAAAATTTCCAGATAATGATTTCGCCTAAGAAGCAAGATTGAAATGACGAACAGAAATGCTCAAATAGGACTGATAGAAATCAGTGAAGAAAAGGAACAAAGTTCAAAACTAAAAAAGAAATGAACTTACCAATAAGGGACTTTGGTTCAAGTCCCACCGGGCGTGCCAGAATGTAGATCAAGAATTTTGCGCTTGTTACCTGTCCAAGTTAATGCACCAAACTAAACACAAAAACCCTGAAAAACTCCAATGAAATCGATACCTGATGAAGATGTAGACGGATGAGGAAGCCGATGTAGACAAGACGGGCGCACACGAGCAATTTGCACAATAGATCCGAGTAACCTGCAAAACACCGGTGCTTGACAGAAAAAGATGGCGTTAGAAGATATTTGGGTGGACTGCCCGAGAAGCGGGTCCGGGAAGCGATAAGCTTCCTTGGCGGATGTCAGTCCACGTTTTCAATAAAGAAAAGAAGCATACATGATAAAAGATGTAAATAAAGACTAGATTTTCTGATTGCAGTAATAAAACAGAAACTGAACAGCAGACAGAAAGTACAGAAAACAGGGAACTGCGAAATAATGCTGGATTTGTGTTACCTGTGACCTTTTACCTGTCTGCAGTGAAATCGGCGTCGACTGGGTATAATCGGCGGCGACTGATGTGATCGGCGTCGACTGGGACTGATCGGCGTCGACTGGATAAGATCAGTGTCAACTGAAGGCAGACTGACCAATCAGGGACTGTGCGATGAGATTCGGGGATTGGAAGGTGAATGTAGTCTGCAGGATGTGCCGAAGATGGAGAGACACTGGAACAGAGTCACCAGATGATAGACGGTGGTGTGTGATGTTGATATGATACGGGCAGAGTAACGGTGCTCCTCTCAGGGATTGATTAGGACAGGATCTGCCCTAACTGAGACAAATGATGCTAAAAAGATCTCTCCTTCTTGCAACCTGTATCTTTCTCGCTCTCTGTTCGTGCGTAAGTGCTTTCTTTCGCTCGTTAGTCTCTTTTTCGGTCCTTCGAACTGAGCTATGGACCTGCTTTTATAATCGGCGCCGCTCCTATAAAATCGGCGCCGACCATATGGGTCGGCGCCGATCGCGGAGAAGACTCCCGAGATGGCCAAATTGATCGATTCGAGAAAGACAAGACTTATCCCGACCACGGGAAATATCCCGCTTAGGGAAGATTAAAAATGGATGTGATGCATAGATAGAATAAATTTGGGGTGGATAAGTGATTAAGATGCATGGGAAGAAGCGTAATTAAATATTTAATATTTAATTACTCATGGGTAAGATGTGATGTGATGAATTAAATTTAGAGTAAGTGATTAAATCACAAATTGGAAAACTATCCCAAGGGGATAGTTGGTGACGCGAACGTGCCCCAGGTTACCTAAGTAGGAAAAACGAATATGAGGGACACTAAATTGGATAACCAATTTTAAGTGTCTACAGCTGGAAAAGAAGGGAAAACATGCAGATAAAAAAGAACAAAACAATCATCAAAAACAATTTTCTAGTAATTGAGTTGATTACAATGCAAAGAATGAATTATTAAATAAGAACCATAGCAACAAAAAAGAGTGTAGTTAGAAAAGGAGTGATAGCAAATTAACTTGCAGTCTACATGGTTTAAAATAAACACTCCAATTTAAAATAGAAACTATTATTGCATGAGTTAGCTTAAAGTGACCGCTGATGGACCATGGATTAAGGAGGAAGAAACAAATAACACTAACACCACCCCCTTAAGTA
Source organism: Taxus chinensis (assembly GCA_019776745.2). Taxonomy (NCBI): domain Eukaryota; kingdom Viridiplantae; phylum Streptophyta; class Pinopsida; order Cupressales; family Taxaceae; genus Taxus; species Taxus chinensis. The sequence continues at coordinate 30,357,931 of CM034146.1, read as the reverse complement.
TAACTAATGAGACAAAAAATTGGAAAGAGATAAAACCCTGTGGGAACAAAAACCCCCCTAAAAAATGCACGAATTGTGCATGAAAACCACTACGTTGTAGTGTCCTTCACTCCAAGAAAATATCACCAAATGTGAAACTTATGCTCAGTGAATTTCTTCATGAATATGTCATCAATTTGTTTTGAAGTAGCACAGTACTGCAACTCGATGACTCTTTCATGTAATAATTCACAGATGAAGTACATGTGGATCTCGATGTGTTTGGTCCACTGTTGATGTATGGGATTTTTGCAATTCTTCATTGTACTTTGATTATCACACCAAATCACAATTGGATGGTGAAAGAGGATAACAAGCTCAAATAAGAAGTTTTACAGCCAAATGGCTTGAATGGTACTGTTGACCACACCTCTATATTTGGCCCATGTTGATGATAAAGCAATGACAACTTGCTTCTTGCTTGACCAACAAATAGGGCCCGATCCCAAAAACAAAACAGATCCTAAAGTGGACTTGCACTCACTGCTATCAATATCCCAATAAGAATTATTATATCCAATGAGATTCAAAGTAAATCTAGCTGAATAATGAATCCCATCGCTGATGGTTCCCTCAACATAGCAAATTATTCACTTCACAGCTTTCTAGTGTAGCTCATGAGGCTCCTATATGTATCTGGAAAAAACACCCACTGCATATCCTAATCAGGTGAAAAGTATATGTTTTCCCCTCTTACTACAACTTGTAACTGTCAGGTCTCCCACTGATTCTTAGGTTGGAGACTGATCTTCTAACCCCCGAGTATTTTGGAATGTGTAAATGTGTCTAAAAATGAGTTTAAGTGTGCATAATGAGGTAGATAGGATATCATTATTATGAAACATTATAGACCATTTTTAAGTTTTGGAATATTTATTTTTCCCTGCTAATCTCATCTTCCATGTTTGTGCAGTAGTTTCTGATGGAATAGGTTAAGGACTCTCCATCTTTATATAATGGAAATTCTTATCACTGTCTCCTATTCGTTATAGGTCTATGTTCTATGAAATTGTAACAACTCCTCACTTAAAAACGCCTTTTAGATCATTCTACAATTGCATCCAATCCTGTTATAAAAAAAAATTGAATTTCCACAATGTAATTTTCTAGAGGGGGGGGGGGTATGTGAATCTTATCTTAAAAAACTTTGGAGCTTCAGTAAATTACCATCCTCTAAGCAATTAGATTAAAGCATCCTCATTTGAAGAATTCATCATTCATAACCACATGTTTGAGACCACTCTATTAGATGTACTCTAACCATTCACAAAAGACACACTGAGACTAAGATTAGAGAACACAAGAAACCAAAAATAAGTGGGATATCCATTATATGGGAAGAAAATCCTGAATGAATAGTTCATTACTCTGAGTATTATACAAAACAAGGACTTGCATATCAATATTACACATCCTACAATATTGCTTTAATTGAGGCACCAACCCTAAAATGAGTACCAACTCCTTGGAACCTTTACTTGATTATGACTCACATTGGTGTTGGAATTGTCCTAGTGAATATTCTCCATACATCATAAGATATTCATTTCATCTCACTAAAGAATGACCACTCAAAGTATGGAGATGCCATAGCTATCAAGTGTGATCAAAATTCAGCTCGCAAACACATCAAACCCTGATCTATATTGATGTGTGTCTCCATAATGATGCTCAATAAGCTTTCTTCTAGATAGGACTTGAATATATCAAGGATGTTCCTTGCACATTTGATCTTCAAACTAGATACAAGTATCCATAAATATTATAATCTCTATCCAGTGACATATTATTGGGGTTCTTCTTTAGGGGTCCCATATTGTAAGAGATGGGACTTTTCTTCAATTCATCCTAACTCCAACAACTAAGGGGATCATCATGAATGTAATATCAGGAAGTCTTGCTTATATAACCACACTGCAAGATCTTGTAGTATTACCCGTGTGTCGGCCACTTTTCAATTCTTTGTAGCTCGGTTTACACCTTACAGGTTAAGAAAATATAATAATCAAAATGTTTCAATGTGAATAAAGAGGTCAAAGGACCCAATTAAATGGGCCAGGGGTCACAACAACAATAAAAAGCTCTCAATATGCCATCACACAAGGAATCTTTTCATCAACAAAAGCACTCCTCGTGTCTAGTAAATGCACTTCTCTCGCATTTCTCTCTCTAGGTATTCGACCAATTTCTTCATTCATGAATGCTCCATCATGTTGGAATTCATAGTATTCACTTAAGTGGCCGTATTTTCACATTGATGAAAACTTCCATTTCATTAATGAAAAATAAAATGTTTTATACATGATTTCATGATGTAGGAAATATGAAAGCTCACACAGTGGTTGTTTCAGATGTTTATTAGTAACATACAGTGGGATGTGAATGAGGCGTGAATTTATTGAAGCAAGCCCATATAGGTGCCTAGTAGGTGTAGCTATATAGTGTAAAGCTTCTTGGTTACTTGGGAAGAATGTTTACATTAATGACTACAAGCAATAAGCTTGAGGGTGCTTTTGCTATCTCATAGTTAGTGGCATGGTGGAGGTTATAGCTGGTTCTACTTGGTTACAGGTGCTCATTGCAGGAGCATTGTAATGCTTGTTTAGAGGCGTGACAGTGTGAATTGGAGATATTTTATCTCATGTTAAAGCATCAAAATTTCAGGTGTCCCAAATCATTGATGAACTGAGGTATTTTTAGGCAACATGGGGCTATCCCCAGGTTTCTAGGAGTTGTAGTTATTGAGACATTACTTCCAGTTGAAGGTTAGCTTCCTACTACCTGAGGATCTTAACATGCTAAGCATAGGTAATTCTTAGTGACTGGAGAGATTGAGATATGGTAGCTACCTGATATTACTCTATTATTCCAGAGGGATGTTATAGGAATGAGTCAGGAGATGCTCTCATGAAGGAAATTTAGGTCCCCACGATCTATGGGTCGGTCCAGAGCACTAGATTGAAGGGGGATGAACACACTCAGCTTGAGAATAAATCAAGTCAAATTGCACGCTCGAAGTTAGGGAAGACAACTAGATGCTCACAATGAATAGTGTGCATTTACATGGAACCTTAAGGATTTTCGTGGAGCATAACTTATATGGAAATCCCGTAGATAGGTTTGAAAAAAGCATGAATGAGGTCAGTTAATCAGAATCAACCAATTTTTATGAATAGGAATGTTAATAGGTTATAGGTATTGTCTAGTCAACCCTAGTTAAACCCTAACCAGGTTACACTTGTACAGACAAGTGAAGTATTGTGATAAAACATCTAAGAAGTTCATAAAAATTACAACCAACAAATTATATTATTAAAACAATATAACAACATCCGTCAGGATTGGAAATAAAACAAATAATATGGTTTGAGGTCAAACCCATGAGTGGGCCCAATACCTATAACAAAATTATGTAGTTTATATGTAGAACCAATTTTTAGGAAAGATGGTAATAAGGGAGTAGCATGAAATAATTGATATTGCATGATGATTGGGAGTTTTTCTAACATGCACATGAAGGTTTCAAGACATTGTGCATGTAGTCTGAAGGGATGAGGATGAGGAACTCTCTGAACAAGTTCGAACTTGTCAAAGGGCAAGTGACTTGGGGTCTCAGATAGCGGGGTCCATTGTTAAACTAGTTGGACATAACATGAAGCTACAAATAGAGCTTCATGAGATGATTAAATGTATGAATTAGAAATATGTACCTCAATGTGAGTTGTTCTCTCATGATACACTGGATTGTGAACATGATTGAGGTCATTTGTCAAGGTTGTCAGGGCATACATTGTGCAAGAATATTGTTCTTCCACTACAAGATCCACATGTGTTCTTATTCAAGTATGTGATGATAGCCAAATCAAGCATTAATAGATAGATTCTCCTGCATGCTTGACTATCATCTGGCTTCTATGGATAGAGTGATGAAACAAAGTGTTGTTTCTAAGTAATCCCCATCATAGAGGTATTGAATCCCATTTATAATACAATTTTATGAAATGCTAACCTTTGGATCATCAATGTTACCATGCATAGGTCTAAATCTGAATGATCCAGTCAAGAATAAGTTGTTATGGTTCTTGTATTCTAGACCAAGATCCATTGATCCTTCATGATATCTCTAAATGTGCCTTGCTGCTTTCCAGTAGAAGTGACTTTGGGTGATTAAATGAAGTTTCCAAGGATAGTTTAAGTGTACATGCAAAGCTGATATGTGGTCTGAGTGTAGGTTAGGTAAATGAAACTGGGCTCGATAAACTTCCGATAGAGAGTGGCACTTACCTCAGGAGATGGATCTGAATTGCAGACAATGTATGCAATGTCTATTATCCATGGGTGTAGCATATTTAAAGGGTTTTGCAATCCATGAAAAAGTATACACTTAATGTGAGAGATAGTCTTAAGTATATGTTCATCATGGGAAACAAAAATTTGATCCTCATTCTGGCACACTTCCAATCCAGGTTTTTAATGCATCATCCTGACCTAACAGGGTCACTGTGTGACTATTGTATTTCAAATTTTAGTTCTTTCCTTGATATGCATTGGTCAAACTCAAATGGAGGGACAACCAGGTTGATGCCTAGATCATTTTAAATGAGGAGAAGCATATAATCAGCAATGTTTTTGGGTTGCTTTTTGGAACTAATCATGTGTGTGCATGTGGAGTGACCTAGGTGAAGTGTGATTATAGGTTTTTGAGATTGATTTAGAGCTGTAAATAATTGATGTTCATCAAATTTGATAAACCATGCCCGAGGTGCATTTTTGAGAGCAAGAGTTTGATGATTTCTTAGAGGGTTTGCATAGATTTGCTTTATTTGACCAAGAAGTACATGATCACCTAAGGTTTGAGTCATCTAGAATTCTTGTGAGATGAATATCCATTTACAATGGTACTAGCTTTACGTACCAAATGATAGAATTTCTATCCAAGATTGTAATACCAAGAGCAAAGATGGAAGCCTCATCAAATATTGATCTGATCTATGGGAGAATCATGTCTCCTACATATTCAATGCCTTAGTTTTAATATTTATACCCCTATTAGCTACAACCTCATATGGATTAGACATATCCACCCTAGTCAGACACCAACTTTGTACTTTGTTTGATAAGACCCATCTCACATGCACATGGGTTTCTTACCTACTGGAAGACCAAAAAGTTGCCAAGTGTTATTCTTCATCACTAATTGATATTCAGAATGCAAGTCATCTAGACTAGAGCTTTTGCACATGTTGCACATTATTAAACTAAAGAGGACAATGCAATCTGAATGCAATAAATATACTCTATGCTAAATTATGCTAACATTCCCCCCCTTAATTTTACATAGTTCTTCTAATGAAGTGGAGAGGAACTCTAGTGAAGCAGTGTGAATTTGTCATGTCGCAATGTGACTTAGTGAAAACAATTAGCCTTATGTTGAAGCTGTTCCCATAGGACATGGTTCTAGATAGCTCAACATGTTCATGCTCGTCAACACATGCTCATCATATGAAATGAACCTGTACTTCAATATGCTTGGTTCTCTCAGGTGAAATATCTACATCTTGTGAATCCGGAGGAGTCTTCAGAACTTCCTTCATTATCAACATATACTGGAGTAGATTTTTGCTGGTGGTAGACCAATTCCTTCCAGTATTCGGCGTAGCCATCATTGCTATACACAAACAGTCTCTTCACCTGCAGCCAATCGAAGATGAGTTTATGTGACTTCATGTCCAATTTCTTTCAGTTCTATCTTGGGTATGTGCATGCTTTCTTTGCACCTGAATACTCTGTGATGTGTACAATAGATGGGTTTCTGATTTGACCATGCTTCTTGTGGTGTTATTCCTTCAAGAGCTAGTTGTGGGTGCTTTGTTCAACAAATACATTGTATTTTCTTTGTAGCTTCTACCTAGAATGTCTTTGTTAAGTCTAGAATCATCGATCACACATTGCACCATTTCCATGATAGCACGATTTCTTCTCTTAACAACACCATTCTACTATGGTGTGTGTGGACGAGGAATTTATCAAAAAATATCGTGAGTTTGTAGGTAAGTCTCTGAACTCATCACTAGTGAATTCCCCCCCTTGATCTGAGTGGAGAGTTCTGATGTTGATGACCAGTTTCATTTCTCAACAAGCTACTTTGAAATTTTTGAAGGTGTCTCAAATGCTTGACACTTGTTTCTTGCGACAGATAGAAAAGTCCACATTTTTCTTCAAATATTCGTTAACACAAAGCATGAAGTACTGGACACCCAGAATGACTTGGCTACATCGGACCGTAAAGATCGGTATGAACTAGGTCAAGATTTACCATGAGATCTGAAATGTACTCCTCTAGAATGGTAGCTTTGTGTTGTTTTCCTAGCTAGACAGTGAGTGACACTTTTCTAGTATCCTGTGCTTTAAGAGTATGGTAATCCCATGTCACCATATTGCACTGGCGAAGTGTTTCAAGATATTTGAAACTTACATGTGACCAAATATCTACGATGCCACAACTGTGCTGTAGGTGGAGTGTCTTAGGCCACTAGAGTACTTGATCACCCTCTGTGAACAAAATCAAGTTGGAACATGTGTACTACATTAGAGGATTTTACTACATTATTTTAGAGCCTATTGATTTATCTCATATTAAGCACACGTTTTCTTACCAGATTGAATACTATCAAAGTCCAATTTTTAGGTTTTGATCTAGGAGTTGACTAACTGATAGCAAGATTTTTAGTCAACCCAGGGACATATAGGACATCTGTGATAGTCTACATCATGCGTGAACCAAGGGGTAGAGAAATATCCCCAATCCCCTTGACACTGTATGATGAAGTATTATCTCCCAACAAAACATGATTTTTCGATAGGCGTGTCCCATCATATGAAATAGAACAAGTCTCTTGCGGCTGGTCATGTGTCGAGTGGCCCCCGAATCAACATACCAAACATCACTAGATGACGTGGACTTGGTTTCTTCTTGAAATTGAGCAGTGATACAAGAAGTGTCCTTCATTGTCTGATTGTTCTTGTTGTTTGGAAATATACCCTTATTGGTGGGGTCTTCTTTTCCATTTCCCCTTTTTCTACCCCTTGATTGTTTTTGTTGTTGGACTGTCCCTTTATTAGAATTGTTGTTACCCTGTTGGCTGTTGGGTCTAGAGTTACTTGATGAACCCTTTCTTGTAAGTATTATAGCAACAATCTTTGATAGCTTATGTCCTCCTCTATTGCAGATTGGAAACTTCTTGCTGTCTGTCTCATTAACTCTGGTCCCTTTGTTGACTAGTGATTTTGATTTTGGGATTTCTTGATATTGGAATAAGGTTTTCCTTTACCTTTACCTTTCCATTTTTGATTGTGAAGACAGTGCATGCTCCTCTTCATCATCCTTATTGTGCATTTCCTCCTCTTGTTGCAGTAGGTTTACCAGTTTGTCAAAGGTGACTGTGTTTTATCAGACACGTATTAGTAGTTGTGACAAAGATTCTGGTAGGAAGGAGGGGAATTCTCGCAGACATAATGGGGATGAGAGTTTTCATCACTGTGATCAAGTTTCTCCTAGGGCAATAGAGATTAAAGCCCTAAAAGTAGCTATAACTCGTCTCAAAGAAAAATTTAATTTTTCTCATTCTGTTTGAACTTCAGTGCATGCAACTAACTCTGCATAGTAGGTTCAGTATAACATTCTTGTTCTTGGCCTCATATATTATGATCAATTTATCCCATGCTTCTTTGGCCGATTTTGGTATCTGTGAATGTGGGGTTTCACATCATCCGACACACTAAACAAGATAATGAGTTTGGCCTTCTTGATCTGGCTTTATCAAACTGACCATTGTTTTGTTCTATCAGTCAAGTTGATCTGGTCAGGGTTTCCATTGATAGCAACTATCCATATTTCTTTAAACTCAAGTTGTGTCTTGATTTTTGGTCTTCCATGTAGCATAATTGTCTTCCTTTGAGTAGTTTTGAATCTGTCAAGAAAAAATTTGAGGGCATTGTGTACCCATTTCGGTAATTTAGATTTCTGAAACTCTGAATTTCTGACAAAGGGTTTGGCTCTTATCACTCCAGGTATAAGGTCTCCCAATCTCAATATACCGTCAGGCTGATATACCGAACCTTTCTATATATGTGTCCTTTCCGATATACTTGTCGGTACGTGGAAGAAGCTCACCCTTTCTATATACCTGGTGGTATGTGAAAGAGGCATTAACGTACATGAAAGAATTCAATACGTGGTACTAAGACAGTACTGATGGGGTCTATGTGATTATTAACACACGGCTCAAAGAAATATCCTCAGTACGCACGTGTAACTTCACTACAGTACTTGGATAATTTCTCAATCTGTATTTATGTCATGCAATCGTTCACATACAGATGGGATGGCTCATAGTGTGTGCACTGTGACCTTATTACTCCCTATCGATTTAAAGGGTCAATGCCCAGACGACGTTGTTGCAGTTATATTAGGTGTTAAGTGCAGTAGTAGCCATGACAGCTTTACTTGTAAGCACTTCCCAAAGGCACTGTATATACCGAATGCTACTATGAGATCAAAGATCTTGTGTGATAGAACCAAACATAAAATAAAAAATTTGTAGTTTTTTTAATTATTATTTACACTTTATGCACCAATATTAGTACAAAATGCTCCAAAAGTACATCAAAATGAAGTTTTTGTGTCCCCCCTCTTTAGAAAAAAGGGTCTAGAATCACAAAATACATAATTTAGGCCAAAAATATTTTTTACCCCCCAATAGGTGTTTTTCGCTAAATTTAGCGGTGGCTCTAAATGTGTTTGGTGAGATTCTAAATTTGGAAATCTCCCAAAATTTTCTAAAAATAATAATGTAATAATAAATATGGAGAGAGTGAGAATTGAACCGCTGACCTGTTTGTTCCCAAAATCTAAACAAACAATCTAAATATTGTTTTCACGTTTTCTCATAAACTGTGATCTGGGTTTTTCTAAAATTTTGAAAGAAGCATCATACAATATTTTTTTTGAAACCCACAAAATTTCAAAAGAATCGGAATCTTATTTTTTGAGATCTTACCAATTTACCAGCTAGATCTGATTTTTTTCAGAAAAAATGATCTAACTTGTACAGACTTTTCGTCACATGTAGAGGCCAAATCTGAAGATGATGTAAATTGAAAAGTTTTACACCTCCTTCTTATCTTTCCAGAAAAAAAAACAGCACATCAATCTACTGAAATTTTTTTGACGGGATTGCTTCAACCTTTGCTCCCAAATTCTTCACACCTCCACTTTCAGATTTGATTTTTTTTTTTAGATCTAATCTTTATTTTTTCACTCTTTTTTTTTTTAACATCTGTAATTTTTTTCAAGATCTTTCTGCTTATTTTAAATATTTTTTTCACAAATATTTTTTTTTTTCAAGATATTTTTTTTTAAGATCTCCAAATCTGAAATATTCCGCCAATATGTTGGATCAATTGGCTATACCAATGACCAATAAATTTTTTTTTACCTTCCAAATAAGTGGATAGGTCAAATTTTAGTTGAGGGATGCTTGGAAGGAATGGAGGCTGTGGGATGCTTCAATGGCTCTCCTTTGATGTAGATCTTCTTCTCCAATGGATCCTCTCCAATAGTGCTCCTCTTCAACCTTGCTTGGATAGAACCTACTCTGATACCTAATGATAATAAGGGTATAACTCTGATACCAAATGATAATAATGGTATATCTCTGATACCAAATGATAGAATAGAATAAGATTGTAATACCAAAGATGGACGGAAACCTCACAAATATTATTGATCATGAAATCAGATTACATAACAATGCAAGAGCTGTAATATTTATAGATATTAGACAATCTCATATGGATAGACATGAAACTCTATCAGGCACCAATTACGAGATGATAAGACCCATCTCACATGCACATCTAATTACTACTAATACCAATATTGAATGTTATCAAACATAACAATATTGAATGCAAGTCACTAGACTAGAGTGCACATGTTGCACATTATTAAATAATAGACAATGAAATAAAATGCAATAAATATGCCTATGCTAAATTATGCTAACATATGTAATATCACTATGAATAAGCTCTAATGGAGAGGACACTCTCCATGCATTCCCCTTTGGAAAATTTTCTTGTGGATGTTTTCCAATAACACAACCTTCACAAACTCCATCAGAAAATTCTATGGTAGGCAAGCCTTTCACCATATATTGTTTGCTAAGTTGTTGCATGTATCTAAAATTCAGATTTCTAAATATTTCATGCCAAATTATACTTTCTAAATTTACATTTGTTAGTAGTAAAGTGGAATCTGATTTGGAAAAAAAGTTAGAGAAAGTGTATAGATGAGATTGATGATTCACCTTACAAAAAACAATTTTGGAGTTGTCTTAGATGTCATATATGCTCACTGTATCTAGTGTGAATTCAAATCTCTTTTCAGTTATAGTATGTTTCATTTGATACATAGAAAAAAGATTAACAGAAAGCTTTGGATGTAACACATTCTCAAAACTTCTAATTCCAACCTTCCTTCCTATTCTAGTTGCCTCTATAGAAGAAACATCTCTAATGAGAATAGGAGAACCAGTATATGGTTTCAAAGAAGAAAGATAATATTTTGTGGCTTCCATGTGGTGTGAAGCTCCATAGTCTATGATCCATGCATTTGAATAAGAATGAATAACAATCAAGGCATGAGCATTGTCTCTTGTTTCTGGTGATTTTTCTTCCTACTTCTTGGCATTGTCTGGGATAAGGCTAACCAGATTATGCTACTGAAGTGACTAAGCCATGAGATCAATGGTCTTCCTCATGCATGATGATTCTAGATGTTACCCACAGTTGCAACAACTGCACTTTGGATTTCCCTTTTTTCCTTCTTTTCTTTTGATCCTGTAGATCTATCTAGAGGTTTGGGTTTGCTGTCTTTTCTTGGATCTGAATCCGTCTTTGCTTTTCCTTTGAATTTTTGGTTGGATTTGGAATTGTTATTCTCACTTGCGTGCACAACAAGTGCATGAGCTTTTGAATTCTTCAATGTGCCCATTTTTATAAGCTTATCTTTCTCATGTATTAGAGACTCAATGAAGGCATTCAGTGTGGGAATTTTCCAAGTTGCTCTTGTTGTGATCCTGACTATGTGGAAAGTAGAGACAAATAATGAATATTCCGGACCCAAACTTTATAGGATAGTTAGGATTAATTGTCTTTCTTCCCTGGATTTGTCTACCACAACGTTTCAGCTGAAGCAATAAGGCCTTGAATTTTGTGAAGAAATCTTGAATGTATCAAAACTCCTTGGATCCAATGAGTTGAGCTCATTATCAAGGATATGACCTCACATCTCATATTTCTTTCCAAATATACCCTCCAATGTAGTCCAAAATAGGTTTAGAGATGTACATTCCTCAACATGAAACAATAATTTTGGAGCGATGGATAAGCATACCAAACCAAATACTTCATCAATGCGGTTGAAGTATTTAGTCTTTTCAATTAAAGGATTGGGCTTAAACTCCGTATTCATAATTATCCGATAGAGGCCTCTACTTCTGAGCTAAAGTAGAATCTTTGGCTTCCAATCAAAATAGTTATATGGTGTGAGAATAGCAGAGACTGAAAATTCTATTATTTTCAATAGCTCTGCTATTCAATTACTGAAATATATATATATAACCTACTCTAGTACCATGTAAAATTTCAGCTAAACCTACAAAAGTCAGCTTAGTTCTAGCTGGAAAAGAAGGGAAAACATATAGATAAAAAATAATAGAACAATGATCATAAACAATTTTCTTTTAATTGAGCTGATTACAATGCAAAGAATGAATTATTAAATAAGAACTGCAATAACAAAAAGAGTGTAGGTAAAAAAGGAGTGATAACAAATTAACTTGCAGTTTACACGGTTTAAAATAGATGCTCCAATTTAAAATAGAAATTGTTGTTTCATGAGTTAGCTTAAAGTGACCGCTGATGGACCATGGATTAAGGAGGAAGAAACAACTAACACTAACAATTCAAACCCCAATTTCAATACACTAATTCTTTATAGTAGATTATTATCAAGCTTGTAGTTATATATGCACTACAAAAATTCTCCATTCATTTATGGAAGTGAAATTAGCAACTATAGATAACAAATTTAACCCTCATGCACGGCTCTCCAAAATTAGCTCAACCAAAAGAAATGTGAAATATATAGGATGAGATTATGCATGTGAGGTATCTTCTTTGGGAAGTTTCACTATTTTCAAAGGAATTAACTATGCATTCAATGTATTCCATACCATAGTGTGGCTTTGTGGCCTTATTTAAATTCACCACCACCTACCAATCTTCCCCAAAAAAATAGTTGGACAATAACTCGATCGGTCAAAGAGCGATTAAAATACAAACTATATAAACATGCATGGGTAAATTAATTACCGTTATACCATAAGATAATCAATTTCCATTCGACTATGGTTAATACAATATTGTTATGAATAACCAAAAAACTAATGATCATGATCTAAATCTTTAATATAAAACTTATTAATTAATAAACATTCCTTTAATATTTTTCCAATTCATTCCCCAAACATAGGAGTACAAACCAATATATTTACGCCACCCATGCAATTAATCTAATATTACTAACATCGATCACTAATATTGTTAATATAATTTCCAACCAACAAGTTTTAATTTGTAGCATTGCGAAATTCACAAATAAATAAACAAACTATGATCAAGTTATAAACAACTAATAGTTATAATAGATTATATAGCCAAATCAACAAATTTCTTACAGTATCAAATATTGCATTTTCCTTATTGATAATGATGATTACCAAGAAAACATTTACCTTTACCTTAATAAAACCAAGATTTAACTTTTACTTGGAATAACTTATTGTTGTTTATCCAACAATCATTATAATGTCAAAAAAGAGTTTGGAATTATCGACATTCCATCATTTTCGCGTAGAAAAATTATATATTGCAACTATCATAAATTCAATCATACTTTATAAATCATTACTTCCAGTAAGAAGTTAAAATGTAATATAAAAAATAGGTATAATAACTAAGTAAAGTATCTAATCATCAAAATCAACTAACTCAGCAAGGTAAGTAACACAACAACTAAGAAAAAAAAAGGCATTAATGTTAGGTGTCTCACGAGTGATTGGTGAATATCATAGTTATGTGGTTATCTTATCAACTACATGTATTAATGTTTCTCCTTTTTAGGGTAAACGTACATACACCTAGCTGCAATACTAGTTGGGTAACGTTTCTTGTCCCATAGTCCTCGTGATCCACTTCATGCTAATAGCTCTATTATGTGAAATCATAAAATGAAAATGTGGGATGTGATAATATCATTACATTACATATTGCATCACTATATACTATACTTTCTATGAGGGCTCCTTCAACCTTGTTTGGGAGTATTTCCATTCTAGATCATTCATCTCCTCACATATCATATACTACACCATAATCCATCATTTCTTCTCTACCTATCACATTTCTATAGTTGGGTATTTTAGCGACATTAAATAGGAGAACATCTTATTGGTAAGGGAAATCATTTGAGATCAAAATTTATATTTCCAAAGAGTTATAGATTTGTATTCATTCTTCCTTCCATATTTTCCTCTTTTCTCTCACCTCCTTTACTCTATCCCCCAATATTTCTATTTCCTCACCAATGTATTAAAAAAATTGTGTGTACGTTCTCAATTTTTCAATATTTGGTCCTCTTTCTTTCACCATTACTAACTCTTCCTAGATGATCACTTCCTCACCTTCTTCACTAGTCACTACAATGGCTAGTAATTGAGTGAATACTTTGAACACATTTTATGCATATAATACATAATTTATGACTCACTTATGTCCACATAACATTCAATTAGAAAATGTCTAGGAGTTTTTGTATGATTCCCTTGAAATAATTTTCAAGTGTGAGAAGCCATCAAAGAGCCTTAGAGAGGTAAATAAAAAAATTATTCAGTGTGGTGACTATACCACCTTATTGTAATGAGGATAATGTAATTTCTATAGGGATCTTGAAAAGATGAATATACTACAAATAAGTTAAATATGTGAAAGAAGATAAAGTTTCCACGATGATATAATTGAACTTAATGAAAAATGATATGGTGGTAGGTTTGTATCTAAACCTTGATCATGTTTGAGATAATCTAAATATTTCACCCCCTTTATTTTTAGATGTATGCATATTAATCATTGATAACCTTCATATGTTTCTCAATTTTGAGGATACAAAGAACAAAGGAAATGGTATTCAAAATACTGCAAACTTCAGACTCGTATAGATATTATAATGGAAAGGCTTATTTCCCATTATGGTTAAGATGAACTTACTCCCCTTTATGCAATTAATGACAATAGATGATATCATAAACAATATTTGTTGGGCATGATGTTAGTGTTTTTTAATTGATGTGAAAAGGAGTCTAGTGGTATGAAGAGTATTTGTTGAGTCAGCATGAGGTGTTTAGCTGTATGTTTATGTGGTATGGTGAGTTGCATTATTATTGTTATGGTTCATATGCATGTTTTAGTAAGCTAAGAGTTTTAAGTGGCCTTCAAAGGTTGTATGAAGGTTGCTATATGGTCTAAAATGTTTAGGGTTACATGTAAAATGTGTTAGAGTGTTTGCAAGGTGGTAAACATGTTTGTTCATGAGAAGCATATGTTGAGACAAGCCATTCAAGCCCTAGACCTAGAACTATTTCAAGTAAGATGATGTGATAACATGAGATATATGATAGAGAAATATAATGTGGGAATCTAAGGAATTTTTGACGTTGTATAACATGTGTAGATGATGTATAAGGGTTACAATTCAGTTGTTTGTTGCATTTTTAATCTCATAAAAGTAATTTCTATAAGACAAGGTAAGGAAATAATGGGTAATTCATGGTCTATGTTTATTTTAGAGGTTAAACAAAATGGTTTGGAACTAGATAACATCAAGAAGGTCATTTAAGATCTATTTTCCAAGTTTGAGGTCAGGAGTATGAAGGAATTTTTTGAAAACGTGTTTCTGGCTGTAACGAGCTCTCATAACTTCATTTCCTAGCTCAATAGGAAAGTTTGGATAGTCACCCATAGTGTGAGCTATGAATTGGATGATAGTCCTTTGGAGTATGTTAGGGCACACAGATAAAAAGGTTTAGCAAGAATAATAAATGAAAATAGATGTCAAGATTTTATGAGAAAAAATAGACGTCAAGGTTAACAAGCTAAGTTGGTTACAACCTTTCCTAAACCATAGTTCTAGAATGAAAGAGAAAAAATGATTTTTATGAAAATAAATAGACTAAGAAATTAAATTTAAATCTTAAGGGTTCTAGAGGACTCTTCAGATATCCTATTGGTGGTGGTTTCATGCTCTAGGTGTTTTGGGAAGGTACAAAAAAAATTGTCTTAAAAAGACTTGTTATTATAGGTGTATGTTTTAGGAATCAAGGTGAAAAACCTATTGTTCTGAATACCTTTGGATGTTTTCTAAATTATCATAAAAAAAATTGGTCAAGTTCAGTGTAATAAATAGGTATTCTAAGTTTATCTATAGTTAATGGCCTAGTGAGATAAAAACTCGTCTTGGAGTTTTGAGTTGTGTTTTGATGTTTTGCATGGTGTTTCTATTCTAAATGGTCATGGATATATTTAACAGGTCCCATATGATGTTTCTATGCCTTTGGTGTTATCAAATCATGTGTTATTTGGTTTAATTCATAATGGCCTAATCAACGTTATTAGTCTTTTCAAGAAGGTGTATTGGAACATGTATGTAAGAGTGATTTTATTCATATGAAATATTATTGTGAGTCATTTAAGAGGTGTTTTAAGATGTTATTGAAGTATTAAAAATGGGTTCAGTTCTTAGAAGTGGGGTTTGAGGTGTTATTTCTTTTTGAGATCAAGATTGGTTTTGGAGACCTAATTGTTGGTTTTAGTTGTCTTCAAAAATACATGTATTTGACATGGTGTGTCATGATTTGGATGTTTTTGTGATTTGTTTCATGGTCGTAATGATTAAATATTTCTTTTGATATGTTATTTGTTCCATGGTGAAGTGATTTGGTATGAAAATTTTCTCACTTTTGAAGATGGATGTTTGGGTGGTAGAGACTTAGTTGATGTTTTTTTCTTATTGGAATGTTTCACATTGAATTTGTTAGGAATAAAACTTAGCTTAATTCATCATTAGTTGATATTTGAATAAATGTAATAAGTAAAAGTATTTAATTTAAATACTTTAAACTTATGCCAATAGGTATTAGTTATCCTTAGTTGTTAGTTAACTAAGCAATAGTGTTCTCATCCCAATGTTTGCGGGATCATGTTATATCTTGCATATTTTTTTCCCAGATGATTTCCATGAGGGGAAATAATGGCAGTTAGGGGCAATATGCTATTTCTGCATATTTTCTCAGATTAGATGATTTGTTTCCATATATTGTGGATGACATAGAAGCTATCCAATATATATAAATATTGCAACTCTGCCATTTTTCTGTAATGCTTGATTTTGATATTAATAAAATACACAAGCATCGTCTTGTTTTTGTGCAAAGATTCTATGTTAAATATTGTTTTCAAGTATTCATTGTCAAGAGAATTTGGAGGCTACATAATTTTCTAATATTTTATATGATGTTGAGAGGTTTTTTTACAATGTTTATATATTTTGGTGTTTGGTGATGTTTCCTTGTGTATTGAGATTCAAATTTGTGAATTTTGGAAGGCATGAGATTGTTTTAGGCCTAAGTGAAAATATTTGGTATGTTTAGGCTTATGCAAACCTATAAGGTCTTTTGATTTGATTTATATGAGGGTGTAGATTTTTTTTTGTGTTTTCATGACCGATCGTAATGGTCTTATTGTTATTGTGGATGTTTATGATATGATTCATGTAGAAAGGTGAAGGCGTAAAGCACATTTGGGATACTTGTATGGAGAGAGGAATGAGTGAGTAGAAGGAGAGTGTGAGAGTGTTCTAAGGGGTTAATAATAGAGTAGATAAGAGAATAAGAAGGTGATAAGAGAATAGGTAAAGAATCTATAAGGTCATTTGACCTAATTAGCATATGAAGCTTCAATTTGAGCACAGAAGGAAACGTGGTGGTTTGATATGGTTGTGAGTGGAGAGAGATGACAAAGAGATCAAAATCACTTATTGAATCGAAAAGGATGTTATGTGATCATTTTGTTCATGTGGCTATGTGGGTGATTAGTCATATTTGGGGTTTGGTGCCTCCTTGTAGAGTTATTGCCTCACTAAAAAACTCTTGTGAACTTTAATATTCGTGAGAGTCCTTTCTATTGAGAAATATATGCAGAGTTTCAGTGGGTTTTATTCCACTCAATGGTTTTCAAATTTATAACTTGTGTTCGTGTGTTCTATCTTGTTATATGTTCTTTTGGATGTTTGTATCACACTTAATAAGCTCACATTGGTTATGCATGTTGAATGGATGCTTTGAATGATGTATGCATGCTATGGTAAATGAAGTAAAAGATAGTTAAATGAATGTCTCACCCCCTAGTCATTGTGCTTCCAACAAGTGGTATTAGATAAAAGGTCTTTTTGAAGAAAGTTTAGCTATTTAAAAGAGATCCTCTAAAGTAAAAAATGGTGAGTCAACAGAGTAGCAAAGATCCTATATTTGATCGGACTAACTAGTATCAGGATTGTGAGAGTAGAATAAGTCGAACACTAAATTATACTTCTTAATCCTCATAAAGTACATATATATAGGATAGAACAATATTTTTTTCATGGAGGTTTGTCCAAAAACTCTCCCCTCTATTCTATCCACAAACTACTATTTACGTGAGTTGTTAAAACAACTAATAACAATACTATTCTCCATATATTATTTTCTACCTATAATAAATACCACGAATAAACATAATGGAGTACTAATATTTTGTATTTCCTAACATTCCACCCCTTAGTGTGAACATGGGGAAAACGTCCGTACTACACTGCACCTGATTTCATGATTATGTGGTTTTCCTTTGGATGATTACAAACCAAAAGTTGGTTTTCCATCGGTTAACCGGAAACTGAGAGTAAGGTGGGTTTCCAGTGGTTGACCACAAACCACAAAGGGGTGAAGGTTTTCAAATGGTTTACCTACAACAATATCGTGATGTGTTAGTGCATCCTTTGGCTCTCATCATAGTCATTCTTCAGGAGATTATATATCGGAATCCATCATAGTGCAAACATACCATCCAACTTTGCCCCCACAATGTGAAGTTTCCATAACACATTATTCTGAAAACATCGCACTAAAATACACACACACACACACACACACACACACACACACACACACACATGTCACCATAACAGAAGGACACCCATGATTGGTGACTAACGAGAGATCGTTGAATGACCTCCATCCTTCATTTCTTTCGTCCTCCAATGTCATGCTGCTTAGCTCAGCCAGATTTGATCATGAAGCACAATAATGACTTAGACATTGGATTCTATCAATAATGCATCCAACTAATAGTGAGGTAATTTTTTTTTCTAATGACTCCAAAAGACGACTATACTTGAATAATGACGAGACAATAACTTTATTGACATTTTTTCTATTTTTAGAATACACAATAATAAGACCATAACAATATAATAACAAAAAAACTAGATCGCCTATTTAACAAAAAAATTTAATGACATAAATAAAGACTCTACTAATTGGCACAAATGATAAAAACAATTAAATTGTTGACAGTTTGACACTTTTATTATAGGAAAGAAACACACTTAAATCTATCGAATATCCATCCAATTAATTTGATTCTCAACTTTGAAAGACTAAATGGTGTTAATGTTCTAACTTGTGGCATGCCTAAATACCAATTGAATATACATATAATTGTACTTAATAAAAAAGATATTTTGATTAAAAATAAACAATAACATGACATTAAATGACTAAAGTCTTGACACGAGAGGAAAAACAATGACATACGGGTTCTACAGATGAAGATAAAATTTGGTGGCTTATTTCAATTTGGAGGTGACGCTGTGTCCATCGCATATGGAAAAACGTAGCAGTAGTCCGCTTTCAAAGAAGTAGAGTAAGAGAAGACAAAATTGTGAACAGAAATATTCCAAACCATGCACACGTGGAAAAAAGGAATGAGTAGAAATGCAAATCGCTGGTATATGGAGACGCAAGTTAAATGCATATGCAATGAGGCCTGGTAAAAATAGCGAATCAGACAACAACCTTTGTTATTGGCGAATTCAAAGCTGCAGAGATGGTTGCGACATAGTTGGAATTTTGTGAGCACCGTTCAAAGATGTATCCGAAGTCAGTTCAATCAACACAAACCATGCAGACTATGGTATGCACAGTATGGACTGCTTCGTTAACAACATGTCCTCCTCCATATTAATGCCAATGTGCAATGCAAAATAATACGATGTCGATTCTTCAATACAAGGACGGTGCTTGCTTTCACTAATATGTCTAAGAGGATCAACTGGAGAAGAACCCAAATCATGTCTCCTTCACGTTTTTCTAGCACACAACTCTAAACACATAATATATCAAAACTTCTACGAAACTAATCTAAATTCTTTATGAAAGAACTATTCTCTCTAAACGGGGTGAACAAATTAAACTACCCTTTCGAAAATTAAAAAATACATTTTATACAGAAATTCTCATAAAATTCCTACAATGAAACAAGATGTGAGAGTAGAATAAGTCAAACACTAAATTATACTTCTTAATCTTCATCAAGTACACACACACAGATATAGGATAGAACAATATTGTTTACATGGAGGTTTTTCCAACAAATCTCCCCACTATTCTATCCACAAACTACTATTTAGGTAAGTTGTTAAAACAACTAATAACAAAACAACTAATAACAATAATATTCTCTTGATATTATTTTCTATCTATAATAAATACCACCAATAAACTTAATTTAGGATGTAATATTTGGAAGCATATGCTAAATGGCTATAATGTTCCTCAGACTACTCCAATAAATGCAGCAAGCTTATAATTATAATTATCAAACCATGAATGTTTTTTGTATGGTTTGTGAGAATCAAAACTAGTTAAAGGGATGAATTGTACTTATGCTAAATCCATGTGGGAAAATCTTAAGGCTATATATGAACGTGACTCTTAAGGTAAAAAATGGAAAAGCTCCAAACATATAGGAATTAGTGCAAAATCTTTAAGATGAATGAATAAGAAACTATTGCTACACTCTTTCTTAGACTTGACCAAGTTCTCAACATCATCATAGGTTTAAGTGAAGTGGTGAAAGAAGATATGGTGGTACAAAAGGTTTTGACATTACTTACTCCCAAATTTTATGCTAAAGTTCTAGCAATTGAAGAAGCAAATAATTTGAGCACCATGTTGATGAATCAGCTCCATGGAATTTTTTCAACCTATAAGATGAGGATCATTGATAAATATCCCATCAAGAAGGTAGTTACATTCAATGATGAGAATAAGGAAAAAGATAAGAAGACCACCAATGTTTAAGCTCGTGATATTGATGATGATGAATTTATTGCAATGTTTGGTAGGAAATTGAAGACTGGTTCAGGTAAGTACAACGCTAAATTTCCTTTCAAATGTTGTAATTGTGGTAATATTGGTCATTTTGCCAATAGTTTCCTTCATAAAGCATAAATTTTAGAGTGATTATGAAGCTGAGGGATCTCATCACGAAGACAAGCAGTACAGTAAGCATAGTAAGAGAAAGAATAACTTCTAACTATCTAAAGGCAACAAGAATTTTGCTAAAAATATGAAAAGGCTCTATACAAAAGAAGATAGTAGTTGTTCTGATTGCAATGATAATTAAGCTTCTGAGAGTGAGGATGAAGTTGTCAAAACTAATATTTTGATAACCTATTCATTTAAAAATAAGGTAATTGCTCCAAATAATAAGATTCCATGTTTTTTGGTTATGATTTCGATTCATATGAAGAAGATGAAGAAATTGACTTCAAGATATAGTATGAACATATTATAAACGAGCTAAAGCTTCAAAAGAAGAAAAAATCACAAAATCAAGTCATTAACTAAGGAATATGAAAATAAATCAGTCTTCTAAAAAAGAGACAAGGTACTGATGCCAAGGAGTTTGAAGAAATCAATAAACAACTTCAATATCAACTTGAAATGAGCATGGTAAATCTAGGAGCCAAAGAAATGGAATGTATCAAGTTATGCACTAAGTTGTGTTGGTATGTAGGCCTAATAGGTGTTTTCATTGATGAAAAACCACATTAATGATAAAGAGAATGTTTTATGATGTTTTTCATGGAGTTAAAATGATGTTTCGGATGTATATGAGATGATACAGTGGGATTTAGTGAGGAGTGCTTGCCCTTACAAGCCTATACAGGTTCCTAGGAGATGTATCCTAGAAGTATGAGATTATTGGATGATTTGGAAGAATTTTTTATATGATGGATAATAGGTTTTGAGGGTGCTTGAGCACACATAGTGGTGTCATAATACAAGTACAGGTGGATCACTTGGTTACAGGTGCTCATTGGAAGCAGGTATGCTTTCTTGGAGGTGTGACAAAGTGGTTTGGAGATATATTATCTCATTGAAGCATAAAATTAGGTGTGTCATGTCATATGAGGTATGTTTGGGTAATTTTTTGAGGTTTCCTATTCAGTTATTGGATTATTTCAGTTGACCTTAGCTTCTAAAGTAGGATCTAACATTCAAGCATAGGTAAGTCTTAGTGATTGCGGATATTGAGATATGAAATTAACATTATGATTATTGGATATATTACAATAATGAGTCAATGTGCTCTCATAAAAATTTTAGATACTCATGATGTGTATTTTCCCAAGTATGAATGATTTTGTGAGACATGGTGAAAAACAAGGAAAATTCCAGCTCAAAGTACAACTTAAGATGCCCATTGTGAATAGTTTAATTTACATTGGAAGTTGTAGCTTTCAAGGAAGATTATATGGTGAGTTTATAAGGATTAAAAAAAATAATGAGGTCATTTGATCGTCAGGATTTTATGAACAAATGATAAGACGGTAAAGTGGTGTAAAACACTAGTTAAAACCTAGCTAGGAGCAATTTGCATAGATTGAAGTATACTGACCCAATTTTGACTAATTCATAAAAAATTATAATTGGATATTGTATAGTATGCCTTATAATTTTCAGATATGTATGGTTGAGGTCATAGTGATATGTGAGCCCCACCTATAAATAATAGTTTTTGAAGAAGAAGTTTCAAGGACAAGATGATCCAAATGAGTAGTATGTAAAATTCATGGTGCATGATGTTTGAAATTTTTAATTTATTTCCGTAGATGTTTTAGGAAATATTCATGCAGTTTCATGGTATTTTGAGGACCAAACAAGTTGAGTGGTCAAAAAGTAGTTTTGCGATCTTAAATAAAAGGGTTTAATAAAATGGTCATGTTGGTCCAAAAATCTGTCAAGAGGGCAGATCTATGGATAGACATGCCAACAGTATGTAGGGCATAGCCCCTCTTTGAGACAACAAAGAAAAATTGGTTTATTGTTATTCTAACAGCAGGAATATGTGCAAGTCTTACAGTATTCTACCTTCAAGGGGGGGTTTGGGGTCTCATCCCAGTAGAGTTGTTTCCGATGAAGAATAGAAAGGAATGAAGGAATAGAAGAAAGGTGGATTTGAAAGGAGAAAAGAAATGAATTCCAAAGTAGAAAGGTTAGAGGGTTTATGTTTTGGGCCGGTAGTAAACAGAGCCAGACTTAATCACATAAATAAACAAAGCAATACTAATAAACAAAAGACAAAAGCATATGTGAATCTAAAAGAGTAAGCATGTAGATCTGACTTAAGAAAGATATAACACATAACATAGGAATTCAACACAAAGTCTCAATTTTTTGTGTTAGTAATTGTTCTATTACAAGAAAGCTCAAAGTCTTTCTCTCCTCACTCTATTTTTCATACAAATTTACTCACCCCTGAATACTACAAGTATCCAATTATTTATAGAAGGAGAAGGAGAAAGAAGACAAAAAGGAGCCAACAACTATTTACAACATATCTACAAAATATCTAAAAGTCAAATGTTGACTTTGGGGTAATTTTGTGGATGACAACATCCCATGGTGCAACATGGATGATGTCATCATTTGTGCCAACATACTTTTAAATATTTTTACGAAAAAATGGGATTAATCCCAGGAGGAAGGAGCCTACTCATCATCATCCCTTGGCTTGAAAGGGGTGTCTTGCTTCTGCACAGGGGAGGCAATGTGAAATTGAGCTTGATACTTCATGAACTTGCTTACATTCACTTGAAGCTGATCCTGAGTGGGACCCTTAGTGTGATCTCCAATGACTTCGCAAGTTTCCCGTTCATCTCTGAGTCTTTTCAAGAGTTTAAAATATTCATTTCCTGCCTCCATCAGGTATCCAACAAAGTCACGGTAGGCCAGAAGGTTGTTGATAGATTCTATATCAAAAGTGTCCTCTGACACTAAACCTTGCGACATGATTTCCTTAAAGCGCTGAATAGTATCATCCACCTTCCTCAAGGTGTATGATGCACCAATCAACTCTAGAGACATTCTTAAGATGATTTGCTCCATTTGATGCATTGCATCTAGGGCTTCCTCCTTGATTTTGTCTATCTTTTCCAAAACAAACTCCATTTGGTCAACCTAATAGTCTAAAGCAGCAAGGATTTTTTTGGGTGAACGTGGGTGATAAAAAACATTGAATTTCACTAAGTCGTCGAATGGGCAGTCGAGCATCTTCTGGTATGTCTCGTGTTGCAACTTGGCATGGTCCAAATCTTCAGAGATAGGTCATGTTATTGACTGGAGTTCTTTATTAGCTTGATCTATATTTTGATAGAGCTCTGTGAACTTTGTAATCACTTCCTCACTATCCTTGAGGATCTGCTCTCTCTAGGAGGAGACTGCCATACCTTGCTTGACAATCTTGGTGTACTCATTTATCTTCTCCTAAATAAGAACTTCACGAGGGTCGGTGACAGTCATAAGAGGGGCACTGCCCATCTTTTGTAGGGCTTGGAGAAGATGTTTATTTTGCTCTTTTAATATTTTCTTCTCTTCCTTTGCTTCTTGAAGATTTTTACAAAGGGCATCCACTATGGATAAGGCCTCTCCTTGCAGGCTCTCTGATGATGTTTCCATTGTGACCTGAGTCACTGTAAAATCTGTAGGAGACAGATCTTCTTTCTTCTTTGTGATATCAAGGTATGCGATCTCCATAACCCTTTCACCTGATGCGCTTTGAGAGAAGCGGGTTATAGTTTTTTGCTTCTTGGGCCCTTTAGCCAGAATAACGGAGAAGTCCATAGGTGTAATAGGGAATTTCCTCTTCTGCTAGCTCTGGTGTTTTGAGATCCATTCTAGACTTAAGGGAGTGGGACCAGAGGAAGAGGAGGAAACGGGGGTGGAAGAAGGAGAAACTACAGTGGACATGGGGAAATGTGTCGAGAAACTTGGTGGTGGCATTGAGAAAGAATCCTGTTATCTTTGTGGAGCCTATTTTCAGGTTAGAGTATGGCACACCTTCCATGTGTTACACTCAGGTATTTTTACGGCGGTCCCGCTCGCCGGTGAGCGGGTCAGGGGGGTTCGGGGGCAAAGCCCCCGAAGCAAATTTTCATGGGTGGTTTATTAACCCATGGGTAATGGGTTACCGTTATGGGTTGTTTGTGAGCCCATGGTTTTTTTCGGTCTTTTGCCCATTGTTTTGATACCCATGGTTTTTACCCTTGGTTTTGATACCCACGGTTTTGTATCAATTGCTTAAGCAGTTGTCTATTTATATGGTCTTATGCATATGATAGATAGACAAGTAATGTATTACATATGTGTTTTGAATTCGGGTGTGAATTCTATAGAGTTTGTTGAGGATAGCTCCAAATGGATCTGGGTATTGCATTGAGAGAGTGGAGGCTTGTAATAAAATATGAGCAAGTGATTCTTGGTGGACGTAGCCCAAATTGGGTGAACCACGTTAAATCTTGTCTCTCTGTGTTGTGTTATTTATTCTGCACTTTTATTTAAGATCTGTAATATTTTCTGCATATTAGTTTCTACTTTTTCGATTCTGTAAGGGATTATTCCACATATTTTATCTCTTATTTCCTAACAATTGGTATCAGAGCCTAGTTTGTTTTGCTGAAGTGTTGAATCACAGGGAAATTTTTATCTTGAGTGGGAGCTATGGCAGATGATGGAAGATCTAGGGTTGATAAATTCAACAGGCAGAATTTTAGTATTTGGAAGATGCAGATGGAAGATTACCTTTATCAAAAGGATCTTTATACTCCGCTGTCTGAGAAGGTGAACAACCCCTCGAGTATGATAGATGCGGAATGGGATTTTTTGGATCAGAAGGCACTTGGAACGATTCGGCTATGTCTTGCATCCTCGATATTATTTAATGAAAAGACTACAAAAGATCTAATGGATGCATTAGGGAAGTTGTATGAAAAACCCTCTGCCTCTAATAAGATATTTTTAATGAAAAAGTTGTTTAATATGAAGATGTCTGAGAATAGTTCAGTAGCAGATCATTTAAATGATTTCAATACGGTTGTGAATATGCTAGCTTCGGTTACAATAGAATTTGATGAAGAATTTAGGGCTTTATTAATTCTGTGCTCTTTACCAGAGAGCCGGAATAGCCTGGTAATGGCGGTAAGTAACTCGGTTCCAACTAACTCGAAGTTGAAGTTTGAGGATGTTGTAGGGGTGATTCTAAGCGAGGAAATGTGAAGAAAAAGCTATGGGGAATCTTCTACTTCAGGGAATGCTTTGACAGTGGAAACTAGAGGGAGACAGAAGAATAGAGGAAACTGTGGAAAATCAAAAGATCAGGCAAGGTCAAAATCCAAGAACACGATTGTATGTTGGAATTGTGGAAAGCCTGGGCATGCAAAGAAGGACTGTTGGGAGCAAGCCATGGATGAGGAGCATAAGTCTCTCATGGAGAACCAGACTTGGGATTTGGTGAAGCTACCGGAAGGCAAAAGAGCATTGCAGAACAAGTGGGTATACATAGTTAAAGATGAAGAAGGAGGAAATAAAAGATATAAGGCCCGGTTGGTGGTCAAGGGGTTTGCACAGAAACAAGGTATAGATTTTGATGAGATTTTTTCTCCTGTAGTAAAAATGACTTCTATTAGAATTGTTCTTGGAATAGTAGTAGCAGAAGACTTGCACTTAGAATAGTTAGATGTAAAGACTGCATTTCTCCATGGTGATTTGGAGGAGGAGCTATATATGCAGCAGCCAGAAGGATATGAAGTCAAAGGTAAAGAGGAGATGGTGTGTAAACTGAAGAAGAGCCTGTATGGCCTGAAACAAGCTCCACGCCAATGGTATAAGAAGTTTGATAGCTTCATGATGGAGAAAGGTTATATTAGATGTCATTCTGACCATTGCGTGTATACAAAGAAATTTGAGGATGGAAGTTATATTATCCTATGTTTGTATGTTGATGACATGTTGGTTGTAGGTAAAAACATGCAGGAAATAAAAGTACTCAAGAAACAACTAAGTGAATCCTTTGATATGAAGGATTTGGGGGCAACCAGAAAAATCCTTGGTATGAGGATAACTCAGGATAGGAAGGAACGGAAGCTAACTTTATCTCAGGAAGAGTACATTAAGAAGGTATTGGATAGGTTTAACATGCAGGATGCTAAACTGGTTAGGACCCCTTTAGCAAGCCATTTTAAGTTATCAAAGGAGTAGTGTCCCAAGACACAGCAGGAAAGAAACCAGATGTCCAAGGTACCTTACTCATCAGTAGTTGGCAGTTTGATGTATGCTATGGTGTGCACTAGGCCTGATATTTCCCATGCAGTGGGAGCTGTGAGTAGATTTATGAGTGATCCAGGTAAAGAGTATTGACAAGCAGTAAAGTGGATCCTTCGGTATTTGAGAGGAACCATGGAGACAGTTTTGTGCTATAGTGGATCAGACACCGCTTTACATGGTTATGTAGATTCAGACATGGATGGATATGTAGACAGTAGGAGGAGCACAACAGGTTATATTTACACTATAGGTGGGACAGCAGTGAACTAGATTTCACGACTACAGAAGTTGGTGGCTTTGTCAACCATGGAGGCTGAGTATGTTGCTGCCACAGAGGCAAGCAAAGAAATGATTTTGCTACAACAATTGCTTGATGAGTTGGGGCATAAGCAGGAGGAATGTAAGCTATATAGTGATAGTCAAAGTGTTATACACCTAGCTAAGAACTCTGCTTTCCACTCCAGGTCGAAGCATATATAGTTGAGATATCACTTCATCAGGACAGCTTTGGAGGAAGATAAGTTGAAGTTGGAGAAGATTCATACCAGTTAGAATCCTACAGACATGATGACCGAGGTGGTCACAAGGGATAAACTAAAGCTATGTTCAGCTTTGGTTGGCCTTCGCGGATGACAGTGAAGGGTTGAGAAGCTTTCTCAGTGGAAACTAGTCTCCAAGTGGGAGATTGTTATGTTTGTGGAGCCTATTTTCATGTTAGAGTATGGCACACCTTCCATGTGTTACACTCAGGTATTTTTACGGTGGTCCCGCTCACTGGTGAGCGGGTCAAGGGGGTTCGGGGGGTTACCGTTATGGGCTGTTTGTGGGCCCATGGTTTTTTTCGGTCTTTTTCCCATTGTTTTGATACCCACAGTTTTTTCCCTTGGTTTTGATACCCACGGTTTTGTATCAAACTGCTTAATAATTTTTCTATTTATATGGTCTTATGCATATGATAGATAGAAAAGTAATGTATTACAGATGTGTTTTGAATTCGGGTGTGAATTCTATAGAGTTTGTTGAGCATAGCTCCAAACAGATCTGGCTATTGCATTGAGAGAGTGGAGGCTTGTAATAAAATATGAGCAAGTGATTCTTGGTGGACGTAGCCCAAATTGGGTGAACCATGTTAAATCTTGTCTCTTTGTGTTGTGTTATTTATTCTGCACTTTTATTTCAGATCTGTAATATTTTCTGCATATTAGTTTCTACTTTTGTGATTCTGTAAGGGATTATTCCGCATATTTTATCTCTTATTTCCTAACAAAGCCAACTCTCCAATGCTCATGGGTTTAGGAGTGACTGCAGGAGAGGAAACCATGGGGGTGGAAGAGATCTATGAGATGAGGGAAGAAATGCTAGGGGACAGATCCGCAAGGGAAGAGAAGATGGAGGAAGAGGGAGGGGGAACGGTAGAAGATGGAAGAGAAGACACAACAAAAGGAGTGGTTGGTTGAGATACATGAGGAGGGGAAGGAGGATCTAGGGAGGGAATGGTTGGGACCTCACTAGTTGTAGTAGTGACGACATCTTGTGTGGATGTGTCTTCTTGAGCACTGGCCACTTATTCCCTTCTTGGGGACACTAAGTCCACAACTTGTTCCTCGGTGGTGGAAGGAGGGCTTTCAGGAACTTCTTTCTGATTAGTGCTTACCTCTCCTTCTATATCCTTTCCTTTACCTTTAGGAAAGTGTTTCAGCGTGGTGGGTGCATCACCCAAGGGAGACATGGTGAAGTCTACCCCAAGGTAGATGATACCATTTTTATTACACCAATGCTCTGTGTGCTGTAAAGTGCCTTTGACCCTTTCCTCAATAGTCTGAGGGGCCTTGTTTCTATCAATTTCCATACATGGCCAATTGTCCCCATCCATGTCTAGATAAACTTGATCAACTTCTTGATCAGTTCCTTGGAAACCCTTTGGGATGATGGCCACACCATATTTAATGATCTCTACCAGGGCCAGGCAGGAGTGATGCTTTCGTCTGAGCTCAACCTTGTGATATAGATTGATGTAGATATCTTCAATCTGAGGGATGTGAGTTAGATAAATTTTTTCCCTTGGAAGGAAATCATGAGGATTAAAGGTTGGCCTCGCTGGGAAATTATGCTTTAAGTTGAGTAATTCAAGCTCTGCAAACATCTCCCGGGATTTGCTCTGTGAAGTTTAGGTGTACCTTCCCACTGTGAGGGGGAATGGAGTTCCACCCTTATTCATTTTAAAACACTTCTCATGGTATGTGATAAGCTATCTAGACAACTCCAATAGGATAAGCTTGGGTCCCGCATACCTCGGCAATTTGGTGGGCTCTCCCAAGAAGTTAACAGCTCTGAGATATGTGAAAGTGGGGAATTGAGTGAATAACACTCCCCACTTCTTCATGGTGGTGACCATGCTTTTGGTCATCCGACCGTAAGTCATATTAGGCCTCAAGAGATAGATGATGCCATAGAAGAAGACATCGTTGACTTTACTAAATTAGGCTATGTTGTTCTCTAGTTTTAATTTCAGATAATACTCGTATATTTTTACCTAGGGCCATACCCCATACCGATTTAATGCTAGGTAGTCCCCCTCTGAGGTAGTAGCATATACCATATAGGACTTCATATAGAACCTCCCAGTTGTTGAAATTTGTTAAAGCTTCTCTGAGATTGTGCTACTGATAATCACTCCCCATTCAAAATGTTAATAAGGAATATTTTTGCTCATTGTTTCTAAATACCTGAGCATCCACTTGTGAAAGTAATGGGCATCAGGAAGCCCAAAAACACTTCTCAGGAAGGTGATGGTGTCACTCAGCTCCTCTAAAAAGTCACTACGATGAATGACTTATGGCCACCTACTTACCACCTTCTTGTTCTTGAGGTACACCTCATTCATCAGCTGCATGCATTTGTCTTCGTTTTTGCTCCATGTCTTCATGCAGTCCTCTTGGCTTACCACTAAAAAATGTTAGTGGTGAGGGATACCCAACATGATCTCAAAATTCTGGGCTATGAGGTTGATTATTACCTCACCCTTTTCATTTTCGACACATCTTGTGTCCTTATTGTAACAACGGCCTATCAACATCATGAATTCATTGTTGATTGCACTCACGGGGATCCCTGCAGTAAAGTGCAGACCACTTCCAACCAATTTATCCATCCATGGGCTTCCTGTGACCTTCTTGGTTTTGGCCCAGAAGTCCTCCATGTCAATCTGCCCGAGTTCTGAATCTCTGATATCCAGATCACACTCTGTGAGAGATTCAGGCATTCTGACCCTTTGGTATTTATATTTCATTTCTTCTTCTATTAGCCTAACTTTACCCTTGGACTTAGTTTTCTTCTTACTCGATGAAGACATGTGTGGATCTGAGTTCAGCTATTGATCTACAAGAAGAATTAGGGAATTCCATCGCAGAAGAGCCATGTTAGCTGTTAAGTCATCCATCAAAGCTTACATAATGAAAAGTTAGCAATTTATAAGCCTCTGGGCATAAGGCGTAGCTCTACTACAAGGTGTAGGGTCTTAGAAAATCAAGGCACACTTTGGGAAAGTGTTGCATGGGAGAAAATAGCTCCAAAAGGGGCACACGACGTGGAAAGGCTACACACAACATTCAGATGTTGGTGTCGAGGGATGTGCGCTTGCGCCATTAGGAGTCCTTAAGTGGGGCACAAATATGGTTGGTGTTGCAAGGTCCTAGGATGCGCCATTGGCATAGGTGTGGTAGATGTTGCACGAGAGTGAGGTGCACTAAGTGGTTTGCATGGCGAAGCATGGGAAAGGTTTGCACAACATTCAAATGTTGTTGTAGTTGTTTCGGTGCTAGCGCTTGCACCGAGGAAATTTTGCAACAATGTTTGTAAGGCATGGAGAAGGTTTATGCCACATGTAGGGATAGTGCGCCTATGGCACGGCTATGTTTGATGTTACAAAGATGAATTTTGCACCAAGGAAAAATAGTGGTTGTTTTTGCAAAGAATTTATGATTTTCACTCTTTTGGCTCAAATTTTGATGTTTGGAAGGGAAAACTTAGCAAAGAAAGGGACTATTTTTTAGTGTTTTGTGGCAGAGTCTTCCAGATTTGTAGATCTGGAAGGAGGAGAAGGGGTTTTTGGAGTTGACTATTTGGGTTCATTGTTTATTATCAATCCTAATCACCTAATTCATTATAAAAACCAAAACCAATCCACAAAAGGACAAGGGCCACTTACCAGGTATATATAACAATAAAGGGTACGATGCGGGGTCCACGAATGTGACAAATGGCAACACACGGGGCTGACAGGAATGTTGACAAGTGTAAAGGAATAAATTTTTCATGTTTTTTCAATTGTGAAAAAGATAGGTTGGACATGCCTATATATAGCAAAAAGTGTAATAAATGTGCCACCAAATTTTTCTATGCCGCACTTGGGAGAATGTCGACACAAATAAATTTGCGCCATGGCACAACTTTGGGAGTGTTGACACTGTGTTTTTAGTGCCCTAGCACACCTTAGAGAGGCGCAACATTTGGAATGTTGACAGGTTAGCACATGCACCTTGGTGCACCTTTGAGGGGTGCAACATTGAGAGGCACAACATTTGGAGTGTTGACACTCAACAGAATGCACCAAAGGAAAAGAGGGGCGTAGTTTTGGTTAATGTTTCATAAATGAAAACTACACCCAACCTAAAAAGGTTGAAAATGACCAAGTTCTAAAAACCAAATTTTTTGGAAAGGGATTGTATGCCATTCCAAATGCTAAGAGACCTCAACAGGTAACCAAAATGGAAATTTTGGTATGGTTACCTACAAAATTGCCCTTGTCAATTTTACAGGATAACAACTGGCTCTTTCTGGGGACTAACTTTGAGTGAAGCTTAAGGGTAGAGAATCCCAGATGAACATGTGCCTATCCATTGGGTTATAGAGTCAAAAACAAGGGCAACGAAAAAAAGAAAGGAAAACACACAACCAACAAAAAGCAAACACACGACAAAAACAAACACACAACTAAAGCAAACTTTACAAAGAAGAGAGCAAGCTCTCCTTCCTGATTGTTTTGAGATGTTTCCCGCTATAGGGAAGTGGGAGCTCAGTTCCTTCTAGATATGAGAGATAGAAGCTATTCTCTCTGTTGAGTTGCTTGATCTTGAAAGGCCCTCTCCAAAGAGAGTCAAATTTCATGTGCATGCCCTTTGGCTCTCTTCGCTTGTCCCATAGAAGGACAAGGTCTCCCACTTGGAAATCCATCTACTTAGCCTTTTTATCGAACAGTCTCTTGACTTGATTCTGATGCTCGGTGATCCTGTCAACCACTCTTACTCTCTTTTCTTCAAGTTCTATTAGATACATGGTCCTTTTTTCTAGAGAATTCTAGAAAGTCTCATCTTGAATCACTCGTGCCAAGTGCAGAGTAGGAAGTTCTGTGGAAATGGGAAGCTCGGCATCAATTCCATATAACACTTGAAAAGGTGACATACCAAGAGACCTCTTCAGAGTAATACGGTCTACCCATAAAGCATCATATAATGACTTGTGTCATGACCGTTGATTCTCATCGACCAGCTTCCATATAATGGTTACTAGGTTCTTATTACTGGATTTTGCCTGACCATTTCCCTGGGGGTAATAATCTAAGGTGTGGGCCAAGGCTATCCCGTATTCATAGCAAAAACTGATAACTTCCTATGAAGAAAAGTTGGAAGTATTATCAGAAATGATCTTGTGTGGGATGCTAAATCTCATGATGATATTTTCTTTGATGAAGTTGCAAACAACTTCATAGGTGGCATTTTTACAGGTATGGCCTCCACCCATTTGGTGAAGTAATCTATTATTTTTAGGACATAACTATGTCTAGCACTTGATTGGGGATGTAGTGCTCTGATAAAATCAATTCCCCATTTCCTGAATGGTTCATCAATAATGACAAGTCTGAGGAATCACACTTTGAAAGTGCAAGTCCTCGAACTTGTAATGTGTGAAGGCTAGGGTTTATTAGGATTGGGATAGGGTTTGCATGACCTCCCACTTTCAAATTTTGAGGACTCACACTTTGTGGGTGATAAAACTTGCACTTGTAATTTGTGAGGGTTAGGGTTTTTTCAGCATTGGGTTAAGGCTCGTTTTGAATGTCTTCTATTGAAATGCAAATAATTTTGTAGAGTAGTAGGTTGGCAACAGGACGATTGTATCTTGTAGATGAAATGGAGCACTCATGATAATTTTTTTTAGAAAGAATCATTGATTTGGATGGGTAATGTACCACTCGTCGCATGGTCACAAAATCAATTCATTCATTCAATGGGTTTGTTTTTCATCTTTCTGTCAGATTTTCCTGTCACAATCCATTGTATGCAATGAGAAATTTTATATTTTAGGGATATACTGAGTTATTTAAGTTGTTCTGACATAACCTGACATTTCAGGCACCTTTCAACACATTTCATAGCTTGAATTGGTTTTATGTCTACATTATTCGTATTGAACCTGTTGTGGTTCAATTCTCAATATAACCTTCCTAACTCCTTTTGAGTTAGGATAGTCTTGTCTTCCCTTTCTATGATACCAACACTACCGTATGAAAATTTAGGATGTAGTAACGGAAGTTCTTGACTAGTTTGACAATGGAAAAGGTGTGCTTTTTCTAACTGATGGCATCTTCGAATAACATGAAGTTTATTGAGGCAGGAGCTCATGAACACGATTAGAGATCTCAACTATCCTCAGAGTTCTTTCTCCATTAATACTGGCTGATGGAGTATGCGCATAATGCATGATTGTACATGATGGGTTCCTTAGATAATTTATTGACATCCTAGGATGGGTGACATCAACAATGAATTGTCAAATATAGCACTGAAGCATGATAATTTTCCTCCATTTACTCCATTTTTCAATAATTTTGTGAAAAAATGACAGGCCATGTTTGATATGTGATGAGTCTTTTCAGTGAAGTCGGGAACAAAGTTTCTGAGAAAATTAACCTTTCTGAACAAGGAGGTGAACGCCGACCTAAAATATGTGGTTGAGATAAGGCTTTGAATAGCCTTACCCCTCTCGGTTAGAGGGTCAATGAAATTCTTGACTTCTCTTGCTGAGAACGTGTCCTTCAGCAAAATGGAATTCAGTGACCCTGAATTTATATGGGTTAATAGTATAAATTAGGGAATTCTAGATGAATTTATCTACATCTAATCAATACTTACACTAAATAATCAGTAAGTGATCACTTCACTTTTTAAGAGATACATAGTTATATTGTTGCTTCAATTAATTTACCACAATGACTTAGTGTTAGAATGAATTTTTTTTAATACCGAACTCCATCACTCGCTGAAAGGTGGTACCAGCATTTTACTCAAGCCATAAAGGCATCTAAATAATTGTATTCGAATGAACTCTATGGAGTAGTGAATGCCTCGTCATCCTATGAATTGGTCTTTTGGTGAGACTTCAATATGCTTGTATCCTATAAAAACCATAAAAAATAAATAAAATATTAGAAAATGAAATATATTTATTTGTAAAAAAAGGACCTGATAAAATAAAAGAGAATGGAGCGTGGTAAGTATCCTGAATAGGATGCCTACGTGAGATAGAGAAAATATGGGCGTGAGGCGTATTTCACAGAGTTGTAGCCTTCGTATGCCGGCATGATGTATACAACTCTATGAAATTGTAGATGTATACGCCCAAAGATTTTGATGTCTCACAAACCAACATTTTCTGTATTTCTTAAATGGATGGTATCCGGAAAGCTACGGATTGTAATTCCTCTATTTAAAATGGTTTATAAGGGTGTCAAACCATCTTTTAACAAGTTGTGATGCTGAACGTCCTTAGGCTAGCAATCAACTTTAGATCGGCATTAAAGGATCATGTTCAATACGATTAATATATTAAACAATTTTAACCCATGATTTATAAACCCTTACCCTTAGTTTCCTTACATTAATAGGTGTACAACATGTCCATTTAAATAATTACTAAACATACTAGGATGAGATACAGTAATTAGGTTAACCACATTAGGGCCTTGAGTGACCCCAGTTCACCCAATTACACATACATTGTGACTTCTATGTTGAAAAACATGACCATAATTGTCAAACAATAGTTCTCACCTAGAGTAATCCCTAGGGAATTGGTTATTTAACCTTTGAGATCACATATGCCATTATGGCCTTCTTTTGATTCGTAAGATTGACCAGTACCAAATTCACGGCATGCAGAAGTAGATCCTTCAAAATGAAATTTTATTGAATCCTTTTCATCTTTCCCTAGACCTCCAACATTTGGTCTTATTGTCTATTTTTCATTTTTTTATAGGTTGCCAGTGTAGAGGAATTGCCATGGAATGCTAGGAGGGAAGGACTACCATGAATGGAATTAACGTAGTTTATTTTCAAGCCTAGTTTAAGTTTAGCATTAAGAGATGCTAAGATGGCCAATGAATAGGTCATGTCATATTTGAAGATTTTAGAATGGATTCCACTCTAAATCTGGAGTTGTTATAAGCATCAAATTCCTCATTTTTATATCATATTGTGTTGTGGTAAAAAACCCTGAGTCTATCCATTTTTCATCTATAAGATTGACATGCTTTTAAATACCTGATTTACAGATTTACAAGCTTAGCACAATGACCTTGTATGCCCTTATGGCTTGCTGTTGATTTATCTCTTCAAATTTGTAGGCTCGAATGCCGAATAAAACTAAGATTAAAAAATTTCCAGTCATGGATTGTTAATGTATTCCGCCAACAACTGATAGAGCTACCACCCAAAGTAGACCAGACGGTCCTGGGACTCCCACCTTCTACCTAGGTGATGATTCATGATGGCTCTAACATCACATCTAATCGTTGCACCAGTGCCATCAGAGACCGTCAGTGTCTTATTAATTCAGTGGTTCAAAGACCACCTCTCTACACAAGGAGGTGATCATGTTCATTTGAAAATCAGAACTTAGTCAATCCTATAATTAGTTCCCCAAAAATCAAATTTACTTGAGAGATCTGAAAGTTTTTCCTTAGCTAAATTTTATGGGTCATGAGAGTCTCTAGTTGACCAGGTTACACCATTTTTTTCAAATCCAAGCTTAGCATGACCTAAATGTAAAGATTTTCTATGCCTCAATAGTAATAAGAAAAAAATCTAAAAGATCCATTTTTATTTTCTTCCAACATTGAATCTTCTCCCCAAGTGTGGGACTTGTAAAATGGGAAAACAATCTCTAGGTTAGAGGCTTAGATTCCTCAGTTCCTTTGATCAAGTGTAATTACTTAACAATTTACACTCAGGGTTTTGAATTCAAGATCCTACTCTAATTTCCAAAGGGGATAGAGATAGAGAATACAAAAAATTGAAACTACATGCTAATAAGGTGATGCACCAAAGGAGTGGTGAGCATTTTTTACTTCCTGCAGATTATACAATAATCATAGAAATGCAGCAAAACTTCATGCACAAAGCTATCTAACTGTAATGGAAGGTCAAAAATGAATCAAACAACACAAACAAAGGATAAAAATCATTCACAAGGCCTACATTATCATTTTCAACATCAAAACTACAGTCTTGCATTAGTAACATCTACAGAGGCAGAAAATAGGTTGTCATAGTCTTGGAAGAGGTCTGATTTTTCCACAAAAGCTCACTTTCAAGGTGAAAGAGGGAGCCTGTAATACATAAAAAATGTTCAACCTTCCACCCAAAATTTAGCCAAATCTGGCTTTTACAGTGCCAAAAGCAATCCTCCTGGAGAGAGAAACATTGGGAAAACATGAGAGCTTTAACCACTGACCAAAATTGTAATAAAACAGCATGGGCATCCTTATAGGTCCATACCCTAACATTTTTCACCATGTTGGGAGAGAATGTGAGCCATTCTTCATTAAAAATGGTAGTTGAAACGTCATTTTTGTTCATGACCATGTGCCAGAGGTGTTTTTTCAAATTTATCTCTCCAAACTCCAAAAAAAATACAAAAATGAGCTTGGAATATTGTAGATAATTTCACCATCTTTCCATTGATATAAAAAATGTGAAAAACCAAGCTCTGGATTGAAAGATATGGCCGATTTGAAATTTTAGGGCAAAATAAGGCCAAAACGGATTGGCGGGCGAAAATTTTAAAATTTTCCACTTTTTACATTTGGGAAAATTTCCCAAAAAATCCCCATACTCCACCATTCTAGCCCCCAGGTGCCACATGGCACAATGCTAATTAGTTGGCAGGTTGACGGGCCTATATTTCTCCTTTCCTCCCACCCAAACACTTCACCAAAATTTTAACTTTCTCTCTACGGCCCGCTGCTCTTTAGACACATGGCATGAGGCCATTGGATACGGACCCCGCGGGCAAAATTTGACCTTGCGCCCTCACAAAATATTTTGCCAAAATTTTAACTTCACCTCCATCCTCTGCCACTTCGGTGCCTAAGGACACGTGGCACAATGTGGTTGGGCGCGGGCCTGTGGTGAAAATATTCCTTTTGAAAACTTTACCAAATCACTTGGTAAAATTTCCAAGTTTACCTCCAACCCTCCGCAACTTCCTGAGACATGCGGCACATGGTCATTACTGGCTGTGGGCCTTCCAAGGGAAAATTTCCCACAAAAACTCCACTGAGCCATAACTTCAAAAATACATAGAGTTAGGAGGAAAACTTTACCTTTCTGGAAAGCTAAGAAAGAGCTGTATCCAATGGTGCCATTTCCAGAGGGTTTTGAGTGCCTAAAAAGCAAAAAATTATGACTGAGGCACAAGAGAGGAAAGAATGAAGGGAGTTGGCCTACAAAATGTGCAAGGGGAACATTTTGAATAACAATTTTGGTGACTCAGAGGGGTCATCTTTCTGCTAGATGAAGTTATTAGTTGCTTGAAGCAATCCATTGGGCATGGGGTCATCGAATTCTCTTCTTGGTACCCCAATCTGGCTAGAACACTGCAAGGAGGAAGATGGAGGGTGGAACATCATTTGATTGGGGAAAGGCCTGCAACACACATTTCCAGGAACAAAAAACTTGTGCCAAAGCACTTAGGGAAAGCAAAGCTAAACTATAACAAAAAAATGTGCACAAGCACTTGAAGGAATAAAAAAAACCTAAGCTAAAATGTACAAGGTGGAGAACTTCCTTCAGTAGCAATGCTTCAGATGGATTTCATTGACTGAAATCTGTAATTCTTCACCATCCAATGAATACAATTGGAAGGCATTGCTGTCCTTACACTTCATGACCATGTATGGGCCACTCCAAATGGCATCAAATTTTGAATGCCTTCCCGGTTTTGCTCTGTCTACATCCCATTTTAACACTAGATCTCGAACATGGAAAGATCTATTCTTGGCCCTTCTATCAAAGGTCTTCTTTATCAAAGCTTGATCCTTCTCCATTGCTTGGGATGCCTGATTTCTGATTTCTTGGAGCTCCATCAATTCTGCATATCTAATCTCCATGGGCTCAAACTCCAACTGTTTCATGAGTTCCAATGTTGGCAACTCAAGTGACATGGGAAAAATTGCCTCTCTTCCATAAACAAGCTTGAATGGGGAGTTACCTGTAGATCTTTTAGGAGTTATCCTATCAGCCCATAAGGCTGATCTCAACTTAGTATGCCAATATCTCTGATTTTCATCAAGAGTTCTCCTAATGATCCTTAACAAGTTCTTGTTGGTAGATTCAGCCTAGCCATTACCCTAAGGGTAATAGTTTAATGAAGTACTTAGGTAGATCCCATTCTTGACAGCGCATTCAGTCACCTTGGACCCAATGAATTCCAATGCATTATCTGATATTATTTTAGTAGGTATGCCAAATTTGGTTGTTATTCCCTCATAGAAGTCTAGGATGCTAGATTCATTTGCTTCCTTGAGTGCTACTGCATCAGTCCATTTGGTGAAGTAATATGTTGCTATTAGGATCCACTTGTGCCCTTGGCTTGAATTGGGATTAATGAATCCAATGAAGTCTAAACCTCATTGCATGAATGGCTGGTCAACTGAAATTGGGTGCAATGGAAGGGCAACTAGCCTCTCTTTACCTGTGAAGAATGCACAATTCTTGCACCTCTTGATCCATGCATAATAATCACTGAAAATATTGGGCCAATAATAGCTAGCCCTCATGATCTTTAGAGCTGTCACTCTTGGTGAAAAATGACCACCAGCTGATCCACCATGGAACTCTTCCAACACCTTATGAATCTGATTTGTACCAATGCATCTCAGCAGCACTCCATTCACATCCCTTTTGAACAAAACTCTATCAACAAGGGCATATGGGATAGCCTGCAATCTGAAGTGTCTTCTTTTGGTCTTGTTCATCTTTGGAGGGCATAAACTTGTGCTTCGGAAGTGCATTATGTCTTGGGTCCAACAAGGAGTGAGGACATCATTATTTTCCTTTTGAGTGCATCCTTGCTCATGGCTGTCTTAGAACACCAAAATAGCCTCCTTCTCATTGCATGCTTCCTTGTGTTTGTTCAAGACAAGCTGCTCACACAATCCTTTTCCTCTGACTAACTTGGTGACTTTGATCTCTATGTCATACTCCATGAAATGAGTAATCCAACCTGCCATCTTTTCATTCAGGTCTTTGTTGAGGAGGAAGTCCTTAACTCCCATATGAGAAACCAGCAATTGAACCTTGTTGTTTGAAACTAGATGCTTGAATTTCTTCAAGCTCCTGATTACTGTAAGAACATGCTTCTCAATGAAATAATATCTCACCTCATAGTCCTCTAGGATTTGGTTGAGAAAAGCAATTGGCTACTCATCATTGTCTTTGTTCTACTATACAAAAATTTCAGAAATAGTATCATTCCCCCCAAATGCATAGAGGATGAAATCCTTGGAGAAATATGGGTTAATGAGAGTTGGGGCTTGAGAGATGGCCTCTTTAATTGCTTAAAAACTTTCTTTGCCTTCTACTATCCATTTGAAAGCTATTCTTTTCTTTAACATCTTGGTGATAGGCTTGACTAGGGCTGTAAAATTTGGGACAAACCTCTGAACAAAATTTATTCTCCCCAAGAAACTTTGAAGGGCCTTCTTGTGGCTTGGCAAGGGTAGTACTCTTATGGCTTCAACTCTTTCTAGATCAATTGCCAATCCTTATTTGGAGACAATGTGGCCAAGGAGCTTTCCTTCATGGGCTAGAAAAATACGCTTTTTAGGATTCAAGGATACTCCAAATCTTCTGCACCTTTGGAACACTTGCCTTAAATGAAAGAGATGGTCTTCTACATTCTTTGAAAAAATAGTGATATCATCAAGATATATCAGTACCATGTTGTTAATCAAATCCTTGAATGCCATGTTCATTGCTCTTTGGAAAGTAGCTCCAGCATTAGACAACCCAAATGGCATTTTCCTGTATGCATAAGTTCCCCATTTGGTTGTAAAGGCTGTCTTGAACTGATCCTCTTCTTTCACCATAATCTGATTATACCATGAATATCCATCAAGTAATGAAAACCTCTCAGAGCCGGCACCAACTTGTAAAATATGCTCCATAGAA
Source organism: Taxus chinensis (assembly GCA_019776745.2). Lineage (NCBI taxonomy): Eukaryota > Viridiplantae > Streptophyta > Pinopsida > Cupressales > Taxaceae > Taxus > Taxus chinensis. The sequence goes on along the minus strand of CM034146.1, from coordinate 30,317,502 downwards.
GGAAGTGGATAATGATCCTTGAGAGATGCTCTATTCAAATCTCTAAAGTTAACACACAATCTGATTTCCCCACTCTTCTTTCTAACTAGAACCAAATTGGCCACCCAAATAGAATGCTTGATAGGAAATATGATTCTTGACTCTATCAACTTATTCAATTCTTTTCTCATTAGAGGCTCCATGTGAGGATTGACTGGCATTGGTTTTTGCCTAATGGGTTTAGTACTTGGATCCAATTCAATGGTGTGTTGAGCTAACTTGGGATTGAAACCTTTCAAATCTTCATAGCTCCAAGAAAACACATCAGGGAATTCTTGACAAAGCTATATGAACTCATACTTTTCTTGTTCAGTTGTAATATTACCAATTTGGAGTGATTTACCTTCTTCCACCAAGATGGACACTGAATCTTCTCCCTTGACTTGGATGTTTGTTTTCTCCTTCCTAAACTGATCATTAGGATTGAAAATGGACTCCAAAGTAATAATTCCCTTTGGTAGTTTGTTGGTTCTCAGCTGTACCACTTGGTCACCATACTACTGCTCTAACTTTTCCTGATTTTTAGCTGAGAACTTAGCCTCTTCTTGCAAGAAATGGATGATTTGCTGATCATTTTCAAACACTTGCCAACTTACACTATTATCTAGCACTGAAGGCCTTACAATCACATAAATTTTTGGCTATACCTTGTCTTTTTGGATGCTTTCAACAATGTCAAAGGTTGCACCAACTGCTGTAAGCCTATCAGCAGCTTGGTTCTCTTTTCTAGGAATGGATTTGATGCCAAAGCCCTCAAAATCTTCAATGAGGTCCCATACCCTATTTTTGTAGCACTTGAGTAGATCATTCTTGATAGAATGCTACCCCTTAACTTGGTTGACAATCAACTCACTGTCACCAAAGACTTGCAAGTTCTTTATTCCTCTCTTGATTGACCAATGCAATCCTTGTATCAAGGCTTCATATTCAGTAGTTTTATTAGATCATGCAAACTAAAATCTATAAGCTGAGTAATACTTAACTCCTTGAGGTGAAACAAGCATAGCTCCCCCACCTGCACTTTATCTACTCCTTGATCCAATAAAAAACAACTGCCATACCTCATTGTCATCCTTGTGGTTTAGCTTGGTGATGCTAGGAATAGGCTGATTTTCTTCGTGCATTCAATAGAATCCTAGCTCAGATTCTTCTATTTATTGATAAGGATCAAAAGCATGCACCTTGTTTTCCCATTCATCAAGAGTTAGATCTGGGATGCTTCTAACCTTGGTGTAAGATTCATTAGTTCTTGGATAATCTTCTTGATCAAACGCTGAACAATTGGTATTGATCTAACTTGGAGTGTAAGACTCAATGTGAAAGTTTGCAATAGGTTTAGATCTGATTGTGGCCTTGGTTCCATATCTTGTTCTGAACAACATGTGTGACCAATCAGCAGATAAGTAACCTCCAATATTGGCTGTGAAATCCCTTGAAAAACATAGGGCAAAGAGTGGTGGAAGATCTATTACTAAGACATCTTGCAAAACAACAACGTTAGGGCATGCATACAAAGTAAGAATCAAGTTTTTTATCACTCCAACTATTGTTACTGTTGTCCCATCCAATTGCACCACCCCTCTAGTTATGAATTCATATTGAAGCCCTAACTGATTAGCTATTTGCTTAGGCATTACTGAACTACTTGCCCCGGAATCAATCGTGCAATTGTGTACTAATTGGTTTCCAATGATCAATGAAACATAGAAAGGAGGGGGTTTCAACATTTTACCTTGTTGTCCTCCATGATTCCCTTCAGGCTGGGTAGCATTTGTGAGCACCTTCTCTTACATTTGGACCTTCTTATTTGAAGTTGACCAGTCCTTCATGGCAGCTTGTAGAAAATATCTTTGGCCTAGGATAGATAGTGATTCCCACATTGATATGTTTACATTTGTCTTCTTCATCTAATCAATGATGTTGAATGGAGATGAAGCATATCTTTGCTATCCCTTGGCCTGTACATTCATTCCTTGCATATGGGTAGCAACAACTGGCATTTGAGTTGGCCTAAGAGTTGGTTTAGGCAGCCCTTGTGTGTTTGGAACTGCATTTTGTTTGCCAATAATTTGTGGAGTGATAGAAAGATTGTGGATTACTTGGAGCCAATGGCTGTTCTTCACCCAAATTTATCCTTTTTGACCTTGTGTTGGCTGCAACACTTTGGGGAATCGTTTGATTTATGCCACAAAAATATTATGCCTGCCATTTTACAAGTGTGGTATCATTTGGAACTGATTGCTGCTAGAATGTGTCTTGTTGTTGGTTATTTCCTTGACTACCTTCACCCTCCACACCAGTTGTAGTCACCATTAACGCTTGATTCAAGGCACCATTGAAGCACATAGACTAGTTTTGAGGTTCATTGCATTAGAAGCACCAATCATACTCTTGAGCTGTTTTGTTTTGTACTGGCACTAATGCCTTAGAGGCAGATATAGGATTGGGATTATAGGGCTGAAATGGTCTGTTGGCAAGAGGTCTTGTTTGATTTTGATTTGCAACTAGATTGGGTGGTCTTTGAGGCTAGTATGGCTTCCTGTTAGGCTAATCTTGAGGTTGCAAAGGAGGTCTAAAACCTTGGGCTGGCTGCCTCTTGAGCGTAACCAGCTCATTACCTAAATTTTGTAGTTGCTTCATGACTTCTTGAAGTCCATTTGAGGCACTAGAAGATGAAGTAGAAGCTTCAGTTGAATTCTGATTTCTTGGAATGGGAATAGGGTCTAAAATAGGCATTTGATTTGTACTCGGGTTCTCTAAACTTAGATATAATGGCATTGGGGGTCTAGGAGCTAGCTTGCCAACTTGAATCAAAGAATTTTCAGCTCTAATGGCAATGCTATAAGCAATAGGGATAGTTGTGCCTCCCATGGATTGAATCAACATAGAAATACCAGAATTTAAAGATTTAAGGTAATATAGAAAATCACCTTCTGCTACTATCCTTACTGCCACTGGAATTCTCTCCAAGTCATTTGAAACCTGAAGTTGAAGTCAGTCAGCTGCTCATTGGGAGATCTCTTGATGGTTGTTAGCTGTTCCAAAAGGGACAAGCTGTCTCCCTTTTCTCCAAACTGCTCATGGAGGGCTATACATAGCTGGTTCCAATTTTGGATAGAAATTAAGGCAAGACTCCTGAACCACTGCAAATCTTTCCCTTTTAATGAAGAGGCCAGTAGTTTGACAGTAACTTGCATCTCATTAATCTCATGGATTACACAAATATTGGCAATATCCTTGAGATGATCACCAGGAGTGGTCTGATTCTCTCCAGTAAAGTATGGAATGTTCTTCAATGTTGTCAATGGGATTGGATTCTATGCATTGAGAGAAAGTGGGTTGCTACCAGTGAAATTGACATAGGGGTTGTGTTGTGCCATTCTGATTGGCCTTAGAACCCTTGTTGATTGAAAGAAAGGCCTACCAGGTGGAGGAGTTGATAGAGTTCTATTTGGTAGAGATGGAGACCTTTGAATTCTCCTCCCTCTTTTCCTTTTTCTTGGAGATAACTGCAGATACTCAAACAACACCTCTTCTTCTCCAACTCTTGACCTTTTGGTGATTCTTCTCATGAGTTTTCAGGTCTGTACTGCTAAAACCAGTTGATTCTTCTTCCTTGGAGTCGCCAGATGTGCAATTTAGGGATCTTTTAAGCAAGAAACTTGTAACAAATGCACATCAATTTTTTTCTAATGAATATGAAGACCTCTAAGGTCCCATCGGGCATGCCAAAACTATTGTTGGAAATCAGCAGCACCCCTAGATGTTGATCAGGCCTCTAGTTTGATATTTTGGACATCCAGTGTGATTGCACAACATTGAATCTTCTCCCCAAGTGTGGGACTTGTAAAATGGGAAAAGAATCTCCAAGTTAGAGGCTGGTTCCTCAGCTCCTCTGATCAGGTGTGTTACTTACAAGTTACAGAGGGTTTGAATTCAAGGTCCTACTCTAATTTCCAAAGGGGACAAAAATAGAGAATGCAAAAAACTAAAACTAATGCTAATAAGGTGATGCACCAAAGAAGTGGTGAGAATTTTTTACTTCTGCAGATTGACACAGATCATAGATATGCAACAAAACTTCATGCACAAACTGATAAACTATAATGGAAGGTAAAAAATGAATCAAACAACACAAACAGAGGATTAAAACTCATTCACAGAGTTTGCATTGTCATTTTCAACATCAAAAACACTTGCATTACAACATCTGAGAGGTAAAATAGGTTGCAGTCTTGGAAGAGGTCTGATTTTTCCACAAAATCACTTTCAAGGTGAAAGAGGGAGCCTGTAATACATGAAAAATGTTCAACCCTCCAAAAATGAGACAAATCTGGCTTTTACAATGCTAGAAATGACCCCAAGAGAGAGAAACATGGGAAAACATGGGAGAGCTTCAACCACCAACCAAAATGCAATAAAATAGCATCGAAATCCTTACAGTTCCATCCCCTGAAATTTTTCACCACGCTGGGAGAGAATGCGAGCCATTCTTCATTAAAAATGGTGGTTGAAACGTCATTTCTATCCATGACCACGTGCCAGAGGTGTTTTTCAATTTTCTCTCTCCAAAATCCATCAAAATACAACAATGATCCTATAATCTTGTAGATAATTTCACCAACTTTCCATTTATATAAAGAATGTAAAAAACTGAGCTCTGGATCAAAAGATATGGCCGTTTGAAAATTTAGGGCAAAACAGGGCCAAAACGGATTGGCGGGAGAAAAATTTAAAATTTTCCACTTTTTGCATTTGGGAAAATTTCCCCAAAAATCCCCATGCCTTTGCCAAAATTTTAACTCTCTCCATGGCCCGCTGCTCTTCAGACACGTGGCATGAGGCCATTGGATGTAGACCCCACGGGAAAAAGTTGACCTTGCACCCTCACAAAATATTTTGCCAAAATTTTAACTTCACCTCTGCCCTCCGCCACTCCAGTGCCTGAGGACACGTGGCGCAATGTGGTTGGGTGCGGGCCTGTGGGGAAAATATTCCTTTTGAAAACTTTGCCAAACACTTGGTAAAAAAACCAAGTTTTCCTCCAAGCCCCGCCACTTCCTTTGACACGTGGCACCATGTCATTGGCTATGGGCCTTTCAGGGGAAAATTTCCCACAGAAACTCCACCGGGCCATAACTTCAAAAATACATGGAGTTGAAGGAAAAATTTACCTTTCTGGAAAGATGACAAAAAATCTATCTAATGGTGCCATTTCTAGAAAGTTTTGAGTGCCTGAAAAGAATAAAATTATGAGTGAGGCACAAGAGAGGGAAGAATGAAAGGAGTTAGCCACAAAATGTGCAAGGGGAACATTTTGGATAACATGTACTTTTTTTATTCAGGATCCAATGTTTGCATTACACCCTTGACGGGGATTCTGGCTTTGGACCAGTCCACATGAATCTCTCCACCAACATCTCTGTAAAATATTCTTCCTAGAAGAATTCCATATGCTGTTGGGATATCAGCAACGAGGATGGTCATCTTTACCCTTTTCTTTGGGAACGCTACAAATGTGAGCTATGAGCCTTTGATCTGACCAATTAATGGAACATGTTTGGTTTACATGGATTAACATCTACCGAAAGGTTTGGTCAGGGTGAGGCCTAAAGCATGAGTGACCTTTACTGGCATTACATTATCAGAAGCCCCAAAATCAATTATACAGTTGCTTAGTTTGTGACCATTGATTAGGAGGGAGAGATAAAAAGGTTCAATTTTTCCTGACGCAGAAGTTGAGGCAACATTTATGCGAGATGCAGGAGGAGTAGAAAGGATTCCTTTCGGGGATACCGGAGAGGGGATGACAGCTTGGCTTTAGATATATTCGGTCAATCTTACAAGCTGCATAAGGTTAGACTTAAGATATTCAGCCTCAGACATTTGAATCTTTGTCTTTTTAGTGTGATCGACTATGTCGAATGTGACCAAGGGTTGCATTGCTGAAGGAGTGAGTCCCTTGTTTCGCTATGGTAAGGTAGGGTTATTGGTATTTATGGAAATAAAAGAAGGCTGATTTAGGGGAGAGATGGGAGGAAAATACTTCTTCGTAAAAGGTTTAATAGGAGGTTGAGTAGGAAGAGGATTACCTCTTTTAGCAATGGTTAGAGACGTGTTCGACATAACCTTCTCCTTTTGTATCTTGGCAGCAACTTCTACTTCTTTTCCTTGTGATCAGGTGAAAACAACATATGAATGTCCGCTTGCATACCCTTGAGTACCTTCTTCCTCATCAGACTCTTCATCTTCAAATTCCATATACCCAATTGTAGAGTCGCCAGTCGGTTCACTAACATCTTGATCATCTTCACCTTGTGATGAAGGTTCTTCATAAATTTTCTCCTCTTCTTCGATCTCGACCAGGGCATTAACTAGAAGGGCCTCAAGTGCTAACCTTGGAGTAGCAGTAGGCAAACGTGGCCTTTTTGGGGCATTGTTAGGAGTGAAGTTCCTCTGAGGGATGTCTCGGTATGGAGTGGTAGACGAAGCTTTAGCTAATTACGTTTTTAATGTGAACAAGTCATTTGCCATCTTTTGGAATGCTGGATCTAATGAAGTAGCTTGAGAAGGAGTTGAATCCTTAGGTTTCGATGACTCTCATTTTAACTTATTAGATATAAGCAGGTTGTCTTCTATAAAAATGGCCGCAGCTTGAGTGAGGACCAAGGTGGTGATTTTTTCTTGTAAGAGTAAGAAACTCACTCTTGAGCTCATGGCGTTCCCAAAGAAACAATTTTGATTTTCTGGTGTTGGCAACATGGTAGGTGGCACATGGTTAATCAACGAATTGAAATGGGTGATAAAATCACACATGGTTTCATTGGCCTCCTTCTTTAAGTGAGTAATCTTTGATAGTAACACAAATGTGTTTTTTGAAGGCTTATACATGTCTTCAAATGCAGTTCGCAATGTGGCCCAACTGGTGATAGATCCGGCTGGAAAATGTTGGATCCACTTTGCTGCAGGTCCTTGCAAGGTCTCTAAAAAGAGGTGTACCGACACATCTTCATGGGTCACATCTAGGATACTACATGACATAATGAATGTGGATATATGTGAATCTGTGCTTTGGTTTCCACTTCCATCAAATCTTGGGAAATTCTTGCGATTTCCATGAGGGAGTGTGTGAACTAGATGCGGCAATGCAAGAGGGCTCATAGCGTTTCCCCATGGTACTGCCATTTGAAAATTTGGAAAGAGGATGTGAGCCAGGAGGGTGGTTCCGCTTAGCAGCAGAGCACTACAAATTATGTAGAGGCTCCTTTTGAAAACTGGTTCTTTCATGGAGGTGAGGCACTTCTGGCTGACTTATCAGCTAAACTTAATGACGTGAAGTGCGCTAGTGTAATACTGAACTTGTTCCTTTGAAGTAGATCGAAAATAGGATCAACTTCTCCATGAGCTCTCCTACTACAGGTAAATGGATCACCCGCCAGTGTATCTATTCAAATCTGCAGTGATTTTAGAGCAGATTTATAAAAATTCCTTTATTTGTACTTGCTGATTTTTTTATTTTTTTGACAAAAATCAGCAGTATATACTTTTCTAAATATTTAGATTTATCCCTCTTTTGAAAACTGATTTCGGTTTAATGACAAATATTAATGAGGATAAAATGATGGTTAACTTAGTAAGCCAATTTTTGAATCTTAGATTTGACTTTTTTGCAAGCGTTTGAAAATATTTGTAAAACTATCAGAATCTCAGATCTATGAAAATACAAATATTTTTTATAAAAACTCAGTGAACTAAAGGTTTCTGACTAGTCCAGATCTATGGATCTCTTAAGAAAATTTTCAGTTTGGATCAATTTTGCAAAAATTTTGGATTTTAAACAAAGAGTTAAGATTTGCAAACAGGTAGTGATTTTTTACAGTTTTGGCTATTTTCTTAGTCTTCCCGACAGCTTTTGAAAATTGTTGGTGTCTTTTATCTGACATAACACTTACATAGATTTGGTTCTCTCCCCAGTAGAGTCACCAAAAATTGTTGGTCAGAAAATCTATCGGGAGGGAAAATCTATGGATAAATAGGCCAATAGTGTGCAGGGCATAGCTCCTCTTTGACACAGCAAAGTGAAACTGGTTTATTGCTATTCTACCAGCAGGAATCTGTGCAAGTCTTACAATATTTTTCCTTCAAGGGGGGGTTTGGGGTCTCATCCCAGTAGAGTTATTTCTAATGAAGAATAGAAATGAATGAAGGAAGGAATAGAAGAAAGTTAGACTTGAAGAGAGAAAAGAAATGAATTCCAAAGTAGAAAGGTCAGAGGGTTTATGTTTTGGGCCAGTAGTAAACAGAGCCAAACTTAATCACATAAACAAACAAAGAAATACTGATAAACAAAAGATAAAAGCATATGTGAATTTAACAGAATAAGCATGTAGATCTAACTTAAGAAATATCTAACACATAACACAGAAATTCAGCACAAAGTCTCAATTTTTTGTATTAATAATTGTTCTATTATAAGAAAGCTCAAATTCTTTCTCTCCTCACTCTATTTTTCATAAAAAAATTCTCACCCCTGAATACTACAAGTATCCAAGTATTTATAGAATGAGAAGGAGAAAGAATACAAAAGGGAGCCAAAAACTATTTACAACATATCTACAAAATATCTAAAAGTCAAATGTTGACTTTGGGGCAATTTTGTGGATGATAACATCCCATGGTACAACATGAATGATGTCATCATTTGTACCAACACACTTTTAAATATTTTTACGAAAAAATGGGATTAATCCCAAGAGGAAGGAGCCTACTCATCATCATCTCTTGGCTTGAAAGGTGTGTCTTGCTTCTACTCAGGGGAGGCAATATGAAATTGAGCTTGATACTCCATGAACTTGCTTACCATGGCTTGAAGTTGATCCTGAGCGGGACCCTTGGTGTGATCTCTGATGAATTCATAAGTTTCCCTTTCATCTCTGAGTCTTTCCAAGAGTTTGAAATATTCATTGCATGCCTCCATTAGGTATCCAACAAAGTCACAGTAGGCTAGAAGGTTGTTGATAGATTCTATATCAAAAGTGGCCTCTGATGCTAAACCTTGTGACGTGATTTCCTTAAAGAGCTGAATAGTATCATCCACCTTCCTCAAGGCGTATGATACACTAAGCAACCCTGAAGAAATTCTTAAGATGATTTGCTCCATTTGATGCATTACATCCAGGGCTTCCTCCTTGATTTTGTCTATCTTTTCCAAGACAATCTCCATTTGGTCAACCCGATAGTCTAAATCAGACAAGGACTTTGTTGGGTGCAAGCAGGTGTGATCAAAAACATCTGAATTTCACCAAGTCATCGATTGGGAAGTCGAGCATCTTCTGGAATGTTTCATGTTATAACCTGGCATGGTCAAAATATTTGGAGATAGGTCGTGCTATTGCCTAGAGTTATTTGTTAGCTTGATCTATATTTTGATAGAGCTTTGTGAACTTTTTAATCACTTCCTCACTATCTTTGAGGATCTGCTCTGTCTAGGCGGACACTACTATACCTTGCTCGCTGATCTTGGTGTACTCATTTATCTTCTCCTAACTAAGAACTTCAGGAGGGTCAGTGAAAGTCATAGGAGGGGCATTGCCCATATTTTGTAGGGCTTGGAGAAGATGTTTGCTTTGCTCTTTTAATATTCTCTTCTCTTCCTTTGATTTTTGAAGATTTTTGCAAAGGGCATCCACTGCGGATAAGGCCTCCCCTTGCAAGCTCTCTGATGATGTTCCCATCGTGACCTGATTCACTATAAAATCTGTAGGGGACAGACCTTCTTTCTTATTTGTGAGATTAGGGTATGCGATCTCCATAACCCTTTCACCTGAAGCACTTTGAGAGAAGTGGGTTATAGTTATTTTGCTTCTTAGGCCCTTTAGCTGGAATAACAGGAGAAGTCCATAGGTGCAATAGGGACTTTCCTCTTGTGCTAGATCGGGTGTTTGGAGATCCATTCTGGACTTAAGGGAGTGGGGACCAGAGGAAGAGGAGGAAACGGGGGTGGAAGAAGGAGAAACTGCAGTGGACATGGGGAAATGTGTCGAGACACTTGGTGGTGGAATTGAGAAAGAAGCCAACACTCCAATGCTCACGGGGTTAGGAGTGACTACAAGAGAGGAAACTACTGGGGTGGAAGGGATCTGTGAGATGAGGGAAGAAATGATGGGGGACAGATCCGCAAGGGAACAGAATATGGAGGAAGAGGGAGGGGGAATGGTAGAAGGAAGAGAAGATACAACCAAAGGAGCGGTTGGTTGAGCGACATGAGGAGGGGAAGGAGGAGCGAGGTATGGAATGGTTGGGACCTCACTATTTGTAGCAGTGATGACATCCTGAGTGGATGTGTCTACTGGAGCACTGGCCACTACCTCTCTTCTTGGGGACACTAAGTCCACAACTTTTTCCTCAGTGGTGGAAGGAGGGCTCTCAGGAACTTCTTTCTGAGCAGTGCTTGCCTCTCTTTCTATATCCTTTCCTTTGCCTTTAGGAAAATGTTTCACCCTGGTGGGTACATAGCCCAAGGGAGATGTGGTGAAGTCTACCCTAAGGTAGATGATACCATTTTTCTTGCACCAATGCTTGGTGCATTGTAGAGTGCCTTTGACCCTTTCCTTAATAGTATGAGGGGCCTTGTTTATATCAATTTCAGCAAATGGCCAATTATCCCCATCCATGTCTAGATAAACATGATTAACTTCTTGATCAGTTGCTTGGAAACCCTTTGGGATGATGGCCACACCATATTGAATGATCTCTTCTAGGTCCAGGCGGGAGTGATCCTTTTGTCTGAGCTCAACCTCGTGATATAGATCGATGTAGATATCTTTGATCTGAGGGACATGAATTGGATCAATTTTTTCCCTTGGGAGGTAATCATTAGGATCAAAGGTTGGCCTTGAAAGGAAATTATGCTTTAAGTTGAGCAATTTAAGCTCTGTAAACATCTCCTAGGCTTTGGTCTGTGAAGTGTAGGTGTACCTACCCACTGTGAGAGGGAATGGATTTCTACCCTTCTTCCTTTTTAAACACTTCTCATTTTATGTGATAAGATGTCTAGACAACTCCAATAGGATCAGCTTGGGTCCCGCATACCTCAGCAATTTTGTGGGCTCTCCCAAGAAGTTAGCCACTTTGAGATATGTGAAAGTGGGGAATTTCATGAATAACACTCCCCACTTCTCCATGGTGTTGACCACACTTTTGGTCGTATGACCGTAAGTCATATTGGGCCTCAAGAGGTGGATGGTAGCATAGAATAAGACGTCGTTGACTTTACTGAATTGGGCTATGTTGTTCTCTAGTTTTAATTCTGGATAATACTCGTATATTTTTACCTGGGTTCATACCCCATACTAATTCAATGCTAGGTAGTCCCTCTTTGAGGTAGTAGCATATACCACATAGGAGTTCATATAGAACCTCCCAGTTGTTGAAAGTTGTTGAAGCTGCTCTGAGATCGTGTTGCTGATAATCTCTCCCCATTCAAAATGTTGATCATGAACAATTTTGCTCATTGTTTCTAAATACCTGAGCATCCACTTGTGAAATTAATGGGCATCAGGAAGCCCAAAAACCCTACTTAGGAAGGTGATGGTTTCACTCATCTCCTCTAAAAAGTCACTACGATGAATGACTTTTGGCCACCTACTTGCCACCTTCTTGTTCTTAAGGTACACCTCATTCATCAGCTGCATGCATTTCTCTTCATTTTCATTCCATGTCTTTATGTAGTCCTCTTGGCTTACTGCTGCAAAATGTTAGTGGCGAGGGATACCCAACATGATCTCAAAATGCTGAGCAGTGACGTTATTTATTACCTCGCCCTTCTCATTTTTGACACATCTTGTGTCCTTATTGTAACAACGGCCTATTAACATCATGAATTCATTTTTGATTGCACTCACGTTGATTCCTGTAGCAAAGTGTAGACCACTGCCAACCAATTTATCCATCCATGGGCTTCCTGTGACCTTTTTGGTTCTGGCCCAGAAGTCCTCCATGTCAATGTGCTCGAGTTCTGAATCTCTGATATCCAGATCACACTCTTTGAGAAATTCAAGCATTCTGACCCTTTGGTATTTATATTTCATTTCTTCGTCTGTTAGCGTAGCTTTACCCTTGGACTTAGTTGGCTTCTTACTCGATGAAGACATGTGTGGATCTGAGTTCAGCTATTGATCTGTAAGAAGAATCAGGGAAGTCCATCACAGAAGAGCCATGTTAGCTATTAAGTCATCCATCAAAGCTTACAGAATGAAAAGTTAGTAATTTACAAGCCTCTGGGCACAATACATAGATCTAATGTAGGCTGTAGGATCTTAGAAAAGGAAGGCGCACTTTGGGAAAGAGTTACATGGGAGAAAACAACACCAAAAGTGGTGCAGGGCAAGGGAAGGCTACACACAACATTCAGATGTTGGTATCGAGGGATGTGCAGTTGCACCATTAGGAGTCCTTAAGTGGGGCATATATATGGTTGGTGTTGCAAGGTCCTAGGATGCACCATTGGTGTAAGTGTGGTAGATGCTGCATGAGAGTGAGGTGCGCCAAGTGGTTTGGATAGTGCAGCAGGGGAAAGGTTTGCACAACACTCAAATGTTGTTGTAGTTGTTTTGGCACCAGCGCTTGCGCCAAGGAGATTTTGCGACAATGTTTGTAAGGTGCGGAGAGGGTTTATGCTGTATGCAGGGGAAATGTGCTAGTGACACGACTTTGTTTGATGTTACAAAGATGAAGTTTGTGCTAAGGAAAACTAGTGGTTGTTTTTGCAAAGAATTTATGATTTTCACTCTTTTGGCTCAAATTTTGATGTTTGGTAGGGAAAAATTAGCAAAGCAAGGGATTGTGTCTGAGTGTTTTGTGGCAGAGTCTTCCAGATTTATAGATTTGGAAGGAGGAGAAGGGGGTTTTCAGAGTTGAGTATTTGGGTTCATTGTTTATTATCAATCCTAATCACCTAAACCATTATAAAAACCACTACCAATCCACAAAATGGCTAGAGCCACTTACCAGGTATATATAACGATACAGGGGACGATACGGGGTCCACGAATGTGAAAAATGGCAACACGCAGGGATGACAGGAATGCTGAAAAGTGTAGAGGAATAAATTTTTCACGTTTTTTGATTTGTGAAAATGACAGGTCGAACACACCTATATATAGCAAAAAGTTCAATAAATGTGCCACCAACGTTTTCTATGGCGCACATAGGAGAATGTCGACACAAAGAGATTTGCACCATGGCGCAACTTTGTGAGTGTTGACACTGCGTTTTTAGTGCCATAGTGCACCTTAGAGAGGTGTAACATTTAGAATGTTGACAAGTTGGCATATGCACCTTGGCGCACCTTTGCGTGGTGCAACATTGAGATGCGTAACATTTGGAGTGTTGACACTCAACAAAATGTGCCAAAGTAAAAGAGGGGCGCAGTTTTGGTTGATGTTTCATAAATGAAAACTGCGCCCAACCCAAAAAGGTTGAAAATGACCAAGTTCTAAAAACTAGATTTTTCTAAAAGGGATTTTATGCCATTCCGAACGCTAAGAGACCTCAACGGGGGACCCAAAAGGAAATTTCAGTATTGTTACCTGCAAAATTGCCCTTGTCAATTTTACAGAATAACAGGTCATACATTGCGGTACAAGTGGATTTTTGAGATGGTTAAAATTGCTTTGAAAATTATATTAAGATATATTTCTAGTTATATATTCCTTTACTAATGAGGATCTCATTTGACAAGATTTCCAGGTCATTTTTTGATCACGAATATTTTTGGCAATTCAAGACGGGGTGTGTTCCATCGAAAGCTTTGTGTTATTTTAAGCATGAGATGGAGTGGGTGATTATTCCTATCACTTGAAACATGAATAAGTATTATTTTTTATTCTAATGAATCAATTTGGAGGTTTTTGCTACATTTATAAATGATTCTATGAGCTAACATTTGGAAACAACTCCTTTGGCAGGTTGATATGGTGAAAGAAAATTTTCCTACGATTTGAATTCAATTATGTTTCATGACTTATAACTTCCTTAGAATTATTCTACAGGTTTTTCCAATTGTTATTATTTTTAAAATTTCATATTTTGGTTTATTAGAAGTTATTTTGTGATCATATGACATGTCCAGGTTGTTGAAGGGTGTAGGAAATAGTTGTTTTGAGATTTGTAAAGGGAACTGTGCCCAATAAATGAAATAATTTGTCTGTTTGATAAAATGTGTGACCATGTATGAATTTTTTATGATATTTTATTCATATGTAAGGGTTTTTTTTCATGAGAAATTATATATTTAATGTAAGGGTATTTTTAAAAATGTGCTTATGGGGTTTTGAGCCATTTTTGGCACTTATAATGTGGGTTTTAGCTAGGCCAACCTAATTAGGTCACTTGTGACTAGTAAATTTCAAATTTGAAATGTTTCCTTTATTTATTGGTTGAAACAAAAGTATGCAAAAGGTTATGCCTTAGTTTGAAATATGAAGAATCTTATAAAAGTATGCTTTTGGGTGTTTTTTGGAACTAGTTGATTGTGTGTAAGTTAAAGGTCAAAGTTATAGGTGAAGTATAATTAAAGGTGTTTAAACATGATTTGAATCTGAATAAAGTGTGTTACAGGTTGAGAAAAATTCTAGGACATGAGAGAAAGATTTTTATTACTTTTAGAGGGTTTGAAGATATTTTCTTGTGAAGTGTGATCAGCTAGGGTTTTGATTGAAGATGTGTGAGATGGAAATTGGATATCCACCAGTTGTGGAAGAAAAATATCAGATATCTAAAAATATTAAGGTGATTGAATTAGTTATTGATCATCTTCCAAGGTTGCTTCCTCCTTATGGATTTGGTGCTTCAAACAATTAGGGTTTGGTGTTTTTTGTAGTGTTAGTGCTCCTTGTGGGGTTGGTACCTCACTAAATTTAGAAACAAATCAATATAATATTAGGTTTAAGTGGGGTTTCTTCCCCTTGAGGTTTTTCCACTTATATTCTTTGTTCTTTTGGTTTCTCTTTTCTTTCATGATTACATGTTTATTTTATGGTTTATGGTGTTCACACATAAAGTATTGAATAATTGGATATTGTGATTGAATGTGTATAATATTTTGAGTTTCATATCTGATTTATAAATTTTAGTTTTAATAATGACTGATTCACCCCCCCTTCTCAATCCACTTTTATTATAACAATTTGTATCATAGCGGGTCCTTTTGCATAAGTTTGACAACTTGAAAGGAGATCCTTGAAACATAATATAGTGAGAAGGAGTATAACAACTTGCAATAGTATCCAGACATCAAACCCTTTTGCCATGATATAGGACTTTATTAAAATTCTCCATAATCTATAATTCACACCATATTACAAACCGATGTCACTAAGCTAAAAATGGATGAGATTCATGGCACCCTAACAACCTATATATAATGAGGGTAATGGATTCCAAGCCTACTAAGTATGTGATAATCTCAAATATGAAGAAAGTGGCTAAAGAAAATACTGAGAAATCTAAATATTCTATTAGAGTAGGTATTTACCTTAGCTCATGTTCACCTAGGTACTTTATTTGCCTTTATTATATTTATCCTCACCCACTGATATGTGTGGATATTTATTTTTATTTATTTAGATATTAAGAGTTATTATCTAGTTGTTAGGTATAGTTCCTTCCTTGATATATGGTATTTACTAATTCTTTCCTTGATCTATGGTATTGAATAGATCCTTGATGTCTAGTTCCTTCCTATATACATGGACTTGGCTAGTTCTTTGATGACCAGTTATTTCCTTGATTTATGGCTTATTCTACAACCTTGACTGGTTCTTAGATTGTTATTCCTTTCCTATATAAGTAAGCCTCATTCTCATTGTATTTCATTGAGCTCAATAATAATATATGATATTTCTACTCATTTGTTTGCAAAGGTTTATTTAAAGTTATTATAGTGAATTACTTTCATCTTATTGATCGTGATGTTTGATTAACATCTATGTTCTTGGCTTGGTATGATTTGGTTAGTGTTCATTTTATATTATACTCTAGAGCTTGATGATGAGGAGCTATATGCTATGTTTTCTAGGAGAATGACACTTGGGACTTGTAAAAACAAAGGTAAAATACCTTTCCAATTTTTTTCATGTGGTAAAACTGGACATTTTTCTTCCAATTGTCCTCATAGACATGATAAAAAAATGAATTATGATCATGATAATGATAATGAGAAGAATAATTAGATATTTGATATGAAGAAGAAAGGGTTCAATAGGAATGAACCTATGAATAAGAATAAAAATTCTCTACACTAAGAAGGATGAATCTGATAGTGAAGAAGATAGACATGATTCTAAAGTATAATCTTATCCCAATGATGTTGGTGATGAAGTAATCTTCATGAAAAAATAATCCATGGGATCCTCTATTGGTGGATTTATTCCTTAGGGTGATATTTCACCTTATTATTTCTAGGTAGAAGAAGGAGAAGATGATGTTCTAAGTATTGAATTAGAATGTATGCAATTTGAAATTGAACATGCTGAGAAGAACAAAAAAATTTGGTACCTTAAGTGAAGTAATATGAGACAAAAGTACAAGAGTTTGGAGGAAAACATTGGACAATATTTGAGAAACTACAAGAATTAGTATGAACATTAGAATTGAAGATGAGTAAGATGAATCTAACTCTTCAATATAAGGAAGAGAAAGTAAAGGTTCTTAAGAAAAAACTTATAAATGCTACAAGTGAAGATAAGACCTATTAAAATTTTAAAGAAAGTAGAAAAGATCTTGATGATCTTTTGAAAAATAAAAGAGTTGCTAGTGATAAAATTAGTTTAGGATTCAAATCTAAAGTTAAAAGAAAAAAATAAATGAAATAATATCTTATTTCATTCAAATAACTAGGAGAATCAAGCACTAAGGAATAAAAGAAAGAGCCTCAAGCCAAGGACATGGAGAAAAGCAAGAAAATTAGGAAACCTAATGCCTTAAGGTATGAAAGGTATTTTAGTGATTTTTGTTATACATGTAATTCTTTTGGTCATATGCCTAAAAAGTGTAGGATAGATACTAGAGATACTCAGCCATGGAGAAACATCATAGATGATTATGACAAGAAGGTTGTATGCTTCAAATGCAATCAAGTAGGTCATGTTGCTAGTGAATGTATGAATGAATAATCTAATAACTCTTATGAGATAAATAAAAGAAATATTGGCTTGTTAAAACTGTAACAAGGTTGGGAATGTAGAAAATAAATTCTTTTAAACTTTCTTAGGTCAAATGAGAAGTTTCTCAGTCCCTAGAGTGCAATATTTTGGTGCTTAAAGAGATAGAATCCATGAAAATAGTTCGAGAATAACATGTGAACCTAGGAGAGACCATGTTGTATCTTCAAGTGTGGATGATGGTGAAATGAGATGTGTTTCTTAGTGCTTAGATTAGATAAGGTAAGATGAAGGAGTTTTGTAAGTTCCCAATAAGGCTTGGGACCTTTTCAAGACGTTCTTTTAGGTCTCTATGGAGCTTATATGCCTTCATTATGCTTCTTAAAGGTATATCATTGCATATGAAGCATATAAGTGAGGGGTGGGTATCTAATTCATTGTGTGACTCCTCCACAAGGCTAATATATATGTTTTTTTTCTCCTCACAATCTTGTTTTGGTTCATGATGTTGGTTCTTGTGTAAAATTATTGTCAATTAGTCTTGCATTCTTGAATTTCACTTATTAGTAGATTATGTGGTCTGTGTATGAGTTCTCTGGAGTATGGTTCATCTATGGTGAGTCATTAGTGCCTTACTATCATCTTGAAATGTCACTATGTGTGTTTCAAAGGTGTCATAGGTCTTAAATATCTTTCTCATGGTATTTATGTCTAGATCTAGTTTGATTTATTTCAATGTGTACTATGAGTATTTTCTGTCCTTAAAAGGTTATATGGGATTTTCAATGGGTTTAAATTTTCTTGAAAGGTGTGGAATAGTGTCATATATATGCGTGAAGCCACAAATGTGGTAAATGCATTGAAAAAATGGGTTTCTTGCATTCATATTAGATATGTTGTTAGTCCTTAGGTGTCTGTGCTTGGGTCTAGGACTGTGAAGGTCTCTTGGGTATTACTAATGAGTTCCTCATGTATCTAAATCACTCTTAATTAGTGAAGATGTATCTAAGAAGGAGGTAAAGGTGATCGAGTGATAACTTGGTCAGTTCATTGAGGAAATGGTAGTTTGTGACCTAAATAAGCTCAACCTCAAGGCATTTTCAAACAAAAATGATGGTAACAGGTATGATCATGCATAATATATGCTCCCTAGTCATAAATTGAGTGTCTTAGATGCTTATGGAATATTTTTCAGCATAAAATGATTGTGGTTAATCATGAATGCAAAATTGGTGTGTTTAAGATGTTCTCTGCACCTAACTAGGTTTGTAGAAGTGCCCCTGAGCGGTATGCATGAAAACCAAATTTTAATCATCATATAATGCAATTTTAAGATAAAATTTTGAGAGAATCATATAGGTTGATTTTTCTTTATGATGTGAAATTTTTGAACCTCGGGTATGTATAATTCTTTAGTTATCTATGAAAAAGTTGAGAATTTTATCCATAGTGCACAGTAAGTAGGGTTTGATCCTTGAAACCCTATATGTTGGTTTTCTCAAGGATTAACAAAAATCAATATGTTGAACCATTATGAGTGTTAAAATGTTTTTCAAAGTGTCTGTTATGGTTAGTTATGGTTGTGAGGAATATTTGCTTGTGTTTCATCATGATTCATGCTAAAAATACATGCTACAATAAAGAGGCAATTTTGATTATATCTCAGGTATGGAAGATTGGTTCACTTCATTCATGGTATGGTTCTTGAATTAATTCTGCTATTGTAGTGTTTTCAAGATTATTAGAATTTCATGTAATGATGATCTCAGTTATTGTGTACTTGAGTGAGCATTATGTTTCTTCTTAAGAAAAGTGAAGACCCACAAGCATTTAATGATGAAAGGAGGCAGGGTAGGATGCTATCAAGATGTATGTCATTTTTCCAAAGGTTATTATCATTTGAAGAAGTATGTTCATTCATAAACTATGGATTTCAATGGGATGGTGTAAGGATAAAGGTATCAATTGCTTAAATTGGCTTGAAAACTTGTTCTTTCTCCATATTAGCATCTCACATACCTGTAAGTATCCCTTTTTGCATCTTGTGAGTATACATAAGTTTGGGAAGGTGAATTTACCATGATAGATATGGTCAAAATGGAAAATATTTTGATACTTATATAGTTTTCCCTTAAGATTAGAAGTATCCGTGAGCGTGTGAAGCTATAATGACTGTGTGTTAAGCTATAGATTTGAGAAGACCCGCAAAAGCATGTTTTATATGGTAACAGTGATGTTGAAGTCAAATGATGTCTTTCAATCCTTTATTGAAATTTTTTTGGTGAATATGTATAGAGAAGTACATTCATGTGGTGAAACGATCTAGTTTTCGGTCAATATATTGATCTTGATCTCTAATTAAATCTTGAGACAATGTTATAGTGGCTTGGGATGTACTTCTATAGTACTAAAGGTATCTTGTGATGTATGATGTTGATACATACTATAGGTGAAGTATTTCTAACAATGTTGGTAACCTAAATACATTGTATGATTCTTTCACAAGTAGAAATATGTTAAAAATGTGTGAAATGCTAAAGTGTATGATAAAAACTAACCTAAAATGCTACAATACTTTGGAGATACTGCTATAGTTGTGAACATGTTGGTCAAGGTATGCATAAGATAAAAATTACAAGGTAAATAATTGAGAGAAATTCTAGAAGGTGTAATGGTGCTCCCTAGTCCGTTTGAGGTATGTTCTTGAAAATTTATATATGTCAAGATGAATTTTTTTTATATCTTAGTCAATTTTAACTAAAGGGACTGAGGAAATGCTTTGAAACCTTGCAAATCATTGTTTGTGGCTTCTAAGCCAAATGATTCAGTTAAGTGGCATGTTTTTGTGCTTGGGAGGTAGATATAGTGGTCTTGAGTCGGGGGAGTACATTTTGGTTGAGTCAAAGCATGGTTGACCTATAGTTGGATGTTGAAATTGGCCAAATTATCTCTAAGAATTTTTTTTGGACTCATACTAATTTTATTAATGTCCTTATATTGCATATTTTAGGCCTAGACAAGATGATTTTTTTCCAAAAATGAAGGCATGGTGATTTGGTGTGTTCTATTATGTCATTGTTGGCACATTTCCAATATGTATGAATCAGTCTATAAATAGTTACAAAGTTGTAAAGAAGCTCAAAATAGGGTACAAAGTGAAAATATGCTAGTTTGCATTCCCAGAAGGTTAAATATGATGTGTTAGCTCATTACAAGGTAATATTATGCTATTTCATGCTTCATTAATGGTTTTTAGATAAGTGCTTATCCTAGGGGGAGCTTGTTTCTTGCATGCCTAAAATGAAGGAAAAATTCATATTTTTTTAGAAAAATCAAGAAATGGAGTCTCTTTGAGTCCTTTGGTTGATGTTTTTAACAAAAAAAAGATGATATGAATCTGAACAAAGTGAAAAAGGTGAGAAAAATGTATTCCTTTGTTATTAATGTAAAAATGGGGAGAATTTTAGGGTGTTTTCCATCAATGAAAAAGTGTGAGGTTATTATCATGTAGGCCTAATAAGTGTTGTCATTACTGAAAAAACACATTAATGAAAAATTTAATTTTTTATGATTATGTCATGACATTTTTCATGGTGCTAACATGATGTTTCAGATGTATATAAGGAGATGTAGCTTGTGTTGGTGTGTGTCATTTTCCACATCATTAGGTGATTCATCTCACTTAGGTGAGATCGTAGGTCCATGTGTCATTTAGGGGTCATTATGAGATTCTCTTATGCGTTAGTGCATCAGTGTGTCATATGTGTCATTGGGAGTTACACTTCTATTATGGGAATGTAACTCCCCCTCTCTACTCGAGTTGTCATGATTGCAGCACTAGGGGTTACTCAGCACCTCCTATATGTACACCCCATTTGATCTATGAGATAGAGGAGAGTTTTATGGCTTAACCAGGTTCTACCCATTTATCGAATCTTTACATGCACATTCAGTTGATGCTTGCTCCTCTCGAGATCTCTTCACGCTGTCATTCGCACGTCCATTGATGTGCACATCATTCCTCATGATCCTCACTTCTAGGTTTTAATCCCTCTTTCATGGTATCAGAGTGGATCTTATGGATCCGTGCACTCCTGGGTGTTGCTCGTGCATTTTTCAGGCTTCCGGTGTGATATCCAGATCTCGTTGCATGTGTCATAATGGTGATTCTGATCATGCTCTACTTTCACTGATTCAGGCATTATACCTCTCCTTGGGTTGTTCAAGTTTCTGGTGTTTTTTGAGTTTAGTGTCTTTGACCACTTGATTTTTCAGGTTCGTATGTGCATTTGGAGGTGTTTTCATGAGGTGTATTGAGTTTTAAGCTCTCGTTTCTTCTGCATACTGTGGTGTCTCATGGTGTGGTATGGCTCGCTACTTCTACATACTATGGTGGTTCGTTTCAAACCCCACCTATGTTTTTTCTCCTTGCAGTAGGTATTCCCTACCCTTTGGCTACAACTTGCTTGTGCTACATGTTGGTCCAGCCTCTGTATTGGTCTGTAAGCTGCTTTGTGCATGTTTTGACCAGTTGATTGGGTGTTTGTACTCATTTTTTGGCCTTTGCTTGATCTCGTGGGCCTGTGGTTTGTTTGGAACATTGGCTCTTTTGAAAGTGGATGTTTTGCACTGGTGTTTCGGGATCCTATATTGTGTCTCCTCAGATTGTGTGTTAGCATTTCTTTGACTTGCTGCTTTGGTTTTTGAAGCTTGAGTTTTCCATTTGTGTGAATGTGTTTTCACTTGTATGCTCAGTACTCTGATCGATCTCTGGCATTGGTTTGTGTATGCTTTGTTGAGCATTGTAATTGCACCCTGTGTCATTTACAGATTGCTCTCACTTAGTGTTTTAATTCTGCACGACCGTTTCTCTATAGTGTCACCACCACGTATCCTGTTGGGCCATTTCACACCTATAGCACCTGCTCCATGCACCTGCATGTGCTCCAATGTTTCTTCTGCATTGGAAAAATGTTTTTGCATTGGTAAAACGTTTCAGCTTGCTCCCACGCTGCTCCAACCATTTCTTCGGAGGCTCAACAACTCAGCCTCCAAACCTGCGCACCCTATTGTCTATTCAACACGTGGCTCCATCAAATAGGGTCTCCTTAGATAGAAACACCTCCCATGCTCATCTCCATCTCTTTGCACCACGTGGAAACCAAAAAATCAGCCTACATCACCTTCTAGCTCACCAACACAACACGTGGACCCTCCAATCTGCCACGTGGGCTTCCACAGCTCGGTCAAAAGCCATCTCCATCAACGTGGCCCCACCACACTCCTTATCACTTTCTTTTTTAATTTTTTAGGGTGATTAAAAAGAAAACATTCCATATTGGCATTGTAAATTGGGTGTTTGGGCTGTTTTTGGCTTGTAATTTAATCCCCTGCTATGTGTGTCGAAGACGAAGGGTGAGGTCTGGGGTTGGTAGGAGGCTAATCCCCCCTCACATTCAAAACAAACCTTACCTAAAATTTCATGCCATTTCTAGTGAGTACCCACATGATACCCTTTGCACCTGTGTCATGCACTTTTTTAATGCATTTGCAGTGTCTAGCGTATTTTTCCATCAGTTGTGGGAATCATTTTAATGCAATAAATTTTGACTCACTGCTAGTTTTTGAGTGCTTCCTTGGTCAAAGTTACATGATTTCTCACACACTATGTGATGGCATTGTCAATTTTGTAAATGCACTACTTTTATAAAGTGCCACATTTTGGGGGGTTGCTGGTACTCTTGGGCCTACACACACAGACGCATTATCGGCCGAGTTCGATGTCTTACTTTTGTGCATCCTTCATTTTGCATCATGGAGAGTGCTCTTTCCAGAATTTAGCATCGTAGGATCAATTTATAGCCTCCGCCACTTCTCACTGGGAGAGGGAACTACTCAGCTTGGCATACTTCCATGGAATGTTACTTCACTCACGAGGGTCTTTTACCCTTGTTGCTTGGGTCCATTCCTGCACCCAATGATCATCGTCATCTGGAGGACTTCCTTGACACTTGTGACCATGTCTTTGGTCACATGATGATGCATGTCTCTCGATCTCTCTGGTTTCATGTGGCAGACTCAGATCCACCTCACCGTGTCTGGAGCATTCTTCAGTCCTTCTATGGAGACCCTTCACATACTGCCGCCATTTTTGTTGCTACTGATTCAGTTGTCTCCTCTTCTTCATGTGATGACAGTTCCACTGACATAGACTCACTTGGTTCTACTTCTAGTGATAAGGATTGTGCACCCAGTTCTGATGTAGAGAGCATTACAGAGGACTTCTCTCCTCTTTCTCTCATTATTCCAGACATTGTTGTCACCCCCCACATCTCATTAACTATTGAGCAGTCTCATACTCAGTCTCATACTTAGTCTCACACCATCATTACACCTACCTCCTTTCAACTTCCAGTGTGCAAGGCCCACTTCACTCCTCTACCTTCTTTAGATGACTCATACCTATTTGACATCACTCTTCTGTTTGTTGAGCCCCCTCATTAGGACGAGTATCTGATTGACCTTAGTCATCTTTTCGCAGAGTCTACTTGTGATGCACTACAGGTCCCTCATCCATCTATAGGTGTTTCAGAGGAGTTCATCATCTCTTTTGTTGGGATTAACCCTTCTGGGAATCATGTCACGTCCATATTTCAAAAGACCTTCATTGATCCATCCTCAGTTGTGGATCCCTTTTCTGTTGTGGAGGATGTTTTTTTCCCTTCATATCACTTGGACATCCTTTCTACGGGTGTTCCTCTTTTTCACTCTGACAGTTCTACACATGTGGCATTACCTTCAGTTCCTTGGCACTAACTCACTAGACCTATGTCACACTTCAGTGCACAAGACTCAGAGTTCTTTGTGTTGCTACCTTCAGTTTCCTTTATGGAGTGGGTGGACTTGCAGCACGTCAAAGGGCAGGCACACAGTTCATTGTGGGTGGCTCTTCTTCAGTCCAGAGGAAAAGGATCTCATCATCAACATTCTTTTGGGAGACCTCCTAGAGCTGCAGAGTTCAGATCCATCCATGGCATCTTCTGCATTCCTCTCGTCTCCCTCTTCTTCTCTCTTCTTCTTCTTTCCAAGAGATTACCTCTTTATACATGGGTACCTTTTCAGGGTCGTCTAGAGCTAGGACCCATATTTGGCATCTTTCTTAGATTAGAGAGTGTTTTGTTCTCTTGTGGTGGATGTTTTTCCCACTGGGTTTTCCTTCACTTCTTGGGACCTTTTTCTTGTACATGGGTACCTCATCAGGGTTTGTCCTAGGAACCATTTCTTGGTTCTGACTTTCTGCCTCATCCTAAGTTATGATGAAGGGGGGGTGTTGGTGTGTGTTATTTTCCACATCATTAGGTGAATCATCTCACTTAGGTGAGATTGTAGGTCCATGTGTCATTTAGGGGTCATTATGAGATTCTCTTATGCGTCAGTGCATCATATGTGTCATTAGGAGTTACACTTCTATTCTAGGAAGGTAACTCCCCCTCTCTATTCGAGTTGTCGGGATTGCAACACTGGGGGTTACTCAACACCTCCTATATGTACACCCCATTTGATCTATGAGATAGAGGAGAGTTTTATGGCTTAACCAGGTTCTACCTGTTTGTCGAATCTTTGCATGCACATTCGGTTGATGCTCGCTCCTCTCGAGATCTCTTCACATTGTTGTTTGCATGTCCGTTGATGTGCACATCATCCCTCGTGATCCTCGCTTGCGGGTTTTAAACCCTCTTTCTGCTTGGAAGTATGATATTTTTGTATACTTTGGAAGAATGTTTGACATGATGGATAAAAAATTTTAATGGTGCTTGAGCATTCACAGTGGTGGCACTATACATGTACAGGTGGATCACTTGGCTACAAGTGCTCATTGGGAGCATGTATGTTTGCTTGGAGGTGTGAAAAAGTAGTTTGGAGCTATATGATCTCATGGAAGTATGAAATAAGGTTTTTCATGGAATATGAGGTATATTTGGGTCATTTTCAAAGGTTTCTTATTGCATGATTTTAGTTGAATTTTTTTTTACATTAAAGATCTAGTATTTAAGCATAGGTAAGTCTTAGTTAATCAAGAGATTAATTTTTGGAATTCACATTCTAGTAATTTTATATGTTATAGGTATGAATCATTGTTCTCTCAGAATAATTTTAGGTGTCCATGATGTGTATTTTTCTAGATATGACTGATTTTGTGAGACAAGGTGAAAAACAAGGAAAATTCTAGCTCGAAGTGCAACTTCATATGCTCGTTATGAATAGTGTGTTTTTCTTAGGACCTTGAGGATTTCAAAGAAGCTTCCATGGTGATTTTATAAGGTTTCACAAAAATAATGATGTCATATTATTTTCATGATTTTATGAACGAATGCTAAGAAGGTAAAGTAGTCTAAAACACTTGTTAAACTCTAGCTAGGAGCAGTTTGTAGAGAATGAAGTATACTAACCAAATGTTTTTTTGTAAATAAAAATTTATGATTGTATGCCTTAAAGGACTCCTTAGCATTTCTAGAAATGTATGGTTGAGGTCATAGTGACATGTGGTCCCCACCTATAAATTTTTATGTTTTAAAAGGAAGTTTTAAGGACAAGAAAATCCAAAGGAGTAGCATGAAAAATTGATGGTGCGCGATTTTTGGGAGATTTTCTTGATGTTAATTGAGGTTTTAAGAAATTTTCAAGTAGTTTCATGGTGTTTTCAAGACCAAACATGTTTATTGGTCAAAGGGTAGTTTTGGGATTTCAAATAGTAGGGTTCATTAAAATGGTCATAACTTGAGCTACAGGTGGTGTTTTGACATGATTAATTTTTTTGGGAAAGTATATTAATATATATTTAAATTGATATATGAATTTACTCATGATGATGTCATTCAATAATATGTCTAGGTCATTCTTTGAGTAGGAACATTTTTACAGTTCAAGAAAGGATGTGTTCGAGTGAGAGTTTGGTGTTACTAGAAGCATGAGATGCATTTGGTGATACTTCCTATCACCTGGAAAGTCAATACAGATGAAGTTTTCATCAATTTATTCCATTGGGAGGTATTTAATTCATGTAAAAATTATTTTTTGAGCTAACCTTTGGAAATAAAGTTTTTGGCAGGTTAATGAAGTGAAGGTAAATATTGTTGTGGTTTGAAGTGAAGGATGTTTCATGACTTATGACTTTCTTGTAAGTTTTTTAGATGTTATTCAATTTTATTTAGTGGTCACATGAAATATTTTGGTTTATTTTAAGTTATTTGGTGATCATATGAAGTTTCTAAGGTGCTAAAGGGTGCATGAAATAACAGTTTTGAGATTTGTAAAGGGAACTGGACCCAGTAAATAAAATAATTTGATTGATTGATAAAATGTGGGACCATGTATGAATTTTTAATGGTATTTTATACATATGTAAGGGATTTTTTGTAATTAAAAATTATACATTTAATGGAAGGACATTTTTAAGAATGTGCATATGGGGTTTTGAGCCATTTTTGGCACTTATAATGTAGGTTTTAGCTACAAAGACCTAATTGGGTCACTTGTGATTTGTATATTTAAAATTTTAATTTTTTCCTTGATGTATGGGTCAAACCAAAATTAGGGAAAAGGTTTTTCCTTAGTTTTAAATGTGAAGAATCATATAAAAGCATGTTTTCAGATGCTTTTTGGATCTAGTTGAGTGTGTGCAAGTCGAATGATCTAGGTGAAGTGTTATTAAAGGTATTTGAGCATGATTTGGAGCTGAATCAATTGCATTTCATGTTGATAAAAATCATATAATATGAGAGAACATGTTTGATGAATTTTAGAGGGTTTTAAGAGATTATTTTGTGAAGTGTGATCCCCTAGGGTTTGATTGAAGAAGTGTGAGCTTGAAGTTGGATCTCCATCAGTTGTGGTAGAAAAAATTAGATATATACACATTAAAAGGTGGTTCAGTGGGTTATTTATCATCTTTGGGGGTTGTAGTCTCCTTCTGGAGTTGTTTATTCACAAAATTAGGGGTTGGTGTTCCTCATAGGCTTGGTGCTCTATTAAACTAGGGGTTTGTACTCCTTGTGGGGTTTTTTCCTCACTAAATTCAGAATAAAATCAATATAAGATTTTATTTCACTGGGTTTTATTCCCCTTGATAGTTTCCACTTATATCTTGTGTTCTTATGGTGTCTCTTTACTTTCATGGTTACATGTTTCATTGATGGTTTATGGTGTGGACACACAAATTATTGAATAAGTGGATATTGTGATTAAATGTGTATAAAATTTTATGTTTTGGTTCCGATTTATATTTATAATTTTTTACAAGGAATTATTAAATCCCCTTCTTAGTCCATTGTCCTTCTAACAATTTGGGAACTCAAGTTAGTATTCCCACAGCTAGTATTAAGGCAAAGGAAGATGAATGCATCAAATTTAGTGTGAATATGAAGTCCTTGATGGAAGAACTATATAAATATAATAACAATTTGAAGGCCTTTGAGGAATTTAAGAATATCTCTATAAATTTCTATGATCTATTGAACAGTAAAAGACCCTGTAGTGATCTATTTATTTTAGGCTTCAAGGAAGAGACAAAAGAGAAAGATAAGCGTGTTGAGCCAATTTAGGGACTTTCTAAAGCCAAGGAGGATATTAAGGCTCACCAAAATGTCATAGATAACCAAATGCAATGAATATATCAAGTAACTTCAATGGTTATTGTTACTCATGCAAAATTGTTTTTCCATAAAGCCAGGGAATGTAGAATATCAATCAAGAATGATTATGCATGGAGAAATGTTAGAAATGACTATTCATATCATTAAATAAAAAATAATTGTTATAACTACCATGACAAGGGTCACATTACTAGATAGTGTGATCATGATCCACTTAGACATAGTTGTATAAATGAAGGTATAAATCATGTTGCTTATTTCAACAGTAATTGTGTTGGTCATATTGCTAGATACTATAATCAAGAGCCAAATAGAAAAGGTTGGAGAGATGAATCCCCTAGAAGTAAAAATCATATTGTTTTCTTCAATTGTAACAATTTTGGGAATATTATGAGATATTTTAAATGTAAGAAGAATACATATGAAAATAAGAAAAATTTCAAGTCTAACAATATTTAGAAAGAAACAGAAGAACTTAAAAAAAGAAAAAACCTAAAGAATCTTGTTCTGTCAAAAATGAGTCTACTCGTCCTAAAATATTGTTTTATATTGAACAACTTCAAGAAATATTTTGATCACCATAATAAGAATACAAAGTGGATGATGGAGAAACAAAGGCATAACAATTGTGGAAGTGAATGCTTAATATTTGATGCATAATCATCCTTAAGAAAAACTTCATTTGAAAAGGATCAAGTATTTTGGAGTTATGTTTTGTAGGATATCTAGAGGTCTTTTTAATTCATATGAGGCATTCAAAGAAAATAGGGAAGGCGAAACATTCAAATTATCTTTTTTCCCTCCAAAAATAGGTGTGTGAAAATTTAAATATTTTTAAAGTGTGTATGGTCCTAAGAGAGTGATTACAGTGTTTCCAAGTGTGTTAGGTGTGTTAAGATGCTTATAGGTGTTAAGTTAGCATGTATGAAACATGAGTGTGGGTAATTCATCATTAAGATGCTTGGAATAATTTGTAAAGGGATGTTACAATCTTTGTAGGGAGAATTTTTATGGTAAAAAAACTTGTAAGTCACTCATAATGTGTTGTAAGAGGAGTAACATGAGAATGGATAATACATGAAAAGGTGCAGAAACTCGAATATATGAGGATGTTTTCATTTTTTGGAAAATCATTCCTTGGTGAAGAAGAAGATTTGAGAAGGTACTTTGTAAGGAACATAATGTAGATTAATACAAAAACTCCTATTTTCAGGTCACTTGGTATGGTTGCATAATTTTTGATTTTCACAATGGAATTTTTGGTTTTTTAGTTTTGAATGCTCATAGGATGGATGGATACTTTCAGTAGTTTTGATCTGTGATATTAATTCAGAAGCATGAAAGAGTTTCTCTTGCATTAGTGTGAACATATTGAGACTGAAATTTTGGTTTATTAAATTAGGAATAAATAATTTTATGAGGATAATATGACTAAGAAATAATGACAGCATGATTCTATGCTTTTAGTCACTAACATAGAAGTTGCAAGGTTTGAGTCTTGTTGGTAAGATTAGAAGGACAAGAGCAAGTACCATGTTTTGATGGAAGAAGGAACTTGGTTTAATGCATGGAGGACTGTGGAAACATGGTAAAAGGTGAATGTTATACTTATACTTTATTCTTTTCTTATTAACATACTTGAAGGTTTTGGTATGATTCAAAGTGATATTAATGTGCATGTGGAGTGGCTTAAGTATTAGAAACTCTAACTGTGAGAAGATTGTGTAAAGAGTTGTGACTGTATGTCCCGAATAAGTCAATATAATTTTTTGATTTTAAGTCCAATGGAGGTTAAATTTTAACCATAGGGGGGAAACATAATTTTTCAGCTAGGTATTAAAGTTTTCTCTTTAATGATCAATATATTTTGAAATATTGTGTGTTTTACTAGCGGGTCTGATGATGCATGTCACTTGTTTGACAAAATGCTTACATGTTAAAATGAGCATATCTCCTCTGTTTCTAGGATTGAATACCTAAAGTTTGGAATAAATCATGGTATGGTAGTATATTAATCTATGAAAAAATAGATATTTATTTTCTATAAAAAAATTTAGAGATATTTATTTTAGTTCGGAAGGAGGTTCTGAAACATAGTTCAAGGCCAGTAAAGTGGAAATTTATTCTAAGTGAAGTGGAATGTGTTGTAGAAAGAGTTGAAGCTTGAAATTTTAGGATCATGTTTGGATAGTAAAATTACAAATAATTCATATTTCATAGCTTTCTGGTTTCCTTGGGAAGTGTGCAAGCATAGTTGTAGCAAGAAGGATTGTCTTGATAATTCATAGGGCAGTCTTGTAAGTAAGTAAAAGGTGAAGTTTGAAATCTTGAAGGTTTTTCCTTATTGTTTCTAAGAATGATGTGAGTATGTAGATATGGTGGAAGGACTTGGAGATGAATAATACAACGCATACTGCATGCTTATAGCAAGAGCTAGTCAATCAAAGAGTTGACCATTTGGGTAAGTTGAATAAGTGGTTGTCTCTTTCATGGTTGATTCATTTGAAGAGATGATTGGGAGTAGGAGGAAGTGTCTTTGAAGATTCAAGTTGGGAAAATTATTTCTAAGGTCATTTTGAGGGATATTTGATAGGATTTGAGAAATTTTTAAATGTTTTATCCTTATATGCATGTAATAAAGATCCTCCATGTAGATCTTGTTGTGGTTAAGTTGGGTGAAACTTCTTGTTTACTCAGTATAAGCTTGATTTTAATTTTTTCTCTGCATAATTTAGTATTAGATAATGGAGAATCATTTATTGAATTGAGCCTTGAAGATTGAATCCTTCTTAAATTTTAATTTAATAATGCCAAGCTTTGAAGAATGAACCTTTCTTGATTTTTGCATGCAATAGTACTACAGAGCCTTAATGTTTGGATAATTATTTAAATTTTAAGGAACTTTGATGCTTGAATATTCTATAATATTTTTGACTAATAATTTTTCATGTGCTTTAGGTAATGTATGTATCTTATAAGTGGTAAAGTATTAAATGGCTGACAATTTGAGGACCTAAGAAATAAAGTTGTCTTAAAGAATAGGGAGTAAAATACCTAGGTGAAGACCTCAAGAAACCAATAGACCAAGGTGAAAGAGACTTGGGTGAAGGTCACATGGAGATATTCAAAATATATATAGGCAGAAAATCAAAGGGATTAAAATATGGAATAATCTATGACAAAGAAAAGAGAAGCACAAAAGTGAAAAAGTTTTTCTTAGAGAAAGAACAAAAGGAAACAAAGGACATGTTTGAGAGGTTAGAGGAATTGATCATTTTTAGAAAAAATTTATCTCTTAAAATTATAGGTGTAAGAAAGAAAATAAAGATCATCAAAACCTCAAAATAATGGGTTTTACCATTACCCGCATATATTTATGAACTACATTGATTTTTCATCGCTTGTTCAAAATAGTTCAGGTCCTATCCTACAAATGAAATTGCAATAATAAACACTACACCAAATTTTTAATCAGTAATAATAGTAAGTGGGCTACATGGATAAGGCTAGTCCCTGGAAATCCAAGGGGCTTCCTCAAAAGGATGTCAAACCACTATTTTATGCAAGAAAGTGGTCCATAAAGCCAATCATGACATATGATGGATAAAAGATAAAGATTGTTCTGATAGTTTTAGACTTTATTACAAATTTATAGCATATAACGAAAAACCTAGAAATCTAAATCAAATTTAGTGTTAGAATCTTCAGATGATTATGGATTCTTAAAATTTATCTCTGGATAGTCTATCTCAAATTCATCAAATAATTTAGAGTCAAGTAATCATCAGTATACTCGTTTCTAAAGAATTCAGGGACATATTCTGGTTCTTCACTTTCTGAGACGTATTGATAATCAGATACAGAGTTGGAATATTGATATTTAGGCTACTTGATGGATTCAATTTGGTTTGTGGATTCAGCGTTAGAGTCCTAAATTTCTAATTTGGCTTCATAGCGGTATTCTAACCATGCCAAATCAGCTCAAATTCTAAAATTTTGAAATAGGCCTTCCAAAACTCATCTATGGCCACACAAATCATTTGAGTGGTTTCAAAGATTTTTTGTAGTTGTTCTAAAGGATTTGAATGAATTGCAAATAATTCTAAGTCTTGGAGAACGTCGTATTGTTCCCAATATAAGGGATGATAAATAATCGAAAGGGGTTACTGCTAGTTATCTCATGAGCTTGACCACATATAGTCATCTACATAATCCATTCTTGACAGTATGTTATAAAGGATAGAGAAATATATGGAATGGATGAATAATAATTTGATAAAAGTTATAAGAGGTAGGATTGACAAGAAACATGTGAATTTTGGGGGAACGTAAGTGTTTCACTAAAATGCTAGTGATTTCGGGGTAGAATAAATAGTATGTAAATATAATGTGTTTAAGAAAAATTAATGACCTGATTCTAATTATAATATAAATTAGAGAAATTTTTAATAGACAACGCTTTTAGAGATGCAAATAAAATATGTAAATATAAAGTCTAAACCTGATTCAATGAAGGTTGAAATAATCAAAACCTGTAAACTAGTAAAGATTAGTTATCTCCCAAATGGGATCTGAATATGTTGGTGATAATGAGAGAGGATGTTGGGTGATGGGTAAATGCTGCAAACAGAGATGAATTTTACTAACTAGTCCTCAAACAAATCAATGACTAAAGGAGAATGTGCAGCTGGTTGGAAACTTGGAGCTCTTAGATGCACTATAGAAGATCTTCCTAATAGGAATAACCATACGAAATGATTTTGGGATAATTATGATGTAACACTATGCTTGACAAACACTAATACAATATTTCAATTAGAGATATGGAAGGGTGACAGGGAATAAGCTTAGAAATGTAAGAATATGGTCCTGATATGAGACTAGAAATTGGGCTTAAATAATCGATGACATTTTACCAAAACGCTAGTGATTTTGTCCTTTCCAAGTTTACTTAGTTAATAGTTCAGATAATTTCCTAATTCAATTTTATTTGGTGTGTATTCGAGGGATAAGATCATGAATTTTGTTTTCAAATGTGATGTGCTATCATGTGAGGTGTCATATTCATTTAGGAAATGATTAGATTGTTATCTATTTTAGCCTAGGTTTGTTTAGCATATATTTTAGATAGTTTGGTTAGATATATTAGACATATATCATAGGATAATGTATAGATTATGTTAGGATATTATTTTTTTATTATTGGCAAATAGTTTCGAAGGGACTATACCCTACTACAAAAAGGCTCAAAATCCAAATACACAGGAGGAAATAGCAAAACTAGATCAAAATCTAGATATTATAAGAAGCCTAGTACTAGTCAAAAAAGAAACTACAAAATGGAGACAATATAAGTACAAAACACAAAAAATAAGCGAGTAAACAATAACAAAACAACTTCGTACTACATTACTTCTTAGAAGCCATGTCAATTCTTGACTTAATAGTTTGCAATGAGGTAAAGAGATTCAGGGTAGTGACATGTGTAGGTTCATTGGCATCCAGTTAAGAAATGACCCAATCTCTTTCAACATTTGTGCCCCAAATAGCTTCGTAGATACCATCAAGCATGCTAATACTTCTGACATGTTATTCTAGGAATTCAAAAATAGGTCTAAAAATTGGAATGTTATGATCATGTCTTTCCTTAGAATTCCATAATCTATTATCAAGGGAATTTAGCTTCTGATAGATTTCCTTTTTTTTTATTCACCAATTCCAGCATCATCATTCATTTTCATTTTTACCCTTTGTTTAGTCAGCTGATACATGTATTTTTTAAGAATTTCTAGCTCTTTTTCGATGTTTTCAATTATGTGAAGAAGATCCTTCTTCTCATGTTAATCAGTATTATTATGCCCTATGGCATTGATGTGTAATATATGTTGTAAAGTTTCCATGTCCTTACTACTCTGAAGGACTTGTCCAGAGAGAGAAGGGTGTATTTAAAAAAGGAGGGGTTTTTAGTTCTGATTTTTCTTTGTCCATGGATAATGGTGGGGATGAAAGTAGGAATAGGGTTGAGGGGAGTGGGAGATATGAAATTAGTAGCATGTATGACAAGGGGGTGGGTAAGGGAGTGCATGTGAAGGAGGAATATTAGGCCCTGGTGGAGAGGAATAGTATGGATGTGGTTTTGATACTCAAGGATGGCACACTCCATTGGAGTTTAGAATATAATTTGGGAAGAAAATAAGCAGGTTCCTACAAAAATGGTTTTAAAAGATCAAATACTTTATGGGTACCATGATATACCTATCTTCAAGAGTAATGAAATGAACCATCATCTTAGCAAGTTCATCAAATGGCTCAGGGATGGAAATTACCTTTATGGCTATTATGATGAACTGAAGTTCCTCCAATGCTTTAAAAAAGTTTCTAGGTTTCGTGTTCTGGTGTACTCTCTTATTGAAGAATCTGATACACCTCGAAATAAGACCCATAGCTTCTGCTATTAACTCCTCTATTATCTGAATTTCTTTCCTACCATACTTCATAGTTCTTTCTTTCCAATATGTCAAAAAATGCAAGGTAATATTATCATTGTACCATTGAATCTTCTCAATGAAATTAAAAACCCCTCCTAGCTGCAAAAAGTTCCAAAGCTCAATATTCTCTTTCCACGTAGGGTCAAAACGAGGTTCACTTTGTCGAGGAGCTCCACTCATTATTTCACCTCAATATTTAAGCTGATTGAGAAAGGTAAAAAAGATATTTCTTTCTTCACTAATCAACTTTTTAACCATCCTTCTACAAAACCAACGGGCATGCAAAAGTTTATGGATATAAATACATGGACTCCTCCTACATGTTTGATCTTGCATTCCCAATAAAGAAGAGGAAATATCATAGAATATTTTTGGTAGGGTGTGATCTATAACATTTATCATTAATGATAGAATTATGTAATTCAATGGGGATATTTTCCTCATAATACCTAGTGGTGAAGTTGGTATTAATTCCATAACTTTCCATATTGTCTTCCACTCTATTACCTTCTCTATAGGTGTGGACAATTTTGAAGTTATTGAAGGCATGGAAAATCCTTGTAGACTCCTAAATAAAATCTTGAATTTTCCAACTACAGGGGTAAACTTGATATAAATGATTTATAACATTCAATGAATCTCCTTCTACAATAATTTTCATGATATTTAATCCTTAGCAATTCTTAAGCCCTATAAAACTGATAAGGCTTCAACACAATGGCTTGTTTGGTATCCCATTCTTCCTACAAAAGTAGAAATTAAACAACCTTTGTGATCTTGTATGATTCCTCCTCTAGCACTTGCACCTGGATTTCCCTTCTAGGATCCATTAAAGTTGAGATTATACCAAGAATTGGGAGGAGGGATCCAATGTATTAAACTCTTGTCAATGGTTGAAATCCTTTATCTCTAAATGCTAGGATATTGTTAAGATATTGGTAAATAAGATTATATTTTAGTAATATATAAAATAATCTATGGTAAATATTAATAAATAACTCTAAATGGATTTATTTAAATAATAACTTAGAAGATAATAATATTTAAACTAATGGATATTAATATGATAGATTATAAATGTAAACGGGACAAATTATTGATGATGGGGGAGTGTAGAATTGTTGTGTATACATTTCCCCCTTTTTGTCTTACATCTTATCAAGGGGTCAGAAAAAAATGATGGAACATTTTATGGGTGATCTCATTGTAACTTAATAAAGGGGAACACCTATGGTTGTGTGTCATGTGTTTCATAATTTCCCCAGTCCAAGGGGATACCCAAATGGGGTATGCTACTGAGGAATTAGGTGATAGGGGAAAACGGGGTTCAA